>CM046944.1:2507500-5007500 GCA_025698515.1 Gossypium sturtianum | reverse complement strand
AATTACTGCCCGAATTTTCGGATCCTCGTACGGTGTCCATTGAAACTATATTAACATTACCAAAATATTAGTTATATACATAATACTAAACACTAAATACGAAATACTAAATTATAAATACGAAATTCGAAACTTACTTGTGATTCCGACCGTTGGTCCAATAGAAGCCGTATATCTTCAAGCGAGGTAGGTATTCCAGCATGACTCGCCGAATGGTTCCACCTAATTAAATAAATTTTTAGCATACAATTATACTATAAATCTACGTAATAATTGTAAAATATAACATTAAATTTACCTCATTATCAGTGGGAATGAATATGGGTGGTCGAGTCGAGGACGTAAAAATGGAAATTGAAACCATGCCCATGATCAGCAGTAGTGATAGGCAACCTCCGATTTTCGCTTTACTCGCGCGCCGCCCGCATCTCTCCGATACAACCTCGATAACACGGCAGACTTCAACTCAATTCACCACGCTCTAAAATCAACAAGTTTCAACACCATCTCAAGTGTACGAGGTTTCTAGAAAGTCCGGCATCGAGATAGTCTCCAATTATCTGAAGAATGTATGCCCGAGCATGTCGTATTCGCTCTATTTCGGTCGAACCCTCATTCGGCTCCGGGAATGTGACTCGTAACCAAGCCATCTCGATCCGACCTCCCTGAATTTTATCCGGAATGGCACCCAGAAGCTCGTAGCATACGGCCATCCAATCACCAGAAGTTGCGAACCCGGTGACTACCGACCCGTCCACCGGCAATCCCAACTGCAACTGCACATCTTCCAGAGTGATGGTACACTCTCCGTATGGAAGATGGAAAGTGTGCGTCTCGGGTCTCCACCTCTCTATCAACGCACTGATCAAAGGCGGCTCCAACTTGAACCCTCGGCCTATCGTGGCCACGTGCCAAAAACCCGCTTCCCGCAAGTAATTCTCGATCAACGGCGATGGGGGACCATGCATATTGCGAATATAACATTGCAACACCCGATCTACAGACTGTTTAAAAAATTATAAAATAAAAATTAATTAAAATTGCATAATTGTAAAAAATATTAAATAATATTGAAAAATTAAAATTAAAACTTACCATTTTCATTTGATCGACGGAGATGTGCTTATCGTCTAGACGAAGTAATTCCCCGGCCATTGTAATACGATCGAAAATTTTAAAATTTCCAAAAAAATATATTAAAAAAATTAAAAAAGGGCTTTTTTGTAAATAGTAAAGGACTATTTCAAAATTTCAGAGGAAGTTTGAAGGACTTTAAGAGAAATTTGAGAGGAATTTGAGAGGAATTTGAGAGAAGAATGAGTAAGGATTAAAGTGTGAAAAAAATAAAAGGGTTGGGGGTTTTTATAGGTTCTTTTTTTGACCGTTGGAGGCCCAACGGTTAAAAAAAAATTTGACCGTTTGGCCTAAAGCGCGCCCCTGGGGACGCGCTTTGTGCCACCTCAGTAAAGCGCGTCCACGTCAGCGCGCTTTTGCTGATGTGGCACCAACGGTCAAAAAATTTTGACCGTTGCAGGTCTAAAGCGCGCCCTTGAAGACGCGCTTTGTGCCAAATCAGCAAAGCGCGTCCACGTAATGTCCACCATTGAAGTCAAGTTTATTTAATTGTCATCCATTTTCGTAAAAGTAAAAAACCCAAAATCCTACCTGATTGATTAACGATAAGTGTTTATTTAATTGTACCAATCATTAAATTACATTTGTTTAAAAGTAATGTCCACCATTGAAGTCAAGTTTTCCATTGACGGTGAGATGTTGAAAACAATGCATATTAGGGGGGGTAAAGTGGGAATCTGACGTGTACTTTTCTGTGGGAAGGCTTTTAGGCACTAGGCTGCCCACGTTGCCTATGCGTGGATCATTATGATTTGTCGCTCTTATCTTTCTTCTCTTCCCCCTCCCCATTTTTTTCTCCCTGCAAATTTCATCTCTTTATTATGCTCATACGGGAGAGTAGTTTGTGTATTTATATTTGGGTTACAAAAGGTGTACATGGCCGGGCCGGGCCGGGTTCGGGTCGGGCCCAACTAAAAATTTAGACCCGTTCATTGAGCTCGGTTCGGGCCGGTCCCAAAAAATGGGCCTAAAATTTTGTCCAAGCCCGGCCTATATAAAAATACTAAAACCCGGGCCCGGCCCGCCCGTATTAATTTTTTATATTATTTTATATAATTTTTAAATATATATAATACATAAAAATACTAAAAAAATCAAAATAAATATTTTTCAACAAATTAAAAATAAATTTTAAAAAATATGTAGACTTAAATAACACTAAAATAGATGCAACTTAACAAGCAAATGCCTCTAAAATAATAACAAAATTAACAAATGTCTTTAAAATAATAACAAAATTAACAATAAAATAAGTTTTATATAATATCTAAACAATAACAATAAAATAATAGAAACATAATAGTAAAATGGTAGCAAAATAAGGAGAAAAATAATAAGAAAATAATATTAAAAAAATAGTTTTTTTTCCTTTAGTGAATTCAGGCCGGCCCGGGATGCGTTACCCGAGCCCGGCCCATTTTTTAAACGAGCCTTATTTTTTTCGTCCAAGCCATTTTCCAGGCCTATATTTTTGCCCAAACCCTCCCACATTTCGGGCGGGCCTTCCGGCCGGGCCGGGCCCCCCGGCTCATGTACACCTCTAGTTACAACTCATCATGAAGCTATTTGTTTAGGTTTGAAAGTTTTTTCGAAAAGTAAAAGAATTTGAGTAAAAATATAGGCTGAAAAAATAAATTTGGATAAAAAATAAGATTCATTTTCTAAATAGGTCGGACCTCGAGTAAGTTTTTTTGCTCGGCTTGCCCCGAATCAACCTGAGCTTTTCTTTTTTTTTACCATTTCGCTATTATATTTATATTGTTTAGATATTGTATGACTATTATTTTATTGTTAATTTTGCTACTATTTTAGAGGTATTTGTTTGTTAAATTGTAACTATTTCAGTGTTATTTAAGTATAAAAACTTTTTTTAATGTATTTTCAATTTGTTAGGAAACATTTATTTTAATGTTTTTATTGTATTTGGTGTATTATATTTTTTAAAACTGTTTTTATATAAAAATAATCTAAAAAAAATTAATGCGGGTGGGCCAAATTCGGGCTTGGACAGAAATTTAAGCCTATATTTGGGTCGGATTGGGCTCAGAAAAAAAACTGGCCTAAAATTTTGCATCAGCCTAGTCCGACCCATGATCAGGTCTAATTTGGATCAATGGTTAAAGACTATGCTATTTGAATTCAACTAGCCAAATTGGTCTGATTGAGAATAGGTCGATATATTAATCCGAACATAAAAAGTAGACTCAACCTTAGAGCAAATCACTCGAAACCAATAAAAAATTAGAAATCAAAACAAAAAAAAAAAACGATTGAATCAATTTAACCATTTTTATGAATTTTTAATATATAATTTAATTTTTTATGAAATTTTAAAAATTTATTTAATTATTGTTAGTCCGACAGTTAAATCGTTTGAACTAATTGAATCGAGGACTGGTTTTTTATTTTATTTTATTTGCAAATGTAAAATTAAGAATGAGAACAAACATATATTTAGGGTCGAGTTCAGTTCAATTCAACCAAATTTTTTGAATTTATTGAATAGTTCATTATAATTTGGTTCGGTCTAGTTCAACTTTTAGTTTTTTTTATACTAATTTTATGTTTTTGAGTTTTTGAACTTTATGTTATTATTATTTAAATTCCT
Organism: Gossypium sturtianum; assembly: GCA_025698515.1. NCBI lineage: Eukaryota > Viridiplantae > Streptophyta > Magnoliopsida > Malvales > Malvaceae > Gossypium > Gossypium sturtianum. The sequence continues at coordinate 5,003,758 of CM046944.1, read as the reverse complement.
GAATAAGTTAGTGTCACTTTCAATTGGGTCACCAACTTGATTAGAAAATTTACGAAAGTGTCATTCTGTATTTAAAATAAGTTATATTATTAGAGAGTATTTTAGTCTTTTTATTTAAATAATAATAAAAATATACGTATGATGTGATTTGAACCCGAACAAATTGCATTAGTAAACCCTTTAATTTACCACTAAACTAAAGTTTTATTTTAATAGTTTATACATTTTAATTTTATTATGCACAATTTATTACTTCCATCATTTGTATATATTAAAATGTATTAATAATGTATTTGATTGAGTTTGTGTCACTAACTCGATACCAACTCAAGATATGTAACGACCCAAAATTTACGGTTATCGGAAAGTGTATTTTCGGGTCTTTGTTTTCGAAAAAGTTAGTTGTGTGGTTAATTAGGTTTTGGCTAGGTGAATTAGCTTGAATTAAGGTTAATTAGGTATAAGGATTAGATTGAATATAGTGTAAAAGTTTAATTATAGACTAGAGGAAATTTAAGGGACTAAACTAGCAATTAAACCATAAGTGCCAAGTGTGTGGTAATAATGAAATACATGTAGAAAAATAAAATATATAAATTAGTAATAATTACTTATTTACTTATTATATAAGTAAATATTATTTTATTATTAAAATAATTATATTACATTATTAAAATAAAACATAAAATAAAATAAATTATAAAGGATAATAAATGCCAAATGTATGGAAAATATTATTCCATGTGTATGTATAATATACATATATTTATACTTAATACTTAAGTATATAAATTATAATAATATATTAATGTAATAATATAATATAATAAAACATAAAATAAAATAAAGAAATAAAACAAAGAACAAAGAGACAAAATTGAAACGAAAACAGGGGAAAGAAAGGAGAAAAAGAAAGAAAGAAAAGAAAAAAAAGGAAAATTAGGGTTTTAAAGGTTTCAAGTTTAAGTGGTAAGTCAATTTAATCCATTTTCTTATAATTTTGATGTTTATGGAATCCTAGAACAAAATACTACTTGATTTATATTGAAATTTTGAAAGTTAGTTGATTTTTAGGTGTGGTTTATGTTGAATTAATTGAAGAATTTGGGTTAGAATTGATAGAATTTTAAGTTAGAATTGAGAAAAGGATTGAATTGTAAGTTAAATCATAAGTTCTATGTAGTAGGGACTAAATTGAAATAAATTAGAAATTAGGGATTTATGGTGAAATTAGAGAATTGAAATTAGTTTTAAGTGATAGTTGAATGGAAAATAAAGAGTAAAATTATGAATAAAATAAGGTTAGATTTGAATAGGGATTTAATTGGAATTTAGGTAAAAGTTGTGTATAAATTAAAATGTTCAATATGAAATTGTAGTGTATTGATAAATTTTAATTGTTTTAATTCCATAGCTAACATTGAGCCGGAGACATCGACTAAAAAGGGGAAAAAGAAAGTCAACGAGGATTAGCTCGGAAAATACGGTTTGTATTTCTATAATCCGAATTTAATAATTAATTGTTGAATTATTACTTAATATGTATGGTAAGTGCATTGAGGTGAGTATTGATATTGATTTTGTGATATTGAATTGAATTGAATGGAATTGATTTCATGTACATATGTGAATATTTGAATTGGAATGAATATTGGTTGAAATTGAAACGTGAATTTAATTATTAATTATCGTATTTTGATTAAATATTATGGTAAGTAATTAAGGTAAGTACTAGCAATTGTTATTGAATTGAATTTGCATGGATATATGTGATTGATGTGGAAATTGAATATTGGATGTATGTTATATTTGAAAAATATATTGATTGGGAATGTGATGAAATTCATATAAATATGTGATTATTATGAAATTTGAATATTTGTTATTGAAATGTGAATTGAATTGTATTGAATTGAGAATATATGTGATTAATTGAAATGTGTATTGATTGGAAACTAGAAAGTGAATTGAATACCTATTAATCAGATCGGCCGAGAGTCGGACATAGTTAGCATGCCATAGGATTGGAAGAGTTAAGGGATACTTCGACTTCGAGTCGATGAGGCACTACGTGTCGTATTGTTACTTCGGATAAATCCGATGAGGTACTGAGTACCGTATTGTTTTACTTCGGCATGGCCGATGAGGCACTGAGTGCCGTACTGGTGTGTTTTGGTTGGATCCGCGTATCCGTCTGAGTCCGAGTCATGTTAATAGGGGTGTACAGCTGTATTGAACAACTGATTGTTATTGAATGGTATTGAATGATATTGAATATGGATTGGAACGAGCAATGAAATGAAATATGCAATTGAAATGCATGAAATTGCATGAATCATGGATTCATGAAAAGGATATTGATATTGAAATTGAATTGAGTATCTTATTGTGAAAAGTTATTGAATAGTAATTATGAGATTGATATAGAAGAGATGATAATTGAAAGTGTTATGAATGATATGTATAAGAGATTGATTAATTGTTTGAATGATTATGTTTGTGTGAATATATATATATATATATATAAACAGTATAAAATTTTGCTTAATACGTAGTCAGATTATAGAAATACCATCGAAGTTTATACTCAAACAGATGCAGTTTGTTTCCGTGCGCAGGTTAGGTAAAGTCAGATCGTTGAATCAGCATCCAGAGCCGATCCCGAACTCAAAGTGGTGATGTACATTTCTTTTTGGTAAATGGCATGTACCTAGGATGTTATACTTGTCATTTTGGATAATGTTTGTAAATGAAGTATAAGTTAATATTGGTACTTGTATAACTATGTATTGGGTTAAAGCTATTTAATGATATATTTTGGTTGAAATTAGTATAATCTTATATTTGGTTCAAATGGTGGTTTTTGAATTAATTTGGATATTATGGTTAAAGTATTTATAAAATAAATAGGTTAGGTCATTAGATTGATTAATTTATGAAATGTATGTTATTTAATTGCGTAATGTTTATATTTGAATTGAAATGACTGGTAATACTCCGTAACCCTGTTCCGGCGACGAATAAGGGTTGGGGGTGTTACAAGATAGTTGACAACAACACAATGATAAACAATTTAATCTATTTTTTTTTAAAAAAATTTAATATCGTACAAATTTCATGTGTTATTATTACTTAATTTTTGGTCATACGTTTCATTATGTATTGTATGTTATTTTTAAACACACGTCAATATTCTATATTTATGGTTTTCTCACACATATATGTGATAAAATTTTTAATTTTTGATAGAATTGATTTTGCTTATGGTTATTGGATATTATTTAATACAGTTTCAAAAAATAATAAATATTTCTAAAACAAATTACATTTTCAAGTAAATCCAAAAAAAAAAAGTAATCAATAGCTCTTACATATATTATTTTGAAAATCAATTTATATAATTATTTTATTTTTTAAAATATAAAATATTTAATTTTACAGTATAAAAACAAAATTAATTATAAATTAAATTAAATAAATTTGTTCTGGTTTGATTTGATTTAATATATTATTTTTATTCAGATTATAGTAAATTTAAGAAAGATCTTAGGATGCTATTCAATTAATAATAGTAATAATTTATTTGGGACACTCTTGTTTTTCCCTCAAACATGAACATTCCAAAAGCATGTAAGCCAATGGGTAGTGAGCAAATGGGCATTGGTCATTACTTTTTCGTAGTCTTCTTCTGCTTTCTTAAAGCTAAGCAAAGACTTGACCTAAAAAGTTTGGAAATGGTTAGGATCTCACTCTGAATTTACCCATTTCTCAATAATTATTATATATATATATTTTCATGAAAACTATGTTTAATATTTTATTTAAACAGCCAATCCTATTAAGTGGTGTTATGGTATTCACCTCTATTCGATTCTCGTACTGACTCATAACCCGACCAAAATATCCAACTTGTTGGTATACAGTTCGCCTGCATGGATTTGCATTATCATGCAGGCAAACTCCTACTCAAAAAACACGTGTTCATCCTATAATAGAATATGTGTTGACTTGCATGAGGTTTACCTAATCTTAGTGCGTCAAATCATGAAACTGTGTCATAATATAGGAATTTAACTCTTATGAGAGGCGACACATACACAAAAATACTCAACAAGTGAAATGATGAATTTCTTTAAATAAAAATTTAAAGTCGAATCTAATAGATAAAAAATATTTGTTTAAAAATTCCGTGTAACTCAAATTTAAATTTAAGTAAAGTCGAATCTAATAGATAAAAAAATAAATGATTAATAAAATATATTCTATTTTCATAAGTGAAACTCGAATTTTCGATATTGAAGTAAGTCATTTATGGGAAAAAAAAATATCTTAAGAAAGAGATTGAGGAAGGAGTGAATAAGATAGCCGCGTGGATGTTGATATTAGGATGGCGCCAAGGTGCGAGTGAGGGAGGGGCCAATCACTTAACTTTGTCTTTAAATGCAGCGTGTGAGCCACGGAAATGTCCCACCACCCCCTTTGGGCTGTTCATACATTGCATACAAAAAGAGACAATCGTTTTTCTTTAAAAATAACGAAAATTGAGAATGTCCTAGTTTGCCCTTTTCTCACGTGTTCAGATTCATTGTGGATGGAACCACCATCCATATATGGCTGCCTGTCTGTCTGTGAATGAAGGAAAATAGTGAATTTGTAATGCGAGTTGACCTTTGACTAACTCCTCCAGCTACACATTTTTGACATTTCAAACCTCTCTATTCAGATTTTGATCATGTAACCAATGACGATTGCATTTCTAATTATCTATCATATCCTGACGTACCCCCATTTATTTTTTTATTACATCAAAACCCTGGATATCATGGCCATGGCCGAGTATTGTCTGGATTAAATTTGTCAGAAGTAAAAAGGGAAAATGCATGAAAATGGACTTGTTTTTAGGCTTGTTGAAGAGCTTACTAAGGAAGGAAAGGAACTCAAAAATTCAACAATTTTTTCTTCAATAAAAAGGAAAATGGATCACTAGCATGTGTGATACCAAAAAAAAAAAAAAAAAGGAAATGATTTTGAGGCATTGTTGTTGATGTCTACTACCCCAGGCAAGGAGCGAGTGGCCTCAAAACAATAAAAAAAATAGTGTACTTTTACAGGCTCCTATAACATAAGATTACCTTACCCCCATGCTAAATTACATATACAAAACCAAATAATATTTTGGAGTGGAATATACAACAAACGAACAAACAAACTGAATGCAATTAATGAAATGAACCTCAAACTCCTTATTATTCTTATGGTTATGGTTTTTGTTTTTGTTTTTGACTCTCTTCTGTTCTATTTCTTCTTCCCTTTTGTAGATTTTAATTTCAATATAGCAAGGATTCAATGAAGGCTTCATCTCTTGGTTCTTCCTTGGTTCTTGAAAACATGTTGTTTACATCATGTTGTTGATTCATAATTGACCCTCCCGAGTTCCCGAAACCGGAGAATCCCAAGTTTCCGTTGCCTTGAAACATTTCTAGCATGAAGGGGGATTCGCCTTCGGTTGTCGATTGCCTCAAACCCCTAAGAGCTTGGTTGTTGCTCATGGGATTGTTAAGTGGAGATGGCCTTATTGCCATTGCCCCATTGTTATTGTTGTTGTCGGGTAAAGGTCTGTTGACGGAATGGCTGCCACTGCCGCGAGCTGCTGGGACGTCATGGTTGTGCTTCCCTTCGTAGGTTGTGATCACCGCCTTAAGATCGTGGGACGCTCTTTCGACGTGCTTTCTCACCGGACATCCCGGATGTGTACACTTGTAGTAGCTCCTGTAACCATTGCCAAATTACAACTTAAACACCAAAACCAATAAAGAAAGAAACAAAGGGACTCCAAAAAGCATTCACCATTAAAGACACTTTAAAGCTAACAACTCAGCATTTGAAGCATTCCCCCATTAAAAGACAGACAGAGAAACAGAATCCACTTTTTAAGGGGGCATAAAAACATCAACACATCCAACATAAACAGGTTAATGAAGGTGAAAATTTACCTTGGGTTTGGGTTCCCTTTGACCACTTTTTGCCCATATTTTCTCCACCTATACCCATCATCCAAAATATCAATGTCACTGGTTGTTTGAACAACAACTCTTGGTTCCCTCACGGTTCTACTCCCAGGTGCTGAAATTCCTTCTGTTTCACTTTCTCCCCTCCTGGAAACAAGGCAATACTAATGTTAGTTCAGCAGGAACAGAAAAACAATATTAATGGTAGGTAGTTAGGTATTAGACAAGAATTTAGTTAAATAAAACATACCATCTTTTGGCGTCGGGCTCGTCTTCATCAAACTCATCTCCCCCTGATTTACTCTTCTGGGAACCACGATCGAAATCATCATCCCCAACTGATATAGAGGAGTTTTCCGGTGTTGCAGCTGAGTCCATGTGGCCACTGCCATGGCTTATAAACGAATGATCGGGGATCTCAGAGGTGGCAGCACTGGAAGCCTGAATAGCAATGGAAGAGGAAGAAGAAGAAGATGATCTCCTAGTGGATTGAGGCTTAGGATGGTTATGGCTGCCCTTGTAAACTATCTCAGTTATCTGCCCGTCTAAGGATCTCTCAACTTTCTTCTTTGTTGGGCAGTTTGGGTACGTGCACTTGTAGTAACTTCTGGGGTTTTCACTGCCTTTCACTTGCTTTTGTCCATATTTCCTCCAATTGTATCCATCGTCGGATTTTCGGTTCACTCTTAAAGACTGAGATTGTTGATGCTGGTAGTTGGTGTAATCCGATTGGCAGTTTTGGATGTTGGCTATCTCAGGGGAAAAGCTCTGCATCTGGTTGTATTCCGATTTCACCATGTTCTTCCCTGAGGAAAAATCGTCTTCCTTTACAGACTCTTTGAAGCTCCATGCTTGTTGTTGCGCCTGCAAATTGGAAAAAAACTCGATGAAAATCCTTTCCTTTATATTTTCAAAGATCAAGTATAATCGTTTGAGTTGAAGTACACACAGTTTGATTTGTGTTGGTTGATGATTGAAAGGTTTGGAAAGAGAAATCAGTGTAGCTTTTGTCTTCTCGTTTGACGTTTTGCTGGTTATTACCAGAACTGGGTTTCCAATTGAAAGCTTGAGCTGGAAATGTTCCAGTTGTAGGAGATGGCAGAATCTGTACGTAAAAACAAACACCCATCAATCAAAAAAAGCTTCAAAATGAAATAAAAAAGCCGCCATAAAAACAGATACTTACGTTAGAAGCGTTCAACAGAACAGGAGAGTCCAAGAGCTCGGCGGGGCTGAGACCGGGGGGGATAGCAAAGTACGAAGAAGGAGAGACCGGAGGAGGAGATATAGGCAGTGAAGGCGGAGGAAGCGACTTAAACTTAGGGACACCAGAACCAGTCCTCTCCGCAATCCGATCGGACAACGACAACCCACCACCGCGTTTACCATGGTTAACGGCAGAAGAAGGGTTATCGTCGTCGGTGGTGCCGGAAGCGAGAAGATCGGAGAAAGATGTGGTCATGAAGGGATGGGTGGAGAAACCAAAAGCGTTTTGAGGGAGGGAATTGGCGGATGTATCGTAAGAAGAAGCCATTAAAAGAGAAGAAAATTTTATGAGAAATGAGAGGCAAAGACTAATATATGGCGAGGAAGAAGAGAAGATGGTCACGGCTCACGTATCAGACAAGGCTTAGGGAGTTTCTGGGAAAGTGAAGGGGAAGTTTGACCGTTGAACAAAAAAAACATAGTGGGATTCGCCATTGGAGGCCTTTTGTAATAGTAATTACATGTTTTTATTTTATTTTGGTCAAAGCTCGTGGATGGCGGCTGACTCTAAGACATATGTGATTAAAAATCAGTACCTAATCTGTTGTAGCTAAAAAGCTCTGTTTTTCCTTTGAGTTGGTAACTAATTACTGCTTTAATTACTCATAAACCTTATCATTTATTTAATCAAAGGATAATAACTATGGTTCAGTCTTATATTTTTGTTGTTCATTTTGTCTTATAATAGCTAATCATCTTTAAATTTGATTATTTATAGGATGAGACTTATCACCCGAATTTCCATTTTAGGCCTTAAAATAAAATGTTTTTATATAATTTAATCATCCATGTAATATAGTTTGTTCATTGTGGTAAACTGACCTGGTAGTTCTTAACTTTTATATATTATATCAATTTAGTCATAATTATAAAATATTAAATATTTTCAAAAAAAATATAATAATAAATTTAAATGTTATATTCATATTAATATAATTATATTAATATTTAATAAAAATAAACCCCTCTCCCTCTCCCCCACCGGACCTCCCCCACCTTCCCTTTCCCTCACCCTCTCTGCTACTGCTGCAAATTAAGCAACATAAAATTAGCTCTTTCAAAAATAAAATGAAATATATGTTATTAGACTATCCAATTTGACATCTAACCAGATTTGGGGGCATAATAGAAACAGAATCAAGGTCAGTTGAAAATATTTCTATAGTTGAATCGGCTCCAATTTTAACCCAGAACTAGGATTAGATTAGATAAGATAAGATGAATTGTCAGGCCTAGAATGCAGCAGCAGATAGGGAGCGGGACGGGTGTGGGGAGAGGGGGAGGGATGGAGAGGGTTTTTTTTTTATTATATAAATAATATTAATATAAATTTTAAATTTATTATTACGTTTTTTTGAAAATATTTAACTATATTTATATTTTTTTTGAATTTTTTTGAATTAGGATCAAATTGAGAAAATTTATAAATTTTGAGGGTTAATTTGTTAAATTATGACTAAATCGATATAATTGTAAAAGTTGAGGGCTAAATTTGTTATTATACTAATTTTTTAACTACCACGTCAGCTTGCCGTTTGTGATTTTAACGGAAATGACCAAAATGACTAAATTATATAACGTGTGTGTTTAAATTACAAACATTTTACTTTAGGTGCCTAAAATGATTTTTTTTTTTTTTTTTTAGTTGGATGACTACATGTGTAGTTTACCCATTAAATTACTTAATTTCTAAAGCGTAAATATTACATGTGTAAGCTCGTTCGAACTTATTTTAATTAGAATTAGTATAATGTTTTATTTGACCCTCTAATTTTATAAAAAAAAAATCATTTTAGCTTTCTATTTAATTTTTCACTTTTTTAGTCCTTAAACTTGCGTTGTTTGTCAAATCACCCCAAAATTGATAAAAAAATTAACGTTTATTAACTTTACTGATGTGGCATACACGTGGATGCTACGTCAACAATTAATTATTTTTTAAATTTTAAAAATTCAAAAAAAATTAAAAAGTTAAAATTTATTAAATTTATTTAAAAATTATAAAAAATACATTTTAATGTTTTCTTAATTTTTTTTAAAAAAAATTAATTAATTAATTAATTACTAATACGGCATAGCGTGGCAATCCACATGTATGCAAACGTTAACTTTCTGTCAATTTTTGGGTAAGTTGATAAACAATGCAAGTTTTTTTTTTTTTTTTGATAAAGATAGACAATGCAAGTTAAATGACTAAAAGAGGTGAAAAATTAAAGGGAGGGCTAAAATGACTTTTTTATAAACTTGAAGGGCCAAAAAAGTTATTACACCATTAAAATATTACACGCTTTTAGTTATCATGAGATTGCTAGTTGCATGAGCCATTCTATGCGTTAGAGGTAGTATTTTGAAGGATAGTTTGGCATTGCTTTTAAAAAGTTTGATTTAATATTTACGCGTTTTATTATTGTTGTTAAAAATGTTTTTTAGAAAATAAAATGTTTATTTTAGATATGATATTGTAAAGTAAAAAATATATTTAAATTATGAGAATTTATTTGGTACACTGTCAATGAAATTTTTAGACTCCACAAGCAGGGTTATAGAGTTGACAAGTGTCCTATGCAAGTATGGTAAAAATATTAAAAAATAAAAATTTACCATAACTTATGAAACTTCATTTTTCAATACCCTTAAAGTTTTACATTTTATTCAATTTAGTTCTTAAAACCAAAATTGCCATAACTTTCAATTTTAAGCTTCGTTTTTAAAATCGATTTCAATTACATCCCTTAGGGAGTATCTATTATTACTAAAATTTCACCTCAATTTCGTAATTCATTCACTTTAGTCATTAAGAACAAAACTAACAATTAAACTAATATAAAACAAAAGCATTAATCTGTATCAGATTCCAAAAGATGTAAGAGCTCCCTAGGAACCTCCTCAAAAACCTGAACGTCATTTTCCTTGTCAGTTTCCATTTTAGCTAGCGAATCCGCAACTCTATTCTCCTCCATTGGAACATGCCTAATTCTCCAATACCCAATAGACTATAGCAATTGAAGAATCCTCTTAACCAAAGCTGAATTCGAACTTACTGGCTGGCTATCTTGAACAGCTTTGACCACTTCAAAATAATCAGTTTGGATCAACACTCTATCTAGGCTCGGCTTTTGTAGGAGAGCCAAGTCATTCAAAATTCCCCAGAGCTCAATTTCAAACACCGAAGAAACCCCAAATAATAATTTTTATTATGATTTTAGATGTAACAAATATGAAATCATAACCAATAGAAAACTTAATAAACAAAACAAAAATTAAATTAGTTAATGAAGTGAAAAGAGCTTAGGCTGTGAAAACGAGGTCATGATAAGAGTTTTTCTTTTCCTGGAATAATGGTGTGAATGTGACATTTTTAGTATAACCACATTATTATTATTCTTATTATTTTGGTTATTTCTTATTATATATATCATTTTCAATTATGTCAGATTTAGATATGTTAAACTTACGTGGAGGAGATGTTTTTATTAAATAAAAGATATCATTAGCTGCACAAAAAGCAGTATATTAAATAATTATGGTGTTTTCCGAATGAGTCTTAATTTGTTTGTTATAAATATTGTTGTCAATATAAAAGTACGTAGGTTTAAGTGCGCTGAAGTGCATTATCTTCCTATTTATGAATTGAGAAAAGACTATAGATAACAAAAAAAAAATTATGACATTTTATTACCACAATAACTAAACTTGTTTCTTCATTACATATAATCTAACGCATGGGAGATAGGGCTGACGTGCAACACCAACTTTTGCCTTGCCATATAATTCATGTTGTCTCCTATGTAACACATAAAAAAGGTGGTGCAAATTACAACATTTTAAAAAAAAAACATGTCCGATAAGATATGTAGTGTACTCGTTTATATATTCAATGATTTTTTTTCTTTCTTTTTTAATCTAGAAATAGTGTATTTTGTCATTTTATTTAGAGTGCTCGAAATAATATTCTCTTCCACTCAATCTTATGATACTTTCGTCATGGGCTTCGTCATGGTTGGTCCCTTTGTCTAATCCACCCGTTCAGTTACCTGGCACGAAATCAGGCAATCAAGGTATACTCACAATGCGAATGAAAAAAAAAATTATGTAAAATATATATTTATTAAAAGTTTATGCAAAAATCAAATAAAATTTTGATTGAAATGATAAGATTAAAGATTATAATTTATCGTGTTTTAGGTTTAAATTTCATTATGCATGTGTCTTTTATTGATTTTATATAAAAATATAAAAAATAATATAATTTACGTTATAGAAAATAGATTTTTAGTAATTTTCTAACTGAATTGATACTTAATTGACGGTTGATACTCAATATTATCTACAGTTTTCTACAGTTTTCTAGTTATTCTTGAATAAGAAATAACTTATTAATATTATCTACAATAGTCCCTGTATATTTTCTATTACTTATGAAAAAATATATTATTATTTTTCCTTTTTTCTATAGAATCTTACTATTATGAAATTAACATAAACATTTTAATCTCTATAATATTAGTACTTAGCATATACCTCAATTAATTAATTGACAAATATTATTATATTTAAATGTATAACTAATTAATATTTTAAAAAATTATATTTTATAATTTTAACTAAACTATATTAAAAATTTACATTTATTTTAAGATATCACATGTAAATTAAATTAAACTTTTAACTAATACATATTAAAAACTATAATGTTTTTTTAATTTTAAAATAAATAAATTAAGTAGTTTTGTAATACATAAGGTTTAATAAACCTAATTAAAATAAATAATAAATGTTGATATTATTTTAACATTGTTGTATCAAATTTTAATATTTACATAACCTTATTCAAAATTATACATTTATATAATATTTTAAACTAATGAATTTTTGTTTACGTTAAATTATGGTTTTGATCCTTTTATTAAAACACAATTTTAGAATTTAATTAACATATTTTAATTTAATATAATTTGATCACTGACTAACCTAAATAGTTAGCATTTGTCAATGATTTTAGTTAAAATAATATATTTTCTTAAAAACATCATTTCTATCACATGCAAAAATTTCATGTCAGCATCAAAGGGAGGAAGGAGTTTTTTTTTTTTTTTTTAAATTCACACCATCATTTTTGCAAGAATATTTAAAAGTGTTAATTATTTGAACTAATTAAGATATTATAAAAAAAAAGATTAAATTATATCATATTAAAGTATAGGACCTAAACCCTAAGTTTAAGCAAACCAAAGGGACTAAAACCAGAAATTGACCTTTCTTTTTTTAAAACATATAATCTAGATTCTAGAAGAAGCCTCATTAACGTGTAGAAAGGGCAGCTCTATGTGCCTTTTGAACCCCCAACAATGAAGAAAGAAAAAAGGGGAGGAAAAGATTAAGAAAGTCCACATTCCTATCAAAACAGCTGTTGGAATCAATTTTATTAGGTGAGGCTGTTTTTGTCCCTACTTGGGGAGTTCCTATTCTAGAATAACTGCAAACAAATATTATCCGGAAGTAAAAATTTTGGAAGATAGGGATCACGTAAAAATCTATTTTGAGGAATGGATTAGCCTAAGTCATTTCTTAAGAACAATAATTAAGGGACTCGATACTACCACTTGAATCTAGAACCTACATGCCGATGCTCACAAAAGTTTCCAACGAAACATGTATGTATTTATAACATTAAAATCATGTGGTGTACCAATGTCTAACCCTAACCTTTTGAAACCCAATTATGTAAAATACATTTCTCGTATTTTCTCTTTTTCTAAATAATCTCATCATAGGTTCTGATCATATTTACTCTTTTTAACACAATGTCTAGAACTACCCATAGCCTCTCTCTAACTCATAAATAGGAGGATAATATACTTCTGCGCACTTAAACTCACGTCTTATCATATTAACAACAATGTCCATACTAATCGAATTAAAAACTCAATCGACTTGTATTTCCCTTTTTTTTTTAATGACTTTCCAGGAGTTTTTTTCGATGCTTTTTTGTTATATTTGCAGAACTCAATGTTACTGGTAAAACTTTGAACACTCGACAAGTTAAGCCACAGGTGTTGATGTTTTCCTAACCCTTCCGTTGCCTTGGATACTTTTTGTTCTATTTTATCATTTATATGTCTCCTCATTTCCCTGTTAACACCAACTCAATTCAGCTTAATTAATTTCTTTGGGTGGAAATAAATCAACATTTCAAGTTTCAACTCCATATATTTTTCCAGTTTAATATTTAAAATTTCATAAGTCTTTTCTAATTTGATCCTTATGATAAGGTAGTAATTTTAGATTGTGTTATATTATCACTTATTTTTTTCTAAGAATTATATAAAATCTAAAAAATTAAAATTTATAAAAAAAGTTTTATTTTTTTTAAAATTAAGAGATTTTGTGACATAACTTTAAAAGACATGGTAAAATCCAAATTTAGAAACTAAATTTTTTTTAAAAAAAAAGCTGTCAAGTTTCCAGGGACAAAATTTCCAAAACCGAACTGAAAAAAAAATTCAGGGGCATGATCCCTTCTAGATATTATAGAAAAGCTTTCTTCAATTAGATGAAGACCGGGGAGGGCGATTTGACTGAGCCAACACCAACACTAACCAACTTCCTTTTTAACAGTCTGACACATCCCAGGCTGAGGGTCAGGTTCTGATCCAATACCAATAAAAAATATTTGTAATAAATACAATGATAAGATATGTTATTAGGATAGTGTGAGAGTGACCCCTGCAGTCAAACAACTCAGGCAGAAACCTCTTCAAGTTCAACCAATTTCTGGCACTCCAAAGTTATAATGCAAACAAAGATGCCAACTACATTCAGTTGAAATAATTACATCAAATCACCCTATTTTCCTTCAGGAAGGGAAGATTTCATAGACAATACAAGATGTTGATCAACACAAGAAACAAAATTAGGATAGTGTGAGAGTGACCCCTGACAGTCAAACAGCTCAAGCAGAAACCTCTTCAAGTTCGACCAATTTCTGGCACTCCAAAGTTATAATGCAAACAAAGATGCCAACTACATTCAGTTGAAATAATTACATCAAATCACCCTATTTTCCTTCAGGAAGGGAAGATTTCATAGACAATACAAGATGTTGATCAACACAAGAAACAAACTCTGCAACTATGGAACTTCACTGCTGCTCCTTCCAAAGTGCAACTTCCATCCCTTGGGATCCATTTCCTTCTGTCAATCATACCTCATAAATTTTACTTCCATCAATTCTCATGTTTGCAGTAATGTTGTTTAAGATAGACTACAAATTTCAAGGTGTAACTTTCGAGGGTTCTTCCTTGGCATTTGTCCAAAACATGCAGGACCACTAATAGTTTTACTGGTCAAAATTTGATAATCCCTAGTTTTGAAAATAGGCATTATGGAACATGGAAACATAATTATATAGCAGAACTGCATGTGTTAAAATCAGAATACTTGGAAAGCACAGCATGACTCCCCCTAGCATGCTGAATATTTGCCAAGAATCTAATGAAAGAACATGGGAAGCATGCTTATCTATATACAAATTCACATAGCAAACTACATTTCCTCTTAAAGAAGTTCAAATCCCTGAAAAACCATGCTTTCCTTTTAGATGTGAATAATAACATACCTGAAATGCTTTGTCCCTCCAGTGAAAGACACACCCATGGGCTTCCATGTATCCAAGGATGGATTGAGGAAGTAATGGTCTAAAGGATGCATGGAGTTTCACTTTTGTTAATGCTCGACATGCCAACAGAGCTGCTGCCAGGCCATTTGGAGTCAAACCAGCCAAATGCAAGATTGTCATGTTCTGTAGGCGACTGATGCTAGCTAGTGCTACAAGCCCAACATCTGTAACCGAACAATATGACAAGTTTATCTGCAATGAAAGGAAGTGAACAACACTATTAGTTCCGATATTTCACTATAATGTACCAATCTACAAGAACATTAATTTAAGAATGTAGATTACCTGCTTCAGATTTTGGGAAAATTGAGCAAGTGGAAGCATTCCATTATCATTAATATTGAAGCACTTCTTTATGTCAAGCACTGTAAGTTGCTTACATCCCACAGCAATGGCTGATAGGCCAATTGATGAGACACCAAGGCATCCACGAATCTCAAGTGCTTTTAACATCCGACATTTTGACAATGATATTAATGAATTATCTGTAATTTTATCATTATAAGCTATATTGATCATCTCAAGTGCAGGACAACCATCACCAATGGCAGCAATGCCCGCATCACTTATTGCCACGGACCTGAATAATAGAAAGACAACAAGATCAACACAGAAAAAGAGATACCATGTTCTTTGCATAAGGGCGCACCTAATGTCTTTTAGACCCTCAGAACCCTCAGCTTGACAATAGGAACATTTTGTGGTTTGAACTAACAGGATCTCTGTCATTATTAAAGTTGATGCTAAGGGAGTGTTGAATGGCCATAGAGATTAAGGTGCTCAATTAGACGCACATTCATACGGTAGTCATTTCTGGCTAGTATGAAAAGTGTAAATGTTATAGGAAAGTTGCAAACCTGTACAAATCAACCTCCTTGAGCATTGAGCAAGAACTTCCAACTTTTGCAAGGCCTTCATCCGATATGTTAGAGCATATCCCTAACTTCAAAATAGATAGTTTTGAACATCTCGAGATGGACTTCAAACCTACATGAGAGAACATAAAACAGATTATGGTCAAGTTTTGAACATCTCGAGATGGACTTCAAACCTGCATGAGAGAACATAAAACAGATTATGGTCAAGTTAAAACCTTCGTCATCGATTTCATTATCTGTGGCATCCAGCTCTTCCAAAAACGAGCAACGTGCTCCAATCAAAACAAAGGCTTCCTTTGGAACCAAGCTACAAGATTCCATCCTGAGAGAAGTAAGGGAGGTGCATGAATTTGTTATGATGTCTATAGAGGTATAAGTTATTTTACGACAGCAGGTGATGTCCAGTTTCCTCAGATCTTTGTGTGACTGGACAAGGAAAGAGAGTCCATCATCTGTCAGTCCTAAGCATTTACTGAGGCTCAGTTCCTTGACTGGGGCATGCAAACTTGCCATGGCTTTGATCCCAGACCAAGTAACAGTACAACCATCTAATTTAATTGATTGCAGCTTTGAATAAGCATTCAAGCATTTGACTAGATCAGAAGTAACCTGAAACATTATCAGACATACATAAGCAATGAGCCAAAGGATTAATATAGAATTAACAGGGAATTACCTTAGGGAGTTTTGGACTTACTGAAGAGCCATATGCCAATATGATCTGCTGTAGTTGTTCAGTACCATTTATCAGAGATGACAAGCCCGTGTGAGTAACATTTTGACAGTTTGACAAATTAAGCATCTGTAAAATATCCAATTTGGAGAAACCATCACTTAATTTATTCTTTGTGGAACTGATTCAATGGTCTGACAAAATGAATATAACTTCAAAAATCCTAGTATTAATTGGATTCCTATATTTCAACATGGTAGGTATGCATATGATTATTGCTAAACGGAAATTCAATCTTGGAATAAGAATACAACACAATAAAAGAAACTATATTCTAGTAAAAGAAGATTTATTTCAAATGCTGGCAAGTCTCCTAGATGTTCTTACGATAGTTATATCTGCAGGTAATAATCCTAGGCAGCTTCAACAGCCTACCATTTCTAAAGTAACAAAAAGGAAAACATACCTTTAGTGACTTGCAACTTTGATCAAGTGTTGAAAGGCCGTCATCATCAATGCCATGGCATCCCTCTAAAACCAGATCTTCAAGATGTTGGAGTTGAAGAACAGAGTTGAGGCTCTTCTCTGTGATCTGTGGTACAAAAACAAACGAGTTTTCATGAAAACTTCTCATCTAATTGTGCATTCTCTAACCAAGAACCAAGAAAAGAAAGAAAACAGCTATCATGCGTTAAAATCAAACAGAAGGGTAGACTCTAATAGCCATAACATACATGAGAAATGATGAATGACGTGCTAAAGAAATTACATCAAGCAAAATTACATCTAGGCTTGCTACAGAAACTTTTGTCACTATCAGTGTCAAAAATCAATATCTTCTCTTTCTTTTTTCTCCTTTAAATGATAGACACAATTTATACTGAAACAGAGAACTAAGAAAACTTGTAGGACCATTGTCATCCCAGTAAAGGTGTTGGCTTATCCAAAAAGGTCTAATATTTATGACAGGTGATTGGTCAACAATCTCAAACATCATTTGCTCAACCAATGAATGATCATTGAAGAAACGATGAATTAGTTTAAGCAACTTAATACTGATGCATAACTACACATTAAAAAACAGATGCCATAACTGGTCCATAGAAATTAACAGAAGCTGAAAAATTGACCAAGACTGGTAGCATAAAGGAGCCAATCAACAAAATAATAACAACAAAAACTGCAAATTAACACATTAATCACTATTCAACCGAGCATTCACCTCTTAGTGGAAGAAAGAAAAAGGTATAACTGTGACAAGACATATACCCTAGAAAGAGAAGCAAAAAATGCCCCATTAAATTTAATAAAGCACACAGCAGGCCCAGCAGGTCAAAACAGGCTATTTCTATAGTCATAAAATACACACATATTGACGGTGCTGATTATGATGGTTTCGTTGAGCTTACTGGTAAATAGGAGAGATCCAAGCTCCTAATCTGTTTACACTTGAGAGCAATCAATTCCACACCCAAATCACCAACACGCAAGCACCATTTCAAGCAAAGGGACCTCAACTTTCTACACCCAACAGCTATACAGCCGATCCCCATATCAGTTATCGACTTGCACCTCGCCAAGCTCAACCTCTCCAAATTCTTCGCCTCTGCAATTGCTGATGCGGCCAAGTCAGTCAACTGCGTGGCGTTGCACAAATAAACCTCAACCAGACCCGAACAATTAACGAACAAGCTCGATAACCCGGCATTCGTAAAAAACCTTGATCTTGACAGATTAATAGATTGCAAAGTAGCTTTCCAGGTAGAGGATATGACGTTCAGCGTGTTGTCGTCAACTCGCGGACACATGGAGAGATCGAGATGGGAAACAAAAGGGTATCGATGAAAAATCCTGGGGAGGAGCTCGGGGCGTAGAGGCTTGAGAATCCTCCGGTGTCGAGACTCTATGAAGTAAAAGGCCTTGCATGTGAGGGAGAAGGCTTTTGTGGCAAAAGGGTCGTTGTGGAGGTGGTCAAGGATTTTGCATACAATCTCTTCTGTTAATATATCAAAGGGATTGGGTGAAGAATCAGGTGAAAGTGGTTGGGGTCGTCTTTTGCTCTGGGTTTTCATGGGAGTAAAAGAACAGCTCGTCAAAGGCTTGGGAAAGGAAAGGAGAAGACCATGAGAAGGGTGGGTATGGAGAACTGGTATAAATATGATGATTTTATGGGATAGAAAAGTGGAAAAGGGGATGGTGGGTTTCCTGAGATTCTGATGTAACTGTTAACAGAGAACAGTAGTGTCAGCTGGGGGCGGACGGAACTTGGGTTGGCATCTAGATGCTGAAATTACTATATTAGGCTTCCAGACTTTCTCAAATATATATTGAGTGACCAAATCACCCTTGCTCTTTTTATTCCATGAATATGATTTTTTTTATTATATAAGGCCTACAATTACCTTCTTATTTAGTGTTATGCTACATTTATTCATTTATATTTTAAAATTACAAAAGAATAAATAATCTAAATAACTATCACCATTAATTATTTCAGTAAAATACTAAATTCATTTCTTCTTAAAAACTAATGTTGGAATATAATAAACTAAATCACAAATTGAATATAAAAGGGACCAAAATCAGAATTTGCTTCGATTTCAGTTTAAAATATTAAATTATATTAGTAAAAAGGAAAATGGGTTTAATGAAAAAGAGGGTGGAGGGGCATTTTGGGAAAAAGGAAAGGGGGTGACGTTGCTAATAATAATGATAGAAGATAGAGAGGAGTCATCATCCTGGGAAGTAAACATATGAGGAAGGACAGATTGAATTCAAAGAGCTGGTGAGTGCACATGTTTTAGTACGGCTTTCTTTGAAAAGTCCGCCTCCCTCAACCAGACCCTAAAAATAATAATAAACGTACCACAATCATGTACGTTTTCATTTTTGGTTGATGATTATGCCACGTTTCAGTCTGTGTACAAAAATTGTACTCTAACCCCAACCCAAACCATGCCTGCCTTAGTGCAACCCACATCATCATCATCTTTCTTTTTCAAACCCTTTTTTTTTTCCTTTTCATATTGTATAATTATAGAATATCTTTATCAAGACCCTCCCTAACCCAATCACATGATGCCCATCACTCTTCTTATAGGGTCACCACATACCTAATGGGGAAAACAATTAGTTCCATGTTGATGCCTTCCCTGGGTGGGGGTGGGACTAGAAACTCCCCCCCCCACAAATCCACCTTTCATCCCACTGTTCTGTTTGTATGTCCCTAGGTATGCTTGAATGCACATGACCGCATGCATGTATCTATGTATGTATGACTAAGAATTTAAACCACTAATCCAGCTTCCATCCAACTGTGAATGAAGTCATGATTATGCATACATGCATGCATGTAAGTGGGAACTAGTACCACAAATCCAGCTTTCATCCCACCGTTGAGTTATTAACCATGAATGAAGTCATGATTATGTATGTACGAACCATAATAAAACTGTAGATTATATTAACTCTTAGACTGACATACTTGCAGGTATTCTAAAAGTTATCAGAAAATGCAGTCTCTGATCATATAATCATCTAACTTGGTTAACTATTTTGAAACATCACAAGAGAGAACGCTGCCGGCATTAGTTTCTTTCAGATCTACATGACCATGGTAATATGGTATGCATTAATCTTTGCACTCACTACATATGATAAAATGTACCCAAACAAAGTTATACCAAGGCGAAAAATAAAGCATCACTGACACAAGGGTAGGTTACTTCTTAGCAAAAGTGATGGCCATGGGATATTGAGGAGCAATTTTGAAACCCTGAAGGTTCTGCATTGCTGTAGAAGACTGCTCCTCATCTTCGTACTCTACAAATGCAATACCTGGCTTTGCTTCAACCATTCTAACTTCCCTGAACCCAGGGTACTGTTCAAAAAGCAGCTGCAGCATCATGCTTGTTGTCTCGTGAGGCAAATTCTGTATGAACAGAATATTGTTTGGTGCCGCCTGCTCAGCATTCAGGTTTCCATGATGGAGAGGAGCCTACACATAATAGGATAAGAGTTTTTATGATAAGGCATAGACAAATAGCATGTCAGCAAACTCAATCCCTTTTGGTGTAAAAGAGAACCCCAAAAAGAAGAAAAGGAATGAATAATATACTATCTAAGCACAGCAATCGAAACACAAGAGCTGCAAATCCCATAGGCAACAATCAAATAGGAAATAGTTCCACGAAGTACCTTTGGACCACCATTATTTTGAGAACCTGTGCCATTCGGCATTGCAGATTGCTGTGCTTCCTCTGCACGTCGCTTCCTTTCAGCTGAAAATTTAATTGCGTATCAGAGGATGTCACCAAATATTAAAGCTGTTAAACTAAACCAAAAGATAAGTAGTTTACATATTGGATGAACATTAGTTAGAAAACCAGAGGAAGATGCAAAATTTAAGTTCCCTGCCCCCCCCAAAAAAAAAAAAAGTTAACCCTATATAGACTGTCCTTTGTCTTCCTTTAAAGTTTTAGCAAATTTCTTTACAAACAGTAAATCCAAAAGTTGAAATATCTGGCCCCAGAATAGCACCATTAAACAAGAACCCAATGTTTCAGTGAAGGCATTTATCCCCCACAGAAATTAACAAACTGGTAGTCATACAGAAATGTGTAACTAAAAAAAGAGAGGAGAAAACTAAAACATCCAAGTTCTAACTTCTAACCAAAAAGGCACCATGCATTTAAAAACTATCTTCTATTACACCCCCTGTTTTTCTTATGGTCAAAAGGACAGCAGACTAATGATGAAAAATATAAACACTTTAATTGCAATAATTACGTTCACACGATAACAAAATGAAATACAGGAGAAACCATTTTCTTTAAGTCAATAAGGACTATGCATTATGCATATAGCAATTCAAAGAACTAAAATGCAAGGTTGTCACCTTTTTCTTCTTGCTTCTTCTTCTTTTCTCTGGGAACAAAGCTTCCATCATTTTTGGCGATACAATCTGACTTTGTCTTTGCATATTGTATCCGCTGCACCAAATTAATCATACAGTCAATCAAACCTAAGAATCATTACAACTAAAACTGCATATGAATTAAGCCCAGAAAAAGAAATTGATTGCAATCAAAAGTGATGCCTAGAATAAAGTAAGTTTGGTTCAAGCAGCCACCCGCAGAATAAAGCAAGTTTGGTTCAAGCTGCAAATGGTGTTATTGATGAGTAGCAAAAGTCTTCCATGGTTGCAGAAGGAACAATAGTCCTAATTTATATAGGAAAAAAATAAAATGGCTCCTAAAATTTCAGCAAAATGGTTTCTCAGTAAATAATAAAATAACTCCAACAACATTAGTACAAAACAGATTTCAATCAGTGGGTATACAGTAACAGTGAAATCACAAAACAAATGCAACACAAACATCATTAAAAATCGAAATAAAAGAGACATTGTTGGCTTCGATTTTGATATTTAAAGCAATCAAAGTCACAACATATTAAGGTACTCACCATAGGTTTATCATAAAATGGGAAATTTTGCATCTGACGGAAGGCGTTACTAGCGGAAGTCAATTCATCAAACACAACCCATGCTTGTCCACGAAGCTTAGGCGTCTTCAAGGCAACGACATCCAAAATCCTTCCATATTGAGAAAATAAAGCATAAAGGGATCTCTTTAATTCTGAAAAAAAAAAGGAAGAAATGGGAAAATCAATCCTTCTTCAATGTTCTAGTAAAAAGGGCACCGTTAGGGTTAAACTTAAACCCTACAAAAGGGGGGATGTTGTTATACCCTAAAATAACAAAACTTATGCTTTCCATCTAAAAACTACAGCTACTTGAAGCAAGATAAAGTTGAGAGCTAAAATGGGTGGCTGTTGGTGTGATTTTCTCTCTTTTTTTTCTTTTAATTCTCAGCAACCAAACAAAGAAGTTGAGAGAAATAAGAGAGGCAGAGGGTGGATTACCTTCTTTTTTGATCTTCTCGTTGAGGTTCTTGATGTAAATAGTTTGATTGGGAGGTATATCCGCTGTTAGCATTTTCGCTTGATTTGCCAAATCTCAAACTGAAGTTTTCAATTTGGTTGGGGCGAAGAAGAAGAAAAGGAGTTTGAGTTCAGAGACTTGGAGTGATAAGCCATTGATTGGGCTGCTTAAGGGTTAGGAAGCCCCTACATAGATTCTTAAACTTAATGGCGGCCTACATTTATCCAATTTTCTTGGGCTTTGGAATTTGGATCTGTTTCATGGACCTACAAATGCTTAATAATAATAATCAATACCAGCAATTATTTTTTGCTCTTTAATTCACTTTTTTTTTTGAGAATTTATTGTAATAAAAATATTTTCTTTAACTATCTCATTATAGTTTAAGGTTCTAATAATATCTTCTCTTTTTTAGACAATGCCTATAACTACTCATAGCCCCTCCCTAACAAGGGCAAAATCAATGAGGCTAGCAGGGGCCCTGGCCCCTAAAATATAAAATTTTTCATTTAGGCCCTTTAAAATTTTTTAAATTTTAAATTAATAAAGGTAAAATTTTACTTTGGTCCTCCCTAAAAATGATAATAATTTGATTTAATCTTTTAAAAATTATAAAGATATAGACTATTAAAATAGTGAAATTACATTTTTACTATTGTAAAAATTATAATTTAATTCCGCTCCCCTAACAAAATTTTCTGGCTTCGTCCCTACTCCCCAACCCATAAAATAAGAGGATAATGTGTTTATAATAGATTCGAAAAAGGGAAAACATGAAGAAAATAAAGAATACCCTTAATGCGTTTTTTGGATCTTTTTGCTTGCTGTTTTTTTTTGTGAATTTTTTTGGTTCGATTGATCATAAACCCCCCCCTTTACATTTGATTTTGTTTGGCTTTTTATAGCCATTTTACAAAATTTATTTTATTATTCTGTCTTGTCTTCTTTTCCTTGCAGGTGGTGGTTGAGAGCAGGTGGAGGAGGGTGACGACGGCGGCGTGCAGAGGGCAGGTGGTGGCAGACGTCAGACACCTTAGGTGCGGCGCACCTAGGGTTTTCTTTTGCTGTATTTTTTTTTGTTAATTTGGGCTGCTAGGGTTTAGGTTTAATTAGGGTTTGGGTCTAATTTAGTTTTGTAACGGGCCCGAGCAAATTTAGGCTTATGCAATCACAACTTGATTTACTGATGAAGCAATCATTATGAGTGTGTCGCACATTAAGGATTGGAGGCCAATTTGGCAATAACTATTGGGTAAGGTGTCGGACAAATTTAGTAGTGGTTGGATATAAATAAAATGGCTAAAAAATTATTTCTCACATCTCGATGAATCTTCTAGTGAAGTGAAGAGACAGTAATTTGCTCGAACTTTTATCTTGAGGTTGATCAAAAATCTTCTAATATCAGATAAATCTCGAAAGGTATATTTAAGTTGGCTCCTACAATTAATTGACCTAAACAAATCAAGCAGCTTAGTCAAAAATCAATTATCTTAGCTACGTTGTACTGGGAGATATATCGGGTCATCAAATTAGACTAGGCAACTCTCTGTTCTTTCAGTGGTGTTCCAATTTTCACCCGTAATAGGATTATCAAAATTGGATTCTAAAATAATGAGGAAGATAAGACATTTGGACCTTTACTTTTCATGCATCATTGTCGCAAGGAATCTCGAGTTCTTGACCGTGATGATGGGTCTCTTAGATTAGGTCCCATAATTTATTGATTGACTAAAGTTTATTATTGAGTTGATTTGATAATATAACAAAATTAAGATCGTTTCTAAACCTTTGCTGTAGTTATTTGTCAATTCATCTTTTTCCTCTATTGAATTTCTTTCATTTATCGTGCCATGTTTATGTAATACTATTTTATTATGGTTCCTAAATAGTATTATTCTCAAATATATATAATTGTCTTGCAGGTGAGGGGCTTTAGGTCCATGATGCATGATGACAAGCTCTGGCTCAACCACTGTAGGAAAAACAGCTTCGTCAAGACTGCCAAGTGCAAAATGTCCCTGTACATTTATTCCCGTTTTAATTTGCCCTCCTTGGTTACATATACAGTTTAGATGAGGCAGGCGGCAACTGTTGTGTTTGCCATTACTGCTTCGGCTGAAGTTTCCTAGTAATAGTATCACCCATTCAAAACTTGTAGGATCCCTTCATATTTTTGCTTCCTCTCAGCTACATCATGGACCTATAAAGTTACATTATCATCAACTGATGTACGACACGACATCACCTGATTTTCTTTTCCCTTGACAAGAAAATAAATGATCATCTCCAATATCAAAATCTTGTGATTTCCTACTTTCCTATTTATGATTTAATAGCAGTTGATATACGGAGACTAAATCCTCGTATATGTAACATGTATATGTTATATATCAGGTGAAAATCACCAAAAATACTAGACAACAGAAGCCAGCTTGATTCAGCAAACCTATGAAACCTGCAAGTGAAATGCAACCAAGTAATGTACAAATGAAAACATACAAAGTGAAAAGAAAAAGGATCATCACTCCAATTGTGCTCATCTTGGGCAGGAGATCACCTGCGTGCGCACGTGTGTGCCATGTGTATCTGAGAGAGGGGGAGTGTGAGAGAGAGTTTGCCTGTCGTTCCATGTACACCCCCCTGAGCTCCAGTCTGAACTAACATCGACCATGTTCATCTTTGCACACCAGATCACATGATCTAAGGCCCTATGCCGTGAGCATAATTCACATCTTTTTTGCAAATGAAGTGCACATCACATATCCAGGGAGCAAAAATGCCACAAAAAACCATTAACTCAAAATTGACTTCAAGGTTAGAACGGAGACTGGCATAAGGGGCATGAAGATTTGTGAGAAGTCGAGAACCACTTGTAGAGGCACGCTGCATGAAATTTGTGCTTGCAAGTCTTGCAAGCAAGACGAGGAAGGCTGTGGTTCACAGTGTGGATAACACTGTAACATATAGGGCACTCCTCAACACCTTCAAATTCCTTGTCAAAATTACGCTTCCATACTCGTATGGCTTCAGCTAAAGCTCCATTCTGCATCACAAATGAAGTGCATCTCAGGGAAAAAAAGAAAAAAAAAGAATGCAATTAAAATATTAGATAGTAGCTAAGTTACCTGATTACGAACAAACATCATCATAGACATTAACCACTTCCTCTGCTTCACTTCACTTATCCCCAGGCTCCTCATACAGTCAACATCTACAGGCCGTAATGGGTAAGACGCAGGAAGACGAATAATGAGATCCATTCCTGTCTCGTCTTTTGTATAGGTAGCAACAACCTCATTTGCTGATTTGCTCACAGTTACTGAAAAGTTCTCATCAGCAAAATTCGCTGTTTTTATCTGCATAGCAGAAGAAACTAGTCAAAACTACGTAATTCTGAACCTGATCAATTTTCTTTTCTAGCTCTTCCTCTTCAGGTTCAAGTCAAGAATTTGAAAAAATTCAAACAAAAGTGCTTCAGAGGGCAAGTTGGTCAGGAAACAATAAACTTCATTTGTTACGGATAAGTGGTTGCCTACAAGTCAGTTTCCATCTAGTTTAAAGTAGAAGGATGCTAAAGCATGCACTTGTCATTTGAGGGCAATTAATCCAGTAATTCCAACATCACTCAGTTTCCAAACAAGTCACCAAAAATATTTAAAATTCAATGAGTGGTGTAAGAGGGTTGCTAAATTTTTTAACAATTACTTCACTCATTAGAAATAGAGACATTTTAGATAAAGATACACACCAGGGAGAGCTCGTTCGCAACCAAAGGAGGACTGCACCATGTTCTAGTAAAAGATTCAATCATTGATGAAGTAGAACGATCACGTAAATCACTAAACCATCCCCACACATAAGCAGGAAGCAAACGAAGCATAAGGCCATATATCGCTCCAGCAAATGCAGCCATTTTCACAGGATCGATAGGCCAAAGTGATTCCACAGAAAACAATACTGACCCTGACGTGATGGAGCATTTGGCTGCAGTTGCAGCTTCTGATATAACATTAGGAAGCTCCCCATCTTTCTTCTTTAGAACGTGCATTAATGATAAGTCGGAAAGCAGATGCTGGAACAGGCAATCTAGTATCAGTGGATTAGCAGAATTTTGAATATATTGTACCAGTCTCTCCCTTGGATTTGATAATGAAGGTAATGATGACAAATAGGATAACAATAAAGACCAAGCAAGGAATAGATGTACCTGCAAATATATATAATAAAAAAGTATATATCATTATATCAAAAGGAAAGTGGACAATAGTTTCAGCAAATTTTTGTACATAAAGCAAATATACCCGCTGCTCTGCCACTAAATCCATATCAAGAACATCATAAGGTAATTTCTCAATTATGTAAGATAATTCTTTTGTCAAACGGATATTCTCTTCTGGTGAAAGATCAAGTTTAATAGACTCCTGGTTGGTATTTGAATCAACTTCCGAGCAAGCTGCAATTCCTTCACCAAAGACAGCCAACTTAGAAACAGGTTCTGTTGACAAAACAGCAAAGGCAGCAAGCTGCAAAGATGGCATTGGCCTCGAAGAAAATAGGATGGCATACAAAGAGGAAATAGGCCCTTTGCTTAGTCCCCAGAGTTTGATTGATTTGGCTGCTTCATCTCTAGTATGTGGAGGAGATTTGAGGACACTTGATGCAACCGATTCCCAGAAAGACCTATGATAAAATCGAGAAGCTGATATAATAGATGCAGCCTCAAAAGAATAAGAACCAGCTATTGCCTCAGCAATGCCAGTGGAAAAGAACAAGCGGAGAATGCTTTCTAGAATCTGGTTTTTAATTGGATCCCATCTTTCTGTTCTTAAGGGGTTCAAATTATCCGTGTCTTCTGTTGGTTGGAGTTCCAAAAGCCCACAAAGGAAAGAAAATGAGAAGACGGAATTTTTACTGATATTTATAAGAGAATTGTCAGAAATCAACACACTCTCTTCAAGTTTTTTATGAATAAGATCAGCGTTATCAGAAGAAGAGTGTTCAGTGACTATTTCGTTCACATTTTCAGCAACTTCCTCCATGACCAACACTGCTGATTCAATCCAGCATCTTAGGTGGAAAAATAGAAACTCCCAATCTTCTTCATCAAATTCTCTCCAGCAATAGCCCAGACAAATAACCATTAGCTTTGACAGCAAGATTTGTACCATTGGCAACTGATTAGCAGCAATTGATCTACCACTTTCATTCCTCTGCTTCCGAAATAAATTCAGTAAGAGAACTCTCTCCTCATGATCAATGTCTCTATCCAGTTTCATTATTTCATTACCTCCTGTAGCCTTTAAAGGGTAACATGAAAAGACCAAGTGGAACCATTCTTCCATATCTATTGCAACACCCAAAAAGAAAATCAATGAATAAAAAAATCGAAGAGAGAGAAAAGAAAAGAAAAAGTGAGAGAGGACACAACTTAAAGTAGAAATAACCTATTTCAACCAAATCATGCAGATATAAAAAGTGAAGGGAATAAGGTCCACCAACAAGCATAAGCAACCAAATAAAAATGATCAAGACCTATTTAATGGAAACAAATTCTTACAAGAAGCTTGTCTTTGTGTAAGTTGCAATGCACATGCATCAAAAGTGAAACAAGATACTGAATCAGGTATCATTATGACCTAAGAGCAATTGGTCTTATGCCGTAAAATTAACTGGATAAAAATTATAAAAAGGGCATGCGTACCTTCTCCAGTTTGCCATGTGACCAAAGGTGGAAATAGTAGAATCCTCTGGATCCAGCTTTTGACAGCATCCTGCATCTGATTTTCATTGAGCAGATCAGGTTTACCATCCTTATTAGTACATTCACTGGACCTGATACTTCTTTGACATAAAGTTGGTACAAGAACACATAAAATTGAAGGAAGTATCCTCAAACAATTTGAGTTTACTGCTTCACCTATAAAGAGTTTATCTACTAGAAGCTGAAACAGAGCCATAGCCTTTTCTGGACCCCAAATATTTTCTTTTAACAATGTGAAAAGGAAAGATACAAGACCTCTCAAAAAGGGCTCTTCAATATCCTCCATATCTTCACCTAAAGTGGGCCATGCATGAAGCAAACTCTGTGAAAAGTTTTCACCATAAATGAGAGCACCATCAAATAAAATGCTGAAAATGGAATCCAAGATGCTTCCATAGGAAGAATAATTTCTGCTCTTGGCAAACGAGACTAGTTGAGGTAAGAAAGAGGTTGCAGCACTTCCTTCTGGCCACTTCCATGTGCACAGTACTTCAGCAACAACCCAAGCTCGAGAAGTAACCTTGGTATTTGCTGAATCCTTGGTTGATAATGGTAAAATGTCCAGGTCATCACAAGCAATGACTTTATGCAACCCAAGTTTATAAATAAGTTTATCAATTAAAGAAACAAACTTGTAGTTACCATATGCCTGCATCCAACAAACATTTGCAATTTTTTAGTTACCATATACTTGAGAAATTGCAAATTGTATAAATTCAATAACCACTCATACAAACTGAAGCACACACTAAAAACATCAATTATATGAATATGAGATTCTTACGTGTCAGTATAGTTTCACTAAAAGCAGTGTACTAGTTTTCTACAGACCACTTAAGACAGTGGACCAACCAATAAAGACATCAAATAACAAACACAAGGCACTTTCAAACCATCCTACTACAGTTAAATTGTTGCTATAAATTTAAAAGAGATGCTTGCATCATAAAGGGGCAATTAATGACATTTTAACATGTATCAGTGCATGTATATGTATGCCTTATATATATATATATAGAGAGAGAGAGAGAGAGAGGAATTATGTCAGCAAGAACAGTTAGGGATATAACACCACTCACACTCACATAGATTCTTTCAGTATCTGATTTAGACAGTCCTTCCATGGAATTCAAGTCAGGTGTGATCCACCAAGGCCACATATCACCCTTGCTTAGAAGATGATCCAACAGGTTTTGTTCCTCATACTGATCCTGACAAAGACGCTCAAGCACATCTGTCATCATCATGCAGCACAAAGACGCAAACTTTTTGTTGTCTAGTTTATCTTCCCTGAAGATAGCAAGTCTAATAGTGCAAATCAAGATACTCCTTATTCCTTTTCTCACATCTCCGCTGAAGCTTTTCCACAAATTGCTGATATTGGATAGATAACCATGTGCTGATTCACAAATATCCATCCGTGCCTTAATCTTTTTCCTTGACTCATCATCTAGAGCATCCTCTACTGCTACACTCATCCTATACTCCCAGTCAATAATAAACACAGCTGCTGAAATACTTGAAATCAAGCCGCTTTCTTCATCAAGTGCCCTTAAGCAAAAGAAACTACCCTCAACTATTTGAAGAGCAAAACGAGCCATATCGACCACATTTGCAGTATTCTTGCTGTCTAATCCAAGGCAATTCTCTTCAGAATCAAACAAAGCACTTGCCTGCTTAACAGAACTGAAAGATGAATCCAGAATAAAAGAAACTAGCTTTCTCAAAACTTCCCGGAATATCAGGGTCATTGACTTCCTAGAGACAAATGAATCTAGATTGCCATCGGTTGCACCACCAAGAACAGAACTACAGACGGTACAAACAACAAGGGTCAAAGCAAAGAAATATAAATGAATAGGTCAGCAAAAAAATAAATGGATTCAATATGAGAGACAATTCTTCACATTTAACAATAATTAGCCTATTCTTTGTCATTGTATGAGCTAGAATTTAGGTCCCCTACATCCCCAAAATCATTATTTTGTTTCAAGGATATTCAAGAAAGCAAATGACAAACTGCTATGATTTTCCAAGAAATATAACAGGTCATGTCAATCATTGACAAATGTCATGATATGTAATGCTGTACTATTGTATTATGAACAACAAAGCACATGGCTAGTTGTTAAGGCACAATTTTACTTGTAGTATTCTACTAGGGTTTTTTTTTTTTTTTTTTTTTTTTTTGGGGTGGGGTAAAACATTAATAGTCTTCTGGGTAATATTGATACTTGCTCATTACTTCCTATAATTTAAATTGCAGAGGGTAAAACAGATCATGCTTTTGCTTTCACATACCACACAAACTGTGCATCAGAAGTTCCAAAAGGAGGAAGGGAAAAGGCAACAGAAACAGCAGTTGCTTCAAGAAGCTCATGATGCCAATGATCTGGGAGAGAACCAGGTGGATGAAAAGAATCTTCTCCCACTTTCCTTATCCTAATCTCATTTCTTGCTTTGTCAAACAGCATTCCCAACACTGCTAAGTGATTTGAGTCCGTGGAGCCCAAGTCAATCTTAGAATTTACCAAGTCAATGGCATATGTAATAATAGCATGCCACTGCTTGGAGAAACACTCATCATCAAGCAATGCAAGCAACAGATCTAGTCGAGCACTGGTAGTACAATTATGTCCACGCAAACACCAAGGAACAAATGTTTCCTTGTAAACTTGAAGAAAATACTCCAGCTTCATTTCACTGTCCTTTTCACAGGGAGGACCACAAAAAGGTGCATTTTTGTTGGAAAAAATCGCTTGGAGTACTTTTCGGGCTCCAAATATTGAAACTGAAATGGATAGTAGCCTTGCACCATCTGCTGAATCCTGTTGCGGAGGAAAATCCAGATGTGAATGTTCAAATAAAAGCATGTTTAGATGACTTAGAATTATCAAGAAAGAGGTGAAGGACTGCTGCAGAGCAGGAAAAAGGAGACTCTGGACTGGTATCCCAGCTAAATTAAAATTTATCTGGTCATTTCAACTTCCTGATGAAACCTCACTTGTCATTTCCAATTTTGACATTTATATTCAGAAGTGAAAAGTAGAGGTAACAGAAAAACAAGTGAAATGAAAATCATAATAAAGGCACTATTTTATGAAGCCCAGGCTACCAGACAACCAGAAACTAATTTCTTATCCAGCTCACAATGACATTTCTTTAAAACAACTAAAGATACTTCAGGGACCGAAGATACAAGGAAGTAAACAAAAAGTCATTTAGTTTCCATTAACAAAGAACACTAGATATAAACGATTTCCCATACACAATTACCAGCAGCAGCAATAAATTGGTAGTTTTTTCATAAACAACTAGTTAAGATGTATGTACAGCATGGAAATAGTTATAATTTATAACCATCCATCCCATCCCACATGTATTCACATAGTTACATAAATAGCAGTGCAGCACATGTAAGCATAATTGAGCAACGTATATCTGACAAATAGTGTTCATGCCATGGTAACTTACAAGTGATCTGACCAATGGGAAACACTTGGCCAACATTGGCCCTACTAAATGCAACAAAGGCCAAGATTCACCCTTTTGCTTTGCATGTTGATCCACTAAGAACAGAAATTTTATAATTGGTTCTATATTCAGTGTTGGCTGTTCTGTCGTTGCTTTTTGCTGAAACAATCCCTCACAAGCTTCTTGAAACACCACACAAAACAAAGAGAGAAGGTCCTCTTCCAGTGAATAAATGCCAGAAAGAATTTCAACAATGCATTTTCCCAACTCCTGAAGATAACTTATCGGATACTTGATATTCTGCATTTCCGTTGCCTTCCCACTGAGAGGCTGATCACTATCCTGGTCTTTTGAGCTCACAGATGATAGGTAGTCTTGCCATAGAAGCTTTACAAGGATATCGTTAATAAGGGTGGTCCGGAAATGAGAGACAGAATCAACACTGTCACAAAATCTGGTAAGTTGAGAAAGCATGAGTTAGCATTCTAAGTAAAATAAATGATACAAGTGGCAAGAATTGAGAACATCCTATCCGCTAAATAACAAGGACTGCAAAGGAAAAACTTAAGTAACTCGTACCTAGAAGCATTACATAATCCCCAAAAAAAACACTCTTTAAATGCCCTGAAAAATGCTAGTCGATCCACATTTGGAGTATGAACTGGATTCCTTCCAGCCCATAGGTTATGGAAAAAATCAAGAAAGAATTTGTCTCCTGAGAAGGCCTTAGAAGGAATAGAATCTAAGAATAGAACCAGGGCTGGATAAGAAACTTGCTGAGATCCAAAGCATCCATTCCTTATAAAAGACCAAAACCGGTTAAATACAGATTTCTGAACATTTAAGGTAGTCCAACTGTCAGGAAATCTCTTTGAAAATAACAATATTGCATCCCACATTGAAGAATGACAAGCAGGATCTCTTTCCTGGAAAGCACCGAGAATTGCTGTAGCAAGAGTTTTCATATTTCCCCCATCAAAAGCCTGAGGAATGTGGTTAATGAAACTTTTTAAGACTGTGTATGTAGCTGACCGAACAGCAGGGCTTTGAGACTTCAAAAACTCTCGAAAATATTTATGAGCAGAGAAGAGCTTTTCTGCAAAAGAAATTGCAGTAGCCTTAGCCTTAGAAGCACGTTTTTGCTCAGCAGATAAATTTTCAAAACCAGGTCTTTCTATTTGCACGGAGACCAAAACATCAAGAAGTGTTGCCAAAGCCAGCAATGAAGAAGATATCACCTAATATTAAAGAGATAAGAGGAAAATTACAAAATATTTCATGAACACATACAAAGAAACCCAAGCAGCAATATAAGAGGCTGTTAATGCCTATGCTCTTCAATCGTGATTTCAGCATATGTCAAACATGTACATATTTATGTTTGAGAAACACAGATGCATGAGCATGAACTGTACGTATAATTTTGATACACTCATACAAGCATTTATGTAAAAATAAACATATAATGTGCATGTTTTGTCTGATATCTTCTAGGATTGGCGAGTGTTGGAAGTGGTTAAGAAAAATTAAGCACCTTGTGTTTCCACTCGGTGGCCTCAAAAACATATATGGTTATGCTTCTTCACAAATAAGTGATGTCCCTCAAACAAGAAAAAGAAAACCAAAAAATAAAAAAGCAGGTGATATTTTACTTACCTGTGCAATGCCAAGGCAGAAAATTAACAGGAAAAATGAACAGGTTAGGGTGACATAACTATTGCAACTTAAAAGGTTAAGTAATATGGAGTAGAAAACTTGTCCCTAACAAAAGCATATCCAAACAGATCTATGCATACCTGCTGGTGCATCTCTTGCAACTCATCCAAAGCAACAGCTTTATCAGACAAATTTTGTGGAGTAAGCTTCAAATTTTCTTCCAAATACATAAAAATCTCCGTTGTGCATAAGATTAAAGCATCTAATCTCTTTTCCTGAGCAGGGAAGGCAGCCTGTTGTTTACAACCAAATGAATCAATGATTAAATAAATAAATAAAACTAACAGTCCAAACCCACCACATCCTACCATATTAGAATGTTCAAAAAGTTACAAATACACCACATGCATGATGCATAGGCTACATTAAATTTCTGTTTAACAATTCATAGGATGCCAAGGAGATCGAACCTCCAGAAAACATGAATTTGATTCAAACCTGTAATGAAAGCTTAGCAGCTTGTGAAACTTCAGAACTGGGATCAAATTGAGAGAACCACCATGGTCCCATCAAGGACTTCAAATGCGGTGCCAAATCTCTCCTGAGAAAAACATGCAAAGAACCTAGTCTTTATTGCATGACAAAAAACAGGCAAATGATTGTACTAAAGAGATGTGAAAGAAAATAACACTTCCTTTTTCTTTGCTTCTCTTCATAAGGAAGTCATCTTCCTTACTTCACACCTCTTCTAACTCAAAAAGCATAATTTTTCAAAATAAATAACATGTGTATCACTGTATCGGGTTCTAATCTTCAATGATAATCATTTTCAAAACATTATTGCTTGAGCTTTGTATTTGTTTCTAAATTATGAAACAGAAGACATTCATACAATTAAGCAACAAGAAGACCAAAATTTCTGTCTTTCAGCATTCATTGAGTCAAGCCTTAATGATTGATGTTATGATGATATCCTTCACTACTCCTTCACTACAATGTATCCATTGAAGTTGTCATACACAAGAAGGAAAGAAAATAACATTCACTGGCCATACAAAAAAAAGAGGGGGGGGGGGAGAAGGGCAGAAGTTCGAACCCGACAGCAGTGACGAGATTAGTCATTGTTTCATGAGTAGCTCGCCGAACTTCTCGATTATAGTCCAGCAAGAGCTTCTTGTATTCAAATGCCTGTATGAAGGAGAGAACAGCAATACTGAAACATATTAAACCAAGTTTAAGGGTTGAAAATTTGAAGTTTACATGAAACCCATTGCAATCAGTGAGTATTATTTTGGTTTAAATGTTTTTCCTTTAACATCCAAAAGAAGCCAAACAAAGAATCGAGTCTAAGTTCAACAATACCAAAGTTTCAAGTTCCACAGTGTGATTAGTGAGATCACATTTTGGAGTAATTTGTTTTCAGTTCCAATATTTTAGACTTCATCTGCTGACCAATTTCAGAAACACTTTCATGCATTCCTCTTCTTTCTTTGTTTTTCCCCACAATGAAGGTAAAGTCGATCAAAATTTTCATCATGTCAACACTAGAAAATTATAAACCCTAGCTTTTTAAATGATTTCTCTTTCCATGTCAATATCTTTCTCTAGGCACTGCTTTTCCCCACCTACCTTTTTAAAGTCTACTTCAGTGTTTAATTCATATAAAACTGACTCAGTTGATGCATCTGCAAAGACCAGTAAAGAGCAAAGAATTAAATCATACCCATTGTGGAATGATTGGTACTATTTCCTTTCCAGACTTTTGCTTGAGCAGAGTAGACAGAGATGCCAGAGCTTTAAGCTGTTAATGAACAAGAAGTTGGTCACTACATGTAAATTGAGCTGGTTATAAGTTATAACTAAGCAAAGAAGGACTTTCCTTGATCATGAAGATATACTCGATTGATTATCAAATGGAAAAGGTGATCACAGTACTCAAGCTTGGAAACTAAAGCTAAAAACTAAATCCAATAACCGAAAAACTAAGACATGTCAAATGCAAAAAGTTTATAGAGTTCGCCGCGTATATTGACGCAAAAAATAAAAAAAACCTACCTTGGTAGTAGGATCCTTCCGTGCCAGCCTTTTTAAGTGTTGTGCGACTTCACTATCTATATCCTGCAATTGCAAACAAATCATCAAACTGGAAGAATCAATTGGTAACTTCATTAGTTAAGATATAAAAATTTTAGCGTTTACCAAAAGAGGATTGGAATCTTCGGTGGAGAGAGAGGAATCAAGGCGGGAGCTACCGACGTAGCCTCCGAATCCAACGGAAGCGGCAGCGGCAGCCGAACTCGATGGCAATAGAGAAGCCGCAAGGCTGCAGCCGACAGGTAAACAAAAAATTGCAGCATATAGGTTAAAGAAAGAGATTTAATGTTTCAATAAATAGAGAATTAATGAATTGAATTAGAAAATTAGAGGAAAAGAGGAAACCTGCTGCTTGAAGGGCGTGCCTTGCTCCTGGCTCCATCACCCTTCTGTCTCCCCATTCAGGCGTACTAAGATTCGAAAAACGACACCGTTGGGTAGACGTGAGAAGGGGTTTACACAGAGAGAGTGAAAAAGGAAGGAGGGATATTAGAACAAAAGATCCAAGGGCGGCGCGGGGAAGTGAATGTGCCTTTGCTTGCTGGAAAAACAAGGAAAGAAGGAGGAGCTACCTTGCTATATTGCCTTTGGCTATTTGTAAAATCAAAATTTTAATTTTGGGGCAATTTTACCTGCCCTTGCCTTCACTCAGGCGGTCACGGGAAGGTTATATTAATATTTTGTATTAATTTATCAAATATCCCATGGACCGGGCTGGGTTCGGATCGGGCCTAACCAAAATTTTAGGCCCATTGTTAGGCTCAGGTCTAACCCGAAAAATGAGCTTAAATTTTTATTAAAATCTTGCTCAGATAAAAATGTTAAAATTTAAGTCCGGCCCGTATCATATAATTTTTTTAAAAAATAATACATTAAAAATATTAAAATAAATATTTTTAATAAATTGAAAATAAATTTAAATAAGACTAAGATAGTATAACTTAAAATAGTGAAATAGTAGCAATATAGTGAAAAATACAATAAGAAAATAGCAAAAAAAAAAAAAGTAAAAAAGCAAAAAATACTGCAGTTTTTTTTACATATTCGGTCTGAGTCGAATAAATATAATGTTGTTTTCTTGTACAGCCAAGGATGTTAATGACTTTGGACAAAAACCTAGAACCTATTTCAGTCCCCGTTCGGGTGGGGGAGGCTGTTGATGTTGTAGGCAAGGCTGGCCGACCCAAAACTGTCACTGGTTTCCAAACCTATTCAACCCCTGTCCTTCTGGCTGCCGGTGAGAAAGCAGAGCAGGCTACTGAAAAGTAAGTTAGCTTCTGAGTGACTCGCGGGATGTTGCATGGGTTTAAGATTTCTCTAACGCTATTCCATTTTGTACAGGTATGTCCCCCTCTCGCCCATCCTAGAGGGATACGTTATTTTGATAGAAAACACCGAGTACATGGAAGATAATTAGGCATGGCAGGCTGTTAGCGTCTAGTTTTTGGTCACTTTATGATTTGTTGTGTATAGTAAAATTCCCATTTTTTCTTTACAACTGCCCCCGGTGCTTATAATCGCAAATTGCTATAGCTTTCTTAATTTCTTTCTAGTGAACAGCTTGTTTCTATACCCTGTAGTAGAATTGTTGAATGGGGGGTGGACGGGAATTATTAAACTTCTTAAAACATCCTAATTTTGATTGAAGTGGAATGGTAACCGATAAATCTATCACTCATTCCTTCATTCCTCATACTATTTGTATTTGGTTGGCTTCAGTTAATGAGGATACTAATTTGGTTGTTATCTTCAGAATGATACAAGAAAAAAAAAACACCTGTAACATTAGTCCTTCTAAAAATTATATATGTATAAAATCATAAAAGCTTGAGCTTTTTCACATGAGATTGTTGCCGCAGCTGTAGTTTTAGATAGAGAGAATAGAAAGCAAGCATACCTCTGCACATTCTCCTAGTTTATGTAATATGACTTGAGCACCATATCGAGGTTGAAGTGTGACAGCAGCATTTGGGGCGCGAGTGTATTATAAAAATTACAGATGTTTTATAAGCTGCTCAATCAATCTTTTAATTATCCTGTTTGACTATTTAGAAAATATATAATAAAATATCAAAATAGAAGTGAAAAAAATTTAATTAAGCTCAACATTTTAAAATGAGTAAAGTTATTTTTTATATTTAATATTAAAGTAATTAAGTTTAATTATATTTAAACTCTTTAAACTCATCCGGGTGTTTTTGGGTATTCAAGAGAAAGTTTTGTAAAGATAAAATTTTTTAAACAAATTATTTTAGAAAAACTTTTTGATTTGAAGCAAGCCCATACTCGAATCCCCTCAGTTTTTTTTTTCATACTTACATAAGTTCTGCTTTATCTTCTCAATCCCCTCTTCCTTTTGCTCCAAATTAACTATCGTTTCTTTTATTTGAAAATCAAACAGGAGACGTTAAAGTACAGATTGTTGGGTTCAGAAGGCGACATTGATTCATGGGGCCATGGATATGTGAGGTGAGCATTTATTGTCTGATAAGTTATTATATTTTACTCATTTGCTACTGGAAAATTTGTATAACAAGTGCTTCGTTCTCTATTGCTGGCCGAACTTGTTTAGATCACGATAATAGTTTACGTTTATCTGTCTTGCTAATCCAACTTTCATTTCTTAGAATCCAGAACCAAAGGATGACCTATGTGAATCTTTTCCTTCTCATGTTGCTGGAAAACCTAGCAGGAACCTTTTTGGCATTGCTTGTTAATTTATTTGTTGTCAGGATCTTGGCAGGAGAAATTTCGCCAGAGTATCTGAAGCGAGAGGTTAGAAATCTAACGATCTATAGACATCTAGTAGTCTTATGAGTGATGCACTTCAAAACAATTGTCTCTATAGGTTTCTCCTAAATGGTGAGATATTGTATTTACTTGCTTTTCCGCCAATACAGAGTGAAGATGCCCCAGTTGACGATCTATTGGAGCTTATGGAACAAATTATTGCTTTTTACATGAAGGTTTAGCTATCTTATCATATCAACAAGCAATTGATGTATAGCAGAAGAATTTTTTTTTTCCAGTATTTGCCATGCTTTTCCAGCTTCGTCTCTTTCTTCGTGCATCGAATCAGGGACGTTGAGGGATATAGTCTCATTACTTCTAGCAGTATCATGTTTACCTAGTAACGTTTAAACAAATAACAATCTTAAATCATCAAAATTAAGCAAGAAAGACTATACATGCTCAAATAGTATATATATATATATATATATATATTAATCAAACTTACTATCTTCAAGCGATTCAAGTCATCATAATCGGGTTTATTGTTCCCAAAAACTTGAAGCACCTCTTCCCTGGCTCTCTCCTGCCACTCATTATGCATGCTCAACACAATCATGGTCCAAGTCAACAAATTGGCTGTAGTTTCCTGACCAGCGAAGTAAAACAACTTGCACTCTTCAATCACATCTGCCATGCTCATCCCTGCATCCGAATTCTTGTTTACTTCCACTTCATTGAGATTAGACTTGAGGAGCAAGCCCAGCAAATCGTCCTTGTGATCTCCTGCTCTTATAAATTTCTCTCTTTTTTCTATTATTCTTGTCAGTAAGGATCCCACTTCTCTGTTTATGTGCTTCATTCTCTTGTTTACTTTGGTTGGAAGAAACCTGACGGAGAAGCAATGAAAATTGATACCCATTTTAACGATGTTTAAAAATAGTGAATGGATCAGCAAATTGCATATGTGGGGTAAAAGGTGCACCTTAACAATGGGAAATTGATGTTCATGTGGGACTGTAAAAACAGCCGCCCTTGTTCTTTTTGCAGAAGGAATATCAACCTCCCTTCTTCGAAATTGCTGCCAAAAGCTGCTCTGGATATAACATCCCCGGTTAAGTTTTGAAATTCAACCGACATATCCACTTCGCTTGACCCCATGAAGTTCACCAACTTTCTCCACTTGGAGATCATTTCGTCCGTACAGACAACAAATGCAGGCAACATATGCTAGCCACCCAAATAGCCTCAAATAAGTCTCCAATATATATTACTGGAATTAAAACATGCTTAACAAAGAAAGCAAGTATAAAATAATATAAAGCTATAAAAGCAAATAATAACCTTCAACTTCTCTACATGGAAAGCAGGATTAACGACTTTCCTGTGTTTGGCCCATTTATCTCCATTATAGCTGGCAAGACCAGTTACGAACAGCTGAGTGAATGAATTTATTTCTGGCTTTGGGAAATCACCAGTTTTGTTGTTCAGAACCTCTTTTATCAAATTTGGCTCCATGATTGCCACTCGAGGAGTTGTTCCATACCAAACAACGAACGATTTCTCTGCATGCATGGTTAAAACATATAAAGTAATATGATGTGAAGTTCTTACTTGTAAGGGATTCCAACGTCAGACCCGCATGCAATGCATTTAAAATGTTCTAAGAAATATTGAACACTGATGCAAGCACACAGTGGACTGGACAGTCTCAACTGAGATCATAGAATTTGTGTTGTGTTCGTCTTAAAGTACAAGCAAGAGCCCAATACCCTTATTTGGTGGTTAACTCTACATGTTTTTTTTTTGTTTTTTTTATTTGTTTAACAAATCCAGAACGTTAGATACCTAAACGTCAAACCAGAAAATTAAACAAAGGGTGATGTAATGAACTTGTCTTTTAGTATTAGAAGAACTTCATTTCTATGCTGATTCAACCTAGAATATATCGATATGAAACTGCTATAATCTCTATTTGTCACTTTCGGCTGTCCACGTACGACTGAATATCCCATATAATAAATATGGCAAAAGTCACAACCATGATAGATTTCTAGGTTTTTCTGGTTTCGATTGCAATGATCTATATGATTTTTTTTTTTCAAAGTGGTTGTCAACATAAAAAATAGAAAAAAAAACGACTGATATCAGTAAACGACATGACATACTGTGAGTAGTGGCGAGATCATGAAGCAAAGGATTGATACGAGGTACGATGTCGTGCGGCTGCTCCACAGGTTCCGACCCTGTTTCCTTAGCTTCTTCTCTATCGCTTTAGGTTTCCACCAAATGGCATACAGTAGTTTGAGAGTCCAGGCGATTGCCACACCATAAACCACCGCCATCTTCAACTACGATACGGAGGATATCTCAAAGCTTTGTTTGGGGAAAATAGCAAGGAGCTATGGAGGATTTTAAAAGCTTTTGATGAAGCAAGGTGGATAATAAAATATTTCTTTTTTGTGTCCCACAACTTGGTGAAAGCTACGTTCATCAGTTTACAATAATAGCTAGAAGTTCTCTTGTCTTGTCGGTTTATTAATCAATCATTGCATTAAACTTCCAAATTTGAAGTAAATGAAATGACAATATTCTCTTTTTTAACTTGATTCAAGATTCTTACTTTACACGTTATGGAGTTCTTCTTCCTTAATTTTTAGCATCCTATTCCAAAATAAATAATATTTTTATGTTTGTCTAATCTTTTAACTACCATATTTTTTAAAGAATGGGGTAATTTTATATTTGGCCCCTCTTAAATTTTTTGGACATGGAGACTATAATTCTTTACATTTGCAACAACAATGATAATATTTAAAAGTTAGGAAAATTTATATAGATTTGTAATATTTAAAGGTGTTTAGTAAAAACATTTATCCAAACTTGTTTAATCTTTAAGATTTGATTTCATATATGAAGTAAATTAAATAAAAATATATTGGAAAAGCTGGAATCAAACTCATGAAGTTATACGAATATCTCAATTAATAAATTGACCTATTTCATAATAATTTTCTTTTAATATCTCAGCCCCTTCTCAATGAAGCCACAATTGGAGTAGCAAAATTCTTGTTCATTGGCATTAAAACCTAGGTTCTAGTATCGCTCCCATTTTTGGTCGAATTTCTTAAATTGAATCTTTTTGGAATTCAAAAATAGGCAGAATTAGTTAGAATTTAAGGCCTATGAAAGAAATTGTAAGATTAGTAAAATTAGTGGGGTTAATGTGTGAAAATCAAGAAATATGATTAGATGGTTGTAAATCTTTTAAGCCAATTGGTTTGTTGGGAAGGGTTTTTCCCACGCAATATTTGCACGGTTGCACTAGTTGTCTCTCCACGCTTTTCATCCAACCTTTGATTTTCTTTTCAAGACTTCATATTGGTAATCTAATTTTTCGTTAAATTATTTTATAAAAACAAGATTTCATAATCTAGAATCTCAACATTTTTTCTCTCCATCTTCCCAGCTAACGTTAGTTTTGAAAATAAGTGAAGGTTTCTTGATGGTTCTTTGTTTTTGTAGCAAGGTACATAATTTATGATTTCTAAACCTTGAAATCTGATTTTTTTTTTCTTGCATTTTCTTTCATTATTGAGTATGTTTCAAGATAGAGTGAGAAAGATTTGATTCGAGGATTTCTTGATGTTTTCAAGCTAGAAGTTTAGAATCATATGGAAAGGTTAGATTGGAGTTTGGAGCTTGTGCTTGAGAGGTGCCACTATTGAGAGTTTAAAGAGTTCTAGAGAAAGTGTAAGAGCTTGAATTACTAGTGATTTCCAAGTGTTTAGGAGTTCTTAAACTTATTTGTGAGGTTAGATTTTGATTTTTAATGGATTATATTAGAGTTCTCTTGAGTTGCCAAGAAAGTGAAATAATTTTGCTATATTGAATTGCATCTCACTGATAGTTTTAGGTGAATTTGGGGTTTGATTATATTGTTCTTACTTTTTTGTTATTGATTTGTAACAAAGATTTTGTTATCTTAAATTCAATTTTATAAATATAGATTCATTTAAGTAACCTAGCTTAGAACTTATTAATGATGATATGTTGATAATTTGTTGGTTAATGTGCTTGGATTATGATATATTGAATGTATGAGTTATGTATGTATTTGAGATAAATTATGTGGATGCATGAGAACATTTTGAATTGGTATTGGTACAATGGCAATGGCTTAATAATTGAAATTAATTATATATGTTAACAATCTATAATGCTTGGTATTTATATGGCATGTTTTAATAATAAACGCCCTATTAAATAATGTTGGAAATGGTTCAGGTATAATTAACATGTTATAGGGTTTGTGTGTGATAGAGGAAGATTAGCACTTGTGTGCATTCTATTGGCGCTTGTGGCGTTTATATTTGGCACTTGTGTGCACCATGGAGTGTTAGGGAAAGTCGTTTTCTTACATGCATTTGTGCATTTATGCTCATTTGACACTTGTGCGCACCTATATATGTGAAGTTTTAGGGGATTAATCCATGTATCCGTCCTTAATCCATAATTGGTTAATAAGGGCATATTTTAACCAAGATTGATATGGAAATGATGAAAATGAAATGAAATTGTTCTAATTCATCGTATATGAAAATGAGATATGAAATGTTGAGACAATACAAAATATGATTTGAATATGCTAAGTGATTTGAATTATGTTATTGGGATTGTGTAAAAGAGACTAGTTGATGTTATGATGACTATATGAATCGTGTTTAACTGCTGAACTATCGATATGTTAGCATGCTTTATTGCTTAATTATTTTATGTTATGAATTTGGCTTTTGTTAGCACCATTCACTACAGTAAAATAGGATTTTAAAGACGTTTTTTTGGGCCTATAGCAGCGCTTTAATAAGCGTCAGAAAAAAAAGCCGTTAACTTATTTGCTGTTTGAAGTGAGATATCCACCACTATCCAGTTGCTTCTTTGGTTTTATCGTTCTTTCATGTTTCACATTTGATGTTCCTCATAATTTGTAGTTCCGGTGATTTTTCTTCATCATTTACCTTTACTTTTTGTCCGTATAGTAATATCAACTGTAGCACTCCCCATGAAATTAGTTTTATTTATAAGAATTATAAATAATGTGTTGAAATTCAATTTATTACGCCAGTTTAAATAAAATTCATTTGAAATTTTTCTACCAATCAAAAAACGACAAGCAGTAAATACCAACTTTCTTCCTTTCAATTT
The DNA here is from genome assembly GCA_025698515.1 of Gossypium sturtianum. Lineage (NCBI taxonomy): Eukaryota > Viridiplantae > Streptophyta > Magnoliopsida > Malvales > Malvaceae > Gossypium > Gossypium sturtianum. Next base: position 4,960,391 of record CM046944.1, on the reverse strand, counting down.
GAAAATGATGTTCAAAATTGTTACAACGAATCGCAAAATACAAATCTTATATATCACCGGATCTTAAGGATTTTTCAATAATTAATCAACAACAAAAATAAGCATTCTACTCTAAACAGTTTTATCGTTGCTACGATGGAGATTTGATACCTTATTTGGTTTCCCTTCAACATCTGCTTTAGTAGCCGTGTATCTGACATAATCAACGAACCCGACATATTAGCATGCAAAATATAAAGAACAAGAAAGTGTTCCATTACTAATCATGTTAGATTCGAAGTGCAAACTGAATTATCCATGGGGTTCCCAACAGGCACGGGCTCGGGTTCCTTTATTTCCACAACTACACAATCGGACATCAAGAATGTCTTGGCCACTGATGCTGCATGCTCCAAGCAACATCTGACCACCTATATCAAGAAAAATATAATCATCAAAAATTGGGATTTGAACACAAATCCTTTCCCTGAATTCCCCCTAGGCTTCCTTTCTACCGAATATTCTTGCAATTCATAGATATACATATTTTATTTGAGTCCCACTAGCTTTAAAAACACTTGGGGTTAAAATTGTAAACATGATTTAGTACTAAATCTAAATTAGATGGAGCTTACATCAATTCCATTAAACAAATTTGCCAGTTTAAACCAAACTCTGAATCTTAAGAATTAAAATTATAGTGATAAATTCCATGCCTTCTTGATAGATAGACATATGCATAACGCTCGACCAACAAAAACAACACCATGATGCCCAAATAAACGACAATGCTACAAGATTAGAGCCTAACAATTTAGAAAATAAAACTGAAATTTGATCTAGAAAAATAATTTAAAACTATTGCTGACTGTTTCACAAGCAAGTATGAACTGCTCACTCTACCAACATCATTTTTTTTCAATTCAAATATTGATCACATAGACTTTACTGATTCCAGTACTTACCATAAATCAAGGAATTGATGAACAACTTCAGGAGAATTGTCCTTGAAGAGCTCCACTGTTATAAAGCCTTTTGCAGTATCTAAAATCTAGTCATAAGAAAGGGTAAAACAGAGTTAATTCAGTGGATAAAACTCATTCTGAATAAGATTTCGATATAAAAGCCTAAAAGTAAAACAAAATAATAAATGAACAACTCAGCTAAATTTCATTCATCACAAAAAGCCAGCCTGTCAAGATTGTAGGATACAATTGAAAAACATCAAAGACAGTGACGAAGCCAGGGGGGCCGGCATGAGCCCCGGCCCCCCCTAAAAGGTAAAATTTCTATTTAGGCCCTTAAAATTTTTTTAAAAATTTTAAATTAGTAAAGGTAAAATTGCACTTTGGCCCCCCCTAAAATTATAAAAATTCGATTTAATCCTTTACAAATTAGAAAGATATAAACTATAAAAAATTAAAATTTCATCCGCCCCCCTAAAAATTTGTCCTGGCTTCGCCCCTTTCAAAGGAATACCAAAAAAAAGGCTTTATTGAGAGGCATGCTAATGAAATGTTTTCTTAATAGGTGATGCTACCGAGAACATGATAAAAGAACTTTTGTAATGTCTTTAGATGAATTCATGTACTCACAAGACACGTGCCTGCAAGATGAAGGAAAAATTTACTTGCAGAAAGCTAGTTAAATAGATAAAAGAAATGCCATATTGAGAGACATACTAAGGAAATATATGTTTCCTTGTGATGAAACCAAGAACATAATAAAAGAATTTCTTCTATAATGTCTGATAATACTCTAGAACGTCATATTTTTATGTGCTAATTGCATATTTATTTTGAGTATGATTCTACTAATTTGGGCCATTTATGGTCTTTTATCTTGTAGGGACTAAATTGGAGGCAAAAGCGAAATTAAGGGCCAAAAGCGTGAATTTAGAGATAAAATGGGCCAGTGTGCGATAAAGGAAAAAGTTGGTGCCAAAAGTGCAAGCATGGAGGACACAAGGGTTGAAATGCAAAAAGAAGAGTTTTTATTCTATATATTAAGATAATTATTAAGGATTATTTAATTTAGGATTTATTTTATTTATCTTTATTTATCTTTGATTATTTGTAATTATCTTTAGGAATTTAAGTAGGACTAGTCTATCTATCTTAGCACTATAAATAGGGGATGAAGTGACTCAGTTTGAAATTTGGATCTTTTAAAAACACTCTCCCCTCAAAAGTCTAGGCTTTTGTTCTTTCCATATTTTCCTTTAATAAAATTCCCTTTTCTATTTTTATAATTATTTTCTTTTACATCCTATCCATGAGCCACTAAAATCCATCTAGCCGAAGGTTGTCGAAAATCCCCAAAAAGGGTTCTTGAGGTTTAGAATACGTACTTAGCCTTCTCAACAGGGTATTCATCGTTTCTCCGCATTACGGGGCTGACGCTTCCGTCCATGTCCCTTAAAAAGTGATATTTTCAACGTGTGCAAGGAACGGCTGCTTTGTATATTTCGAGAATGTTGCACAGTCGGTTCGTTAGTTTACTGCGTCAGAGGTTGGCGAGCCCAAGAGACAAAATGGCGTGGGATTCGCCATTGAGAAATGTTGATCTAGCATAAGATGATCCCACCGGAGCGATTGTTGGCTAGAGTCAGGTTCCACTAAATCGAAGTCTAAATCATTGGAGCTGGTGGTCGTAGGCGTCCTCTTCCACTATAACTGGCTTATTTGGTTAGAGAAGGATCATCTAAAAGCCAATGATTGAACCCAAGGCGGATCGAGGCAACCGGAGGCTGGAATCTCCCCATAAGAATTTCCTTAACTCAACTCTATTTCCTATTTTTAATTTTCGCAATTCCAATTCGACTTCTCAATTCTGTTTTTATTTTATTTTCGTTTCCAGATCAAAACTTTTGATTCTGTTATTTTTATTTTTTCAGGAACGTAGGTTTTCTTGGGCACGATTCTGCCCAGGATTTCGAGAAACAAGCATTCGTATAATCCGATCCCTGAGGATTCAACCCTACTTCTCCTTTACTGTTCTTTTTCATTATTTTGTAGGGAATATGATATTTTTGGTGCTTTCAACGACGTATCAAATTTTAGCGCCGTTGCCGGGGATCGGTAACGTACTAATCTTGTTTATTGTTTTCTATGACCAGATCTGCTCCAGGCACTCTTGCGTTTGACTTGGAGATTGAAAAGACTGCAAAAGCTAATCGTAAGGAAACAAAGCTAAGGAAAAAGCAGTCAGCGGTGGTTGGGACTTAAAGCAATCCACCGCCAGAAATCAGAATCGACGACGAAGCAGAGTCTAGGGTTAACGAAAACCTTACTCAGACTTTTGAAGGCGAAAAAGTAGAAATCAATTCACCTGAAGAAGTGCTTGAATCTAGGGTTAACGAAAACCCGAATTTGGCATGTCAACCAATGACTCAAACAATTCGCAATCGTCAAGCTCCTCAAACGTAACAACCGCCATTGTGCATCGCATATCCTACTATGGATACCGATTTTGAACTGAAGTCAGGGTTAATTCAGTTGCTGTCAACTTTCCGAGTGTTACAAAATGAAAACCCCCATAAACACTTGAAGGAGTTTCATATGGTTTGTCTGAGTATGAAACCTTAAGGCGTAACTGAGGATCAAATTAAACTGCGCGCTTTCCCTTTTTCCCTAGCAGATTCAGCTAGGGAATGGTTATTTTATTTACCTCCTGGATCTATAACTATTTGGGCTGATTTATCTCGTTTATTTCTCAAAAGGTTTTTCCCAGCATCTAGAGCAGCTGAGCTAAGAAGAGAGATCGTGGGAATAAGGCAAAAAGAAGCAGAGACTCTCTACGATTATTGGGAGCGGTTTAAGAAGTTGTGTGCGAGCTGCCCACAACACGGTATAACAGAGCAATCTCTCCTCCAGTACTTTTATGAAGGTTTGAAACCAATGGAGATAAATATGGTAGACGCCGCTAGTGGAGGAGCGTTGGTCAACATGACTCCCCAACAAGCGAGGGACTTAATTTCCACAATGGCTGCAAATTCTCAGCAGTTCCGAGCTAATCCTGAACCCCCCAGAAGGGTTCACCAGCTAAGTAATTCTTCCATAGAAGATAGACTTACTAATATTATGAGCTCTCTTGTTGCAGAAAAAGTTAAACCAGCTCGGTTATGTGGAATATGTGCTACACCTGAGCACACAACTGATGCATGCCCCAGTTTGTATGATGACCCTATGGCTTATTTAGATGCAGTGGGAAATTTCCCTGGCCCACCACAGAGGCGATATGATCCCTACGCTAATACCTACAACCTAGGATGGAGGGACCATCCCAACTTGAGTTATGGGACCAACCAGCCATACCAAAATCAGCTTCCACAACAGCCTCGAGATTCAGGTGATTTCTTAGAAACCATGGTCAATAAATTAGCAGCTAATGTCCTTGATTTTCAACAGCAAACTCTTAATTTCCAAAGAGAAATGAAGGATTTTTAATAGAAAACTGAGGCGTCTATAAGAGAATTGACCATATCAGTTGAGAAATTGAACTCTCAAGGGAAGCTGCCATCACAAAAAGAACTGAATCCAAGACAACACGCAAATACAGTGATGTTGCGAAGCGAGAAGGTACTAGAATCAATTCTTGACAGGAATCTTGGCCAAGAAATCGCCCAGGAAAAACCTGAGAAAGACGAATAGGTCTGACCGAAACCTCCATTACCTAAAATTCAACCTCCATTTCTAGAACGATTCAACCAGTGTCGAAAAGGTAAAGAGGACAAGGAAATCCTCGAAACATTTAGGAATGTCGAGATCAACATTCCGCTGTTGGATACCATCAAGCAAATTCCACGGTATGCTAAATTTCTTAAAGATCTTTGCACCAACAAGCGGAATTTAACAGGTAATGAAAGGGTGAATGTTGGTGAAAATGTGTCCGAAGTGTTACAGCAGAAAATGCCGGCAAAATGTAAGGATAGGGGCATGTTTGCAATACCATGCAAAATAGGTCATTTGGGAATTAAAAAGGCTATGTGTAATCTAGAAGCCTCCATAAATGTAATGCCATATTCTATTTATGAATCACTTAACGTAAGTTTTTTTGACAAAAACAGGTGTTATCATTCAATTGGCAGACAGGTCCATTGTGCATCCCGAAGGAGTCCTCGAGGACGTATTAGTCAAAGTCAATGGACTTATCTTCCCTGCAGACTTTTATGTGATAAAAATGGAAGAGGATAATGCTCCCGGGTCTTCAGACATCTTGTTGGGGCGACCTTTCCTTAGTACCGCAAATACTAAGATTGACGTACGAAGCGGAACCCTCACGATGGAGTTTGATGAGGAGATCGTGAAGTTTAACGTTTATGGCACAATTAGCCACCCAAGTGAAGTCTTGGACGTAAACCGTGTCGACATAATTAACTCATCAGTAGAAAAAACTTTTGAGTCATCTTATGGAGATAAATCTAAAATAATGTTTGATGATTTTGAATCTGTTAATAAATTATTGGCTCCTACGGATACTAAACTTCTACCTTCTATTATGCAGACATCAGATCCGAAATTAAAACCACTTCTCGAGCATCTCAAATTCACATTTTTGGAGAATGATGAGACCATTGCCGACTTAAAATGGATCAACCCCTTGGAGGAAAATATGAAACCAATGAAAGAGGCGCAAAGACGATTAAACCTAAATATGGTGGATGTGATAAAAAATGAGAATTTCCAAGCTCACACGATTAAAAAGATTTATTTGAAGCCACCGTAGAACCATTTAAGTCATCGAGCTAATGAAGTTAAACAAGCGCTTGTTGGGAGGCAACCCAATCCTTATTTTTTATTTATTTTCATTTTTATTATTATTTCTTATTTATTATTATCCTTTTTTTTCTTTTTTATTTTATTTAAATATTAATAAATTTCTATTCTTCTATCTAGGTAAAACGGAGCGAAAATACGAAGAAAAAGAGATAGAAAGTGAGCCCGGAATGCCATATCCCTACAGCCAAACAGGCCTATTCCAGCCCTAGAATCCCCAAAACCGGCAGCCAAACACCCATTTTCAGCAAATAAAACCTCCAAACCTTACAATTTTTTCCCAAATTTTCTTTCCCTTCTCTATAGCCGCCGACTCCTTTCTCCTCCACCACCCACTGCCGTTTTGTTGTCGGCCATGGTCTGTACCTGAAACCGCGCCACCGCCGAGCCTCCCTCACTGTCAACTCGCACCGTCGCCGCCTCTCCACCCCTCAAAGAATTGATTTGGCCGACGCATCTTCTCCCTCCCTATCACCGCCGCGCCATTCGGCCTCCCCTTCCTCCTCTTCTCCCACGACACAAGCTGCCGAGCCATCCACATCGTCCCCTTCACGCGCAAGTCCTCTGCAATCGACAGTAGCTACACGGGGAGTTTTTCTAAACTTTTCTACCTATTTATTTCTTTTGCGTCCACATTGAGGACAATATGTTTTAAGTAGGGGGAGGTACTCTTCGTATTACTGTCATTTTCTGATGTGATTTGTGTTTGCTGCTTGAGACTCCATTTTGTCTATATTTTTTTTAAGAATATTCTATCGCTTTTCATGCCCAAGAATTTGACCACGACTTGCCACTGTTTGACCTACATGCATGATTCTTGGCTACTGAGTTAGTTATGATTTTGCCTATTTGATTTTATCTCCACTGTTTTATTTTTATTAGGCTAAAAATAATTATGATTAATAAGTTGACTCTATCTTGCTTTTCGTAAAATTGATCAAGTTTAATATAAAGTGGACACTTAATACAATTGCATGCTTAAATTATGTTCATGTCTATTAGGTGGTTACTGAAACTTATTTTCGACACTTGATTATTTCTCTTAGGTCCTCCAAAATTAAAATTTCGTGTAAATTTTATTTAATGACAATAAATGTTTCCAAGGTTATGAGTGCAGCTTAGAACGTGACTGACTGAGTAATCGGGATAGGGTGCTTGGGTTGTCATTCTACTTCGCGTCAAAAGGTTGTGTGATGTGATAGGTAAAACTCCGCTAACCAAGGTTATGAGTGCGGCTCAGAACGTGGATCGATCGAGTAACCAGGGTAGGGTGCTTGGGTTGTCATTCTACTTCGCGTCAAAAGGTTGTGTGACGTGATGGGTAAAACTCCGCTAACCGAAAATAAATAATTTTTAGGAGTATGTTGGGCTGAGTAACCGGGGTGGGGTGCTTGGGTTGTCATCTCTCTTCGCGTCAAAAGGTTCAATATATTCCTAAGTAAATCAATAATAACAAAAAAAAAAGAAAAAAAAAAGAAAAAAAGAGAGAAAAGAAAAGAAAAAAATAGTACTAATAAAATTATAGTTGGGGACTAAAGGAGGAAATAAATAAAGTGTCTTGGTAGGTTTGGTAATTTACCTAAATAGTATGAAATAATTCAAGACGATTTTAATTTTTGTGTGTATTAATTAGAATACTTTTTCTGTTTTACTTAAAGCAAGCTTAGAAGTTCTCTTTATTTTTCATATGCATTTTTGACTAATTTTTATAAACCTTTGGAGTAGTATTTCTTTCAGGATCTAATTTTCACAGTGGATAGGAACCATACTTGAGGGCAAGCATGGGCTAAGTAGGGGGAATTTGATAATACTCTAGAACGTCATATTTTTATGTGCTAATTGCATATTTATTTTGAGTATGATTCTACTAATTTGGGCTATTTATGGTCTTTTATCTTGTAGGGACTAAATTGGAGACAAAAGCGAAATTAAGGGCCAAAAGCGTGAATTTAGAGATAAAATGGGTCAATGTGCGACAAAGGGAAAAGTTGGTGCCAAAAGTGCAAGCATGGAGGACACAAGGGTTGAAATGCAAAAAGAAGAGTTTTTATTCTATATATTAAGATAATTATTAAGGACTATTTTATTTAGGATTTATTTTATTTATCTTTGATTATTTGTAATTATCTTTAGGAATTTAAGTAGGACTAGTCTATCTATCTTAGCACTATAAATAGGGGATGAAGTGACTCAGATTGAGGCTGGATCTTTTCTGAAAACACTCTCCCCTCAAAAGTCTAGGCTTTTGTTCTTTCCATATTTTCCTTTAATAAAATTCCCTTTTTTATTTTTATAATTATTTTCTTTTACATCCCATCTATGAGCCACTAAAATCCATCTAGCCGAAGGTTGCCGAAAATCCCCAAAAAGGGTTCTTGAGGTTTAGAATACGTACATAGCCTTCTCAACAGGGTATTCATCGTTTCTCCGCATTACGGGGCTGACGCTTCCGTCCATGTCCCTTAAAAAGTGATCTTTTCAACGTGTGCAATGAACGACCGCTTTGTATATTTTGAGAAGGTTGCACAGTCGGTTCGTTAGCTTACTGCGTCAGAGGTTGGCGAGCCCAAGAGACAAAATGGCGTGGGATTCGCCATTGAGAAACGTTGATCTAGCATAAGATGATCCCACCGAGCGATTGTTGGCTAGAGTCGAGTTCCACTAAATCAAGTCTAAATCCTTGAGCCGGTGGTCGTGGCGTCCTCTTCCACTATAAGCGGCTTATTCGGTTTGAGAAGGATCATCTAAAAGCCAAGGATTGAACTCAAGGCGGATCGAGGCAACCGGAGGCTGGAATCTCCCCATAAGAATTTCCTTAACTCTATTTCCTATTTTTAATTTTCGCAATTCTAATTCGACTTTTCAATTCTGTTTTTATTTTATTTTCATTTCCAGATCAAAACTTTTAATTACATTATTTTTATTTTTCAGAACGCAGAGTTTTCTTGGGCACGATTCTCGCCAGATTTGAAAACAAGCATTCGTATAATCCGGTCCCTGAGGATTCAACCCTACTTCCCTTTTACTGTTCTTTTTCATTATTTTGTAGGAAATAAGATATTTTTAGTGTTTTCAACGACGCATCAATGTCTTTTTGATGAATTCAAGTGCTCACAAGACACATGTGCAAGCTGAAAAAAATATTAGTCGCAGAAAGCTGGTTAATTAAATATATATATATATATATGCATTGGATAAAAAACACATTGTACGTTAATCACTTAGGTCAATATTGTTTCTCAGAACTAGGCACAGCACGTTGCAGGCCAGTATTACAAGAAAGTAGACATTATTCACACAGACACCAAATATATTTATCTTATAAAAAAAATTATAAAGTAATCATATCATATTCTAAATTCAAGGAACATTTTAAACAATTGGTGAAACAATGGGAGCAGTCAGGATTGTTTATTTTTTATATTGAATTGGAACCTCCCCCACATATTCCCTTAAACCACTAAATAACAGTATTTTTTATAACTAAAAATGCAAATTCACACCCTTTTTCTACTTTCGTATTCCTCTGAGAAAAAACACAAACAAATTGCCTATAAAGGAGAACTCCATTTTCGTGGTATTTCTCATCAACCAAGAAATTGGCCAATTCTAACTACCAGCTTGACAGTTTAGACAAATCGAATGCTACGGAAAGTTGGGGAATTTAGAAGGCATGCAATAGGTGGACATTCGAAAGGAAGGAAGTTGAGCCGTGGTGTGGAATGTGGTGTTCTTTGGGTATCAGGACTTCACTCAAGGAGCAGGCTTCAACCAAAGGCCTCTGACTCTCCAGAATGGTATAATCCACCTCCACAGGTTATCAAAGTCAAACTGCGATGCTGCATTCTTAAACCAATCTGAAATGAGTGGTATTGCTGCTATCACTAGGAACAGCAATAGAGAAATTGTTGACGGAGTCAATGCACCGGTGTTCGCTTCGTCAGCACTAGTGGCTGAAGCTCGTGCTTTTAAGGCTAGGTTCCTCCAATCTTATAGCTGCGAAAAGATGGCAGAATGTAATCTTAGAGTCAGACTGTGAAAACATTAATCAAAGCCATCAATGGAAAGGGCAGCAAAACATGGGATATTGCCTGTAGTTGACTACACTCTTCTTACAGTCTCAAACTTCAATAACTATGGTTTGCAATGAATAAAAGACTTATCTAGACCAAAAGAAATAAATTAAAGGGCCTATATGATCCATTTAATTGAAATTGAAACAATTTCCGTCCGCAGAAACAGCTTTTATATCACCTTCCTCAATAAAGTTTCTGTCTTTGTTCTTTCACCCCATCCTCCCACACTTATGGCCGACCACCCACCATCAAACACTTTCATCGTGGCTGCCATCTCCCTCTCCATCCTGATTTTTGAGAAATAATCCTTAAATTCATCAGCATGATCCCCAGAGACTAAACAGTCAACACCATCACATAAAATACCTAAAAGAGAACTAACCACCTCACCCTCCAGTTTTGGGTTTTTCAAAGGTTCCCTCTGCTTGAGATATTTTTCTAACTTCATATAGATATGGGTATTTTATCCAGAACTTGGAATTTCTTGGGGCCACTAAACAAGAATATTACCACAAGTGCAACAACCAAAGAAGGATCTTCTAAGCTAGGAAACATGGTCAGCCGAAATTTATTCCTACTAACACAGATCTTCCGAAGTTTGTGCATAAGACTGGTCTGCATCAGTGAAAGCATAGAATTAGAATGTAAAAATGCAAAGCACTAGTACCCCAAAGAAAGTATGACATAAGAACCTATAGTGTACGAACCAGTAACCTGATTCAAGTAGAGGCCTATAACAAGGATCAAGGAACCAACAATAACATTGTTATACCATTAACTGGACGGAGCAGAAGTGCAAGATAAGCCCTGCTGCTGCCAGATAGGCAGTGCACACATATTGAAAGAGAACATGTCCTGGTTATTACCAGGGAATCAAGGATGGAGAATGCATGCTATCTTTAGTAGGAATATTATTTTTCCAACATGTCTTAGCACATGAGTTAGCAACAAACTAATTTCACTTGGTAATTTTTAGCTACCAACATGACTTGTTTTCAGCAAAGGGAAGGAAACATTTTTACTTATTTTGAAGAGGTTTTATTTTTTGCTAGAGTCTTAGTCATCTTTCTAATTTCAAGTTTAAATTTGTACTAGTTATTCTTTATGTTATAACAAACTATTTTAATACTTACGTAATAATTAAGCCTTTCCTTGTGTTAATATACTAAATAACCAAACAAGGCATTAAGGTATAAAAAGATAGAGATAAAATAAAGGTACTGAACCCTATACATTTTCCTATATTTGTTAACTTAAGCATTGGACTGCATCCCAAGATGTCAACTCTCATTCCTCTTCAAAAGACCATCGACCAGTATCCTATATCCCACATGTGAGACAAGTTTCTAATCCAAATAAGACAATGGAAAAGGAACCTGATGCCAAAATCAAACTACTTCAGTATATCTCAATGATCTCCTATGTGGAATAGCTATTTCCAACTTCTTTTTTGGATAAGTAGTTGAATTTTATTATCCGGGCTGATACGATACGGAATTACAACTCATGTCCCATGTTGTACAATTAATCAAACATCTCAAAGTTTAGCTTCCAGTTCCTATACAGTGTCAAATGAATAGTATAGCCACTTCCAACTTGGACATAGGAAAAACATCCATGGTTGTTGTAGAGAAGTTTGCTGTCAAGTTGTTAGAAAGTTAGTTCACAAGCTGTTAATATCAACTAGTTTGTTAGTATGCAGTTAGTAGTTGTTAGTAGGCAGCAGATTAGTATAAATGTAAACTTTGGTTGTAAGTTAATGCAATGAAGAATTTCTTCTTCACAATTCATCTCTGTGTTTCTCCGCATTGATTTCAGCTAGTCTTCAGCTGTTTTAGCGGTTGTAAATATGGTTGTGAAGAGAAGACATTTGGAATGCTAAGGGCACAATCATAAAAGGGACATGGCATGTTTGCAGAAAACAAGCGAGAAGCAGCAACTAATTTGGGTCACTGAGGCCTAACTTTGAAAATGGGAATCAGAGTGATTTACAGATTATAATACCTGAGCCACAATGGAATCACCTTTGTAGATGGTGCAAGATCTTTGGAAATGGCAGCCTATGACCTTGAAATCACAAGTTAACTCTCCCTGACCCTGATTTTCAGAAACAAGGAATACCTCCAGCTCAGTTCTCGTGAACTTTGTCAATACCCTCTGGACTTTGAATATCAGATCCTTGTCACCATCATCACCCTTGAAACCTTGCCAAGACCCATCCTTGAACCAAGGAAAAATACGAAAAAGTTCAATAACTCTGACAACATTTAATCATCTAAGCGGTTTCTACTTCCTAATTTGAGCTGCAGAGCATTTAACCCAAAAAAGAAAACCAAAAAAAATTACTTTTTGAAGTTAACTTGATTCATTTTGATGAAACTGCATAGATTGAGAGACTAACATTATGAGGGTAGAGAGAGATGAGAGGATTTCCCGCGAAATCGAGGAGAATAGCCTTGGCATGTGAGAAGGATGATTTGGAATCTTGACGGTTGACCTTGAAAACGATGTTCCCGGAAGAATCAGCGAATCCAAGGACGCCACGAGGGAGAGCACGGTGCTTCTTGGATACGAATAGATCGAACGGGATCCGCATGTTCGCCGGATATACCGGAGCTGAAGTAGTTGCCATTGGAAAATTTTATCTGACGCTTATCGACGGGGAAAAGAAAAGTTCTCCCGAATTCAGCTTATGAATATTGAACAAAAAAAAAAAAGGGGGGGGGGCTGATCTTCCAAAGCATGCCAACAAATTCATTTGGTTAAAATAGCTATCATGTATTTTCGCAGAATTTATTCCATTAAATTTTATTTTCAAAAATCTTATAAAAAATTATTTCCAAAAAATTTACTTTATTTATTAATTTATTTTTTTTGAATAAATATGACTGGAATATTATTAAAGAAAATTTTAAAAATCAAAGAAGGCCCGCCTGCTAAATTGGGCATTCTTCAGCACAGCAGAGTTTAAAGAAATAAAAAGTAAAATGGACCTACAGCATTCAGCCCAGCAATTTTTCCTAATTTTAAAAAGAAATAAAAAGACAAAATCATTAAATAAACCTACTCCTATCTCCAATCATATGTAACAGTTATCTTCCATAAAGACGTCTATTCCCATCACCAAATATAGTTGTTTTTGCAGCAGATTTCCAACAGATCTTTTACTTATCTGCTACGATTTCCAAAAAATAATTATTTCCTCTTTCAAATCAAATCTTTTCATCTTTCCTTCATTTCAGCCTTCGCATCCTCTCGTTCATTTCCTGCAGACCAAAACTTTACTTCCTGTTATACTTCAAAAGTCGCCCCATCCTTCCTTTAATCTCTGCTCAAATGATGCCGACGTTTCTTCTTCTCGTTCAACCCAACTCTCTCTGACGGATCGACACTATTGCTCTTCGGACGGAGTCTGAGATCCTTCCTTCCAGGTAACACTCCTCGTTGTTTCTAAACGCTTCTCTTGCTATAAGATCCGCATTTATGTTCTCTGTCCTCGGAATAAACTGAAATCTGATCTCTTGAAAGTGTTTCTTCATTTCTTGAATGTCTCTGATAAGTGCTCCAATATTTGAACTGTCCCGATCTGAGCTCTGGCATTTTGTTATCACCATTTTTGAATTGCCTAAAATGTCTATAGTAGTAAACCTCATTTGCTTTCCTAACTTTATGGCCTGTAACCCTGCATGTGCTTCCGCCGCGAACGGAGACGCTACGTTGGAATGAAGAACTGCTTTAGAGGCTAGGATTCGACCCCCCATGTCTTGTATCATCAAACCTGTTGTAGATCTGAAATTTTGTGGATCGTAAGCCGCATCGAAGAAAATCATCACGTTTGCTCTCTGTTTGGATTGTGGAGAAGCCTTCATCGCACCCAAGTTAAGTGTTTTTTCTTCAATACCTTTTAACTCTGATATGTAACTAATTATTTGCCTTGTAGTATCCCAACTGTTGAGCTTTTTTCCTTCGTAAATGAACTTATTTCTATTTGACCAGATCGTCCAGATTCCACAGCAAAAAAGTCTACATTGTTCATTCGTACCATAGTTGAAAACCCAGATAAGCCACTCCCGACATTCTGAAAAAGTATTATCAAGTACCCATGCAAATTTTAACAGCTTCCATACTTCTTTAGTTGCAGGACAGGATCGAAAAACATGGTTGCTATTCTCCACATCTTGATGACACCGAAGGCATCGATCCTCCATAACCACTCTCTTCGTTTTAAGATTCGAAAACGTAGGGATGTAGTTCCATGAAATCCTCCACATTGTAATTTTTATTTTTGAGGGCATGTTTAAGCTCCACAGTTTCTTGTAAAAGTTTTTGGTATCGGCTTGTATAATATTACTAGGAATCAGCGTAGACTCTTGTAATAGTTTATAGGCACTCCTCACTGAAAAGTTCCCTGATGGCTCCCCCCTCCATACTTGAAAATCGTCATGGACCGATTCTGCCAGCGGAATTTGTAGAATTTTCCTCGCAATATTCGCATCGAAGGTATTGACAATAAAATCATTATTCCAGGTTCTGGTATTTTCATCAATTAAGTCAGAAACTAATTTTATGTTTTCCTTTCTGCAATGTTTCTGTAATCTGTCTTCTTCATTACCTGACACCCAGAGATCAGTCCACACTGATATGTTGTCTACCCTGCCAACTCTCCAGTAAAAACCTTCTTCCAGGACCCCTTTCGCTGACCAGATGCTTCTCTAGGTGAGTGAAGGTAGGTTTCCCAATGGAGCTTTTAAAAAATTAACATTCGGATAATACTTGGCTTTTAAAACTCGGGCTAACAACGAATCGGGATAATTAATAAGACGCCATCCCTGCTTAGCTAATAAAGCAATATTGAATTTATCTAAACTTCGAAAATCGAGACCACCCAATTCTTTCGGCATACAAATATCCTTCCAGGCACACCAATGAATTCCTTTTTTGCTTTTATTGTTTTTCCACCAAAATTTGGCAATTATTCCCTCTAATTCTGAACATAGAGACTTAGGAAGCAAAAAGCACGCCATTGAATAAGTTGGTATAGACTGTAAAACTGCTTTAATAAACACTTCCTTCCCTCCTTGAGAAAGATACTTGATGCTCCAATTATCAATCCGTTGTCGTAATCTGTCTTTCACGACCTGAAATGCAGCTTTCTTTTTCCTTCCTACCATATTAGGCAGACCTAAATAACTTTCAGGATCATCCGAGCTACGAACTCCAAGCACTCTAATTATTATTTTTCGAACTTCCTCCTCAGAATTAGTACTGAAAAAAATAGCAGATTTTGAAAAATTGACTTTTTGA
Organism: Gossypium sturtianum; assembly: GCA_025698515.1. NCBI lineage: Eukaryota > Viridiplantae > Streptophyta > Magnoliopsida > Malvales > Malvaceae > Gossypium > Gossypium sturtianum. Next base: position 4,945,255 of record CM046944.1, on the reverse strand, counting down.
CTTGAACATTTTTCATATTCATGTAGTATCTGTTTCAAACCAATCGCGTTTCTTTCTGTTGCTTGCCCAAATAAGATACAATCATCTGCAAAAAGTAGATGGGAAATCTGAGGGCCACTTCTGTTGGCCTTAACTCCTCTCAATGTTTTTTCTTGTACCCCTAACTTCATAAGACTAGACAGGCCTTCTCCATAGAATAAGAATAAGAACGAACTCAACGGATTTCCTTGCCTCAACCCTCTTGAAGGAGAAAAAATTTCCCCATTGTTCCCATTTAAGACCACTGAGTAAGATACTGTAGTAACACATTTCATAATTAGAGCCACCCAATCTGGATCAAATCCCAACTTAATCATTATTTCTTCCACGAAATCCCATTCAATCCTATCATAGGCTTTACTTATATCTAGTTTTACCGCCATAAGACCCTTTTTCCCCATTCTCTTGTGTTTCAAAGTATGGAGAAGTTCATACGCCAACAAGACATTATCTGAAATCAGTCTCCCTGGAACAAAAGCACTTTGGGCCACATCTATATATTTATTCATCACCGAACGAAGTCGATTTGCCAAAACTTTAGCCAATAGTTTGTAAATGACATTGCATAAACTAATTGGCCTGTATTGCGTGATGTCTGATGGATTTGTAATTTTCGGAATCAACACAATATTTGTTCTATTAATGAGATTGATATTCATACCTCCATTCAGATGATTAAGATAATAATTTGTGACATCTTCCCCTATAATTGGCCAACATTTCTGATAAAATATTGCCGGGAAACCATCATCTCCTGGTGCTTTTGTAGGGCCTAATTCTGCTAGTGCTGCTTGTATCTCCTCTTTCCTGAATCTTTCCTTGAGCTTTAAATTATCCTCCTCAAAAATGCATCGTGAAACTCCTGATAAAATGTGCTCGTAATTCCCCCTTCTTCCGGCTGAGAACAAATTAAGAAAATAAGATCTCGCAATCTCCTCAATTTCCCCACTGTCATCCGTTTCTCTGCCATCAGCATTTTGCATTTTTCGAATTCGATTCCTCTGCCTTCTTTGTGTTGCCTGTTTGTGAAAGAAAGTTGTATTTTTATCCCCGAGCTTTAACCAATTGACTCGCGCCCTCTGTTCCCAATAACGTTCATCTTTTTCAATCTCAAAATTGAGCTGAATTCTCGTATCAATGAGATCTGCCAAATTATCATCACTTCTTTCAGCTTCCATTAACTTATTGAGTTTGAAAGTTAACATCTTCACCTTTTCCTTTTTATTATGTTGAATCTGTCCAGCCCATCTCTCCAACCCCCTTTTCACACTATCCAATTTACTCATCAAATCTCCATTTGAATTTTCCAAAATATTTTTAACCACGTTAAGAAAGGATTCCTCCATAACCCACCATGCTTCGAATCTGAAACTTCTAGATCTTCTTTCCTCCTCTCTTTTCTCCGTTCTCAAAAGTAATGGGCAATGATCTGAAAATGTATGCGAAAGGTGCTGAAGTTGAAAGTTAGGAAATAAAGAAATCCATTCCTCTGTTGCTACTCCCCTGTCCAATCGCTCTTGAATATTAGTTTCAGGTAGATTACCCCGCTCCCACGTGAACCAGTTTCCTTTAAAACCCACATCCATCAGATTGCAATCTTTCAAAACCTTGCGAAAGGCTTCCATTCTTCATTCTTCGCGTGGTAAACCTCCCTTCTTTTCAAAACCATACAAGATTTCGTTAAAGTCTCCGCAAACCATCCATGGGATCTCTTTGAAATTGCCTAAGTGACGTAGAAGATTCCATGCTTCATTTTTATCTTATGCATAAGGGGACCCATAATACCCAGTAAATCTCCATTCAATTCCCTCTTCAGATTCTTCTATAATCACATCAATGTGTCTTTGCGAGAAACTTCTAAGTTGTATATTAGTACCTACCCGCCAAGCCAAGCTTAACCCACCTCTAGATCCACTCGATTCTACATTAATTCCATGCAAAAAGCCAAAGCTTCTTCGAACCTGCTCCATTCGACTCTTACAAATCTTCGTCTCCATTAAGAAGACAATCTGGGGATTATGTAACTTCAGCACATGCCGAAGCCTTCGAATTGTCCGTGGGCTCCCCAACCCTCGGACATTCCAGCTTAATATTTTCATTGCGATCGGTCGGCTTGCCTCTTGGTAGCCGCCGATAATAAATTATTAACTTCTCCTCCCCTCCTACTTCTTCTCTCTAGGCTTGTCGTTTCCTCTTCACCCAAAGGGCCTTCTATATCTCCTCTATTGCATTTTTTACCCTCTTCCCCTATCAACATTCCATCTTCATGATCATGCTCCATTAAAGTATGAAGTAGTTCGTCGTCCACTTTTCCCCTTTTCCTCCTTAATTTGTAGATCGTCCTTGTAAATTAATCCCCAATATGGGGTCTATACTATTTCTGCCTTGTATACCTGCCATCAAATCTCTCCTATTATTCACCAGAATTTGTTTATCCTCCTTTTATGCACCCCATTCCCCATCTCCCTCTTCTCGCAACCATATACTATTCATTGATTGAGCTCGACGGGATTGTGCCCTTAAAGATAAATCCCAACCCATCTCAGCAATATCCACTCCTAATTCCATCTTTGCTTCACAGAAAGAGTCACTATGGCCCAGTCGACCACAAAAAAAGCAAAATATTGTCAATCTTTCATATTTGAATTTGATATAGGAACACTTTCCGTAACACATTATCTGTTTCTTCCTCTTTAAAGATTTACGAATATCAACTTGGATTCTTACTCTCGTAAAATTTCTACTATCTTTTCCCAAATTTGACCAATCATACTCCATGAAAGTTCCTATGAAATTGCCTACTTGGGCAGCAAACTTTTCCGAGAAAAAACCAACTGGAACATCATGTATTTGCACCCAAAAAGGTGAATAAATTAAAGGGACATTCAAGGGATCATCTCCCAATTGCACCTTATGTAGGATCAATAAATGATTATTAAAAGTCTATGGTGAACCTTTAATTACTCTATCCAAATCCAGAATATGGAAAAATTGAAATAAATACCTTTTCTCCCTCAGATCTCGTATTTGAACCCCTCGATCTGGATGCCATAGATTTGCCATTGTACTCCTCATAGCTGGAAAGTGAATTATGCTTCTTTGTCAAAAAAACCCATTTCACCACCGTGACAAACCCTTCTCCTACTTCATGAATGATTCATTTGGCACCTACAAAATCTCTTTCTCCTCTTCGGGTGAGTTTGGATGGGCGGTGCGTTTACCTGCGGTTAGTGTAAAAACAGCGGTGGCAGTGAGATTAGATACTGTAGCGTGAGACAAAAAGTAAGCTAAACGCACCGCACCGCACTCAATCGCCCATCCAAACCCACCCTTCATCTATTTTCAACCTCGCAAATTCTGTATCCATTCAACTAACTGGCTAAATCAATTTAGCCAAATAAAATTAAATCAAAACCTTGCCGTCACAAAAAAACATATAAACAAAGAAACCCTAAAACTGTTAGAGAGAGTCGACAGAGACGTGCTAGGGTAGCAGACAAAAATAAAAAATTCAAAAAAAAATTATTAATTTATTTTTTAAATTCATGCACAATATATTAATTAAAATATATTAAATATATTTATAAATTTTTAAAAATTTGCATTGTTCACAAATAATATAAAATAGTGTGTTTTAAATATTTTATAAAATATTATATATTGTATTCTATTTTTTAATACCAACAAAACTCTATAGTGGGCATTATAAAAATTTTAAAATTATATAAATAATCAACTATAAATTTTGTAAAAGAATTTTAAAATTTTGTCAGACAGTTGGGGACTGCTGAGGTGCTTTGTTGGCCAAAAATATGCTAATGAATAATTTGACCAACTATTTAAAAGTGTAGATAGATTCGAGAAGTAATGACAGGTAACGCTGTTGAGTTGTGTTGGAGAGGGTCATAGAGAAAGTCTTGCATTTGACAACATCGGAGGCCACAAGGATGCTTATATTTTGGTTGTTGTTCTTGTTGTTAGCATGATAGTGAAGTTGTTAGAATTTTGGTGGTTGAGAGCAGCATCGTTCTAAAAGGAATCCATTTCGGTCCATGCTCATCGCACCAATTGTTGATACAATGCACAACAAGGAAAGACGTAAAGAGGAGTATGTGGTGGTGTCAAGAAGGTTAGTTCACCTAAAGAGGTGGAGAGCTGAAAATGGACAAAAGGACAACTTGATTGTTGAAGAAGAGAGAGATTGCTCGGAGTAAGTTTAGAGCTCAAAAGATTGATCTTTTCTTCATCGTTGGGAGGGTGATGTGGCAGGCCATTATTATAGATAATGTGTAACGCCCCTACACCCAATCTGACGTAGGGACCTGGTAAAAGATTATTACATTTGGTGCCAAAACGATTTTGACTAGACAGTATGTAATTTAAACATTTACCCATACTGTTTTAACTTATTTAACCCAATATTTATTACTATTAACATATGGCGTCATGAATCGATGTTCGATTACATTTAGAAATGATTTTAATTTTTTTTTACTCGAAACAGGGGTCAAGTATCGATACTTAAACACAAGGTATCAATACCTTATGAAAGATATCTATACCCTTAAACAGTATCGATACCAAAATAGCATTCTAGAACTCCAAGAATTTTAAATTTTGATGAAAATATCGATACCTTGCCTTTGGAATCGATACCAAAGGTGATATCGATACCATAATCACATTTTGTTTTGAAAATTTTTAGTTCAAGGCCCAAGTATAGATAGATACCTATGCCCTTGGTATCGATACTTTGGGTAAATTTTGGTAAAAATCAGTTGAAAATTTTGCTAAAAGTCCCCTGCAAAGTTTTGGATCCTTTTCAACACTTAAAACCATTTCAAAGTGCCTTAAAGCAATTAAAAACAACTCCAATTCAACTAAATTATCACATTATCAAACCACAATTGCATAGATACATATGGCTATCAATAATTTATTTCATATAGAACCAAAATAGATAAAAAACTTAAGAGTTTGCATTTTAGTCCCTAACACTTCGGAAGACATTTGGTCTACTTATGTACATGCCATTTTAACCCAAAATATATACCTACTCCTGTAGCTCTTGGAGATGTGATGAGATGAGAGATCTTCTAGCTCGACTCTAGCTCTTCAAGTCTATTTGTACCTATGCGTTGAAATAAATGTGTTAAGTCGGTGAAAGCTTAGTAAACACTACAAAAATAAATGAATACAACATATGTTTAAAATGTTACTAAAATACATCATATACTCACACATGAACTTCAATATAACTAAACATTCATTTCATTAGATTTATTTACTTTGAGTGGTTTTTATACTTACCTTGATACCTTAAATACTCATATTACAACATTCTACACATTTTGCCCGTAGTAGGCTATTTAAAACAATTCAGGATAAACAGATCAAGTACAAATGTGCAACTATATGCACAAGTAAACGGAGAGCACTGAGGTGCTAATACAGAAAGCACTAACGTGCTTAGAAACAGAGAGCACACTGAGGATCCTTAATGGCATGCCACTAATATCCTAATAGTTCTAATTATGTCTACTTGTGCATAAAAGCTAAATTTCATACATTTATATACTTTACATAAGTATTTCAGAAAAGATTTCACATTTTCCATCATCCGCAATTTAGTTTCCATTTCATAAATCACAAGTATAATGCTCTTTCCACACACTTTTATTTTTCTCAACATAAATTTTCATCATTCAACCAAGTATATCATTTTATGTTCTTAACATATTTCATAATTTTACAACTTAGTCCTTTTATTTAACATAATAATATTTACTTAACTACCCTAGGTAACTAACATATTACGATAAGAATATTTTCAAAAATAGATTGAAATTCCTTGTAGTACTTACACCAAATGGTTGAGATGATGTATTTTCTTCGTCCTTCACTCCTTGGCCTTCTCCTTTCCTTTTCCTTCAATTTTATCTTCTCCCTTCTTTTCTTTTTCTTCAATTTCATATAATACATATATTACTTGTAAGTTAAAAATCATATAACTTTTCTATTCTAGTTAATGAAAATAAACATGTATGACATGAAGATTTCACCATCTCTTACCTTAAATACTTGAGATTACCACTAAACCGTAACTTTCTCTCTCCTTCAACTCCTTTATGGAAGCTCTCCTAAAAAAATTAAGGTATCTACTAGCTTTATCTAGAGTTTTTACTTAAGAAACATCAAAGAAATGGAAGGTTTTAAGCTTGATTTTCCTCATCAATGGTGGAAGGGCATGTTTGGGATAAAAGCAAAAGTTTGGAGAAGATGAGACGGGAGTGACAGTGGCTTCTTGAATAAGAAAGATGATGCCATCATCTTTTTCTCATCTTTTCTAAACTATTCTTCATAAATATCACATAATTTTAAATTAAAATGGTTAAATTACTAATAAGTCCTCTAGCCATCCATCATTTCACTTTAGCCCTAATCATTATGTCTAAAAAAAATATCTACTTGGTTAATTATCATTTTATCGCTCATCATCTTTAATAATCTCATAGATGGCTCATATTTTTACTAAGTAAATTTCCTATTTGTCCTTCCTCGATTTGCCATCTTTTCTATATATTCACATAACTTCTTAATTTCATACTTTTGCCACAATGATTTTTATACTCCTACAATTTAGTCAATGCTTCTATTTAAATATTTCCTATCTAAAGAATATTTTTTAATTTCCTATTGGCTCTTATTACTTTTTAATTTAATACTCAAAATTCCTATTTGTTCTATGTAAGGACCCAAAATTTACGGTTATCGGAAAGTGTATTTTCGGGTCTTTATTTTCGAAAAACGAATTCGTAAATATTTATTAAAAATATTTACGAAGTTAGTTGTGTGGTTAATTAGGTTTTGACTAGGTGAATTAGCTTGAATTAAGGTTAATTAGGTATAAGGATTAGATTGAATATAGTGTACAAGTTTAATTATAGACTAGAGGAAATTTAAGGGACTAAACTAGTAATTAAACCATAAGTGCCAAGTGTGTGATAATAGTGAAATACATGTGAAAAAATAAAATACATAAATTAATAATAATTACTTATTTACTTATTATATAAGTAAATATTATTTTATTATTAAAATATTATTATATTACATTATTAAAATAAAACACAAAATAAAAAAAAAAAACATAAAAAAAAAAAAGAAACAAAGAACAAAGAAACAGAATTGAAACGAAAACAGGGGAAAGAAAGGAGAAAAAGAAAGAAAGAAAAGAAAAAGGAAAATTAGGGTTTTAAAGGTTCCAACTTCAAGTGGTAAGTCAATTTAATCCCTTTTCTTGTAATTTTGATGTTTTTGGAATCCTAGAACAAAATACTACTTGATTTATGTTGAAATTTTGAAAGTTAGTTGATTTTTAGATGTAGTTTATGTTGAATTAAGTGAAGAATTAGGGGTTAAATTGATAGAATTTCAAGTTAGAATTGAGAAAAAGATTGAATTGTAAAACAAATCATAAGTTTTACGTAGTAGGGACTAAATTAAAAGAAATTCAAAATTAGGATTTTATGGTAAAATTAGAGAATTGAAATTAGTTTTAAGTGATAGTTGTACGAAAAATAGAGAATAAAATTATGAAGAAAATGAGGTTAGATTTGAATAGGGATTGAATTGGAATTTAAGTAAAAGTTGTGTATAAATTGAAATGTTCAATATGAAATTGTAGTGTATTGATAATTTTTAATTGTTTTAATTCCGTAGCTAACGTTGAGCCGGAGACATCGACTAAGAAGGGGAAAGAGAAAGTCAACGAGGATTAGCTCGGAAAATACGGTTTGTATTTTTATAATTCGAAAACTAAAACTATTTGTTGTATTTATTATTATTATGTATGGTAAGTGAAATTAAGGTGAGTTTGGTATTGTGACATTGAATTGGATTGAATTGAAATTGTATGTATATGTGAAAAATGTGATAAGTATGAAAATTGAGATTGAATTGGAATTATGTGATTATTGTGGAATTGATATTGAAATGTATATTGATTGTGAATTGAGAAATGAATGGAAACCCTATTAACTGTATCGGACTGAGTCGGATATAGTTGGCATGCCATAGGATTAGAAGTGTTCAGGGATACTTCGACTTCAAGACGATGAGACACTGAGTGTCGTATTATTACTTCAGATAAATCCGATGAGGTACTGAGTACCGTATTATTTTACTTCGGCATAGCCGATGAGGCACTGAGTGTCGTATTGGTATGTTTTAGTTGGATCCGTGTATCCGTCTGAATCCGAGTTGTGTTAATAGGGGTATATGAATGAATTGGTCAATTGATTGACATTGAATGATATTGATTATGGGTTGGAATGAGCAATGAAATGAAATATGTAATTGAGATGCATGAAATTGCATGAATCATGGATTCATGGAATGGATGTTGATATTGAAATTGAATTGAGTATCTTCTTGTAAAATGCTATTGAATAGCAATTATGAAATTGAAATAGAAAATAAGATATTTGAAAGTGTTATGAATGATGTGTTTATGATATTTAATTATTTATTGAATGATTATTGGTCATGTGTGATTATGTATTTAAACATTATAAATTTTTGATTAATAAGTATTCGGATTATAGAAATACCATTGAGTTTATACTCAGCGTACGGTTTATTTCCGTGCGCAGGTTAGGTTAAAGTCAGAACGTTGAATCAGCATCCAGAGCCGATCCCAAACTCAAGTGGTGAAGTATATTTTCCTTTTAGTAAATGGCATGTACCTAGGATGTTGTGTTTGTCAATTTGGGAAATGTTTGTAAAATATGTTATAAAGTGTTGTTGGTTATATTTATATATATATATATATATATATTTATGTGCTATATTAAGCTTATATAATGGTATGTTTTGGTATGCAAATAAATTAGTTTGAATGAAGTCAAATTAATTGGTTTAGAAATTATATGTGAAATAATTATGAAAGTACTTTAGATAGGTCATGAGATTGATAAATTTGGCATGTATTAAAGGTATTTGAATGTATTTTGGATTGGTTGAATATTGTTTGTTTTTTTTTTGGAGTTGCTTGTTGTTCAAGAATTGCAGGGTTGGTAAACTTGTTGTAAAAGGCTCGTTTTGAGACCACACGGCCTGGCACACGGGCGTGTGAGCCCTGCATCAAGGAATTTTTTTTTTTTGAAAATTTCACGAAAAATTCTCTGAGCTTCCAATTAAGTCCCGATTTGTTTCTAATATATGTTTTGGGCCTCGAGGGCTCAATAAATGAACATTATTATTAAATTTCGATATGTATGTTAAATAAATACGTAATTACTTTTATTTGGTTCTGATCTTTTCGGTAATGTCTCGTAACTCTGTTCTGGCGACAGATAAGGGTTAGGGGTGTTACATTCTATTTCAAGAATTCTACACTAATTACTGACCCGATCCATCACTGTACCTAACTCCGAGTTAAGAATGTTACATAATGGATGTATTGGCACAATGTACATGAGGAGCGGACATCGTGGTCTTAGATAGTACGAGATTGTTGTTATTCTCTAGTGGACCCCATTTGTCGTTAAAAGTGTGTTGATACTTAGAAAAATATTTACACCCAAAAAAACGAGTGTGTTGAGCGGGTGGTGAATGCCACCTTTAAGGAAGACCGGGTGATTTGGCCTAAAAAGATATCTAAATAAAAAGACTTTGATGATTGATTCTGATGATTTACTGTACTGACACGTGTCTAAATTATGAAAGTAAAACAACATTGGACATTATATTTTAAAATTCAATTGGCGTAATTAATCATCCCAAGGAATAGAGGGCAGCCCAAATCTTACAAGTCTAAAATAGAATATTTGTTTATCAATTATTTGGAACCATTACTTGTAAGTCGTAGTCACGTGTTTGCACAAATTTCTACTAGTAAATCCGAAAGTACCCTAAGTCAACACGATTATTCCATATCCCTCAACTTTATGGGTGATGCAAAAAGGAATATCAAAGATAAGTTGGAGCAGCAGCATGAATGAAATAAAAAATAGTGAGCTGTGGGCTTAGGCCATTGCTATCCAGGATCATGTATGGTTTTCCATTCCCTCCACTCCTATTTGCAAAACCTACCATACTTGCTGCTATAACAAAATTCATCCCATGGAATAGAGGTAAACATAGCAGCTCCAATCTTAATATTTGTAATACACAACAAGAAATAGAAATTTTGTGGCTTTTTTACCCATTTAATATATAAAAATTAATTAATTATGAAAAATGTATGGAAACAGATTACTTACAAAAATAGGCATCTGTTATAGTGTTCTGACGGTGCCGCCCGACATATTGACGGCTCCATACTGAAATGTTATAACTTAAAATATTTAGGGACCTGATATGTAAATTTCCCATTTTGATTGGCAGCAGTACCATCACCAAACTTTAAATAGGGTAAATTGCTTCATAAACCCTCTTTGTTTATTATTTTCTTTTATTCCCCTTTAACATAAAAAATAGAGAGACATCTTACCAATTAGTCCAAAAAAAAATTTCTACCGAAATTTTTTTTTTTTTATAAAAAAGTCGATTCCGATAAAAATAAATTATATTTAATTTTCAAAAAATAATTTTTTAACAGTTAACGGTATTCATAACAGCTTTCTTTCGCTCACATTATATTTATAAACTATAAATTTAACTAATAATTATAATTTATACATAATAAGATTTTTCTAAAGCTTTTATAATTATAATTTTATACCGTGTCCGTAAATCAAATTGATAATAAAATTATAATTATTTTTCAAAAAATAAATATTTCCCATATTAACAACATCACATTAGTATAGCATAAAAAAGAAGAAGATTGAATCATATTAGCATGCTGCATATTTTATAATTTCAATCATAGGTGAAATTGAGATGATCCATACTTTGAAGAGTATATGGAAAAAAATATCTTGATAATCTTAATGTTGCAGATTCAAATTCAGATGATAATGAACTCAGTCAAGGACCAATAAATGATGATGATGAGTATATATTAAATATTAAAGAGGGAATGACTCCATAAATTTGCACTAGAATAATTAGATAAAATTGCACATGTAACACCCCTAACCCGTGTCCGTCACCGGATTAGGGTTAAGAGCGTTACCTGACAGATCGGAAACTTTAACTGACAATTCATTAAGTAACTCATCAATTACATTCATATTGTCCCTTAAGTAAGTCATAGAGACTTAAAGCATGCTCAGAAATAGGGCCGGGACTAAACCGGAACACATACGAAATTTCACAGAAATTTAAAACTTTTCTAAGTTTCAGGGATTACACGCCCGTGTAGGCAAACCGTGTGCCTCCCACGGCTGCTGGACACCCCTGTGTGTCCTCCCCATGGCCGAATCTGACTTCACATCCACGGCCACCAAGCACGCCCGTGTGCCTTGGCCGTGGTCGAATCTGACTTCCCATCCACGGCCACCAAGCACGCCCATGTGCCTTGGCCGTGGTTGAATCTGTCATTACACCCATGGTCACCCATCACCCCGTGTGCTAAGGCCCTGTACTCTTAAGCCATATACTGACTTTCTCACACGGCTACTAGACACGCCCGTGTGTCTTGGCCGTGTGCTATTAGGCTAGCTACTGACTTAGCCCCACGATCACTAGGCACGCCCGTGTGCCACAACCGTGTGACATTATAGGCAATTTGCAAGGCCAAATTGTCACCCACATAGGTCATATCTACAAGTTATGTTTACCAACTCATTTCATACTCAAATGACACACAAAAACATACCAAGTTAACCAATCAATCTATACATTCAATACCAATTCCAAACATACTAAAATACAAGGTTTAAACTCATCTCGTCACAAACATATTTCATTCATTCACTTAATCAAAACCTGACCATATTATGCCTCAACTAACCATACCAAAACATACTTCATATATCACATTCTTTCAAGCAAATTCCCAACATCATAACTAGCCAAATCACATGGCTAAATTCATATAACAAACTTATACCAAATGCTAGCCTGTACATGCCATATCTAGCTTTATACATTTCCAAAATGTACCAAAATAGGTTTAGTAGTGTGATGACGACCCTCGATGGTCCCCGAGCCTTCAGTAGTTTTGACGATCTATAAAACAGAGAAAACACACACACAAAGTAAGCTTTCAAAAGCTTAGTAAGCCATATACAAATAAACTTAGCATATAGACATTCAAAACATATAATCAATCTAAATTCACTAATGGCTCAATTGCATCATCATAATTCTTCTTAATACATTCACTTAGATCATTCATCTTTCAAACTTGCATATCACTACATACTTAATTAGTTCATAGCATTTCAATCCATATAACACACTTATATTCTCATATTCAAATACATAATTCATTTAGACAAGTTTAAGAAAATACTTACCTTTTTATACACACAAAGTGTACTTATCGAACATACCTGAAACAAATATACAATTTACATATTCATTCATTTCTTGAACTTGACCATTGAATCGTTTGTAATCTAATAGAACACATAAAGTGCCCGGAATAGTTATACAATGCCAACGTCCCAGACGTGGTCTTAAATGTAATCAGATATCGATGCCACCGCCCTGAGACGGTCTTATACGAATTAATACGATGCCGATGTCCCGCACATGGTCTTACACGTATAGTTCATATCGATGGCAACGTCCCAGACGTGGTCTTAAATGTAATCAGATATCCATGCCACTATCCCAGACAGGGTCTTATACGAATTAATATGATGCCGATATCCCAGACATGGTCTTACACGTATAGTTCATATCGATGCCAACGTCCCAGACGTGGTCTTAAATGTAATCAGATATCAATGCCACTTTGTCCCGCATGTGGTCTTATACGAATTAATACGATGCCGATGTCCCAGTCATGGTCTTACACATATAGTTCATACCGATGCCAACGTCCCAAACGTGGTCTTAAATGTAATCAGATATCGATGCCACTGTACCAGACAAGGTCTTATACGAATTAATACGATGCCGATGTCCCAGACATGGTCTTACACATATAGTTCATATCGATGCCAACGTCCCAGACGTGGTCTTAAATGTAATCGATATCGATGCCATTTGTCCCGCATGCGGTCTTATACGAATTAATACGATGCCGATGTCCCAGACATGGTCTTACACGTATAGTTCATATCGATGCCAACGCCCCAGACGTGGTCTTACACGAAATTTCAAATCAATGCCAACGTCCCAGACGTGGTCTTACATGATAAAACAGAACAGGTACCTATGTATTCCTAAGTTTACACGGAACTTCTCAGACTTATCACTATATCGACCTTATCCCGGAATTCATATACATAGCATCTCATAAGCATTCATTATCATTTATAGTCATGTAAATAAGCTCAATTCAATACAATTACATTTATTTGCAATATGACTTACCTCGGATTCGATTTATCGGGAATGGTAACGGCTACTCGATTACTTTCGCTTTCCCCCGATCTAAGTTCGTTTTCCTCGGTTCTTAATCTAAACATATTCAGAATTAACTCTTTTACTCACTAATTCATCCAATTCAATCCAAAGACATACATTTAGGGCTATTTGCAAATTAACCCTCACATTTGCACAATTTATCAATTTAGTCCATTTTTCTCAAAACATCAAATTCACAAAATTCGTTCACACACATGCTTAGCCGAATCTCCCTAGGGACTATATAAGTCCATATTTCTCATCAAATTTGCAATTTAGTCCTCAAAATAATATTTTTACAATTTATCCCTATTTAGTTAAATTCATCAAAAATTCAAGAACATAACATGTTCATCTAACTCAAATCTTTCATTTAACAACTAAACTCATCTCAAAACTCAACATATCAACAATGGCATCTCACACAAACATCATCAATTCACAAAATTAATGCATGGGTTTTGTAGCTCTCAAAGCAACGATTGCAAAAACCGAAGTTAAAACTTACCTTAATTAAGCTCAAACCTAGCCGAAACCTTGTTTTCATCTTCTTTTCTTTTTCTTTTTGATATTCGGCTAAAGATAAAGCAATATGGCTTTCTTTTTCTTTTAATGCTTTGTTTTATAATAATAACTTAATAAATAAATATAATATAAAGTTTAACTTATAAAATATCATATAAAAACATATTATAAAGCCATGTTGCCATCCACTAGCCATATTTTGGCCAAATTACAACATAAAACCCTTACAATCCAAAGCCACATCAATTAAACCACTTAATCAAATGAAAAGCCATTTTTAAACTTTATGCGATTTAATCCTTTTGTCAAATTAAACACACAAACGAACAAATTAGCTTACGGAAATTTAACACATGCTTAGTCACATATCAACGACACAGAAAATAATATTAAAATATTATACAGACTCAGATTTGTGGTCCCGAAATCACTGTTCCGACTAGGGTGTAAACCGGACTGTTACAATTCTCCCCCTTAGGGATTTTCGTCCCCGAAAATCTTACCGTTAAACAAAGTCAGATATTGCTGTCTGAATGAATCGTCGGGCTTCCACATAGACTCTTCTATTCCATGTCGACTCCACAATACTTTTACTAACGTAATTCTCTTGTTTCTTAATTCTTTTACTTCACGAGCTAAGATACGGATCGGTTCCTCTTCGTATGACATATCAGATCAGATTTCAATTTCAGATGGAGTAATCATATGTGACGGATCGGATCGATATTTACGGAGCATCGAGACATGAAACTCATTGTGGATCTTTTCTAATTCAGAGGGCAACCTTAATCTATATGCAACAGGCCCGACACGTTCAATAATCTCATACGGTCCGATGAACCTCGGACTCAACTTGCCTTTACATCCGAATCAGAGTACCTTTTTCCACGGAGACACTTTCAAAAATACTTTGTCGCCGATCTCAAATTCTATATATTTTTTTTCGTTTTAAGTCCGCATAAGACTTCTGATGATCAGATGCTGCTTTCAAACAATTCTCGGATCGATTTCACTTTACATTCGAATCTTTTATCAAATCAACTCCATGTAGCTTATTTTCACCGAGCTCGGTCCAATACGAGGTGTACGACATTTACATCCGTCAGAGCTTCATATGGTGCCATTTTGATGCTTGACCAAAACTATTATTGTATGCAAATTCAATCAATGGTCGATAATTGTTCTTACGTACCATCAAACTTAAGAATGAAACATCTTAATATATCTTCAAGAATCTGAATAATCCGCTCAGATTTACCATCTGTTTGTGGATGAAAAGCTGTACTGAAATGTAACTTCGTGCCTAAAGCTTCTTGCAATTTTTTCCAGAATCGTGATGTAAACCTCGAGTCTCTATCTGATGCAATAGTTAGTGGTACTCTATGCAATCTTACAATCTCAGAACTACAACGCTCATCTAATCTATTAATTGAGTAATCAGATTGTACCGGAATATATCAATTACGACCCAAATCGTATTTTTCTTTCTCGGAGTCAGGGGCAAACCAAAGACAAAGTCCATTATCACTTTATCCCATTTCCACTCGGGAATCGAATCGATTATAAAAACCGTATGGGAACTTGATGTTCAACTTTAACTTGTCGACAGTTAAACATTTCAACACAAAATCGTAAATATATCGTTTCATACCGGATCGCCAATAGTGTTGCTTCAAATCATGATACATTTTAGTACCTTCCTGGATGAATAGATAAGCAACTATTATGAGCCTCACTTAGAATTGGTCAGAACTACTCGTAGTTTCTTGGTGCACGATACGATCTCTAAATCTCAAACAATCATCAACAAAGACGAAATTCGTAATCAAATTTGAATCACACTCGAGCTCGTTTTGCTATTATTACAATATCAACTTTCTGACATCACATATCTGTTATAAACTTTTATAGAACTTTTCAATATACACTCTCTATTTCGAAATAAAAAATAAACATTGATATCACATCTGTGATTCCGAATTAAAAATCAATTTATGTTAAACTCCTTTTTAACTTATAATTTGCTGACTCACTTCTGAATTTCATGACTTCACTAAATAATCATTTATTCATTGCCAAAACAAAATATTCCAAACCATAATCATTTTCCTCAGATAAGAATCACTTATAGACTCAAAAGTTTTTCGACAATTAAAGCTAGCCTTGTTGTACCAAATTCAGACCTTTCATTCATTAACACAAGGATAAAGATCGTAATCTCTTTATTAACCTCAGACTAAACCAAAAGTGATATTTCGGTCGAAATTATTTCCGTCTGAAAAAAACTTCAACAATCAAACTAACTTTAATTTATCACAAACGTTTCCCGTGATAGAATCGTTCCTATAAATATAATTCAAGATCAAGTCTTCAAGAAAATGAATTCTTCTTCCGACTATTCCTCAATTCACACATGTACATTCAAAATTTGTTTCGTGATAGATGGATAGATTCACCATATTTAACCATTCAAATCATTTAACTCAATCAAATTGCTTTTATCAATTTGACATCTCAAATCTATAATCTTTCTTTTACAATTTACAACAAAGTATGTAGTATCAACTACCCATACCCAAACTTATGTCGACTCATCATATGTTAATAGCATCAAAGTTAGCAGGAAAACAGATATCTCAAAACATTAATGGGCGCTTCTTACATATTTTGTTAACTAGGACACTTTTACTTAGGGTTTCAATATTTTTACAACAAATTCATGAGACTCTAGACGAAGTCTTACTGATTACTAGGTTCGTATATATACGAATGAGTTGAGCCAAAGTCTATCAATGAAATCATAAAAGTGTCATAAAAGAGTAAACGCATCCGTAATAATATCCAAGATGAAGCTTCCTCACAAGCTTGAATAGCATACGCTCTAGTTGGCTCTCTAAATTCAGATTTTGCAACAGTATCCCTCGTAGACCTCTGACTACTACTGACATTTCTTGTATTTCAGGAAGGTCTATCTCTCTCTGGGGCGTTATCCGATCTCGAATTCTGAGTAGTCTCTTGTTCAACAGACTCTGGACAGTCTCGAATAAAATGATCTAACGATCCACATCTGAAGCAAGCTTGATTATTCAATCTACAATTTCCCGGATGTCTTTTACCACAACACTTACACTTAAGTCGCTCGGATCTGACATTTCCAACACTCGCCATCTTTGGGCAATCTCGAATGAAATGATTTCGTGATCCACATTTATAACAAACTCTATTGTTATACTTGCCCCAACATTTTCCCACATGTCGTCTTCCACGCTGTCTACACTCAGGTTTGTTGCTTTTAGTACTTCCATCATTTGATTCAATTGGAGCTTGAGTTCTCAAGCCAACATTTGGTCTCACACGATCTCTATTAGCATGTCCAAATGAAACATTTGATCTATTGTTTGCATCTCTATATTTCTTCGTTAAAGGTTGAGAAAAATTACTCACCAATCTTTTTCTTTCATTACGAGTTTCAGAATCGACTTTCTCGGTGTTATCATCATTGGTAGCTCAGAACTCTTCAACCCCATACTTGCGAATCTTGTCAACCGGAGGCTTATTCAACAGATTTATACCTATCACTAGAGGCACAATCGAGGTTTGAGAGGGATTAACCGGGGGCGGTGGTTGCGAAACAGTCGGGTTATTTCTTAAAAATTGAGTGAACCATTCACTCATCATCTGGAAGAAAGCTTCTTTAGCTTCTTCCCCTTGACCGCTAGTAGCCGGTCTCGGATCAGAGGGCGCTGTCCCTTACGCGAGAGCAGGCGCATTGCTTTCTACGTCGTCAGCTATGGCTCTTTCGGGATCCATTACTATACAGAAATCACATTTATACGTCAGGATTCATCACACTATCACAATTCAGACATATGGCATGTATAGCTAGACTCTGACACGCTATATTAGTCTGAGAATCGGCTAAACCGTAGCTCTGATACCAACCAAACGTAACACCCCTAACCAGTGTCCGTCGCCGGATGAGGGTTAAGAGCGTTACCTGACAGATCGAAAACTTTAACAGACAATTCATTAAGTAACTCATCAATTACATTCATATTGTCCCTTAAGTAAGTCATAAAGACTTAAAGCATGCTCAGAAATAGGGTTGGGACTAAACCTGAACACATACGAAATTTCACGGAAATTTAAAACTTTTCTAAGTTTCAGGGATTACACGCCCGTGTAGGCAAACCGTGTGCCTCCTACGGCTGCTGGACAACCCCGTGTGTCCTTTCCATGGTCGAATCTGACTTCACATCCACGGCCACCAAGCACGTCCGTGTGCCTTGGCCATGGTCGAATCTGACTTCCCATCCACGGCCACCAAGCACGCCCATGTGCCTTGGCCGTGGTTGAATCTGTCTTTACACCCACGGTCACCCATCACCCCGTGTGCTAACCATCACCCCGTGTGCTAAGGCCGTGTACTCTTAAGCCATATACTGACTTTCTCACACGGCTACTAGACACACCCGTGTGTCTTGGCCATGTGCTATTAGGCTAGCTACTGACTTAGCCCCACGGTCACTAGGCATGCCCGTGTGCCACAACCGTGTGACATTATAGGCCATTTGCAAGGCCAAATTGCCACCCACATAGGTCATATCTACAAGTTATGTTTACCAACTCATTTCATACTCAAATGACACACAAAAACATACCAAGTTAACCAATCAATCTATACATTCAATACCAATTCCAAACATACTAAAATACAAGGTTTAAACTCATCTCGTCACAAACATATTTCATTCATTCACTTAATCAAAACCTGACCATATTATGCCTCAACTAACCATACCAAAACATACTTCATATATCACATTCTTTCAAGCAAATTCCCAACATCATAACTAGCCAAATCACATGGCTAAATTCATATAACAAACTTATACCAAATGCTAGCCTATACATGCCATGTCTAGCTTTATACATTTCCAAAGTGTACCAAAATAGGTTTAGTAGTGTGATGACGATCCTCGATGGTCCCCGAGCCTTCAGTAGTTTTGACGATCTATAAAACAGAGAAAACACACACACAAAATAAGCTTTCAAAAGCTTAGTAAGCCATATACAAATAAACTTATCATATAGACATTCAAAACATATAATCAATCTAAATTCACTAGTGGCTCAATTGCATCATCATAATTCTTCTTAATACATTCACTTAGACCATTCATCTTTCAAACTTGCATATCACTACATACTTAATTAGTTCATAGCATTTCAATCCATATAACACACTTATATTTTCATATTCAAATACATAATTCATTTAGGCAAGTTTAAGAAAATACTTACCTTCTTATACACACAAAGTGTACTTATCGAACATACCTGAAACAAATATACAATTTACATATTCATTCATTTCTTGAACTTGACCATTGAACCGTTTGTAATCTAATAGAACACATAAAGTGCCCAGAATAGTTATACAATGCCAACGTCCCAGACGTGGTCTTAAATGTAATCAGATATCGATGCCACTGTCTCAAACAGGGTCTTATACGAATTAATACGATGCCGATGTCCCAGACATGGTCTTACACGTATAGTTCATATTATCGCCAACGTTCCAGACGTGGTCTTAAATGTAATCAGATATCGATGCCACTGTCCCAGACAGGGTCTTATACGAATTAATACGATGCCGATGTCCCAGACATAGTCTTACACGTATAGTTCATATCGATGCCAACGTCCCAGACGTGGTCTTAAATGTAATCAGATATCAATGCCACTGTCCCAGACAGGGTCTTATACAAATTAATACGATGCCGATGTCCCAGACATGGTCTTACACATATAGTTCATATCGGTGCCAACGTCTCAGACATGGTCTTAAATGTAATCAGATATCGATGCCACTGTCCCAGACAGGGTCTTATACGAATTAATACGATGCCGATGTCCCGCACATGGTCTTACACATATAGTTCATATCGATGCCAACGTCCCGCACGCGTGGTCTTAAATGTAATCAGATATCGATGCCACTGTCCCAGACAGGGTCTTATACGAATTAATACGATGCCGATGTCCCAGACATGGTCTTACACGTATAGTTCATATCGATGCCAACGTCCCAGATGTGGTCTTACACGGAATTTCAAATCAATGCCAACGTCCCAGACGTGGTCTTACATGATAAAACAGAACAGATACCTATGTATTCCTAAGTTCACACGGAACTTCTCAGACTTATCACTATATCGACCTTATCCCAGAATTCATATACATAGCATCTCATAAGCATTCATTATCATTTATAGTCATGTAAATAAGCTCAATTCAATACAATTACATTTATTTGCAATATGACTTACCTCAGATTCGATTTATCGGGAATGGTAACGGCTACTCGATTACTTTCGCTTTCCCCCGATCTAAGTCCGTTTTCCTCGGTTCTTGATCTAAACATATTCAGAATTAACTCTTTTATTCACTAATTCATTCAATTCAATCCAAAGACATACATTTAGGGCTATTTGCAAATTAACCCTCACATTTGCACAATGTATCAATTTAGTACATTCTTCTCAAAACATCAAATTCACAAAATTCGTTCACACACATGCTTAGCCGAATCTCCCTAGGGACTATATAAGTCCATAATTCTCATCAAATTTACAATTTAGTCCTCAAAATAATATTTTTACAATTTAGCCCTATTTAGCTAAATTCATCAAAAATTCAAGAACATAACATGTTCATCTAACTCAAATCTTTCATTTAACAACTAAACTCATCTCAGAACTCAACATATCAACAATGGCATCTCACACAAACATCATCAATTCACAAAATTAATATATGGGTTTTGTAGCTCTCAAAGCAATGATTGCAAAAACGTAGAAATTATCAAAAACCGAAGTCAAAACTTACCTTAATTAAGCTCAAACCTAGCCGAAACCTTGTTTTCATCTTCTTTTCTTTTTCTTTTTGATATTCGGCCAAAGATAAAGCAATATGGCTTTCTTTTTCTTTTAATGCTTTGTTTTATAATAATAAGTTAATAAATAAATATAATATAAAGTTTAACTTATAAAATATCATATAAAAACATATTATAAATCCATGTTGCCGTCCACTAGCCATATTCTGGCCAAATTGCAACATAAAACCCTTACAATCCAAAGCCACATCAATTAAACCACTTAATCAAATGAAAAGCCATTTTTAAACTTTATGCGATTTAATTCTTTTGTCAAATTAAACACACAAACGAACAAATTAGCTTACGGAAATTTAACACATGCTTAGTCACATATCAACGGCACAGAAAATAATATTAAAATATTATACGAACTCGGATTTGTGGTCCCGAAACCACTGTTCCGACTAGGGTGTAAACCGGACTGTTACAGCACATGATGTTTATTTTTATTTTTATTAGTAATCGTATATTCAACTACTTTTTTAGAAATAATACATATGATGATTTGATTTTAATTTTTATTACTTGTTTAGAAATTATTTTTATCATACTAATAATTTTTATAGTGATTAATATTTTTTAAATAATAAAGTATATAATCGTGATAATTTGTACTACTAAACATGACCTAGAGAATTATGATGTAATACACTCTGCCAGCCAAACACGTCTAAGAAATTGCAATCCTTTGTAATTACAAGAGAGTATAATTACTATATGTGTTATCCAAACAAACACTTAATGATTGGAAAGCTACCTAGTAACTAGATTTGGGTGTAAATGTTTGTAATTATACAATGGTGGCATGTTTGGGTAACCACTATCATTGATGGGTCCTATTGGATTAAATGTAATTGGAACACCCCAATTACACTTTCCAATTCTTAAGGGAGAACGATAATTTGAGTAATTATGCAGGTAATTATATCAAAATCCAATTTTTTTAAAAATAAATTATACAAATTATATTATAAGCATGAACGTGTATGAGTGTTTGAGATAATTATGTCCTAAAAAATATTATAAAAATAATTTGTGTATTCTATAAAACTATAACAAAAAATATATTATTTAATTCTTAAAAAATTTAAAGTTATAGCAAAAAAGTTTATTATAAAAAATAATTTATACGTTATAAAAGTGTTAAAAAGTTATGACCAAGAAATATAGGCATAACTTATTTATATGTCCATGCTATATATTATAAAAATAATATACTTATTCATAAAAAAAATGTTATAGTTGTTTTTATCATAACTTATTTAAAAAAAAAATAACTTTGTAAAATTATGAAAAAAACTTATCTTATTTATAAAAAGTGTTATGAAATGTATGAGCAATTTATAAAACATTTTTTTAATAAAAGTTATATATTATAAATTTTATATTATTTTTTATTTTATTTACGTATTATAAAAATGCATATGCCCTAGTATAAGTTTTTTTCTAAATTAAATTTATACAAGTTTTTATAATTAAAGCTACAGATTATTTGTACTATGAACCCAAATATTTTAAGGCCAATGCTAATTATGTAAATAGAAAATGTTTTATTGAACCATATCATGGGGTATGATACCATTTGAGAGAACGGTCCAGGCACAAGCACCATAGATAACCCCCGACCTCTTTAATTTGAGATATTCAATGCTTCAAAATATTGTTGAGAAGGCATTTGTTGTTCTAAAAAATATTTCTCATATAAACATCACCTTAGTATAGCATAAAAAATAAGGTTGGGTCGTCATATTAGCATATTTCATACTTCATAACTTCAATTATAGGTGGAATTAAAATGATCCATACTTTAAAGAGTACATTGAAGAAGAAGTTTTTGATAATTTTAATGATGTAAATTCAAATTCAGATGATGATAAACTTGGTCAAGAACCAACAGATGATGCTAAGGAGCATATGTTAAATATTAAAGAGGGAATAACTCAACAAATAGGCACTAAAACAATTAGATAAAATTGCATATGATATTTATTTTTCTTGTTATTTTTATTAGTAATCGTATTATCAACTACTTTTTAAAACTAACATAATACATATGATGATTTTATTTTAAATTTTTTTTATTTGTTTAGAAATTATTTTTAGCATACTTATAAATTTTTATAATAATTAATATTTTTTTAAAATATAAATAATGTAACTATGTAATTACAATTTATACTACAAAAAAGATATAAAGAATTACAATAATTATACTTTGTCAGCCAAACATATCTAGAAAATTACAATTTCTTATAATTACAAGAGAATATAATTACTAAAATAATGATTACAATTTTATTTAATTACCTTGTGCTATCCAAATAGAGCCTTAACACCCCTTACCCGAGACCGTTGCCGGAGTCGAGCACGAGGCATTACTAGACTTAACTACTAATTCGGGGCATAAAAAAAATTGAAACTGTCAATCTGCGTCATGTTGACTAAATTGACTATAACTCGAGTTAAAAAACTTGAAATTTAGATCCGTAAATTTTCCCTGAAACTAGACTCATATATTTTCTTACTATAATTTTTCCAAAATTTTTCGTGTGGCCAATTAATACAGTTTATTCATTAAAGTTACATCTGTTTCACTGACCAACGGTTCTGACCTATCTTAACCTAAATTAAAATATCTCATTGTACAATTTTTATATGTTGTTCCCACTTGTTTCTATTGAAAATATACTCACTAAGGAATCTATACATATAAATTATAACTCATAATTTATTTTTTAAAATTTTTAATGATTTTCTAAAATCAAAACAGGGAACTTCAAATACCATCTTGACCCTGTCTCACTAAAATTCAAATATCACAGAATATAAAATTCCTTTGCCTACTCTGTTTCTTTCATATAAAAAGAGACACAATAAGCTTTAATTCTATATCTTATTCACTTTCTAATTCCATTTCTCCTATTTTTGGTGATTTTTCAAAATCACGTCACTGCTGTTAACCAAAAACTATTTCATTGTAAAATATGGTTAACTAGTTTATAATATCTTTACTCCATTTCATTTAAACTCTATACATTAACTTAAAAACAAGCCATTTTCACATGGCTATATATTTACAACATCAAAACATCATCTAAGTACTAAGCTAGCCTATACATGCCTTAAGTTCAAAATTCCAAACTTTTAAAAGTACCAAAAATAAGTCGATAGTGTGGATGACTTCGATGACGATTTTCCCGAACCTGTGGCTGAAGTCCAAATCTAAAAGAAAACAACATAACATATAACACAAGGTAAGCTAACATAGCTTAGTAAGACTTAAGCAATTTAAAACCATTTAAATGAACATTCAAACATTTTAACTATTCAATTTAGTATTATTAAATACATGATACTATAGCAAAAATGAATCACCATGACCGAATGCTAACATTGCATTAACATCACATTATTCAATTTCATTTCCAAATTATCAATATCTCACTTAAGTTACAACCATACTTATTCGGCAAAAATGTTTTAGACCAAAATATCATCTCATACTTTCCTACTTATGAGGCTGAATACATAGGATTCTTTAGATTTCATATATGACCACTATGTAAATACTATATACGAATATATATGCATGACCGAATATACAAGTATTACATACATATATAAATTCATAGGTGACTAAATATACATGTTCATTGTAACATTTCATGTACCCAAAGATTCAGGTTTAATATAACATCATAAGTGATCATATACATATATTTTCGATACATTAACATTATACACACATTCTTAAGAGGCCGAATATACCAAATCAATTAAACTTCACATACGCACTTACCTATTTGGCCGAATATACAAGTTCAATTAAAACACCACATATGCACATACCTGTTTGGTCGAATACACAAACTCATTTTTATCAACTTACTTGCTCAATGATCACATAATTAAGAAGACTTATAATTATAAGTTGAAATTAGGTCACTGGTATAAAACCTGCTGGGCACAAGCCTGAAACACACACCGGCACTAGGCCTGCTAGACCCGAGGTCTGATATTCAACCACCGGCAATAAGCCTGCTAGGCACAAAGCCCGATTAAGCACACCAGCCCAAGGCTTGCTAGGCTCACAGCCTGAATAACCATACTTTTAAGCTGTCTCACACACACATTTCATATATTGGATCTTTAATACACTTCGTAGTCTTTGTATGAGCATTCAAATATCATATCACCATCGAACAACTTAAACACATTGAATCTTAGATTTAACCACATTCGGTTATTCAATAATATAGATACAAAATTTCCAAATCAGCATATATTAGGTTACGTACTTAATTTACCAGGTTTTATTGCTTAAAGACTTACCTCGGATATCGACGGACGATAAAAACCGACTATTCCACTATTTTCGCTTTTCCCCGATCCAAGTTCGATTTCTTTGGTTCTTAATCTTAATTAAGCTTCAAATGGCCGAAACTTTCCTAGGTTTTCTTTCTTCTCTTTAAGCACACATTCGGCCAAGTTAAAAGATGAAGATAGTGGATTTATTTTTCTTTTTCTTTTTATGTTATTATAACATATAATATAAATTTATAACTAGTTTATAATTTAACCAAATTATGTTTTAATTATAAAACATAATAATATAGAAAATGTTGTCACATGCCGCCCACTAACTTCTAAAATGGGCTATTTGCCCTTTAATGATTACTTAAGCTTTCAAAATAAAAATAAAAATAAAAAGTTAAATGAACTAGTTTTGGTGTTAAAAGCAACAAACCTTCAAACCAAATTCTTCTAGTAAAAGCAAAATTGTCGGTTCATTTGTTCCAATGGGACCAATAATAATTTATTTTGGTACAAAGGATTGATAGAAAATAGCTAGATTCTAACTAGCATTTTTTGACAAGAATCATAAAAGATTTTTTCAACATAATATGTCTAATCTCAATCACCCAACCTTCATCAAATAAAGTCAAGCAGTCATCAATCAGGGTGCAAAAAGGAAACGCTCATTAGATGGTTTGGGTAGAAAATACACCATTAACATTGCATCAAGCTTGACTATCAGCCTCGAGATTTCGAGCCATTTAACTAAATGCAAGCCCTCACGGACACTTTTAGAGTTATGCTTGCACAGTCCGGTAGATTGATGTTCAACATGAACCCCTACATCCAATTACCAAACTCGTAGCATAGTAACCCTCCTGCAGATGCTACTCGTGTTTGAGTTTTCACTGCTCCATTAGTGCTGAGAAAGCACACCCCCTTCAATGGTTTATGCCATTGAACCCATCTAGGCCCCCTCAGGGGCGAAGCCAGAATAATTTTTTAGGGGGCGGATGAAATTTTAATTTTTTATAGTTTATATCTTTATAATTTGTAAAGGATTAAATTGAATTTTTTTAATTTTAGGGGGGCCAAAGTATAATTTTACCTTTACTAATTTAAAATTTTTAAAAAATTTTAAGGGTCTAAATAACAATTTTACATTTTAGAGGGAGCCGGGGCCCATGCCAGCCCCTGGCTTCGCCCCTGGCCCCCTAATGATTATTGAAATCGTCGAGTGCATGACTTGCTCTATATATTTAGCAAACTTTTTTGCATACCCCAATGTCTGCGGTGCTGGTAATATCTACCCACTGAAAAAGTTTTGTATTTCGAGTTTTCCACAAGCCTCATAAAGTAGTGATAAAGAGCATGCCCCATGGTATATCAAATCTCACCACCTTAGTTGCTTTATTGTGGCTTTTTTACAAAAAATAATATAAAAATAATTAATTACGAAAATGGTTAAGAGAAAAAATTATTTACGAAAATGAGTTGTTTTGAACAGTCTCTGTCAGTGCTGCCTGACACATTGGCGGCACCACCCCACTTTTCCCCCCAATCATCAATCATGAGTTTTTTCTTTAAAAAAAGAATTTTTTTATGTTGTCATTGTGTCAAGTGATACCAATATATATTCTTTTTAAAAATAACTTAAAAAATACGAGTATACAAAAAAAATAATGGTGCCACGAAAGTGAAAAAAATGATCGTGTCAGTAAAAAAAAAAAAAAAGCTGAAAAAGCAGAAAAAAAGGGAGCCCGTAACCATCCAATTACGTTGGCGACAGGCCTTCAGACTAGTGTTGCCTTTTTTCCAGAATTTTTGTTTTACTTAGCTTAGTATAGAAACGGGGGTTTGGTTCCCCTTATCGGTTGGAAAAAAAAAAAAAAGTGTTGAGTTTTGATTTTTTTGTGTTTAGCATTAATTTTTTCAAGAACATTAGTTTGTGTTGAAGTTTTAGAGAGAAAGAGTTATAATTATTTAGGTATGTTTTTTTTTTTGTTATAGTAATTTTTTTAAAAAAAAGATCTATGTTTATATTTTAGATTATTGTTAATTTTTAGATATAAATTTTAATATTATATTTTTATTTTAAAGATTGAATTTGTGTTTGAAGTGTATTGATAAATTAAGATAATTTTAGTGTATGTATTTTTCTTTTTATTTTGCAATAATAATTTGTATATTATAATATTTAGATTTAATGGACATTTTTACAAAAAAATATAAAAAATTTAATTATGAAAAAATGTCAGGGGAAAATTATTTTCGTTAATTGTATATATTTTTTGTTTAGTCGGTGATTAAATTTTTATTGTTTGTGTAGATCGCGATATTGAAATGGGTTCTTTAATTAGAACAACCGATTACACTACAATGACGATTAATATGCCGGTAAAAAAATTATTTGTTATTCACGGGTTTATTTATAAAGTTGCACGTCATTTTTTATTTAATTGGAAGAATTAAACTAATGTGGCGATTTAATATAGTCAGGGTGAGTATCGCGTGGCCATGATTCGATCTACCAGTGGGAAGAACGTATTATGCCATACTTGGATGCCGTCGAATTTGAATCAGCGGCATTGATCCGGATGTTTGAGTTGAGGGCGGACTTAATATCCGCATTGCTTGAGCATGATGCCTAGAGACCCACACATTCCATTTGTCATGTGGGGAGTGCACCATTACCCAGGAAGATGTCGCATTGCAACTCAGGCTCCCAGTTGACAGTGATGCAGTCACGGGTTCAAGTAAAGTGTTCGAACCTGCGATGCTCTGCTATCAGATGTTTGGACAGCCAGGTGGCACTGGTCTGACGGGTTATCGTCGACAGGATCGGGTGGTTATGGGCTCCCCTTTTTTTTGCTTTTTCAACCTTTTTTTTTTCTTTTTCAAACTTTTTTTACTGGCACGATAATTTTTTTTTCACTTTCGTCAGTGTCTCCTAACACACCGACAGCACCATTAAATTCTTTTTCCTATATACCCATATTTTGTAACGCTTTAAAATTTGATCAATTGTTTGATAAATTTTGTCAATGACTGAGTCTCTGTATCTATGGTTAAGTGTTCTGTTTATGTGGTTGAGATCGGGGATTTGAGTCTTCCCCCTTGAAATTTTGCAGTTTATTTTGGCATAACCTCTATTAGTGAATTAACGACTTAATTTAATTTATGCGTTAATTATATCAAGATTGAGCCTGCTGGTTCAATGGATAAGTTTCTGTGCGTCTTTGGTCGTTTGCTTGAGTCTCTGCATAAAGAAAAGTGGGGATATATTTTTGCTATTCTGGAAAATTCATCTAATTTTATTATTAAATTAAATTTCCTAAAATCCCTTCTCCTTCTACGTTATTTTTTTTATTCTTCCCTCTTCTTCTTCTTCTTCTTCTTCTTCTTCATTTTTTCCTTTCTTTCTTTTTTGTTTCCTACCACTTCATCTCCCTTCTTTTACTCCTTGTTTGGGCATTTTGTTGGCCCGTCTTGTTACTTCTTTCAACGGTAAGGTTAATCTTGTAAGTTCTGGGTTGGAATTCGATTAATTGTTGCTTTTTGTTCGTTTTTGCCAAGAATTGGTTTCCTATTTTTTCTTGATCGATTCATTTGTTTATGTGTCGATTGATTGTCAATTTTAGGCGAAGATCTAGAAAGTAGCGTTCCCTCAACGCGTTAGTTCAGTATATCGTTGTTTTGTACGAGGTGAGTACGTAAAATTTTCGAGATTGGTGTTCTTCATAGAACTTTTCGACATAACTTTGTTGTTTGACTTCTAGAGCGTTCCTTTGGGAATTTGTAATAGTCCGAATTTGACTCTAATCGGAACGGTAGTTTCGGGACCACGAATTCGAGTCCGAAAATTTTTTAAATATTATTTTCAATGTTTATTATATGTGAATTACTATGTGTGAAAGTTTCGTATGAAAATTTGATTGTTTTTGTGTGTAATTTAACAAAAAGGACTTAATCGCGTAAGGTGCAAAAGTTGCAAACTATAGTGAAAAGTGCTAATGTGATAGTGGCTTTTAATATGAGGTATTAAAAGGGCAAATAGCCCATTATAAATGTTAGTGGATGGTTAAAGTCACCTTTGTCCTTATTTTATATGTTAATAATATTTAGTAACAAAGGGTATTTTGGTAAAGTAATTTAGTTATCATATTATGTTATAATTAATAAAACAAAATAAAGGCCATTATATCCTTTATTTTCTTGGCCGAATGTGGAGGAAAGAACAAGGGTTTGGTTCCACTTGAATTTCGGCACTTATAATCTCAATTTCAAGGTTAGTTTAATTTCGGTTCTTGATAATTTTTACGTTTTTGAGATCGTTGCTTCGAATATTAGTTGACCCATGTTAGAATTTTTGAATTTGAGCATGTTTGATATTCGGCCATGGTTAGATGGTTGTGTTCTATAATGTTTGATGGAAAAATATTAAAAGTATGATAGAAATTAACATGTTTTGAATTGAAAATTTTGGTGAAATTGAGTATTTAGGGCTAAATTGTAAAAGTAGATTTTTGGAGGGGTTCAATTGCAAAATAAATGAAATGTATGCATTTGTATGGATGTATGGAAGATTCGGCCCTAAAGAATTGAGTGCAAATTATGTGTATTTTGTGTTTTGTACAATAGGGACTAAATTATAAAAGTTGTAAATGTCAGGGGTAAAATGATAATTTGCCTATTTATGTGTTTTGGGACTAAATTGAGATGAAATGTGCTTGAATGAGTTTATTTTAATATGTTAGATCAAGAACAAAGAAAAACGGACTTGGATCGGGGGAAGGCAAAAGTTATCGAATAGCCGGTCTTCGTTGTCCGTCGATAGTCGAGATAAGTCTTTAAGCAAATATATGTCGAAAATCATTTATGTAAACTAATAAATGTTGAAATTTAAAAATTATGGAGAATATACTTGAAATTGCCGAATGTTGGTTAGTAAAATATGTGAATTGATTTTTATTAATGTAATGTGGTTAAGTTTATTCGAAATTGATATATGAAAGTATTATGAGACATATGTGATATATGTGATTTTGGTATTAAGAAATGTGTATGAAATGGTTTAATTATATTGATACTCGGGCTTCGAGCCTAGCGTGCTTTGTGCTTGGTGATTTATATCGGGCTTAATGCCTAGCAGCGTGCTTTGTGCTGATTTATATCGGGCTTAATGCCCAGCGTGCCTTGTGCCTGAATTATATCGGGCTTATTGCCTAGCGGTGTTAAATGCCGGTGTTTAAATTTCGGACCTTGAGTCTAGCAGCCTAGTGCCTGTGTGTGCAATTTGGGCTAATGCCTAGCAGTTCTATACCGGGTGAGTCAAATTCCGAGCTTAGATTATGTAGTAATAAAGTCATGAAACAAATTAAGTAAGCCTAAGCTTTTGAAAATGAATTTGTTAATTCGCCACAAGGTATGTGTTTTTCATACTTATATGATATATATACCTATGCAATGCTAATGAGCAAATTAAATGATGAGAGAAACGTGTTATACATTTGGTTGTGGAATTTGTATATAAACCATGCCATATGGATATTGGTTAGTTGAAAGCATAAATGTGGTTAAATATGTTCATGTAGATATATCTATACACAAAGATATGTGTTTATATATGTATATTCGGTGAAGGGTGTACTTTGGTAAGGAAATGAAAGTTGTTAGGTTAAGTGAGGTAATGGTTCTGTTATGGTGAGTTTATAAGTTAAGTCATGTATATTCAATGCCATGAATCGATCGCTTTAAAATGCTTGGATGATTAAGTGTTATAATGTAGTTGCTTAAGACTTACTAAGCTAGTAAGCTTACTTTGTGTGTTTTCATTGTTTCGTTTTATAGATTTCGATTAAGCTACAAGCTCAAGGGATTGTCACTGAAGTCATTCACACTATCGGCTCACGTTGGTACCTATAATGTTTAGACTTTTGTTCTTAAGGCATGTATATGCTAGCTAAGTTTTCGAATGATATTATGTTAATGAATGAAAGCCATGCGAAATTTGCTTGTTTTTAAATGTTAATGTTCGATGGTATATTTTATCCTTGATGTAATGTGCGTGTATTAGCCTTATTCATTTCATGAAATATGAATTATGTTATGCAATGCATGTATATGTTCGACTAAGCTTATGAGAAATATCCAAATGTACTATTATGCTTGAAGAGTTAGATGTTTAGGCTTACTTTTGAATATGGCAAATGCGCATATCACTATGATGTGTATATATATATAATTAGCTATGTGTGATTGCTTGATATGATTGTAAGGGCAACGTGTATTCAATTAAAATGTTTGAATGATTTGCAAATTTGGAGTGAACGGAGAATTCAATTTAATGTATAAGCAATATAGTTAATTTTGATTCAATTATGTGTATACAAACAAATTTAAGTGTACTTTGATTTGATTGAGTATTGGATCTATCTAAACTTAGTATGAGCTATGTAATGTACCTGTGATTTCCTATATGTATCCTTGTATATTTGGCCAAGTAGATAATTGGGTGTATGGTGTTTATTGAGTTTGTATGTCCGGACATATGTCATTACGTAAAGAGCTTGTTTATTCGGCCATATGGGATAAAATTTTAAATCATGTGTTTTCGGTCTTATAAGTAAGTTAAAATGAGATGATATTTGAATTATGTTTACTTAAATCAAATAGATACGATTGGTTTATTTGTTTAAGTACTTCATAAATTAATAAATATAGCATAAATGAGGTTTATGGTATTTACATTATTGGGTGGTATTATTGAAATGTACATTGCATGATCATTTATGTTCATCAATGATTAACTGTATATGACTTAGTTTAATATAATAAGTATGTTTAACTAAGATTGAATTGACTGAATAAAAGTTGTGACTTTTCTGGTAATGCCCGTAACCCTAACCCGGCGACGGATACGGGTTAAGGGTGTTACAGAATTAATAGTTGAATTGGCCTTTGGTTGTTCGTTGTTAGGTCTCGGAGTCATTTTTGTTGATTCTAAGTCGATTCTGCATCAGGTGTGCAACGAAAACCTGATTTTCTGCAAATTTTGAATGTCAAAAAACATGGCTCTCAACGCCACACAGCTGTTTAACTCATTGTTTGCGAATTAGGGTCACACGGGCTAGGGACACAAACGTGTGTCCATGCTGTGTAACTCACTGTTTGTGAATTAGAGTCACACGGGTCAGAGACATGGGCGTGTGTTTGGGCCATGTACTCACTGTTTTTGCATTAGTGTCACACAGGCCAGAGGCACGGTCGTGTGTCTAAGCCGTGTGAGAGATATTCTGATATTTGAGTCACACGGACGTGCGCTTGGTCGTATGTTAGACCGTGTAACTCACTGCTTTGAGCCACATGACTGTGTGCCATGTCATGTGACAGGTCGTGTATGACATTAAGAAGGCCACACGGGCATGTGTCAGGTCGTATGGACCACACGGGCCAAACACCTAGGCCGTGCGAATCCATACAAGCGTGTGGGCGAAAATACTGAAATTTCCCCTAGAGTCGTAAGCGTCGTTTAAATCAAACATAGGCCTTCCGTAGGGTCCGTATGATCTGAATTAGACTGTATAACTTGATATCCAATATTCTGAGGCTGAATAATCGATTATTTGTACATATAATTAATGCGATAACAGTTAATTGATAATGATCTGTATTATCTGATTATGACTTGTATTAGGATAACTGTATGTACATCATTGATATCTGATATCTGATATCTGTAATCTGCATATGTATTGGGTGGGAATGGTATAAAGAAGGAAGTGTCGGCAGTTTAATGATCTGCTGAACTGAGTGGCTAAGCCATAAATCTGTATTTGATTCTGGCGGTTTATGGCAAACTGATCTGACAGTTAGTTTGTAATCACTCTGAAATGTGTCATACCGAGACTAATTGGTGTGTAGGGCTGGATGGGTACTTGATACCTTATATGGTGTGTTGGGATGGTCAGAGATGGTGTGTAACGGATAGGGGTAGGAAATTGCATCTGATTCTGATCTGTTCTGCATATGTATATGATTTGTTTTGCATCTTATCTAAACTATTATGATAATACTAAGTATCATTTGTTTCTGATTCTGTGTCTGAAATTGGGAAATTACTGTCATATTTATATTGTTGTTTTGCTTTTATATTTGTTACACACATTGAGTTATAAACTCATTCTATTGGTTAACTGAATTGCACGTAACCCACAGACTTAGGAGGTTCGGTGTGTCAGGAGCTCGGTCATCTTTCTTTTCTAGATATTTTACTGTTTATTTAAATTTGAACTAGCGTATGTTTTATTTCATACTATGATTTGTAAGCTCGAATTTCCATGTTGGTTTAACTGTTTAAATGTTTTATATATAATGAATTTCAAAATACTTAAAGGTTGGTTATTCCCTTAAACATTTTGATATAGCCTCCAGATTTGGTCTTAACGTCTAGGCCGGATATGGGGTGTTACATATTTTTTCGGGTATTTTTCAAAAAATACATACGAATACCACTTGACATAGTGACGATACCAAAAAAAAAATCTTTTAAAAAAAAACTCATGATTGCCTAATGATTTGAGGGAAAAATAGGGTGATGCTGCTAGTGTGTTAGGCAACACCGACAAATACTGTTCAAAACAACTTATTTTCATAAATTATTTTTTCTTTGACCCATTTCCGTAATTTTTTTTTTTTTTTTGTAAAAGAGCCCCTTACAATTAATTTTGAGCCATAATAATAAAACAATGGAAACTAATTTGGACGAAATGTAAAAAATAAAAAGATTAAATGTATAATAATTTCAAACGCAATATAGAAACATGAAATATTTAATAAATAAAACATATATCACAATAATAATTGATATTTAATTTTTGAACATATTTAGTAATTTATATTTATATAAAAAATTATCATTTTTAAGTGATTTGGTTTTGAGTGACAATGACACTTTGAACATTGTGTTGAGTATGAAAATGAAGACAAGTATTTGTTATGTTATGTTATGTTATGAATGGATAATTAAATAATTAAATTTAAACATAAATTTAACTTTTTATAATATTAAATTTGTTGAATTATTTAGAATTACAATTAAATTAATAAAATATGTAAGTATTGAGAACTAAATGTGTAATTATGTCAATTAAATAAAATACCGTATAATCATTTTTATTAATGATTTAACAGAGGGTGACTAAAATAGAAACCAATGATAATGTTAGTGACGAAAATAAATTTTTTTTGTAGGTTAGTAATCAAAATAGAAATATGCTAATAGTTGAGTGAATAATTGTATAGCTTACTCTAAAAATTATTTTAAAAAATTCATAAAAAAACATATAAAAATTGTCAGTAATTATAAAAACTTATAAAATTTCAAAACAAGTGCTAAAAAATTATAATTTTGAAATATTAAAAATATATAAAAATTCATTTATCGGTTTCTCATTTTGAAAATTAAACCCTTAAATTTAAAACTAACATGTGACATTAGACCAACTGTTAGATAATGAGAATAGCCATCAAAATATTCCATGTTGACATATGCTAATGTTTGTAACAGTTAGATAATGAAAATTTGATTTTATAGTATCTAATTGTACTAAAAAAACTTTATCATACAATACTTAGCAAACAATTTTCAACATTTCAAGGCCCAAATTATTGTATCATACTTAAAAATTGAAGATAAAATTTTTAAAAATAATAATAACAATTATAATTTATCAATAAATAGGACAGGTCCCACAATTATCGTTTTATTTGTAGAAGATCGAGAATATTTTATTCAATATGAAAATGACCCTAACGTTTTGATGACTAATTCGATTATCCAATGATTGGTATAATGTTATGTGTTCATTATGATTTTAGGGGTTTAAATGGTTTTTTTTTTATAATTTCTAAATTTTTATAGTTTCTTTACAATTTATTAGAGTTTATTATATTATTTATAATTTTTTTATGAATTTTATAATCTTTTATAAAATTTTGTATATGATTTTATATGTTTTATTAATTTTATAATTTATTAGAATTTATTAGAATTTTTATAAAATTTTATAATATTTATAAGATTTTATGAATTTTTATATATTTTTTATAAGTATTCTAATTTTTCTATAATTTTTATAATTTTATATAAATATTTATTTTTATTATATTTTTATATTTTTTTATGATAAAAATATAAGACTAAATTAAAAGCTATCCCATGTCACCATTTAATTGGTTTGTCAATCTATTTTAATGGTCAACGTGGTCAAAGACTAAAATCATTAACGGAGAGACTTAATTGATTTTTTAATTAATGAAAGGGGCTCAATTGAGTGCGAATTTAGTGCAGGGCTCAATTGATTTTTTTTCATTTTCTCTTAAAGAGCCTTTTTGTACCTATAAGCCTAAAAAAAAGCTCACGCAGTCACGTGGTATCCATGCAATTAAAAAAGTAGCGTTTTAATGAACCTGGATTTAATAAAATAATTCTAATATTGTTAATAGTTTGACTTGAACTTTAAAATCTATAAAGTAGATGAAATAAATTCATAGAAATAATAGTAAAATTTCCAAAGAGCGGAGGGACTTTTACATATTTTAACCAAAACTGTTGATGCCATACATGATAGCCCCACGTATTTGGTGGTAGTTAATGGATGAGTCTGTAAAATTAATGAAGACATGCAAAGTAAAAGCAGGACGCAGCAGTAGATATTCATTCATTTACCCTCTACTTTGAAAATTTAATGTTTATGGATGAAGAATGATGTCTCATCTCATCCTCACCAACCAATTATTTCATTGACTAATGCATGAAATGCTTATACGTTGTAAGTGGATAAGAACAACCCTCGTATTCTTCTAACTCATTGTTCTTTCCACTACAATAATTTAATAACACATATGTAATACGATAAAACACAACATGATCAACTTAAAATGTTAAAACAACGTGCATACATAGGTAGACAAGTTCAACTAATGGCCAGCAGCATCGTCACCATGCTTGAGAGCATCCATTTCTTCCCTGAATTTAGCAATAGCAGCCCTAGGTAGGGAAACCAACACCCTAGCTCCGCCTTTCATTGATTGGTCCAGTTTGCAAGGAGGCAATAAAATCACCAAATCCACGTACCCAAACATGTTCCATGGCAATGGTATCATGTTCACACATCCTTTCCATCCAAAATCTATGTCTTCCACTAGACCCAACCGTCTCCAGTCTGTTATCACCATGGTTGCACCACTGGCTGCTTCAAACTTCATGTTTAGTTCCCTCAGTTTCTCGTTAATGCTCATCAAGTTCCATATATAGTCATTGTTGGTAGCAAGCTTTTTGCCCTCCTTGATTTGTTTCACAGCTTTTGTGAGCGACCCTTCATTGAGTTCCTTCCCTGTCATGGATGCATTTGCTGCGGTGAAAGCATTGCCATAGTATCCCTCAGGCAATGGTGGTTTCACAGTGCGTCTCATACCTACAGCCATGGAGAACATTGTTTTTCCATCTGGGTTCAATTTTAATGCTCTGAACCTTGCTCTCCATATATAGGCTGATAGGACCTCAAGGCTGGTCACTGTTTCATCTTTGCTATCTTTGATCAAATTCATTTTCAAGGTTTTTATGCTGTCTTCGGTTACATAAAAGCAATCATGGACTATGTCAGTAGATGGCAGATATGGTGAAGTTGCAGACGAGGCCTTATCGAGCATATATGGAGGGATTGCTTCGATAGGTTTGGCTACCAGTAAGTGCCTATCCCATACTGGTTTAACCGAGGGCTCGTTGTTACCACTTGCAAGCTCAGCCAAGGCTTGAAAGACCTGAGCTGCACCAAAGCCATCGCAAACCGAGTGTGATAAGCTCAAAGCAATGGTGAACCCTCCACATACGAACTTGGTCACCTGCATGACTAAAGGGTGATAACCATCGTCAGATTCTGATGGGAAATCCAAGGCAAATTCTTTACCAGT
Source organism: Gossypium sturtianum (assembly GCA_025698515.1). Lineage (NCBI taxonomy): Eukaryota > Viridiplantae > Streptophyta > Magnoliopsida > Malvales > Malvaceae > Gossypium > Gossypium sturtianum. Next base: position 4,908,009 of record CM046944.1, on the reverse strand, counting down.
TTTAACGTCTATGCCGTCCAAGTAATTCAACGAAGAGAGCTTGCAATTTGCAGTTGCTACTAAGAAAGGCACCCCATCATCAGTATTGCAAGTGATTCGAAGTTTCCCATCAGTCTCCCTCTTCATCTTCCCTGCTAGTGGATAGTAATAAACCAAGAGGTTGGAGAGAGCTTCCTTGATTATGGAAGCTGGATCTTTTATCTCTTCTCCCTTAGTACAAAAATCGGCATTTGATTGGTATACGAAAACAGTGTGGCACATGATCTCAAGGTTAAGATCATTGTCAATGGTGGAGAGAGAGAGAAGGGGTGAGGGTGTTGGTTTCGAGGGTTTAACGAACACTATGTCTTTTCTATCAACTGAGAACATGATGCTACTGTGGGTTGCCATTGGAGATTTGGGAGAAAAATTCAAAGGTCTAAAGGTGAGGTTTAGATAGGTAATGGAAAATGGAAGTGCTCCATTATATAGAGAGTTTCCATATCATGGGCTTATCCATATCCATATCCAGTACCATTATTACCAAATCACTCGTAAGATGTTAGAGATTACGACGTTGGTAATTATGGGATCTTAATGATTTTTTGTAAAAAAGTATACCAAGTTGACTTTGCAAAGCAGAAAAACCGCGTCAATAGATGTTGAGTGATAAGAAATTTGTTGGTTTTTTTATACATGATAACTACAAAATCAAAAGCTGCTGAAAAAAATATCATCGACCTCATGAAAATAGTAAAATATTTCATCATTTGAAGTTTGAAGGAGTTATATGAAAATCTTGATCATTTGAACCCAGAGATGGATTCTGCTGGTCCTGCCTGCAATAGTCTTGTGTTTTGGTTCAGGCTGAGATTATTAGCCAATAGCGGCAGACCATTATTAGTGGAGCATGAGCATTGATCGGAAAGATTGGATATCCCACTATAACAGGAGGTAAGTTTCTTAGGGAAAACCATTGATCACCTAATTAATTGACACCTTACCTTCAGTATAATAATAATAATAATAATAATAATAATAATAATAAAACATATATCATTATGATACACTCGAACAAAACGAATCTAGACAAAACTAAAAACCCGAAACGTTATAGGTTTGTTCAATACATTCCTTCAATCAGTCGGTGCCTCAAAATGTGAAAAAGTAGGGTAGCTTGTATAAAGCTCGACCAGCACGTTATTTTATTGATAAATATTCACTTTCTTGGTAAAAAGGGATTTAATTGCTAAATAACTACTGCTAAGAATAAAAAAGAAGACGATGAAATGATGTAATCATGACCTCTCCTTGGTATCATACCCCTTTTTTTATATTATATACTATACACCTAGAATTGTATGTGAAAGAGAAAGAGAGAGAGAGAGAGAGGATTATTTCTTCACATAAATGATGAATGAAGATAGAGCAGCTTGCCTGCAACTGCAAGCTAAGCAGCACTAAACAAAATTGTTTGCGTATCATATTTAGCTTCAGCTAAACAATGATGTGAAGAGTTGAGAATTACATTTATACAAACAGTACTGTAATATGACCATTATTGATGAAAACCACAAGTTAAGTTTTCAACTGTACTATGAATTGTCATGCAAAAACGACAAAGAAAAAACACTGAAATTTTAAGTGCTGGATCAATGTTACAGGTAAGGCTTCTAAAATAAGCCACCCCAGGGTTGAGGTTGTATAATATTAATAATGGAGCATGTTTTCTTTTTCTATGAATGAACATTGGGTAAAAGTATCGCAAGAAAGTTGCGTACCAGGTTGGTGTCCCACTCTAAAAATTCATTGCAAGACTTGTAAGGTTGAGTGTTAAACTATTGATGCAATGTATTTTGAAACCATGGACTTAACATGGAAAAAACACCAGAACTATGATATTAGCAACTATACAGGTCCTCCAAGGTGAGGTCTTTCCAACACTGAATCCATTTGGATTTAATTATGAACAGAGATAATAGAAAGCAAAATGATGTCCAAACAGACCACTCTAGTTGCCAAAAAAAGCCAGATTTCATCTGTAAGACCATCTCCAATCTTCACCGTCAGTATCATAATCGCTATTGCCATGACCAAGATGATTAGAATCGCCATTGATATCATCATAGGGATCAACTTCATATAAAAGGTCTTCATCATAGCCACTCACGCTCCCAACTTCTGAAGATTTGCTACTTCCTTCTGATTGATCAGACGCTTTAGTCTCCTCATCCTCATCCTCTTCCTCTTCCTCTTCTGCAGATGTTTCATCAGGATAATCATTTCTTGGATTATCTTCAGCTGCAAACACAGAAAAAGCATATACAAGTCATACAAGCATCCCTAGAATTTGGTGACAGAGAGTAGACTCTAAGATTACCATTTGAATCTTCACTATCATATTCTGACTCATATGGCACATCATAGAAATCCTCATCATCCACCTTCACCCTGAAAAAAGATCATCCATCAGTTTCTAAGAGAGAGAGAGAGAGAGAATGCAAGAGCAGATTATACAATACTTACAGTGGGAATGGATTTGAAGCCATATCCTCCTCACCTACATCCATGTCATTCTTCACAGTGTAGTAGTCATACACATATCCATCTGCATCTGCATGTTAAATAGAAAAGGAAATAATTCATCAGATGGTCTTAAGAACATAAACAAAATATCAGCCACACTGAAGTACTAAAGTGGAAACAAATAATACTAATTCTCTAATGAAACAGCATTGCAGCGGAAAACCAGTAAAATTGGCTCCATAAAAACCATACATGAAAATTTCCTGTTATGAAAGATCAAAAAGAACGCCAATAACAATAGCAGCTCAAAGGCCAAATATATTGCAGTCAATAGTAGTTATTCATAAAACGATTTTACAATCCACAACCTTTTTCAAACATGTAAGCTCGAACATCAGATTCAATTTCGGCAGCAGCTGCAGGGATAAACTCTCTTAATAGAGGCAAATAACTAGATAAAAGCTCGCGATCTTCCAAGGATTCCTCTCTGCAGTAAAATCAAGGCAACTTAAATCTGTTTCACAATAATTCTTTAACATATAAGTTAATGAATTTTAAAACAAACTTACTCAATTTGCATAACATCATAGAAATGGTACATTTCATCAACTGCCTCTTTTTTACCTCTTCTGCTCCTCCATATTTGTTCAAAACGAGCATTTTTTGCAATTTCCTAAAACAATAGACTTCATGAAACTACAGAAACATGAAAGTAAGAGGCAAAAAAAAAAAAATCCTTTTTTCTTGTATCACAAGATAGCTGGCTGTGTTAATTACAAACTTAGGAGCCAAATAAAGCAGTAAGCTGCTTAGCTCCAGTGTAAAATTGCACTTGATGCTGACAAACCACTTCAGATTCTCTAGAATTTGGATTAAAACAATAGTACGAACAGGTTTCTACCAGTAAAAGTGTAAGCAAACTTGAGCAGTTTGGTTTTTCTTAGCAACACTAGTCATCAAATTTTTACTTTAATCTCAAAAAAAGCATGCATTTAATCACTCAAGGTTATGGCATCAATCTCATAGTTTCTGAAGGCTGAGACTGTAAAACTACTCATAATATCAAATCATCCTAACCCCTTTTCTTTTAAAAAGGGTAAGCCTTTGCAACATTCTTATTAGAAAATATGATAACAAGACATAGCCAAGCATTCCCTATGCACCAGTAAATGTGCTTAATGGATGTTCTATTATCTGTATAACTAATTATTTAAGATGGTAGTAATTTCAACTAATATACGATGACAGTGCAGGAATAAACAAGTGGAGTTTACAAGTAGGCATTAGCCCATGCTTTTGACACATTTCATAAATCTAGGTTTAAAAATTAAATTGAAATGTAGACAAAGCAAAAAATATGCTATCAGATCAATAAAATCAGAACAAAGGATGAAAGCCATAAGATGAACACTAAAGAAAAAATTCTCAAAGATCCATGGTAAACAATAACGAGGATATAGAAAGGATTATTGATTATGACTATCTTTTCAAAATGAATAAGGGCATTTTTAGAGACATTAAACTACCTCTTGCTTTTGGATGGATTTAGATAGCTGCTCTTGTCGCTGCAGACATTAAAATCAAAAAGGGCAAACATTAGGATAAATAAAGAAGAGACAAGAATCACTAGCAGATTCAAGGAGCAACCATCATTGTGTTGCCTGAAGCGAAATAGAATGAGAGATTACATAATTGGTTTTCTGAGGGCGCCTTCCTTCCTGACTCTTTGTATTACCGTCAGTAACATCAGCAGAATTCGGCTGTCAAAGAAACCATCGTTAGAGCTTTGTTTGCATGTTCTATGCAGAAGTACATGACAAGAAATTAATGAAAAATACCTTCAAAAAGCAGACTCTAACAAAATCAAATGATAAAAGAGAAAATAGTTACATTAACAGCATTTCAGCACCACTTACTATAAAAGATTGCACAATATCAACTGTAGCCTGAGAGCTTGTCAATGTATCCACATGCCGCACAAATACTTTCTTACTCTTCAACTCCTCTAATGCAAAACAACATCATTGCGTCAATTTTAGAAATTTCTAAATTATGGTGCATGCAAATTAAGAATGACCCTTGAATTTAATCGGGAAAAGAAAAACCTCTTTGGGACGATTCAGATATCGATAGTTTCTCAAAATCAGAAAAGGGGCGTTTCAAAGGTCTCTCGTTGATTTCCAGCCCTGCAACAGACAACACGAGTATTCCTTAAAGTTTCAAAATTGCATTTTAATTTATAATGGAAGCAAAAGGAAACATAAAAAAGGGTAAAGAAATGAAAGAATGAAAAGAAATGACATACAGAAAGCATCAAGACGAAACTGAGAGACTTTGCGCTTAACCCTAACAATCACAGGCTTATCGGTCGTCGATTGAGGCGGAGTTGAAGAGCTTTCGCCGTTACTTGCCATGGGTTTTGGTTGGTTGCAAAGAGGTTAGGGTTTAAGCTTCGTTGAGGAAGAATGGGGAAGGGGTTAAGGCTTTAATTAGTCCTCTTAACTTTCGTGTAAATTCTGAGGGCAAAGCTTTTATATGTGATGGATATTTGAAAAATATATATTTTTTCAATAGAAATGTATATACAATCGTTGAACTATCTAGAGATAGCAATGAAGTAGAGCTGAGGTTAATGTTGCTAAATTTATTATCTTCTTTATCGGGTTCGAGTTGACAAAGCAAATATCAATCACTCCATATTATTTGTCTAAAAAAATTTACTTGTTTCCTTATATAATTTTTTAGAAATATTGATACAAGCATTTAATAAAAAGGAGAAAGTGATCACGATTAAAGGGTCGATTCACCTATGACAAACGAAAAATCAAAATTGGATTAGGAGGTTGAAAGAAGCGGAGGAAGATGAAAATAGCTAAGGAAATACTTAGGTTTTTCTTGGGGAGGAAGAAGAGGTTTATTTGTCTCTTGTGCTTTGGGTTATATATAGGAGGGAGCCTTTTGTTTGATAGTGTCACGTAGCCAACAATACGGATGGTAGGCCAACCTTGCTCGTGTGATCAATTAGCTGGCAGGATCGTTATAGGTCAGTTATCGTCATCTAGAATGGCTTCAAGATGGCTCGAGGGGAATTCACAAATGGTTCTGGACGGAGGGGCATCACAAGGGGTATCTAGCAGAAGGTTGCTCATGAGTCGCATACAGTGAGAGGTCATTACCAGGCTATCCCATGTTTCGCCGTGTGTCATTATTGGAGTAGGGTATAAAAAAAAAAAAAAACCCACCCTATTTGGAGTGAATCGAGTTTGGAATTCATCAAGGGAGTTCAAATTTTGACATCCTAACTTACCAAAATATATATTTTTTAAAGTTGTATTTTTTTTGTCACAAGTGTTACCTAAACAGTTCTTTCATTACACATTTTACACCAAAATGCTACACTTGATAAAAATCCAACCAATAATAAACTGCCACATCATATAAGATTTAAAAAGTTAAATCATTATTTGGGACCTAAACCTGACAACAATTCTCACATTATGGCTTGAACTAGTTTTTGGTTCAAGTTAGTCCCTAAACTTGGTAATTGTTCTCATATTGGGGCCTAAAATAGGTAATTGTTCCCGCATTGGGGCTTAAACTTTTTTTTCTTAGTTAGTTCTTGAACTTGGCAATTATTCTCATATTGGGGTTTGAACTTGGGAATTGTTCCAACATTCAAACTTAAACTTTAGGGTTTTCAATGAAACATCAATTGCTAACTTGGACAAAAAAAAAATTCAAGCCCTAATGTGAGAACAATTGTCAAGTTCATGGACTAATTTGAACAAAAAAAACGTTCAAACCCCAATGTAGGACTAGTTGCCAAGTTCATGTCCCAAAAAGTGATTTAGCCCAACTTTAAAAAAATATTTTTTATTGTTTGATTTTTTTTTTCTTTTACATTATTTCACTATTTCTTTTTTTCTTTCTTTCTTCTTCCTTTATAATGTTTTACAATGCACACAATACTCGAAACTCGCCCATTCAAGGTCGAGATGCAAGTTGGACCGAAAATCGGCCAGGATACCGATCCCAAAATAGGGGTTGAACTGATTAATCAACGAATCGATACAAACCAGTTGAATCAAGCTAAAAAAATCGACTGGACTAATTTTTTATATTTTTAAATACATATTTATTTTTATACATTTTTAATAATTTATTAATCGAATTAGATGAACTGATCAAACCATGAATTGATAGCTCGACCGATTCGATTATCATGCCAATTCTAAAAACCTTAATAAAAACTATGAAGCCCATATTAAAGCTCAAACTTGTAGAAGAAACATAAGATGAGAGAAAGAAGAAAAAATAAATATAAAGTAAAAATGAATATAATATATATAAAGAGAAAATAATGTTTTTTTCTGTCAACAATTTTTAGTTGATTATATTTTTTAAAATAGATTTAATGGTTTGACTAACTATTGAATTAAGGTAACAACTTAAGAAAAAGGAAGAAGGTAACTTCAGTCTACTAAAATGAGAAAATAAATGCATAGTTTAGATATCAATTTGTAGGTTAAGTCTTCTTTTAAAAATAGATTTAACGGTTTGACTAACGATTGTACTAATGTAATTTAAATACCATTTGTGACCAAAAAGTAATTTAGATACCAAAATGAGAAAAAAAAATGTATAGTTTAAGTACCAACTTGTGAATTAAGCCATTATTAAAAAATAAAGCAAAATTAATATATTAAAAGAAATAAAAGTAATATGGGTGGATTTAAAAAGTATTGAATTAATCATCCTAAAATGGAGAAGTTTAAACAAAATTATAAGTGCTGATAGCCTCAAGAGCTTGCTTGAGCCCATAAACCCCCAAGGAAATGGGAATCAGTTTTTGTGTTTCTTCTGCTATTTAGAAGAGGCTAAGAGGAACCTACCAAACCTACTCTATATATTTGCACCACTCTACATCTACCTTCTCAACTATACCAGTAAGAAATTAGGCAAATATGGGTGCTAGGCATAACTTGGTTTTTTCGTATTGAACAAAAAATTATTAAGGTGAAAATGGAAAGATTGGCAAGCAAGTTCTTGACCACAATTTAGCACTCTATAACATGTATTCTAAGCCTTTTAAGTCAAAATATAGAAAAAAAAATGCATTCTCCTATCTTAGCCGACCGGTGGTGAATCTTGTGCTATTTACCTCTACTTCTGTGACCTTCTTCGCATCACTTTGTTCAAAAGGTTTTCCGACTAAGCCAGAGTCTTGATTCATCTGACCCTGCACAGAATCAAATTCGCAAAGGCCGTTCTCATCATCTTGAATACAAGCTAGCAAGTATCAATCAAAATTGTTTAGGCTATTCCTCCTTTCCATTGATTCTAGCATAAATGACAGACAAATATCAAATAATGCTGAAAATTTCAGTGTGTTTTATAGGCTCACTGCAGGTGCAGAAGAAGTTGGCCTAATCGGCAACTTCTCCTTCCACAGCTTCCAAGCATTCCTGACTTCATCCAACTCTGCATCGGGAATGCCTGTGTTAAAATCTAAATTTTCAACCCATTCTTCCCAGGGTGATTTGGAAGGGTCCAAAAATTTTGAAACTTGCGGCAACATTACAGATTTGTAGAACTCATCAACTGCCTTGAGGATTTCTTCTGATTCAACCATCGTCAGCATTTCAGGTCTTGTTACATTACCAGGCGCCTTTCTCAATATGAATGTGTTCCCCCTCAAAATTAGAACTTCAGATGGAGCAAGGGGAAGGACAACCCGTGAGAATTTGGCTAGCGATAATGTTAGAATATCTCTTGGGAGCAATTTGCGCTTCACAGCTATGGCAGTACCAACCATTTTGCGGATCTGGCACAATATACAGTATTTAATGTTATAAACTTTGTCAAACAGTTTGCAAAAAGTGCAGGCCACCCTAAGCTTTTGTTCTTTAAATTTCTTCAACACAATGAGGCAACCTTAAATTGCAATTACTGCTTTTAACACTTGAGGAAAATAAGCTTAATTCTAGTTCTTTTTTTTTGGAAACATACTGCAGTAACAATAACAGGAAATATAACATGGCAACAAATGGATGCTTTCTACTTCAATGATTTAAAAAGGTTACCTGATGTAACATGAAAGACTCTCCCCATATGGAAATTTCAACATAATCAAATCCCATTGAATTCTGCAGCTTTCCGCAAGAACAGCGAAAAATTTTTCAAAAGTGGAAAGATGTTATTCTATCTGTCTCGTCAGGTTCATGTAACCATCTTGCTATAACTACCTTGGGACTTTGATCCTTCGAGCCATTGCCCTGACTGTTACAAGAGTCAACCACAGGTTCACCAAAACCACAAGACATTTCCTCATTATTTACTGTACTTGTTTCATCAATCCTTGTATCTTCCTCTACATCACTTTCCTCCATCTCGGAAGTTGATGAGCCATTATGAGATTTAGCTCTTGGTGGACGACCATTTCTGGCAGTTTGCCTAGGAGGAACTCGACTTCTGTACTTGGCTCTTTGAGTGTAATTATGGAAAGGGTGTTCACCCTAAAAAGTATCCACGATAAACAATGAGCAAGCAAATTCTAGCATAACTGAAACAGTAGACCTGAATGAGTATTAAATTAACCCCCGAAATCATAAGAAAAACACACCAGAAAATGGAATCATAGAACAATGAACTAAAGTAAACATGTTTAATATGAAGCAAAATCTTAATTGAGAAGGCAATTCTACAGGTGAATTTTGAATTGCTCTCCATTGAAAGAAAGTAAATAATAATATATGGCTTCATAAAAGGACAAAGATAAATGACATAATATAACTGATACCTCAAAACAGTTTAATATACCGTTGAAGTCTGATATATGATAATTAGTTTCAGCTTCAGTGAAGTGACTTTTTATTCCAATGATTTCAGCTGGTAGAAGGTAGGAATATTTCCGGAGATTACATTCCCTTCTAGGATCGAAACTCCTAAAAAAGGCGATGATACAGAAAAGAAAGGACGCTCAGAAATGAAATATTTATGTAAAATACTGAAGCAAAAATCCAAATAAACAAACTCAGGCTCTCACTTTTGTGAAGGTAATATACTGAAGACTCGGATATTGTCGGGAAGATAAGAGTTAACACAATTAGCCAGGGCAATGCCATTGGGGTCTTCCTTCCAAGCATCTTCAGGTATCTCCATTTTCAAGGAGATCATTGTTGCCAAAGAGTGAACCTAAAATATCCATTGACATTACAAGTTTTAGCAGCACCAACCTCACATCGAGCACATACAAAATGATAACAAGAAACTTACTCCTTTATCTGTTCGGCTGCTTCTGGCCCAGGCAATTTTGTGCAGATCACCATAATTACTGTCACGGATTCCCCGGCCTTGAAAATGGCAGTTTCCAGTTCATTTTCAATAGCTACATTGCAACATTGCAATCATTAGTATGTTCAGACCCCATACTAGCTATGAAGGAAAAAAAAACTGAAATGTAATGGCCTAGTGAGCACCTATAACACAACTAACAGCAACAAAAACAACAGCCAAAATTTGTGATGAAATCATGAAAAGAAAATAATGCCCACTTATAGGCTATGTAAAAAAAGAAAAAAAGAGGAGAAAATTGACAATAATTTTTAAATAAACAGATATATTTAATTACAATAGTGGAAGCTGCAACTTACTAGATAGCTCGTGTTCATCTCGCTGCAGTTGAAGACCTATAAATAAGGGAAAAAACATTGGGTTTTGTTTATATAATAATGAAAAAGAAGGGGAGGTTGAAGAAGGAGCTACCTCTGTAGTCGGTGCCAACGTAGCCGACCCGCATGACCACCTTTTTCTTGCGAAAAGGTTCCCATTTGCAGGCGGAGAGAGGGAGAGGGAGCTCCTTTTCATCCACTACAGAGGACTGAGCAGTGCAAATGATTCGAAAAGGTGTTACTTTCAAAGGAGGCCTTGGCCTTGGAGTTTTCACCAGCCATGGAGCCAAAGATAGTCTCAGACAAGAAATGGCCATCGCCTTTGGCTGTGGCTGTGGCTGTGGCTATGGCTGTGGGGTTTTTCAGTTCGGTTACGTTTCGGGTCTGAGGCTCCAGAAATACCCAAAGACATTAACACAGAACAAAAACAGCGGATATTGTTACTTATTGGTAAAATCACATTTCCAATCCCTCTTAATTTCAATATTGAGTAAATTGGTCTTATAAAAAAATTGCAACAATTTAATTACTGTCAATATTTTTGAACGAAATCATGTCAATTTTGAAAATGAACAAGTAAAGAGAATTAATATTTTACGTACATAATTTTAATTAATATAATAAATTAAAATTTTAATATTTATATATTTTATTAATTTGATCCTAATTCTAAAAATAATTTTAAATTTTAAAAAATCTAAAAAAAAAACAAAAGGAATATAAAAAGAAACTTTAGCTTCAAATATACATATAGATAAAATGTGTGAAATTTGGGCGCTAAATTTATTATTATATCAATTATGATGTAAACTTGATAAAAAAAATATTAATATTGTGATGAAATATCCTTAGATGCTTATTTTTGAAATTCAAAAAGATCAATTTATTCTAATTCTTTTGAACAAGACGAATTTACTCGGCATTAAAATTAAAAGGGATTGGAGAGCATTTGTACCTTTCTTTTTTGTTTTTGTCGTAATAATGGTAAAAAATGGGTGTCGTTTACTTTTAAGTACCAATTCAGTAAATCTTATTAGGATTAATTCTGCTAAACATATTCAGATTATCACTCAATTTTAAATTGGTTTTGAAATATTTCATTTAAATTAATTAAGAATTAGCTTTTTCTGTCAACTTGAATATCATTTTAGGGGTTTAATGTAAATTCAAATTCTGGCATGGAACATAACTCTATTCACATATCGGGTGCCCTGCCAAGCTCGGTTCAAATCGAGTTCAGACAAAGACTCATTGTCCTCAAGGTAGCACAAATTTAAATTTAATTATAAAAAAGTATATGAATATTAATATAAAATTAATTGTTTGGACAGTTTGGATTTTTTTCTAAAAAAATAGATTGTAGCCTAGCTCACTTCTTAGACATCTCTGTTGAGTTATGCTTCATATTTTTTAGCTTTTCTTCTTCCAATTAAGCTCTATTTTTAGTTTTCTATTTAAACTCTGACTAGTGTAGGTTATTTTAATATTATCTGACCTACAATTTTAGCCTATAAATAAACTTTTTTTTCACCCTAAAAAAACAACCCAATACACATTTAGGTATTAGCTTTTACAGGCTTTCAGAGAATTTTGTGTTTACGTTTTGAGGGTTCTTATTTCGGGTTTCGGGGTTTAGTTTTATCTCCATCTTTGTACTCTCCGTTTTTTGCCGTTTTAGTGAAATTATCTTTACTCGTGATTTTTTATCCTCTTCGGAGGGGTTTTTCCACGTAAAATATTTGTGTTTGATCTTTTTAATTTTTTCATTATTTTACTTGTTCATTGCTTAACCGTGTTTATCCCCAACAAACTGGTATCAAAGCTAGTTCGATTTACACATTCAACTCGTTCAAAGATGGCTGCAACAAGGTTTGATATTGATAAGTTTAATGGCATCACAAATTTTAAATTGTGGCAAGTTCGGATGGTGACAATTTTGATTCAGGGCGATCTTGAGAAAGTCCTTACAAAGAAGAATCCTGCAGACATGGATAAATCAGAATGGGATGTGTTAGATAAAAGGTTCTATCCACGATTCAATTATGTCTAACAAATAATGTGTTTTAGGAGGTTTTGATGGACAAAACGACATTCACCTTATGGAAAATGTTAGAAACTCTTTATGGGACAAAGTCTCTAGCTAACTGGTTAATGTTGAAACAGCGGTTGTACACATTTCACATGAACGAAGGTGAGCACCTTAGAGATCACATCAATCAATTTATTACTCTTTTAAATGATTTAAAGAATGTTGAGGTTCATATTAACAATAAATTTCAGACTATACTATTATTGTGCTCTTTACCCCATTCATACAAGTCTTTTAGGGAAACCTTGATTTATAACAGAGATAATCTCTCATTCGAGAATGTAAAGGGTCATCTGTTGAGCAAAGAAAAACTTAACAATGAGTTTGGTTCGAATAGTCAGATAGGCAAGTCTCAGTTTTGGTAGCATAAAGGAAGCGAGACAAGAGATGTTGCTATTGTAAGAAGTTAGGTCACATCAAGACATATTGTTACAAACTGCGAAATAAAAGGGCTGTTGAGAGCAATAAGGGAGATTTAGCTGGTGCTAATTTGGCCAATGACAAGGGTGATGATTTTTTATTTATGTCAACAAGTGAAAACTTCGAGCTTACATCCAAGTGGATCCTGGATTCGGGGTGTTCTTTCCACATGTGTCCCAATAGGGACTCGTTCTCCACGTATAGTTCAGTTGAAGGTGGAGTTGTGGGCATGGGGAATGGTTTATCCAGTAAGGTAACTGGTATTAGTACTGTTCAAATCAAAATGCATGACAGGACAATTAGGACACTGTCAGATGTCAGGCATGTGCTTGACTCAAAGAAAAATCTAATCTCCTTCGGAATTTTGGACTTGAAGGGTTGTAGAATTAACATCGAGTCAAACAACATTGATATATCCCATGGGGCTCCTGTTTTGATGAAAGGTAAAAAGATTGGCAGTTTTTATGTTTTGGAAGGCTCAACGGCGACTGGTGAAACAAGACGTTCCTCGTTTTTATGAGAGGTTCTCTTTTGAATACAAGTTTTGAAAAGATAGGGCATTGCGTTCGTGGAAATCAAACCCGGGTTAGTTTTGATTTGGTAGTGCACAAGTCAAAGACTAGAAGACTTCCAGCTTCTAAACACAACTTCGACTCAATTAATGTCCTGCATAGTTCGAGATAAGCTCGTGGTGGGTTTTGACAAAGAAGGTATTGTGAAAATACAAGTTAAGATGGAGGTTTGTGGAGTTATGCCTCGTATTTTTCGACTTTTCTTCTCCCAATTAAACTCTATTTTTAGTTTCCCACTTAAACTCTGATTAGTGTAGATTATTTTAATATTATTTGACCTACAAATTTAGCCTATAAATAGGTCATTTTTCCACCCTAGAAAAATAACCCATTACACATTTAGGTATTAGCTTTTACAAGCTTTTAGAGAATTTTGTGTTTATGTTTTGAAGGTTCTTATTTTGAATTTCGGGGTTTAGTTTTATCTCAATCTTTTGTACTTTTAGTGAAATTGTCTTTACCCATGATTTGTATCCTATTTGGAAGGATTTTTCCATGTAAAATATTTGTGTTTGATCTTTTCAACTTCTTCGCTATTTTACTTGATCGTTGTTTAACCGTATTTATCCCCAACAATCTCTAATGAAACATATTTAAAATATGCGGATTAAATTGTAAATACACTTATATATATTGTATAGATAATTTGGATTCAATGTGTTACAAATGATAAACAATATCAATAAAATATAAGAGAGCTATTTCTTTTTATTTTTAATAAGTTAGATCTCAACCGATCATGCAGTAAGTAAATATAATTGTACAAATATTATAATTTGATCAATAAATTTTAAATATATTCCATTTCAAATTTAAACCAACATTTATTTAGTAGAAAGAAACACTAATAGCTAGGATTTTGAGAACTGAAAAAAGCTTTGACCAAATCCTCTTGTGAGTTACATTTAGCTCTACATAAATCTCTGGTAGGGGAGTATAATGATATACTGAGGCAAAAAGAACTTTTCAAGTCCCTTAGATCTAGATTTCAATGGATTGTAAATGGCGATCACAACACAAGAATTTTCCATTTTACCACTATGATTCGTAAAAACTCAAATAGAATTATGGGTTTGTTTGATGTTTTCGGGAATTAGGTTATGTCTGGAAGAGATATTGAGAAATTAGTCCAGGATCATTTTATTAAGCTTTTCTCTACTTCTGAGGTTTTCTTAACGAGTTTTCGAGGGGTTCTAGTTTCCACTGGCCACACCTATCGGAGCCAAATATACAAATGAGATAGCTAAAGCAATGTGGTTCTTTAAACCAAACAAAGCCACGAGCCCAAATGGACAGTATATTTTCTTTTACCAATGTTATTAGCCTCAGGTTAAACATAAGGTTATTGACTTGATTTTTGAAGTTTTTAAGACCTCCTCTATATCAGAAGCTTTAAATAAGACCTTCATACCAAAGTCCAAGCCTCTTCCATCTCTCAATTTCTACCTATTACCTTGTGTAATACAGTCTACAACTTTATTACTGAGATTATGATAATGAGACTTAGACCCCTTCTTCACAAATTAATTTCCCCATTTCAAGGTAGTTTTGTCTCAAGCAAAAACACTTCAAGTAATGCCATTATAGTTCAGCAACTTATGCACTCCCTTAAAGAAGATGAAAGGGAAGAAATGAGTCATGGTTATTAAGTTGGATCTCAAGAAGGCTTATGACAAATTAGAATAGAGTTTTGTGAGGAAAATGCTTCTCTTTTCCGGTTTTCCTATTAATTGGGTTAATCTTATCTTGAGTTATATTTCTACTACTTCTATAACCATCCTCCTTTATGGCTCTAAACTATAAAGTTTCCATCCCTCTCGAGGCATCAGGCAAAGAGATCCCTTATCCCCATATATTTTTATTCTATGCATGGAATTCCTTAACCTTAAAACCATGTAGAATGTGGCCTAAAAAAAATGTGGCTATTGATTCGTGCCTTTAAAAGCGGCCTTTGATTTCCATATCTCTTGTTTGCAGATTTTTTTCGAAAAATCGATCTAAAAACCTATTTGGTTGCACAGCAGAAATTTAATTTTTTTTTCTAAAAATTGAGCTATTGTGTTATTTATAATAATAAAATTTACCAAATTATTATATATGTTTTCGGCTTAGCGGTTCTGAACGATTCTTGGCTTTCAACCACCACAATCTTCTCTGTTATTCTCAAGCCCTTGGCTTTTTTAAAGAGTGGGCTCTAATTAACGAACCAATCGCACAATGGAAACTTTTTAATTTTCCAATAGAAAAAGTTAATACTCTCTATAAGAAATAAATCTAACTCGAGCTCTCATGAAAATCAAATTTATTTGAGAAAATAAATATCACTATTTTCTGACAAAGTAACTACGCTTAATGATGTGTCTTTTTTTTTTTACTTAGTTTATAGTCCCTATTTAAAGGGAAAATTTACAAGAATTCTACTTGAACAAGAGGAGATAAAATAATAATAAATTAATAAAAAACATAAAGCCCAATTAGGACTATTAGGGTGGGCAGCGCACACCCTCTCTGGGTTACCCAGGGTGCTGCCCATCCTTTTTAAATAGGCTTACTGGGCTCATTCATGTATACAATTATACATGTTATTCAATCTTTAAATCAACTCATATAAATTATCTAAAATAGTTAATTTTTATTCTCAACATATTATTTATTTATTTAATTTAATTTAATTTAATTTAATTAATTATTTCTCTCAATTAAATTATTTTCCCAATCTGATTCTAATTCCGTTAAAATCATGATAACGGTACGGTACTAGAATCTATGAGTAGATAAATTTAATTTTCTCATTCTGTAAAACTGCAATGACTAATTAATTTAATTTTCACTTTGAACTTCAATTATTTAGTTACAAACAATCAAATAATAATCTAAATAAATTAAATTAATTTCCAAGTCATTTCTTGTTCCTTGTGAGAAAATGCATTCCATGTGCATAGTAATACATGCAATCTATTTCTCTATTCTTTGTTTTCATTTACTCAATATATCAGTTCTAAATGTAGTTCATAAATGGTAATGTTGAGTTAGCGGAGAGACTGATTGGACATATATATTCAGGGCTCAAAAAATTTATAATTAAGTTCTAACTATTCATTTATTAATTACAACATTATTGATTCATAGAGTCAATCCACTAAAAGTACCATTACCGAATCCTCTCTTATTATATGTCATTATGAAAACAACATATAATTTTTATTATCTAATGACATTATCATTAGTGTGTTACTCTTATAGGATATCATTTATCTCTTTGGGTTAAATTCATTTACCCAATATGATCATATTTTATCTCATGGTAACCATCACATCTTCCTTTATGAAGAAGTCTATTACTAACACATAGTAATAAAATCATTCGTCCTAAACAAATGACTAGTGGCCATGATTTTTTCATCAACCATGTAATGCCAGTGAGACAATATATTTTACCCTTAATTGGGTTATGAATCCTACTTTTATAAGTAAAGTTATGTCATACAAAAGTCATATACCCAACATACCAGCTTTCGACTCTATTACCAATTGAATTCAGGTTTCTAATATATCAAAGTATACAAGTTACACACATACAGACACTTACTCAGGCTTGAGGTAAGTTACACCATGAACGTCACAAGTGAATAAATCCATAAAATGGTCTAGGATAAATTCATATTGGGTCTTGTCTAATGTATTGTTAGTCTAGACAATTATACTTATGTCTCTATCTTTCTGAAAGTCATTCGCTCTGATACTTAAGGCAATGTATCTCTCCATTTGGATTTGGTAGACAACATAATAGTTCATTCAATCAATTCGTTCAATTTTTATTATTCAAACTATGAACTATTTAAATTATCTACTAATATAAGTTACCTTCTTATATCATTATTAGACCATATGATGCGACTTGATATTAGTTAAACGTTAAGTAATCAGTGAACCAATATTTGCTAATACATTTTACTTTTCAAGGAAAAATCGTTGAGGACAAATATACAAAAGATAACAATCCAAAGAATAGAATTTTATTAAATAATCTGACCAAAGGTTATAGGCATTAATGATGAAACAACTACACTAAGGTCATAAGATCCCAACAAGATGATGTAATTCTGTTTGCTAAAACAAATAGGTGTACTACTGAGGCCATTAACAAAGCCCTTCTTTTATTTATGGAAGAACCTAGACAATGCATTAATTTAGCTAAGTCGAGAATTGTCTTCTCCTCTAATTGTGCCTCTGACATTAGAGATCGTATATGTAACCCTCTTAGAATAAGGGAAACTCTAGATTTAGGGAAATATTTGGGCTTCCCTATTCATTCTAAAAGAGTGATCTGCGAGGATTATGAATTCAGTATTGATAAAGTTAGAAGCAAATTGAAAGCATGGAAAGCTAAAGTTCTCTCTCCTACATGTCAGCTTGTCCTCATTCAGTTTACGATGGTTGTCATCTTAAGTTATTTTATGCAATGTCAATTACTTTTGTTTAGTGTTTTCAATTAAATTGATCTCATTAATAAAAATTTCGGTAGAAGTGAACTGGCTATGTGTAACACCCCATACCCGTTTCTGAGGCTAAACCCGGATACGAGACATTACTATGCTTGAACTTCCTTAAACATATACTTACGGGCTATATAATTTTGTTCCAAATTAAAAACTTCTCTTTCTTAGTCAAGTCATTCGTATTGTGGGCCTACGAGGCCTTAAACTTACGTTCGGAAAATTTTTACGAGTTAAAGAAAACTTTTCCTTAAAACAGGGGCCACACGCCCGTGTATAATGAGACACGCCCGTGTGTAGACACACACGGCCATGCTCAACAACCGTGCTTAAAAACCCAAGCATTCTGCCAAACGCCCCACGATTAAGGCATACGCCCATACGGTTTGGGAACATGCCCGTGTGCCCTTAAGACATGCCCGTGCTTTCCACCCGTGGTCGACACTGACTAAATCCACACGGCCTTGACACGCCCGTGGACTTAGACCGTGTACTATACCTTGACATACTGACTTATTTCGCACGACCGAGCACACGCCCATGTTCCAACCGTGTAACATGCACGGCCTTAACACACGGCCATGGGATTAGCCCGTGGCCTATCCTGACTTATAAAACTAAGGTGCAGGTTACGCGCGGCCTGACACACGCCTGCAGTGTCTATCCGTCGTTGACACTTAGAGGCTATCTACCAAGCCTTTTTCCACCCACATTTGCATACATTCATACCTCATCACATAACTACACATAGTATCAACATTACTCTTGAAATAAAGACGTTTGATTAGAAAAGAATGAGGTCTTTATCCCATACACTAGGGAGAACTAATTCCTATATAATTACAAACAGCTTAGGCCATCATCTATGGCTATACACAAACAAACATAAGTTCTCTTAGGCCAAGATAATTTGGCCACATCAACAATGACTTATTCAACCTTAGGTACTAGCCCTATACATGCCATAACTTAAAAAGACTTGATACATCATACCAAGTGTCTGCTCGATAGTGTGAAAACATCTCCGGTGGCCTCCAACCCGAGCTAGTTAATATAACCTATAAGAGATGAGAAAAGTAAATGAGTAAGCAATAATGCTTAGTAAGCTCATCTGCATAATGTGTCAAATATTGATATACATAATTACAAAGTATCATGAAGAGTGTCTCTCATAAACTCATGGTTACTTACTCAACTATTCTTAGAACTTACTCATTCAGTCTCTTACCACATTTTTACCATGTCACAAGCCAACTGCTCATTTAATAAGCGTACATTCCTGCACTGATCACCACATGATCATATAAAACAACACATCAAACATTTTCGCTAAGCCGCTCATGCTACTAATATCTCGGTGGTTTCGCATTTAGCCCATCGGTTACTATTAATATGGTAATGTTGCACATAGCTCACCGTTATTTTACATTCATGAATAATAATCCTCAAGTATATCTCCATTTCAAATGTTCCTCCAAGAACATCCTCACATACTTCTATTCTTACTTAACTTTCTACGATGCTCGCGCGCATTCACATGATGCATTAATGAATCTATCTCATACAACTAAGGTGTATTGAATACACATAACCCACTAAGGGTTCATCGTATACCGAATTCATATCAATTCAATTCTAGCACACACACTTGTTCTTTTTCCGTGGTACGACCGTGTACTTTCTTTCTTTCAACATATACGTTGAATCATTCAAGTTATTAACTAACTCTCTCTCGAGTCTCATACACATAATGTCACATAGCATTCATACCCCAATAGGGTCTTACTTGTATTAACATGTCATTGCCATGTCCCTGACATGGTCTTATACGAATTTTTACATCGAGGCCATATTCCAATATGGTCTTACACGAGACCTTAACTATCATCATATCATTCCACATACATTTCCCATTACTCTAAGTTCAATTCCATTGACATCTCATCAAGAGACATTTCATACATTCATATAGTAATATACATTCCATACAACATTGGAATACTAAATGAGCTCATACGAAATTTCAACATTCGCATATGAACTTACCTCGATGTCGAAAGATCCGAAAAGGACCTTTTTGCCCACATTTCTCTTTTCATCCGTTCTAGGTCCGAAACTCATTTTCTTTGATCTAGAACAATGAAATTTACTCATTTAACCACTCAATGATCATATTACAACATAATCTCTACTTAGGCAAAAATGACCATTTTGCCCCTATACTTTGGCAAAATTACGATTTTGCCCCTAGGCTCGTAAATAAAATTTCATCATATTTCCTTGTTAAACAAGCCTAGCTAAACATTTAATCCTCTTACAACTATTCTCAATTCCATCAATTTCATGCCTTAATGAACAAATTACAACTTTTGCATTTTAGTCCCATTTAGGTGTTTCATGACAACTCCTTTCACAAAAGTTGTTTCCCATCATCCTATCATTCATTTTCTTTCATAAAAACTCATCAAACAACATAAAATCTCTCATGGCATGTCCTTAGACTTTCAACCATATTGCAAACTAGTCCCCTCTTTAGAAAGCTTAAGCTTTGGGGACTCCAAAAGTACAATTTTTATCAAGAAAGATCATCAAAATCACTTACTTGTGAGGAGGAATGTTTGCTGAAATTTTTTAGCTCCATAGCCCTTATTTCTCTTCAATTTTCGGTAGAAGAAGGTGAAGGAATAGTGAAAAGATGATAACATCTTTATCCACCTTATTTTATTCATTTAAACACCTAACATCACCAAATTTTTTACCATAATTTAATGTCTTTGCCCCCCTTGACTTTCTATGGCCGGCCAACACATTTAACAAGGCCAAATTGCACATTTGGAACCTCCAATTAATATTCTATGACTATTTGGTACCTCTAGCAATTAAAATAGAACTTTCGCACTTTATGCGATTTAGTCCTTTTTCACAATTTAGCTAGAATTTGCTAAAATTAAGGCACCAAAATTTCTATGCATCCTTATAAACATGTTATATCACATGACATATCATGAAAATAATTTTCTCTAATCTTGAATTAGTGATTCCGAGGTCGCTGTTCCGGCTAGCCCCTAAATCGGGCTGTTACAATTCTCCCCCTTAGGGATTTTCGTCCCCGAAAATCTTATCAGGAGGAGTGGCTACTAACTTTCTTAAGACGTTTCCATCAACTCTTCAAAATCACGAATTCACTTATCCTCAAGTTTCTCTTGACACGACTCTTAAGCTGTGATACACAAGGTTGAGCATAACTTGAGACCTAGGTTATTCTTTCTCGAAGGTATATACTCGAAAATCCACCAATTTGGAACTCTATATATGTCCAATTGATCGTTCACTCTTTCTTGGTTGACTTACCACTATTCAAATGACATTTCCTTTCTTGGAAATTTTGTCAACCCAAAATTAAAATCTATAAGGTTCATCTCATTTTCCCATTAAAGCATTTACCGATCAGTAGAAATCTTGACTTGTACGCTTTGAAAACTCACTTTTAGTGGTCAACTACTCCCGACCATAATCTCAATCATCTTTGTGAAATGTACTCTATTGTCAAAACATTTATCCACATAATCTGCATTTCCTTATTCTTGCTTTATTAGATATGCTGCTACTAAATCTCATACCAAAGCTCAGTATAAGTTACGGATTCATCATCAACAACGGAAAACTTATACAACTTTGTATTTACCATCTCAAATAAACTCATTCGGAGCTTATTTAAAATACCATTTACTATATCTCTTACGAACCCTTTTTGTTCGAAAAAGAAGACTCGCTCAGTCATTAACCTTGTTGAAACTAAGATGTTACCAACTAGGGTCAACTGAGTAACTAACTCGCATTGCTTAACACGGATCTTTTCATAACATCTAACTCACAACACGCATACACAAAAGTGATTGTCTCTCGGATCACCAACTTTGTCAACTCTTTCTCTTGATTGATGATCTCGGTGACTAGAACTTTCAAATAAACAGTTCTCTCAATAGCTTACAACTCAACTATCATGGTTTGAACATTTCGATGAGCATATCTTTATATTATGCTCCCTACTCACGCATACACGTAATTTTATTCTCTTTACTGATTCATGCGTGAATATACACAGAACTTGAATCATATCTCAATACCTTCATCTATTCTTTTCTCCATACTGAGAACATATTTTAAGCACACTCTCATCTGAGTTTCTCTTGCTATACCAATCTAGAACTTTTACGATCGTCATATCTCACGATAGCAGGGACGTCTCGATCGAATTCGTTAACTTTATTCGGCTTACCCGAAAACCCATCACACAATGTGAAACTTGTGATTTCACCTCTTATACACGAATCATCACCAATTTCCTCCTCAAGGTACCCAATTAAGGTCACGATGAGGTAAAGGAAATGTCAATTTCAATTAACTAAATCGACAACCGTTTTGTCTGATTTTTACTATCAGTCACTATTCTCACACAATCACAGGTTATGAAAAGAACAACTGCATCAGCCCTGAAAGGCAACAGATATTTACACAAAATACTCAAGGAGATTATTATAATCCCTTCATGGCATCAACTAACCATGTACCACTACAAGCTTCGAGCCAACTTACTCATACTTGCCATTTATTTAGCACATATCGTGCCACACATCGTACTAGTTTCTTCGTGATTTATTCACGAATATCTGCATTCACTTCATCACATGACTTTAGTACTAATCTCATTTATACTTCTAGACTCATCTATTTGTCCCATTGATCACTAGGGATAATCAAAGACGCAAATTCTTCGTCATTCATGTAGGCACGAAACCAATGCCACACCCCCAGGGTGGTCTATATGGAGTCACCTCTGGGTGTCAATGCCATATCCCGGATAAGGTCTTACATGGACTTCCATATCAAATATCGTTACCATATTCTGAATATGGTCTTATACGGATCTCAACTCGGTCTTAGAGGCCATGTCCCGGTCATGGTCTTATACGGGACCTTATCTCTTTCATATATCAATGATAAATCTTTTTACTATAGTCCCCAAGGACTTCAACCTCATTTTCAAAAATAATTACTCTATATAGTAGAGTATTATGTATCAATGTGATACAAAGCATTCTCAATTATACTAACATAATTATTGCATTAATCGAATGCGAACTTACTCAACTTAACTCTCATAACATTTCATCATAATCCAACAGTGGTAAGGGGGTGAGGTCGCAGCGTCCCATAACTTGACTCTCGTGACCACACACATATGATTTATCATTCATCATCAATGAAATATCATTATAGTCACACAACTCACTCCGAGTGAGTTTTCACATTTTTCATGCCACAATTGTTTCTATTACTCGTACTTTCGAACAATGACTTCACTTACTCAAGTTCCACATTAATATCTACTTGAGCATTCAATATTTGATTCTACTTCCTTACTACTATTGCTTATCAATTTAGAGAATGTCTTACGGGTTTTGAGTACGTCGTCTACCTGATTGCCATAGTCCAACTATGGTCTTACATGTCGTCACGATGCCATAGCCTCGCTATGGTCTTACTCAAAATCTTATATCGATATCGACGTCATATCCCAGATATGGTCTTACACAATCTCATCATGAAAGCCGTCCGCGTGTGGTCTCACACGGAATTACTATTTGATGCCGATGCCATATCCCAAATATGGTCTTATACGGGATCATACTTAGATGTCGATGCTATGTCCCGGACATGGTCTTATACGAGATCTTTCTTTGGTGCTGAAGCCATGTCCCAGACATGGTCTTACACTAGCACACGTATCAATGCCGATGCCATGTTCCAAGCACGGTCTTACACTGACCCTCATAATACGGTTGATGCCATGTTCCAAACATGGTCTTACACTGACCCTCATAATACAGTCGATGCCATGTTCTAAACATGGTCTTACACTGACCCTCATAATACGATCGATGCCATGTTCCAAACATGGTCTTACACTGACCTTCATAATACGGTCGATGCCATGTTCCAAACATGGTCTTACACTGACCTTCATAATACGGTCGATGCCATGTTCTAAACATGGTCTTACACTGACCTTCATAATACGGTCGATGCCATATTCCAAACATGGTCTTACACTAACCTTCATAATACGGTCGATGCCATGTTCCAAACATGGTCTTACACTGACCTTCTCATTGCCATGGTCCAACCATGGTCTTATTCATCTTTTCATCGTTGAACGACCGTACTCATATCCTGCATTCTACTAAATCGAACTTTTCAGTTTTTAATCATGTGAACATATTTATCATAAACAATGGCATCACAAATCGCAAGTACTTACTTACTCTTACTGCTTTTCACATACATCATGGCACTTACTAGTCTCATGCTTGTAAGGTAAACAAAGTACCTGTAACACTTGATCACATAGATTAGTATGCTTTACTATAATAAACATAATCTCATCATCGTCATTCATAACATGAATTATACTTTTTAGTCAGCCTTAACTAGCATGACATACTATCAACTTTACTACTAACTTTATTGCTATCTCATTTAAGCTTTACTTGTTTGCCCGATGAATTTCTATGAATAACCGAGGATACTGAATCTCATCTCACATAACTCGATGCTAAAGCCATATCCTAGATACGGTCTTACATGGAATCTCTCTTCTTGGTTTCGAGGCCATGTCTTGACATGGACTTATACGAAGTCTTTCTCGTGAGTTCCCTTGGGAACTTACCATTGCCATGTCTTGACATGGTCTTACTTGGTATCTTTACTCATGAACTGGTCAATGCCGAGCCTTGGCTTGGACTTACATGAAATCTCTTTCTCTTGATAGCTTTTCAATGCCAAGCTTGCCTTGGACTTACATGATAACTTGCTTGTTTGCCGATGCCATGTCTTGACATGGTCTTATACGGACTTTCTTCTCTCATGTGGCAGATTGAGTATCCTAAGTAATTCATTTTCAATCGGGACTTTCATATACATGCTCTTAATAACTTCTTTGTTTAATAAATCATTAAACACTTTCATGGAAATAATGTGCATTTAGCAACATAGCAAGAAATTCAATGAAAATATCCATGGAGCTTGGAAATCATACAACTTACTGAAATTAGCTAGGTTGGGAATCATCACTGTCTTAACAAAACAATTTTGTTAGAGCCGGGAGACATCACACTATCACTATCCACATATGGCATGTATAGCTAGACTCTTACTCACGCTAGGTTAGTCCTAGAACCGACTAAACCATAGCTCTGATACCACTAAATGTAACACCCTATACCCGTTTCTGAGGCTAAACCTGGATACGAGACATTACTATGCTTGAACTTCCTTAAACATATACTTACGGGCTATATAATTTTGTTCCAAATTAAAAACTTCTCTTTCTTAGTCAAGTCATTCGTATTGTGGGCCTACGAGGCCTTAAACTTGCGTTCGGAAAATTTTTACGAGTTAAAGAAAACTTTTCTTTAAAACAGGGGCCACACGCCCGTGTATAATGAGACACGCCCGTGTGTAGACACACACGGCCATGCTCAACAACCATGCTTAAAAACCCAAGCATTCTGTCAAAAGCCCCACGGTTAAGGCACACGCCCATGCGGTTTGGGAACATGCCCGTGTGCCCTTAAGACATGCCCGTGCTTTCCACCCGTGGTCGACACTGACTAAATTCACACGGCCTTGACATGCCCGTGGACTTAGACTGTGTACTATACCTTGACATACTGACTTATTTCGCACGACCGAGCACACGCCTATGTTCCAACCGTGTAACATGTACGGCCTTAACACACGGCCATGGGATTAGCCCGTGGCCTATCCTGACTTATAAAACTAAGGTGCGAGGTTACGCACGGCCCTGACACACGCCTGTGTGTGTCTATCCGTCTTGAGCACTTAGAGGCTATCTACCAAGCCTTTTTCCACCCACATTTGCATACATTCATACCTCATCACATAACTACACATAGTATAAACATTACTCTTGAATTAAAGACGTTTAATTAGAAAAGAATGAGGTCTTTATCCCATACACTAGGAGAACTAATTCCTATATAATTACAAAACCTTTAGGCCATCATCTATGGCTATACATAAACAAACATAAGTTCTCTTAGGCCAACATAATTTGGCCACATCAACAATGACTTATTCAACCTTAGGTACTAGCCCTATACATGCCATAACTTAAAAAGACTTGATACATCATACCAAGTGTCTGCTCGATAGTGTGAAAACATCTCCGACGGCCTCCAAGCCGAGCTAGTTAATATAACCTATAAGAGATGAGAAAAGTAAATGAGTAAGCAATAATGCTTAGTAAGCTCATCTGCATAATGCGTCAAATATTGATATACATAATTACAAAGTATCATGAAGAGTGTCTCTCATAAACTCATGGTTACTTACTCAACTATTCTTAGAACTTACTCATTCAGTCTCTTACCACATTTTTACCATGTCACAAGCCAACTGCTCATTTAATAAGCGTACATTCCTGCACTGATCACCACATGATCATATAAAACAACACATCAAGCATTTTCGCTAAGCCGCTCATGCTACTAATATCTCGGTGGTTTCGCATTTAGCCCATCGGTTACTATTAATATGGTGATGTTGCACATAGCTCACCGTTATTTTACATTCATGAATAATAATCCTCAAGTATATCTCCATTTCAAATGTTCCTCCAAGAACATCCTCATATACTTCTATTCTTACTTAACTTTCTACGATGCTCGCTCGCATTCACACAATGCATTAATGAATCTATCTCATACAACTAAGGTGTATTGAATACACATAACCCACTGAGGGTTCATCGTATACCGAATTCATATCAATTCAATTCTAGCACACACACTTGTGCTTTTTTTGTGGTACGACCGCGTACTTTCTTTCTTTCAACATATACGTTGAATCACTCAAGTTATTAACTAACTCTCTCTCGAGTCTCATACACATAATGTCACATAGCATTCATACCCCAATAGGGTCTTACTTGTATTAACATGTCGTTGCCATGTCCCCGACATGGTCTTATACGAATTCTTACATCGAGGCCATATTTCAATATGGTCTTACACGAGGCCTTAACTATCATCATATCATTCCACATACATTTCCCATTACTCTAAGTTCAATTCCATTGACATCTCATCAAGAGACATTCCATACATTCATATAGTAATATACATTCCATACAACATTGGAATACTAAATGAGCTCATACGAAATTTCAACATTCGCATATGAACTTACCTCGATGTCGAAAGAGCCGAAAAGGACCTTTTTGCCCACATTTCTCTTTTCATCCGTTCTAGGTCCAAAACTCGTTTTCTTTGATCTAGAACAATGAAATTTACTCATTTAACCACTCAATCATCGTATTAAAACATAATCTCTACTTAGGCAAAAATGACCATTTTGCCCCTATACTTTGGCAAAATTACGATTTTGCCCCTAGGCTCGTAAATAAATTTTCATCACATTTCCTTGTTAAACAAGCCTAGCTGAACATTTAATCCTCTTACAACTATTCTCAATTCCATCAATTTCATGCCTTAATATTCCCACAACGGGGTGAGTCAACAGACTCAATGTGTAACCAACACTAACATTCAATAGATCAGGCATACATATTCATATCAAACACTTATTCATACAATGATATCAATGATGATGCAACCCGAACCCAAAACCTAGATGCCATCCGCTACACATCCCCGTACCAACCTGCACACCGTGGGGACTACTAAGTCGACCCTCCATCCGCTACACACCTTCGAAAGCAGTCGCTGCAGTCGACGTGCTCATCGCCCATATAAAATTTGTGGCATAGCCACCAGATATAGTTGTGTCAAAAGACACCAGATTCGAATAATGTAACCGGTTACCACATTCGGATAATGTGACCGGTTACCACATTCGGATAGTGAGACCAAGTCATCACATTCACTTCCCTTTCTCATAAATCTGAATGACCCATATTTTTTTATATCATGCATCTCATACTTAAATTCACATTCATATATATTTTCACATGTTATAAAATAACATATTTCATAATCCTAATGGGAGTAGGAAACGTGCACAGTACTTTTGTACCACATTAGGGTACTTAGCCATATTCACATTAATATATATATACATAGATTAAATATTGCCATGTATCATATTAAATGATAGTGGGGATTACACACTGATTCGCTTAATGAAGTCCTTGAAATCCCGAAGAACCGATCTCACGATTTAGATCCTTAACTCCTATATTCGGTCAATCATTTAAACATATTAATAAACCTTTTCAACCACAATCCAAATCCTAGTAGGATTTATACACTTACCTTGGTGTCAATTTCCTTTTTGTCCAAATCCTCAAACCTTGCCTTATAAGTCCATCGAAAATCCTTGAGTCCTAGAAATCCCGAAACTTCGTTGTACTTCTCCTTGTAGTCGAAACAACTACTAGATCCCGAAGAAAACCTTCCAAATTTCAGCCATGGAATTCTAAAGGAGTTAGATTCCTATATTTCGGCTAAAAAGAGAGATTGAAAATCAAATAATAGCTGATCTTACCTTTTGAATGAAATCGGCAACACCCTTCATCACAACAAAGATTCGGCTTTGGCGAAATTTCGGCTTGGTTGGATTGTGTTTTTGGTTTTGAATAAAAGAGAGAGGAGGCTAGGGAATTCGGCTAGACAAAGGAAAAGAGAAAAGAATAGGAGAGAACCCTAAGAATTTCTGGCAGAGCAGAGAAAAAAAAACCCAGTGAGTATCCTCCTTCCTTCCTTTTATAGACGAAATTATCACCTAAGGAGTCCCTTACTTGGCCACCACTCTTCAATTTGATAGCTTTATCCTTTAATTATCATAAAATAAAAGAGTTTAATCCAGCCTTTATCTCATGGAAATTATGATAAATAAATTCCTTTTGAAAATACTTAAGATAAATCATCATTTATCTCTCCAATTAAAAAAACCTTTATTTATCCTTAATAGCCGAATTTTAAAGAGGATAAACCTCCCTTTTCTAGAAGCCTTGCCGCCCACTCCTTGGCTTATGGAAGCAAAAATAAAACCTCCTTTATTTGCTTCCCAAGTGACTCGAACTCAGGCCCAACCCCTTGCAGGTGGCGCCATTTTCAGAGGCCCTAAGTGACATCTTCAGGCCACTTTTCCAAGCCTGTTTGTGTGTCAAATTTCACAAACTTTTTCTTTTAAGGCCACCTTGCCTTGATTTCCTATTTTAGAATTTAAAAACTTGACATTTCTGGGTCATTTCTAAGTTTCCTAAAATTTTCGATCGGCTCTGTAAACTTGCCATTTTCTTACATTTCCAAGTTTCCAGAAATGTGTACTTTCCATTTTGAATCATTTCCTTACATTTCCAGTTTTCAAAAATGTTCATGTCTATGCATTTCCAGTGTTTCCAAAATGTTCATTTCCATTTTCATTTTCATACATTTCCGAATTTCCAAAAATATAAAAAAATTTATTCATATTACTTAAGTCTTGTCATTTCGTACAATTAAACCGAAAATGCATAGGCCCTTTCCAGGATGTTATAGTTTGGTACCTCTAGCAATTAAAATAGAACTTTCGCACTTTATGTGATTTAGTCCTTTTTCACAATTTAGCTAGAATTTGCTAAAATTAAGGCACCAAAATTTCCATGCATCCTTATAAACATGTTATATCATATAACATATCATGAAAATAATTTTCTCTAATCTCGAATTAGTGATTCCGAGGTCACTGTTCCGACTAGCCCCTAAATCAGGCTGTTACACTATGAAACTCCACTTGGTTAATTGGGAAACTGTAACTCACCCCAAAGACAAAGGTAGATTGGGTATATGACGTGCTAAGCAGAAAAATTAAGCCTTCCTAGTAAAATTGAGTTGGAGAATGCTCCAAGAAAAAGAAATTTTCTAGGATAAAACTCTTATATCTAAATATTTACAAGACCCAAGGAACCCACAAGAAGTTAACACTTCGTGTTATGGAGTTCACTTTGAAAGATCAACCCGATCCTTACTTCAAAGATCAAATGGGTAGTTCAGGATGGAAGAACAATTAATTTTTGGTATGATAATTGGTTAGGATTTGGATCAGTAAGGGAATTAATCCAAGGTCCACTTCATCTAGAGAAAGAAATTGGATGTTCAATCAAGTCAGAAATAAATGGGATGTATATAGGCCTTAGTGTATTTTCTTTTATCCTAAAGAAGTTAGTTGACATTTTTCTGAGTACTCTCGTACTTGACTCCTCCTTTAAGGGTGATATTGTGTGCCAGGGATCAATGAGTAATTGTAACACCCCTCATCCGTCCCGATTACTGGTATGAATGAGATATACCATTAGACCACTTTCATGCCAAAATCTCGAATTTATTTAACAATTGAATAAGAAAACATTTTTTTATAAAATCATAGAAAATAGATCAAATCAGTTTTAGAGTTTTGGAATCTTATTAAAATGATTTTGAATCAATTTATAAGTGTTCAGAACCAAATTCGATTTTGGAGGGATTGTTTTCGACAAAATAGAATTGTAGCACCTACAAGGATACCTAGGCCTTAGGTACTAAACCCAAGTCCTTGTCCTATCTAATTTAACATTCTATTGATTGGGCGTGCAGTACCTTGATAAGGGTACCGAACCTTAAGAACCTATGATGAAATTTTGGCCCATTTTTAGGCTAAGAACCAATACCTATACCATGGGTAATGAACCCAAGGTGTAGGGGACCAAAATTTTGAGTTATAAACACTTAAAAATCAATCCAAAACACCTCACACCAAGAGTACCCATGATACATGCTTCAAAAAACAACCATGTACAAGTAGAATTTACATAAAATTTACTCAATTCAAACCATTATCCAACAAATAATTATGAACAATAATAGCAAAATAAGGCTATCATAAAATCATTCAAAGTAAGTTAATTGGCCAACTACTCAGAGCTTAGAACAATTAGGCTATTTGCATGCATGCAAATGAGGTTTTCATGCATTCATGCAAATGAGGTTTTCATGCATTCATGAAGTATAACAAAATAATTAATCCTTTAACAACTACATCACAACCAATGCTTCAAGTACCAAATGACATATGAAATAAGCATATTTACACATGCAAATGCCTAGGTACATGCCAAAATAAACAAATATGTGAATTTCATACTCTTGTTGTCTTGTTGATAGTGTGATGCTCCAAAAGGAGATGTTGGCTTCAAGGCTCCGAAAGTGTAATCTATGTGCAAAAACAACGTGTAAGCATATAGTGCTTAGTAATTTCAAATGGAATTCACTATACTTATCTTGTTTGGAGTTGAGCATACTAAGTTGTTGGATCTGACGCCCTAAGTGTAGTATTTTCGTCTAAGTACACTTGTAATTTTTTGAATAGATTGGTTACTAAAATTATTCATGAATTACACTAATAATTTGTATATTATCCTCACATGGTTTTTGTACACAAAGAAAAATGGAAGCAAATGTTGCTCACTGGTTGTCTAATGTTCAACTAATACTAAGCGATATTACGTGGTCAGATTGTAATAAAAAAAAATAGCTTGTATTAGTAAATGAACCTAAACATGTCCTTAGTCTAATTATAAATGAACAAACCAATTGAAAGACTAATATGTTTTCTATCAAGTCCAATTCAGGAGATGTCTTGTCTTAGGCATTAGAGTAGATGACTCCCATAAGATAGAGACATAGATGTGATTGACTGGATTGATAATACATTGGACAGGACCCAAGCAAAATAGATTTTGAATCCGTTTATGGATTTATTCACTTGTGACGTTCATAGTGTTACGTACCTAAATCCTGAGTGGATGGTAGACTATGTATGCGTAACTCATACACTTTGATGTAAGTAAAAGTCTGAGTTTGAATATATAGGGAACCGAAAGCTGGTGCGTTGGGTGTACGACTTCTGCAGTACGTAGCGGCATTCACAATAGTGGAATTCATAGCCCAGGACATGGGTAAATGATATCCTCTCATTGGCATTACATGGTTAATGAAAAGTAAACGTGGCCACGAGTTGTTCATATTTGTGATGAATGACTTGATCACTATTTGATAGTGAATGACTTTTCATGAAAAAAGATGTAATGGTTACTATGAGAAAAAGTAGGATGATATTGAGAGAGCGGATATTATCCCAAAGAGACCAATGATATCTTATGAGGGTAACACACTTATGACAAGGTCATTGGACAAACATTAAGTAGATGTTTTCGTAATGGTATGTCGTTAGTGAGAGCTCAGTCATGATATTATAGTGGAATGACTTCGTCACTACATGAGTTTACAATTAATAGGCGAAGAAAGTGAAACTTAATTATAAATCATTTGAGTTCTAATTACATATGTCCAATCGGTCCCTCCGCTAGCTCGTTGAAACCAAAAATGAATTGCGTGTTTGAATCAAAATGAATAGAAATAGAGAAATGGAAAATATTCAGAAATGATTATGGTTTTCTCTGAAATGGAGAAATGGAATCATTTAGAAATAAACGTGGTTTTCTCAAAATAGAAATGAAAATGAAAATGGGAAATTATTCATTTGCAAATGTACATAGATTACTCAGAAATGATCAGAAGAATGAGTTTATATTTTTGAGCTATTTTAAAGCCCAAAAAGGAAAATAAACCATTCGGGCATAGTAAACATGTTGAGTGGTGAAATATTATACATATTTTCTCGAAATTTTACCAGGGGTAAAATCTTCATAATTTTACAAGGAGCTTTTGGTGTTCCATTCACATTGCTTCCTAGATCCCCCCATTTCTAGAATCGAGTGGGAGAATTAGCTCACTGCAAACCTTTCATCGAAAATATGGGCAATCAAACTTAAAAACCCTTGGAGTGTCCTATTTGCTTTCACCTTATGGGAGGTATGGCTTACTCACAATGCTTTAATATTTGGTCATGCCTACCCTAAAAAGCATTTCCTTGATAGTGAGATCTCTGCGGCTGGAGAGTTCTTTGCCCTCTCTCCTATAATGAGTAGGGGAGATCTACCATCCTTTGTTTTAGTTACTTGGAAACCACCTCTACTAGACTGGTGTCGAAACCATTTTAAAATTTTGATTTAAAAACGGGAGTCGACTTTTAAAAACAAAAATGGGAGTCGCCACCAATCCTTTTACTTTGGTGTGATTGGATCACCTTAAAAAACATTTTATTTCAAAATACTGATTTTGGTCTACGAAAAAAAAAACAAAAATGGGCTCGGGAGTCGGTTACGTATGAGGAAGGATTAGCACCCTCATAACGCCCAAAAAATTGGTACCTAATCGATAAAATCATGTCCTAATGTTGAAACTTTGAATTTTTTTAGAAAATGGTCCTTTTATTTGAAGAGAAAAAAAAACTAGACTTACCTATCCCAAAGAAATAAAACACCATACCCAGTAAGTTAGGATATAGCATCTCATGACTTCGAAACTAGGCATGTCTTTATTTTAGAAAATCCCTATCTCGAGACACAAAACATCATATCCAGTAAGTTAGGAGACAATGTTTTGAACTCCCAAGAATAGGTTTTTTATTTAAAACTTGAGATTTCTTTGTTCCGAAAGAATATAAACATCACATCCAGCATGTTAGGACACGATATTTTTAATTCCCGAGAAACTAAACATCTCATAATTTATGAAATTTTATTAAAAGGGTATTTAATTATTTAGTCAAACGGGAAATCGCAACCCAACATGATAGGGCACTATTTCCCGAATTTCTAAACACAAAACATTGCATTTATTTTAAAACATTTTGGTAAAATTCAGTAATTTTGTAAAAAAAAATGTATTTTATTTTAAACAATGATTTATGGGACAATATCGCATTTATATATTATCAAACATAAAATATCAAAAGCAATTATGACATACTAACATTTCATATCTATATAAATAATAAAGTAATAATAATATAGAATAATGATTAATAAAAAATAATAATAATATAATGTAAAATAATTAATAATAATATATAAGGATTATACATAATAAAAATAATTAGTAAATAATATATATAATAATTTTAAATAAAAACATATATACATAAAATACTAATCATAAAAATTATATATGTAATAAATAATATAAATAAAATAGCTGATATATTATAATAGACTTTATACAAAATTTTAAAACTAATATATATAATATAATATAATACTTAAAAATATAATATAATAAATAATATATAAATATTAAAATAATATATAGATTATTAAACCAAGTAAAATAATATATAACGATAATTAAATATATATAAAGATAATACATATAAAATATATATATATATATATATATGGATTTCAGTATTATTAATAAATTAACAAATAAATACTAAAAAATTTATATGATAAAATATTTTTATATAATATTAGAATAAAATTTTAAAAGATAAAAAAAAAAAAAATGGTTTTTTTTTTTTTAAAATGAAAAAAAAAACAAGACCAAATAGCAATAAAAATAAATATAAAGTGGTCAAATTATAAATAAAAAGAAATAAACGAACTTAATTATAAAACTGGAATAATGCGGAGGGACTTAGAAGGTAATTTGACCCTTTAATAAATACACGCGATCCTATTCGGTCTTCGGTCGAGCGCTGATCCTCTTGAAACGACGCCGCTTTATGCTTATTGAATTAAGCCAAAACGGCGTCGTTTTTATATTGTTATATAAGTTAAAAATCAGTTAAAAAAATCATTTATGTCATTCATTTTAAAAAAAAAAAAACAGAGACCCCCTTTTCGAATTCTCTCTGCGCTTTGGCCCGAGACCGTAACGCCGATGGAGAGCCGTCGTCACACGCTACATCAGCGCACGCCGTATTAAGGCCAGAGGCCCCTACTTCGTTTTTTAAACGCGAATCCATAGGTAAACTTTTCCTCTTTGTATTTAAAAAAAACAATATTTGTATGCATGAATATAAATAAAAAAGGAATGAAATATAAAAAAAAATCACCTCTGAAATGACTTTTTATTTCTCTGTATTCGAATATTTTTTGGTGTATTCTATTTTGTTCTCTGCCTCTCTGTGTATGTCCTTTTACAGGTTTTTTATAAGGCTTTTATAGCCTTCAAAATAAAAACATAAAAAGGAAAAAAAACTGTTGACATATTTGCTGCGATTTCTTTCCTTTTGCTGTCGTATTTCTCTCTTTTTTTGCAGGTTGATGTCAAGAAATCCGGCAATGAAGGCGTTATCCGTGCGCGAATCGTGGTGCGACCGAAGGCTTGGCGCTGGTGCGAGAAGTCAGTCGTGGCGCGATCATTGGCCCGGGCGCGCGAGGAGCGCGCGCGATCGTTGGGATCTCCGCTGGGGCAAAAAGTGGCGGCGCTGGGGTTTCGTAAACCCTAGGTCTTCCAGTTTTTTTTTGTTTAATGTCTCTGGCTTTTTGGGCCATCTCTGTTATTGGGTTTGGATAGTTCGGGTAGGTTAGGTTTATTTAGGTTTAGGTAATTGGGTTTTGGGTCTCTGTTGTAAATGGGCTACGAGTTTGAGTGTTGGGCTATTAAAATTGGGCTTATGTAACATGGATTGTATAAAAGACTTTGGACATTTATTTTTTATTGTTTTTGTTTTGGTATGTTACAAGCCCGGGCAAAATGGGCTGATTACAGCTGCCCCTCTTTGCTCATTGTAATGTAACGAGAATAGAGCAAAGACTATAAAAGGACCAATTTTGCCCGGTCTTGGCCGAGCCTCGACTTCTTGATCCTCACCTTCTTCAAACGGCTTCCAATTCAAGGGTACTGGAACCTCGTCTTGATTTCAATTAGTCTGATGTTTTCAATCTGCTTCCTGCAACTTTAGGAATGCCGGATCTGCTATCTTCAATCTACTCCCTGCAAACTTAGGGATTACCAGAATAGTGTCTTCGATCTGCTTCCTACAACTTCAGGAATGCCAAATCTGCTATTTTAATCTGCTCCCTGCAACTTCAGGGATTGCCAGATCTGCTATCTTCAATCTGCTCCCTACAACTTCAGGGATTGCCAGACTGATGTCTTCGATCTGCTTCTTACAACTTCAGGAATTGCCAGATATGTTATCTTCAATCTGCTCCTTACAACTTCAGGGAGATAAGATCTTCTGTCTTTGATCTACTTCCTACAACTTCAGGAAGATAAGATCTTCTGTCTTTGATCTACTTCCTACAACTTCAGGAAGATAAGATCTTCTGTCTTTGATCTACTTCCTACAACTTCAGGAAGATAAGACCTTCTGTCTTTGATCTACTTCCTACAACTTCAGGAAGATAAGACCTTCTGTCTTTGATCTACTTCCTACAACTTCAGGAAGATAAGATCTTCTTTCTTCAGTCTACTCCACTGCAACTTCAGGGAGATAAGGCTGAAAGTCTCTTCGATCTGCTTCCTGCAACTTCAGGAAGATGAGATCTGCAAATTCACCGATATTGCTACACTGTCTACTGAAAGACATGTCTTGTAGACTTGGTTCCATATGTTTATGACACATGACTAAAATGCTATGATCAGAATGAATCAAATGCTTCTAGCTACATGTGTTATGAGTGATATGAATGTAACATGTCATGAAAATGATTTCTTTAAAAGGATTAGGATGCAATGATTGAAATGAATCAAATGCTCCTAATGAGATTTGCTATGATGCAAAAATGTTATGAGTATGATTCCTACTCTAGGTGTTATCACTCATTTGTTCTTCATCTTTGTTCATCAATCATGTTCTCGCTTCAACAAGCTTGCCCCAATGTAATTTCGAGTCAACTTCGCTTGGATCTTGATAACATAAGGCTTGTACCATCCTACCGCAATAACATTTGGTTTCTTCCATCCAATCTGCTACCACTCGTCGGTATAAAACTTGTATCGTTTTCCATCAATTTAACTGTTACACCATTCCTCGGGTGTAATAACTGATGTATGAGTCTGAAATTTACATGAATGCAGGGTATCCTGACAATGATCCCTTTTTACACATGGATTGGCCTTATTCGTCATTTACCGATATAGTATCACCAACGAAATTGTCTTATCCAATAAGAATCCGAAGAGATAATCATTTTTCAATGTTTCCAACCCTTAGGCTTGGTGAGTTCTGAACAATAGTCCTATTTCAGATTCTCACATTATTTAGAAGCATCTAAAGTAATATGCGAAACTCCTTTTATGAAAGTATTATTAGTCCATTAATCTTTATTTCAATATAAAATGCTTGAAAAAGATCACAACAATGGATGAGAAAGAAATTAATCAGGAGCATGGCTCGAAACAAATAAGTTAATCAAAGATCACCAAGGCAATAAAAGAAAATTGATCTGGGTGTATCTCAAAAAGGATAAAGCGGTCAAGAATAACAAATTCAAAAATGGGTAAAGATAGAAGCTAGGTGCCCCAGATATCGCAGCTTGAGCTTCTCTGTTCAAACTTCTTGAGGACTATTTTAAGTTCGATATGTGTTTAGGGGATCCGGAGTAATTTGTTGATGCCCCAAGACGTAACATACTTCCTCATTGTTAATCTGCACGTAGCAAGACTCTGTCAGATGCCCCACTTTTTGGTCAAAATTTGAGCCGCCCTTTTTGGGTTTTCAACTCAAATCCCCTATGGTCTCAAAGCGCCCTTTGCGGGTTTTCGCCTTGGCCTCTCCTTTTTTCTTTCTTTCTTTCTTTCTTTCTTTCCTTTTTTTTTGAGTTCGAGGTGCCCTTTGCGGGTTTTCACCTTAGTCTTTCCTCTTTCAGGTAAAATCCTTCTTGATTGACCCTGAATTCACCGGATTGAGCGAGTCTTTAGCATCCATCTCGGCCAATATCAATGCTCCTCGAGAAAAGGCCTTCTTTACAACATAAGGTCCTTCTCAATTTGAGACCTACTTTCTTTTGAATTTTTCAATATCAGGTGCCCATCATGAAATTTCTTCGGGTGAACCATTTCCGTCATAAATCATCAATTTTAGTACATTTGACCATGATGAATACTTTCAAACCCTTTTCTTCATCCAAGTTCACTGTAGACATTCTTCTTCATCCAAATCCTGACTCAATCGAAGCTTGGAGCAAAGGAATCTCGATTTTCATGGGCAAAACCACTTCATAAACCAATGGGAAAAGTATTGCCCCAGCGAAAGTCCTGGTCGACGTTTGATAAGATAGAGAGTAAATGGTAGCTTCTTAAGCCAATCTTTACAAGTCTTAGTCACCTTTCCTATTTTTTTTGTTTTTCCTATTTTTTTGTTTGGCAACCTTTGCTGCACTGTGATATGCTGCCTGATCTTTGGACAAACTGTAAACTTTGACTTTGTACAATTATACGTTATTAAATGTGATCCTTTATGGCATTCTTTGCTGACATTTGATTCTTTTTTTTTGAAATTTTATGACTTTCGACTGTGTAACATTGGCATATGAAGCTACTTCCACCCTCTTAGTGAAGTAAACGACGACCATGACGATGAATCAATATTGGCTAAAAACTTCTGACGAGATTGGCCCCATCACATCCATGCCCCACATATGGAAAATTTGCAAAGAACTGGAGAAGGCACATGAATTTTGTCTCCATAAATACGGCATAGCTGATACCATCCCTTTCTATGTAGATCAACAGTGCTCGATCCTCATGTATAGCCCGCATCTTAGTAGCCCAGGCATGTCCTGATATGATCGTGCAAAACATCTTTGAATTCTTGAAAATAACTCAATGATGTCTCGCATTAGTTCTATGGGGAGCTGGGCTTCGATCTTCATCCCTTTTCTAGGCTCATAATATCCGTTGACCCTTTGTTGAATAAGGTCTATTTTTCATCTTGTTGGACCATTCTTAACAAATCAGAAGGTATGTTACAATCTCTGTCATCTTGAAAATCCCGAGATCCCTAGACCCATATCTCATTCAAAAGGGAGTCATGAATAACGCTGCTTCATGTCGTTGATATCCGGAGACCTAGTATAGGTTCGAAAGAATATTTCAAAAGAATAAATGATTCAAAGAACAGTTATTTGTATGATCATGAATAAAGAATGAAAGAATATTGTAAAACAAAAGAATGTACAATATGAAATGGAAAGAATAAAAGAATATTTGCTTAAAAAATGCATTTTATTGAAATAAAGTTTCGGACATAAGCCTATTTCACAAAAGAGTTCTTATTGCCTCTAGGCTTAAGGCAACAAGCATGTTTTGTACATTACTATAGACCAGCTCTAAAAATGCAAGGATCTCTTCCACAATCCTATTATTCAAGACACTCCCAAGTACGCAAGGGCTTGGAAACTTCGTTCTCTGATTTCCTCTTCGCTTTCGATTTCTTCAAGGGATCGCAACTTTCTTGTCTCCTCCTTCAATTATCACATTTACTACCTCGTCAAAGTGATCAGGTTTTGATGAATCGTCAAACTTCACAATTCCCATTTTAATGAACCTTTCGACCAACTTTTTAAACGTAGTACAATTTTCGATTGAGTGACCCGTTATTCCCGCATGATAGTCGCAATGAGCGTTCGAGTCATACCATTTAGGATATGGGGGCTGTAACGGCTTCAGGTAAAATGGAGACACCATATGTGCATCAAATAAACTTTGATATAGCTCCTTATACGTCATCGGTATTGGTGTAAATTTGAGCTTTTCAGAGTTTTGCCTTGGGGAGACCTGATTGTTGGTGGTTACTGTCCTTGGTCAGTTTCATCAGAATCGCTCGAATGGCTCTTATTGTACCTCATTGGTACTATTCGCTTTCTTTTCCTTCTTCTTCAGGGCCTTAGAAGTCCATTCTCCCCTTTCCTTTGTTTCCACCAGAACAACCGGTTTGGATTGATCATCATTCGGGTTAAAACCTGAACCCATTAGGAACTTCAACAGGGCCGAAGTATTAGTTTGACATTGGGGTTCAATAATGACGGGTACCCCATGAGAATGCGCATCTGGTTGAGTCGGGATACCTATTGGGGAATAAACAATGTCTTCCTCATCATCCATATTATTGACAGTTGGGCCACTCATTTTTTCAAGTCTTTCGGCTAGTAACTGGGTTAACTGGCCAATCACATTCTTTTGGAACTCAAACACTTATTCCCGCATTTCTTGTTGAATCTTGGTCAATTGCCCCTGCATCTGTATTTGTATTTGTTCTATCCTCTTCAACCTTTGTTCCATATTTTCCAGGTTAACTGAAAT
Source organism: Gossypium sturtianum (assembly GCA_025698515.1). Lineage (NCBI taxonomy): Eukaryota > Viridiplantae > Streptophyta > Magnoliopsida > Malvales > Malvaceae > Gossypium > Gossypium sturtianum. Next base: position 4,868,037 of record CM046944.1, on the reverse strand, counting down.
ATTTTTACCTAATTAGGGTCCTTTTATAAAAGTCTAATGCAAATGATGCAATGTAATGCAAATGCATGAATGCAAAGAGGCATCGATTCTGATTCAACTTCATTTTAGAAAACTTTATTAGAAAACAAAATCCTTTACATAAAACGAACTACAAATATGCTTTCGCCCTAAGTCCTAAAGTTTTGATTTTCTTAAGCAATGAAGCTAGCTATTGACTACGATTGGACTGTAGCTCATACTTCATGCTCAACGTATCAGCCTGTGATGCCAACTTCTGTAGATGATCAGCTACCTCTCGAATCTGAACTATTACTTTACCCATGAAGTAATCCCGACTTCTTAACTTGGTTATGGGAATGATGAAGCTCTTCCTTCCAACACCCTTCTCTTGTTTTAAGAAGCTCGATCTGAAGCTCACAACTGTGCAATGCTACTTCTTACCTTTTATTTCCTCAATCTTGTTCAGGCTTGACTTTAACTCGATCGTGGAATTATGGCTTCGATGGTGATGAAGAGATCGTCCTTGATCTTCAAAAGAAGATTTGTAAAGTATTGATCATACACCCTAGCTGGTGCCATACACTGAGTCAAAATGCCATACTCAAAAAAATTCTTCCGCTTCCATAGCCCATAAAGATCAGAGTTTTCCTATCAGGAAGCAGACAAATAAGGTACTACGGATCTCCAGGAAGTTTAGATTGTATCTATTCAAACCTTTTTTCAATTCTAACCACAGGTGAAAGGCGTCTATTCTGGTTCATCTCATTGAATATATCAAGTGGAGATTAATACGAATTCCTTTCATTTCTCCACAACGAATCAAATCCCTTGCAATGTTGTTTGGGTCACAACGAGGAACCGAGAAGTTCATAACAGCCCATCTTTCAATCCTAGATAGCTCCACTAATTTCTTGAATAATACGGTCTTCTTAATCTCTTTTTTTTCACGCCCATTTGGGCTATCCTGGCCATCGGGGCTTGCATTTCCATTGTTTCTGGTAGGTGCAACATCATTAAGTACAACAGTAAACTCGAACTTGTTGTTTGGTAACGGACCTATAATAAATAAACCTTTTTACCATCATAGGCAAAATTCTTTCCATCCAAATCAATTTTGTAGGTCTCATGTACTCTGTCAATTACTTTCCTTCCAACACCCTTACCATCCACAGGGCGACCATCTTCAAATGAAAGAGAAGCGCTGTAATGGTAGAAGTGTCCATCCATTCTTCCCATGCTCACTTTGAAGTGATTGGTGAGTATAGTTACCTTCTACCCTTTAGTTCTAACCCCACGCCTTGCCATAGGGGGTCGTACAATCTTCTTCGCATCCGATTCTACTTTGATCGGAACAACATCAGAAGGCACAGGTGGCAAGGATTCTAGCGCTGCCCCATTCCCCTCTTGCTCAAACGAATCCATACCCTTCTTTCTCTAATTGCCTTTGCTCTAACCACATATAGACGACTGCATTGTCTTCCACTTTATCAAGGAATTCGTTCTCCATAACCAGCTTTCTAACTTAGAAACTGACCGTGAATCGATACCTCTTAAAATATGAAATGACATGCACAAAAGAATAAAACACAATTTTTTAGTACCGCAAAATATAAAACAAGTAAAATAAACGAACACCTATCTGGGTAACTACTAAGGTTTGTCGTAGTTCTACCTAAGGTAAGCCCTTAGGTTTTCTACATGTGGTTTAGCTCTAGAGTTGCGGTACCTGAACCAGCAGATTCCTCGATCCTCACCCATTATAGGCTCATACGGACCGAGTTCGGTTGGGAAATACATTTCCACAGTGGCTATGCGAGGTGAAAACCTCACGAAGACATAGGTACGGATGTATCCCTGGCGATCCACTAGCCCCTCATGAGGTGAAAACCTCACGAAAGCATAGTTTCTCACTCTCACTTAAGGGTGCGACCACAACGGTCATGCAAATGCAATGCAAAGATATTTCAAAAAATAAAATCACATGCAATAAAAGGATGATGATTTTTCAAATCAAAATTTCAAATTTGCAACAATAGGACATGAAATTATCGACTTTACGACTTGACTCTCTTATTGGTCCCCAGCGGAGTCGCCAAGCTGTCGAAACCATTTTAAAATTTTGATTTAAAAACGGGAGTCGACTTTTAAAAACGAAAATGGGAGTCGCCACCAATCCTTTTACTTTGGTGTGATTGGATCACCTTAAAAAATGTTTTATTTCAAAATACTGATTTTGGTCTACGAAAAAAAACAAAAATGGGCTCGGGAGTCGGTTACGTATGAGGAAGGATTAGCACCCTCATAACGCCCAAAAAATTGGTACCTAATCGATAAAATCATGTCCTAATGTTGAAACTTTGAAAATTTTTAGAAAATGGTCCTTTTATTTGAAGAGAAAAAAAAAACTAGACTTACCTATCCCAAATAAATAAAACACCATACCCAGTAAGTTAGGATATAGCATCTCATGACTTCGAAACTAGGCATGTCTTTATTTTAGAAAATCCCTATCTCGAGACACAAAACATCATATCCAGTAAGTTAGGACACAACATTTTGAATTCCCAAGAATAGGTTTTTTATTTAAAACTTGAGATTTCTTTGTTCCGAAAGAATATAAACATCACATCCAGCACGTTATGACACGATATTTTTAATTCTCGAGAAACTAAACATCTCATAATTTATGAAATTTTATTAAAAGGGTATTTAATTATTTAGTCAAACGGGAAATCGCAACCCAGCACGATAGGGCACTATTTCCCGAATTTCTAAACACAAAACATTGCATTTATTTTAAAACCTTTTGGTAAAATTCAGTAATTTTGTAAAAAAAATGTATTTTATTTTAAACAATGATTTATGGGACAATATCGCATTTATATATTATCAAACATAAAATATCAAAAGCAATTATGACATACTAACATTTCATATCTATATAAATAATAAAGTAATAATAATATAGAATAATGATTAATAAAAATAATAATAATAATATAATATAAAATAATTAATAATAATATATAAGGATTATACATAATAAAAATAATTAGTAAATAATATATATAATAATTTTAAATAAAAACATATATATACATAAAATACTAATCATAAAAATTATATATGTAATAAATAATATAAATAAAATAGCTTATATATTATAATAGACTTTATACAAATTTTAAAACTAATATATATAATATAATATAATACAATACTTAAAAATATAATATAATAAATAATATATAAATATTAAAATAATATATAGATTATTAAACCAAGTAAAATAATATATAACGATAATTAAATATATATAAAGATAATACACATAAAATATATATATATATATATATGGATTTCGTATTATTAATAAATTAACAAATAAATACTAAAAAAATTTATATGATAAAATATTTTTATATAATATTAGAATAAAATTTTAAAAAATAAAAAAAATAAAATGGTTTTTTTTAAAAAATGAAAAAAAAAAACAAGACCAAATAGCAATAAAAATAAAGTGGTCAAATTATAAATAAAAAGAAATAAACGAACTTAATTATAAAACTGGAATAATGCGGAGGGACTTAGAAGGTAATTTGACCCTTTAATAAATACACGCGGATCCTATTCGGGTCTTCGGTTCAGAGCGCGGATCCCCTCTTGAAACGACGTCATTTTATGCTTATTGAATTAAGCCAAAATGACGTCGTTTTTATATTGTTATATAAGTTAAAAATCAGTTAAAAAAATCATTTTTGTCATTCATTTAAAAAAAAAACAGAGACCCCCTTTTCGAATTCTCTCTGGCCTTTGGCCTGAGACCAGAACGCCGATGGAGAGCCGTCGTACGCGCTACCGTACGCGCCGCCATATTGGGCGATTAGAGGCCCCTACTTCGTTTTTTAAACGCGAATCCATAGGTAAACTTTTCCTCTTTGTATTTAAAAAAAAAACAATATTTGTATGCATGAATATAAATAAAAAAGGAATGAAATATAAAAAAAATCACCTCTGGAATGACTTTTTATTTCTCTGTATTCGAATATTTTTTGGTGTATTCTGTTTTTTTCTCTGCCTCTCTGTGTATGTCCTTTTACAGGTTTTTTTATAAGGCTTTTATAGCCTTCAAAATAAAAACATAAAAAGAAAAAAAAAACTGTTGACATGTTTGCGGCGATTTCTTTCCTTTTGCTGTCGTATTTCTCTCCTTTTTTGCAGGTTGATGTCAAGAAATCCAGCGATGAATGCGTTATCCGTGCACGAATCGTGGTGCGACCGAAAGCTTGGCGCTAGTGCGAGGAGTCGATTGCGCGCGCGATCGCTGGCCGGGGGCACGAGGAGCGCGCGATCGTTGGGATTCTCACAAAGGGCAAAAGTGGCGGCGCTTAGGTTTCGTAAACCCTAGGTCTTCTGGTTTCTGTTTAATGTCTTGGGCCTTTTGGGCCATCTCTGTTATTGGGTCTGGATAGTTCGAGTAGGTTAGGTCTATTTAGGTTTAGGTAATTGGATTTTGAGTCTCTGTTGTAAATGGGCTATGAGTTTGAGTGTTGGGCTATTAAAATTGGGCTTATGTAACATGGACTATATAAAAGACTTTGGACATTTATTTTTTATTGTTTTTGTTTTGGTATGTTACAAGCCTGGGCAAAATGGGCTGATTACAACTGGTATAAGCTTAATATCAATGGATCTGCTATAGGTAAGCCAAGAATAGTGAGGGTTGGACTCTCATTAGGGATCACATCGGTAGTTGAGCAATTTGAGCTTATCAACATATATCAAGAACTACTAGCGTTGAGCCTTGAGAGATAGCTTTAAGCCTTGAGAGATAGCTTTTTAATGGCTAGAGATTTGAAAATCACCAATCTTGAAATAGAAATGGACGCTATTATCATTATTCAGTTTATTTATGCCGATAAAGTCTCTAACATTATATTATCTCCTTTGATTGATGAGTGTAAAATGCTCATCTATTGTATGACTTTTAAATCATTCAAGCATATTTTTCGAGAAAAAAAAAAGTGCACTGATGCGTTAGCTCGACTTAGAAGTAACTTTCAACTTTCTTCATCACCAAATGATGATATTTGTTTTGTTTATGTAAGACTCCACCTAGCTATATAAACTGTCTATTAGTGTGTGATAGGCAGGGATGTATTTTACATCAAACAGTACCTTAATTTTGTTTTGATGCTATCTAATTCCCTTATTGAAAATTAACCCACTCATTATATCATAGTAAATATACACAGACTGTTAATAGACGCTACAGAACGGGGCTTGAAATTTTGTCGTGTTTTACGTCTGAAAAACTCTTATCTTTCTCGTCTCCCTATCCCATCCTCACTCACTCGGCCTGCTTCATCGTTCTTCTCCTCCATTTTTTCGTTAAACCCTATACCCTAAAGCCGCCGAGTTGCCCCACCCCATGAATCCCTCTCTTCTCCTTTCTCCCCCTTCCTCTCACCCTCGCCCTCTTCTCTTATTCCCTTTCACCCCTAATTCCTTCCCCAGGCCCTCTCGACGTCGTTTCAGGGTCTCTTTCCCCCGCAGCTCCCTCTCTACCCATGACCAACCCGCTTCCTCATCGGAAACGGAAGCCTCCAACATTTTCGGAGGCCCCAAGGAGCTGACTGGCATCCAACCCTTGGTTCAGAATTTGTCGCCGCCCGTTAGACTAGCCACTTCTGCTGTCATCCTTGCTGGAGCTTTAGCTGCTGGGTACGGCCTCGGCCTTCGTTTCGGTGGCAATCGGAATGCCGCCTTTGGTGGAGCTGCCGTCCTCGGGGCTGCTGGCGGAGCGGCCGTCTATGCGGTGAACGCCGCTGTTCCGGAAGTTGCGGCTGTTACTTTGCATAATTATGTAGCTGCCTGTGATAGCCCCGATGCTATGAAGAGAGAAGATATTGAAAATATTGCCCAAAAGTACGTGTTTTAAATCTTACCCAATTATTATTGTGATTAAGTTGAAAAGACTCTGGTTTTTGTTTTCACTAATTTCATTGGGAGCTAAAGTCTTTTGCAATGTTTAAAATAATTCAGATACGGAGTGAGCAAGCAGGATGAGGCATTTAACATGGAGCTTTGTGATTTGTACTGTCGGTATGTTTGATACTAGTTAAATCAGTTCTCTTCTTATTTGGAAAAAAAGATTTAGGTGCAAGGTTTGGCTCTGAATCTTCGATGTTACAGGTTTGTATCTTCTGTCCTTTCCTCTGGAAGTGAAGATCTTAGAGGCGATGAAGTTGAAACCATAATCAGCTTCAAAAATGCATTAGGCATTGATGACCCTGATGCAGCTTCCATGCATATGGAGGTAATCTCGTGATGTTCACTCTATGTAGACGTTTTGTCTTTAATGGAAATTTCAAAATTGTTTATTTGATTCTGCTTGCTAGATTGGTAGGCGAATCTTTAGGCAAAGGCTTGAGACTGGAGATCGTGATGGTGATTTAGAGCAGCGGCGGGTCAGTCACCTGTGATTATGTACACCTGTTATAATGAATTAGGAACTTAGGAGGATGCAATCCGCATGTGGATCTTGACCATTTTTAGTTTCTTTCCAGTGCAGGCATTTCAGAGGCTGATTTATGTTTCAACTCTAGTTTTTGGGGATGCATCAACTTTTCTTTTGCCTTGGAAGCGTGTTTTTAAGGTTACTGATGCACAGGTACTTATGACCATTATTTTTATGAACTTCTTTGCTCCTATTTTCTTATACTCTTCCAATCAATTATTTCAATCGCTTTACTTTTGGCATCATGAATGCAGCTCTGTCAGTTCAACTTTTGAAAATCTGATGATAAGTTCATACTTTTTTCAACCTGATAATAAGTCAATATATACCATTTATGCCTCCAGGTTGAGATTGCTATCCGTGATAATGCCAAACAATTGTATGCTTCCAAGTTAACTTCAGTTGGAAGAGGTAATGCGTGGATGTTCCTTCCGCAGTGTATTTTAGATTGACCATTTTAGAATTTAAGGTGGTTGTATGATTAATGTTCTTGTGCAATATCTAAAACCTGCCAAATAATGCCTTTAATGTTAATTCAATTTTAAGTATTTACTTTCAGATGTTGGTGAGGAACTGCTTGTCTCCCTTAGAAAAGCACAACTGAAATACAAACTTTCTGATGAGGTAATTTCTTCACAATTTTTGGCATTGGTGTTATTGGTATATGGTTGTTCTTAATATAGTAGTTTTCCGATTTGTAGCTTGCCAAGGATCTGTTGATGGAGCACAAAAGAAAGCTAGTTGAGGAAAATATTTCTGTGGCACTCAACATACTGAAGTCTAGGGCGAGAACTGTGTATGATTATGAATGCCTATACTCTAATGCAGTTTATTTCTTTTCAGTCAGAAAATTTTCCTTAGTGATGATGCTTAAATGTGTTTGTATATTTTTACATTTGCTTCTGATTATGAATGTTCTGTCCTTACCATAAAATATTAAACTTTTTGTTCTTTGATACCATTTGCTCAACTAATCAAGTAAGGTTTTCTCAGTGGGGGAGTCAAGCAAGCCGTCGAAGAGCTTGACAAGATATTGTCATTCAATGATTTGCTTATCTCTTTGAGTAAACACCCAGAAGCTGATCGTTTTGCCCGTGGGCTTGGTCCTGTCTCTCTAGTTGGTATGCTTCCTAGTCCTTTAATCAGATACATGGCTATTAGACCTTGTCAATTGTACTGCACGTTTTTATATTTAAGCATATGATGAAATTGGATGAACTGGGTGAAATTTTGTCTGGCTTTGTTTAAAACGGGTGAGCAAACCTGTTTCTTACCAAGTTGTATTTATGCTTAATTTTTATGATAACCGAGGATTGACCATCCCTCATCCAAAACCATTAAACTAGCATTATTTATGACTGGCACAGGTGGTGAGTATGATAGTGACAGAAAGATGGATGACTTGAAGCTTCTTTATAGGGCTTATGTATCTGAATCTTTATCTGGTGGCCGCATGGAAAAGGATAAGGTAATTGAATTCCTTCTTTCTATATTCTTGTTCAGTTGCCTCATGGTTGGTCTTAATAGCTTAGAGGTCCAGAGAACATCAACAAATTCCTTTATTATAGCAGTTGTTACCTTTTCTGAAGCATTATGTCTAATTTTTGTTTTAAACTATTCCTATCGGCAGAAACATTATCACTCCTGGAGAACAATTCTTAGGGGATGCCACTAGTGTAATTTTGATTATCACTCCTGGAGAAAAATTCTTAATGGAAGAAAATTGAATGCTCATAACCTTGACTAAATGAAATGATCCATGTTATGTTATGGGAAATATTAAAAGAATATCTAGATGGTTTTTCTTGGATAATGTTGTAAAGGAGGCTGGAAGTAAACCTGCAAAGTTATGTTATAAGTAGCTGGTGCTTCTGGCTGGTATTGTTCTTTATATGTATGTTCAAGTGTAAAATCTAGAAGCTTTTCTTTTTACTAAGTTGTAGAGCTGGGAAGGTTATTGTTGTTTTCTGTAACTTCTGAACTTCCTGATTATTACTAGTTTTGAAAAGATGAAGATCCTGATAAAGTTGAAAATATCCAGGGTGTTAGTCGGAAATATTTGCTTCTCATTTTTATAGCATATGCAAGCAAAGCACCATTAGGATTCACCTATAGAATTTTTTTTTGTCGTCCTGCTATTAATCTGGTTGCCTCCCTTTATTCTTCACTTCCCACCTCATGATAAAACCTAACAGCATCAAACTTAGGAGACTTCTTTTATTGCCCTTTATATAACTATTAATTTCATGGCTACTCAGCCTGGTGTCTCCTTTTTTGTTGATTCATTTTTTAAATTGTGACTGCATGGAAACTTTAGACTTATTAGTGGATAAACTAGCTGATAAGAGTCCCATTGTTTGCTCAACAGTATCAGGGAGTGTTTTCAACAGTCAAAACAACTGCTTACTGCATTCCTTTTTTCTCTGTTCTGTCTTGGTTTACTAGTAGGTTTTGATGCATTATCTTTGTATTTTGCAGCACATTGTCTTTTTGTTGTCTAATGCTTGTTTCTTTTGTTGTCTGTGTCTGAACTTCAGCTTACTGCATTGAACCAACTGAGGAACATACTTGGCTTGGGCAATAAAGAAGCAGAAGCTATCATACTTGATGTTACTTCGAAAGTATATCAGAAACGGCTTTCAGAGGCTTTTCAGGGTGGTGACCTTGAGATGGCAGATAGCAAGGCTGCCTTCCTCCAGAATCTTTGTGAAGAATTGCACTTTGATCCACAAAAGGCTAGTCAGATTCACGAAGGTATTAGAAGCAGGGTTGGGAAAAGGAAAAGGCTGAGACTTTTTTGTCTTCCCTATTAGGATATTGTTTTTTCTGTTTTCAGTGTTAAAATATTATTTGAAGTGTCTGATATGTCTATTTTGTTTCAAGAAATCTACCGGAAAAAGCTTCAACAATGTGTATCTGACGGTGAGCTGGATGAAAGTGATGTTGCTGCATTGCTGAAGGTGCGAGTCATGCTCTGCATTCCTCAGCAAACTGTTGATGCAGCTCACTCAGATATCTGTGGCAGTTTGTTTGAGAAGGTAAAATTGTGTCCCTTTGGCCTGGAGATTCATTATTCTAATACTATATCTACTCAAAATTCAGTCTGAACAGTTATTTCTTTGCTTTATGTTCTACACTTGAGAATAGAATAAGTAGATTCCTTGATTTAGTATTGCACTAGCACCTCATCAGCTGTACTGTACTTTGAAAGGGATATATAGTCCTGGAGGTTGGATGAAATCTGGAACTATTTGTGGCATCAGCACATCTGTAAACATTATGCACTAGTAAAATGTTTGATGTCTTTATGATACTGTCATGTTGATATGGAAAAGCTGGGAAAAATGAAAAATCTCACATGGATTATTGGAACCAAAAGATGTGGTTAGTTGTGTCTTAATTCTTTTAATTATAAATGATCACTTCAGGCCGTGAAGGATGCTATTTCTGCTGGTGTTGATGGCTATGATGCCGATGTAAAGAATGCTGTGAGGAAAGCTGCACATGGTTTGCGATTAACTAGAGAAGCAGCTATGTCAATTGCGAGCAAGGCTGTGAGTGCACACTACAGTTATTTTGTGCCAATGGTTATTCATTTTGTTAAATTTGAGCTCTAGGTTTAACGTCTTTCTCTCTGCTTGAAATCATCATGTATGTGCTCAGGTCCGTAAGGTTTTCTTGAATTATGTGAAACGGTCTCGATCGGCGGATAATCGGACAGAATCCGCAAGAGAACTTAAAAAGTTGATTGCCTTTAACACCTTGGTTGTCACAGAATTGGTGGCAGACATCAAAGGGGAATCTTCTGATACTCCATCAGAAGAACCTGCTAAAGAGGAAGTAAAAGAAGTTGACGAGGATGATGAATGGGAATCCCTTCAGACACTTAGGAAAATAAAACCTAACAAGGAACTTAATGCAAAGTTGGGCAAGCCAGGCCAAACAGAGATAACACTCAAAGATGACCTCTCCGAAAGAGACCGTATGGACCTCTACAAAACATACTTGTTATATTGTCTGACAGGTGAAGTCACCAGGATTCCTTTTGGTGCTCAAATAACCACGAAGAAGGATGATTCAGAGTATGTTCTACTGAACCAGCTTGGTGGGATCCTTGGTTTGACGAGTGAGGAGACAGTAGAAGTCCATCGGAGTTTGGCGGAGCAGGCTTTTAGGCAACAAGCTGAGGTGATTTTAGCTGATGGACAGTTGACCAAGGCTAGGATGGAGCAGCTCAATGAGCTGCAGAAGAATGTTGGCTTACCTGGACCATATGCACAGAAAATAATAAAGAGCATAACAACTACCAAAATGGCAGCTGCTATTGAAACAGCTATTGGTCAAGGGAGACTCAACATTAAGCAGATAAGGGAACTCAAGGAATCAGGTATTGATTTAGACAACATGATCTCAGAGAGCTTACGGGAAAACCTCTTCAAGAAAACTGTAGATGAGATTTTCTCATCAGGCACTGGCGAGTTTGATGAAGAAGAAGTCTATGACAAAATCCCAGCAGATCTCAAGGTTAATCCTCAGAAGGCAAAAGGTGTTGTTCATGATCTCGCACGGACTAGATTGTCCAATTCACTTATTCAAGCTGTGGCACTGCTACGGCAGAGAAACCGACAGGGAGTGGTAAGGAACATTCTAGCTTGGTTTCATATGGTTCAATAGTGTTTGGTGTTAGCATACTTGTATTTGTAACAAGGTCAATTAATGCCTAAGATTCGTTGCTGGTTTTGTAGGTTTCCTCGCTTAATGACTTGCTAGCTTGTGACAAAGCTGTGCCTTCGGAGCCACTATCATGGGAGGTGCCGGAGGAGCTAGCTGATCTGTTTGGTGTATACGCACAAAGTAATCCTGCTCCTGAGAAGTTGTCCCGCCTGCAGTATCTGCTTAACATAAGTGATTCAGTGGCGGCAGCTGCCAAAGAGATGGGACATGGAGCAGTATCAGTCGGAGCAGAGGAAGAAAAGTTTGTGTTTTGAATGTTTGCTTGAAATTGTGGTGTAGAGAGCCTTTTGTTTAGGGAGCTCAGTTTTGAAGGCTTTTCTTTTTTTATATGTTACTAAGTTGAAAAGGAGAAGAGTAGTAGGATCGAGGTAGGATGGCGATAGTGATAAAGGTGTTTGATCTTAATTGCTGCTTTCTTCTTTCTCTATCCGTGTTTTCCTTACACTTATTATTTTTACTCAATGGTATTTTCCAAAACATGATATTCTCTCTTTATATATAATAATAACAACGAAAATTCTCTGACTTGTATCTTTCTTTATCTTTTCCTTTCAGTTGAATTCGAGTTTAGTAATACTTAATTTGAATGACCTTTATTGAAATTTTCATTTTTAACATTTTTATATTATTATGTTATTGCTCTTGATATATATACTATTAACCTTGAGTATTGAGTTAAGCTCAAGTTTAAATATATATAAGCTTAATCAAGCTAGAGTAGTTTAATTATATCTCGAGTCGAGCTCTAACTTAAAAAATAAATGTTTAATCGAGTTCAAGTTGAGTATCAAGCTTGAGTTTGCCGGGATCTGAGCTCAGGTCAAAGCTGGGGAAGACCCTCAAGTATGGGCATCAATCATGCATTTTTTTTATAACTCATTCTACGACCATTGACCATATTGATCACACACGCACCTCGTCCACCACCACTAAAAGAGGGGAAATTATTAGCAAAAACCATCAGTTAATGCAAATCAAGTATGAGATAAATCAATTATTACATCTATTAATTATTTTCTGCTATTGTGTTTTGTACATATATGCCTCCATAACTTTGCTAGCTTCTCAAAAGAAAGAGATCTACTGCCTAATAGTATAGAACAAATGAACAAGGAAATGAAATTGCAGAGGCACAACTTTGCTAGCTTCTCAAAGAAAAGAGATCAACAGCCTAATAATAGCTTCTTGTTATCAAAAGAGCAAGGAAATGAAATTGCAGAGACTTGTCAGACAAAGCAGGGACTTCAATTGGTGCCTGCCTGCATGCAAATGAATGACACAGAGTAAACAGAGAAGCAATGACTATGAATTTTCACAAACCGCATATAGTAGGTGTGATATCCTTCATTTTCTTGTAGAAGATAAACAAGCAATTTTTTAGCTATAAATATAAACCAAGTGCTTAAAAGATATAATTTATTGAATTTAGAGAGTTATGAGGTTATTGATGTCATGAAGCAACTATTATTTCGCATAGAATTCATCCCAAGATATGCAACTATTAGGGCCGCAAAAGCACCAAGCATGGTTAAAGAACAAATTTCGTTAGCTCTTTTCTAGTGTTAACTGGATAAAGAGCAAGTAGAAGATGAAGCACTTCTCTAGATAATCCACATAAGCCATAAACTATGTAACTTTATATGTATATATGGTTGAGGTTACCATGAGAGTCTGTTACTCTACCAGTCTTTATTTAAAAGAAAATCATGAAGAAATTAACATGTTCCAAAGAAAGGAAAGAAAAGGGAACCTCTTCCTGTTTCAATAGTGGGAAAAGCTTACTCAATGCCTGAGGTTCAAAAACATTCCCAAATAGGATATTGGCATCTAGAATAAAATAGAATTAACATTTTGGTTTTTTGCTATGCTATCACATAGACATATTAAGCGATGTTCATACGCTCAGAGCATAGGATACTCCAAGAGAACCAGCATCAAAACATTAAACCCTATGATTCCAACTTCCAAGCTCAAGTGTTACGGTAAATGTAGTCTAAAGTTTGGCATGCCATTGAGTTCTACTCTTAGCAAATACAACTATTACTTTAGCAGGTTAATAAATTAAAATAATGAAGCCAGCAATCTCATTGGATTCCAAGGAACTTGCAGTAACAGTAGTGAGAAAGAGTACAATTGGATATGATTAACAGTAATTTTAAAATAAATGGAGGAAGCTAATATAACTACCTGAATTCGTATGTCATTGTTGGTAGATGTTGCGGATTGCAGCGTTGATACTCTTACAATCAAAATCCATGCTCTTCATCCAGTTCTCAAAGTCTCCAATTTCCTAAAACCAACAATTCATCAAAAACCCAGTTGTAATTAATTTAAAAAAGAGAGTCAAGGATGAGATAGAAAGTGGGAAAAACCTTGACAGCGGTGTTAATGGCGTGAGAAGCGGCGAGCCATTGATCGGTCTGCTTCATGAAACGAGCAATTGTAGAAGCCAAAGCACGAATCTCCGCCTCGATTCGCTTCTCGTTTATAAACGACTCTTGCACACCTCCATTCACCGCCTCCACCAACAAATCCGACACTCTCCCCGCTTTCTTAATCGCATCTTTCTTCGCTTTCTCTGTTCCGATCAATTCCTTTAAACTAATTAATTAATTACTTAATTAACACACACACACACACACACAAAAAAAAAAAAAAAAACAGAACTGACCGGCCTGATCCCGGAGCTTGAGAGAGTTGTTGTGGTGATGGTGGTAGATTTGGATTAAAGAAGATTCAAGATCTCCTCCTGACCCGGCTGGGGATTTGTTTATCTCGAATGAGGATAACACGCGCCCACGCGTCTGTGGAAGCTGCGGTGAGTTCATATCTGTCTCAGTTAGCTATGCCACCGAGTTTCGAGTTCGCTTTCCTTTCGGTTTGTTTGTGTTTGTGTTGTTAGTTAAGTCAACTGCTTTAACAGTAACACATTCGCCAAATCTTTGTCTCTACTTCTTTGGGCCCAGGCCTCGCATAAAAGCACCTAAGCCCACCTAAGGGAAAAAAAAAAAAAACTTATATAGACATCTGATAAATGCATTTTCATAATATTATGTTGTTTAATAAGATAATTTTACATTTAAGTTATATCTTTATAAGATAATTTTATGTACAAAAATTACGTCTTCATAATATAACTATTTGATTAATAATTATAATTTATTAGACTTTTTTACATATTGAAATATTATTATACCAACGTTATAAACTATTAACAATCCCCATAGTTTAAAATGTTGGTAACTTACTTTATAGCCTTTCACACAAACATATATTATGCATACAAAATAGTATCTCTTGATTTGGACTATCAATTAGCAGATGTATTTTCATAATTCTAATGAAGTTAGTGTTCGAAAATTAAACCGCAACTCCTAGTATTAGAAGTTAAAATACACTACACATAATATTCATTTATATTTTCGTCATAGGTTGTTCACTTTTAGCACTAATATGACCATATGTTTATCTTGTTCATAATAAACATTTATAAGAGAGACTCCACCTCTACTTGTTGAAGCTGCACCACTTCTTATGTTTATATAGGTAGAGTTCCTATAATGACTCTATTGCTTTATACATTTAAACAATAAACCTTGAAATTCATCAAGAGTATTCAATCTCGTTCTCTATATGCAATGGACCACGCTAATTTTCATTAAACTTGTTTTTAGAATGAATTTTACTAATGCATTACAGACACATAAAGATAACTTGTTTTTACCCATTTAAGTGCAAAGGTTACTAATTACCTGGGTGTTACAACTGTAGAACCCAATTATTGCCCGGGCCCAACAAAGAAATAAAACCCAAATTAAAAAACCCAATAACACCTAAAAACCCTTAAGCCCAACCTAACCCACCTAACCCTAGCCCACATACAAGCCCAAAAACTAAAAAAACATTTTTCAGAAAAAAACCCTAGCCCCTAAAGTGCCGCCCCTAGTCTTCTGACTTCTGCCCTCTGCCTCTGCCACCGCCCTTGCCGAAGCCTGCTTCCACCTGCCCTCTGCCATTGCCACTCCTCAAGTTGCACCTGCAAGAGAAGAAGAGAAAAGACAACAATAATAAAAAACTTGTAAAATGGCTATATAAGCCATCAAAAAATCCATTGTAACAGGGGGGACGAGGAGAAAGAATACAAAAATAAAGAGATTTCAGATTCACAAACAATCAAGTGATTAAATACAAACGCAAAAAACGGAGATTAATCCCTACAAAAAATTAGAATCAAAAGAGAGGAAAGAGGTGATTTCATTTTTATTTTCAAGTTCTTTTTTACTCTTTTTTATTTTATTTTCTACTATATATAGTTTTATTGTTTATCATTCGTTTTTAGACTAATATATATATATATATATATATATAACTTTAAATAAAAAAAACATTTTTTTACCTTTTCCGGCCACCGAGTGCGGTGGCCGGAGCGACGGCGTCGACGACGGATGAGCGGCGGCCCACTCACCGGAGAACCCCCCACCTGCAGAGAAAACAGAGAGAAATCTCAGTTTTTTTTTAAGAAATAGAAGAAATGATTTTTTTGTTTAAAATCGACCTTAAATAGGACCAGTGAAACGACACCGTTTCACTCAGGCCCCTAGGGCCAAAAACGACGTCGTCTGGTCACAAGGTCCGCGCGTCAACCCGACCCGATCAGAGGGTCCGCGCGTTTTTGAAAGGAAGGGCTAATTGCACTGTTAGCCCTTCCGCATTTTTAGTTTTTTTAAATCAAGTTTTCAGTATTCGCACATTGGCCCTGAAATTTTGTATGGTTTCGCGATTTGGTCTTCCCTCGAAGCGCAACATTTAATTTGCTGGGAAAATTGTCCCTTTAGTCCCCCATGTAATCCGCGCACTCCAAATAGGTCATTTCCTTTTTATTTTATTTCAGATTTTCCCCAAAAACTCGTTTTCAATTCGATTTTAGTCCTTTTTTAATTATTTTGACTATTTCAGTATTAAATTAATTACCTTTAATATTATTTAGCTATTATATACTTATGTTATTATTATTATATTTATTATCGCTGATTTAAATCTTAGTTTCGTACCATTATTATTATATTGTATTTAATAATCATTTTAAACATTATTCTCAACATTTCTTAGCTATTTTATTATTAACCATGTTTATTCTTGTTCTTGTTATCATTGCATTTACTATTATTATTAGTATTACTACTCTTGTTTTATTATTATTACCATTATTTTATTTTTTTTCATTTTATTATCAATACTATTATTTTATTTTCATTATTATTGTTATTTCTAATATTACATCATCATTTTTACATATACTTATATATTAGTTATTATTACTATTTATTATTATTATCATCATTATTATTATTTTAATTATTTTGATTATTATTATTACTATTATTATTATCGTGACTATTATATTATTAACATATTTGCTTTTTATTATTATCCTTATTAATACCTTTTACTTTCATTGTTATTTCTATTATTATTATTTTACTATTTTATATATTACTTATTTATTTATCGATTTACTATTAAGTTTCCTTTATTATTATTCTTATTTATTTTCATTTTTATCTCTTTTATTACTTTTACCTATTATTTCCCTTTTAAGTTACATAGCTTATTTGTTATATTTCTTTTATTTTTCGTACTACTCGTTTATTATCATTTCGTTATGCTTGTTAATATCATGATTCATTTCTTTTCATTTTTATAAACTTGCGTTACATCAACTTTCGCCCGACACAAAATGGCTTTCTTTCACAAATGCAATATTCCGTATTTAGAAATTCGAGAGATCATGCCCTAAAGTATTGACTTTCGATTTTTCTCATTTAATCTAAATAACCGAATATCCTTTTAAAACAAATACATTTTAACAAAAAGCCTATTCTCGGGAACTCAAAATGTCGTGTCCTAAAGCATTGGATGTGATGTTTTGTTATTCCGAGATAAGATTTTCTAAAACCAAGGCGATGTCCTGTATTTAGAAGCTCGAGAAATCATGCCCTAAAGTATTGGGTTTCCTTTTCTCGTCCATTCTAAATAACAAGATATCCTTTCAATCAAATCCATAAGTTTTGAATAAAAGGCAAGTTCAACTTTAAAGGTCGAAATGTGGTGTCCTAAAGTATTGGATGCAACACTTCACCTTAAAACGAGACGGCCCTTGGCATACATTTCCAATTTATCCAAATTTATTCTTCAACAACAAGAGGGATCGTATTTTGAATTCTTAAGTTTTCAACTTTCGACATTAAGACATTAGATAATCAATTAGGTACCAATTTTGGGCGTATCGAGGGTGCTAACCCTTCCTCGTACGTAACCGACTCCCGAATCCATTTTCTGATTTTCGTAGACCAAAATTGTGTTTTTGATAAATTAATCTGATTATTAAAAACAAACACTTTTTAAGGTGACCCGATCACACCTCATCAAAAAAGATTGGTGGCGACTCCTGTTTTTTTATTCGTTTTCAAAACCCACGTCGACCCCGTTTTTTCCAAAATTCAAAAATGGTTACGACAACAACCATAGGCTTTCCATTCTATTTCTTGTCTCATCCTCCTTATCAAAGACAATTAGGAATTGGTTACCCCCATTCTGTTGATATTCACATCAAATACTCCACCCATCTTGAAGTTTTCTTTGAGAGTCATGGTCTCATAAAAGCATCGAGCGGTTCCCACCACACACCTCTTCAACAACTTGACCATTTCTTCATTCACCTCCCCTGTGATCATCTTCATACTATTAATCTCCTTCCCAATCCTTTCAGAATCCCACCGCTCCTTCGAGGATGACATTTCATTCCGATTAGATTCCACTGCCGAACAGAATCCATCACCTTATTGCGTTATTCCTCAACCTCGTTCAGACCACATCTCCAACACGACGCACCTTAGGCTTCAACTTCCTCCAATATGAGGTTCTTCCTTTAAACGGGCTAAGGACACAGAAACCCATATCTCCTACTACGACGACCTTATGAGGAATGAAAGTATCCACTACTTCCCATGGTATTTGAGCAATTGTCGCAGGCATCTCCAATGCATCCTATCTAGAAGATAGTCAACAAACAAAGTCTCGTATCTCCTCCTGTTTGTTTTCAAGCACTCCACGGACTTATCCAAAAAAAAAAAATATATAAATGTGTGATGTTATAATTAGATGGTTAGGCCCTACTAATGAAAGGTTTTATTTAGAGTAAAGCAAACATCTCAATCAATAGCTAAGCTACCATTAATATACTGATTGACTGGTTTAACTAAACGAATTATCTAGTATGCATATACCATGGGCTAATTTATTATAATGTACAAATATAAAAAAAAAATCAAAGCATTTAATGGAAAAGAAATGATCAAACCAGTGACTCTCAGCCTCTGACCAGTGACCATCTCAAACTTAAAAAGCTAATGGTATCTATTTAAAGAAATATATAATATAGTAACAAAAAGTAGCAATAATTTACAGGCAACCTGTGAATAATTGTGCTTAAGAAGAAAGAAAAACGATTCATTAATATGCTTCAAAATACACAAACAACATTGTCCTTCTTGGAACTCGATCAAACATTAACATGCAAGCTGCTTATTGTTTAAGCATGCTTTATTTTTCTTCTTATTTTTATTTTGGTGGAATCACTTTTCTTTCTTTTGTTGGATTCATAACAAACGATAAGTAATATTTTTTTATTCGTAAACTGTTTTCCCTCATACGACAATATAAACATAGAAGCAAATCCTGGGTAGTCCTCATTAATTATTAGGCCAAAGCAACGGAGGAGCTATATTAATTAGGCTTCCGGCAATTCTTCCTGATTTCACCATTTGATCCGGTGAGTGGCTTAATATCTCCCATCTTTATCATTGCAGCAACAAAGTCTGAATAGAATTTCTTCACGTTGCTGCTGTATGTTTTGACCAATGAATCGGTGGATCCGCCATTGAAGAGTTCTTGGTCTGAGTGGAGTAGACCCTTTTTGTTGTTTAAGAGGTTTTCGAAGTATTTGGAGTCAAAAGAATTTGGGGTTGCCAGGTCTAGGGGTGCAAGGTTGTTGTCTCCAGATCCGCTGGTTCTTGGGCAGCTACTTCGCCTTGTCTTTGCAAATGAAGTATCGATGTTTGTCTCGTTGTATATGCGATTTCTGAAAACCAAGCACCTTGCCTTCCCAATTGTGTGAGCCCCTGGCTCAGCAACATAAAGCAATTTGGCTTAGAAGAGATCTATAGATATAATAAAGTAGTACAGACTGAAGTGCAGGAGAGGAAAGAATGTTCTATACTTGTATTATACCAGATAATGAAACCATGTCCTTAGTAGAAAGACCTTGCGCTTGGAATAAGCTGATGAGTTGGCTAAGATTGGCACTACCCAGTGGGAGGGCACTATTTGCATCAGAAAAGCTGGCGGTCTTTGAATCCCTTCTTCCAAGCTTAACATCCCAGTCGGGCCCTCCAAGCTGCACCAATCAAACTCAATTTTCTATATTCATTTGGTGACATACTAATATGCAGTATATACGTTGGACTGTTCATTTCAAGTGCTTACAATAACAACGGAGTCCCGAGCTGCAATGGCTAAGATATCAGCACACGAGACTACACCAGGACACACTTTCTCCACCTTGGCCTTAATCTCATCAACAACTTCGAAACCTCTCAAGGACCCATTACTGGGAGTAGCAGTTTGCTCCCCAGTGAAAGAAGAAGTATCGTCTAGGAGTACTGACCTATCACAACCCTGTCATAATTAGATATGATAAATACAGGACGTACTTAATTAATAACCATATATATATACACATATATACTAAGTTACTAACTGACTAAGTATTTCATTAGTCATTCACTTGCTCCATATGCAATCCTTTCCCCTTTTGAGTGGTTAAGATTAATATGAGCCAAGGTGCAAAGGCATCATACATCAGTACTTGTATTGGCTCCACAAATGGAATTTCTTTAGGTCCGCAGGGAAAAAAACACATGCATGCATGCATGGTTGGAAAGGTATTCTGGATTGAGTTTTATATTGATTACACCAAATATATATACACGAGATTAAACATTTGACGGCGCTTTTCAACATGAAACTCCAATATATTATTAAATTGAAAGGAATGAAAAAAAAGTTACTCAAGTTCCGTTGACCAAGAACACTGAATATGCTTATGTGACCATGTGTATATATAGTAAGAAGATGGAAAGAGAAAGAGTGGAAATTACGTTGACAAAACAGTCATGGAAGAACAAGCGGAGGAGAGAAGCACCCAAGCGCTGCTCTTTTGACACAGCTGTTTCAACTACTGACTCAACCGTAGACAACACCTTTGGACATGATTTAGAGTAGAAATTAGTGGAGAGCTGAGCATGACTACTGCTCCCTATCATCATCCAAACCACTACAACAAACAAGACACCAAATGAAGAAGCCATACTCACAACTCTGAATATGCTTATATATTATTATACTAGACAAACTATAATAGAAGAAGATAAAAAAGTGCAGAGGTGTTTAGATGAATGGATGGTGGTACCATTAGCCATTAGGGATAAGATATATAGGCATGTGGCACGGTGACACCGGCAAGTCATTAAGGCATGTGTAGTGTCGTAACCATTTTTTTTGGAAACAACAATGATCGACTTTGGTTTTGAAAACGAAAAATAAAAAATGAGAGTTGCCACCGATCCTTTTTATTGGGGTGTGATCGGGTCACCTCGTAAAACAGTTGTTTTTAATAAACAATTTGATTTGTCAAAACAACGATTTCGGTCTACGAAATTAAAAAAAAAACGGGTTCGGGAGTCGGTTACGCACGAGGAAGGGTTAGCACCCTCGATACGCCCAAAATTGGTACCTAATTGATTATCTAATGTCTTAATGTCGAAAATTTGAAAAGATTTGAAAATACGATCCTTTTTTATTTTTTAAAAAAACTTGAACAAATCGAAAATGGATGATAAGACCCTCTTATTTCGAAGAGATAAAATGTCATACTCAGTAAGTTAAGGCACGACATTTTGGACTCCCGAAACTGAGCTTGTCTCTTGCCTTTAAAATTCGGATTTAAGTTTGAAGAGGATATTCCGTTATTTGTCAGATGAGAAACCGGAACTCAGTAAGTTAGAGCTCGATTTCTCGAAATTCCAAATACGGGACATTGCCTTTATTTTAAAACAAACTTATTTCAGGGTATCTAGATGTCATAACCAGTAAGTTAGGGCATAACACCTCGATTTTCGAGAACAAGTATTCTATTCAAAACTTGTATTGCGATTTTTAAAAAGGATATTCCGTTATTCAGATTGAATGAGAAAAACCGGAACCCAGTAAGTTAGGGCTCGATTTCCTCGAATCTTTAATACGAAATATCGGTTATTTTAAAAACCTGATGTATCGAGAAAGATTAGTTTGACAAATGATAATATGAAAATACGAAGTTAGGTGTGAAAAGAATAATAATAATAAAATAACGATATGAAATTCGAATAATATACTAATACGAGTGATACTAATAAGTTAATAGTAATAATAAATAAACATAATAATATAGATGATAATAGTAGTATATTAGTAATAGTAAAAATAATAATAAAATGATGATGATAGGAAATATAATAAACAATAAATATAATAATAGCGTATACAAAAAAATAAATACAATGTAGCAATGATATTAGGAATAAAATAAATAATAATAGGTAAAATAGATATAATGATAAAGTAAAAATAATGTAATAATAATATTAAAATAAAAATGGTAAATAACGTGATGGATATAATAATATTGAAAGCAATAATAATAAATAATAGTAATAAATATAATAATAATATAGCATTAAAGAAAATAATAATATTAACAAAAATAAAAATAAAAATAATAAAAATGATAATAAATATATAATATAATAGCTTAAGAAATTAAAAAAAAACAAATAATAGTGATAATAATAATAATAGGGGAAATAGTAAAAAGGAATAAAAATAATAAAAATAATAGTGATAAAGTAATGATAATAATAATAGCGTTAAATGATAATAATAATAATAAATAATAAGAAGAAGAACATCAAATTAATAAAATTTTAACAATAAAATAGCAAAAATAATCAAAAGGACTAAGCTGCACTTAAAACAGAAATTCTGGGCAAATCTGAAATAAATAAAAGAGGAAGAGGACCCTATTGAACGCGCGAATAACATGGAGGGACTCAAAGGGAAATTTTCCCTTCTCCTCCAAAACGCGCAGCATAAGGGGGGCCAAATTGAAAACCAAAATAATTACAGGGCGAGATTGAAAAATAAAATAAACTTAATTGCAAACAAATAAAAAGGCGGAAGGGCTAAAAGTACAATTAGCCCTTCCGTCAAAAACACGCGGACCCTAGTCCTGGGCTGGGTCGGATCTCGGGTCGAGGGGCTAAACGACGCTGCGTTTAAGGCGTTTAAGGCCGACCTCAAAACGACGCTCGTTTTGGGAGGCTATTTAAGGCCCAAATTTTCCAAAAAAATCATTTCTCCCGCTTGTTTTAAAAAACTCTAATCTTTCTCTTTTTTTCTCTCGCAGTCCTTGTCTCCGGTGAGGATTCCGACGATCACGCATGCATGAGCTCTTTCACATGCCACCCACCGCACACGGTGGTCAAAATAGGTAAAATTTCCTTTTTTTCTTCCCCCTTTTTTATATATATACTGTTTTTAATAAAAAGACGAGAATATATATGTGGATATATAATGGATTCGAAGAACAAAAATAAAAGAAGAAAAGGAAATAAAAAGGACCTTAGCACTTTTGGAATTTGTTTTTCTTTCCTTCCGATATCTACTACTTTTTTGTTTTTGCTTGAATCTTTGCTTGTTTTTTTTGTATTCTAAATCCATCCAAAAAGTTTACATTTTGTTGGGGCTTTTATAACCAGATTTCAATACATTTTGCTCTTTTTTTTCATTTTTCTTCTTTACATTTTGCAGTACTTGGCGGTGGCAGTGCAAGTGGCTCTGACAGTAGCGGTGGAGCAGAGGCAGGGCAAGTGGAGGGGCTAGGCTGCGGCGCCACTTGGATTAGGGGGGCTAGGGTTTTGTTTTTTTCATTTGGGTATTGGGCTAGGGTAATTTTGAATTGGGTCTATTTTTATGGGTTAGTTTAATGGGTTGTAGGTGTTATTGGGCCGGGCAAATTATGGGTCTTACAGCTGCCCCTCTTTGCTCATTGTCGTGTAACAAGAATAGAGCAAAGACATAAAGAAGGCCCAAATTTGCCCGGTCTTGCTGAACCCTGACTTATTTGGTGCCCCTCTTCTTCAGTTAGCCTCGTTTCAGTCCACTGCATCTCGTTGCTTCGATCCACTTCACTTGACTTTGACAGAACAATTATTGCCTTCAATCTGCTCTATCTTCAGGAAGACTTCAATCTTCAGTCTGCTCCACTATCATCTCTAGGAACAAGATCTGAACTTTTCAATTTGCTTTCTTACAATCTTCAGAAAGACTTCAATCTTCAATCTGCTCCACTATCATCTCTAGGGAACAAGATCTGAACTTTTCAATTTGCTTCCTTACTATCTTCAGGAAGACTTCAATCTTCAGTCTGCTCCACTATCATCTCTAGGGAACAAGATCTGAAATTTTCAATTTGCTTCCTTACTATCTTCAGGAAGACTTCAATCTTCAGTCTGCTCCACTATCATCTCTAGGGAACAAGATCTGAACTTTTCAATTTGCTTCCTTACTATCTTCAGGAAGACTTCAATCTTCAGTCTGCTCCACTATCATCTCTAGGGAACAAGATCTGAACTTTTCAATTTGCTTCCTTACTATCTTCAGGAAGACTTCAATCTTTAATCTGCTCCTGAAAACTCAGGACTGCCAGACTTGTTATCTTCAATCTGCTCCTGAAAACTCAGGACTGCCAGACTTGTATCTTCAATCTGCTCCTGCAACTTCAGGAATGCCAGATTTGCTATCTTCGATCTGCTCCTGCAACCTCAGGAATGCCAGACTGGTATCTTCGATCTGCTCCTGCAACCTCAGGAATGCCAGACCTGCTATCTTTAAGCTATTCCTGCAACTTCAGGAATGCCAGACTAGTATCTTCGATCTGCTCCCTACAAACTCAGGGATTGCCAAATCTGCTATCTCCAATCTGCTCCCTGCAAACTCAAGGATTGCCAGACTGATGTCTTCGATCTGCTTCCTGCAAACTCAGGAATTGCCAGACCTGATGTCTTCGATCTGCTTCCTGCAAACTCAGGAATTGCCAAACCTGATGTCTCGATCTGCTTCCTGCAATTTTAGGAATTGCCAGATCTGATGTCTTCAATCGCTCCTCAGAACTCGTGGATCGCCAGATTGGCTATCTTCAATCTGCTTCCTGCAAAGCTCGGGAATGCCGATTTGTTATCTTCAATCGCTTCTCCGCAAAGCTCGGGAATGCCAGATTGGCTATCTTCAATCTGCTTCCTGCAAAGCTCGGGAATGCCGATTCTTTGTCTTCAATCTGCTTCCTGCAAAGCTCAGGAATGTCAGATTGGCTATCTTCAATCTGCTTCCTGCAAAGATCAAGAATGCCAGATTTGCTGTCTTCAATCTGCTTCCTGCAAAGCTCAAGAATGCTAGATTGGCTATCTTCTTTCTGCTTTCTGCAAAGCTCAGGAATGCCAGATTTGCCTTCGATCTTGCCCCACTACTGTTTAGGGCGACAAGGTCCACAATCTTCAACCTATTCCACTACTAGTCAGTGGCAATAGGACAATCTTCAACCTATTCCACTACTGGTCAGTGGCAATAGGACAATCTTCAAACTAGTCAGTGGCAATAGGACAATCTTCAAACTATTCCACTACTGGTCAGTGGCCATAGGATGGTCTTCAACCTATTCCACTACTGGTCAGTGGCAATAGAACAATCTTCAACCTATTCCACTACTGGTTAGTGGTAATAGGACAATCTTCAACCTATTCCACTACCGGGTCAGGTGGCAATAGGATGGTCTTCAAACTATTCCACTACCGGGTCGCTGGCAATAGGACAATCTTCAACCTATTCCACTCTTTGGTTAGTGGCAATAGGACAATCTTCAACCTATTCCACTCTTCGGTCGGTGGCAATAGGATGGTCTTCAAACTATTCCACTCACGGGTCGTGGCAATAGGACAATCTTCAACCTATTCCACTCACCGTCGGTGGCAATAGGACAATCTTCAACCTATTCCACTCTTGGTCGGTGGCAATAGGACAATCTTCAACCTATTCCACTACTAGTCGCTGGTGGCAATAGGACAATCTTCAACCTATTCCACTCTTCGGTTAGTGGCAATAGGACGGTCTTTCAAACTATTCCACTCACCGGTCGCGGCAATAGGACAATCTTCAACCTATTCCACTACCGTCGGTGGCAATAGGACAATCTTCAACCTATTCCACTCACGGTCGGTGGCAATAGGACAATCTTCAACCTATTCCACTCACCGGTCGGTGGCAATAGGACAATCTTCAACCTATTCCACTCTTCGGTTAGTGGCAATAGGACGGTCTTCAACCTATTCCACTCTTTCGGTCGCTGGCAATAGAATAATCTTCAACCTATTCCACTACTGGTCAGTGGCAATAGGACAATCTTCAATCTATTCCACTACTGGTTAGTGGCAATAGGACAATCTTCAACCTATTCCACTACTGGTCAGTGGCAATGGGATGGTCTTTAACAATGTTGCTACACCGTCCTCTGGGGACATATCCTGTAAACTCAGTTTTATGTACTTATGCTTATGCAAATAATGCGGATGCTATGATCGGAATGACTCAAACGTTCCTAACTACATGTGCTATGGATGACATTTACGTGAATGCAGAATGTCATGAGAATGATGATTTTTTTCAATGATTAAGATGCAATGATCGTAATAAATCGAATGCTCCTAACTAAATGATATTATAGAGGACATTTGCATGAATGCAGAATGTCATGATAATGATTCTTTGTTAAAAAAATATATATATAAGGATCAGGATGCGATGATCGAAACGCCCCTAATGATGATGTATGAATGTAAAATGAAATTATCCTTTTTAATGCTTAGGGTTGTCTCTGCTCAAGTCGTCCATCGTAGTCTTATTGCTTGACGACATTACGCTGCTATCTCGCTCTGCTGGTACCTTTGCTAAAAACTCAAAGAAACAATCATATTTTGCTCAAATAACTTGCCCTAATGTAACTTCAAGATCCATTCCACGGCACCTATAGAACTTCAAGGCTTATACCATCTTCGATCCCCTCTTTCAACTTCGGGGGTGTAGGATCTCATGCCATCTTCAATCCATCCCACTACGACTCAAATGTATAGAATTTGTAACTTATTCAAATGATTTGGTCTACTACACCTTCCATTCCCCGGGTGTCATGACCAGTGTGTATGCATGATATTTGCACGGATACAGAACATCATTTTTCTCATGAATGATTCCCCATTTACACATGGGTTAACATTGCCCCTTTTTCGTCAAGATGGTATTATCGACGTAATATCTTGTCATTTTGTTCCATCACCATTTTTGACAAAATCAAGAGATAGTCTCAATTCGCACTTTCCTCCACCAATATTTCTATCCCTTAAACTTGAGGAGTTTTAAGCAATAGTCTTGTTTCAGACCTTGTATTATTCGTAAGCTTCCAGAGTAATATGCGAAACTTCTTTTATGAAAGTATTATTAGTCCACCAATCGTTATTTCAATACAAAATGCTTGAAAAATATCACAACAATGGACAAGAAGGGAACCAATTGAGAGCATAGCTCAAAACAAATAAGTTGATCACAAACTAGCAAGTGCAAAGAAAAAGAAAGTTTATTAAGAGTGTATTTTGCAAGGAATAAAATAACCATAAATAACAAAAATGGGTAAAATGGAAACTAGGTGCCCCAGAGATATCGCACTGAGCTTCTCTGCTCAAACTTCTTGAGGACCATTTTAGGCTCAATATGTGTTTAGGGATCCAGAGTACTTTGTCGATGCCCCAAGACGCAACATACTTCTTCATCATTAATTCAAGTGTAGCAAGACTCATCAGACGCTTCTACTTTCGATCAAAATTTGAGTCGCCCTTCTCGGGTTTTCAACTTAAATCCCTTTGGTCTCACGGCGCCTTTTGCGGGTTTCGCCCTGCCACTCATTTTTCTTATTTTTTCTTTTTTTATAACAAATCAACTCACAGATTGGGCGGGTTCTTGCCATCCATCTTGGTTACTATCCATGTTTCCCAGAAACAGGCATTCTTTGCTTGCATAAGGCATTTACTTTTCTTCTTGAGTCCTTTTGGATAAGAAGGATTCTTCTTAATGCCGAGTTCTCCTCTTGAAATTCTCTTGAGCGAACCTTTTTATCATAGGCCCGTATCATCCATTTTTAGTACATTTGACCATGAATACTTTCAATCAAGCTTCTTGTAGATGTTCGCTTTTTATCCAATTCAATCAAAACTTGGGAAAAAGGAATCTTATATTACAACAATTGTTTCCCTTTCATAAACCAATGGGAAAGATGCCCAGTGAAAGTCCCGCTAACGCTCAAGAAACCTAGAGGGTGAATGGTAACTTCTCTATGCCAACCTTTACAAATCTCAGTCATTTTTTTTATCGCTTTGTCTGATCAATGGTGTCCGATCTTTGAACAGATCAGAAATTTGTGCAATTATGTTAAACACGCTTTCTTTCGCATTCTTTATTGCCACTCTCTCTCTTTTTTTTTGGATTTGAATTTGATGATCTTTGTAACACCCCAAACCCAAATTTCAAACACCACGACCGGATCTGGTATGTCACTAAGAAAATTTTGGAAGAATATGTCGATTTTTAGAAAAATATTTTTCTAAAGTTTATCTTCTTATTCGAGAGAAATTTAATAGTTGATAGTTTAAATAAAATATGCCTTTATAAATTAAAAACCCAGATTTAAATAGATACATTAGTTCAATAAGAATTTAAATAACTAAAAGTAATTAAAGCCCAAAATAAAACAAAACATAAACTAGTGGTCCATAGCCTTATTACAACGAGATTTAAAATCCATTAATTAAAAATATAAAGTATTAACTTGAGACTTTTTGCTTTGGATCCAGCTGGTCTTTTGCATAGCCACCTTGCGCTCCTCCCCACCCGGTCCGAAGCACTAGGTATCACCTGAAAGGTTAATTAATAGGGTGAGTCGCGAGACTCAGTGTGCAACCCTCATGCACCACTAGATTTTGGCCTTAGGCCCATAAAACAGATTAATAATTCCATTTATAAAAAAAATAACAAATAATATGCAAGGCCCAACCCGTTTGCCTAGGTTTCCATCCGCTACACGCCCGCACTCACCCATTCACACCATTGGGGATTTCTACAATCGACCCACACCGCTACACGCCAAGATGGCAGTCATGCTGCTCATCAACATTTATATACAAAATTTAAAAAAGCTAATCTAGTTAAAGGGCTATATCATGAATTAAACTTTCCATCTTTAAAAGTGGAATAAAAATAGTCTAAAAGAGAAAAGAGAAAGTAATCATGCTTAATCACCTCCTAATTTACGGAAAATATCTTTTTTTGAATTTTTTCGTGTTTGTTTCATTGAAAACAATTTGACCAACGAAAAATGATTTACAGGTCAATAAAAATTAAGCTCTGTAACTCATTCTCCGAAAAAAAGGCTCATTTTGATTTTTATATAAAAATTAACTTGAATCAAGCATAATATTATTAATAAATTTTAATTTTTAAAAATATTAATATAAAATATTATATTTTTTATATTGTTAAACATGCATATTTTATTATTTATATTTAATAATAAAATAATATAATAACATATTAATATTATTTCTTATCTTAATAACTTCTTTAATATTGCAGTTTCATTTTAATAATATATTTTAACATTAGTAATAATTTTAAATTTTAAATAATATTCTTAATATTTTATCGAAAAATATTTATATATTACAATTTATAATATTTAATAGTGTAAAATTTGAATATTTTAACAATACAAATATGACTATTTGTTTAAATCATGCTTAGCTTCATTTATCCTTTCAAACTTCAATGTGTTACTATCCACTGGCATATATAAATATCATACATGTAACTTCAAATTAAGTTTTAATTAGGTATTATATATTATTAAGTTTATATAAAATATAATTATTATAAAATGAATTTCGGTTACCAAAAGAAAATACTTTTATAATATTTCATAACAAATATAATGTTATATTAAGTTTGTTTTACTAAGAACAACTTTTAAAAAATGATTCCAGTAAAAATTTTCAAACAACACAAAATATTTTACACCTAATCATCCAAACATAACAAAAATTAATACATGTTTTAGAAATAATTTTTTGAAAACGATTTTCAATAAAATAACTATCCAAACACACCCTTAAATAATTTTTTATCAATTGATTATCATACTTATCTAATCTAGTGTCTAAGATTACTAATTTAAACTTTTGTGGTTGCTTTCTCTTTATTATTAAAATTATTACTAGTTAGAGGCAGATTTAAGGGAGCTTGCAGAGGCCTGGCCCCTTAATATTAAAATTTTTATTTAAGCCCTTAAATTTTTTAAATTTTTTTAAATTAGTAAATATAAAATTATACTTCGACCCCCTCTAAAATTATAAAAATTCGATTTAATCTTCTAAAAATTATAAAGATATAAACTATAAAAAATTAAAATTTCATTTGACCCCCTAAAAATTTGTTCTGGCTTCGCCCTTGTTACTAGTTTCACTTTTCAAAAGGAAAAAGACAGGAAATTTTACTTTTCTTGTGTCTCTATGCAATATCTTCAATTATGCAATAAAAATGTTTCTACCCAAAGAACCAACAATAAAAATGTTTAATTTCTATTTTCATCATATATAAATCACCTATAGATTTATTTATTTATTTTGATTAATTAACTAGTTATTTTTTTCCTCACCTTAACTAGTTAAGTTTAAATTGAGTTATTCAAAAGGTTTTTTCTTTTTTTTTTTCAATTTGATACTTGAATTTAATTTCAATAATCATTTTGGTACTTGAATTTTTTTTTTTATCTCAGTTAAATACATGAACCTGAGCTTTTTTTGTCTTAATTAAATACTTGAGTTTTTTTACTAGAGCAGATATGTGTCAATCATTTATTGGGGTTTTTTTACCTAGGTATCAAATTGAATATTAAAATTAAATTCATGTACCAAATTAAAAAAAGAAGAAGAAGAAGACTCAAATGCCAAAATAAGCATTAAAACCAAACTTACATATCATATATATAATATAATATAACAAGGTACATAAGAATGATATTGGACAGGTGTTGCATCTTTTTATTATTTAATTTCTATATTTTTTATTTTTATCTACTTAAAATTTTTAAATAATTTAAGTAAAATTAAAATATAAGTACAATTTACAATTGTTATAAAACAAAGAGAGATGGAGAGAATAAAGAACAAAGAAAATATGAAAGCAACAGAGAATGAACTTTATTGATCAAAAGAGATAATTTATAATGCTTCATCAGAGTCTCTATTTATAGGCATAAGAAGTATAAAAGAGGTAGATATCTAATTCTAATAACTATTAGAATTTAAAGTACATCAAAACTTTATCTTAATCATGATGGACATCCACTTAATAAGATATTCATAACACTCCCCCTTGGATGCTCATTAGTAGATAATGTGCCTCGTTAAAACCTTATTAGGAAAAACCCTGTGGGATAAAAAACCTAATGAAGGAAAAAGAGTACACAATCTTCTATTACAAGCTACCTCGTTAAAAACCTTTACCAGGGAAACCCAATGAGACAAAACCTTAGTTAAAGGAAAAGAGTACAACTTGTTTTTAGACTCCCCCTGATGGAAACATTACATTACATCTTTGAGTCGACGCATTCCAATCTTGTGTAGTAGTCTTTCAAATGTTGAAGTTGGTAATGCCTTAGTGAAAAGATATGCTAAATTAAAACTAGAACAAATTTGTTGAACATTTATATCACATCTTTTCTCAAGATCATGGGTAAATAATAATTTTGGTGAAATATGTTTCGTTCTATCACCTTTGATGTAACCACCCTTCAATTGAGCTATACATGCTGCATTATCTTCATATAAGATAGTTGACATCTTTTCCTGTAAAGGCAAATTACATATCTTCTGGATATGTTGGGTCAATAACCTTAGCTAAACGCACTCTTGACTTGCATCATGCATTGCAATTATTTCTACATGATTGAAGAAGCGGCAAGTAATGTTTGCTTTGTTGACACCATGATATGGCAGTACCCCTGTAACGCCCTGAATTATTTGTTTTTGTTTCTGTAAATGTCTGACACAACTTTGTAGCTACTCCAGTGGTTAAGTGTTCTGGGTGTGTGTGAGAGGTCTTGGATTCAAGTCCCACTTCTGCCAATTTTGTTAATTTTTGGATCTAAGCTTTACCCTTGTTGATTGGGCTTATATTAAATTGTCTGTTAATTCATATCAGAATGAGCCTGCTGGTTCAAGTGGTAAGGGAATTGGTGTTGGAGGTCTTGTGTTCGAATCCCTGCGTTAACGGGGGTATATTATTTTTGCTCTGTGGTGGCTCGAGTGTGGCTGAGTGGGCCAGGCCAAGCTGGGCGTGTGGGCCCACACGGGTGTGTGGGTTTCTGGGCCAGGCTGTGTGGGCCACATGGGCTAAGCCAATTTAGGCGTGTGGGACCACACGGGCATGTGGGCCCATAATTCTGAAATTCTCCCTAGGGTCACACGAGTCGTTCCAATAGACTGTGGGCCTACCGTGGGGTCAGTAAGGGCTAACCAAACCCTAAAACTGTAGATCTAAGATTCTATTCTGAGCATGGTAATATTATGCATGTCTGACTATTTTGCTATGTATATACATCTAATATCTGTATGTGAGCATGACTAGCTTGATGATTCTGTATCTGTTAATTCTGTATCTGTGACTGGGTTGGGATATGCATATGAGGAGGAAGTGTACTGTACGGCGTATAACGCTTTTATTCTGGCAGCCTGGCTGTATATTATCTGACATGTGTCGTGATGGCACGATATGGTGTGTAGGGTTGGGTGGGTTTTTTTTACCCCACATGGTGTGATGGGATGGTCGGAGTTGGTGTGTAGAGGTTGCGGGTAGGATTTCTGAATATTCTGATCTGCATATTTGATTCTGATGACTGTATCTGAGATGGGCATAAGCCCGATTCTGTATCTGTTTGTGTGAGATATTTCTGTATGTATGCTTGCCTATTTCTGTTGGGTTACACATTGAGTTTACGTAAACTAACATCTGTTTGTCTGTTCTATCAGGTAATCTACAGACTTAGGAGAATCGGTGCGGCGGAGACTTAGCGGTGACCACTCGATCGTAAACTGCTTAACGTTATTATTTTCTGGTTTTATTTAAGATTTTGGTTTCAAATTGAGAGTTTGTTATTTTTGAGACTTTCTGGACTGTATGGACTTTAACTGTTAGTTTTGGGTTTCATTTTCTCGATAATATGCCTGCTTCGACAAAATATTTTCTTGAAAAACGACGATTTTACGCAAACAAAGGTTTTTCTAAAAGTACAAACTATTTTCTTTAAACACAACGTTTTCACAAGCTTCCGCTATAAAACACGATTTGAGGCAAACTGATTTTGAATAAACATTTTGACAAGGGATAAAAGTAAATAATAGTTGAAACACTGATGTGGTTTTAACGTGTAGATTTCGTTATCAGAACCCATTCTATGTGACACATCCAGATTTGGCAATAACGTCTAGGCCGGGTTTGGGGTGTTACATTTAGTGGTATCAGAGCCAAGTTTCAAAACTCGATTGTGAATTTTGGGTTCCAAAATTTTCTTTTAAAGTATTGTTTTTTTAAATGATTTGAATAAATTGAGAAAATATGTGGTACCCCGAGTCTCCGGCGCTGATCCAGTAAGTATCTCTGTACTTAGATAGAACTGTTCTGAAACACTGTAGATAGTACTTTCTGAAACTGTACTGAGATAGTTAGAAGACTGAAACCTCTGAAAAATTTCTGAACTTCTGATAATTTATGCATAAAATATCTGTTAATAAATAACTGGAACTGATGCACAAAACTTTGTAATATAGATTAAAACTCAAATTTACGATGAGCGTTGATAAATCGTAAAAGTAACATATTTTAAGCCCACATTTAATATGCTTTTGGATGATTTAAGCCCCAATTTATGTAAAAATGTGGTCTTAATCCTTTCTTTTCATGTCTTATACTCAGGAAAGCACCTGATGACGAAAAGAACGAGAAACAGTGCTTAAACGGACCAAATTGGGCTAAGCCACGAAATCAAAGACGGCCGGACTTCAAGCCACACACGCTGTGCACCATTCTTACTAGAACACAGCCTTACCACGACTTACACGGCCGTGCCTCATTCAACAGTGTCGAACACGGCCTGAAGACGATTCACACGGACGTGTGCCATGGCCGTGTCCCTGCCGCGGGAAAGAGGAATTTTACTCGGATTTGGATGCTTTGAGGCAAAGAAACACATTCCTAAGTCTACTTAAACTCCCAAATAGGAATTGCACTCAAATTAGGATACTTGAAGGCCAAATAAAGCATCTCAAAGCCTATATAAACACCCCAGGTAGCAACTTAGAAGGGGAGTTCGACAGAAACCCTCTGTCGAGGGGAGCCCAAAGCCATCGTCTAGGGGCGTCGTGCTAGGCCAGAGAAGGCAGATTTGTGGGAATTCACTCAGGGATAGCCAGTTGATTCATCTCGAGAAGCCAAAATTCTACTCAATACGGAGGATCTCCTCTTCAATTCCTTCAGGGGGTTTTAGGGATTTCTTATGTTTTGTTTTATCTTTTCTCTTGAGATGTTTTCCTTTATTATTATGAACTAAACCTTCGGATACCCGAAGGGGATGAAACCTATGATGAATCTTGTTATTTGATTTTTTGAATTATATGATAATAACTTAGTTTGTTCTTAATTATGTGAACTTAATCCAAATTTAATGTACTTAGGTGGAGGAGGAATAGACCCTGCCTAAGAGTAGATCCAACATAATTAAGCGGAGTTGATCGCACGCCTAGAGATAGGGTGACGAGATTTTACCGGATTAGGGTGAAACCTAATATGGGAGTCCACAGATTAATTTACTGCTATTCTAGGGGGTTATTATAAGAGAACAAGAGTTCCACTAATTAACCTAGGGTTAGACGTTATTCGCCTCGAGAGAGGGTTTAATATACGTTAGGGAGTCTTATGGATCAAACTAAGTGAATAAATCGTATGGTTCAGTGTTAGATAACAAGTGAAGTCTAGGTGGATTCTTCCTAGGGTATCGTCCAAGTCAACTGAGTTTTTCCCAAGTTATTTTCCAATTTCATTCTTCTTTGTCTTAGAGTCTTTAGTTTAGTAGTTAATTAATTTAGAGTAATAAACAACTTCACTTATTTTAGGCTAAATAATAAAAAGAAAGTTAGTATTAGTACTTTTAGTTTCTTTGGGTTCGAGAATCTGGTCTTGCCTAAGCTATACTACTGTTCGATAGGTGCACTTACCTTTAATCATTGTCAGAGTTAGTTTCCAGGTTCGATCATTCTTTTATAAATTTTAAAACTCTAATTTACAGCGATCAAGCACTCGTGGAACACGCGGACGTGGCATTTGTGGCCGTGGTAGAGGCCATAAGGGGGGCTCGAGCTGAGTCTCCCTCTCTGGGCAGTATGCCGAATTTGGATACGAGTGAGACACCAATTTTGCTTGCTACTGAGACTGGGTCTAGAGTCACTTGGCTGGGGACGACGCACTGTCTCAAGCCATGTTGAGGATCTTGAAGAGGGTCGCTGACCCCATTCTGGAGCTGGGGCCGAGGGTCGGTAACTGAACGACTCTGGTCTAATAGTGTTGAGCTGTTTAGGGGTTTCACTAGAGTCGCCCCTAGTGTGGTCGAGTACTGGTTGGAGGCTACTGAGAGGATTATGAACGATTTGGACTATACTCTCGAGTAGAAATTTAAGGGTGTAGTCTCCCTGTTTTAAGATGAGGTATACCATTAGTGGTTAACGGTTAAGGAGGGTACTCAGCCTGATCGTCTGACCTGAGATTTCTTTAAGACTACCTTTCAGAGTAAGTATGTGGGGGCGAGCTATGTGGATGCTCGTAGGCGTGAGTTCATGAATCTCACGCAAGGGAATAGATCTATGGTCGAGTATGAGGCCGAATTTCTGAGGTTTAGCCGCTACGCTCAAGGCATGGTGGCATCTGAGTATGAGAGATGTATCCGGTTTGAGGATAGTTTGAGGGATAACTTGAGTGTTTTGATTGCTCCACAGAGGGAGCTATAGTTTGCGGTTCTGGTTGAGAAGGCGAAGATCGCCGATGATGTTAAGCGCGTGGAGTGCCAAAACAGAGGCCATGAGAGAGGCAAGAATAAAAGGGATTCAGAGCCCTCTAGTACTGTTCAGAGGCCTAAGAAAAAGGCCAGACCTAATTGGCCGGTTAGAGTGGAGCCCGTGTTACTTCTACTGGGATTCCGCCGTGCAGTGACTGTGGTAGGCGCCATCCGGGCGAGTGCTGGAGGAGGATTGGGGCTTGTTTGAGGTATGAGTCATTAGAGCACCGTATTAGAGACTGTTCATAGCGGGCAGGTTAAATGCAAGCTTCACTCCCGGTTCAGATGCACCTCGAGAGCGCTTCAAGAGCCACCTAGGGGCGCAAAAGCGGTTAGGGGTGGTAATGGTTTGGGCCGTGGACAGAGAGCACCAGGTAGAGGTTCTAATCAAATAGACACAAGGCAACCTGCACTTGTTTATACTACTCGACGCCGAGAGGACAGAGATGCTCCAGATGTTATCACCGGTATGTTCTTAATTTCTGATGTACCCTATACTGCTTTGATAGACATAGGTTCTACACACTCCTATGTAGCTAACACTGTATCTGAAAACTTGTGGGTTTTTGTTGAGAGCACTTCTAGTGAGGTTATTGTACTAAGTCAATTGGGGCAGTTTGTTCAGGTTAGTAAACTCTATAGGGATGTTCCGTTAGAGGTACAAAGGACTGTTTTTCTGGCTAATCTGATAGAGCTTCTGTTTGGGGAGTTCGACTTAATTCTAAGTATGGATTGGTTTGTCAAGCACCGAGTTAGTTTAGACTGCGCGACTAAGAGGGTCGTTTTGAGAACTGAGGATGATAAGGAGGTGGTCGTGATCGGCGAGCGTCGAGATTATTTGTCCAACGTAATCTCTGTTCTTGTGGCTGAGAAACTGGTTCGAAAAGGGTGTGAGGCGTACTTGGCTTATGCCAGTGTTTCTGATTCTGGAGACTCATCTATCAAGGATATCAGAACGGTGAGGGATTTTTCGGATATTTTTCCTGAGGAATTATTGGGTTTAACTCCTAGTCAAGAGGTTGAGTTTGGGATTGAGCTTCTTTCGGGTACAGTTCTGGTGTCCATACCTCATTACCGTATAGCATCGAAAAAGCTTACTGAGCTTAAGGCTCAACTTCAATAACTTCTGGATCGTAGTTTCATCCATCCTAGAATGTCTCCGTGGGGGGCACCAGTTCTGTTTGTTAAGAAGAAGAATGGGACCATGAGGATGTGCATCGATTATTGACAGCTGAATAAGTTGACTATAAAGAATAAGTATCCACTTCCGAGGATCGATGACATGTTTGATCAGTTCCGAGGGGCTTCAATGTTCTCCAAGATAGATATTCGTTCTGGGTATCATCAGTTGAGGGTTAAGGAAGCTGATGTTCATAAGACTGCATTTAGGACTCGATATGGACATTACGAGTTCCTAATTATACCTTTTGGCCTGACGAATGCTCCGACCGCATTCATGGATATGATGAACCGAGTGTTTCAGCCTTATTTAGATTAGTTCGTCGTGGTCTTCATCGACGACATTCTGGTTTACTCTAAGACTGAGGATGAGCATGATGAGCATCCTAGAGAAGTGCTACAGATTCTTCGTGAGAAGCAGCTTTACGCTAAGTTAAGCAAGTGTGAGTTCTGGTTGCGTGAAGTTACTTTTCTGGGGCACGTGGTTTCTGCTGAGGGGATTCGAGTTGATCCTCGAAAGTTCGAGGCTGTGCTTGATTGGAAACAGCCTAAGAACGTATCTGAGATCCGTAGCTTTCTAGGTTTGGCAGGATATTATCGGCTGTTTGTCGAGGGGTTCTCTCTGATTGCAGCTCCATTGACTAAGCTTCTGCGTAAGGGTGTTCCTTTTGTATGGACTGATGCGTAACAATCGAGCTTCGAGAAGATCAAGTCTATTTTAACTCAGGCTCCTATTCTGATATAGCCTAAATATGGTAAGGAGTTTGTGGTATACAGTGATGCATCGCACGTCGGTTTGGGATGTGTTTTGGTGCAGAATGGTAAGGTTGTGGTTTATGCATCCCAGCAGCTTAAGACACATGAGGGAAACTATCCGACGCATGATCTCGATTTGGCTGCTGTAGTCTTTGCATTGAAAATCTGGAGGTACTATCTGTATGATGAGAGGTGTATCATCTACGCTGATCACAAGAGCCTCAAGTATCTCCTTACTCAGAAGGAGTTGAACCTCAGACAACGCCGTTGGATTGAACTGCTTAAAGATTATGACTGTACTATAGAGTACCATCCCGGTAAGGCCAATGTGGTGGCCGATGCTCTCAGTCGAAGAGCGATGTCTGATTTGAAGACGATGTTTGCTCGCCTTAGTCTATTTGATGATGGGAGTTTGTTAGTCTAGTTGCAAGTTAAGTTGACTTGGATCAATCAGATTCGAGATAAGCAATTAGGGGATGAGTCTCTGGCCTTGTGATTTCGTTAGATTGAGAGTGGTGGTACTTCAGATTTTGGGCTGAATAAGGATGGTGTTCTGTATTTTCGAGGTCGAATCTGTGTGCCGAATGATTCTGATTTGAGGCAGTCAATTTTGAGGGAGGCGCATAGTAGCCCTTATACTATGCATCCCGGTGGTAATAAGATGTATCGCGATCTTCATGAGTTATACTTGTGGCCGGGTGATCGCTATAAATCAGAGTTTTAACATTTATAAAAGAATGATCGAACCTGGAAACTAACTCTGACAACGATTAAAGGCAAGTGCACCTATCGAACAGTAGTATAGTTTAGGCAAGACCGGATTATCGAACCCAAAGGAACTAAAAGTACTAATACTAACTTTCTTTTTATTATTTAGCCTATAATAAGTGAAGTTTGTTTATTAATCTAAATTAATTAACTACTAAACTAAAGACTCTAAGGCAAAGAAGAATGAATTTGGAAAATAACTTGGGAAAAACTCAGTTGATTTAGACGGTACCCTAGGAAGAATCCACCTAGACTTCGCTTGTTATCTAACACTGAACCATACGATTTATTTACTTAGTTTGATCCGTAAGACTCCCTAACGTATATTAAACCCTCTCTCGATGTGAATAACGTCTAACCATAGGTTAATTAGTGGAACTCTCGTTCTCTTATAATAACCCCCTAGAATAGCAGTAAATCGATCTGTGGACTCCCATATTAGGTTTCACCCTAATCCGGTAAAATCTCGTCACCCTATCTCTAGGCGTGCGATCAACTCCGCTTAATTATGTTGGATCTACTCTTAGCGTGGTCTATTCCTCCTCCACCTAAGCACATTAAATTTGGATTAAGCTCACATAATTAAGAACAAACTAAGCATTTATCATATAATTCAAATAATCAAATAACAAGATTCATCACAAGTTTCATCCCCTTCGGGTATCCGAAGGGTTTAGTTCATACCAATAAAGGGAAACATCTCAAGAGAAAAGATAACACAAAACATAAGAAATCCCTAAAACCTCCTGAAAGAATTGAAGAGGAGATCCTCCGTCTTGAGTATAACTCTGGCTTCTTGAGATGGATCAACTGGCTATCCCTGAGTGAATCCCCATAAATCTGCCTTCTCTGGCTTAGCACGACGCCCCTAAACGATGGCTTTGGGCTCCCACTTTTTAGGTCATACTTAGGGTGTATTTATAGGCTTTTGAAATACGTTTCTTTCTCCCTAATTATCCTTTCCCGAATGAAATTGCTCTTCTCTACGGCAGAGGCACGGCCATGGTGGCAAGTCAGTAGCTTCGCATGGTCGTAAGGCACGGGCGTGTTCTTCCCGTGGTTGGAAAGTCAGTAGCTTCACACGGTTATGGGGCACGGGCGTGTTCTTCCCGTGGTTGGAAAGTCAGTAGCTTCACACGGTTATGGGGCACGGGCGTGCCCCTTTGTAGGTGCCCGTGGTGTAGTGGTTGGATCCGTAACATCGAAAGGTGGTTGGAATTGATTCGCACGGCCTCTGCTATGTCAGTACGGGGATTCTTATGGTCCACACGGCTACAGCCACGGCCGTGTGTCCTGGAATTCTGTACCCCTTGTTAGTTCATAACTAAGTGTTCAGAAAGACAAGAAGAAAAGAAAAATAAATTTAAAGCAAAATGTGAGAATAAATTATGTTAGTGCTCTGTTGCCTCCTCCAGAAGCGCTAGTTTATAGTCTTAAGCTAGACTCTCCTCTCATTTGCATTGTCGAGTGGTTTGAGGAGTTGGAAGTCCTTCCTCATGCTATCATTTGCGTCTTTCGTGAAAAAATTTAAGTCGAGATGTGTTTATAGTAAAAGTACCAAAAATAGGATTACTTACCTCGATCGTCTGTGTGGGAAAACACTGGTTACCCTAATGTATATTTCTTTGTTTGTGCTA
The DNA here is from genome assembly GCA_025698515.1 of Gossypium sturtianum. Taxonomy (NCBI): domain Eukaryota; kingdom Viridiplantae; phylum Streptophyta; class Magnoliopsida; order Malvales; family Malvaceae; genus Gossypium; species Gossypium sturtianum. Next base: position 4,828,031 of record CM046944.1, on the reverse strand, counting down.
GGTTCTGAGGAGATATTCGAGGATCTGCTGATCTAACATTACATGGTCCCCTATTTTGAAGTGGTTTTTGTTCCTATTAGCTCTTTTGGGGCTCCTCCTGCTTTTATCTTGTGTGGTTCCTGCTTCTTCACTGTATCCCTAATTTCTCCTTGAAGTGTGTCTTCCACTCGTCTAGATCATCCAACCTGAATCCTCAATCTTTATGAGTTATTTCTTTGTTGGCATGGGGTTTAGGATCGGGTTCGCTTGTATTCTTTGGTGGTGCTTCCTGAAAATAAGGGTTAACCAAATGGTTATCGTGAGAATTTACGCTCTCACATTGATTACTCGATGTTCTAGCCGAGTCAAAAGCCTTGATGGTGACTGTCTCATTACCTACACAAAGTATGAGTTCTCCTGCATCAACATCAATTTTAGTCCTGCAAAGCTGCTAAAAGGGTCTTCCTAAAATTAGGGGATCGAATTATCCTCATCCATGTCTAAGACAACAAAATCTACTCGGGAAAACGAATCATCAATTTTTACAAGAACATCTTCGATAATACCCCTAGTAATTCTAACAATTTTATCACCTAATTGAATGCTCATCCTAGTTTGTTTGGGTTTCCTAGACCTAATTGTTTAAACAATTTATAAGGCATGACATTTATGCTTGCCCCTAAATCGCCTAACGCATTATCAACAGCTAGTCTACCAATTAAACATGGAATTGTAAAACTCCTGGATCTTTTAGCTTTTGTGGTAGTCTATTTTGGAGAATCGATGAGCACTTTGCGTTAAGTTCCACATGTGACGACTCGTCTAACTTCCGTTTGTTTGTCAGAAGCTCTTTTAAAAATATCCTAAAATCTGGCATCTGCGAAAGAGCTTCAAGTAATGGTAAGTTAATATGTAATTTCTTTAAAAGTTTAAGAAACTTACCAAACCGTTTCTTCCGTGTCGCCTCTTCTTAATGCCTCTGGTAAGGTACGCGAGGTTGGTACTCCTTAATTACCGGTTTTGGCTTGTCTTGTGTTACCTCTACTTTACCTTTTTCTACCTCATTTTCTTGTGTTGGACTGGGTTCGTCTACTTCTTCGCTTTCTTGAGCTGTTATGGCTTGGATTTGCTCATTTGGATTAATTTCAGTATTACTCGGTAGACGCTCTTGCGGTTGTTCGGATAATAGCTTTACAATTTCTCCGACTGACTGGGTAATTTCCCCGATTGCCTTTGTAAGTCCTCCAACTTGGTTCTCGATCTTTTTTATCAATGTTTATTGGGTGTCGAGTGTTACCTCAGTTTTTTGGAGACGGGCTTCTGTGGATGCTATGAATTTGTTCAACGTCTCTTCAAGATTCGGCTTCTTTTCCTGTGGATAGGGCTGATTTTTGAAATTTTGAGGAGGTTGTTGTCTTTGATTTCCTTGATTTCCTTGTCCTCCCCACGAAAAATTTGGGTGGTTCCTCCAACTCGGATTATAATTATTACTATATGGGTTATTATTAGATCTCAAATTGTTACCTATATAGTTCATCCGCTTCGCTCTCTCGTTGGTATGGTGGGTACTCGTGATTCGCCACAGCCCACTTGCGTCGCATCGCATGACCGGATGTACTGCGAAGAACACAAACTATCAATCTTCTTATTCATCAACTCTACCGATTTGATAGCATGGTTACTTTGCGTCGAGGTTGTAAACTCTGGCCGCTTTTGTTGGCTCTGGTCCTTGTAACTTGCCACTGATAGTTATTCAAATGACATCTCTTCAATAAACTCGTAGGCTGCCTCAGGAGTTCTATTATTCAAGGTTCCACCAGTGGCTGAGTCAATTAGTTGTCTCGTTGAAGGATTCACACCGTTATAAAAAGTTTGGACTTGGAGCCACAAAGATAAACCATGGTGCGAACACCTTCTCAAGAGATCCTTATATCTCTCCCATGCATCGTATAATGTCTCTAAATCCATCTGCACAAAAGAAGAGATATCATTACGTAATTTGGCCGTTTTGGCCGGTGGGAAATATTTTAATAAAAATTTTTCGGTCATTTGTTCCCATGTAGTGATTGACCCTCGTGGTAACGAGTTTTACCACTTTTTAGCTTTATTCTTTAATGAAAAGGGAAATAACCGAAGTCGTATGGCATCATCAGAAACGCCATTTATTTTGAAGGTATCACAGAATTCTAAAAAATTAGCTATATGAGCGTTTGGATCTTCGTCCCAGAAACCATCAAATTGAACAAACTGTTGAATCATTTGTATAGTGTTAGGCTTTAATTCAAAATTATTAGCAGCTATAGCAGGCCTAACAATACTAGATTCGGCTCCTGTTAAATGTGGTTTAGCATAATCAAACATAGTACGATGAGCATTATTTTCTCCCACATCCTGTGGTGGAAGATTATTTTCGTCCATCCCTTCAGTAGGATTGGATCTATCTTCTCGCTCTCATTGGTAATTTAGGGCTCGCCTAATTTCTCTACGATTTCTCCGAGCAAAGAGCTTCAATATCACCGTCAGATTTCTAAAGGTCCTATCGGGTTCCTTCTAGTCATAAACTAGAGGTACCTGCTAGGAAAAGAAAGAAACAAAGTTTAGCAAATTTAAAATTAAAACTAAAAATAAAAATAAATTGCGAAAAATAAAAATAATGGCTAAAGTAATAAAAATAGAGTTTTCTTAATATTTTAGTTCCCCGGCAACGGCGCCAAAAACTTGATCGCTGTAAATCAGAGTTTTAAAATTTATAAAAGAAAGATCGAACCTGGAAACTAACTCTGACAATGATTAAAGGCAAGTGCACCTATCGAACAGTAGTATAGTTTAGGCAAGACCGGATTATCGAACCCAAAGGAACTAAAAGTACTAATACTAACTTTCTTTTTATTATTTAGCCTATAATAAGTGAAGTTTGTTTATTAATCTAAATTAATTAACTACTAAACTAAAGACTCTAAGACAAAGAAGAATGAATTTGGAAAATAACTTGGGAAAAACTCAATTGATTTAGACGGTACCCTAGGAAGAATCCACCTAGACTTCACTTGTTATCTAACACTGAACCATACGATTTATTTACTTAGTTTGATCCGTAAGACTCCCTAACGTATATTAAACCCTCTCTCGATGCGAATAACGTCTAACCCTAGGTTAATTAGTGGAACTCTCGTTCTCTTATAATAACCCCCAGAATAGCAGTAAATCGATCTGTGGACTCCCATATTAGGTTTCACCCTAATCCGGTAAAATCTCGTCACCCTATCTCTAGGCGTGCGATCAACTCCGCTTAATTATGTTGGATCTACTCTTAGGCAGGGTCTATTCCTCCTCCACCTAAGCACATTAAATTTGGATTAAGCTCACATAATTAAGAACAAACTAAGCATTTATCATATAATTCAAATAATCAAATAACAAGATTCATCACAAGTTTCATCTCTTCTGCATCCAAAGGTTTAGTTCATACCAATAAAGGGAAACATCTCAAGAGAAAAGATAACACAAAACATAAGAAATCCCTAAAACCCCCTGAAAGAATTGAAGAGGAGATCCTTCGTCTTGAGTATAACTCTGGCTTCTTGAGATGGATCAACTGGCTATCCCTGAGTGAATCCCCATAAATCTGCCTTCTCTGGCTTAGCACGACGCCCCTAAACGATGGCTTTGGGCTCCCCCTTTTTAGGTCATACTTAGGGTGTATTTATAGGCTTTTGAAATACGTTTCTTTCTCCCTAATTATCCTTTCCCGAATGAAATTGCTCTTCTCTACAGCAGAGGCACGGCCATGGCACACGCCCGTGTAAATCGTGGACAGGTCGTGTTCGGACTTCTTTAATGAGGCACGGCCGTATGAATCGAGGGAAGACCGTGTTCTAGATGATCAGTGAGGCACGGCTGTGTGATCTTTGGTCCAGGCCGTGTCAATTTCATGCTTTGGCCCATTTGTCCCGTTTTAAGCCCGTTTTACGTTCTTTTCATCCCCTGGTGCTTTCCTGAGTATATATCATGAAAAGAAAGGATTAAGAGCACCAAATTACATAAAATAAGGGATAATTCATCCAAAAGCATACTAAATGTGGGCCTAAAATATGTTACTATTTCGGTTTTATCAAATACCCCCACACTTAAGCTTTTGCTTGTCCTCAAGCAAAATTCTCAACTTATAATTAAAACGAACTTCCTATAATTCATAATAGTCATTGATATTGTTTCATTCGAATTCAGGGATAATTTATACATGGATAATTCAACTCAAAGAGTCCTAAAAATTCAAACATTATAAGTCATAGATTCTGTAGCACAAAACATAGGTGTTTCCCTTCATCTAAATAATTACCTCTGATTCGAAATCGACAAGGATTGACATCCTCACAAAAGATTCACTCAAATCACTCAAAGTGTTTAAGGTTTAAAATTTAGGCACTCAAAAGTCAAACATGAAGAGTTAATCCCATAGGCTTGCATGAAAATCAAATCTCCACCGTTGAAATATGAGATGAAACAGAAATCAAAAGGTCTTTGTTAGGGTTGTAACGGGGCTAGGGTTAAGGTGTGGAGTAAGGCTGAATTAGAGGGTTAGAATCGAGATTGAATCGACAAATTGCCTAACTAAGAACTAATGAACTAATAATAATTACATCAATTGAAAACTAATAGTACTTAATAATAAGAGCTTCTTCTTCGATATTTGGAATAAATGTATAAGCTCATTTAATCACATAACTAATAATGAATAAACTTCGTTTTTTTTTGTAAGAACAATCATAAATACATAATAAAAGATAAATTACTGAAATAAAAATATAGTTAGGCTATTAATCAAATCAAATCTCGATATAAGGGTAATCAAAAGGAATGGTGATAACCAAAACTAAGGGGTTCTGGGTTAATATTAGTTGGTGAGTCAATAAATGGGTTGTTAGGATTAAACGGGGTTCACTAGGGGTTAATTGTGAAGGTGGGTTTTTAGTGGAGTAAGTGGGTTAAATCCTAGGTACCTTTATCATCTCTGTATATCAAATCAAAAAAATGTGGTCTCGATATGTATAATCGATGCAAGTTCTAGAATAACAAATCAGTGTTGACATACTCATAATCAATAAAGTGAGCAAGAAAAAGAATTTATGCTCTATAAGGCTCAAAAACTCACAAAAATTATGGGTATTTTGATGTCAACCTCATAAATTTCAAACTTCAAAGTAATATTTAAACTTAGTTCGACAATCTAGAAAAAATTTTAATTTCTGAAAAATAGACTTATCATGCTTGATTCTCTAGTATTCTTCAAATTTAATTATCAATGCACAGTTATCAATGACTTATTCTAAAACATATCAATAAAAATCATAAATTATCAAAAATTTCATCCTAATTAGTATTATGAGAAAATTACTTAAAAACAAGACTAAATTCAGGGATTTGAGAATAATGCAAAAAGTTTGGAATATCTAAGATTCATCCCCCCACACTTAAGATGTACATTGTCCTCAATGTACAAAGATAGATAATATCATTATAAAATCATAAGATATGGGAAGAAGTGAAACTCCCTGAATTTTCTGATGGCTCCTTGAGAGGAGATTGTGTCTTTGGTGGTGGTGATGGGGTCGCCTAGATGACGAACTCAAGCTAGATGAAGAAATTGGGAGTCTCATGCAGGATTAGCCAAGAAATCTAAAGAAACCTTAATAATATACTAATAATATAATTAAAGACAAGAAAGATAAAGAGAAGGAGACTAAGAAGGAAAATAAACTAAGTTTAAAAGATAAAGGGGCCTGAGAATCCTTATGGTAGATGGTTCGAGAGGTGGGTGTGACTTTAAAGGTGACGGAGTTGTTGATGATGGTGGAAGTGGCGTGACTCCCAAGTAGCCTTAAGAACCTAAAAACAAGAAACTAAAGCAAAATAGACTAAATTAAGTAGAAGAGAAGTAAAGATAAAGAAAATAAAGGAGAAGATAAAAATAAAAGAATAGATAATTGGTCTCAAAGACCCTTGGCTTGTTGTTTGGATGAAGCTGCCGGCATGAACTCAGGTGAATCGGTCTCCTTTAAGAAGATTGGCCTTTTACGCTTCTTTGCCATGGATATGGTTTTGCCGTAGCTCAAGAGTCTGAGGATTTATTAGGAAAAGGAAAAAAAACAAAAGGGAGAAAAGAAAGAAAGGAAGAAGAAGAAGAGTAGGTAAGGAGAGAAATGAGAGGGGCATGGTATTTAAATAGAATCTCAAGTCTGGCAATTTACCACGCCCGTGGGTTGAGGGTGTGTCGATTCACACGGCCGCATCGCACGGCCGTGTCGCAGGGTGTGTTGATTCTCTACGTTTGTTTTCGAGTCGACCACGGTTGGAGGACACGGGCGTGTCCTGCCCGTGGTGGCAAGTCAGTAGCTTCGCATGGTCGTAAGGCACGGGCGTGTTCTTCCCGTGGTTGGAAAGTCAGTAGCTTCACACGGTTATGGGGCACGGGCGTGTTCTTCCCGTGGTTGGAAAGTGTAACATCCTGAATTAGGGGTGTTTGAAAATTTAATTAATTGTTCCCATGTGTGTGTGTGTGCTTGAAGAAATAAATATTATGATTTATTTGGCATGTTCTAAGGTCTAGAATTCAACCCGAGCTAGGCCTGACTTAGTATTAAAATTTTTTTTTTTAAGTACCTAAAAGGAGGGAGCTAGGTGAGATAGGGCTTTAAAGAAATTTCGGGCAAGGTTTGAGCATGAAAGTCCAAGTGGTTGGAGTGGCTTGGGGCGCCACTTAAGAGTTTAAGAGTGGCAGGTCTCGGGTTCGAGACACAAGGGACGCAAGGAGCATTTTATTTTGGGCTTTTTTTTTTATGTTAAAGGAGGAGGGCCAGAAGAAGGCCTTATAATTAAATGGTGGGGTAATTTGACATGAAAGTCAATTGGGAAGGTTGGAAAGGGGCGTTAAGGGAGGTCTTGCTTTGTTGCCACTCAGTCGCTGGTTCGAACCCTGTACGCACTTTGGGTATTTTATTATTATTATTATTATTATTTTTAATGCTGCTGGCGTGAATGGGAGAGTGTTGGTTCAATTTTGGACTCTCAAATTCGGCTGGAAGGGGGTAATTGTAGGTAGTTTATTTGCTTTTAAATAGTTCAAAGAAGATTAGGAGCTAGAGGGAAGATTAAACCTTGCATTATCTTGGATAATTCAAGGCTAGAATTATCACAAAAACAAGGTGGTTGCTGATTGAGGACTCTTTGGGGCTCAGCTATAATCAGTTTGTATAGCAAAGAAGTGTCAAAAGTTCAACCAAAACTCTTTTCTTCTCCCCAAATTTTGTCACTTTGAATTCTCAATTGTTTCATAGCCAAAACTATTCAAAACTTCCAGCTTTTCTTGCTTCCTTTAGCCGAGTCTACCCTCCTCTTTTAAGAGATAATTTCAGCAAATTCTTTTTCTTCTTCCTCTCTTCATTGTGCTGCCGAATTCTCTCCTAACTCCTAGCCAAAAATTTGCTTAGAAATTTCCAAATTGTCGTTTCTTCTTAGCCGAATACCCTTCTCCTCTTCTCAAAATTCCAGCCCTCCAATTGTGCTTGGGCCGAATCTCCCTTGGGGGAAAAGGTGTCGCGATTTTCAATAAGTGTGGGAAGCTTATGGGATTTATTTTTCCAAGGGGGCTAAATAAGGTTTCAGGGGTTGTTGGAAATCAAATCCACTCAAAGGTAGGACCGCAAGAGAACCTTGGTAAGAACTTTTGGTATTGAGTAGATAGGGCCGAATAAGCCTTGGGTATTAACACTGACAATTGGCCGAATGTAGGGTCAAGATCTAGCATAGTAGATCGACTTTTCTGGATCTAGGAATTACGATAGTAACAGTGTGTGTAAGATCTCTCTACACACTTTATTAATTTACATGTCATTATTATTTGCCTTAGATCTTTTGTTTGTGGTTAGCTTGTGGCATAATCATGGATATCGGGTAAGTCCCCTAACTTGTAATTTTTGATATATGTTTGCATGCCATCACATGATGTTTAATACTATGACATGATTTATGAAATTTGGTGTATAAGCATGTGATGGTGGGATTGATGAGAGGAGGGGATGAATTATGGATCGTCGTCAGCGATGGTTTTGACCACATTTGATATATTGTGACCTATGGTCATCGGTGGTTTTGACCACAAGATGGGTTGGCCCCATCGACTATTTTGTGACCTATGGTCATCAAGGTGGTTTTGACCACAACGATTGATTATTTGCGACTAAGTCCCAAAGTGGTTTGGTACCACCAAAGTGGTTTTGACCACATTTGATATATTGTGACCTATGGTCATCGTGTGGTTTTGACCACACGATGGGTTGGCCCCATCATTTAAATTGTGACTTTAAGTCATCAAAGTGGTTTTGACCACACGGGGTAGAAAAGGAGTATGGATGGCTAGTTGGGTTGCATGAGCATGTTTATTAATGAATTGTGTATGAGATGTATTTTCCGGGTGGGGATTTACACATTGAGTCTCGGTGACTCACCCTTTCCTTTAACATTTTGCAGATGAGTAGATCGCGGAGATGGAGCCGGATGGACTCGAGGTGGCCATGCAAAGGAAATTTTAATTAGAAGAACTTGGATTTTGTTTTATTTTATTTAATGTTGGTTTTATTTTAATTAAGTTGTAATAAGGCCTCCTAGATATAATTTCTATTATTCTATGTTTTGGATTAATTTGTTTAAACTATTTCTTAACATTAAATTAAGTCCACATGTTTTCTAAAATTTTAATCGCAAAATGTTTTATCGTACATCGGGCACACCTGAATCGGTAATAATCGACTTAATGAATATTTTTAAAATAAACCTAAGTATGGTGTTTATACACCTCAAATGTTTTAAATCGGACGCTATCTTTTATCAAAAGTTAATTTGGCCTAAAGGGATTTTCAAAAAAAAAAAAATACTCTCTCTCTGTAGCACACCAAATCTCGGTCGTAGTGTTTGGGCCGGGTTTGGGGTGTTACAAAATTGGTATCGAGCCAGCCAAAGATCGGTATTTGGGGGCCCAAGGCCCAAAAATATTTTGGTAGGCCTTTTGAATTGTTTTTGGTTTTGAACAAAGATGGCACCGAGTCTCCCAGCACCTATCCGCCTGTAAGTACGTCTAACTTATCTCGTATGAATTATTTTCTGTAGAAGGGTAGGAAGCATGGAACGTAGATAGTGATAGGTACTTTAAACTTTAGGACTAGTTACCCCAAACAAGGACATAAGACTTTAAAAGCCTAATTAAACAAACCTACGACCAAGTCGCCGAGTTAGGGTGTGGTAACCTTGGTGCGCATGTCTAGGATTGATCCTAAGAGCTTGGTACTTAAGCAAATCCTCGTGACTCACCTCCTCTTCATGGGAATCCTACCTGGTGCGTAGCTTCTGTTCACCCTAACCAAGAGGACTCGGTCATAGGCTAAACATTATGACTAAAACCCGAAAGGGAACTAGCCAAGTTTTTTTTAAGGAAGAAAACAACAAAACCCTAGTTTTGCAAAACTCTTAAAACTACTCTTTCAAATTTGTGAAAACTATCTTTACAACATCCTTCGAAAAATTCAAAAATGCCCTTAGGGGTAAAATTACCAAAATGCCCTTGGTTCATAAAATGCCAACTACTCAATGGTTTTGCCCAAAATTTCATTATTTTATAAAAATCCAAAAACCCTACTTTGCAATTATCAAAAATAATTTGGTTTTGAAAAAAATTACGAAAATACCCCTGTAGGAAAATGACGAAAATACCCCTGTAGGAAAATGACGAAAATACCCCTGGGATAGAAACAGGACAGGAATGTCCGAGGAGTGAATAAGTATGGAAGGTATTAGGGAATGGATGTTCTTCTCTGTGTAAACTAGGGTAGAAGACTTAAAACTTTGTTTGATCGAAAGAATCCCTATTAAACTTTTCATAAAATTTCGTCATGATAACCAAAGTGAAACACGTACTAATCCATAAAAATTTCTTAATCGATAAACGCAATCGTTAGAATGAGTTCAAGAGGTCGTGGACGCCCGCCGCGTGGCCGTGGTAGGGCGGGATGACCGCGTGTCGAACCCGTTAGGTCGGGTCGGGTCGAAAAATGAAGTACCATCACCACCACCACCTCCAACTTTTGGAGCCGAGGAGCGAGGATTAGACGGTGGTGAGGCGATGCGCAAGTCGCGTGTTGCGAGTCCTTGAGTTGGTGGTCAGGGCTAGTGGAGGAATGGGAGCTCGAAAATCGTTCCCGAGCGACTCCGATCCAATGGAGCTGAGGTATTTCGGGGTGTATCGGGAGTGGCACCCAGTGCAGTAGAATACTGGTTAGAATCAACGGAAAGGATCATGGACGATCTCGATCTGACAAATGAGGAGAAGCTAAAAGGAGCGGTGTCGCTTCTAAAGGATGAGTCATATCAGTGGTGGCTCACGGTTCGAGATGGTGCTACGACAGATGATCTTACTTGGGAGTATTTCAAAACTGCTTATCAGAAGAAGTATGTGGGCACAAGCTACACTGATGCTCAGAGGAAAGCCTTTTTGGGATTGGTACAAGGAAATAAGACGGTGGCGGAGTATGAAGCCGAATTCCTTCGGTTGAGTAGGTATGCTCGTGGTATTGTGGGTACCGAGCATGAACGCTGTGTTAGATTTGAAGATGGGCTGAGAGATGAGCTGAGAATGATGATAGCTCCACAGCAGGAGCGGGAGTTTGCTGTCCTAGTGGAGAAATCTAAGGTTGCTGAAGGGGTAAGGCAGTCGGTTAGACGGAACCAGGATCGGAATTGGAATAAGAGGAGCTCCGGACCTTCAAAGTTTTCTGGTAATCAGCAAAAGAGGGCAAGGTTTGGTGGGTCGGATCAAGCTGCTAGGCTGCGCCATCGCCAATACTCAATGGCCGCCATAGCGCAGCCCGCCGGTGTGGCAAGCCTCACAAGGGGGAGTGTTGGAATGGTAATCGTGGATGCTTCGAGTGTGGGTCTATGGAGCATCGAGTTAGAGACTGTCCCTAAGAAAGTCGCTAGACCGAGATCCGGGGCGTGGATCATGCACCAACAGAACAACCAAAGAAGGGGTCGCGCGCAGTAGAGGAGGTAATGGTGCTTTGGCAGAGGTCGTGGGGCACCGAGGGGAAATACCGGTGGTACCGAGGCTAGACAACCTGGTTTAGTCTATGCCGCGAGGCGCCAAGAGGAGGGCGACGCGCCGGATGTCATAACCGTATGTTCTTGATCTTTGATGTGCCTTATAATACCTTGATAGACATTGGCTCAACCCACTCGCACATTGCTAGTAGCGTAGTGGAAAATTTGCATCTAGACTCGAGCTTACTTCTAGAAAGATGACCGCACTAAGCCCCTAGGTCACTCAGTAGAAGTAAGTAGACTTTATAGGGACGTACCCCTAGAACTCCAAGGGGTCGTGTTTTTGGCTGACTTGATGGAACTACCATTTCAGGAGTTCGATCTAATCCTCGGGATGGATTGGCTAGTAAAGTATCAGGCTAGCCTGGATTGCGCGACTAAGCGCATGGTGTTAAAGACTGAGAAGGGTGATGAGGTGGTGATGATAGGTAAAAGGAGAGATTGCCTGTCCAACGTGGTGTCTGCCTTGAAGGCAGAGAAGATGGTTAGAAAGGGTTGTGAGGCATTTTTGGTTCGAATATGTGCATTGGAGGCTAAGGAGTCAGCAGTGGAGAAGGTTCGAACAGTAAGGGAGTTCACTGATGTGTTCCCAGAAGAACTTCCGGGTCTGCCTCCTGATCGGGAAGTTGAATTCGGTATAGACTTGTTCCCCTCGAACGGCACCGTGTCTCATAGCACCGCATCGAATGGCACCAAAGGAATTGGTGGAGCCAAGGCTCAAATTCGAGAACTCTTGGATCGAGGGTTTATTCGACCAAGTATATCTCCGTGGGGAGCACCTGTGTTATTTGTCAAGAAAAAGGACGGTTCGATGCGGATGTGTATAGACTACCGCCAGTTGAACAAGTTAACGATCAAGAACAAGTATCCGTTGCCTCGGATCGATGACTTGTTTGACCAATTGAAGGGTGCATCGGTGTTTTCAAAGATAGATCTTAGGTCGGGTTATCATCAACTTAAAGTGAAGGAGGTTGATGTACACAACACGGCATTCGCATAAGGTATGGGCATTACGAGTTTCTGGTGATGCCATTTGGGTTGACCAACGCACTGCGGCATTCATGGACCTAATGAATAGAGTGTTTCAAAGAAGATTTAGATCGATTTGTCGTGGTGTTCATAGACGACATATTGGTTTATTCAAAGACGGAGGAGGAGCATGATAAGCATTTGCGAATAGTTCTGCAAGTATTGAGGAGAAGCGATTATATGCCAAATTCGATGAAGTGCGAATTTTGGCTAAGGAGGTGGCTTTCTTAGGTCACGTGAGTGTCACCGAAGGATTAGAGTGGACCCTCGCAACGTTGAAGCGGTGTTGATTGGAAACCGCCTAGGTCGGTGGCTGAAATTCAAGTTTTACGGTCCGCGGGTACTATCGAAGGTTTGTGGAAGGGTTCTCTTTAATCGCAGCCGCCGTTGACTAAGTTATTAAGGAAGGGAGTTCCATTTGTTTGGTCGGAGATGCAGCAGGAAAGTTTTGACAAGCTAAGGAAAATCTTGATCAAGCTCCGGTTCTAGTATGCACTGACTGAGGGGAAAAGCTGTTCACGGTTTATTGCGATGCATCCCATACCGGTTTGGGATGTGTGTTGATGCAGAAGGGAAGGTTGTGGCCTATGCATCCCGCCGCTTAAGACCGCATGAGGTTAACTATCCAACGCACGACTTGGAGTTAGCGGCGGTGGTATTTGCCTTGAAAATATGGAGACATTACTTGTATGGAGAGAAGTCGATAGTCTATATGGATCACAAAAGTCCGAGGTATCTCTTGACTCGTAAGGACTTGAATTTGAGGCAATACTGATGGATTGAACTGTTAAAGGACTATGATTGTTCAATTGAGTACCATCCGAGCAAGGCTAACGTGGTGGTGATGCATTGATTCGGAAGGTCGTGATGCACTTAAGAGCGATGTTTGCTCACCTCGCCTATACGACGATGGAAGTCTTTTGGCGTAACTTCAAGTTAAGCCAACTTGGATCGAGGAGATTAAGGAAAAACAGTTGGTAGACGAAGTGTTGAATGCGATAAGGTTGCAAGTTCAAGATGGTGGTTTGGAAGGGTATAGTTTGACTGAGGATGGCGTATTAAGTTTTCAAGGGCGGCCTTGTATGCCGAAGGATGTGGAATTGAGGCAAAGAATTCTTCAAGATGCACATAGCAGCCCATACGCTATGCATCCTGGAGGTAGCAAGATGTATGGAGATTTGCGGAGACGATTACGTGGCTGTGGTTGAAGCGTGAGGTAATCGAATTTGTGGGAAAATGTCTGACGTGTCAGCAGGTTAAGCCGGAGCACCAGTTGCCATCAAGGTTACTTCAACCAGTGAAGATCCCGCAGTGGAAATGGGAGAGGATCACTATGGATTTCGTCAGTGGGCTACCCCTCACGCCCAGCAAGAAGGACGCAGTTTGGGTGATTGTGGATCGTCTGACTAAATCAGCTCACTTCATACCGGTGAGAGTGGATTACTCACTTCAGAAGCTAGCTAAGCTGTATGTGTCAAAAATAGTGAGGTTGCATGGAGTGCCACTATCAATCATCTCAGATAGGGATCCCAGATTTACGTCAAGGTTCTGGAAAGCGTTGCATCCAGCTTTGGGTACACGATTGGATTTTAGTACAGCTTTCCATCCACAGTCTGACGGGCAATTCGGAAAGGGTTATTTAGATTCTAGAAGATATGCTGAGAGGGTGTGTTTTGGATTTCAGTGGTAGTTGGGAAGAGTATCTACCGTTGGCGGAATTCGCTTATAACAATAGTTATCAAGCGAGTATTCAGATGGCACCATACGAAGCACTGTATGGACGGAAATGCCGTACTCCTACATGTTGGACGGAGTTGGGTGAACGACAAGTCTTGGGTCCAGAGTTGGTGACGGAAACCGAGGATAAAGTTAAGGTGATTCGGGCTCGTCTCAAGGAAGCGTCAGATAGACAGAAGTCTTATGCTGATCTTAAGCGTAAGGAAATGGAGTATGCGGTAGGGGATAAAGTCTTTCTGAAGGTGTCACCTTGGAAGAAGGTGTTGAGATTCGGGCGAAAAGGGAAGCTAAGCCCAAGATTCATTGGCCCGTACACAGTGTTGAAGCGAGTGGGACCGGTAGCTTACCAGCTTGAGTTACCAGCAGAGTTGAGCCAGATACATGACGTTTTCCATGTTTCGATGCTGAGGCGCTATCGATCAGACCCCTCACACGTAGTGCCGCGAGGAAATTGAAGTGAACTCAGACTTGTCTTTCGAGGAGGAGCCAGTACAAATCTTGGATCGGGATGTCAAAGTTCTACGTAGGAAGTCAGTGCCTTTGGTGAAGGTGTTGTGGCGGAACCATGGTACGGAGGAGGCCACATGGGAACCCGAGGATGCGATCACGGCAAAGAATACCCCACTCTTTTCGATCCAGTAATTTCGAGGTCGAAATTCTTTTTAAGGGGGGTAGAATTGTAACATCCTGAATTAGGGGTGTTTGAAAATTTAATTAATTTTTCCCATGTGTGTGTGTGTGCTTGAAGAAATAAATATTATGATTTATTGGGCATGTTCTAAGGTCTAGAATTAAACCCGAGCTAGGCCTGACTTAGTATTAAAAATTTTTTTTTAAGTACCTAAAAGGAGGGAGCTAGGTGAGATAGGGCTTTAAAGAAATTTCTGGCAAGGTTTGAGCATGAAAGTCCAAGTGGTTGGAGTGGTCAGGGCGCCACTTAAGAGTTTAAGAGTGGCGGGTCTCGGGTTCGAGACACAAGGGACGCAAGGAGCATTTTATTTGGGCTTTTTTTTTTACGTTAAAAGGAGGAGGGCCAGAAGAAGGCCTTATAATTAAATGGTGGGGTAATTTGACATGAAAGTCAATTGGGAAGGTTGGAAAGGGGCGTTAAGGAGGTCATTGCTTGTTGCCTTCACCAGTCGCCGGTTCAAACCAGTGGGCTGCACTTTGGGTATTTTTTATTATTATTATTATTTTTTTAATGCTGCTGGCGTGAATGGGAGAGTGTTGGTTCAATTTTGGACTCTCAAATTCGGCTGGAAGGGGTAATTGTAGGTAGTTTATTTGCTTTTAAATAGTTCAAAGAAGATTAGGAGATAGAGGGAAGATTAAACCTTGCATTATCTTGGATAATTCAAGGCTGGAATTATCACAAAAACAAGGTGGTTGCTGATTGAGGACTCTTTGGGGCTGTCTATAATCGCTTGTATAGCAAAGAAGTGTCAAAAAGTTCAACCAAAACTCTTTTCTTCTCCCCAAATTTTGCTGCTGCCGAATTCTCAATTGTTTCATAGCCAAAACTATTCAAAACTTCCAGCTTTTCTTGCTTCCTTTAGCCGAGTCTACCCTCCTCTTTAAGAGATAATTTCAGCAAATTCTTTTTCTTCTTCCTCTCTTCATTGTCTTTGTCGAATTCTCTCCTAACTCCTAGCCAAAAATTTGCTTAGAAATTTCCAAAGATTGCTGTTTCTTCTTAGCCGAATACCCTTCTCTCTCTTCTCAAAATTCCAGCCCTCCAATTGTGCTTGGGCCGAATCTCCCTTGGGGAAAAGGTGCTGCGATTTTCAATAAGTGTGGGAAGCTTGCGGATTTATTTTTCCAAGGGGCTAAATAAGGTTTCAGGGTTGTTGGAAATCAAATCCACTCAAAGGTAGGACCGCAAGAGAGACCTTGGTAAGAACTTTTGGTATTGAGTAGATAGGGCCGAATAAGCCTTGGGTATTAACACCGACAATTGGCCGAATGTAGGGTCAAGATCTAGCATAGTAGATCGGCTTTTCTGGATCTAGGAATTACGATAGTAACAGTGTGTGTAAGATCTCTCTACACACTTTATTAATTTACATGTTGTTATTATTTGCCTTAGATCTTTTGTTTGTGGTTAGCTTGTGGCATAATCATGGATATCGGGTAAGTCCCCTAACTTGTAATTTTTGATATATGTTTGCATGCCATCACATGATGTTTAATACTATGACATGATTTATGAAATTTGGTGTATAAGCATGTGATGGTGGGATTGATGAGAGGAGGATGAATTATGGATCGTAATTCGGGTTTTGACCACATTTGATATATTGTGACCTATGGTCATCAGTGGTTTTGACCACAACGATTGATTATTTGCGACTAAGTCCCAGTGGTTTGGTACCACCAGTGGTTTTGACCACATTTGATATATTGTGACCTATGGTCATCAGTGGTTTTGACCACACGATGGGTTGGCCCCATCATTTAAATTGTGACTTTAAGTCATCGGTGGTTTTGACCACACGGGGGTAGAAAAGGAGTATGGATGGCTAGTTGGGTTGCATGAGCATGTTTATTAATGAATTGTGTATGAGATGTATTTTCCGGGTGGGGGATTTACACATTGAGTCTCGGTGACTCACCCCTTTCCCTTAACATTTTGCAGATGAGTAGATCGCGGAGATGGAGCCGGATGGACTCGAGGTGGCCATGCAGTGGAAATTTTAATTAGAAGAACTTGGATTTTGTTTTATTTTATTTAATGTTGGTTTTATTTTAATTAAGTTGTAATAAGGCCTCCTAGATATAATTTCTATTATTCTATGTTTTGGATTAATTTGTTTAAACTATTTCTTAACATTAAATTAAGTCCACATGTTTTCTAAAATTTTAATCGCAAAATGTTTTATCGTGCCATCGGGCACACCTGAATCGGTAACGATCTGACTTAATGAATATTTTTAAAATAAACCTAAGTATGGTGTTTATACACCTCAAATGTTTTAAATCGGACGCTATCTTTTATCAAAAAGTTAATTTGGCCTAAAGGGGTTTTCAAAAAAAAATACTTTCTCTGTAGCACACCAAATTCGGTCGTAGTGTTTGGGCCGGGTTTGGGGTGTTACAGAAAGTCAGTAGCTTCACACGGTTATGGGGCACGGGCGTGCCCCTTTGTCGGTACCCGTGGTGTAGTGGTTGGATCCGTAACGTCGAAAGGTGGTTGGAATTGATTCACACGGCCTCTGCTATGTCAGTACGGGGATTCTTATGGTCCACACGGCCACGGCCACGGCCGTGTGTCCTGGAATTCTGTACCCCTTGTTAGTTTATAACTAAGTGTTCAGAAAGAAAAGAAGAAAAGAAAAATAAATTTAAAGCAATAAAGCAAAATGTGAGAATAAATTATGTTAGTGCTCGGGTTGCCTCCCGAGAAGCGCTAGTTTATAGTCTTAAGCTAGACTCTCCTCTCATTTGCATTGTCAGAGTGGTTTGAGGAGTTGAAAGTCCTTCCTCATGCTATCATTTGCGTCTTCGTGAAAAAATTTAAGTCGAGATGTGTTTATAGTAAAAGTACCAAAAATAGGATTACTTACCTCAACTGTTCCGTGTGGGAAAACACTGGTTACCCTAAAAGATATTTCTTTGTTTGTGCTAGGGTTCGGAGGAGATATTCGAGGATCTGCCTGATCTAACATTACCTGGTCCCCTATTTTGAAGTGGTTTTTTGTTCCTATTAGCTCTTTTGGGGGCTCCTTCGGTTTTATCTTGTGTGGTTCCGGTTCTTCGTTGTGTATCCCTAATTTTTCCTTTAAGTGTGTCTTCCACTCGTCTAGATCATCCAACTGAATCCCTCGATCTTCATGAGTTATTTTTTTGTTGGCATAGGGTTTAGGATCGGGTTCAGTTGTATTCTTTGGTGGTGCTTCCTGAAAATAAGGGTTAACCGAATGGTTATCAGTAGAATTTACGTTCTCACATTGATTACTCGATGTTCTAGCCGAGTCAAAAGCCTTGATGGTGACTGTCTCATTACCTACACAAAGTATGAGTTCTCCTGCATCAACATCAATTTTAGTCCTGGCAGTTGCTAAAAAGGGTCTTCCTAAAATTAGGGGGATCGAATTATCCTCATCCATGTCTAAGACAACAAAATCTACTGGGAAAACGAATCTGTCAATTTTTACAAGAACATCTTTGATAATACCCCTAGTAATTCTAACAATTTTATCAGCTAATTGAATGCTCATCCTAGTTTGTTTGGGTTTCCCTAGACCTAATTGTTTAAACAATTTATAAGGCATGACATTTATGCTTGCCCCTAAATCAGCTAACGCATTATCAACAGTTAGTCTACCAATTAAACATGGAATTGTAAAACTCCCTGGATCTTTTAGCTTTTGTGGTAGTCTATTTTGGAGAATCGATGAGCACTTTGCGTTAAGTTCCACATGTGACGACTCGTCTAACTTCCGTTTGTTTGTCAGAAGCTCTTTTAAAAATATCCTAGAATCTGGCATCTGCGAAAGAGCTTCAAGTAATGGTAAGTTAATATGTAATTTCTTTAAAAGTTTAAGAAACTTACCAAACTGTTCTTCTGTGTCGTCTCTTCTTAATGCCTCGGGGTAAGGTACGCGAGGTTGGTACTCCTTAATTACCGGTTTTGGCTTGTCTTGTGTTACCTCTACTTTACCTTTTTCTACCTCATTTTCTTGTGTTGGACTGGGTTCGTCTACTTCTTCGCTTTCTTGAGTTGTTATGGCTTGGATTTGCTCATTTGGATTAATTTCAAGATTACTCGGTAGACGCCATTGGTCGTTCGGATAATAGCTTTGCAATTTCTCCGATCGACCGGGTAATTTCCCGATTGCCTTTGTAAGTCCTCCAACTTGGTTCTCGATCTTTTTATCGATGTTTGTTGGGTGTCGAGTGTTACCTCGCTTTTTAGAGACGGGCTTCGTGGATGCTATGAATTTGTTCAACGTCTCTTCAAGATTCGGCTTCTTTTCCTGTGGATAGGGCTGATTTTGGAAATTTTGAGGAGGTTGTTGTCTTTGATTTCCTTGATTTCCTTGTCCTCCCCACGAAAAATTTGGGTGGTTCCTACAACCTGGATTATAATTATTACTATATGGGTTATTATTAGATCTGAAATTGTTACCTATATAGTTCATCTGTTCGCTCTCTGGTTGGTATGGTGAGTACTCAGGATTCGTCACAGTTCCACTTGCGTCGCACTGCATGACTGGATGTACCTGCGAAGAACACAAACTATCAATCTTCTTATTCATCAACTCTACCTGATTTGATAGCATGGTTACTGCGTCGAGGTTGTAAACTCTGGCTGTTTTTGTTGGCCTGGTCCTTGTAACTTGCCACTGATAGTTATTCAGCGACATCTCTTCAATAAACTCGTAGGCTGCCTCAGGAGTTCTATTATTCAAGGTTCCATCGGTGGCTGAGTCGATTAGTTGTCTCGTTGAAGGATTCACACCGTTATAAAAAGTTTGGACTTGGAGCCACAAAGATAAACCATGGTGCGAACACCTTCTCAAGAGATCCTTATATCTCTCCCATGCATCGTATAATGTCTCTAAATCCATCTGCACAAAAGAAGAGATATCATTACGTAATTTGGTCGTTTTGGCCGGTGGGAAATATTTTAATAAAAATTTTTCGGTCATTTGTTCCCATGTAGTGATTGACCCTCGTGGTAACGAGTTTTACCACTTTTTAGCTTTATTCTTTAATGAAAAGGGAAATAACCGAAGTCGTGTGGCATCATCAGAAACGCCATTTATTTTGAAGGTCTCACAGAATTCTAAAAAAATTAGCTATATGAGCGTTTGGATCTTCGTCCTGTAAACCATCAAATTGAACAAACTGTTGAATCATTTGTATAGTGTTAGGCTTTAATTCAAAATTATTAGCAGCTATAGCAGGCCTAACAATACTAGATTCGGCTCCTGTTAAATGTGGTTTAGCATAATCAAACATAGTACAAGGAGCATTATTTTCTCCCACATCTTGTGGTGGAAGATTATTTTCGTCCATCCCTTCAGTAGGATTGGATCTATCTTCTCGCTCTCATTGGTAATTTAGGGCTTGCCTAATTTCTCTACAATTTCTCCGAACAGTAGCTTCAATATCACTGTCGTATTCTAAAGGTCCTCTCAGGTCCCTTCTAGTCATAAACTAGAGGTACCTGCTAGGAAAAGAAAGAAAGAAAGTTTAGCAAATTTAAAATTAAAACTAAAAATAAAAATAATGGCTAAAGTAATAAAAATAGAGTTTTCTTAATATTTTAGTTCCCCGGCAACGGCGCCAAAAACTTGATCGCTATAAATCAGAGTTTTAAAATTTATAAAAGAAAGATCGAACTCGAAACTAACTCGACAACGATTAAAGGCAAGTGCACCTATCGAACAAAGAGTATAGTTTAGGCAAGACCGGATTATCGAACCCAAAGGAACTAAAAGTACTAATACTAACTTTCTTTTTATTATTTAGCCTATAATAAGTGAAGTTTGTTTATTAATCTAAATTAATTAACTACTAAACTAAAGACTCTAAGACAAAGAAGAATGAATTTGGAAAATAACTTGGGAAAAACTCAGTTGATTTAGACGGTACCCTAGGAAGAATCCACCTAGACTTCACTTGTTATCTAACACTGAACCATACGATTTATTTACTTAGTTTGATCCGTAAAACTCCCTAACGTATATTAAACCCTCTCTCGAGGCAAATAACGTCTAACCCTAGGTTAATTAGTGGAACTCTCGTTCTCTTATAATAACCCCCTAGAATAGTAGTAAATCGATCTGTGAACTCCCATATTAGGTTTCACCCTAATTCGGCTAAATCTCGTCACCCTATCTCTAGGCGTGCGATCAACTCCGCTTAATTATGTTGGATCTACTCTTAGGCAGGGTCTATTCCTCCTCCACCTAAGCACATTAAATTTGGATTAAGCTCACATAATTAAGAACAAACTAAGCATTTATCATATAATTCAAATAATCAAATAACAAGATTCATCATAGGTTTCATCTCTTCTGCATCCGAAGGGTTTAGTTCATAACAATAAAGGGAAACATCTCAAGAGAAAAGATAAC
This sequence comes from Gossypium sturtianum, assembly GCA_025698515.1. NCBI lineage: Eukaryota > Viridiplantae > Streptophyta > Magnoliopsida > Malvales > Malvaceae > Gossypium > Gossypium sturtianum. Next base: position 4,807,056 of record CM046944.1, on the reverse strand, counting down.
ACAAAACATAAGAAATCCCTAAAACCCCATGAAGGAATTGAAGATGAGATCCTCCGTCTTGAGTATAACTCTGGCTTCTTGAGATGGATCAACTGGTTATCCTCGAGTGAATCCTCACAAATCGCTTTCTCTCTTGCTTAGCACGACGCCCTAAACGATGGCTTTGGGCTCCCCCTTTTCAGGTCATACTTAGAGTGTATTTATAGGCTTTTGAAATACGTTTCTTTCTCCCTAAGTATCCTTTTCCGAATGAAATTGCTCTTCTCCACGGCAGAGGCACGGCCATGGCACACACCCGAGTAAATCGTGGACAGGCCGTGTTTGGACTTCTTTAATGAGGCACGGCCATGTGAATCGAGGGAAGACCGTGTTCTAGATGATCAGTGAGGCACGGCCGTGTGATCTTTGGTCCAGGTCGTGTCGATTTCATGCTTTGGCCTATTTGTCCCGTTTTAGGCCCGTTTTGCGTTCTTTTCATCCCCTGGTGCTTTCCTGAGTATATATCATGAAAAGAAAGGATTAAGAGCACTAAATTACATAAAATAAGGGATAATTCATCCAAAAGCATACTAAATATGGGCCTAAAATATGTTACTATTTCGATTTATCACCGGGTTTGAAGTGTGAGGTTACGGATTTTGTTGCTCGATGTCTGACGTGTCAGCAAGTTAAGGCTGAGCACCAGTTGCCTTCGGGTTTGCTCCAACCTGTTAAGATACCCCTATGGAAATGGGAACGAGTGACGATAGATTTTGTTAGTGGGTTGCCCTTGACACCCAATAAGAAAGATTCTGTTTGGGTCATTGTGGATCGATTGACCTAGTCCGCTTACTTTATTCCGATTCGAACGGACTATTCTCTGCAGAAGTTAGTGAAACTCTACATTTCTAAGATTGTAAGACTGCATGGGGTTCCCGTCTCGATTATTTCTGATAGAGATCCTTGCTTCATTTCTCGGTTCTGGAAGAAATTGCATGAGGCTTGGGTTCGAGATTGGACTTCAGTATTGTGTTCTATCCTTAGACCGATGGTCAATTTGAGAGGGTGATTCAGATACTGGAGGATATGCTTCGGAGTTGTGTGATTGATTTTCGAGGTAGTTGGGAGGATTATCTGCCGCTAGCTAAGTTCACCTACAATAACAGCTTCTAGGCTAGCATTAGATGGCACATTACGAGGCATTGTATGGTCATAAGTGTCACACTTCGCTATGTTAGACTGAGTTAGGTGAGCGTCGAGTTTTGGTCCTGAGTTGGTTTCTGAAACTGAGGATAAGGTTAAACTGATTCGGGATCGTCTGAAAGTGACTTCTGATAGATAGAAGTCCTATGTAGATATGAAGAGGCATGATACTGAGTACTCTGTGGGGGACTTTGTGTTTCTTAAGGTTTCTCCATGGAAGAAAGTTCTGAGATTCGGTCGTAAGGGCAAGCTGAGCCCTAGGTTTATCGGGCCATATCGGATTTCGAAGCGAGTGGGACCGGTCGCTTATTAGTTAGAGCTACCTCCAGAGTTAGATCGTATCCATGATGTATTTCATGTCTCGATGTTGAGGCGATTTCTATCTAATCCGTCCCATATTGTCTCTGTTGAGGAGATCAAGGTTAGACCGTATTTGACTTTTGAGGAGAAGCCGGTTCAAATTCTGGATTGCGATTTTAAGGTTCTGAAGAGGAAGTCCATTCCGTTAGTGAAGGTTCTGTGGCAGAATCATGGCACTGAGGAAGCCACGTGGGAACCTGAGGACTCGATGTGTCAGCAGTATCCTCATTTGTTCTAATCAGGTAAATTTTGAGGTCAAAATTTCTTTTAGGGGGTAGAGTTGTAACCCCCTGAATTATTTGTTTTTGCTTCAGTGGTTAAGTGTTCTGGGTGTGTGTGAGAGATCTTGGGTTCAAGTCCCACTTCTGTCAATTTTGTTAATTTTTGGATCTAAGCCTTACCCTTGTTGAATGAGCTTATATTAAATTGTCTGTTAATTCATATTAGAATGAGCCTGTTGGTTCAAGTGGTAAGGAAATTGGTGTTGGAGGTCTTGTGTTTGAATCCCTGCGTTAGCGGGGGCATATTATTTTTGCTCTGTTAACTAATAGAGTTCCGGTGGAGTTGGGATTCTGAGTAGCTGTTTGTTAGTGAGTTAGTGGAGAGAAATTAGGGATATGCTAGCAGTTTTCTTTTTCCCAAAATTTTCTTCCCCTTCTGGCGTTTTCTCTCTGTTTTTCACATCCAATTTTTGGCTTTCTATTTCTGATTTCCATTAATTTTTTCCTTCCTAACCGTGGTACGTCAACGTTTCATTTCCTCCATGTTGTTGAGTAGGTAAAGGTTTCGAATTGTTTTTGAGGTAATTTTGTTTTTGCGTTAGTTCTATTAGTAAACGTGGGGTTTGATTTTTCTGCGAATACTTTGGGTGTAGGAGAAGGCTGTGAACAGTGAGTTTTCGCACCATTCGTTTGAACGTTTTAAGTGGTGGTTTTCGTCGCCGGTAAGTTTCGAGTGTTACTTTGGGTGTTGTAGCGATTCATAAAATTGACTGCTAAAACAGCTGTTGGGTGCTCTTTTCTTAGGTTTCAAGGCCTCGGGAGTATTTTTGCATTAAAACGATACCAGGTGTGTACCCGAAACGTAGAAAGCGAGGTTTCGACAAAAGCCAAAAAACTATTCTGTCGACGCCACACAGGCGTGTGGTCACCCGTGTGGTAGGCCGTGTGCGAGGACACGGTCGTGTGATCGATGTAGGCATGGCCGTGCGCAAGACACGACCGTGTGGTGGCTCGAGTGTGGCCGTGTGAGCCACACGAGCCAGGCCAAGTTGGGCATGTGGGCCCACACGAGCAATCCATACAGGCGTGTGGATTTCTGGGCTTTAACTGTTGGTTTTGGGTTTCGTTTTCTCGATAATATGCCTGCTTTGACAAAAAGGTTTCTTTAAAAGCAACAGTTTTACACAAACAAAGGTTTTTCTAAAAGTATGAACTGTTTTCGTTAAACACAACGTTTTCGTAAGCTTCCGTTATAAAACACGATTTGAGGCAAACTAATTTTGAATAAACATTTTGACAAGGGATAAAAGAAAATAATAGTTGAAACACTTATGTGGGTTTAACGTGTAGGTTTTTGTTATCAAAACCCATTCTATGTGACACCTTCGAATTTGGCCATAACGTCTAGGCCGGGTTCAGGGTGTTACAACCCCCACATGTAAATAAATATCCTGTTTGAGATCAACCTTTATGTAGATCTAATAAGTATCCAGCATCAACATAGCCAACTAATAGGGATTTTGAATCATTTGAATAAAATAACCCCATATCAATATTCCCTCTGAGATATCTAAATACGTGTTTAATTCCATTCAATGTCTACATGTTGGAGAAGAACTAAATCTTGCTAACAAGTTTACAACGAAAGCTATATCAAGTCTTGTGTTGTTTGCAAGATACATCAATGCCCCTATGGCACTTAGATATGGTACTTCAGGACCAAGAAACTTTTCATCATTCTCGTAAGGACAAAATTGATCTTTATTCACATCCAACAGTCGTACAACCATTGGAGTACTTAATGGGTGTGCTTTATCCATGTAAAATTTCTTTAATATCTTTTCCATATAAATTGATTAATGAACATGAATTTCATCTTTTAAATGCTCGATTTGTAATCCAAAATAAAACTTTGTTTTTCTAAGATCTTTCATCTCAAATTCTTTCTTTAAATAATTTATTGTACTTTGAAGCTCTTCAGGAGTTCCAATAATATTTAGACCATCAACATAAACAACAATTATCACAAAATCCGATCCAAACCTTTTTATAAAGACACATGGACAAATTGGATCGTTTTTGTAACCTTCTTTTAACAAGTATTCATTAAGAAGATTGTACCACATACGTCTAGATTGTTTTATTCCATATAAACTTTTCTTTAATTTGATCGAGCAATTTTCTCAAGAAACTTTATATCTTTTCGAGATTTTAAATCCTTCAGGGATTTTCATATAAATTTCACTATCAAGTGTACCATATAAATAGGATGTAACAACATCCATTAGATGCATGCCAACTTTTTCACGTACTGTCAGACAAATAAGATATCTAAATGTGATTGCATCCACCACAGGAGAATATGTCTCTTCATAATCAATGACGAGCTTTTGCGAAAATCCTTGTGCTACAAGGCGAGCTTTATATTTTACGACTTCGTCAATTTCATTTTGTTTTTACACAAATACCCATTTATATCCTACCGGCTTTTACACCTTTAGGTGTTTGGACTATAGGTCCAAAAACTTCACGTTTAGAAAGTGAACTCAGTTATACTTGAATTGCATCTTTCCATTTAGGCCAATCTTTTCTATTTTTACATTCATTAGTAGATTTAGGCTCAAGATCCACATTTTCTTTTTATTATTTTAATGGCAATATTATAAGCAAAATTGTTGTTGACAACTACTTCTTTTTTTCAGTTCCATCTTTTTCTCGTATTGACATAACCTATCGAGATCTCTTTATTTTCATCATTTCCATTTTCACTTTTAGGTACCTGAATCTCTTCTTGAGTTTTATAATTAGTTATGTCATGGGTCTCTTCAGGAACTCCTGCCTCCACTATATGACCATCTTGAATGTTTGCTCCTTTACTTTTACTAGGATTTTTATATTTGGAACCGACCGATCTTCCACGCTTCAGGCATGAATTACTTTCTTTTGCACTAACAGTTTGCCCTATTAGGACATCAATTCATATTGGAGCATTTTCAGCTGATATGTGAGATTTAATGAATCTGGTTGTTGATTTTTAAAATGAATCATCTTTTGAACTTCTGGTTCACATTGCTTTGTACGAGGATCTTAGAAATTGATAATTCATTTCAAGTACTTTATTAATCCAGCTTTTTATTCTCTCCCCCTAATGTTGGGAAAACTAGGGGTGAGCGTTCGATCGAATCGAATCAAATCGAATAAAAAAATTTCGAGTTAATCGAGTTGACGAATCATATTTTATCATCCTAATTTGATTTGAAATTTTCTCGAATCTAGTCGAGTGAGATAGAATTCGAATCGAATTGAATCGAATATATTTGTTCGAGTTAAATTTTAAAAAATAATTTTGGGTCCTTGTAACCATTGTCACCCATCGTAATAAAATTTGTCCACCTTAACCAATTTTTTTATTAACTTTCATCACCAAATAATTTATTTATTAATCTTTTATATACGGGTTAGCTTCTTTGCTTGCTTAGTTGTTTCAATTATCTTCAGATTCTTGTCACTATGTATTTTGGAATTAAAAAATATATTAAATGTTAAAATGTGATTTTTTAATGAAAGTTATTTTAAAGATAAAATGTAAAATTGATACCAATATAAAATTTTAACACGAATATTTTATGGCATAATTAATAATTCAATTTTAATATAAATATTCAATATGACTAAATAATTCAATAATATAAATAATATAAAATGTGAAATTTAATTTAATAATATAAATAGTAGATATAAATAAAATTATTACTATTTATGTTTAGTGATTTTTTTTGGATAATTTTGATTTTTTATTTGAGAGTAAAGGGTGAGAAGTAAAAGTTTAGGGGAAAAATAAAAGTTTTGGAGAATAAAAGTTTGAGGAAAGTAAATAGGGGAGTAAAATTTTGAAGGGAAAATATTAAAAAAAAATTGGAGGGGAGATGGGTTTGGGGTAGATGGGAGGTGAGATGGGAAGGAAGTAAAAGTTTTAGGGGAAAAGTGGGAGGGAGTAAAAATTTTGGGGGAAAATAAAAAGTTTTGAGGGTTTTTGGGAGTAAAATTTTGAGAAAAAGTAAATGGGAGAGTAAAATTTTGGTGGGAAATGGATTTTGGGTAGATTGGGGTGTTGGGATGGGGGAAGTAAAAGTTTTGGGGGGGAAAGTGGGAAGGAGTAAAAGTTTTGGGGGAAAAGTAAAAAGGTTTGGGAGTTTGGGGTAAAAATGTAAAATATTATAGTTTGATATTCGAATTATTCGAATTATTCGAGTTATTCGAATTCGAAAACTCAACTCGATGCGAACTCGAAATTCGAAAAAAAAAATCGAGTTGACTCGAATAACTCGATTCGTTTAACTCGAAATTCGAATTTTTTTCCGATTTTTTCGAGTCGAATCGAGTTTTGCTCATCCCTAGGGAAAACTGACAACTCATGCCTTAACTAAATATCGAATTAATAGCTCAAAAATATTATAAGGAGACTCATATCAATATAGATTCCCAATCTCTTATGATCACCCATCTTTGTGCGTTGTGGTGGAGCAGTTGGAACATATACTGCATATCCAAAAATTGTAAGATGAGAAATATTTGGCTCTTGACAAAAAATCAATTGTAATGGGAATATTTATAATTTATTGGCTTGATGCGTACAACATGTAAATCAATATGATCTCATGCTGAAATAGCAAGTTTTATTCTCATAAGTAATGATTTAGCTATTAGTTGGAGGCATTTGATAAACAATTCAGCTAAATCATTTTGTGTGTGAACATGAGCTACAGGATGTTCAACTTTTATCCCAATTGACATGCAATAATCATTGAAAACTTGGGATGTAAACTCACCAACATTAGCAAGATGAATTGTTTTAATTGCATAATCTGAAATTAATCATTTAAACAAGCAATCTTGCAAATGACAGGTTGCGAGTTGATAACGCATGTGATTATTTTGTAGATGTATCTACCAAAATCATATAATATCAAAACTATCTACATGATGGATGAATGAGCCCATATTCATTTCAGAAATGCAAGACATTAAATTTCAACTTTAGCTAGTGAGTGTCTAAGAATCAATTTTCATTGAGAACAAGAAACTAATGAAAATTCTTTAAATTAAAGAATCTTCTAGTTATTTAATGAATGTCTATATGAATTCTTAATTAATTTTCGCATCATATATGATCCAGGATGGTTTAACTGGTTATGCCAAGTAGTAAACGCATTTGTATTAGTAAACTTCTAGTTTACTTTAACATGTGTTTCAATTGTACTAAATTGTAACAAATTGATAATTTTATTATCATTCCTTTTACTTTGTATCCACATATAAGTATTATTGTGACATTTACTACTGGAAATGTCTAAATCAATGTGAAGTCTATAATGCCACCAAGTCAATAAATATAATTTCCAAATAATTATATGCTGTATTCGCTTCAGGGAATATGCCAAAATCTTCAAATGCCCAAAAATCTATTAATAGCAAACTTTGAGAGTGGATCTTATTTTCCAGGTGTACAACAGGTACATAACCAATGACTTTTCATACATAAGTTTTCTCTCTTACAAGTTCTCATCAGTAATATTTTACCACGTAATTTTAATTAAAAACTTATTCTGAATACTGTAGAGTTATACTCATAGTTTTTTAAAAAAACTTGCAACTTTAGGTGCATCCAACCATAATAAACTTAGGTAGAATTATCATATTCTGTTGCTCATGAGTAGATCTTTCACAGTCAAATATTTTGCTTTCAACCCTTTAATAGGGATGATGACAAAAGAATATCACAAAGATTATAAATTAATAACCCAATCCTTTTTTTATTCATATGAAATATAATATTTTCCACATTCACAATCTCAATATGAAATCCATTACAAGTAATTTTGTAATAATATTGTAATAATATTTGTTTGTTTCAGTACCAAATAATATAAATACTTTCTACTTATAATAATAGAATTCATTACTACATTCTCATATTCTTTCTCAAAGAATATTAACATAAACAAAATATTTGGGCATACGCCACATATGTGGCTAATAATATTTCATATCACATTGATAACATAACTTATCTTTACTCTTTGAAGAGTTATCTTGAGAACTCTTATTGTTCTCTTATTTATTACTATGTTCCCACTTTTAGTGGTCCATGAGTATATTTTTTATTTTATTTATGTTTACATTCATTTTGGGGAATGCAACAAATCTGGTAGGACAGACTTCTAAACGCCTTTATTGATTTTTTTATTTCACAATCACCATCGTAAACATACGTGGATTTTAAATTAGAATCTATCAATTCATGTTGTTATGATTATTCTCCAATTATAATAAATATGATATAATAAATAAAATATAGTAAAATATACCTGAAGATCTTTAACATCATCGTCATCACCTTGACTATTATCACGAGCATCCATTCTGAGATTGAATCTTTCAACATCCTGAAGATTGAATTGTGGGACGACTTCGAAAGATTTAAAAAAAATAGAGAATCATCGTGCTGATAACGTGTTATAAAATAAAGAGAGATGGAGAGAATAAAGAACAAAGAAAATATGAAAGTAACAGAGAATGAACTTTATTGATCAAAAAGGATCATTTACAATGCTTCATCGTCTCTATTTATAGGCATAAGAAGTATAAAAGAAGTAGATATCTAATTCTAATAACTATTAGAATTTAAAGTAAATCAAAATTTTATCTTGATTATGATGGACATCCACTTAATAAGATATTCATAACACATATAATATTTTTTGTATATTATCCATTTGATTATAAAATATTTATTTAATTAAATAAGAAATTAAATATAATAATTTGGATAATTATTATATTTAATAATTAAATTTTATTAAAATTTTAATTAGATAATTAAATAACAAAATTAATTAGATAATTAACCATTTGATTTAACTTAAATATTTATTTTTATATATTATCCATTTTAAATTTTAATTTAAATTCTTTTTAAAAAATTAATTATCAAATTTGGATAATTTAAGTAAAATTAAAATGTAAGTAATTACAATTCAAAATTTTTATATATTACCCATTTGATTATAAAAATATTTATTTAATTAAAAAATTAAATATAATAATTTTAATAATAAATATATATTTAATGATTAAATAAAATCAAAATAATTAATTATATGGCATAATTATTTTTTAAGACAAGACAATGTCGCTATAATATATTAGATAGGCATTCTTGCAATGTTGATGGTCTCAAATTTAATATTAGATTATTGTACTATCAAATATTTATTCACAAAAATTAAGAAATCTTTCAAACAAATTGATCTAAAAGATAAGCCCTTATATTCTATAAACCCTTCGATCATTGACGAATACAGAAATATGATTTAAGGGTTCGAGCACGTTGAAATGCATTTATCCTTTTATTTAAGGTTGGAGTGAAGTTAGAAAAAATACATACTTGATAGTCATATAATTAAAAAAATGACATAATGAACTTGAATTTAACAAAATAATTTTACTAATGTTAATAGTTGGATTTAAATTTTGAAATCTGAAAAGTAAAAAGAATTTTTTTAAAAAAATAAATGTACATGGACTGAATTTCAAATCTATATTACAGGTTATGATCATCTCTGCTATTTTTGACACAATACTTAGAACTACTCATAGCTCCTCCCCAACTAATAAATAGGAGGATAATGTGCTTCAACGTACTCGAACCTACATCCTTCTGCATTGACAATAATATTAATACCAATCAAATTAAAATTCAATCGACAAGTTTATCACATGTAGGTAGAGCTGGTTAGCTAGCGGTCGGTTGTTTAGGTGTCTAATCTTGCACCGCTTGCCTATCCATATGGTACATAGTTATGGCACCCTTAGCTTCGAAATTTCCACGTCCATCACTACTCTATATTAATATTGTTTGATACTTTGGACTAATTAAACAATATATAAATCTATTTATTTTTGTTGAGCAATCAATCCTTATCTTTGTTCAATGCTGAACCGTGCCCTTAGTTGAAGGCTACTTGGATTTGATATGTACAATATTAACATGTTCTTTTTTTGTTACTAATTTTAGTAAAATCGAGATATAATTATTACTAATTTTAGTAAATTATATTGATTTTTAAAGAGTGTAATACATGTCACAAAAATATTAAGATTTGGATCCAATTTCTGTAGTTGATACATGAACGATGATTAAGGCGTGGGAATAATACGGTAGGTGTGTTGCTTGAAGATTTTGGACAAAATGTGGATCACATTAATAATCATAGAATTATTTTGAGATAAAGCAATTGTTTTGTATTTAATGATTTAGGATTTTCTTTGAATGTTAGATATTATATTTAATGGTTTTGTCATTTTGAGATTTTATTTTATTTTTATATTATATTTAAGGTAAATTATAAAAATATTTACTCTTGTTTACTTCAGATTACATTTTAATTATTTATGTTTGACATGTTACGTTTTAGTCACTTACGTTATCGTTTGTTACAAAGTGGCCACTCTACCGTTAAACTCTATTACCTCTCTAACGGCAATCTTATGTGGCCGTCCAAATGAGTTTTACATGACAACTTGGATGTCCAGTTGTTGGGATGAAAATAGGTTTTTAATTAAATAAATTTAATTTGGACTGTCACGTAGGACATCCAAGTTATGATTTAAAACCTATTTGGACTACCATGTAGGACCGCCGTTAGGAAGGTAACGGAGCTTAACGGTAGAGTGACCACTTTGTAACAAAATGATAACGTAAGTAAATAAAACATAACATTTCAAACATAAGTGACTAAAATATAATCTAAAACAAACAAAATTGACTTTTTGTAGTTTACCCTTATTTTTATTATTTTGTGGAGAAAGTTAGGGTAGAATTCCTTTTTAGTCCCTATAAATAAAGAACTCGGCATCTCCCAAGGTGGGAGGAGGCTTTGTAATATATTTCTTTGGTTAATATTGTTTTGGCATTTACAAAAATTATGAGTAATTAATTTCCATTTATCTAGCCAAAGTTAATTTTTTCTAGAATTGTAAGATTGAAGTGTTTTTCAATATTCTTTTATTTAATTTATATTTTTTCATTCTCCATTTTATGGGATGGTTCGTGCCATCTCTTATTACTATTATTATAGTTTTTAGGATTTTGTAACATCTTATATCGGATTTAGAAAGTTAAATCGAATAAAGAGTGTCACATTAGTTGTCGAAGCAATAATGATTAATCATTCAAATATCTAAAACGTATTTAAACGAAAGTTTTAGTCATGCAAATAATCTATCCAACATCTATAAAACATTACGAACGAAAAATGAGCTCAAAAGGACCTTAAAACGTTAAATTGGATGTTGGATTAAAATCTTCAATTATGGACACATATGTATAATGTATTATGCTATTATAAAGTGTAATACAAAATTAAGTGATCAATTATGTATTAAAGTGTCATGGAAATAATTTGTAGATACCATAAGTTGTATTTATAATTCGATGAGGGGCCAAATTATAAATATCAAAATTGATTTAATAATAAGTTATTTAAAAAGAGGTAGTGGTACCCAAGAAATAGATATATATCTCGTATTTATTTTCATCTCCTTTAGAGGGTTAGACAATGAGATAAACTATTTTCTTGGAAAATCAAAACCTTCTAGGCAATCTTCAACAATGGATTCAAGTACGTTTTCGCATTTAGTTTTGTTCTTGATTTATTCTTGATGATTTGACATGACAGATCTTGACTTATTAAAATTTTATATCAGATTTTGTTTTACTATTCTAACATTAGAAACTCAAATTTTAAAAACTAGAACCAGTATCAATACATGGTCTTATATCGTGAGACACAAAGACCATGTCTCAAGACTAATCTCCCCTGAAACTAATTTAGTTGATGACTTCAAATGTCTCGACTTGCTTATCATGTCTTAAGACATCATCCTATATTGAGACATGTTTGTCTTGTCTCAAGACTCATGCCTACTTAGAATTGCAGAAAAATAAGACTCAAATGCAACCTGACATGCTCCAAAATGCATTCTAATATATTAGACACAAAGCCATTACCAACATATTTGCCATATCATAACAAGTTCGAAACATGCAAATCTTGATCATCATTGTTGTTGCTTGTATCAGTTGATCCGTGTGTGTGGGATTGTTTGAATATCTAAGAAAAATGTATCATTGTGCTTAATAGCTGGCTAGGCTAAGAGAAAACACAAAATTCATTAATTTGCATCAAAACAGACACATCATTGTTCCTTCTGGAACTCATCAAACATTAGCATGCTTTCTCTTCTCCCCTTAATTTTATTTTGTTGGAATCAATTATCTTTCTTTTGTTGTTGGATTCATAACGAACGGTAAGTACAGTTTTTTCTTCGTAACTGTCCGACCTCCGACCATATAAATAAAGAAGCAAACTGTGTAGACTAGACAAGTCCTCAGTTATTGGGGCAAAGCAATGGAGGAAGAGCCATTAATTAGGCTTCCTGCAATTCTTCCTGATTTCACCATTTGATCCGGTGAGTGGGGTAATATCTCCCATCTTTATCATTGCAGTAACGAAGTCTGAATAGAACTTCTTGGTGTTGCTGCTGTATGTTTTAACCAATGAATCGGTGGATCCGCCATTGAAGAGTATTTGGTCCGAGTGGAGCAAACCCTTTTTGTTTAAGAGGTTATTGAAGTATTTTAAGTCAAAAGAATTTGGGGTTGCCACGTCCAGGGGTGCTAGATTATTGTCCCCTGATCCGCTGGTTCTTGGGCAGCTACTTTGCCTTGCCTTCGCAAATGAAGTATCGATGTTTGTCTCGTTGTATATGCGATTTCTGAAAAGCACGCACCTTGCCTTCCCAATTGTGTGAGCCCCTGGCTCGGCACCATAAAGCAATTTAGCTTAGAAGAGATGTATAGATATAATAAAGTAGTGCAGTGCAGGAGAGGAAAGAATGGTCTATTATACCAGATAAAGCAACCATGTCCTTGGCAGAAAGACCTCGCGCTTGGAATCTATTGATGAGTTGACTAAGGGTGGCAGTCGGAGGTGGGATGACACCACTATTCGCAGCAGAAAAGCTGGCAGTCTTTGAATCCCTTCTTCCAAGCTTAACATTCCAGCCGGGCCCTCCAAGCTGTACCAATCAAATTCAACTTTTTTCTTGTGAATATCGTTATCTTTTCAGAGTACAGCAGATTTTCGGTGATTAGTTGATGACTAATACGCAATAATAATAGAAAAAGGAGCACATACATGTATATATGTACTTTTCATTTCATTTACTTACAATAACAACGGAGTCCCGAGCTGCAAGGGCTAAGATATCAGCACAAGAGACTACACCAGGGCAAGCTTTCTCCACCTTGGCCTTAATGTCATCAACAACATTGAAACCTCTCACGGAATTATTATTGGGAGCCGCAGTTTTCTCCCCCGTGAAGGAAGAAGTGTCGTCTAGGAGTATTGACCCATCACAACCCTGTCATAATTAGACATGATAAATATATTACATACTTACCAACCATATATATGAACAGAGCTATGTATATTGTAACTAATGGCATTTGATAATCATACATCAATACTTTTTGTTACTTGGGTCCACAAATGAATTTCGTTTAGGCCCGCAGGAAAAAAGCATGCATGCATGGTTGGAAAGATATTTGGACCGGCAGCCAATGCTTACCAAGTAAGTGAAATGAATTTAAATCATGTTATTGCAGTTGAGATTTTTCGTCAATCTGGCTGTTAATTCAAATGTTAAATACCAGTTCGAGTATAATATAGAGCATTTTTAAAATATATAGACCAAATGTTAAACATGTATACTTACAGTATGGATAATTTGTATATGAAGTATTGAAAAAAAATTTATTAAAATAACTATTTATTCTTTTAATATGTTAAATTCAAATTATTAATGTAACGGGTTTTTACGTATTTAAAATTTGATTCATCAGTTTTAAATATGCTTCACATTGTATTCAAGTTAAACATTCGAGTTAGTATTTAACGCTCTAGCTAATAAAAGAACCTAACTAATATGATATTGATAGGTTGAGGATTCATTTAGAACACTTTGAACTTGGACACTACTTTAAAATCTGAATTATATAGCTTGTGAATGTTTCGTGGGTTATATATATATGCGTGTGTGTGGATACCATTCAAAGTGAAACTCCATTTTTAAATTGAAAGGGAAAAAAAACCTTAAAGTTCAGTTGACCAAGAATAATGAATATGTATGTGGCATGCAATGCAACAAAAATATTAGTGTATTGAGAAAAGAAGGGAGGCTGCAGCAGGTGTATGCGTATGTGTGTATAGAAGAGAAGGGCTTAGCAAGGAGGAGGAAAGAGCAAGAGAGGAAATTACATTGACAAAGCAGTCATGGAAGAACAAGCGGACGAGAGAAGCACCCATGCGCTTCTCTTTTGACACTGCGGATTTAACTACTGACTCAACTGTAGACAACACCTTTGGACATGATTTAGAGTAGAAATTAGTGGAGAGCTGAGCATAGCTACTGCTCCCCGCCATCATCCAAACCACCACAACAAACATGACACTAAATGAAGAAGAAAAAGCCATTCTCTCTAGTCTCGATATGTATAATATTATACTTGACAAATTATTGAAGAAGATAAAAGTGCAGAGGTGTTTAGATGAAGGGATGGTGTTAGCATTAGCCATTAGAGGTAATATATAGAGGCGTTTGGCACCATGAAACCGGCAGGTCACCTAATCTTTAAGACCAAGGCATGAATGACTTTGTATTTTCGATGTCTAGTAATTAAGATGAAGAAAATAGATCTATAAAAAGCATATTAGTAATTGATTGATGACAGGAATTCATCAACGAGTTGGTGGGGTGAGCATCCAATTATCAAACTCATTGGGGTCCATGATTCCTAAACGCATTTAAATATTCCCTTTCGTTGAAGACGACACGCAATGCAAGACTATAGAACAAAACTACCTAGAGGCTAGAGGGCAGTGAATTTGACAAATTCACTCACTATTTGAAAAGTTCTCTGCTAGGCACACTACAGCTAATCACTTGTTTATTGATTTTGTTTCTATCTGTTTTTCTTGGTCAAATAAAGTTAAAAGTTTAACTCAAGTTGCATACTTCAATCTGGCATTTAGGGCAAATTACCCTCGTTATAAAAGATTGAATATTTTTTCTGTGGAATTAAACAGTTAAAAAATCAACGATTAAAATGATTAAAAATTTGTAAGTTATTACGGTGAAAGTCTGCAATCTTCGCCATGTGATCAGCAACTCTGTTATGATCCCTTAGAGCATGTCGAACTCGCATTTTCTAATTACGATACAACAGTTGATGGGACTTGAATATTAAATAGAAACGAGTATACAGCAAACTGAACCAATTGGTTCAAATTTTGTTTTTATGTCTTGCTCTTGGACCAACAGGGTTGATAGTTGATAGAAATTGGGTTCGTTAACCAACGGTTTTTACTAACAAGAATGAAACCTTAAACAGTAATTTTCCGTCTCAGTTTGGGGGCGATTCACTTTAGCGCCAATATTCAACTCCCCTCGTGTATATTTCTAATTAATTGAACTGTTCCTCAATCCTATTCTGCTCACCAAACCAAAACCTAATCAAATGAGTTGACAAATTAAGCTTACTCTTCTCACTTTCTCAATAATTAAGTAGGGTCAAGGAAACAATCGTACTCAGAAATTAATAGGAAGCAACTAGCAAAAGACTCGTAATCTCAAGTAATTTTTTCATCAGTTGATAATCATACTTATCTAATCTTCCACTTCAGCTGTTTTTGCCCATTTTTAGTCATTCAATTTGATACTTGCAAAGCCTAAAAATTCAATTTTATTGCTACCATCAATCACCAAGAAAACTAACAACAAACTAATTCTCTCCTTACGCATTTGGGGTTTCTCTCAACCTTTGGTGAAGTTTTCTTGTCTTGCTACTGATTTCTGTTTCCTTTTCAGGCTATTTAGGATTGGTTTGCAAGTTTTAAAGTATTTGAAAAAGTGAAACAAGGAGAAAAATATAACACAATATTTGTTAATACAGTTTGAATTTACCATTCTTATTTTGCGAAGTCTCGTATCAGGAAATGATTTTATTTTATAATTTGTACGACTCAACTATTGGCTACCCTTAAACCGATGAATATTTGCAACTCTAATATTGAACTCAGGTTGTTACAAATCACTCTCTCCAACTATCTCACCTTACATTTGATAAAATATCTTAATAAAATTAAGAAAAAAAAGAAGAAAAAAAGAGTCAAAGACACTAAAAAAACTGTCCACCAATATATAGGCCATGTATAGCACAACCTCCCACCACAAGATAAGACTGTTAAAATTATCTGCACAAACTCTCTAATAAATAATATCATTAATCCCATCATTATCAAGTTTTACAGCAACCTCGAATCACTTAAAGAGATAAGAAGGATAAGGATAGATATCTTTAACACTTTAAACTTCTTCCTTCCTCTCCAAGGCTGATTAAATGGATGATGATCATATTTTAATTTATTGTGAAATTCTCTCCTCGTTTGTTGTTTAATAATATTTAATCATAAGCCGTTGAAAGTTAAATATACTAACACTAAAAACTTTGATTGCTCCAAATAATTTGTTCTAACATTTGTTCAAACATGAAATAAGACAAGGCAGACAAAGTTCCCAACAATTTCTCTCTTTTTAACATTTTTTACAAAACCGTGCAGCAAATAATTAACACACAATTCAAACAAATTGAATATGAAAGGAACTAGAATATTTCTCCCCCTAAGAAGTAGAACGATCCTCAAACAACTACTCTCTATATCAACAACCAAGCTTGTTCATTACAAAATCAACCAAGCATGCATCAAAAACTCAAAGATAATGTCGTAACCATTTTTTTTGGAAAAAAAAGGGGATCGACTTTGGTTTTTGAAAACGAAATTAAAAATGGGAGTCCCCACCGATCTTTATTAGGTGTGATCGGATCACCTTTGTTTTAATAAAACGTTTTGGTTTACTAAAACAGTGCTTTAGGTCTACGAAATTTGAGAAAACGGGTTCGGAAGTCGGTTACGTGCGAGGAAGGATTAGCACCCTCGTCACGCCCAAAATTGGTACCAAATTGATTAATCATGTCCTAATGTTGAAAATTTGAAAAGATTAGAAAATACGATCCTTTTTACTTTCAAAACTTCGAGATGGATGATAAGGGTCTCCTATTTCAAAGAGATAAAGTATCATATCCAGTAAGTTAGGGTGCGACACTTTAGGCTCCTGAAACTGAGTTTGCCTTTTGATTTTAAAACTTGGTTTTAGAATTGAAGAGGACATTCCGTTATTTGTCGAATGAGAAACTAGAACCCATGTTAGGGGCTTGATTTCTCGAAATTCCAAATACGGAATATTGCCTTTATTTTAAAAACTTATCTCGGGATATCTAGATGTCGTGTCCAGTAAGTTAGGGCGCAACATTTCGAAATTCCGAGAACAAGTATTTTATTTAAAACTTGTATTGCGATTTAAAAGGATATTCCGTTATTCAGATTAAATGAGAAAAACCGGAACCCATGAAGTTTAGGGCTCGATTCCCTCGAATCTTTAATACGAAATATCGGTTATTTGAAAGCTAGATAAATCGGGTAAAGATGAATGCAATATGATTTGCTAAAAGAGATAGATTACGAAGCTAAGTTATGTGATAAAAAGAGGATAGCGTATGTAATAATACTAAGTTAACTAATTTAACGATAAAATGATGATAATAACTATAATAATGCAATGATAATAGCAATATAAAGAATAATAACAATGCTTTTAAAATAGTAATAGAAGGAATGATAATAAGAATAAAGATGATAGTAGTAATAATAATAATAACAATAATAATAATAAAGTAAAAAAAAATAGTAATACATTAATAGGAAAATGATAATCTAATGATAATGATAGAAAATGTAGTAAATAATAGAAAAAGAATAAATATGAAAATAATAGTAAAGTAATACCAATAATAAAATAAAGAGTAATGATGATAGTACATTTATAATAATAAAAATAGTAAAGAAATGATAATAAAAATAGATAATGGTAATGATAATAAAGTGGTAAAAATATTAATGATAATAATAATAATAATGAAAATAATAATAATAATATTAATGATAATAATAATAATAATAACTAACAAAATATATATATAATATAATAATAGTAATAATATAAATAATAGTACATATAATAATAATAATTTTAAAAGTAATTAATTTAATAATAAAATAATTAAAAAAAGTCAAAAAGGACCAAAATCGAACTAAAAGCGATTATTGGGGTAAACTCAAAATAAAATAAGGAGAAAAGGGCCTATTTGAAACGCTTGCGCGGATTACATGGGGACTAAAAGGGCAATAACCCTTTCCTCCCAAAACGCCAAAGATATAGCGAGGACTCGATTGAACTCCAAACAGACTTTCAGGGCAAAATTGAAAAATATTGAAAACTTGATTGTAAAACCAGGAAAGGCGGAGGGACTGAGCGCATAAATTCCCCATTTTTGAAAAACACGCGGATCCTGACGTTGGAGCGGGTCGGATCGAGTCGGGCCAGGGTGAAACGACGTCGTTTTGGGGCTTTTGGACACCGGCCAAAACGGTGTCGCTTCCTATGGCTATATAAGCCAAAATTTTCTGAAAAAAATTCATTTCTCTTCCTTGTTTTTTTTAAAAACTGATTCTTTCTGCTTTTGTTTTCTCTGCGGGGTGGGAAATCGCCGCCGCTCTGTCGAGCTCATGCATGGGCTATCAACATGTCATCAACATAAAGAAGTAGATACACAAAAAGAACCATCATCGTTTTTCTTAAAGTAAACACAATCATCAAAACTACTTATTTTGAAATCATGAGAAGTCATAAAGGAATCAAACCTCTTGTACCACTGTCTTGGTGACTGTTTCAAACTGTAAAGGGACTTTTTCAGCAAGCAAACATAGTCCTCTTTTTCTGTCTTCTGGTTGTTGCATGTAAATATCCTCCTCGAGTTCTCCATGCAAAAATGCAGTTTTTACATCTAACTGCTCAAGCTCCAAATCATGTATTGCCACAATACCAAGCAAAGCTCGGATCGAACTATGCTTCACAACTGGGGAGAACACATCTGTGAAGTCCACTCTTGGAATTTGTCTGTAACCCTTTGCAACAAGCCTTACTTTATATTTGGGTTCTTCAACTCCTGGAGTCCATTCTTTCTTTTTAAACACCTATTTACAGCGAACAACCTTTTTACCTTTAGGAAGTTTCACAAGATCCCATGTTCTGTTTTTGTGGAGTGATTCCATCTCCTCTTGCATATCAAACATCCACTTTTCTGAGTCTTTACAGCTAATCGCCTCAGAATAATTAGATGGCTCTTGGTTTGCATCTATATCTTTAGCCACATTTAAAGCATAAGCAACTAGATCAGCCTCGACATACTTCTTTGGAGGTTTAATTTCTTTTCTAGTTCTATTTTTGGCGATAGAGTACTGTGGTGAAGAAGCAACTCTATTCTCAATTTTTGTACTGGCTTGAGGAGTCGACTCTGTATTAATCTAATGCTCCACCTGCTTTTGATTTTCTTTATTAGAAGAGTCTTTAAGAGATAAGTTAGGTAGCATAGCAATTTCATCAAAAACAACATCTCTGCTAATCACAACTTTTCTATTTTCAAGACACCATAACTTATACCCTTTTACACCAGCTTTATAACCAAGAAAAACACATTTAATGGATCTCGGTTCCAATTTTCCATTATTAACATGAGCATACGCAGGACACCCAAAGATCTTTAAATCAGAATAATTAGCAGGATTACCAGACCATACCTCTTGTGGAGTCCTTTTCTCAATGGTAACGGATGGAGATCGGTTGATTAAAAAACATGTAGTAGAGGCTGCTTCAGCCCAAAACGACTTTGGTAAGTTGACATTTGACAACATACATCGAACCTTCTCCATGATCGTTCTGTTCATTTGTTCTGCAACGCCGTTTTGCTGTGGAGTATGACGAACTGTCAAGTGTCTCATGATCCCTTCTGACTTGCACATTCTATTAAACTCATCAGAACAGAACTCTAAGCCATTGTCTGTGTGGAGGTATTTTATTTGTTTTCCCGTCTGTTTTTCAATCATAATTTCCAAGACTTAAATTGCGGAAAACACATCGCTTTTCTGCTTCAGGAAGAACGCCCAAACTTTTCTAGAAAAAATCATCAATAAAAGTTAGCATATAATTAGTTCCACCTCTTAAAGGCACGCTGGATGTCCCCCAGAGATCAAAATGAATATACTCCAACGTTCCCTTCGTGTTATGGATTCCTCTGGTGAATCGAACTCTCTTTTGCTTCCCAAAAAGACAGTGCTCACATAACTTCAGTTTGCAAATTCCTTGCCCATAAAGATGTCCTCTTTTGCTCAATTCTGCCATGCCATTCTCACTCATATGCCTTAGGTGCATATGCTAAAGCTTATTAATATCATCATCTGACAAGGAAGAGGAAGCGACAACTGCATCACCAGTAATAGTAGAACCCTGCAAAACATATAACTTGGCAGTATTTCTCTGCCCTTTCATCACAATAAGGGAACCTTTGGAAATCTTTAAAACCCCACTTTCACCGTGTATCATGCACTTTTTTGAATCAAGAGTACTCAACGAAATTAAATTTCTCTTCAATTCTGGAACCTGTCGTACGTCACTTAGTGTTCTGACAACTCCATCAAACATCTTAACTTTAATTGTTCTAACACCTGTGATTTTATACGAAGCATTATTTCCCATCAAAATAATATCTTCAGACACTATTTCGTAAGTTGTAAACCAATCCCGATTGGGACTCATGTGGAAGGTGCAG
The DNA here is from genome assembly GCA_025698515.1 of Gossypium sturtianum. Lineage (NCBI taxonomy): Eukaryota > Viridiplantae > Streptophyta > Magnoliopsida > Malvales > Malvaceae > Gossypium > Gossypium sturtianum. The sequence continues at coordinate 4,786,386 of CM046944.1, read as the reverse complement.
CCTGAATCAAGTATCCACTCCTCGCTCACTTTAGAATTGTTGACAGAAACGACTAGAAGTTCACCATCGCTGTACTCTTCTACAACATCAGCTTCACCAAAATTTTCTGGTTGTTTTCCCTTTTGATTCGCAGCCTCCCTTTTAATCTTGTTATGTAGCTTATAACACTCAGATTTAATGTTCCATTTCTTCTTACAGAAGTTACAAGTTTTACCTCTGTTTGAAGACTTCAATCTACCTTTAGATTTACCGCGAGGATTCCGTTCTTGTGTCCTTCCACGATCATCATCAGCATTCCGATCTTGTCTTCCACGAATAATGAGACTCTCTCCCTGAGAGTCGAGTTTAACCACAATATGCTTCATCTTATCATACGAGGTCAAAGAATCATAAACCTCATCAACTGTGAGAGACTCGCGGCTATGTAAAATCGTGTCTCTAAAGGTTGAATAAGACGAGGGTAACGAACAAAGTAGAATCAACCCTAGATATTCCTTATCATACTGAACCTCCATAGCCTCCAAGTTTGAGAGAATTTCTTTAAACACTGTTAAGTGTTCATGTACAGATACACCTTCCTCCAAACGATGAGCATAAAGACGCTGCTTCATATGCAACTTGTTTGTTAGAGTTTTCGACATACATATTTGTTCCAGCCTCTTCCATAATGCAGCGGTGGTCTTCTCCTTCATCACATCCTGTAAAATTTCATTAGACAAATGCAGATGTAATTGTGTTAACGCCTTTCGATCCTTACGCTTCTTCTATTCATCTGTTAATGTCGAAGGCATCTTATCTATCCCTAGCAGGGCATCCTCCAGATCCATCTACGCAAGAACTGCTTGCATTTTAATCTGCCACAACGCAAATCTAGTGTTACGATCCAACAGCAGAATTTCATACTTCAAAGACGCCATTACTGTGATCGAGATGAACCCGGAAGCTCTGATACCAATTTGTGAAAATAAAATAGAATGTTGGTAATGACAATATATCGCAAAGAAAAGAGAAATAAAATAAAGAACACACAGATTTTACGTGGAAACCCTTTCGGGAAAAAAACCACGGGCAGAGGAGAAGAAAATTCACTATGTCAAATTTGAAATAATTACAAGAGGAATAGACTATGTCTATTTATAGGCTTGTAAAGCCATATTCTAATAGGAGTGTAGTAAGATTGAAACACCTTATTCTAATCAATGTAAAATAGATGGAGTTTAATAAGGTTTAAAAACCCTTATTCTAAAATAAAATAAAATAAGTGTAGTTCTATAGGAATTTTTCTTTTATTTTATTTTACCACCGTATTTTATTTAAATAAGGATTCGGGTCACTTAATTCTAACAAGGGATATATAACATAGGATATAAAATGAATTTAAATCAATCTATAAAAATTAGAAGTAACAAACCATTATCGAATCAACAAAGTCTTTAAAAATTCATCATCATTTCCCCTTTTGACAAAGCGAAATGCAATAACCATCAAAATAGACCATAAACCATCAGATTAAAATCATAAACCAACCAAATCAAAATCATAAATCAAACATCATATCAAAACCATCAACCGTCACCAGATCGTCAACATATTCAACAAATCAATATGAACATTCCATTTGCTGCTACCATTTTCTTCCCGTTTTTGGCAAAGATGCCAAAGTGCTCCCCCTCACTAAAAGGTATTTTTAGCAAACCTGGACTTTTAGCCTACAACCTTTGAATATGAGTATTAAATGAATTCATATTAGTCCTCAATAACCCCAACACTTGAGCTTTTTAGGTTGTCAAAACAAGAGTCTATTGTATTTTTAGTTTGAACAAAAATGAAACAGTGACAAATTACATACCAGCTCAACAACAATTTTCTTTCTTAGCCACCAATCTCTTCAATTTGATGATCAAACCAGATTGTATCTTTAGAAAAAAAAACATATTAAAATCAACAATAATATGCAATAACAACAACCAACAATATCAGTTTAGATGCATCAATTCAGACCACAGAAATATTGAAATCAACCATAAGTAAAATCAGTAGTATTGCTCTCCCCTTACTCTATTCATTCCTAATCAGATTGCTTCATGTTGTTTAGATGGGATGAGATTAAATGCCACCTCAACAATAATAGGGATCGTAGCTTGTGGAACAATAGAGAAATTTTTCACGAAATCTAAATAGAGTACGTGTAATCTTCTATATATGTTCAATATGATCAACATGAGTTGCAACCTCATGTTTCACATGAGCATCAACCAAACATTGATCTTTATAACTCAAATGTGCTCAATCCTTTCTCACCCAAATTTACTTTGTTGTAGTCTCCTAATTCCATTTGATGTTCTAACAAGCTGTGCACTAGATCTGAACTTCTTCTAATCTTGCATCATTTTAAAATAATAAAGGTTTGATATTTCCTTTGTTCCCACAATAAAAGTATATGGGTTTTCCTTTCATCCCGTTAACTTTGTGTTGTTGTCTAGGTATTGTTATATTAAACATTGCAACAAGCTTTGCATTTCTCTTTCGATCATTCATCAACTTGTAACAAAAAGATCTAATATGCATAACCTTTCCACAATGATAATTGTTGAGGATATGCCTTAGACTTGCTTAATAATAGGTCTGTAGACCAAGTCTTAAGTGATTTAAATTTTTGTTACATGATTTTAGAGTAAGTTAAGTGTTTGTGGCATGTTTTTTAGGAGTAAGATTTGCAGGTTTTTATTATTTTTTTGCTATATAATATGAACAATACAATTGATTATAGTGTGCTTCCAATATATCTTTCTTTCATATTTTCTGTGTTTTATGTTGTTGCTAAAATACCAACAATTGGTATCTGAGCTTTTATCTTAAGGGATCTGTGAGTTGAGAGAAACATATAAGCTTTAGACATAAAAGTTGACACAACGTTTTCTCATATTGTTCCACCAATTTTTTATGGTGGTAAATATCAAGCTTGGGCTGTTAGAATGACAGTTTATCTTGATGCAATGGATCTTTGGGAAGCAGTATAAGAAGATTACGATGTTCCGTCTTTGCCAGCAAATCCAATGATGAATCAACTGAAGACTCACAAAGAGAAGAAGAAAAGGAAGTCCAAAGGTAAAGCATGTCTTTTCTCTGTTGTTTCAAGCAAAATATTTACAAGAATCATGAATTTGGGGTCAGCAAAAGAAATTTGGAAATACCTCAAGAAAGAATATCAGGGCAATGAAAGAAAAAAAAATGCAAGTGCTCAATCTAACCAGAGAGTTTGAAATGATGAAAATGAAGGAGACAGAAACCATTAAAGACTATTCTGACAAGTTGGAGGGCATAGTAAACAAGGTAAGATTATTGGGTAAGGATTTTTCTGATGATCGAATAGTGCAAAAAATTATTGTCACTTTGCCTGAAAAATATGAGTCTAAAATTTATTCATTAGAAGAATTTAAAGATTTGTCAAGTATATCCTTGGCAGAATTAGTGAATGCATTGCAGGCTCCAGAACAAAGGAGAAAGATGAGACAAGAAGCATCAGTAGATGGTGATTTTCGAGCAAAGTTTGAAAATCTAGGAGGCAAAAACAAGAAAATTAATGATGAGACTGTAACGCCCCAAAATTTCTATTTCTGTTTAAATGTGACACAACTGTGTATCTGCTTCAGTGGTTAAGTGTTCTGGGTGTGTGTGTGAGGTCCCAAGTTCAAGCCTTGCATTGGGCAAATTTTGTTATTTTTGGAATTAAGCACTATCTCTGTTCAAGGGGCTTATATTAAGTTATTCGTAAAAGCATGTTAGAATGGGCCTGCTGGTCTGGTAGTTTAGTTGAGTGTGGGATTGCTGGAGGTCCTGTGTTTGAATCTCTGCGTAAGCGTGAATGTTACTCTTTTTACTCGGTCTCCGGTTAGAGTCTTGAGGGAGTGGGATTCTGAGTGGTTGAGATTGTGTAGTTAGTGGGGGAGTGTTTTAAGGGATGTGTATTTTTTTTTTCAAATTTTTCTCTTCCCGGCCGCATTTTACTGGGGGTTTTGACGTTTTTCTTTCCTTCTTACGGTTCTTGGCCATTTCTTTTCTTCCCTTTTCTCCACCAATCTATTCTCTTCATTTTTCTTTTTTGCTACTGAATTTTTGTGCCTCGTGGAGCTGTGCCTTTCGTGCGTTACCAGTAAGTTGCGAAGTGTGTTTGGTGTTTCGCTTGTTTATTTTTATTGATGGGCATTGTGGTTGCTAGTTAGGGGAAGCTTCAGAGGCTAGGAATCATTTAGTGGGGACTAGTCTCGCGGTTTTTGCCGTTGTTCGATTGGAGGTAAGGTTTGGTGTTTTATGGATGAATAGTTCAATTTGGGTTTGGATTTAGTTCGGTTCTAAATGACTAAATTAAGTGTCTTGTTGAATTATCTTAGGTACTGGTGGTCTCGGGGGTGATTTCTCATCAAACTGATATCAGGTGTGTACTCAGAAACGCAGAAAACAAGGTTTCAGTGAAAACTGAAAACCTCACTATCGATGCCACACGGGGGTGTGGTCGCTCGTGTGGTAGGCCGTGTACAATAACATGGGCGTGTGATCGACGAGGCCAGGCCGTGCGCACAATATATGGTAGTGTGACGGCCAGGTAGGCCGTGTGCGACACACGGGTTAGACTGATTTAGGCCGTGTAGGCCACACGGACGTGTGTGCCCACACGGGTAGTCCACACGGGCGTGTGGGAATTTGGGCCAGGCCATATGATCCACACGTGCCAAGGCCAATCTGAGCGTGTGGGCCCACACGGGCAAACCACGTGGGCGTGTGAGCCCATTTATATGAAATGATTCTTAGGGATGCACGGGTCGCCCAAGTCAACTGTGAACCTACTGTAGGGTCGGTAAGCGTTACCTAGACCCCTAAATGTATGATCTGAGTGTATGTGATGCATGATAAATTATGCATGGTTACGGATGTATATATGTATATGTATGACTGATGGTTGCATAAAAGTATGGCATATTGTATGTTTGCATTGCATTGGGTTGGGATGATGATATTTAGAGGAAGTGTACTGAAAGGCTCTTAAGCCTAGTATACTGGCAGCTCAGCTGTAAACTACTGTTTTGTGCCGTATTCGGTACTACTTGGAGTGTAGGGATGGGTGGGTTGATTTAATCCCCACATGGAGTGTAGGGTTGGATGGAGATGGTGTGTAAAGGCTGGTTGGGTAGGACTTGGTTCTTTGAATCATCGTATATCTCATTACTAATACTTTGATGGGCTAAGGCCCTGTGCATACCGATCATCGAGCATCGAAAGGGGCTTAGGCCTAAGATCGCTTTTTTGATCGTGTGCTTGTGTTTCTTCGTTGTTTGTTTTCTGTAGGATTACACACTGAGTTTATGTAAACTCGCCCCTCTCTATTTAATGTGCACAGGTAATCCCCAGACCTAGACGGATCGGGCGGTGGAAGACTCGATGGTGACCACAGTTTTTGGACTTTTACGATTTATAATTTATGATTTGTGGTTTATTTGGATGTAATTTGGGGGCTTTTGCTTAAATTTGGTTTTTATTTATTTTTATGGATTTATAACTGCTAGACGTAGGAAAACTCGATTTTCAAAAAGGCAAAGTTTTCTCTAAACACACGATTCACTCAAAACGGTTTTAAAAGCTTCCTCAACGAATTATGTTTAAAACAACCGACTAAACGAGTAAGGATTTTGGAATTAAGAAGAGATAAGAAAAGTAAGTAAATGGAAATGGTTTTTATCGTAGAAACGTCGTTTTCAACACTCTATCATGTGATTTTGCCAGATTCGACCATAACGTCTAGGCCGGGTTTGGGGTGTTACAGAGACCAACAATAATAAAAACAACGAGACATATCCACCATGTCCACATTGTAAAAAGACAAATCACTTGCCAAAAAAATATTGGTGGATGCCTGATATCAAATGCAGAAAATGTGGTAGTATTGGGCACATAGAGCGGGGCCTGTAAGTCTCAACAACATGAAGAGGCAAAATCATCTATTGAGCAACAAGAAGAAGAGTTCTTTTTTTTGTGGCAACATGTTTGTCCAATGATTCTTGGTTGATCGATAGCGGCTGCACAAATTACATGACTAATGATCCAACACTTTTTAAAGAACTTGATAAAACTATCATTTCCAAAATAAAAATTGGAAACGGTGAGTTCCAGTTAAAGGAAAAAGACAGTAGTTATTGAAAGTTTAATAGGTTTGAAACATATAACTGATGTTCTATATGTGCCTAACATTGACCAAAATCTTCTAAGTGCTAGGCAGTTGATTTAAAAAGGATTCAAGATCATATTTGAAGATAAATGGTGCTTGATCAAAGACTCAAAAGGTAGAGATGTATTCAAATTAAAAATGAAAGCGAAAAGTTTTTCTCTAAATCTAATGGAAGAGAATTCAACAATGAATCAATTGCTAGAGACTCATCAGTACATTGATGACAACATCGATGATGTTCTAGTTCGTGACACAAGATCTTTATCTAAAATTTATGAAAGGTGCAATGTTGTTGTATTTGAGTCTGCTGAGTTTAAAGAAGTTGAGAAGGATGACAAGCAGATTGAAGCAATGAGAGAAAAGCAACCCGAGGCATTCCAAGTCAAGGGACAGGAGGAGAAAGTCTACATGTTAAATAATGCCTCATGTGGTCTGAAACAAACTTCTAGGGCCTAATACAACAAGATTGATGGATATCATCTGAAAGAATAACAGAAGATTGGTGAAATCAAGTCTGTTTTTTTGCAAAACTGAAGTTCAAGTTGCAGGTATGTTAACCAAGGCTCTTTCAAAAGTTAAATTTAAAGTTTTAAGAAATAAATTAGGCTTTTGCAATTACTAAGGCAAGGAGGAGTGTTGAGGATGTACCTTAGACTTGCTTAATAATAGGTCTGTAGACTAAGTCTTTAGGGTTACTTGATTTTAAGAGTAAGTTAAGTGTTCGTGGCATGTTTTTTAGGAGTAAGTTTTGCAGTTTTTTTTTTTTTTTGCTATATAATATGAACAATACAACAGATTATAGTGTGCTTCCAATATATCTTTCTTTCATATTTTTTGTGTTTTATATTGTTGCTAAAATACCAACAACAAAAAACATGTTTTTGATTCTTCCTTTTTTCTGTCTCAAGAGAAGAAGAATCCACTTCTTTAGCTCTAATAGAAATTGTAGGAGTAATAGGCCCTTTACTAGAATTGATGTAACCAAGTCCTTTATGCCTAAGTTCAAATATTCTTGAAGCTAAAATTTCATCAAGCTTCTCACGTCGGCCTCTAGACTTCTTCAAGACAACCTTTTAATAAGCTAGATCATTCTTGATGGATTTTAAAGCATCATCCTTTTCTTAAGCCACGATTTCAATGGATTTTAAAGCAGATGGGACGGAAGTAGATGGATTGGAGGCCAATAGGATATTGAGTGCTTCCATAAATTGTGTGAGGGATGGTAGAAGGATAGATGTTGACTGTAAAGATTGGTTTAATGACTGAGTTGATAGAGGATTCTAAGTGGTATTTAGCCTAGAAGATGATCCAAGGTTGGTTAGACTGGTAGAGTTTGTTAGAGTAAAAGAATTAGTTAGATTGGTAGGGTTAGCAAGGTCAATGAGAGCTTTAGTTTGTGTTAGAGTTGTGTGACCCAAATTCTTGTTAAAATAAAATACAAGTGGCAAGATAGGGGGATCTACGAGAGCAAAGGTTGAGGCCGCGGTACAATATAGGCTGTACAAGTAAAATATGTATAGAAGTTTACTTCTTCTATTTGATGATGATTAGAATAAGGTGTTTTAATCTTATTGCATTACCTCTATTTAACTTTAATTAGAATAAGATTTTTAAACCTTTAAATAGACGTAATCGTCTCTCCTTTTGTATCATTCGAATTCGACATAGTAAATTTTCTTTTCCTCTACCCGTGGTTTTTTTCCCAAAAGGGTTTCTACGTAAAATTTTGTGTGTTCTATTTTTTCTCTTTCTTTGCGGTTCATTGTCATTATCGATGTTCAATTTTCACAGTTTGAGATTGAGATGCCATGATGCCCACGCTCACTTCACCAATTGTTGATGTTGGGTATCAATAAGGGAGAGACACAGTGGAGGGAGTGGTGGTGATGGTAAAGGCCGATTCACCCAATTTGGGTGGAGAGCCGCACCAATTGTTGATGTTGGGTTTAAAAAAAGGGGGGATATACGAAGAAATGAGTGATATGATGGTTCTAGTGAAGGCCGGTTCACCCAGTTTGGGTGAAGAGTCAGACCAATTATTGATGTTGGGTATCAATAAGAGGGGAGACACGGAGGAGGGAGTGGTGATGCTGGTGATGGCCAGTTCACCTTTTCTAGGTAGAGAGCCGGAGATGGTAAGTGAGCAAAAATACTAAGGTTGCTAAAAAGTATGCTAGACACACTAAGGAGGCTTGAATGCTTTTTGGATCCATCCCATCTTCATCGCGTCGAGGGTTATTTATAGGGGAGGTTCTGTGTTTGGTGGAGCTGACTTGGTGAACTTGCTATCAAGTTATCACTGTAAGACACATGGGGAGGATGTTTGTGATGGGATAGATTCTTTCATTCCTTTTGAACCATTGTGTAGAGTGGTTAAGCCCACATGGGGTTCGGTGGCCTAAAGAGTCACGTTATCAACAAAAAAGTGGGTGTCGAGTGAAGACTTTTCATAGAAAGCGGGTAACTAGTTCTTAGGAATGGTTGGTCAGGGTCCTTCCGAAGGAGACAAAAGGTTAGATGGTTTTAAGCCTTTTGGGATATTAGTCTCCTGGTGACAAGCAAAGGGGCTTCTTTCTGATGGCTTGTTGTGCTATCGCATGTCTTAGGTTAGAGAGGGTATAGCACTAATATTATTGTTAAGTGTACTCAAGGGATACAAAATTATTATTTTTCTCCACTGTTAGTGTTGAGTTGCTCGTTAATTGTACATTAAGTCACAACTAACGAAAAAGATAAAGAAAAAGTAAAAAATAAGATATAGGCAAACAAATTGGTTATGTAGTTTGGAACCCTTTAATAATTCTTCATGGCCTTGCCTAAAGAGTAATATACTATCAATCAATTGTACAAGATGTTATTTAAGTTCAACTCACTCACCAAGTTGCAATCTCATGCTCGTACATTAACTAAGATCAACCTTCCCACTAAGACTTTCCCCTTGAAAGCTTAGCTACAAACTGATCATGAAATAGATTGTTTATAATGTATTTGCACTAAAATAAGTTCCTCTAAGAAACAATTTAAATTCTCTCTAATTCGTACCTAATAAAAAATACAAGCCTTCTTTAACTAGACAATTGTAGGCTTGTAAATCTTCTACTAATGTTATTGAGGTATGCTGTAACGCCCCAAAATTCCTATTTTTGTTTCTGTTAAAATATGATACAACTGTCTGCCTGCTTCAGTGGTTATGTGTTCTGGGTGTGTATGGGAGGTCCCAAGTTCAAGCCTTAGCTTTGGCAAATTTTGGTTTTTTTCTGATATAAGCCATATCTTTGTTCAGTGGGCTTATATTTAATTATGGTAAAACCATATCAGAATGAGCCTACTGATTCGAGTGATAAAAGAGTCTGTGTATGGTGTGGAGTTCTGTGTTCGAGTCCCTGCGCGAGCGTGGGAGTGTATTTTTGCTCGGTTGACAGAGAGAGTTTCGGTTGAACTGAGATTCTGATGTAGTTGAGTTAGTGGGATTAGTAGGAGAGATATGATGGATTTGGAATATTATCTTTGGTTTTATTATTTTATTTTTATTTTTTAAAAATGTTTTCTCTCTCTTTCATAGAATTTCTGACGTCAGTTTCCTCCCTCTCTGTCAAAATTCTACTTTCCCTTTTCTCTTCTTTTTCCTTTTGATTTCTTTCTCAATCCAACTTCGTTTGTGCAACGTGTGGTTTCACGTGGTGTTTGGTAAGTGCTTCGAAAGCTTTGTGTAATGGTTGGATATTCGATTATGTTAATGATGTGTATCTTGTGCTTAGGAGTAGAACTAAGGGCTAGGGACTTCTCATCGGTACAGTAGTTACGCGAAATCATCGTGCTCGTTTTAAGGTAAGGGATTCGATTGTCTATTGGAATATGGAAGGACTTGGTTTTGATTTTAGTTTCAATTTAAGTGACTAATCCGGTGGGTTGTTGGTTAATTTTAGGTTCCGGTGGTCTTGGAATTGCAATTGCTGCAAAAACAAACCAGGTGTATACCCGAAAACACAGAAAATGGGGTTTCAGCAAAAGCCAAAAACCCCACTGTCGATGCCACACGAGCGTGTGGTCGCCCGTGTGCCATAACACAGGCGTGTGATCGATGAGGCCAGGCCGTGCGCACAAGACACAGCAGTGTGATGGCCAGGTAGGCCGTGTGCGACACATAGGCTAGACTGATTTGGGCCGTGTGGGCCATACGGGCGTGTGGATCCACACGGGTAGTCTACACGGGTGTGTAGAATTCTGGGCCAAGCCGTGTGGTCCACACGGCCAAGGCCAAATTGGATCGTATGGGCCACACCCACACAGGCAGGCCACATGGGCAAGTGAGCCCATTTAACTAAAATGTGTTCTAAGGTTGCACGGGTCGCCCAAGTCGACTATGAACCTACTGTAGGGTCGGTAAGCACTACTTAGACCCTTAAATGCGTGAACTGTATGTATGATATATGTACTGAGCTTGATGATTATATGAATGAATACTGAACTGTATGTATTACTGATATTAGCATGTCATATATTGTATGTTGCATTGCATTGGGTTGGGATGTTGATATTTGGAGGAAGTGTACTGAAAGGCTCTTAAGCCTATTATCTGGCAGCTCAGCTGCAATTTAGTAATTATGTGCCGCATTCGGTACTACTTGGAGTGTAGGGATGGGTGGGTGTTTTAAACCCCACATGGAGTGTAGGGATGGACGGAGATGGTGTGTAGAGGTGATTGGGTAGGACTCATTTATTGATTAATGTATATCCGATCTCACATTCGTGTGATGGGCTTAGGCCCTAATGCATATCGATCACGAGATCGAAATGGGCTAAGGCCCGAATCAGCATCGAAATCAAATGGGCTTAGGCCTGCATCGCATTTGATCGTTTGTCGTTGTTTGATCAGATGCGTGTGTCTTTTGTGGGGATTACACACTGAGTTTACGTTAACTCACCCCTTTCTGTTTTATCTGTACAGGTAATCCCCAAACTTAGACGGATCGGTGCGGCGGAGGACTCAACGGTGACCACACAACTTTTGAACCGGGTTAATTCCATCTAAGGTTTTAAGTTCTATTATTTTTGGGGTATTTGATGTAAATTTAGACTTTTGGACTGTTTGTCTTTATTTTGGGATTTTAGCTGTTTTTTTTTATGGATTTTTAAACTGCAAAAGTTCAACGAAAACTCGGTTTAATTAAAAACAACGCTTTCACTAAAAGCGAAAGGTTTTCTTTAATTATCACGATTTTAAAAGCTTCCGCTACAGAACTTGATTTTAAACGAATCAAACTATCGAGAAAATAATTTTGAAATTAACGAGAAAATAATTTTAAAATTAACGGGAGAGTAACAAAAGATAATAAACGGAAACGGTTTTAACTTGATAAACTCGATTTCAAATTCCATTCCATGTGACATCGCCAGATTCGGCCATAACGTCTAGGCCGAGTTTAGGGTATTACATATGCATTGGAATTATTCTTCAATTAAACTTTATGGCATCAAAATAAGTAGAGTTCTTGATTTGAACTTCCATATATAGAGATTGTATCTCCTTAAATATGGTAACTTGATTACATACAAACCCTCCAAATAAAGTCTTTGCTTGACCTTAATTTAACATGGGTAGAGTTAAAATCCTTAAGAAGATATACTCACACAATTTATGTCAAATATGGCAACACAAATGATAGGTTGCACACGCGTCCAAACTGCAACTGGTATATGCGAATGGCACTAAAATATCTACAATATTGTAGAGACTCCAATTTTACCAATGCGTAATTGTGTGAAACCAATGTAGATGGGGCTTTCAATTTAGGCCACAAGAAAAGGGTGTCAGGTTGGTGGCATGGGATAATGAAAGGTTTGTCATCTTTGTATAGCCAATGGTGAGAATGCTAGTATAGTTAGAGCACATGCAATCACTCTTGCTCTTAAGTTTGGCCAAGAACGTGATTTCATGGATATCATTTTGGAAAGTGATGCGTATGCAGTGATTTCAAAGATGAGGAAAGACGATATAAAGGGACTAATTCTTAGTAGAAAGACTAGATTAATACATTTAATAGTAAAGGACTAAATTGATAAGATCTCTATAATAAAAGGAACTGTTAAATATTTTTACCCTAAATTATTTATATCAGTATCACGCAGTACAAAAGGAGCCAAACTTGACTGCTGCTTTCTATTATTATTATTATTATTATTATTATTATTATTCTTCTTCTTCTTTTTTAGTATTTTCTTCCCGAGGGTGCTGAAGATGTGACACAATACTAACTACCAGCAGACTCAATTGGCCCACAATTTTTTTTAAAAAACGTTTTATAAAAGGAAAAAGAAATGGAATTTTGCTTTTCTTTGTAATAATTGAAGGTTTTATGTCGGATTAATTTTTTTTATTGATTTAATAATTTTAAGATATTGATTTTCTACGATTTTGATTGGAAAATTATATTTAGAAATTGGGAAACAATTTATAAGGTAAAAATTAAAGTAGTTTTGTGCACTTTCGATATTTTAACGATTCAATCGTTAAATTTATTAATATAATTGTATTTGTCATGCATGTAAATTTTTTAACCGATTTGATATCTCTGTCACGTCGTTCTAAAATACTCTATATATTAATAAATATTCAACGGTTAAAATTTTTTACATAAAACAAATAGTTAAAAATTTTAAATTTACATCAAATTTGACATGCATGATCTATATGAATAGACCATAAAATATAACGATTGGGTCGTTAAAATATTAATCATATAAATAATTACAAAAGTATGCAAAATTACTTTAGTTTTTACATTAGGTGAATGAATCCCTCCCTCCCTTTAAATTTTAATTAATACAAATCCTTGAAAATATTAGAACTGATTATCTTTATAATCTTGAGTTTATTAAATGTTGATTAGAAATTTACTATTTTTATTTACAAATTATCGTTGTTAGTGTAATTATTATAAATCTTGTATTTGTACTTGACATATTACATTTTTAAAACACCAAAAAAACAATAATTGCTAATAAGCTTTGACATAGTTGGTAAAAACAAAGGTATTGGGTAATTGAATACTTAAGTTCAAGATTTATCATGTATAATTCTCGTATATAGTTCTTCAGTTCTATTACGTGTTGTTATATGTGAGTTTTAATTCAATAGATGGATTTTAGTCCAGATTATTTTGATTTTTTTATCTATTGGTATTAACTTTAATTTAATTCTATTTTGTAATTGTTTAGACATGTATTTATAAATATACTGTACTTATATACTCTAAAATAATTAATTAATATTTTAATTTATATGAAACAATAATTAAAATTCTTATCAAATACACGAATTTATTATCTCAATCTCTACTCTCGATATTATAATAAAAGAACTAATTAATAATTAAGTCAACGAAACAAATTGGAATGCAAATTTAAATCTTATTATATTTATGCATGTGATAAAGTTCAGGTTAATTATTACAAGACCACTTTTTTCTTTTCCTTTTGCTTCTTTATGACTATTGATGTCTGACACATCAATTTCACTGTTATCGCTTATCCTTTTTTGCTTGTTAGCAGTGAACCATAAATTTTGATGCACTTGCACCTTATTTTGTTTTCTGTCACCTTGTTCCTTTTATTAATAATAAAGAATTTTGCAGAGAAATTATCAAATTATTTTCAAATATTTTAACATAATTTTTAATCATTTATATTATTTTTAAGATGTTTTTTATTTTTTTAGAATTATTATTAAGAATTTTAAAAAAAAACTTAAAAATGATATTGTAGCTATAAATCAGGGACCAAATTAGTAATAACTATTTAAATCAACGTTCTACATTATCATTTAATAGAAAAAATTTAACAAAAGGATTAATTTGCATATTTCAAAATGTATAAGAACTCATTTACCATTTTTTTTAATAAAAATACTAAAATACAATCTACCTCAAAATATGACTTTTTTTTTAATAAAAATGACCCAAAATTTTGCATTATTTACAAAAATAATCCACTTTGAAAATTATGTATATGGCCTGTTTTGAACAGTGAACGTCGGTGACGCCATTGCCATTGGCATCACCACCCTTGGTTTTTAAAAAATATTTTCTTTTTGGGTGCTATCATTGCCGTTGCCATTAACGGCATCGAACTGAACTGTGATTATATAAAACATTAAGGGACCTGATAAAGTAATTACCCTTTTAGATTGAATAAAAAAAAGTGGTCACCCCAATGGTCTCCAATTTTAAATGCTTTTAAACTTTTGGTCTATTTGCATGTTAGATCTCTTTCCTTTTGAAATTAAATTTAAATAGCCCTTAAAAATATAAGAATAACAAAAGTAAACCCTTTTTAATTTTTTTAAAAATAATAAAATTAAAAAGCTATATAAAATTCTTATTTAAATTACCCAAATGTATCCCTCAAAAAATTTTCTTAAGTTTTAAATAAGAATTTTTTACTTGAGAAAAATTATTGAGGGATATGTTTGGGTAATTTAAATAAGAATTTTATATAGTTTTTCAAGTTTACTGTTTTTAGAAAAATAATAAAAATTGAAAAGGGTTTTTTGGTGATTCTTTTATTTTTTTTAAGGTTATTTAAATTAATTTCAAAAGGAGCCACTTTTTTCATCAAATCTAAATGGTAATTACTTCATCAGGTCTCTAAATATTTTATATACTTATATTTTAATCCGATGCCGCCAACGGCAATGGTGTCACTGACATTTAGTGTTCAAAACAGGTCATTTAGGTACGTAATTTTGAAAATGAATTATTTTTGTAAATAATGCAAAATTTTGAGTTATTTTTGAAAAAACCTCGAAATACAGAGGCTTACCTTATACTTTCACCAATTTTTTTTTCCTTTTCCTTCTTTAGTACGTTTAATGTCTGACACATCAATTTCACTATGTTTTCCATGCGAATAGTATAAGGTACGACTAAGACCTTTTTAGTGCCTAAAAATTACTAGGAGACAGGGTTGGGTTGTGGTGGATTGATGTGTTTGCTGAAGGAGAGTGGTAAAAGGGTAAACATGGGAGTTTTTTTTTTTTCTTATTCGGTGGAGGTTCTGTATTGCTATTCTTTAGATTAGGTGGGAAATGGTTATTATGGGAGGAGGCGGAATGGGAGATGAATGAAATTCTGTCGAATGGAAGATTCGGTGAATAAAATTAAAAAATAGCTGCTTATCACCGAATCATCCAGGAATAGTTTGGCTATTCATGCCAACCAAACGTGCTGTTAAGGTTTAAATTTTAATATTTTCATAGCCTCTCGATTTAATTGTATAAGTATTTGTAAACTATACATTAAATTTTAAATTTATATTTAAATTTGAAGAAACTATGTTTGATAAATTGTTGAAAAAAATTAAATCAATTAAAATTTATTATTTTCAATAATTTAATAATTTGAACATATTTGATAATCTAAAATTAATACAATATGATAGAATATTTTCAATTAATTTTATTTTATTTTATTCTATAAAAAATTTATATTTAAAATTTGGTTATTCTTTAGAATAAAAGAAATGTTTAAAATTAAAGATAGATTGAGGAATATATATTTTTATAATTAAATTTTACATTTATCAAACAATCTAATTATATTCTATAATTAATATTAAGTAATATATAAAAAAAAGAATAACTTAAATTCAGTACTTAAATTGTCAATGTTTAATTATTCAACACTTAATTTTTAGCACTTAATTTTTCAGTTTACCAAATAACACCTAGGGGGCATTTGGTTCTGCGAATGTTACATTTGTAGCCCGTAATGTTACATTCTGAAATGATATTACGGTGTTTGGATTGTTAACATTTTGGCCATCCTATAATCTCATATTACGGAACAGTGTTAAGATGTTATAATATACAGGTTATAATTGTTGGAAACAACTTGTTATGAAAACAATTTACTTTTACAACGAAAGTTCAAAAATTTTCAAAACCGACCTGATTTGTGATATTTATAGCAATAAACATTCTATCGAAAAGTACATGTATTTTGTGCGAGATGAACCTAAAATGTTTTCAGTGTAACACCCCTCGCCTGACCCGATCACCAGGTCCGAACGTCAGAATGCTACATACGTTGTCGGAGCAACTACAGTCAATCAGACATTATACAATCATTTATACATGTAATCTGACGCCAATTACATTCAAATAATGTTAATCAACCAATTTCGAGTCTTAATCGAGCTTACGAAAGTTCTTTTAAAAATATGAGCACGAAATAGGACCAAATTGTAAAGTTTTAAAAGTGTATAGATCGACGTAGTGACTTCATCTAGTGCTAGTCACGACATGGCCATCTCAGTATGTCACGTCGAGACGACAAGCCTTAGCTCGTCACAACATCATTCATTGTAATGACAACATTGTGACGTACGTAGCCCCTGTTTTTGGTAAAAATGAACCATTTGGTACCTATTTCTTATTCTCCAATCAAACCTATCAATTTGTGCATCAAATACCAATTTCATTTGAATCAAAACATATAAAAACAAGTCATTTATTCATTTCAAAGCAAACCAATTCAATATAAGTTCAACCTATTACCAAGCTAATCATTTCTATGCAATCAATCAAATTCCATTCAAACAAATTAATTTAACTCTTCAACTACCAATCTTACCTATGCTATAATGCATTGAAACCTACCATTTTATACACATGTGAACATTATATACCTTAATGATTTAAAGGCATTAAACTTGAACCAAATCAACCAATACATATCTCAAATATATAAACCAAACCTACCATTTCAAATGGGCATCATTTTGGCCATTCTACTTACCTTATTCTACCAACTTATATGACAAGCTTAAGTAAATTCATGTTTAACTTCCCACATTCATCAAGCATTGCTAATTCATGCATTAACCAATTCATTTACTATGAAGAATACGAGATTTATCATATACCAAAACCATCAAAAGTTACCAAACTCATCAAGGCTTTTATATATTACAATATATATACAAGACACTTATATACATGCCACAACTCTAGACTCAAAACGATAAAAAAGCTACCAATCACCAGACCAGTCACTAGAACCTTCTTATAGGATCTAGAATCAACCATTCTTTTATTCGAATCAAGTTGTGGAGATAATCTCACCCTAGGATCATTGTTCAACAAACCACTTGGAGCTTCCCAAAACCCTCTTCAACAGTCGCTTTTTATAACCACCTTGCTAATCAAAAGCCTTGAACACTTTAAGGCAAAAACCATTTTGAACGATGTGGTTTCCTTCATTCACCGCTTTTTCTAAACCTACCTTGTATTTGAAACAAACAAAAGCAAAAGTAGTCTCCTTGTCTCTTCTCCTAAGGCTATGAAACACCATGTAAACGTCTCCATCATCACCATATTTCTCAAAGAACTTTTTCACAATGAGTCTAGAAATCCCTTTGTTGAAGGAGCCAACAAAAGCTGTGAAAAACTTTTGATGATTGTCTGTCGCTTGACTAAACCTACGATCCATTCCATTTGCCCTTGCCTTATCACATCTTCGGAAGATCGATGTCTTCATCTTGCCAATTGGTAAGATCGGTTAATACTTCACTACAAAGAGAAAAATAAATTAAAGCTAATATAATGATATGTAAAAATATAAATTAATCTAAAATTTTAAATATATACTTTTTAAATAGTTATTTTTTTGGAACAACGAAGTTTTAAATAATTAATATAAATAAAGATAGAAGATTACTTTAAATTAGATGACCGCCATGCGTGAATATCCCATTAATTATAGGTTTAAGGGTGTAAAAAGCTCTCAAACTAAAAAAAAAAAAAAACAATTAAGCTCTTACTTTTTTTTTTTTTTGCACTCAATTGGATACTTAAACTTTCAAAATGCATCAAAAAGGCCCTCAAACATTTTCAAAGAAAGCAATTAAGCCCCTACTTTTTTTTTGCACTCAATTAGATATTTGAACTGCCAAAATGCATCAAAAAGGTCATTTGACCGTTAACTTTAACGATTGACTGTTAAAGCTAATCGCCCCTAATTTTTTCAGTTAAAATCACCACGGCGTGAAATGTGGCAAAAAATGATAAAAAATAAAAATCAATAAATGTTATAAAAATTATTAAGTTCTAAAAAAAATATAATAAATATTTATTTTTTATTAAAAATTAGAAAAAATATTATACGAATGGTAAAAAAATATAAAATATTAGAAATATAGAAAAATATATAGCATTTTATAAAGTCATAAGAAAATGATAAAAAATGTAAAGAAATGTAAAATTTGTAAAAGAATTATAAAATTTATCATACCAAAAGAAGCATTTTATAATTTTTTTTAAAATTTTTAATGATTTTTATTTTTTTATCATTTTTCGCCACATGTCACGTTGTGTTGTGACACGTGATAGCTTTAAATGAAAAAAAATTGGGAATCGTTAACTTTAACGATCAACGGTTAAAGTTAATGGTTAAAGGGACTTTTTGATGCATTTTATAAATTTTTTATGATTTTTATAAAATTTTACAATTTTTTTATAATTTTTTACGATTTTTATATTTTTTTTTCTAATTTTTAGTAAATTTTAAATATTTTTATTTTAAAATTTTTTTTTTCTTATAATTTTTTGTCACATTTGACACAGTGGTTGTGACACAGGATGGTTGAACTGAAAAAATTAGGGGTAGTTAACTTTAACGGTCAATTGTTAAAGTTTACAATCAATGGGTATTTTTTATGCATTTTGGTAATTGAGTGCAAAAAAAAAAAAAGAAGAAAAAAAGCAAGGGCCTAATTTTTATTTTTTTTAAAGTTTGATGGCTTTTTATACCCTTAAACCTTAATTATATAAGTAATAATTAGGGTTGATGAGAAAATTTATAAAAAAATTGTTTATCATAGAATCAATGATTTGTATCCAATTAATCAAAGTTGAAGCTAATAGCATAAGTTGAAAAACTAAAATTCGCGACTTGAACTTAAATTACACCTGCGACGGTGAACACCTTAACTATCATGTCAACCTATAAAGTTCTCTTCTATATTTTCATTCAACCCATACTTGTTATCAGTAATTAATGTTATGAATTATATCCAAAACAAAATTAATTCACTTCTGGTCTGCATCAAAGAAGTTTCAAAGATGGCTGTGTGGACCGGAAAGAAAGGATACACTACCTAATTTATCTCTCTCCTAAGGTAACGTATTAGCTTTAACTATATAGATAAAGTGACAGTGACTTAAAATTTGAGCTGAAGATTCAAACATGCAATGCAGTGAAAACATGGAATAGTATAATAACTATAAAGAAAAGGGCTAAATTCCAATTGGATAACAATCCTGACTTTTCCAGTGCATACAGTAAAAGCATTTAATTTGGGTTTCACATCTTGTCCTTTACTTACACCAAAAGTAATACTGTGGGAGGGAGAATGAGAGGAAGAGTGGAGAAGCTAACTGAAGATGTGAGCAAAGCCGCCATTAATTGTCTTGCTGCTGGGTTAATACATTCCCTCCTTGTTTAATCATCAATATAGGGGTGCTCCCGGTTGTTTAGGTGTCTAATCATGCATGCCATGGGCCCCTTAGCTTTGAAATTTCCACCTCCATCACCAATCTAAATTAATGTTTGTTTGATAGGTATCTAATCATTTGCTTTGATCGATCAATCTGTCTTCATTCATTCCTTTGATCCAAGGCTGCCTAGGTTTGATATATGCATAATTACGTTTTATAAATAATATTAATTTCACCACACGATTAAATTTTGAATTGTTTTTCAAATTTCAAAAGTATGAATGAAGTTTTTTCTGTGTTAAAATGTTAATTCGAATTTAATGTAAAGTATATTTAAAATATGTGTATCAAAATTTAAACACGTAAGTATTTATTACTTGAACAGTTTATAAATAATATATTAAAAAATAGAATCGAAGATGTCTATAAGATATACATACATGTGTTTACAATTTGATCCATTTTTTTTTAAATGTGTTCCACTTTATAACTGAATTAATACCTAAATTGACAATTTGATTGATAGAAGGATCTAATTGATAAAATAGTGATACATCGAGGACTCAATTAGAAAGTAATCAAATTTAAGACCAATTTAAAATTTGATTCGTAGTTAGAGAATATAAACAAGGTTAATTTCACTAGATATCCTGAAATTATGGTTTGGAATTTAAATTGATCCTCAAATTTTAAAATATTCTAGTTGAGTCCTCGTTATCGTATCAATCAAGTCCTCCCATTAATTCAGTCATTAGTCTAGATAATTCAGTCGTTAGTCTGGATATTAAACGTTGACATAAAGCATATTTAAAACACATGGGTCAAATTGTAAAACACATATACTTGTGGCGTGGAAACATTAAATCTAACATGTTACAATAAAAAAATAAAAAAACCCTCCTAAACTTTATTGGATGTCTATTTTTTAACATATCATATTCAAGTCTATGCAATAAGTATGTATGTATTTACAAATTGATCTAAGCATTTTAAATATGGAAAGATATGATTAATACAATATTGATACTTTGAGCATTCACTTAAAGTATTTTAAAGTTTAAAGACCGATATAAAAACTGGATGATAGTTTGGAGACCTTTGGTAGAATTAGAGTTGGCAAAATAGGCCAGAGCCTAAAAGCCCACATGTGTCAATCTGAGCTCATAATGGTTCGAGCTCGAGAAAATCTGAGCTTGTAAAAGATCTGAGCCCAAGATAAATTCAGCCCAAAGCCCGAAAAAGCCTGAATTTATAAGTGAACAACCATAATATACCTTAATAATTAATATAATTTTATGGTATTGCTTAATATATATATATATAAATAAATGATGATTCTTTATTTTTTTGAAAATGTATTCATAAGCATTGCTTATACTTATTTTGAGTTTGGGTAATAATGTGTATATTTCTTGGGCTATGCTTAATAATATATTTGGGTTTTGGAATAAATACTTTAGAATACGAGTATCAAGTTTATAAATTTAATAAGAAAGATAAAAAGTTATTCAATTGTCAATATAATATAATAATGAATAATAAAAGATATTTTTGTTATTTCATATAATATCATAGAATAAAAAATTCTACATACAATAAGCACTTTAATTATTTTATATTAAATAAATTTATTAAATATATATAATTTATGCTTTTTATAATATAAATTTGAATTGTGTTGTCATCGTATAAAAGTAGAATGAATTATTACATTCGAAATTAGAATATTTATAACTTATAAAATTCAAAATTTTTTGAATCCGTCAAAGCTCACTTGGCTCAATCCAAGTCCGAATCCGAGAAAAACCTAAGTCCGAAAGGACTTGAATATAAAAAAATCCGAACTCATAACAAATTTGAGCCTGAAAAAATTTAAATCCAAAATAAGCCCAATCCAAACCCGTTTGAGCCTGCCTGTTTGTCAACTCTAAGTAGAATTAACCCAAACATTAGACGGAGAAGAAAAGGAAAAGGACAAAAAAAAAAAAAACTTGTTAGATCTCTCTCTCATAGTATTTATTGTGTTTTGAATTGGACTCCAACGATGTATTAAATGTTTGATATTGCAAAAGATATTTGAATAATTTAAACCAATGAACAATATAATCATCTAAGGCTCCATTTGTTTCAACGTAACAGTTTTTACGAAAATATTTTCAACCTTTTTCGATGTTTGTTTCATGTAAAATAGGATGATCAATGTAAAAAATTTTCCAGTCAACGTAAAATTACTCCTTTATTCCTGTAAAATGTCTTACCAAATTTTTTTCCTTAAGACATTTTCCAAATTGATAAGACTTTGTTCACTGTAAAACCCCTGTACCAAACCCGAACATCGGGTCAAACTACCAGGATGTTACATTCTCTACTACATTCTTCACTTATCAAATATTTTCTTATAAAGTTTCATAACTTTTCAATTTAGTCCTTTTTTATCATAAAAGTTCAATATTCACTACTTAATTATATTAAATCAAATTTCTTTTATGTTACACTTTAATCACAGAATTTGTCTCAATACATTGTTTCACATATCAAATTTCTATGTATTTCACTTCTATTATTCCATCCACATATTTCTCAAGTTTAACAATTTAGTCCTTGTCATCATGAAAATTCCATATTTTTCCACAATTTCACTTTTACAATACTTTATGCATATTTTATCATCTCATAACACATTCATTAAACTTTTATTATAATTTCTTTATTCACATATTAAATTGTTCCACACTTAAACTTTTGTCCAATTTTCAATTTAGTCCCTATTGCCATGCAATTCGTTTTTCACCATATAAGCACTTTAGTCAAATAGTTCATTATAATATCTTATTTAGTCCCTATTGCCATGCAATTCGTTTTTCACCATATAAGCACTTTAGTCAAATAGTTCATTATAATATCTTATTTCACATAAAAGAATTTCATGCATATCACTTCTCTTGTTGCAATTATAAATTTCACAAAATTTACAATTTAATCCTTAACACCATGAAGATTCATTATTTACTATAATTTCACCTTAACATCACTTTGTAATCAATTCACTACTTCATTTAAACTCTTTATCATAAATCTCAAATGTATGTTTGCTTCATTAAAAACAACTTTTATGAAATATTTTCAGGAAATTGGCCAAACAACAGAAAATATTTTACACAGATTTATCCAAACACCAAAAAATATTAATTTTTCCAAAAAAAAAACAAATCATTTTTCGAAAGTCATTTTCAGTGAAACAAAGGAAGCCTAAACAAATTCTCTTACAGCACAATGGAAAGAAGCCAACTCCATTGAAAGAGCTTTAGCCTTGTTTGACCAAAAGTCTATAAATATAGGGTAATTAATTATGAAGGGATGAAGAAGAAATTAATGCTGATATTGTGGTTACTATTTGACGCATGGGTCAATAATAGAAATTCATCAGTGAAAGGAAGCCAAGTTGTTGATGACCACATTAATTAAATAAGTCCAGGGTTGGGAAAGTTAGGCCTGCTAGCTACCGTATGCGGTGGTAATAGCAGCTGGCGACAGTGTTGTTATTGACTAAACTGTGTATATGTTACCTAATCATTGAAAATTTTGATTCCGTTGGCTTAATATATCCAATTATATGAGTTAGAGGAGGGAAGACTCACTGCTGCCAAGGGAGTTGAAAGGGTGTTTCTCACTCTGCAGCTAAGCTAGCAAGGACATGGTCGTTTAAAATGCTACAATTAACCCAGACTGCTTTTCTAAGCCCTACATAATGTCCTAATGTTGAAGATGAAGATGGGCTCACTGCCCAACCTGGCTGTATCAGTGCAATTGCTTGCTAAAATTAAGCCTAAACATTATGAATTTTCTGTAAGTGTTGTGTGTTTAAAATGTTAGTAACTAAAATATGAAGAAGAAAATAGTTTTTGAGTAAATCGTTTAATGACAGTATAGTTTTTGCTTGCCCTGATTTTGATTCGATTTTTATATTTCTTGTTTGCCCGGGTCAAAAAAATCTTGCCCGAGGCTCGAAAACGGGCCTCGTTTTTTGTCCAAGACCATTTTTTGGGCCTATATTTTTGCCCGAATCCTCCCATTTTTCGGGCGGGCCTTCGGGCTAGGCCGGCCCATGATCAGGTCTATTGTGTGATCAGCATGAGAATTAAATTTTGGGGTTTACTCATTATTTAGGGAGATGCATAGTTTTTGAGACTGAACTATAGGGCATTTTAGATTATATTCTTGTGCTGCTTAGTAGAAGTTTCAAAAGGGTCACAATTCAGACAAATAATTTGGAGGTGATCACAACCTTACAAGATAATGCGATGATAGATTCAACGGATTATGAGAGCTGAAGGACAATGGTGGATTAGGTATATCCCTAGAGAAGACAATCTAGTTGCTGACTGTTTAGCTAAGCTAAGGAAAAAAACAAGTATAATCTTATAAAATTAAGGAAATTATATCAATATATAATAATATTATAAAATTAAAATAATTTTTTGAAAGGAAAAACAAGTATAAAATTAAAAGAAGGTGTTTTTGTAAAAATATTGAGATAAGAGTCTATAAATTTTAATGAAAATACTCAGTCCTATCAAGTTGGGATGACAAAAACCCGTTGGGCTTGGTTTTTGTTCTCCATGCCCATTCATGATGTGCATTTGTATATTTACATAACTAAGGGTTAATTTCACAATACATCCTCAAACTATGTTCTGTATTCTGGATTTTGAAAAAAATAAAAAGAAAGAAGGAAAGTTAAGTTTGTTGGCACAGTTCTCCAATTGACACTTGGAACAATAATAGCATGACATTTGTAAAAGATAATTTTGTTTTTAAATATGAACATCTTATGTGAAAAATAGAAATTCTTTATTGCCTATTAATTTGCTATTTAATTATATACTTAATTCCTTCATCCTTATGGGTATAAACATTAACATTTTGTTATGATTCATGCAAATTTGGAATTAAGGCATGCTTTATATTTCGTAATAAATATTATCAATGATTAAAATTTTATAATTTTCACTAATTTAATTCATTCATGGTGACTACAATCTTGACTTAATTTTATTTTATTTTGTTACGAATAATTTATATTGAAATTTTATTAAATAAAAAATTATAACCTTAATTGTACTCGATAAAGAAATGAAATAGTAATTTTTTTAAAAACTATCTCATTATAAATTTTGATTATATCTGTTTTTTTTGACATAATGCCTAGAACTACCTATAACTCCTTTACAACTCATAAATAGGAGGGGGATGCGCTTTAACGCACTCAAACTCTTGAATCTGAAGTTTCAATTGACTCATAGGGTCTTACTAAGAGAATTCCTATAAAAAAGAAAGAAAACAAAATAAAACCACATTTCATAAAAAGAACAAATCAAAACAAAGAAAAAGAAATAAGTAGGCTAATAGAAAATTCAAGAGGCCTGTAATGATCAACATAAAGACGACTATGCCAATTTGATTTTTTTGGCATTATAATTACAATTACAATTACAAAAAAGAGCTTTCGGATTTTCATTCTTTTGTGCCTTCAGATAAAATTGAATGAAAAGATTAAGAAGTTTCAAACTTCCTATTCCGTATATGTTTCAGCGGCCCATGAATTTCCCTTCCTTTTGCCGCATTTCTCTTAAAGGATTGAAGGGAGATGGTGCATCAAGCTGTTCGCTAGGGCTAACTTGATCCTCTTCCCCAAGGATCCTAGATGGGAGAACCTAGGGGAGTTGTCATCCAACTACCGTCCATGTACGATCCATACTAGATTTGACCAACCGCCTATCGTACCTCTTCTATGTTCTTGACAGCCCATCTTTATTTCAGTAGAGTCTTTTAGTGACATGTTTTGGTCCTCTTCCCATTACTTAGAAAAGAAACAATTTATGGAAAATAGGGTAACTTTTTTGGTAAAGTAATTAATTGTATTTCTATGTATTTAGTATATTTTAACCTATAAATAGGATTTTTGCACACAAAATTAGTATTCAATTTTTTTTTATGTATTACTGTTTTACTTTGTACATTTTATTTTTCCAATTATGCATTATTTTCAATGAATATATTGATTTTCTTTCAATTTTTTTGAAAAATTATTAATGATTTTATTATGTATTATGATATATTCATTTAATTTTTTCAATTTTCAATTCTTATTTTCATTTTCCTTCCTTCTAATATAGATTTTACTTTTATTTACTTTTCAAGTTACTTTTGAATCGATAATTGAGTCTTAACTCGATTAGCATGAGTATTGTTGCCAATGCAGGAGGACATGGATTTGAGTGCACTGAAACATATTATCCTTCTGTTTATATATTGAGAAGGGCTATGGGTAGTTTTAGACATTATGTTAAAAAGAGCATCTATAATCAGAACATATAATGAGATTTTTTAAAAAAAAAAATTGTATGATGTATATAAAAAAAATGAGTGTTAAAGATTATCACTCATACAATTTTTTTTTTGTTTGTTTTTATACGATAAAAACCCCGTTATATAACCAAAAAAATCTCATTATATTCCCAATTTTTTGTTTACTATATTATGTTTTATTTTCATTTATATTATAGATTTATTAATATGATACCATAAGTATATATTTTGTAAAATATTGTCAGTTAAAAAGTAGTAAAAATTTGAGAGAGACATTATAATATAAATGGTATCACAAATATACAAAGGTCATAAAAAAATTGTATACAAATTTTCAATTAAATTAAGTTAAAAAGGTGTTTAAATTATTTTTTAAATATTTTACATAAAAATAAATATGTTATAAATCATAATTAAATTTAAATTTCCTTAGAAATTTTATTACATATTTATTTTAATTTTCATTAATTGTACGTATATGTTTAAAAATTGTTTATAACATATTAAAAAAGTTAAATTAAATAAACATATTTAAAATATATCTAAAAATATAATTAATATTATGTTTTAAAACGAAAAAATAAAAATCATATTGTATTTATTGAACACATAATTTTTTTTTAAAAATGTCTGTTTAATTCAAAATTTAGAAACAGAATTTTAAATTATTAAATAGAAACTGTTAATTAATTAAAAATTAATATAAATTAATATATAATATTTTAATTATTAATTAAACTAGTATATATCTAAAATATATTACAATTAATTAAGGAAATAATATAATATATACATACATCCCAATTTCTTAATTTTCATATTAAATATTGATATGAGAACAAGACTAATATGTACGGATTATATTATATTTCCTTCAACCAAAAAAGCCCATGTGATGTGATACATACCCTAATCTCCCTTGTTAAGTCAAGACGGCTAATTTAACAACAAAGTAAAAATAATCACCACAAATCAATAAATTAATAAGAGCTACATCTAATGAAAGGAAAAAAAAAAGAAGTATTAGGTACATGTAGGAATGCTCATATTCATCATCATGGGTCATACGGAATTCGGGTTAGGTCGGTGTAAAATTTTAAATTCGAATTGGTTTAAAAAATGAGTTTAAAATTTTATTTAAGTCCGATCAAAATTAAAAATGCTAAATTTGAATCTGCCCCGATCCATCCATATTAATTTCTTTTGGAATAAATTTTAAAAAATATAATATATCAAAAACACTAAAACGTTAAAATAAATGTTTCCCGATAAATTGAAAATATATTTAAAAAAATTTATACTTAAATAACACTAAAATAGTTGTAACTTAGCAAGCAAATATATCTAAAATAGTAACAAAACAGTTGATTCATGCCGAAATCAAGCTAAAAATTCTTATTAAATTAGCTGATTGATTCTGAACTCGGTTGGCATTAACTTTATTGTTAATCTAAAACGTGAATTCTATTTAAGGATTAATGAGAGGATATGAATAATTATAAACACTGTATAAAAAAATGTATTAAACTAAACTCATATAGAAAGACTTCATGCCTATTTCTTATTATTAGTTCTTAATATCACATGTATTGCATGTGATTTTACGTATTTATTTATTGTAAAATAATATTATTCTAATTATTGAACATAATTAAAATATTACCATTATAAAAGAAATTGAAACCATAAAAATTTATGGAAAATGTAAAATTCTACCATTTTAAAAAATTTTAACTACTAATTTAATGAAAATTTCTAAATCTTGAATGCTAATATATTGGTAAGCTTTAGTTTTATAATATTAAAGTTTTAATTTAAATATAACTTAAAAGTGAATAATTTTAAAATGTAATAAAAGTATAATTTAATGTAAATACAAAATATAATTTCATCTTTAATAAATTGTTTTAAAATTTTATTCTAATGTGAATACAATAATATAAAAAACAATCAAGTGTATTTTAATCATTTAAAAATATTCTACAAGCTCATTTTCTTTTACTATTTACAACTAAGTATTATATATTACTTTTCAATTAATGAAGAGATAATTTAACTATAACTTTTTTTAAGGAATAATTTAACTATAAATTATATATAATCTCATTTTAAGAAAGTTCTTTTAATAAAATCAAAATTTTTATTTATAATTTATTTAATTTTATTAAAAATAAAATTATTATAAAATGTGATAAATTTTATAAATAATAAAAAATTAAATTGTTTGAATCAATTATATAATAAACAACAAAGGCTATATTGTTCAATTAAATTTGGTTTCCTAACTTGTGCTTATATTATTATTTTTGTTATGAGAAATGATTGTATGAAATAGGGGCGTCACCTCATCCTATATCCCTTCTCAATTATTTAATGATATTCCAATAATTTTTTCTATGTCATTAATACATAATTTTAGTAATTTTTAAACATGAACCCTAAATCATGAACCATAAACCCTAAACCCTGAACAAAGCCTTTTAGTTTAGGATTCAAAGTTCGGAGTTCACGGTTTTGAATTTGAAATTTAAAATTCTAGATTTAAGTTAAAAAAAGTACCAAATTTATATATTAATAATATAGAAAAATTATTAAATAATTATTAAATAATTAAAAAAGGACGAAACATCTTTATTTCATAGAATCCTTTACGATTATTATTATCATATATTAATAACCTCCTTAGCCCCTTGTCGGTAAATTAGGATTAAACAAACTGAGATGCCAACATTTCAAGCAACCATAACGTGAAACCAATTACCATAACACATTCAAGACGCTTTTATTTGGTATTTTACTAACTTTTTATTTTATAATTACCTATTTTCTTTTTATATTATGTTATAAATGATGACTATTGGTATTTTTATAAAATTTTAAACTATCTATATATAAATTCTTTCAAAATTTTATTATTACAACACAACCAAATCAACAGAAGTAAAACTCTGTTGGCGGCTATTCATATTTTGGTTGGGTTCACCCATCAGGTTGAGCTCCACACGCCAAGGAAACCATAGCCGACGTTTTGACCTTTGATGATATATATACAGCCAAAAGTAACCCCATCCTGTTTTGATTGTCATTTTCATCCTCAGAACAAAAACTACTGTTCCTTCCTTCCCTCTTGATCATACATACTGATATCGATATGGTAACGGTCTGTTTTGATGTATCGCTTCGAGTTTATTACTATTGTTTAAAAATATATTATATGTATATATAAAAAGTATTTATAAATACGAAATAATGAGGTTAAATAAATCTCAAACATAAAGTTTATTGTTCCTGTTTACTACCGGAATGGAGTGTTTCGACCAGTACGAGCAGTACCAGAACAGTACCAATTACCATGACTACACAACATCACCCCTCTCCCCCCCCTCTCTGTATATGTAGGTTTAATTTGCATTTTTAATATCCCTATTATTAAATTGATAAGCAATTATTTTATACTGTAATCTGGTAGTTAAAACAGTACTGCCATGTACATTTACTAATTAACAAGAAGTAGTCACATTTTGAGAAATACAAAGGGATTATGGTTGCTCCATCTCTTTACTCTATTTTATACTCTATACCAGCTGGAGAAATATGCCTGTATTTTGGCCCACAATGAATATATATTATATATGCATAGACAAAGACAGCATATCGTGTGGAAGTAGGTCGATATCTTCTCCAACCTGTTTTCACAAATCCAGGAGACCTACCCCAAGTTTTTTAGGGTTAAAAAGGTTATCATTTTCTGACTCGGAAGAAATTTATTATGAGATTCATCTAAACGATGCATGCAAATTTAACAAGTGTTCATAAACTCAAATCTCAAGAAGTGTTACACAAAATATAAAAAAAAAAAAAAACGGGGAATTTAATGACAATATATATTCCAAATTGATTGCAAGTTTTCAACTTCACATGGGGAGGATCAGGACCAGCATGAGACAGCATATGCTATTTGTCTCCCTTGCACACCTTCCTATTCTTATACAAATACAGTACAATGCAATACAAGCTTTTAAGGTCATTCCTTCTTCCATGGCGCTTGCACTAACAATCATGAAGAGAAGCTTAGTCAAACTCCAATTAGCATATTAATTACCTGCACGTGTGATGGTTAATGATAGATCTCGTCCACCGTCTCCTGGTGGAAAATGCACCTCTTAGCTATACTCACTGATCTTCTCTAGCAAGCTAGGTCTAGGTGGATTGTGTTGACTTTTTTTGTTGCCATTTGCTGGCAAGCATGCTTCTTATTTCAACAATTAATGGGTTGACATTTTCAGTGCATTTTAATCTCGGGAGAGGAAATAAACAACACATGGCTGCTTGGAAGACGAAGCTGCTAATCTGTATTAATTACTAGAAATTTGTCTCTCAGCCAAAGGTATTGCTCATTGCCATGGAAATTACTAGGGAAGATAGAATTCAAAGTACATAAAAAGAAATGAAAACTTGAAATCTGATTCTGATTCTGATAGCAATAGTTTCGGATGGGATCAATCAAGGCCGTAAGATCCCAAGTTTTCATTTCTTTTTCTGCGGGGTATTTCTCCATCAATATATGAAAAATGGGAAATCAAACTAAAACAGTATGTCCTTAGCTTTCTACTCTATAACTAATAATGACATTATTATTATCATCAATGGGATTGTAGAATTAATTGAAGAATGGAACATTATTACTAGAAATGGAGCTATAGCCGGTTGCACTAGTTGCCGATGTGTAGAGAGAAGATGCGGAAGATGAAGAAGATGTTGAGACAACAATAGAAGGTGGAGGTGGAAGAGGGGAAGATGAAGCAGCAACTGATACCGCCCCACCAGAAACTAAAGTAGCGTGAGTGTGAGTGTGAGGATGAGTAGAAGGGAGGATGTTACTATTAGTAACTTCTCTAATCTTGTATTTCAGTATCTCAGCTCTTATCGCGTTCAATTCCGCTTGCAAATTCTGCATTTGTTGCTGCAAAGTTACGATGGCACCCATGCACCCGTATACCGGATCTCTTAGCCTCAAGTTTGCCTCATAAACCAGACTGTTTGCCGCATCGGCTCTTTGGCTCTCTGGCACCTCCTGCAAATATTCTATGTATATAAGAAAGGGAACTTGGGGAAAGCAAAAAAAAGAAAGAAAAGGAGAGAGTTGGGGTGTTACCATTAACATCTTGGAGACGTTACTTGCACCAAAAACTCTGTGAACAGCAGCAAATTTGTGGGGTTCATGTGGGGAGAAATAAGGAGAGAAAGGACACTCTTCGGCACACCTTCTTCTCAAGAGCTTACATGCGGCACAAGGTGTGATGGTATTCAAGGTTCCAGGCGGACCCAACAGATGTCTCCTCCCCATTTCACCACCTGCATCTGTCTTGATCTTCTTCCCTATCTCATCCAATCTCTCCCTGACAGATTAACAACAAATACAACAACTTTTGAATACTCCATACATGTATTCTAATTAGTTACAAGCCTCTGGAACCACTAATATCACACACATAAGTATCTATGAGTAATAAGCTAAAAGATGTGATGATTTGGGTTTTCATTCATGATTGAATTAATTTGGGAAAGAAGTTTACCTGTCTCTGGACATTCAAGCATGCTAGTGGGGTTGTCTGGATGAAAGGAGGTGAGTGGCTGGATTGTGAAGGAGAGTAAAAGAAGCATGAAAATGAGGGAAAAGAGTGCTTTAAAGGCAAGGTAATCCAGGGAGGAGGGGTATAATTAATTAGCCAAGGTCAATGCCTTTTTTGTCTTAAGAGAAGAGAAACAAACAAATAAAAATTCCGCGGAGAGAGAAAAAAGAAACGGGAGAAGATTGTGGGTTTTATATTTTTCAACTTGATTATATTATACTATGGTTGAAAGATTAGGTTAAGACTTAATTCCATGGCAATAAAAAAATATATTTTTATTAAAATAATTTAAATTCGGATTATTCTTAAAAAAAAAATCAACATGAATATAATTTAAATATAACTATAATAGAAAGAGAGTTTAATCTAAGAATGATTATTTTCACCCAACTAATTGAATGACGAGGTTATTTCACACAACACAAGTTACAACAACTTTTGATTTTCGAGGCTTAGGTGTGTGTTATAATTTAATTTTCAGTAGTATAAAAAATAGTAGTTTTGGAATCTCATTTTTCGATGATCGAGTTAGTAAATCTCGGTCTAGTAATTTTATTGAACGGTTAGTAATTAAGGTATAAGAATTAAATAGTAAAAAACATAAAAGTTAATTGTTATTGATTTTTATTAGGTAAAAGGCTTAATTAAGATTTTTTTTTTCAAGGTTTTAAATGGCAATTTAGCCACTTTTAAGTTAGTGGGATGGTAATTGTTTTTATGTTAAAATATGTGTTAAGATTTAATTAAAAAGAAAATAAAAATATGTTAAAACATAAGAAAACATATCATCTTCATCATTTTTCTTTCTTTTACCCGTTTCCACCATTGTCAAGGAGCTAGGGATTTGGCCAAGCTCTTCTCCATTTCATGTGAGTGATTTTGAAATTCGTTTTTCGTTTTTGAGATCGTTGTAACTTAATTAGTTAATCCGGGTATTAAATTGTAAAACTGTTAGAGTTTTAAAATGTTTCCATTGATGATTTTTTATGTTAAATAGTTTGGCTGTTAGCTTAGATTTGATTATGGACTAAATTGTAAAATGAAATTTGTTAGTTTTGAGTTTAAGAATTAAAATGTAATCATGCCAAAAGTGACATGAAATTTTTGTAATTTTTTATTCAAATAAATTGAAAAACGAAACTTAAATGTGAAAGTTATAGTTGTTTCGGTTTTAGAGATTAAATTGAATAAATGTAAAATTATAGAGAAATTATGAAAAATGCAATTATGACAGTCATATGCATAGAATAAGAGATCTTAAGGTAATTGGAACTGATAAATTGAAATGAATTATCGTATAGATCAAGATTTGAACCAACCAGTAGATAATTGAGAACAAGGAAATATTACATATTAATCCCTGACAAGTCAATCATTGCTATTTTTACCTAGTAAGTTCATAGGGTATTATGTACTTATATGTATTGATTGTGGTTGAATTGTGAATTTATAGTGTTTGAATGTATATTACAATGTTTACAAGTTAGCATAAAAGGTGAGAAATGGGCTTAATTGTAAAGTTTCGAATATGTGATAATTATAATTCATGTGGAATGTTGAATGGATATGATATAGTTTTGTCATATGATTTGATTCATGGAAATGATACGGCAATGTAAATGTTTTGAATTCTATATAAATGCCCGTTTGAACTTAGTAAACGATAAAGATATGATTGGCATGCCGATAAGGTTAGTTGCGCACTTGTACGGGATTGCACTTCGGTGCCTCTGTATAGCATTACGATGCTCTCTAGTGTGGTGTAGATATCCTAGTATCCGAACCTTTTTGCTAATATTTGATTAAGTAGAAGTGACGAATGATTTGAATGCATGTATTGGACTTGAGTGAATGGACTAAATTGACTGAAATGCTAAATTGAAACGTTTTGCTGTATAGTAATATTATGGACTCACCTATCTCTTGTGAATTAAAATGCCAAGTTTTAAAATGTCTTGTAAATTAACTATATTTGTGTATTTCTTGTGTTCTAAGGTAAGTTACTGTATATATTTTATCTATGAACTTGTTAAGCATATGAAATGCTTACTCTATTTCGTTTTCTGTCTTCTGTAGTTGATATTTTGTGGTATGCGTCTATCAAATCATCCCCAAAGCTCACACTATCCAATACTCGATTTGATAGTCTTTTCGTTTTGGACCTGATTATGTGACATGTGTATAGGAAATGTCATGTATATGTGTGAACCTTGAGATATGTTATTTTGAATCAAATATGTGACTTGGGTTTGGAATGAATTTATGTCATATATATATGTAATGGTTGGTTATGTCTATAGCTATGATGAAAGTAGTATTTATTTAACAAAGTGATATGAGAATGCTTGAATACGTGATTCTTGTGCATATGCCTTATTATGCTTAGATGTTATCTTGAATGGTGTTAGTTTTGGTCCTTGAATGGTACTTAACTTTAATGGTAAATGTGTTGTGTAATAAGATGTGACCTTTGGCATTTTGTTAAGCAGTGGTTGAAGCATAAATGGTATATTTGATTGATTTTTGGTTAAAATTGGAATGTGATAAGTGAATGGTAAGCTATGTTTGAGTATTTAATGAATCATAAATTGTTAAGCTAGTAAAGTGTTCATTTTATATGGGATAGCTTGATTGGTCTTGTGGTTGGTTAAATGGATATGTTGGTATGCATTTTAGTTGGTTTTGTGCAAGTTTGAATGGCCATATATGCATTATTTGAGCATATGGTTTGGCTTGACACGAAATAGGTACCAAATGGTCTTATTTTACCAAAATCAGAGTCCTCGTTGCAACGTCAGCCAACAGCCTGTGACGTCCCGACGTCAAGTGGGCCAGTGTCGTGACATGACTCACTATTTGGCTCGTCACGACGTGGAGTCCAAATTTTCCAAACTTTACAATTTGATTCTAATTCATGCCCGGATCATCGATACGTAAGCTCGATTTAGTCTCGATTTCTATTTGAATGACATCATATGATCACGATTGAGATTCAAATGATTATTGCATGATTATTTTAATGTTGTTAGTTCTAATTACAGTAGTAACATCTCGTAGCTCGGTCCAACGACCGGACCGGGTAAGGGATGTTACATTAGGCTACCTAGTTTTTATATTTATTTTTGTAGTTAAAGTTTCTAATCTATTAGAATGTGTTTGGGTGAGGGATTTGTAGAAAAGATTTTATTTATATTAAGACTTCTAAAATTCTAAGAATGAATTTACTTATTTAGTTAAATATATTGATGAATTACAAAATTTTTGAGTAATTTATAGAGGAAATTTAGTAGCTCAATTTCCTTTTTCGAAATTCATCATAATTATCTTTTTTTTTGTTCAAACATAATTATCTTTTAATAATTACATATTTTTCTTTTCTTTTTTTGTTATCATCAATTTTTATCTTCAATGATTTTTAACTAAAAATAATAAAAATTTAATTAATTATAAAATATTTTAATTATTGTTATATTAAATTATAAGTCATTATATTCTAATATAATTATATGTTAAACATGATTTATTTTTTAAGTTTTTTTAGATTACAAGTACAATCACGTTACAAATACAAAAAATACATCCAAATAATTATAACCAAAATTAATCATTATAAAGCACGACTGATAACCATAATATAATTAAAAGCTAGATGAGAATATAGATTAAGAACCCACACATGATTTATATAGACCGAGACTTGAACATGGGATCTTAAAGTTTTTAGGGCCTTAACTTTACCATTAAGTTAAAGACATCATTGCTATAAAGTTATTTTTTTTAACAATCTCATTATATGTTCTGATCATATCTGCTCTTTTTTACACAATGCCTAAAACTACTCATAGCCTATCTTCAACCCATAAATAGGAGGATAATGCACTTCAATGCACTTGAATTCAAATCCTCCTACATTAACCACAATTATTATCCGTGATCATTATATTTGATTTTTGTTTCTTTTTTATTTTGTAAATTATTTTTATGAGAATACATGTTAACAATTTTATTTTAATTTAATTGTATATATTAACTTTGAGATGATTCTTTTTATTATTTTTTTATTTTTAAGTTTTATAATTTAAACAATTTCTTTTTCATTAGAACCTTCTAAATAATGATAACTAGTTAATTTTACATGAAAACAATTTAATGAAATCATCATAAAGTTAATATATAACTTAATTAAATAGAAATTTAAACACTTAATTTTAGTTAAAGTCAAATTTAATTTTTATGAAAACGTCAAATATATAATTTTATAACATTTCATTAAGTAATTAAATTTCATTATTATATAATTAAAACTAGAAAAACAAATAAAAAAAATAGAAAATACATAAATAAATAATAAGAGTATAATTTTTATTTTTATTTTAAAATTTGCATAGTAAATAGATGTCAAGAAATTTATAAAATTTACTTCAAACTGGAGAAGCTAAGTGAGCATTTTTGAAACTACAAATAAGTGTCTTTTACCTTAATATTATTACTTTATGGATTTTTTTTAATAAAAAGTGAAATTTTATTTAATATGAACTTCAGCTTGGTAACACAAATGATTCAAAAATCTAAATGGCCAAAGGTAAGCCCCTGCTACAAAGAAGTGAACAGCAAACAAGCAAAGTAGCCAGCCAAGAGCAAACAACAACTTAAAAAATGCTGATAAGCACGACAGGAAAACAAACATACAGATGCCAAAGCACAAGCACCAAACTCGAACTGCTAGCAGCATATAAAAACCAGTGGATTAAGCCTGAAAACCCCTGCTTTAAACATAGCTTGCACAGTAGATACAAAACTTTTCATATTTTGAGGAATCTTGCTTGAATTTCTGGACCAATTAACGACTTCGTTGCAGTCGCTTTCAATGATTAAATCATAAAAACCCTTCCATCTCGATACCAAAAAGGAAGAAGGAAACATAAGACAAGCTTACCTCACAGCTAAAATTTCCGGAAGTATGGGACTCGCATGCCTTTGAGAAAGACATTAGGATAGAACCGTTGTCACAGTATGCCCTCAATGCCTACAGGTTCAGGGTTCCAACACGCAGAACCATCAACACTGAACTTTAGTTGGCCTGATAGAGGAGGCTTCCAGCTAATTATCAGCCTCAATTTCTTCCTTTTAATCACACTACATAACCTTGGGTCACGATAAATGTCCTCGAAGGAGAACTTGGTTTCAGGCCATTTTTCAACATTCGTAATTTCGCAGTACCGATGAGTTGTCTAACATTAGCAACTTTTCCGTTGAAAATGATATCGTTTCTGTGGAACCACCGAGACTCGACGAAGAATGACATCTTCCATAAGCCATCACAAGAGAGAAGAGGGGAGGCCTGCTGCCATGTAACAAAAGGGTTCCACCGGAAAGACGCATGATACATTCCACAATTTGCATGTGTTGCCATACCTGCCAGGAGAAGTCGCATCCAAAAAACAACATGTTGGACAGATTCAGGCTCTTTGCTACATAAACATTATAGAGTTTGATACTCATAATATATAATGTTAGTAAAAAGGGTAAGATAAGGCATATGTCTCGGTGTTTTTATTTTTAGTATTTACCTTAATCATAAGTGGATTATGTTGGCTTGATTCCTATATTTTATTGTAAAAGAAAGATCGAGTTCAAATAGATAACGAGTCAAAAGTGGTGTGTTGGGTATACAATTTCTTAATGATGTAGCATCATTCCTAATGAAATTTATAGCCCAATAAATGGTAAATAATATCCTTTCATTAGCATTACATGATTAATAAAAAAAGAATGTGTCCATGGATCATTTGTCATAAGTTAAATGATTTAATTACTATGTGTTAGTAAAATAGGATCGGATCATATTAGGAGAACAAGTTTTATCCCAAAGAGATTAAGAATATCTTATAAAGGTCACACACTTATGACAATATCATCAGACGAACACTTAATAAAGAGAATTCAATCATGATACTATAGTGGAATGAATTCATGATTAAATAAATTGTAATTAATAGGCAAAGAGTCGAAACTTAATTACAAATTATTTGAGTCCTAATTATATATGTGCACTCGATCCCTCCACTATATCAAGATTACCTGAAACGAATTGCATGTAGAATCAACAAACTATGGAATGAATGAAAATGATAAGTAAAAGAAATAGATTGTATGTATCACTATTCGTAATGAATACGTTTTTTCACTATGTACGAAAGATGACTTAGAAACTAGTTTAATTTCTTTAAATTATAATTTAATTTATTGTAATTGAATAATTGAAGTTCGAAGTAAAAATTAAATTAATTAGTCATCATGGATTTGTTGAATAAGACAATTACATTAATTTCTGCATGGATTCTAATGCGTTAAAGTTGTCATGACTTTAACGAAATTAGAATTGGATTGAGAAAATAATTTAGTTAATTTAATTAATTAATTAAATTTTTTGGTCATTAAATTAATTAATTAATTAATATTTTGGGTAATAGAAAATAGTTATGGGATTGGATAAATTATAAATGTTGGATAAAAGTTCAAATAACACATATAATTGTACCTAATACATGAAAGGCTTAATAGGGTTTGATTACTTTATAGGGGTGACAAACCCTAGTATTTATTAGGGATATCGTCGCTCCTTGTGCCCTAGTTCTATTGGAACATTGTATTCTCTATTAAAATATTACTATTTAATTAAGACTTTATTCAAACAGAACTCGAGTATCGATTCTCTATAAATAATAACTATGAGTTAACCTACTAACATATATCTTTTGAGCACCAATATTCTGTCAAAAAATAATGGCAATTTATTTTAAGTTTATAGACAGAATCAACTTACCTACTGAAAGTTAAGTAAAATTTTCATTATGTGCACTAATTTGATTATTTGAGCCCTCTCTCAAAGCAATTTGGGGTTCGGGGATTGCGGTGAAAATTGATCAATTGAAAATCGGGAAACAACAAAGAGAATCTTTGTACAGAACACATGTATAATTTCAGTTAAAGTTTATTACTATAAATATTAGAAGAGATTAGTTTTTAAGAAAATATTTAAACTTCCATTGTGCCTAAAAACACTGTTTTCTAAACAGATTTTTTTCCAACAGGTATTGTTCTATCATGGTGTTCAACAAAATAGACATTAGTTGTTACCTCTTCAAATCATGCAGAAATATTTGCAATCCACTAGGCAAGTTGAGAGTGTGTTTCACTAAGGTCGTTGACCCAACATATCCAGAAGATTTGTGATTTGTCTCTACAAAAACATATGTCAACTATCTTATATGGTGATAATGCAACATGTATAACTCAATTGAAGGGTGGTTACATGAAAGATGACAAAACGAAATATATTTCACCAAAATTATTCTTCACTCATGGTTTTGAGATGAAATGTGATATAAAAGTTTAACAAACTCGTTCAAGTGATAATTTGACAATTTTTTTTACTAAGGCATTGCCAACTACAACATTTGAAATACTAGTATACAATATTGGAATGCGTCAGCTAAAAAATATAATGTGATGTTGCCATTAGTAAGAGTCTAAAACAAATTGTACTCTTTTCCTTTAACCAAAGTTTATCCCCCTAAATTTTCCTAGTAAAAGTTATTAATGAGGCTTCTTATAATAGGAGATTAATGTGATGTTGCCATTAGCAAGAATCTAAAACATGGTGTCTACTATTTTCATTTAACCAAGGTTTTGTTTCATTGTGTTTTCCTAATAAAGGTTTTTAATGAGGCAACTTGTAATAGGAGATTCTGTACTCTTTTTCTTTTATTAGTTTTTTATCCCACAAGATTTTTCATAATAATGTTTTAATAAGGTATATTGTCGTTAATGGAAATCTAAGGTGGAGTGTTGTAAATCTTTAATAAATGAATGTTCATACAACTCCCAATCCCCAAGAAATTATTCTCTTGTAACCCCTAAAAAAATTATAGGATGCCTTAATTCTCTTATTTATGTTTTTGTAACATATGGTGATTGAGACCATAATAGAGTGCATGTATAAACATATTGTATTCTAAGAAAAAAACTAAATTATCCTTTCATTTTTGTTTGCTCTGCTCTCTTATTTTTACTATAATTCTCTTAGTTTAAAGGATCGAATGAAGAAGATAGATAGTTGGAGCTCTAGATTTCTTTCACAAGGGGGTAAGGAGGTGTTCATAAAATCAATGCTTCAAGCTATACCAACTTATACAATGGCTTGCTTCCTTTTGCCAAAATTTTTGTGTGGGGAATTGGAGAGCATAGTGGCTAGATTTTGGTGGCAAAAAGCTCATGGGAAGCGAGGATTGCATTGGTGTGAACGGGGAAAACTTTGTGAGCTTAAGGAGAATGGGAGCTTGGGCTTTAGGAGTTTCGGAACAAAATAATGGTGGAAAACTTATTAATCATCCTGATTCTTTATTAGCCTAGGTTTTAAAAACAAAGTATATTATCCTCAAATCGAATTTTTAAATGTAAGTTTAAAGCATGGGGCACCATATACTTGGAAGAGTATTTGATCGACATAGAAGTATCTTCAGGATGGGTTGTGTTGGAAAGTGGGAAGAGGAGAAAAATTTTCTATTTTTAATCATGCATGGATTCCTAGTTCGGTTGATTATAAACTAAGCAAGCATGGTTCGTGATAATAACGTATTGACAGTTGTTGATTTAATTGATAATGCTAATAGAGAATGGCGGCGAGAGGTTATTACCGATACTTTCTCTGATGTTGATGCGGCCAAGATACTTCGAATCCCGTTGGCGAAAGAACCACATGAGGATGTGATGGTGTGGAGATGCAAACCCTCATAAGAGTTCTCCGTTCGGAGCACCTACAAACTATTACAATATGGTATTCCTACTCCTACTTTCAATGAATTACAGACCACATCTAAAGGATTCTATAGGAAGCTATGGTGCCTAAATCTTCCTTCTAAAATCAAAATTACAATATGGCGAATATCGAAAAAATTTATCCCTATCTAATATGTATTACAAGCGACTAGTGGTGAATGCGATATGCCCAAGATACGGGGTAATAGCTACTGAAAGTTTGAGAAATGGTGAAGAGTTTTACCTTTTAGAGAAGGTCCCGAGATTCGTTGTGAGGATAATGGAAGAAGAATGGATTCGAGCCCGATTGAGGAGGAAGATGGTAAAAGCTTTTCGGTCCCTGAGATAAAGAAAGCTTAGAAATGTGTTTTTGAGAGAAATGATGGTCTGTAACAGGTAGGGGTGTGCAAAATTCGGGTAAAACAGAAAAAATTCGGTTAACCGACTGAATTCGGTTAATCGGTCGGTTAACCGAATTTTTTCAGTCGGTGTTCGGTTAATTATTTTGTGATTTTTCGGTTAACGGTTAATTCGGTTCGAAACCGGTCAATTAACCGAATTTTTTCGGTTTAACCGAAAAATTAATAAATAAAATTATAATATATAAATAGGCCCACTATTCACCTAAACCCAATCCAAACCCAAATATCAAACCCAACCCAATTACCCAATCCAACCCAATCATAAAAATTACAAATAATTTAATAAATAAAAATAAAATTCTAAAACTAAAACTAAAATTATGTAATCTTTTTAATTATGTTGTGATTAATTTCGGGTAATTCGGTTAATTCGGTTAATTCGGTTAATTCGGGTAATTTGGTTAATTCGGGTAATTAGGTTAATTCGGTTAATTTTTAACTAAAAATAAAAAACATATAATTTTCGATTAATTCGGTTAACCGACCGAATTAACCGAAAAAATTTCGGTTCGGTTAATTTTTTGAAAAAAATTCGGTTCAGTTAACGGTTAAAAATTTTGAAAGGTCGGTTAATTCGGTTAATGTTATTTCGGGTCGGTTAACCGAATGAACACCCCTAGTAACAGGGATGGAAAATGAAACCGTTGGTTTTGAATTGAAAGATGAGGGGATGGGACGAGTACACACTTCTCGAGAGGATAGGCTGGCTTGGTTTTCTTTTGCCTGGGCCCGATTTTGGACTTCTGGTTTGTTTTGATGTTTGGTTTTAATTTGAGTAATAAAAGCCTAGTCCTTTTCTTCAAAAAAAAAAAATACAATTTTATCATATGAATCAAGGGGTGATCAGAGCCTCTACCTACGCTCGGATCTACCCCTTCTAGAATCAAATAGTATAAAATACTTTATAACTAACTACTTTAAATAATTAAATCTAAGGCTACCGCTATTTATTCAAGGAATCAACAACATTGTTCTGACAACTGGGTTCATTTATCCTCTGATGGAGTAGTGGCTAGAGTATCTGGAAATGCTTCAGCGGGTGGTGTGGTTCGTGATCAGAATGGTAATTGGATATTAGGATTCACGCATTACTTGGGAAGCAGCTCACCTTTGGAAGCAGAACTTTGGGGTATCCTTGATGGAGTGCTCATTTTATTGAATAAAGGGTACAAGAAGGTCAAGATCCAGACTGACAATCTTGAAGTGGTTAGGGCTTTGTCCATGGAGGATATTGTGGACTCTAATACTACACTACTCAGAAGAATTAAAAGACTGTTACATTCTGAAGGTCATTGGGAAATTAAACATGTTCCCAGGGAGTGTAATTCAATCGCAGACCAAATGACGAAGATTGGACTCTCTTGGCAGACTTCTCTCCGGATATTTGAAGTACCGCCTGATGTGGTGGCTACGGCCCTCCAACAAGATAAAGCTTTTTATGCCTCTTAGGAGTTTCTAAGTTGTCTTTTTTATATTCACAAAAAAAAAAAAAAAATTAAATCTTTGATGTCTTTTTTTTTTTTTTTTTTTTTTTTTTTGATAAAATGAAAGTCAAATTCATTAAAAGGAAACCAGTACTACAAGGTAAGGCAAAGCCCAAACAAATATATATATCAAAGCCCAAGGCTTTGACCCGCATAGTCACTTAAAAACCTTAGTGAGTTAAACACTGCTGCTGTCGCCGCCGCCGCTACGGAGGAAGAGGGGAGAGAGGCCAAGGTCTAGTAAAATGGCCGTTGTAATTGGCCGAAGAAAGGCGCCTCCAAATGAGGCCAATGATCGGAGCCCACAGAAAACATCGGAATAATTACAACACCGATATGATCTTTAAGTAGCAGAGGAGCAAAGGCTAAGTCACACCCTCGACGAACCAGCCATGAGAGCCACCAGACAATGCTTAATGTAATTACACCCTTCGCGGTGGAACACCATCATCGGTGGATATCCAAAGAGCTTATTAGGAAATTAAATCTATAATGTCAATTCGTATAGAAATATAATCGTGCATGCCAACGTTCCATGATACTGCAAATACAGATGTAGGTAACGTCTCAATGTCTACCTTATTTCATAAC
The DNA here is from genome assembly GCA_025698515.1 of Gossypium sturtianum. NCBI lineage: Eukaryota > Viridiplantae > Streptophyta > Magnoliopsida > Malvales > Malvaceae > Gossypium > Gossypium sturtianum. Next base: position 4,743,352 of record CM046944.1, on the reverse strand, counting down.
AATTAATAAATAAGCCCCCGAGCCAATCGGCTAAAAGCAATTACTCCCAGTATTTCATCATCATCAATGTTTGAATCCCCGACCCTATATATTAACATATATTACACTATAGCTTTGTTGCCCCGAGCCTAGCAAATCTTTGCATACGATGAACAAGTAGTTGGGTGATGCATCTTCTTTCAATTACTCGTTTTAACCCCTAAGTCCACTTCGACTGCCTATTTATGATATTGAAAGGCTAATGGATTTGGGATGCAAAAAGGACGTAATATATATATATATATATATTAATTATCACTAGTAATAACCAATAAGTTATTGCCTTATTACATGCATTAGATGTTATGTAAAATGTTATTGTCATATTATGGTTACTGAAAAAATAAAGTCAAAAGTTGTTCCCCTCGTATTCGAAATTTGAAGCTGCCGACTAAGTCGTGTGATTAAAAAATACTTACAATTGGGTTTGGGGTTAGAAAAAGAATCTCTTCTTCAGCTGAAAATGCCATATACGTTTATAAATTCTCCAAGGTCATAACCTTCTAACTAATAAAGAAATTGGAGCTACCATAATTAAATTACAACAAGAGCATGAGCCCCATATAATATATGAAATAGTAACAATCAGTGAAGCTCAAAGACGGCCCAAAGATGGCGGAGGCATCTGATGCCTGCCATGTGCGTTCACATGGTAGATATTTGAAATTCCAATTAATGCTCAATAAAGCCACCACTTTAGTTTATAGTGTTTACCATGGATATTGCACACTCAGACCTACCCAATGCGTTGGTTATTCGTGGAAAAAATTAATCTGTCTTGAACCATCTACTTTCTCTTTTCAGTATATGTTTTATAATTTATAAGGACTATTTTTTTTTTTTTTTAGATTTTCCGAAAGTATAGTGTGACAATATTTGTTTGTGAGATACAATACATGTTCCACCGTTTATAATGTAGAATAAACAATGCTGCCATTTTCTCTCTATCAATGGCTCCGAACGAATTTCTAAATTTGGAGATCCAGAGCTGCTTGACAATCACCAAGATCTCACTTGGACTAACCTAGACATGAAAGAAAGGACTAGGGTTTTTTATGTCCTTAAACTAAAGAATAAACCCTTTCTGTGTTTTTAAATTTACATTTCCTTTGTGTTATTTCCAATCAGTGGTCAATAGATTCATTGCATTATACTATATTTTATCCAAATAAAACCAAGGAACCAGTGTGCTAATTGAATCCTATGTACAACAACACAAGGAGAAAAGGCAATTGCAAAGCGCAAGTAGGCGAAAGAAGAAGAAGATTAAGATAACATTTCGCTTTTTTCCAACCACTAATTCATCATAGGATCTATTTCAATTACTAACGAAAACGACTTCGATTCTGTAACACAGCGGGCGCTACACTTTTTAACCATACATAACAACCCAAAACTCCATAGAAATATATATAGATGGGATAGTACCATGGAACATGATAACTTATCGGTCCCTAAGCAATGCCTTGAGCATTGTTGAACAAAAACCTCGAGACATAGGACCTGTTCCACCACCACAACCAAAACATGGAGTTGAAACGGAGTATTCGTATTCATGGTCTTCCTTGTCAGCCGCCCTTGAACAGGATAATAGTTCTCCCCTTGGTAACTCATTACCTGCATATAAGTTAGATGCACTTATTGGAGATGATGGCACGGAATACGCTCTTGGCCACGGTGACGATGAACGCGATGAAGAAGCCGACGAGGATGATGATGAAGAAGAAGCAGCAGGAGAAAGTTGCACACGAGGTTTTCTCCTGAGACGCTTAGGGAAGATGGTATTAAGAAGTTTAGGCTTTGAGTGCTGTTTAACAGATGTTCTTTTGGGAGTGGCATAAAAGTAGGAAGGTGGGGGCGTTAGAGGAGGGAGGCGGGGGATTTCACAAGACTTGACTTTAGGCGTTCCAGGTTCTGACTCCCAATTGAATGGAACTGCCACCGTTGCTCCCTCATGGTAATCTTCACAAGACACCACCCCTCTGCTTGAACGTCTGGTGAAGAAATAAGAGCTGCCTGTTTGCATTTTTGGCCACTTTTGATTTGTGTAGATGAATGAAGGAGAAATGAGTGAAGTAGAGCTATATATAGCTGAGTAGGAACTGGTATTCTACATGGTTTATGATGAATATCGTGGGATTATTATTTTAATAATTGTGAAGTTGACAAGTTCTACATTTCAATTTTATAATAAGGAAATGACTGAGATCATTACATCTCAACCCAACCAAAAATAAATAAAACAACAGATTGGAAAAAAGGTGATGTGAGGCCACAGATTAGTGAATGCATATTAAGATGATAAAAAGACGACATTAAAACTGCCTACCCTTGCCATTATTCATTATTGTTGACTAAAACCAAAAATAAATAATATGGAATTATGGATCACTAATCATCTCATGTGCGGGATGCACATTCTACATTAATTACCATTGCATCATGTTCTATTGAATAGAATAGATCAGAGCTATGAATTTTGCATATGCTTTCCCCCCTTTCATTGGTATTTTTGGCCATGTATGTTATATATGTTGAGACAAGAAACGAAGCATGATCTGTTTATTTATATTCCATTATTATATATAATGACATTTTAGAGTTCTCCATTTCCTTAAATTCCATTGGACAGAATATCATTATCCATCATAATATTCCAAGTAGGCATTGCATAGGATACTTAGGATAGTCCTTAAACAAAAAGTAAAAATGAAGTAGCACTTCTCCCATTAATGGTGTATTCAGTAATAAGCATGTGCCATACCAACGGAGGAAAGTCAATAAGAAGAGCAAATCAAGAATGGCATCGAAAATGTAAGATAAGCTAAGCTAGGAAAGGCAAGGGTTCTAGGGGTAATTAATTAATACAAAAGAACAATATGTTATGATTACCGCACACCTAATCAACATAAAGATCCATCTGAAGCTTTTACTAGCTCTGTATTCATTTGTAAATGAACAATGTGGTGTAGCACAGTGAGGGCGATCACTGTCCTTAAATTTCAGGCCTAGCTGGCAAACTGAATTGGGACTGGGAGAGGAGTACTCATCTAGCCTGGAAATTGTAATCAGAGATAGATATCATCAATTGCTGCAGTTAATGGACTCAGCTTGAACAATAATCTTTAACTATGGCAATCCATCATGAGGTTCAACTTTCTATTGTATTCAGTAGTTAGTTGGAAATTGTTAATCATTTTATTATTATTTTTTATAAGCATTGATAATCATTTCATTCATCAAAGGCCAGTAGGCCACCATACACCGGAAATAAATCAAGTGAAAGTGCAGCCTAAACAACTAATTACAATCTAAAGGGGTATAATCACATAATGGATTGCTGTTGAAATATTTGAAGTTGCTAAAATGTGCTAATGAAAGTGACCATTTCATTCACCACTATGACAAGATAATAGCTTGTCATATTTAGAAGATTGATAAATTATTGAACCGAAACTTTAGACTGTGTTGATATTGTAAAATGATTCAAGCCCATTTATGAAGATCAATTCGCTTAGAGAAACATAACTAGAAGAGTGGATCGGATTGACTATATCAAATCCCTTGTATCAAGGAAGTTGAACCGGATCGAAAATTGAAGACTTATCTGCCAACAGTTCATTTTACTTTGGTCATTGAATATTAAATCGTATTTAGCTAATATAGTTGTTGCTTAGAAGGGATTGTGATTGATCTTAATTATGTTAGCAAATCTAAAAAAATCTTATATAATTGAGAGCCTTGTATAGATTGATATATTGATAGATTGATGTATTTATTTTTTTTAGAGCACTTATCTTTTCATATAGGAATGTTACTTGTAAGAATGCATTTGTGATTGTAAAACCTTTGTATGGTTGATTTTACAGGCTAAGTTCTGAGGGAGAAATTTTAGTAGTGAGAGATCTAATCTTTCAAGTACAAGAGTGAGGATTCTTCACTAGATGTGTTAGAACTAGGATCACTGGTTGTATTTGTTTCAAGGATAGTGAATTCATCTCACTGAGCTAGGCTCCACAGACATAGGGAAACCGAACTGCATAAATAACTTTGTTGTTCATGTTTTCATTGTGCTTGTCGCAATTTTTACAAAAGTGCCCACTTCCACAATCACTTCTACTTATTATTTGTTTCTTGTAGACTTAGCAATTGTTTCAGGTCAATAATTGATATAAGAGCCTCCCACAAAACATAGCTAGTGGAGATTCTTGGTGTTGCTAACTACAAGTTATGGAAGGATCAACCACTCATCCTCTAGTGTTGAAGATTGGTCATTATGCCTACTGGAACACACACATAAAACCTACATCAAATCTGATCGCTGTAAATCAGAGTTTTAAAATTTATAAAAGAATGATCGAACCTGGAAACTAACTCTGACAACGATTGAGGCAAGTGCACCTATCGAACAGTAGTATAGCTTAGGCAAGACCGGATTATCGAACCCAAATGAACTAAAAGTATTAATACTTACCGTCTTTTTATTATTTAGCCTTAATATAAAGTGATGGTTGTTTAAACGAAAACTAATCTATTTACTAAGCTAAAACGCAAAGACAAAAAGAATGAAATTTGGGAAATAACTTTTGGAAAAACTCAGTTGACTCAAGCGATACCCTTAGGAAAAATCCACCTAGACTTCACTTGTTAATTAACCTTGAACCATATGATTTATTTACTTAGTTTGATCCGTGAGACTCCCTAACGTATATTAAACCCTCTCTCGAGGCGAATAACGCCTAACCCTAGGTTAATTAGTGGAACTCTCGTTAAACATAATAACCCCTAGAATAGCAGTAAATCAATCTGTGGACTCCCATATTAGGTTTCACCCTAATCCAGCAAAATCTCGTCACCCTATCTCTAGGCGTGCGATCAACTTCGCTTAATCGTGTTGGATCTACTCTTAGGCAGGGTCTATTCCTCCTCCACCTAAGCACATTAGATTTGGATTAAGTTCACACAATTAAGAACAAACTAAGTTATTATCATATAATTCAAAAATCAAATAAAAAGATTCATCATAGGTTTCATTCCCTTCGGGTATCCGAAGGTTTAGTTCATAACGATAAAGAAAAACATCTCAAGAGAAAAGATAACACAAAACATAAGAAATCCCTAAAATCCCCTGAAGGAATTGAAGAGGAGATCCTCCGTCTTGAGTAGAATTCCGGCTTCTTGAGATGGATCAACTGGCTATCTTCGAGTGATTCCCACAAATCTGACCTTTCCGGCTTGGCTTTTTAGCCTAGCTTTTCCGCCCCCTTTCAGCTGGTACCTAGGGTGTATTTATAGGCTTTTGAAACACGTTTCTTTCTCCCTGAGTATCCTTTCCCGAATGAAATTGCTCTTCTCCACGGCAGAGGCACGGCCATGGCACACGCTCGTGTAAATCGTGGTCAGGCCGTGTTCGACACTGTTAAATGAGGCACGGCCGTGTAAGTCGTGGTCAAGGCCGTGTTCTAGTAGGAATGGAGGCACGGCCGTGTGGCTTGGAGTCCAGGCCGTGTTGATTTCGTGGCTTGGCCCAACTTGGTCCGTTTTAAGCCCGTTTCTCGTTCTTTTCGTCCTCGGGTGCTTTTCTGAGTATAAGTCATGAAAAGAAAGGATTAAGAGCACCTTTTTACATAAATTTGGGCTTAAATCATCCAAAAGCATATTAAATGTGGGCTTAAAATATGTTACTTTTACGGTTTATCAAATACCCCCACACTTAAGCTTTTGCTTGTCCTCAAGCAAAATTCTCAACTTACAATTAGAACGAACTTTCCTCAACTCATAATTCCTATTGATAGTGTCTCATCATAATTCATAGATAATTTATACATGGATCATTCAATTCAAAGTGTCCTAAAAATTCAAACAGTATAAGTCATAGATTTTGTAGCTCGAAAACATAGGTGTCTCCCCTTATCTAGATAATTACCTTTAATTTGAAATCGACAAGGATTGGCATCCTCACAAAAAGATTCACTCAAATCACTCAAAGTGTTTAAGGTTCAGAATTTAGGCTCTCGAAAGTCAAACATGAAGAGTTAATCCCATAGGCTTGCATGAAAATCAAATCTCCACCACTGAAATATGAGATGAAACACAAATCAAAAGGTCTTTGTTAGGGTTGTAACGGGGCTAGGGTTAAGGTGTGGAATAAGGCTGAATTAGAGGGTTAGAATCGAGATTGAATCGACAAATTACCTAACTAGGAACTAATGAACTAATAATTACATCAATTGAAAACTAATAATGCTAACACTACGAGCTTCTTTTTCGATATCTGGGATTCAAGCGTATAAGCTCGTTTAATCTCAACTAATACTGAATAATGAATATACTTTTGATTTTTTTTTAAGAACAAACTAAAAATACATAACTGAAATAGAAATCATAGTTAGGCTATCAATCAAATCAAATCTCGATATAAGGGTATTCAAAAGGAATGGTGATAACAAAAACAAAGGTGTTCTGGGTTAATATTAGTGGGTGAGTCAATAAATAGGGTTGTTAGGATTAAAAGGGGTTCACTAGGGTTAATTGTGAATATGGGCTTTTTATGGAGTAAGTGGGTTAGATCCTAGGTGCCTTTATCATCTCTGTGTTTCAAATCAAAAAATTGTGGTCTCGACATGTATAATCGATGCAAGTTCTAGAATAACAAGTCAGTGTTGACATACTCATAATCAATAAAGTGAGAAGAAAAAGAATATATGCACTATAAGGCTCAAAAACTCACAAAAATTATGGGTATTTTGATGTCAACCTCGTAAATTTCAAACTTCAAGGTAATAATTAAACTCAGTTCGACAACCTAGCAAATTTTTAATTTCTGAAAATTAGACTTATCATGTTTGATTCTCTAGTATTCTTCAAATTTAATTATCAATGCACAATTATCAATGACTTAATCTAAAACATATCAATAAGAGTTATAAACCATCAGAAATTCCATCCTAATTAGTAATATGAGTAAATTACTTTCAAACAAGACTAAATTCAGGGGTTTTGTTAGGTATCTTTTTAGGTTGTTCACCCCCCCACACTTAAGATGTACATTGCCCTCAATGTACAAAGATATATATAATAACCTTGTAATAAAATCATCAGATATGGGGGTAAGTGAAAACTTCTTGAATTTTCGGATGATTCCTTGAGAAGAGATTGTGTCTTTGATGGTGGTGATGGCCCGTCTGGATGACGTACCTGCGCAAGATGAAGAAGTTAGGAGGCTCGTAGAGAGTTAGCCAGGGATCATTAAGACATAATTAAAGTAAACTAAATATAAAATTAAGGACAAGAAAGATAAAGAGAAGGAGACTAAGAAGAAAACTAAAATTAAAAGAAGAGATGAATGGACTGAGAGGTCTTTATTGTTGGGTGTGATTTTTAAGGCTGAGGTTATGGTGGTGGTGGTGGCATGATTCCCAAGCAGCCTTTAGAACCTAAAATTAAGAAAATGAAATAAAATAAGCTAAATTAAGTAGAAGAGAAGTAAAGATAAGGAAAATAAAGGAGAAGAGAAAAATAAAAGAACAGATAATTGGTCTCAAAGACCCTTGGCTTGTTATTTGGATGAAGTTGCCGGCATGAACTCATGTGAATCGGTCTCCTTTGAGGAGATTGGCCTCTTACGCTTCTTTGCCATTGATATGATTTTGTTGTAGCTCAAGAGTCTAAGAATTTATTAGGAATAGGAAAGACAAAGAAAAAGAGATAAAAGAATGGAAGAAGGAAAGAAGAAAGAAGTGGGTTAAGAAAAGGAGAGAAGAAGGTATGATGTTTAAATAGGATTTCAGGTCTGGCAATTTCCCACGCCCGTGGGTCGAGGGTGTGTCGATTTACACGGCCGAATCGCACGGCCGTGCTCTAGGGCGTGTTGGTTCTCCACGCTCGTGTCTAGCCCGTGTTTGACAAGTCAGTATATTGGCACGGTTATCCGACACGGGCGTGTTCCGCCCGTGGTTGGCAAGTCAGTAACCTCACACGGTCGTATCGCACGGCCGTGCCATTTGGTTGGTGCCCGTGGGGTAGTAGTTGGGTCCGTGATTCTGAAAATCTGTTTTGCCCTGACATGTACTTTCTCTGCTCTGTTAGTTCAAAGATTCGGAGGTACACACGGCCACGGCCACGGCCGTGTGTAAGGCCGTGTGGCCTGGAATTCTGCACTTGGTTAGTTTATAACTATGTGTTCAGAAAGAAAAGAAGAAAAGAAAAATAAAGTTAAAGCAAAATGTGAGAATAAATTATGTTAGTGCTCGGGTTGCCTCCCGAGGAGCGCACGTTTATAGTCTTAAGCTAGACTCTCTTCTTGTTTGCATCTTCAGGGTGGTTTGAGAAGTTAGAAGTCCTTCCTCATGTTATTATCTGTATCCTCGTGAAAAATTTTAAGTCGAGATGCATTTGTAGTAAAAGTTCCAAAAATAGGATTATTTACCTAGACTGTTTCGTATGAGAAAACACTGGTTACCCTAAAAGGTATTTCTTTGTTTGTGTTGGGGTCCGGAGGAGATAGTTGAGGATCTGCTTCGTCTAACAGTACCTTGTCCCCTATTTTGAAGTGATTTGTTGTTCCTATAAGCTCTTTTGGGGGTTCTTTCAATTTTTCCTTGTGTGGTTCTGGTTCTTCGTCGTGTATCCCTAATTTCTCCTTGAAGTGTGTCTTCCACTCGTCTAGATCATCGATCTGAATTCCTTGATCTTTACGAATTATTTCTTTATGGGGGTTAGGGTCAGGATCGGGTTCAGTTGTATTCTTTGGTGGTGTTTCCTGAAAAGAAGGGTTGACCGCATGGTTATTAGGAAAATTTTCGTTCTCACCTTGATTACTCGATGTTCTAGCCGAATTGAGAGCCTTGATGGTGACGGTCTCATTGCCTACACAAAGTATGAGTTCTCCTGCATCAACATCAATTTTAGTCTTGGCAGTGGCTAAAAAGGGTCTTCCTAAAATTAGGGGGATCGAATTATCCTCATCCATGTCTAAGACAACAAAATCTACTGGGAAAACGAATCTGTCAATTTTTACAAGAACATCTTCGATGATACCCCTAGGAATTTTAACAGTTTTATCAGCTAATTGAATGCTCATCCTAGTTTGTTTGGGTTTCCCTAGACCTAATTTTTTAAACAATTTATAAGGCATGACATTTATGCTTGCCCCTAAATCAGCTAACGCATTATCAACAGTAAGTCTACCAATTAAACATGGAATTGTAAAACTTCCTGGATCTTTTAGTTTCTGTGGTAGCTTATTTTGCAAGATTGCTGAGCACTTTACGTTGAGTTCCACATGCGAATCTTCATCTAGTTTCCGCTTGTTTGTCAGAAGCTTCTTTAAGAATTTCCTGGAATCCGGCATTTGCGAAAGAGCTTCGAGGAGTGGTAAGTTAATGTGTAATTTCTTTAAGAGTTTTAGAAACTTACCGAACTGATCCTCTGTGTCGTCTCTTTTCAACGCTTCGGGATAAGGTATGCGAGGTTGGTACTCCTTGATTACCGGTTTTGGCTTGTCTTGTGCTACCTCAACTTTACCTTTTTCTACCTCGTTTCCTTGTGTTGAGATGGATTCATCTACCCTTGTATTTTCCCGAGTCATATTATGGCTTGGATCCGCTTCTTTAAGATTAATTTCAGTGTTACTTGGTAGACGCCCTTGCGGTCGTTCAGATAATAGCTTTGCAATTTCTCCGACTGACTGGGTAATTTCCCCGGTTGCCTTTGTAAGTCCTCCAACTTGGTTCTCGATCGTTTTGTTCGATGTTTGCTGGGTGTTGAGCGTTACCTCATTTTTTTAGAGACGGGGTTCGTGGATGCTATGAATTTGTTCAACGCCTCTTCAAGACTCGGCTTCTTTTTTTCCGTGGATAGGGCCGATTTTGGAAATTTTGAGGAGGTTGTTGTCTTTGATTTCCTTGTCCTCCCCTTAAAAATTTGGGTGGTTCCTCCAACCTCGGATTATAATTATTACTATATGGGTTATTATTGGATCTCAAATTATTACCTATATAGTTCGCCTGCTCGCTCTCTGGTTGGTATGGTGGGTACTCGTGATTCGCCACGGTTCCCACCTCGCTTCGCATTGCATCACTAGATTTACTCGCGAAGAACACAAACTATCAATCTTTTTATTCATCAACTCTACCGATTTGATAGCATGGTTACCGCGTCGAGGTTGTAAAGTCCTAGCTTTTGTTGGCCTTGTTCTTGTAACTTGCCACTGATAGTTGTTCAGCGACATCTCTTCAATAAACTCGTAGGCTGCCTCAGGAGTTTTATTATTCAGAGTTCCACCGGCGGCTGAATCAATTAATTGCCGCGTTGAAGGATTCACACCGTTGTAAAAAGTTTGGACTTGGAGCCACAATGGTAATCCGTGGTGTGGGCATCTCCTCAAGAGATCTTTGTATCTCTCCCATCTGTCGTATAATGTTTCTAAATCCATCTGCACAAAGGAAGATATATCATTATGTAACTTGGCCGTTTTGGCCGGTAGAAAATATTTTAATAGAAATTTTTCGGTCATTTGTTCCCATGTAGTGATTGACCCTCGTGGTAACGAGTTTAACCACTGTTTAGCTTTATTTCTTAGTGAAAAGGGAAATAACCGAAGACGTATGGCATCATCAGAAACACCATTTATTTTGAAGGTATCACAGAACTCTAAAAAGTTAGCTATATGAGTGTTTGGATTTTCGTCCTGCAAACCATCAAATTGAACAAACTGTTGAATCATTTGAATAGTGTTAGGCCTTAATTCAAAATTATTAGCAGCTATAGCAAGCCTAACAATACTCGATTCTGCCCCTGTTAAATGAGGTTTAGCATAATCATACATAGTACGATGAGCATTTTGATCCGCCACATCGTGTTGTGGTGGTGGATTATTCTCGTCCATCCCTTCAGTAGGATTGGATCTGTCTTCTCGCTCTTCTTTTGTGTAGCTTAGGGCTCGCCTAATTTCTCTACGATTTCTTCGAGCGGTAGCTTCAATTTCACTGTCGTATTCTAAAGGTCCTCTCGGGTTCCTTCTAGTCATATACTAGAGGTACCTGCTAGAAAAAAGAAAGAAGGAAAATTTAGCAAATTTTAAAATTAAAAACTAAAAAATAAAAATAAAAATAAATTGCGAAAATTAAAATAATAGCTAAAGTAATAAAAATAGAGTTTTCTTAATATTTTAGTTCCCCGGCAACGGCGCCAAAAACTTGATCGCTGTAAATTAGAGTTTTAAAATTTATAAAAGAATGATCGAACCTGGAAACTAACTCTGACAACGATTGAGGCAAGTGCACCTATCGAACAGTAGTATAGCTTAGGCAAGACCGGATTATCGAACCCAAAGGAACTAAAAGTACTAATACTTACCGTCTTTTTATTATTTAGCCTTAATATAAAGTGATGGTTGTTTAAACGAAAACTAATCTATTTACTAAGCTAAAACGCAAAGACAAAAAGAATGAAATTCGGGAAATAACTTTTGGAAAAACTCAGTTGACTCAAGCAATACCCTTAGGAAAAATCCACCTAGACTTCACTTGTTAATTAACCTTGAACCATATGATTTATTTACTTAGTTTGATCCGTGAGACTCCCTAACGTATATTAAACCCTCTCTCGAGGCGAATAACGTCTAACCTTAGGTTAATTAGTGGAACTCTCGTTCGCTTATAATAACCCCGAGAATAGCAATGAAATCGATCTCATGGACTCCCATATTAGGTTTCACCCTAATCCGCAAAAATCTCGCCACCCTATCTCTAGGCGTGCGATCAACTCCGCTTAATCGTGTTGGATCTACTCTTAGGCGGTGGTCTATTCCTCCTCCACCTAAGCACATTAGATTTGGATTAAGTTCACACAATTAAGAACAAACTAAGTTATTGTCATATAATTCAAAAATCAAATAACAAGATTCATCATAGGTTTCATTCCCTTCGGGTATCCGAAGGTTTAGTTCATAACAATAAAGAAAAACATCTCAAAAGAAAAGATAACACAAAACATAAGAAATCCCTAAAACCCCCTGAAGAAATTGAAGAGGAGATCCTCCGTCTTGAGTAGAATTCCGGCTTCTTGAGATGGATCAACTGGCTATCTTCGAGTGATTCCCACAAATCTGACCTTTCCGGCTTGGCTTTTTAGCCTAGCTTTTCCGCCCCCTTTCAGCTGGTACCTAGGGTGTATTTATAGGCTTTTGAAACACGTTTCTTTCTCCCTAAGTATCCTTTCCCAAATGAAATTGCTCTTCTCCACGGCAGAGGCACGACCATGGCACACGCCCGTGTAAATCGTGGTCAGGCCGTGTTCGACACTGTTAAATGAGGCACGGCCGTGTAAGTCGTGGTCAAGGCCGTATTCTAGTAGGAATGGAGGCACGGCCGTGTGGCTTGGAGTCCAGGCCGTGTTGATTTCGTGGCTTGGCCCAACTTGGTCCGTTTTAATCCCATTTCTTGTTCTTTTCGTCCTCGGGTGCTTTCCTGAGTATAAGTCATGAAAAGAAAGGATTAAGAGCACCTTTTTACATAAATTTGGGCTTAAATCATCCAAAAGCATATTAAATGTGGGCTTAGAATATGTTACTTTTACGGTTTATCAAAATCCATTGATGATGAGGCTTGGCACTCAATTCTTACAGGACAGGAGTCTCCTATGATTGACATTAAAGATGGATAAGTAGCTAAGCCCAAAGTAAAATGGACAACTGAAGAAGAATGACTTGCCAATGACAACTCCAAAACATTGTTCGCCATTTTTTTGTGGTGTAGATCTGCAAGAGTTCAAGAGAATTGCAAAGTGTGTCATTTCCAAAATAGCTTGGGATGTTCCACATGCTGGCCATAAAGAAACTAACACTGTCAAGCAATCTAAAATATAGAGGTTGGGCTCCAAATTTGAAACCTTGAGGATGCAAGAACAAAGACAATAGGAGAATTCTATACAAAACTCTATGATCTGTCAAATCAGACATTTGCTTTGGGTGAAAATATTTCAATGCCAAGCTTATTAGGAAACTACTAAGATCTCTTTCTGAGAGATTATTTATTAAGGTCACTGTTATAGAGAACACTAAAGACCTTGAGAGGTTGGCAATCGATAAACTCATTGGTTCTCAACAAACTTTCGAAATGATTTTGATGAGGCCAAACACAACAAGACAAAGGATAAGAGAAATTTTGCTCTTCAAGTGGAGAGGAAGTGCCAACTTCCCACAATACTACGATTGAAGAAATTTGAAAGCAAATTGTGTTACTCACACAAAACTTCAACAAGGCTTTTAAGAAGCAATCAAGGAGGATAAAGAGTCTATCACAAATGCACCCAAAAATAAATCCAGTGGGTGATCATCAAGGAAGAATTTGTAAAAGATACGAAGGGAAGTGTTCAGTGCTATGAGTTTCATGGATATAATCACATTTAGTCTGAGTGTGCTCACACTCTAAAGAGGAAGAAATCTTTATGCATGACTTGGAGTGATGAAGAGTGTAACACCCCAAACCCGACCTAGACATTATGGTCGAATCTGAGAATGTTACTAAGAAGGGTTTCGAATATAATCTTATCACGTTAAAAACCTCGTATAGTTCATTGCTAAAAAGAGTCCATATTTTATAAAACATATTTATTATCATATTCATTATTGAAACCATCGATAGTTTGTTCTTTTAGAAATTTGCAGCAGAAATCTTAAAAGTCGTTATATTTTGAAAACCAAGATCGTATTTTCCAAAACGTTTACTTGCATGAACCGTTATTTCCAAAAAAAAAGATTTGATGTGCGTCGCAAAAAATATAACCATAACCAAAACCATTAACAAAACGAAAGAAATCCAAAAGTTTGGAGAGACCCAAAATTACAAAACTCTCAAGAAAAACTAGAAATTTAAATAAAATCGTTAATTAAAAATAGTTTGCAGACTAGTGGTCACCTGATCGTGTCCAAACTAACTATGACAACAAATAAGGCAAGCGCACCTATCGTTCAGTAGTATAGCTATGGTAAGACCGGAAATATCGTATCCTCAAGAACCAAGAGTACTAGTAGTTACTATCTTTTTATTATCTAGCCTAAGTATTAAGGGAATCGATGTTTAATTAACTAATTACTAAACTAAGGATGCTAAGACACAGAGAGTGAATTGGGAAAATAATTTTGAGAAACCAGTTGATTAAGACAATACCCGAGGAAGAATCCACCTAGACTTCACTTGTTACTTAACTCTGAACCAGACGATTTATTCACTTGACTTGATCCGTAGGATTCCGTAATTTATATTATTATCCCTTTCGAGACTAATAACGTCTAAGCCTAGGTTGATTAATTGAAATCTCTTTCTAATTAAAACCCTTAGTGTTGTATTAACTCGATCTATGGACTCCCATATTAGGTTTGACCCTAATCCGGCAGATTTTCGTCATCCTATCTCTAGGGTTACGATCAACTCTGCTTAACTATGCTAGATCTACTCTTAAACAGTGACTTTTGCTCCACTGCCTAAGCACATCAATACTTGAATCAATATCCTGAAATATTAAAACAAGAATTAAGAACACATAATTAAGAACAAATCAAGTAATTATCATACGATTCAGAAAACAATAACAACATCCGTCTTAGGTTTCATCCCCCTCAGGTATTTGAGGGGTTTAGTTCATGTTTAATAAAGAATATATCTCAGAAGAAAGTAAATAACAAAACATAAGAAAAACCCTAAAACCTCCTGAAGGAAATTGAAGGGAAGGTCCTCCGTCTTGAGTGTGATTTCGGCTTCTGGGATGAATCAACTGGCTGTCTTCGAGTAATTTCCTGTGTTCAACCCTCTCTGGCTTCGCCTCCTTCGTCAAAAGCCCTGACAGAAGGCTTCTGTCCAACTCCCCCTTTAGGTTTCCCTCTAGGGTGTTTATATAGGCTTTCGAGATGCCTTATTTGGCCCACAAGTATCCTAATCCGAATGAAACTCATCTTGGCCACGGCAGGGACACGCCCGTGTGAATCGAGCCCAAGGCCGTGTTCGAGTCTGCTAAAGTGGCACGGCCGTGTGGTGAACTCCAGGCCGTGTTGATTTCCTACTCTGGCCCATTTTCTCCGTTTTCGGCCCGTTTTTCGTTCTTTTCATCCTCCGATGCTCTCCTAAGTATAAAACATGAAATTAAAGGAGGAGCATCAAAATCCACAATTTAAGGGATTAAATCATCCAAAAGTATGCTAAATGTGGGATTAAAATATGTATATATTACGGTTTATCAAATACCCCCACACTTAAGCATTTGCTTGTCCTCAAGCAAAATTTTCAACTCACAATTAAAATCGAATTTCCTCAATTCATAACCTTCATCAATAATGTTTCCTCATAATTCATAGGTAATTCATACATTGATAATTTAACCAGAAGGTTCCTAAAGATTCAAACAATCAAAGTCATAGTTTTTATAGTACGAAAAATAGGTGTTTCCCCTTACCTAAATAATCACCTTTAATTCAAAATCAACAAAAATTGACATCATCACTAAGGATTCACTCAAATCACTCAAAGTGTTTAAGGTTCAAATTAAGCACTCAGAAGTCGAACATGAAAAGTTAATCCCATAGGCTTGCATGAAAATCAAATTTCCACCACTATAAAATGAGATGATACACAAATCAAAAGGTTTTTAAAAGGGGTTGTAACGGGGCTTGGGTTTAAGGTATGGATAAAGGCTGAATTAGAGGGTTAAAAATCGAGATTGAATTGAAAAATTACCTAACTAGAAAAATAAACTAAAACTTGAATAATTACATCAATTGAAACTTATCAATAATATCGAGCTTCTTTTCAAAATAAGAGATTCTCCACTTAAGCTCAGATAACATGGAACTAATAGTAACATATATTTCATTTTTTTTAAGAATAAGTACATCCAAATAATAATAAAGAACTTTTAACAACTAAAATAGAGAACATAGTTAGGCAACTACTCAAATCAAATCTCGACAAAAAGGGTTAAAACAAGAAGGAAAAATTCTCAATGAATCAAAAAGAATGGGTCTTGGGTTAATATTAATGGGTGAGTCAATAAACGGTTTATTAGTCTCAAAGGGGTTCACTAGGGGTTAATTATGAAGGTAGGCTTTTTATGGAGTAAGTGGGTTAGATCCTAGTTGCCTTTATCATCTCTGTATATCAAATCAAAAGTATGGTCTTGACATGTATGATCGAAGCAAGTTCTAGAATAATAAATCAATGTTGACACACTCATAATTAATAAAGTGAGCAAGAAAAGAATATGCTCTAAAAGGCTCAAAATCTCACAAAAATTATGGTTTTTGATGTCAACCTTGTAAATTTCAAACTTCAAAGTAATATTTAAATTTAGGGAAACAACCTATTTTTTTTTAATTCTGAAAATAGACTTATCATGCTTGATTTTTTAGTATCTTAAAGTATAAAGGATCAATGCACAATTACTTATGACTTAATCCGAAACATATCAATGATAATCATAAATCAATAGAAGTTTCATTCTAATAGTAATATGAGAAATTTACTTAAAGACTTAAAGACAAGTCATAATTCAGGATTTTCAAATAATACTCTAGTTAACCCCATTAGCTTAAGATGTACATTGTCCTCAATGTACAAAGATAAGTAATGACACTATATTAAGAAAATCATAAGATAGGGAGAGGAGTGAAACTTCCTGAATTTTGGATGGAGTCAATGAAAAGAAACGGTAAAGTTGGAGAGAGGTGAATGTGGGGAGGATACTCCGGTGGTGGTGTGGTCGTTCGTTAACAGCCCCTTGAACCTAAATTAAAGAAATAAAAATATAATAATATAAATTAAAGACGAGAAAGATAAAAGAAAAGAAATTAAAAATGAAAATAAAAGAAAAATAAAAAATAAATGGGCTCAAGGGTCCCACGGGCGTGTCGCACGCCCGTATAGATTTCTCAGTTTCGACCACGGCCGAATCGCACGGCCGTGGCATTTTATCGCAGCCCGTGTTTTGGGATCATTTTTGTCCTGTTTCCACACAGCCACGCCCGTGTGCAAGGCCGTGTGGGTAGGGAAACATGCGCCTAAAAATTTGGTTAGTTTTTTAGCTAGGTGCCAAAAATCGAAAATATGAAAATTAATGGGGTTAGTGCTCAGGTTGCCTCCCGAGAAGCGCTCGCTTAAAGTCTTGAGCTAGACTTACCTGTTATTAGCATAATGGTTGTTTGAGGAGCATATTACAAGGCATGACATTAATACTTGCCCCTAAATCAGCCAAAGCATGGTTAACATTTAAACTACTAATTAAACAAGGAATAGTAAAACTCCCTGGATCTTTCAATTTTGTTGGTAGCTTATTTTAGAGAATAGCTGAGCATTCCTCGTTAAGTTCCACTGTTGATAGCTCTTCAAACTTCTTTTTATTTTTTAAAAGCTCTTTTAAGAATTTTGCGTACGTAGGCATCTGCGAAATAGCTTCAACAAAAGGCATGTTAATATGTAATTGTTTAAAGAGTTCGAGAAACTTACCGAATTGTACGTCCATGCGGTCTTTCTTCAAATTTGCTGGATATGGGATCGGTGGGTTATACTCTTTAGGTTCCGGTATTACATTCTCGTTTACTTCCTCACCTTTTTCCTTATTAATTTCTCGAGGCATCTTTTTTTCAGCTTCAACCAACCCTTTTCCACTTCTTAGTGTAACTGCCGTCACATGTTCTTTTGGGTTGGTGTTACTATGTAAGTTACCTGGTTGCCTTTTGGAAACTATCATGACTAATTGTCCAATTTGATTCTCAATCCTTTGAGTCGATTCTTGTTGAGTTTTCAACGCCGTTTCGGTATTCTGGGAATGAGTCTCTGACACCGAGATGAATTTTTCCAATATCTCCTAAAGGTTTGGTTTCTTTTCTTGTCGGTAAGGTGGTTGCTGAAATCTCGGAGGGGGTGGTGGTCTTTGATTTCCTGGATTTCCTTAACCTCCTCATGAGAAATTGGGATGATTCCTCCAACCTGCCTTGTAAGTGTTACTATAAGGATTATTTTGAGGTTGAGGATTATTACCCATATAGTGAACTTGTTTGTTTTCAGCGCTCGGGTTGTAAAATGGATATTCTGTATTGCTCATCCCTCCTAGATTTGAGTCACATTGCATTATTGGGTGTACCTGTGTAGAACCATACAAACCATCAATTTTTTTATTTAAAAGCTCTACCTGGTTAGATAACATGGTGACCGTGTCTAGGTTGAAAACACCGGCTGCTTTATTAGGCTTTGTCCTCATGACTTCCCACTGATAATTATTCAGTGACATCTCTTCGGTTTGAGCGGTATGTTCTATTTCACTGTCAAAAATCAAGGGTCCTGACGGGTTTCTTCTAGTCATAAACTAGAGATACCTATCAGAAACAAATAAGAGAAGAATTAGCAAAGTTAAAAATAAAAATATAAAAATGGCTAAAGTAATAAAAATTTAGTTTTCCTAATATCTTAGTCCCCGGCAACGGCGCCAAAAACTTGATCATGTCCAAACTAACTATGACAACAAATAAGGCAAGCGCACCTATCGTTCGGTAGTATAGCTATGGCAAGACAGGAAATATCGTATCCTCAAGGACCAAGAGTACTAGTAGTTACTATCTTTTTATTATCTAGCCTAAGTATTAAGGGAATCGATGTTTAATTAACTAATTACTAAACTAAGGATGCTAAGACACAGAGAGTGAATTGGGAAAATAATTTTGGGAAAACCAGTTGATTAAGACAATACACGGGAAGAATCCACCTAGACTTCACTTGTTACTTAACTCAACTGCATTTATTTATTCACTTGACTTGATCCGTAGGGTTCCCTAATTTATATTATTATCCCTTTCGAGACTAATAACGCCTAACCCTAGGTTGATTAATCAAATCTCTTTCTAATTAAAACCCGTAGTGTTACATTAACTCGATCTATGGACTCCCATATTAGGTTTGACCCTAATCCAAAGATTTTTCGTCATCCTATCTCTAGGGTTGCGATCAACTCCGCTTAACTATGCTAGATCTACTCTTAAACAGGACTTTTGCTCCATCGCTTAAGCACATCAATACTTGACTCAATATCCTGAAATATTAAAACAAGAATTAAGAACACATAATTAAGAACAAATCAAGTATTTATCATACGGTTCAGAAAACAATAACAAGATCCGTCTTAGGTTTCATCCCCCTCAGGTATTTGAGGGATTTAGTTCATGTTTAATAAAGAATACATCTCAGAAGAAAGTAAATAACAAAACATAAGAAAAACCCTAAAACCCCCTGAAGGAAATTGAAGGGAATATCCTCCGTCTTGAGTGTGATTCCGGCTTCTGGGATGAATCAACTGGCTGTCTTTCTGGTAATTTCCTGTGTTCAGCCCTCTCTGGCTTCGCCTCCTTCATCAAAAGCCCTAACAGAAGGCTTCTGTCCAACTCCCCCTTTAGGTTGCCCTCTAGGGTGTTTATATAGGCTTTCGGGATGCCTTACTTGGCCCACAAGTATCCTAATCAGAATGAAACTCATCTTGGCCACGGCAGGGACACGCCCGTGTGAATCGAGCCCAATGCCGTGTTCGAGTCTATTAAAGTGGCTCGGCCGTATAGTGAACTCCAGGCCGTGTTGATTTCCTACTTTGGCCCATTTTCTCTATTTTTGGCCCATTTCTCATTTTTTTTCATCCTCCGATGCTCTCCTAAGTATAAAACATGAAATTAAAGGATTAGGAGCACCAAATTCCACAATTCAAGGGATTAAATCATCCAAAAGTATGCTAAATGTGGGATTAAAATATGTATATATTACGGTTTATCATCACCACTGAGCCTCCGTCGCACCGACCTGCCTATGCCTGAGGATTACCTAAACAGAACAGACAACAGAAGTGAGTTTTCAAAAACTCAGTGTGTAACTCAACGAAACATACATGTATATAATTCAAATTTCCAACATAATAGATCAGAAGCGGACATAAGTCCTTAACAGAATCAGATCATATCAGAATCATGCAGATATGTAAAGTCCTACCCCCATCCTCTACACACTAACTCCGACCATCCTATCATACCACGTGGGGTATAAAACACCTACCCATCATTACACACCATATAGTGTCTATACGACACTTATCAGAATATATTGCAGCCATACTGCCAATATATCGATGAAATGTCGCCTCACAGAACACTTCTTCCACATATACAAATCCCACCTTATATACAGATACAAATAACAGATAAACAGATATAACAAAATTCACATGTCCCGCATGCTCATATACAGATATCATACATATTTATACAAAACAATCAAATCATACATATCGGTTTTCTTAATATTCAAATCATTCTATCAGAATAGTAGATCTCATGCATTAGGGTTTGTTTTACCCTTACCGACCCTACGAAAAGCCCACAGTCGATCGAAACGACTTGTGTGACCCTAGGAAAAATACTAAATTTTGGGCCCACATGCCCGTGTGGGCCCACATACGGCCACACACTCACCCGTCACACGGCCAACCACACGATCGGGCATACGCCCGTGCGGCGTCGATAGGCCACTTTTTCGGCTTCTGTCGAATTTTATTTTCTCACGTTTTTGTTACACACCTGGTTCGTTTTTGTCGCGAATGCTCCCACGAGATAACTAGAACCTAAAATTGACCATTAATTCACCAATTAGTCATTTAAACCATTACCAAAATCAACACCCAATTGATACAATCAACCCAACATCACAATTTAGCCCCTTACCTTCAAGCCAAGCAGTAGCCTACCAACGAAATTAGGTCACCGGAGGAAAATTCAATGATTCCCGATCCACACCTAGCCAAGACACACATACAGAATCAAATTCCCACTCCCATTCATGCCATATTAAATAAAACACACAAAAAGCACAAGAAGAACAAAGCTTAACCTACCTTACACCGAGAACCCACCACCAAAGGAATTAACGAAACAAAAAGTAAGATTTCACAATTAAGTTTTGAAAAGGAATTTTGAAAAAGAGAAGTCAATAACAGTGGAAGAGAAAAGAGAAAAATAATAATGTCAAAAACAAAGTGGAATATTGAGAAATAATTTTTTTTAAAGAAACTTGGGAAAAATATTAGTGGAGGGATTTTAGGAGACAATTTAGCATTCCACTACTAACCACCTCCCACTAACCAGAATCCCAACAAGACCCACTACTACTACAGAATCGGCACACACTCTCAGAAGCAAAAATATCATCATTCACTCACATAGGGGTTTGAACACAAGACCCTGAGACAAGTTAACATTTTACCACTTAAACCAGCAAGCTCATTCTAATATGAGTTCACCAAAAATATAACATAAGCCCACCCAACAGGGATAAGGCTAGGATAAAAAATAACAGAATTTTCCATAAATAGGATTTGAACCCAAGACCTCAAACACACCTTCAAATCACTTAACCACTGAAACAAATACTCATTTGTGACAAAATTCACATGAACAAAGTTAATTAAGTCAGGGCATTACAAAGAGACATCTAGCAACTCAAATTCAAATGAAGACCATCTCAACAACTTTGTGGCCTTTATAGCTAGTGCTGTGAAAGGATTAGAGGTTGATTCAGATGAAGATTCTGATGATGGTTCTAATGACGAATTTTTGAAGACTTACATGATCATGCTATGAAAATTGGAGCAATTATGTGATGTGAGTGTCAACTTTTGAAGGAAAATGGTCATTTGAAAAAGGAGAATACCATACTAGTTAAGCAGATCGAAGCTAAAGAACTACTTCTTACTAAAGAGGTGGACAATCTTGTAAAGATCCAGAAGGAACTTGTTGCAACCAAGCTTATGCTTGACAAGTTCAATTCTAACAATAGCAAACTTGATTAAATCATTGCTATAGATAAGAGAAATCCAGAGAAAGGAGGGATTGGTTATGTAGACAAGGGAAAGGTTGTTATCAAAAGTCCTATTGCTTTTGCGAAAACTTCAAATTCCAGAAAATATGGTAAATGACTGAAACTTGTGTTGATCAAGAATACCAAGAAGGTAATGGCTTCCAATGAAGTAATTTCATGAACCGATTGCACAGAATGAAAATTTTATTAGTTTTTTTAGTGGGAAAATTAATTATCTCTTCTAGTAACAAAAACTGATAAATTGGGCTCTCAAGTATATAGAATTTAACTTAGAATAAATTCCAACCATTTTCTGACAAAGTATTGACACTCAGTATTGTGTGTTTATGGCTTGTGCTATGTCCATTAATATAGAGCAAAATACAAGAGTTCTAGTTGAACAATGGTAAAATAAATAATATTATTTTAATAAAAATACAATTATTCCCTTTTGGGAATACTTAGGGTCAACTACACCTAGTCTACAGGATCAAGTTTGCTGCCCACTACAATCTAGATGGGCCCCTACGCATGTCTTTTTTTTATTGGGTACAATTATACGTGCTATCTAGTCTTTAAATCAACTTATATAATTTTTCCAACCCAATAACTATTTTTTATTCCCAAAAATGTTATTTATTTAAATGAATTAATTAATTTTCTACTGAAATTATTTTTCTACTCAATTCTAATTCCGTTAAATTCATGACAATTTAGTGCACGAGAATCTACGAGTAAATAAATTTAATTAACTTGTCCACCAAAACTGCACATGACTAATTAATTTAATGTTCATTTCAAACTTCAATTATTTAATTCCAATCAATTAAATAATAATTCAAAGAAATTAATTTAATTCTTAAGTCATCTCTTGTGTACAATGAGAAAACGCATTCATTATGGCTAGTGATACATGCAATCTATTTCTCTAATTCGTTATTTTCATTCATTCATCATACCAGTTCATTTGCAAACCGTTAAAAATTGTATTGATCAGCTAGCGAAGGGATCAATTGAACATATATAATTAGTGCTCAAATAATTTGTAATTAAGATTTAACTCTTTTTTTATTAATTACAATATTATTTAGCGATATAGTCATTCCACTAAAGTACCACGATTGAACAGTAACACCCTTAGCCCATCCCAATCGCTGAGATTGAGCTACAGAATGCTACAGTACAAAACAAAACAATTATAGACCTTTAACGGAGATTTCAAGTCGAAAACCATTATCTACAATTATATAAATCATCCAGAATAAATTTAAAAACCTTTCTCAAAGTTAATATGAACTTACGTAAGCTCTAAAGTTAACTCGAGATCGAATAAGGACCAAATTGTAAAGTTTGAAAAGTACAGGTCGTGACAATATTTTCTCCAAGTTATGACATCGTCAAACAATATGTTACACCACAACATCGGAACACTTGATGTCGAGATGTCACAAACTGTTGGTCGACATTGCGACGAAGGAAGATCGACGTTGGGATGAGAAACCTATTGTAACAACCCGTTTTTCAATGGTGTTGAAAATAGTGAGGGATCACGATTCCTGTAACATCCTGGAAAGGGCCTATGCATTTTCGATTTAATTGTACGAAGTAACATGTTTTATGTACTAAGAATAAATTTTGAACAATTTTGGAAACCTGAAAATGTATGGAAATGTTAAGTTAAAAAAAAATGGAAAGTGAACATTTTTGGAAACCTGAAAATGGATGGAAATGATTCAAAATAGGAAAGTGCACATTTCTGGAAACTTGGAAATGAGAAAATGTCAAGTTTACAGAGCCGAACGAAAATTTTTGGAAACTTAGAAATGACTTAGAAATGTCGAGTTTTAAAGTTTAAAAGAGGAAATTAAGGCAAGGTGGCCTTAAAAGAAAAAGTTTGTGAAATTTGACACACAAACAGGCTTGGAAAAGTGGCCTGAAGATGCCACTTAGGGCCTCTGGAAATGGCGCCACATGCAAGGTGTTGGGCCTGGGTTCGAGTCACTTGGGAAGCAAATAAAAGAAGTTTTATTTTTGCTTCCAGAAGCTCTGAGGTGGACGGCACAAGCCTTCTAGAAAGGAGGAGTTTTATTCTCTTTAATATTTGATTAATAAGGTGATAAATAAGGGATTTAATTTGGATTATTTTTGAAGAGATAATAAAGGATTATTCTCTAATTATTTTAAATTAAGAGATAAAGCTATTAAATAAAGAAGAGTGGTGGCCAAGTAAGGGATTCTGAGGAGTAGTTTCGGCTATAAAAGGAAGGAAATAGGGCTACTCATCAATTTTTCTTCCTCCTCCTCTCTCTGCCGAATTTCTGAGTGCTCTCCTCTCTTCTCTTCTCTTTTTCTTTTGTCAAGCCGAATCTATAGTCCACCATTGCCAAAATTCTCAAGTTTCTTTTCCTTATTTTCGTGGAAACCAAATACCCCAAGAGAACCTCTAGTCGACTTCTCCATTAAATCCCAAAAACCGAAACTTTATAATCTAGTCATCAAGGCCGATTCTTTAAGGGGCTTTTAACAAGGGTGCTATCGATTTCTTAAAAAGGGTAAGATCCAAAGTTTGGTTTCAATTCTTTTATATTTTAAACCTATCTAAAATTTAGGGACTAATCTCTATTATGGATTTTGGCCGAGTTATGGAAGGGTGTTTTCGGGATTTAAGAAATTGTCAACTACAAGAAGGTATCTTTTGGAACTTCTAAGATCTAAGGTAAGTTATGAATACCATTCGGCCATAAGCTATATTATTATGATTTAATGTTAGATTGGATCTAACATGGGTACATAGGGATTTCGACAGCAATAAAGAAGCAAGGATCAAATTCGAGATTTAAGATTTGGAAGGTAAGAACAAAGGTAAATTCGGCCAAGGCCTATTTTAGTAGTAGATCTATTATTATGTGTTTTAAGCCGAAAACTAACCAATTCAAGGGATTTAGTGACTAGCCGATTTCAAAGGGGAAAATACGAGTTTCTGGGATTTGATTAAATCATCAAATCGACACCAAGGTAAGCTTTAAGAATACAAATCCTACTAGGATTTGGTTTTCTAGCCGAATAGGCTTTGTGCTAAATAGTAAGTGATTAATCAATTGTAGGAACTTGAGATCTAAGGCAGTAGATTAGATTTCGGGATTTCAGTGAAGTGGTTAAGCAAATCAGGTGTGTACCCCACACTACTTCTTAATATGTTTCATGGCCTGTTTTATTAAAATATGTGATATTAAGAATATGAAAGTGGCTAAGGTACCATGTTATGGTACTAAGTACTCAGGTACGTTTCCTACTCCTACTAGGAATATGAAATATGTTATTTGTAACATGAGAATAAGAATGTGATCTTTGGCATATTAATGCATATTACAAAATGGGGCATACGGGTTATTGAAAAGGGAAGTGAATGTGGTGACCTAAGACCACGAACACGGTGACATAAGACCGTGGTATCTGAATGTGGTGACCTAAGACCACGATGAATCCCGAATGCGGTGACCTAAGACCGCGATATCTGAATGTGGTGACCTAAGACCACAAATGCGGTGACCTAAGACCGCAATATGGAGTGTAGCGGAAGGAGGGTCGACTTAGTAGTCCCCACGGTGTACAAAGTTGGTACGGGGAGTGTAGCGGATGGCTTATTAGGTTTGGGTTTGGGAATGCATCATAATTTGTATGCTATGATATGAATGCGTAACATTTGTATGCCCGATTCTATTTTGATTTAGTGTTTGTGTACACATTGAGTCTGCTTTGACTCACCCCCGCTTGTGGGACCATGTTTCGTGTGATGAATAGTGATGGACCGGGACTACAGAACTTGTGGTGGCCATGCTCAACATGAAGTTTTTATTTTATGAACTACTATTTCTATCTAAGTACTTGAATTACTTGGAAATTATTTGATGTAATAAGGCCATAAGGCCATAGTTGAATTGTTTTCCATTTATTTCTATTTATTATGATTATGAGTTTTACCTATTAAAGTTTAAGTAAACTTTTTAATATAAAGAATTGAATTCGTTTTCAACACAAGCCCAACACAAACAATGTTTTTTTTTCAAAATCGCACAAGTTTTCCCTAGGTAACGAAAGAATTTTGAAACCGGTTTACTTGAGGAACATACCAAATCTGGGCAAATCTCGTGGGCCGGGTTTGGGGTGTTTCAATTCCGATGAGTGAGTTTGTAAACATTATTAATTAATATTTATGAGTTAAATATAGTATTATGGTGAATTTTGATTGGATAGATTTTATTAATTGGTTAGTTAGTAGAGTACAAGTAGTGTGTAATGAAAGTTAATGGTTTTGAAAAATGAGATATTGGGACCTAGTTTTTATAAATTGAGCTTGTAAATATTTAATAAAATATTATTAAATATTTACGGAGTTGTGGTATAAGTGGATTGAAGTTTGATTTGGTAATTTTGGTGATTTGATAGTTAATTAAGGAAAAATAACTCATCATAAAAATCATAAAACCTTATCGCTATTGATTTATAATGGTTAAATGACTTAATTAATAATTAATTAAGGCCTAATGTAGAAATTTCAAATCTTTTAAATGTTTGTATGGTTAGTGCTTCCTTTTTTTTAATTATATTATGTTAAATTGACTTATAAAAAAATAATAAAAGGTTAAAGTTAATAAAAAAAATCAACTTCTTTCATTTTCTTCTCTTCCAACCTAAAAACACCATTTTTGAGATTAGAGAGCTTCGGCCAAGCTTTCAATGATGCATGTAAGTACTTTTGAGGTCCATTTTTCGTAATTTTTATACTTTTGATATCGTTGCAATTAGGTCCAGCTAACTCGTATCTCCATTTTCAAAATTGTTAATGGTTTTAAAAATTTTCATTGATGAATATTAGATGTTTTTATAGAAAATGGTAGATTTGGAAGCAATGAAATGTTTAAGGACTATTTGATAAAGTAAATGTTGTTAATTTTGCATTTAGGGACTAAATTGTGAATATGTCAAAAGTGACTTCAAATTTCTATAAATTTGATTTTTTAGGGCTGTAGAAGGAAATAAATGTAAATTGGAATGAAAAATGAATGTCAATTGTGAAAGTTATACTCGTTTTAGTTTTAGGGACTAAATTGAATAAAATGCAAAAGTTTAGAGAAATTATGTAAAATGAAATTAAATTATTATAAGCATGAATTTTAGTGTTATTATTAGATTTGTATTGATATTTCGAATCTTAACTAATATATAGATCAAGTTGTTGACTTAGGCGAAAAAGGGAAAAATTGTCGAATAGTCCCTAGTATCCAAAGCGTTACCGTTTTATCAGGTAAGTTCAGACGGTATAAATATGTTTAAATTTCTGTTGAGTTTTATATGTATTTTCATTAATGTTTTATTAGCCATTTGAATTGGCTACAAATTAGTACCTAAATTGAAAATTAAATCAAATTGAAATGGATTGTTGCGAAATGGTATAATGTGAGGTTAAATTCCAATAAAAATAGTAAAAGTCTCATATATGAGGTTATGAGTTTTTCCTAGCTTCCGAGATTCTGCATATACTACGGACTCGAGAATGTAAGAATAGGTTCCGAACTCCTGCATATGTTACGGACTCGGGAATACAGGTTTAGGTTCCGAGCTCTTACATATGTTGTGGACTCGAGAATACAAGAATATTAAGCCCTGGCTAGGCTATTTATCATGTAGGTTCAACCCTAACGAGTAACTAAATACTATTAATTTAACATGTATATGGAGTTCTTTTACAAAGATTCATCAGGTCGGAATAAAAGATGGAAATATAAAATCTTGAAATTGGTGTTGGCAAAAAGGATGAATATGATATGAATGATTATGATAAAGATATATGATGCAATTTGAATGGTAGAAGTGAGCAAAGTGATAAATTGGAAAATGGATTCATGATGCATTTTGAGTTGAAGTTGGTATTTTACCATTTGAAATTATATATGTGGTTTGGCCTAAATCTCATTTGGTTGATATTGTTTTGAGTGTCATGATAGGTGAACTTGTTTCATATTGATTCATGTAACTGTTAAATGATTAAGGTAAGTTATTTTTTTTATATTGTATAAGCTTATTGAGTATTTTATATATTTACTCATGTTACTACTTTTCTGTAGATTTTGGACATCTGGAATGTGTCGATCAGATCAACGATAAGCATACACCTTTCATCCCCCATAATATTCTAGGACTTTCCATTAGTCAACTTCTACTTTGCATCATTTACTATAGCTGATGACATATGATCTTATCATTCTCGTATACGCCAATTATACTGTTATACTTAATCTTTCATACTTAATTAACTGGAGAACCCTTCTCATTATTACATGATTCTCTTGCCCCATAATACTTTCGTAACAAAATATACCCTTAGAATCCACCTCCAACAATCCATAACTTATCTCATGCTCTTCTTTCAAATAATTTCTTATTGACATTATCTTGGGCAGATACATACATATGCCAAATACCTACACAGTTTTTCATACTATTGGTCTCACTCAGACATACCCTGATTCATTTCTGTTCACATACCCATATTGATAATTCACTACGAATAACATCCGGATGGACTCCATATTATGCTATATCAGAATCTCATAACTCATTTTAGCATTGACTCAGATTCAAAATAGATTTTGAAGAAGATACGATGCCCTTTACTTTTCATACTTACAGATCATAATAACAGACACCCTTCTTGTCATATAGGTAAACATCTCCTTTTCATGGATAACCTTTAAGACTTTATTCAAATCTTATTCCAGAGTATATCAGTACCTTATCTTAGTTATACTTGTTATAGAATTACTAAAACTTACTCATATTTTACCATCGAGACAGACATTTAGATTCATGGCTTACCAGATATTACTGAAAATTCACTCCACATAGACTTAGCAGAATACATCATAACGGTTATTAGATAGAGCACTCCACTAAGGCGATCCTTTCATGATTCACCACAAAGGCTTTTCTTTCATGGCATGTTTACAATATGGATTTGCCTAAACTCGCATTACGTGAAGTTTGCCCATCATCATCCTAGGACATGCAGGGAGCCCTATTGGGTAATAACCATCCTTTAGTTCCTTTCAAAGAGAGCCATGGCCATGGACTTTCCATTTCAGAGTTCGTGTTTAAAGTCCCTATAGACACCTTTTGACAACTCCGAGGAAAACAGACACAGATTCACTTTATCAACTCTTCATGCAGTGACGTCTTAGACTTACTGTAGACCCTTCACGCACTTATTATATATATTCCAAGCATACATGCATAACCATACTTCAGCGTCACATTATTTATACACCATTCAGCATATACTCGAACCTATCAATTTCCATATCAGATATACATATTATTCTCGACAAACAATCATGCATTCACAGATATCCTTTGGTAATTACTCATATAGCCATATACATAACATACCATACCTTTCATGATTCCAATTTCATATTTCAGTTAGTATCCTACAGATCTCTTTGTATGAATAGTGCACATGCAAGAGTCAACATAGAGACTCACCTAACAACCACGGACAACAACTTGATCTCCAAATTCAAACATCTGTCAAGACTTCAACAACCACTGCTTATAAGACATAGGAACACCATTAAAACTCATTCATTTAACTTTTACCTTCATCTAAATCCCAAATAACCTTCATACAAAGCCTTACTTTTTCATCTTACTTTTCATACATAAAACAGACTTAGTCTTTCAGAAGTCAACATGCAAGACTATGATACTTACCCAAGATATGAAACAACCTTCTTCATGAACCAAGATCTTTAGTTTCAATTTAACAAGAGAGATCTATTCTTAGCTCCAAGGCAAATCAACCATAGCATTTTGAATGGAATAAAAAAGAAAAACCCTCTTCTCTTCAAACCCAAATCAATATATGTATATTTAAAACTCATATTCTCATAGTGGAACTTGACACGTGTTACAATCTTTCCAATATGCCTTATAAATGGTTTACAACTGTGGAGAAACGTACACGAGAATCCAACATTTTTATATATTTAGTTCATCCCTTTATTTCATTCCTAACCACCTTATTAGAACATAACTAGCATCGTAACTAAACAAACTTAATGCACAATACCTTTGGCGACAACCCAAGATGCCCAAAAATCCTTAATACTCATACCCATCTCCTCTTCTTAACGACTCAACTCATGTTAGGAACAATCCTAACAATATTCTAACGTCTACTATGCGCCCGATCTATAGGCCAAAAGTATCAATTGGGCAGATAGTACTACACCCCTTAAATTACTTTTGATTAACTCGCCAAACTCAGAACCTGCCAAAACTGGGTGTTATAGCATCAGTTTGTTACACGGTTGGGGACACGGCTGTGTTATACTGCACCACACGGCCTCAACCCTGTCACACGGCTGTGTGACCGCTATTTTTCCTTTTTACCCAATATTTTATAAATGTTTCAAATTAGTCCCGATTTAGTTCCGAGCTTGTTTATAGGCTCGCATAAACCCGAATGAGACTCGATTTTGTTTATAATGCATGTTTAATGTAGACTTAACTTATTAATATTGAATTGTAGAATATTATTGAGTAATTTGTATATGAAAGTTTTTGTTTACTATTGTGACATCATGTAGCTCAGGTCCGGCGACTAGATCAAATATGGAGTGTTAAACTTGTTTTTGGTAAAATTTGGCCATTTGGTACTTGCTTCAAACTAACCATCCAAATAGGTCAAAGAATACATTTGACATCATTTAAACTTGTTCAAAACATACCAATTCCATGCCAAAACATAACATATAATCATCTAATCAACCACAAAACCAAGATGTCACATTTGGCACCAATTCATAACAAGGATACATGAATCAATACAAGTCATTCCACCTATTTATACCATTTCATATCACTTATCCATTTCATACAAGTTAATTCAAGAATTCCTAATTCATTATAATTGCCCATCCATATATGCATAGCAATATACCAAAACAGTGAACATGAGCAAATTAATATTACCATAAGTGTTCAAAATCAACTGTCTCAAAACATGTTTAACATTTCAATAACTAGACACTCCTAAGTACATGCCACATATAACTAGGTACAAGCGATCAAAAGTCTACCGAAATAAGAGATGGATAGTGTGAGCTCCTTGAGGATCAGATTGACACATTCCACAAGTCAAAATCTATAGAGAAAAGAAAAGCATCAGGGTAAGTATTATGAAATGCTTAGTAAGCTCATATGTATATAAATGGTTAACTTACCTCATATAACAAGTACATAAGTTAAACTAATGTATATAATCAAATTTACCTAATACATCAAAACATAATCACATCAAGGTAAGTTTGATTCAAATTCAACCATGTAACATATCAAGTAAAAGCATAATATTTCATATCATCTAAATATGATTTAATCTTAACTCAAACAACTGTGTATACTCAATTTGTCACTAAACCCTCCACTTTGCTACCTTTGATCATTTAGCATATTACATAGTGTTCAATTTCCACATTTCGTATCTAGTAAGTTACCCAATGAAACATTGTAAAAGAATTTGAATACACTGGTATCAATCATATCTGATTCTTTTCCGAATTGAACTATGAAAACATTTGAATTTAATTTGGCCTGTTTGGAAAACAACATGTGGGTTAAAAAAATTGGATTTAAGTTTTCAAACCCAAATTCTTTGTTTGTATGTTCAATAAAAAAAATGAATTTGGATTTGAGCAAATCCAAGCTCATTTTCATAAAAGATCAATTTTGAATTTTAAAATTCATTTTGAAACTTGAAATTTTCAAAATCTAATATTCATAAAAAAAATCTCTCTCTTTATTCACTTTACGTTCAAAATAAGGTATTAACCATGTCGATGAAAGTACTGGTTTTGCCTTGATATTGATACATATCAGCATTGCTGACCGGTTTTGGTGTACCATTTTAAGTTTTTCACATATATATTTATTATATAATTTGTAATTTATTGATAAATTATATGTTATATATACATACAAATATTTCTCAATTACATTTATATAAATATATTTATATGTAAATATAAGTTTTAAAATTATTAATTAGATTCAATAACATAATTTCAAAATTATAGTTTAATTTTAAATGTAACTATAAAAAAAATTAAAAGTTAGGTTTAAAATAATAACATGTTATCAACTAATACAGCTGATATGCATAGTTACAAGTCAGTATTAGCTGAAACACACTTAGACAATCAAAATGCACCAAAATACTTTGAAATACTCAACTTGAATTTCAAATATTTTAATTCTTAAAAAAATAAAAAATCATAAATGTAAAAATCATAATTTTCAAATCTAAAATTTTGCAATTCCTACTGCCCTAAATCTAAATATTCAACTTGTCCATTTTAGTGCTTTAGAAATAGTCGAGGGAGTGGAAATTAAGCAAAATTTGAATAATTCAATTATATTCAAATAAACTCAATCTTTTAAAAAAAATGTTTTATTGGGGCAATATACCCATATATACCACAAAAAAAATTTACGGAAAAGGGCCGGTTTTTTTAAAATTTACGGAAAATGGCCATCTCCCCACAAAATGCGTCCACGTCAGCGCGTTTTGTGGGGATGCAGCAGAAAGCGCCCACAGAGACGTTTTCGCCACATCGCCAAAGCGCTACGACGGGGACGCGCTTTGCTGATGTGACACAAAACGCGTCTCTAGGGGCGCGCTTTTGCCCTGCAACGGTCAAAAAAAATTTGACCGTTGGGGGCCAACGGTCAAAAAATAAAACCCTATAAATACCCCCAACCCTTTTATTTTATTCACACATTAGTCCTCTATCATCTTTCTCTCAAATTTCTCTCAAATTTCTCTTAAAGCCTTTGAAACTTACTCTCAAATTTCAAAATAGTCCTTCACTATTTACAAAAAAGCCCCTTTTTTTAATTTTTTAAATATATTTTTTGATAAATTAGAAATTTTTTGATCGTATTACCAATGGCCGGGGAATTAATTCGTCTGGACGATAAGCACATCTCCGTCGATTAAATGCAAATGGTAAGTTTTAATTTTAATTTTTCAATACTATTTAATATTTTTTATGTTTATGCAATTTTAATTAATTTTTATTTTATAATTTTTTAAATAGTCTATAGATCGGGTATTGCAATGCTATATTAGCAATATGCATGGTCCCCCATCGCCGTTGATCGAGAATTACCTGCGAGAAGCGGGTTTTTGGCACGTGGCCACGATAGGTCGGGGGTTCAAGTTGGAGCCAATCTTGATCAGTGCGTTGATAGAGAGGTGGAGACCGAGACGCACACTTTCCATCTTCCATGCGAGAGTGTACTATCACTCGGAAGATGTGCGCTTGCAATTGGGATTGCCGGTGGACGGGTCCGTAGTCACCGGGTCCGCAACTTCTACCGATTGGATGGCCGTATGCTACGAGCTTTTGGGTGCCATTCCGGATAACATTCATGGAGGTCGGATCGAGATGGCCTGGTTACGAGACACATTCCCGGAGCCGAATGATGGTTCGACCAAAATAGAAAGAATACGATATGCTCGGGCATACATTCTTGAGATAATTGGAGGCTATCTGATGCCGGACCTGTCTAGAAACCTCTTACACTTGAGATGGCTACTGAAACTTGTTGATTTTAGAGCAGTCGGTGAACTAATTTGGGGGTCTGCCGTGCTATCAAAGTTGTATCAGGAGATGTGCAGAGCGACGCGGCCGAGCAAAGCGAAAATCGGAGGTTGCCTATCACTACTGCAGTCATGGGCACAGTTTTGATTTTCATTTTTACGTCCTCGACTCGACCACCCATATACATTCCCACTGATAACGAGGTAAATTTAATGTTATATTTTACAATTATTACGTAGATTTATAGTATAATTGTATGCTAAAAATTTATTTAATTAGGTGGAACCATTCGGCGAGTTATGCTGGAATACCTACATCGCTTGAAGATATACGGCTTCTATTAGACCAACGGTCGGAATAACAAGTAAGTTTCGAATTTCGTATTTATAATTTAGTATTTCATATTTAGTGTTTAGTATTATGTATATAACTAATATTTTGGTCATGTTAATATAGTTTCAATGGACACCGTACGAGGATCCGGTAATTCGGGCAGTAATTCTGGAGGAGTTCTTGCAAATTCTAAACATTTGGCACGTGAAGGTCCCATTGATCAACTATGCGACCGTGGAGATGCACCACCGATCGGGTTCGCAACAATTTGATTCTCGACAACCGATTCCGTGCGGTGAGGTGCTCGATGATGAGCACAAAGTCGACTTACGGCAGTTGCACACAGATTGGCCAAGATTTTGGTCAGCATATATCGAGATGTGGGAGAATCGGTATGACTATTTACCTATCCGGGAACCGATCATTGTTCCTGAGTTAGCGTGCGTGCCGGAATACATGCCATGGTTTAGGATTCATGGTAAGCCGTATTTGTTGTCGGAAGAAGAGAGGCGACGGAAACTTCATGAACAAAGGGAACGACGGGGCCCTTTAAATCCAAGGAGAATAGGTGATGAGACGGGACCATCAACAGCGCCGACACAGTCACCAGGCCCATCAACAGTGCCCACACAGTCATCGGGCCCATCACTTTAGCCGACGACACCGACATCACAGCCTTTGGCCTTTACGCCAGGTGCGTACCCTAGCCCTTATATGTAACATCCTAAAATTTGGAATTTTATGTGTTGCATTATTTCTTGCGTTAAGCTAGTATATTACTAGTCGTGCATGTTTTAAGGTCTTAAGAAGGCTCGGGGTTTAATTGGGCCTTAGTAAAAAAAATTGGTATTTTAGCACTTTAAGGAGATATAGTAAGTGGCCTCATTGCTTATGGGAATAAATGAGTAATTTGCTTGCATAAATGAGCATATGGTAAAGGGGTTATGGCGCCACATGAAGGACTTTGAGGGGGGAGGTTCAAGTCCCATCAAGTGCAAAATTTTGATATATTTTTTTGTATTCTTTCCCTAAGTGTCGGCCAAGATGATATATAAGGCAAGGTGGACTTTTTAATTTTGGCAAGGTGGCTAAAGAAATAAGGAAAGGATGAGGGTAGGGAAAGAAATCAAAAGAAAAGGCAAGTATAGGGAACATGTTGGCCTTTTTCAATGGAGATGTTTTGGAAAGTTTTGGTTGGCCAAATTTTTGACCTTATTGTCATATTATGGACGGTTTTGGTATAGGGGGTAGCCGAATTTTTCTTTGTCTTTTGGTAAAAACTTTGGTGCTTGTTTTGGTCAAAATTCCTTTAGCATCATTTTGTGTCATTTTTCTTTCTCTCCAAATTTCTTCTTCTCTTTGCCGAACCTTCAAGCCTTTAGTGTGCATTTTTGTTTCTTCTTTTTCTTCTTGTTTGTCGAATGTACCAAACCATTGAGACCAAACCTTTCTCACTTATCTTCTCTTGAAAACTGAAACTAGTTAGCACCCTTCTCTCCCTTTTTCTTTTCTTCTAATCATCTTTTCAATCCTTCTTCCACTTCTTAAAAGCAAATTTCACTTTGATCAAATTCTTTTCTTTTATTCATTCTCTCCATAGCCGAATCTAGCAACAACTTGTCTCCTCACTAACTCTTTTTCTTTCGTGATTGGATATTATCTTCTTGTCAAATTGGTGAGTAAAAATCTTCTTTTCAAATTCTTCTCTTAATGCCGAATGTATGCCCTTGTCATGGGATGGTTCTATTAACTGAAATCATCATTTATTTCTACTCTCTCACAACGTGATCAATTTCCCTTTTGTAGTATTCTAGAGGGAGGCCGAACATTATTCTAGCCTTAAGTTGAACGGTGAAAATCGGATCCAATATCGATAAGGTAAGGAATTCTCCATGGATTATTTGAAATCGTTCTATATTCGTTTAAGTTGTTATTGGGATAACAGTGGTTGTGACTAATCGATTATATTTTTAGGGATTTAATCGCTCGATCTATCCTCTTGTTGATCAAACGATTATAGTGGTAAGCCGAACCCTTTGTCATTTGACAACCCATATTTATATCGTAATATCGTTTTGACTAAGATCTTATTCAATGGAGACAAGCGATATCGAATCAAAAGGGAAAGCGTTTGGAGATCACAAAAGGAGCGGATTAGCGATCCCTACTCCTAAATTCAAACGAAGGGCAGTATCGACGGTTCGGGATTTTCCACCGGGTTGTGGACCATCGTCCGGGGAGAATCGATAAATCGTGGTCGTTCACGATTCTAAGGGTAAACACTTTAGATCGTTTATTTTAGAGTTGATTAATTAAATCGTGTATGTCGACTAATCGAGCGTTATGATATCTTAGGTGTCGAAGATCAAGAAAGCTTAGTACTTACCGTAATCAGGTGTGTAATCTCACACCGTTTTCCGTGGGTTTAAGATTGATATCATATTGGAAATATATCGCTACGATTAAAATCGTTTATTGGAGTAAACCGGGAAAAGTGGCCTAAATTACACTATTTTTGATAAAATTGACAAAATTGGTATTAACACTGTGAGAATTACGAAAACGGCCTAAAGGGCCGAATTACGAAATTGCCGTAATGGGCCGATTTGTTATATTGTCGTAATGGGTCGATTTGTTATATTGCTTAAATGGGCCGATTTGATGTATTGCTTAAATGGGCCGATTTGATATTTTGCCATAATGGGCCGTTTTGATATATGGTCTTAATGGGCTGATTTGCAAGTGCTACAATGGGCCGAATTATTGTAATGAATCCCTGAATTAATTATTGTTGTTTGTATTTGTAAATATCATGATTTGCTATGTATGATGCATTTACATGATTTGCATGGGATGGGAAAATGTTGAAGAGAAGTGATTCTGGTGGCACTGCCACAAAAATGTTTGTTAATACGATATTGTGATTCCGGTGGCTCGGCCACAATCAAAATTTGTTATAAATGGCATAATGCCTGCGATTGGTGTGTTTGGCGGGGTGGGTTGACTTGATCCCCACAGGTGTGATGGGCTGGTACGGGTGGTGTGTAGCGGATGGATTATTAGGATGGTTTGGGATTTGCATTACATTCATATCATATATTTGATACATTATTATGTAAAAAGGGGCTTAGGCTCAAAATATTGCTAAATGGGTTTCAGGCCCAGTGGACAATGGTAAGGGGTTTCACACTGAGTTCTTGTAACTCACTCCCCTTTTCTTAACCCTTGTAGGTAATGCTCGAAGGATTTAGGACTTGGGGCCATGGATGACTCGGTGGAGGCCATACTTTTGGAGTGTTATTTTCGGACTTTAGTAAATTTCTATTTCCGTTCACTTTACTATTTTGGGTTTTTATGTTGTAATAAGGCCTCTGGAGTATTTTATTATTTGCTTTATGGTTGTTATACTTATTATTTTGCTTGAATTGTTTAAGATGAGAATTTTTCTAAAAACTTAAGTTAAGGTTTTCCAAAATCGATTAACAAATGGATTTCAAAATAAACTTTTATAAATATTTTAACACGAAAGTTTTCACTCGAACTTTCAAACGATATTTTTTTAAAAGACACGGTTTTATAAGATCATTAGTCCAAATTTTTTATTTCTCAATTAACTTTCGAGGATTAGTAGTATTTTATCAAATGTTTCTAATAATATTTGTTTTCTTGTTTATAACAAAATAACATTTATTTTAATACAAATCAAAAGGGATTTAACACGTTTTTCTCATGTGACATGTCAGATCCGGTCATAACGCATGGGTCGGGTTTGGGGTGTTACATTATATGTATCCTAACCCATATATGTTTCCTTTTCCCAGTCCCACCCCAGGTTGGAATGCATGGCCCGGTTCGAGTCCGTTCCCGACTACTCCGACTGGCCAGCCGATCTTGAGGCTACCGTCGTGTGAGGGATCACAGGAGGCGCCGTCGGGGAGCACTTCTTTTTACCAGTCTCCTTCGCCGTACGGGATTCAGACACCCCGCCGTGGTTTATGCAAACACCTCCGCAGTCGTTATTTTATCAAGGTGGGTCATCCTCCCAACACCCACAACCAGACCCACTGCCGGAGTAACCAGAATCCCCGCCCGAGGTTCCACGACCCTTCACTAAGCTAGAAGAAGGAGGAATCCAAATAAGATAACCGCCACCACCCCGTGTGGGAGCATGATTCCGACCGGCATCAACATTGATTCGGACGGGCTTTTTTATTGTTTAATTGTAATAATTTTTTTTAATAAAATAAAAGTTATTTTTTATTTGTGTTTGTAATTTAATTTTAATATCTTCAATAAAATAGAAGTTGTTTATTTTTTTATATGTAATTTAATTTTAATTTTTTAATAAAATAAAAAGTTATTTTTTATTTTTTATTTTTTGTAATTTAGTTTTAATATATTTAATAAAATAGAAGTTGTTTAATTTTTTTTTGTAATTTAATTTTAATATATTTAATAAAATAGAAGTTGTTTATTTTTTTATTGTAATTTAATTTTAATATCTTTAATAACATAGAAATTGTTTAATTTTTTTTATTGTAATTTAATTTTAATATATGTAATATAATAAAATAAGAAGTTATTTTTTATTTTTATTTTTTATAATTTAGTTTTAATATATTTAATAAATTAATAGTTTTTTAATTTTTTTTGTAATTTAATTTTAATATATTTAATAAAATAGAAGTTGTTTATTTTATTGTAATTTAATTTTAATATATGTAATATAATAAAATAAGAAGTTATTTTTTATTTTTTATTTTTTGTAATTTAGTTTTAATATATTTAATAAATTAATAGTTGTTTAATTTTTTTTTTGTAATTTAATTTTAATATATTTAATAAAATTTCATACCCTAACACTAAGGGCAAAAGCGCTCCCCCAGAGGCGCGCTTTCCTGCTGCATCCCCACAAAACGCGCTGACGTGGATGCGTTTTGTGGGGAAATGGCCCTTTTCCGTAAATTTTAAAAAAACTGACCCTTTTCCGTAAATTTTTTTTTGTTGGTATATATGGGTATATTGCCCGTTTTATTGAGTAAAAATAAGAGTTTAAGCTTAACTTTGAGCTTATTATTATTTAATATAGACTCGATTCAATTGAAGTTCTCATTATAATTAGTGACGGAGCGTAGTAGAGACATAGGGGTTATAATCCCTCTAAAATGGTAAATTTTTAATTTAGGTCTTTTATAATTTATAAAATTTTAAATTAATAATGGTAAAATTGCACTTTGGCCATCCCAAAAATGATAAAAATTTGATTTAACCTTTTAAAAGTTATAAAGATATAGGCTATTAAAATGATAAAATTACATTTTCACATTTTCACTATCGTAAAAATATACAATTTAATTCTACCCAAAAAATTTTCCTGATTCCGCCACTAAGTATAACTATCTTTTTTTATATAATTTAGATTATTCATAACTTCTCTTCAACCTTAAATAGGAGGATAAATACGTTTCAACACGTTTAAAGTCGTATCCTACTGCATTTGATAACAATGTCAATACCAATCAGATTAAAACACAATTCACCTAATTATAACTCTCTAAATCATTTTTGTTGGGCCTAAATTATGCTCGGGCCCATACCAAAAACAATAAACCAAAAATAAATAAAACAAAGTCCAGAAATTAAAAAAAAAAGTCCATTTTTTCAGCTAGCCCAATAACCCCAGACCCATTTACAGCAGTAAGCCCACTAAGCCCAAATTGTTTTAACGAACAGAAAACCCTAGTGTTGCTTGAGCCCCGCGCCGCGCGCCGCATGTCCAGCAACCATCCCCTCCGCGCGCCAACAGCCTCCACGCACTCCGCATCGTGCGCGCCTCCACCACGCACGTGTGAGGAGCCCTTCTCCGTCACAACGCTTGCACCTACAAAATAGAATAGAACAGTTGTAAAAAAGGAGGCTATAAAGCCGAATAGAAAATATGATTTTTTTTTAGAAATACAAAAGCAATATACGCACTTTTGACAGAGAAAAATTCAAAGAATCAAAAAGAAGAGGTCATTTGTTTTTCCGTTTATCTTTTTTTTTTTTTGTGTAAGAGCCCAATTTTGATCGGGCTGGAATAAACCAGAATAAAAAACAAAATCCAAAGCCCAAAATAAACTACCCATAAGCCCATTTATACCCCTAAACAGATTACACCCTAAACCCATTACACCCATTTAGCCTAGACCCAATCTGCGGAGCCCAAAAGGCCCAAAACAAATCAGAAACTAAGGGTTTCTGAAACCCTAGTTTTTCACTCACACTGCAAGCCTCGATAACCACCCCAGCGAGAGACCGATCGTCGCGCCGCAATCTTCGTCTAGCCTTCGATCACGCCTCCGCCCGCGAGTCACGCCGCCATCAACGCGTCTCAGCGCCACGATCTCCGTCTTCGACCTGCACAGACGAGGAAAAACAGCAGCAAATATGGAACGATTTTCTTTTCGTTTTTATTTTTCATTTCGAGGGTTATAAAAACCCTATGATAATATGTAAAAGGTGGAAGATACTAATACGAAGAGATTACAAAATAAAAAATACAAAAGCAGTTTAACAGAGGTGATTTATTTTAAAACATTCGTTTTGTTTTTTTTTATTTACTTTTCGTCTCAGTTCATGCATTTTACATACATATATTACTAAAAAAGAGCGAAAGGTGTTTACCATTTGATTTGGCGTTGAAAACGGAGGCTTTTGGGTTTTTCGACTGTCGTCGGAGACGGCGTGTGCGACGGCGCGTGTGACGGCACGTCACTGGATCCCCGACCTCAGGCCAAAGGCCAGAGAGAATTTGAGAGGGGGGCTTTTGTTTTTTTTAAATCAACGTTTAAAATAATTTTTATTTTATTTTTTTTAAGCTTTTATAGACTAAAAGAACGACGCCGTTTTGGGGTGTCAGTTAATGACCAAAACGACGCCGTTTAGCAAGGCCAGGATCTGCGCGTTGACCCGACCCGGGAAGGATCCGCGTGTTTTCGTTAAATGGTCTAATTGCCATTTTAGTCCTCCCGCATTTTTACATTTTTTAATTCGGTTTAATTTCATTTTTTATTTATTTTTAATTTGGCCCTACAAGTTTAATTACCTTCCAATTTAGTCCCTCGGGCTCTTTAAAGGCTGGGATCAAAACGTCGTAGTTTTAACACTTGGCCTAATTGCTATTTTAACCCTTATGATTTAACGCGTATTTTAATTTAATCCTTTTATATCTGTTTTAATTATTATTTAACCCCTGTTTTTCTTTATTTTATTTTATTTTTATCCTTTTATTTTATTCTATTATTTTACATTATATTTAATTATCATTATATATTATTTGGTTTAATAATCTATATATTATTTTAATATTTATATATTATATTATATATTTTTTTAAGTATTATATTATATTATATATTAGTTTTAAAATTTTGTTTTGTATAAAGTCTTTTATAATATATAACCTATCTTATTATTTATTACATATAATTTTTATGATTAGTATATTATTTATTATATTATATATATATTTATTATTTTATATTATATAGTATTATATTATATTATATGTCATTTTTTTATTTTGTTTTGTATAAAATCTATTATATTATATAACTTATTTCATTTATATTATTTAATTTTTATGATTAATATATTATGTATATATATATTTTTATTATTATATCTCATTATTATTAATTACTTTTATTATGTATAATCTTTATATATTATTATTAATTATTTTATATTATATTATTATATATTATGATTTTTATTAATTATTATATATATTATTATGTATTATCTTTTATATGTATTAAATTATATATTTAGTATTTAGTATTTTTTTTATTGTTTTACATATATTGCTTTATATATTTTATTTATCTATGTAATGCCCTTTTTATTTATTTATTTTATGATTACTATAGTGTAGTTATTTTAGTTATATTTTATATTGTATGCTATTGTATTATAATCGTTTTTCAATATTTGTATATGATAGTTTATAAATGCGATATTGTCACATGGATTATTATGAAAATACATTTTTTGCAAAATTATTATATTTCATCCAAGGGTTTTTAAAATAAGGCAATGTTTTGGTATTTAGAAATTCGGAAAATAGTGCCCTAACGTACTGGGTTGCGATTTTCCGTTTGGCTAAATAACTAAATACCCCTTTTCAAGTTTTGTAAATCATGA
Source organism: Gossypium sturtianum (assembly GCA_025698515.1). Classification (NCBI taxonomy): domain Eukaryota; kingdom Viridiplantae; phylum Streptophyta; class Magnoliopsida; order Malvales; family Malvaceae; genus Gossypium; species Gossypium sturtianum. The sequence goes on along the minus strand of CM046944.1, from coordinate 4,701,252 downwards.
GATGATTTTAATTACGAAGGTTCTTAAATATCGTGTCCTAACGTACTGGATGTGATGTTTATATTCCCTCGGAACAAAGAAATCTCAAAGTCTTAACTTAAATGGCTCAAAGTTTTTTTAGAAATCATATTTTTTAAATACTTTTAAACTTCAAATGTTTGGACATGATTTTATCGATTAGGTACCAATTTTTGGGCGTTACGAGGGTGCTAATCCTTCCTCGTACGTAACCGACTCCCGAACTCATTTTCTTATTTTTCGTAGACCAAAATTAAATGTTTAAAACAAAACGTTTTACAAGGTGATCCAATCACACCTAAGTAAAAAGGGATTGGTGGCGACTCCCATTTTTTGTTTTAAAAAAAGTCGATCCCCGTTTTTCAAAACCCGATTTTAAAAATGGTTTCGACAGTGTGTTTTTCGAATCTGCATCTTATTTTTTAGGGGTTTTCTTTTTCTTTTTTTAAAGAATATATAAGGGCTTAAAAAGTATAAAAAAGGGAGGAAAACTCACCTTTTTGGAACTCCGGCCACCGCGCGGAGGACGGCGGTGATTCGCCGGACGCCTTGGCCGGAATCCAGGCTGGAGAGAGGGGGAAAGGAGAGGATACTTCCGTTTTTTTGAGGAAGAAAGAAAATGATTTGTTTAAAAAAATTTGGTTTATATAGTGTCGAAACCATTTTTTTGATACAACAGTAAAAGACGCGGTCGACTCGTGGTTTTGCAAACGAATAAAAAAATGGGAGTCGCCACCAATCTTTTTTGATGAGGTGTGATCGGGTCACCTTAAAAAGTGTTTGTTTTTAATAATCGGATTAATTTATCAAAACACAATTTTGGTCTACTAAAATCGAAAAATGGATTCGAGTCGGTTACGTGCGAGGAAGGGTTAGCACCCTCGATACGCCAAAATTGGTACCTAATTGATTATCTAATGTCTTAATGTCGAAAGTTGAAAACTTAAGAATTCAAAATACGATCCATCTTGTTGTTGAAGAATAAATTTGGATAAATTGGAAATGTATGCCAAGGGCCGTCTCGTTTTAAGGTGAAGTGTTACATCCAATACTTTAGGACGCCACATTTCGACCTTTAAAGTTGAACTTGCCTTTTATTCAAAACTTATGGATTTAATTGAAAGGATATTTTGTTATTTAGAATGGACGAGAAAAGGAAACCCAATACTTTAGGGCACGATCTCTCGAATTTCTGAATACGGAATATTGCCTTTGGGAAAGAAAGCGATTTTGTGTCGGGCGAAAGTTGATGAAACGCAAATTTATAAAAATGAAAAGAAATAAATCATGATATTAACAGGTATAATAATAAACAAATAGTACGAATAACAAGAAGAAAATGAAACTAACAAGCTATTGTAACTTAAAAAGGGAAATAATAGGTTAAAGTGACAAAAAATGACAATAAATAAGAGTAATAAAAATAAAAGAACTTTTAGTGGTAAACCGATAAATAAGTAAGTCATATATAAAGTAGTAAAAATAATAATAATAGTAGTACTAATAATAATGCAAAAATGATAATAATGGAATAATAATAGAAATAATAATAATAATAATAATAAAATAATAATAATAGTAGAATAGTAATAGGAATAAAAATGATAAAATAAGAAATAATGATAAAATAATAATAATGAAAATATAAAGAAAAATAAATAATGACGATAGTAATTAGAGGTGTACATGGGTCGGGCGGCCCGGCCCGGCCCGAAGGCCCGCCCGAAATGTGGGAGGGTTTGGACAAAAATATAGGCCCGAAAAATGGGCTTGGACAAAAAAATAAGGCCCGTTTAAAAAATGGGCCGGGCTCAAAATAAGGCATTTTTGGCGGGCAGCCCATTGCCCTACCCGATTCACTAAAGAAAAAAAATATTTTTTTATATTATTTTCTTATTATTTTTCTTTTTATTTTGCTACCATTTTACTATTATGTTTCTATTATTTTGTTGTTATTGTTTAGATATTATATAAAACTTATTTTATTGTTAATTTTGTTATTATTTTAAAGATATTTGTTAATTTTGTTATTATTTTAGAGGCATTTGCTTGTTAGGTTACATCTATTTTAGTATTATTTAAGTCTACATATTTTTTAAAATTTATTTTCAATTTGTTGAAAAATATTTATTTTAATTTTTTAGTATTTTTGATGTATTATATATATTTAAAAATTATATAAAATAATATAAAAAATAATACAAGGCTTGGCAGGGCCTGGGTTTTAGCATTTTTATATGGGCCGGGCTTGGGCAAAATTTTAGGCCCATTTTTTGGGCCCGGCCCGGCCCGAGCCCAATGAACGGGCCTAAATTTTTAGTTGGGCCCGGCCCAAACCCGACCCGGCCCGGCCCATGTACACCTCTAATAGTAATCATAATAGCAATTAGTAAACGTAATAATAAGAGATATATAGATATATAAAAAAATAATAGTAATATAGTGCTAGTATTAATAATAATATAATAATAATAATAATAATATGGTTATAAAAACAATAATAGAAATAATAATAAATATAATAAAGACAATAATAAGCAAAACAATAGTACAAAAACAAAAAAATATATATATAAAATAGTAAATAAACAAATCCAATAATGATATTAATAATAGTAAAAATTGCAAAATAGTTAAAGAGGATCAAATTGAATTTAAAATGCAAATTTTGGGGTCAATTCGAAAGAAAATAAGGGAGAAAGGGCCTATTTGGAGCACGTGGATTACATGGGGGACTAAAAAGAGCAATGACCCTTTCCTCCCAAAACGCACAGCATAGGCAGGGGCTCGATTGAAAACCGAATGGACTTTCGGGGCCAAATTAAAAACAAAACTTGATTACAAAATTACGAAAAAGCGGAGGGATCATGCGCATAAATTCCCATTTTTTCGGCAAAACGCGGATCCTGGGCTGGAGCGGGTCGGACCGGTCGGGTCAAGGCGGCGAACGACGTCGTTTTGGGGCTTAAGGACGCCGCCAAAACGACGTCGTTTCGATCGGCTATTTAAGCCCCAAATCGAGAAAAAAATCATTTCTCACCCCCTCTTAAAAAAATTTTAACTCTTCTCTTTTTTTTTTTGCGGGAGGGAGTCAGGCGATTTCCGTGCGTGGGTTCGTCATTGTATACGTCGGTAAAATTTAGAGTATTTTTTTTATTATTTTTTTTTATCCTTATATGTATATATATGTATTTGCATGTTTGCGCAAAAAGGGATTCGAAATAAAGGAAAATAAAAATTTTAAAAGTTAAAAAAAATCACCTTCTTCGCCTCTCTGCTTCCTGTTTGTATTATTTCGTGGTGTTTTGATGTCTTGTTTTTGTTTGAATTTCTCTGTTCTCTTTTTATTGATTTCCGGAAAAAAAAAGGTCCCCCTCTACAATGGTTTTTGCTTGGCTTTATAGCCATTTTTACACGATTTTTATTGTTTTTGTCTTGTCTTATTTTTTCCTTGCAGTGCAAGTGGCGCGGTGGCCGTGACAAGGGCGGTGGCTACTGAGCTTTGGCGAGAGCAAGCAGCGCGGTGGCGCGTGTGCGGCGTCGAGGCGAGCAAGTGGCTAGGGTTTTTTTTTTTTTGATTTTCTGCTTAATTTCTTTTTGGGTTTGGCAATTGGGCTAGGTTGGTGTTTGGCAATTGGGCTAGGTTGGTGTTTGGGCTTGGTGATTTGGGTATTTAGGTTTGATTGGGTTTTGACGGGCGAATTGGGCTACAACATATAGAAGAACCAAACGGCGCCGTTTTGAGCATTAGGTCGAGAGCCAAAACGACGTCGTTTGGCCCTCGACCGTGACCCGACCCGATGGGCTAAGAGGATCCGCGCGTTTTATGCATAAAAGGGTTATTTGCGCTTGTGCCCCCTCGCGTTTTAGTCTTTTTCAAATCGATTTCCTTTTATTTTAAATTGGCCCCAAAGATTCTGTTTTTAACCCAATTTAGTCCTTTTTCGACTATTTTGCTATTTTACCATTAAATTAATTATTTTTAAATATTTCTTATTACCATTTGTTTATATGTATATTATTATTATTATAACCATATTCTTTTTATTATATTTACTATTATTATATATATTATTGTTTTTGTTATATATTATTATTTACTTTTATTATTATCAATATAACTCTATTTTTTTACTACTATGTTTTTATTAATACTATTATTTTAATAATATTATTTTTATTATTAATATTTTTTTAAACTTTATTACCATTTTTGTTATCAATATTTTGTAAATTTATTATTACTATCCTTGTTATAAATATTTTTTCCTTATGGTATATACTACCTAGTATTTCTATTTTTATTATTATTTTATTTATCATTATTAATTTTTACTATTATTACTATTATTTTCTTATTAATTTTTTTTCATATTATTATTCTTATAACTATATTTATTTTTAGTTGTTTTTATTTTTATTATCATTGTTGTTATTGCTATTTTCATTATTATTATTATTTTTATATTTTTATTACTATTATTAGCATTATTATTTTTGTTTCTTATATTATTATGGATATTTTGCTCTCATTCCTATTACATTTATTATTATTTATCGTTTTCTTTACTATCGTTTATCCTATTTTCCGCCACCACTTTTTCTTGCCCAAGCTTATAAAAAGTTTTTTTTTAACAAGGTAATATTTTGTATTTGGAAATTCAGGTAATCGTGCCCTAACGTGCTGGGTTTCAGTTTTCCGTTTGACCAAATCATTAAATATCCTTTAAGATTGTGCCCATGTTTTCTAAAATTAAAAAATAAGGCAATATTTTGTTCTTGGAAGTTTTGAGAAATTGTGCCCTAACGTGCTGGGTTTCAATTTTTCGCTCGTCCAAAGAACTAAATATCTTTTTAAAATTCTGATCGTGTTTTCTCAACTTCAAAAATAAGGTAATATTTCATATTTGGAAATTTGAGGAATCGTGCCCTAACGTTCTGGGTTTCGGTTCTTTCGTTTGGCCAAACAATGAAATATCCTTTTTTAAATGACAATGCATGAAATTTGGAAATCATGAAATGATCTTGGTATCAAATGTTTGAAATATCGTATCCTAACGTGTTGGATGTGATATTTCATCCTTTCGGAACAAGAGAATTTCGATATCCAATTCAAATTACCCGAACACTTCTAAAGGATTCGTATTTTAAAATCTATTCCAATTTTCTATATTAGGACATTAATCAATCAATAAGGTACCAATTTTGGAATCAATCAATAAGGTACCAATTTTGGGCGTTGCGAGGGTGCTAATCCTTCCTCGTGCGTAATAGACTCCCGAACCTATTTTCTTAAAATTCGTAAACCAAAACGTTTTCAAAAGTGGCCCAATCGCACTTCAAAAAAAAAGATTGGTGGCGACTCCTTATTTTTAAAGTCGGCCCGTTTTCCAAACAAAAAATAGTTTCAACAATTATTTTTTAAAAATTAAATAAATAAGAAATATCAAAGAAAAGCGAAAGAATTGGAAGTTATGTACAAATTTGGTTCATATACTAACACAAGTATTTGTTAATAAGTTGAGTAAATTCTTATAAAAATTCATTGAAAATAAAAAAAAATTGATAAAAAATATTTTTATCTTTTTCTCTACTCTTATTTATTTATTTATTTTCTATTTTTAACCTAAAATAAAATAAAAAAGGATTAAAATAGTAATTAAAATACAAAAATACCTCCCTTGAATGCTTTAAAGTTATAAAAATCAAAATTAGTAAATAAAGTAAAATGAATGGTCCAAAATATCGGTGGTCCTCGTATTAGAGATAAAGCCTGTCCTGGTTATCATTTCCTTTTAGGATAATCAGAAATTTTTGGATCACTTTTTAATTTTTATTCCAAATTAATAATTATAAAAAGTTTATTTTTCTGGATCTCGATTTCGACACACCGATCTCACCATTTTTTTAATATGTTCTGCTCGCAGATATCCGATCTCCTCCTAGTATTTTCCCAATCTAAAAAGGTTAAATTTTGCCTATAGTCTCTGTACTTTTCGTAAATTAGAAATTTAGTTCATGTGCTTGTATTTCTAGAAATTTACTCCTCTCCTTTTCAGGTTTTGACGGGCAGAATTGGGCTACAACAGCTGCCCCTCTTTGCTCGTTGTCGTGTTAACGGGAATAGAGCAAAGACTTTCAAAGGACCAATTTTGCCCGGTCTTGTTGAGTCTTGACTTCTTGGGTGCTCTTCCACAGATAGCTTCATTCTGTTCACCGCATCTTGTCGCTTGATCCATTCCACCGCTTACTTGGCGAGATAGGACCTATAGCTTCAATTTGCTCTGCTGCGCGACTTCGAGGGGGTAAGGTTTGTAATCTTCAGCTTATTCCACTGCTGGCCAAGACAATAGGATGATGGCTTAAATCATGTTCCCTCTTGTTTAGGGAGGCGAGATTTGCCTTCGATCTTGCCCCACTCTTTGGTTAGGCGACAAGATCTACAAATTTGACCTATTTCACTGGCTGTGGTCGGTGGCAATAGGAGCGATCTTCAACTTATTCCATCACGGTCAATGGCAATAGGAAATCTTTTACCTATTCCACTTTCTTTGGTCGAAGCAATAGGACGATGGCTTAAATCATGTTTCCCTCTTGTTTAGAGAGACAAGATTTGCCTTCGATCTTGCCCCACTCTTTGTTAGAGCGACAAGATCTACAAATTTGACCTATTTCACTTTGGTGAGTGGTGGTAATAGATTCGTCTTCAACCTATTCCACTTCTTTGGTCAATGGCAATAGGAAATCTTTTACCTATTCCGCATTTGCTGGTCGTGGCAATAGGATAATCTTCAACCCATTCCACCGCTGGTCGATGGCAATAGGATAATCTTCAACCTATTCCACCGATGGCGGATGGCAATAGGATGGTGGTTTCTCCAAAGGTTGATACTCCGTCCTCTGGGGACATATCCTGTAGACTTGGTTTCATATGCTTGTGTTTATGCCAAATGATTAGGATGCTATGATCGGAATGAATCTAATGCTCCTAACTAAATGTACTATGGACTACACTTGCACGAATGTAGGTGGTCTTTCTACAATGATTAGGATGCAATGATGAGTCGAATGCTCCTAATCAATGTGATGATGTATGAATGTAAAGCTAAATGATCCCTTTTAATGGTTAGGGTTGTCACTGCTCGTCTGTTCATCAAGGCCGCAGTACGAGCGCAATTTTTGTCTTCTCGTAGTCATGAGCTATGATTTTAGACTCCTCTTTCTCGAGCGTTTCCAACCCCTAGGCGTGTTGGTTCTAAACAACATCTGCTTTGAGTTCTGTCTTTGTTTAGAGACTTCCAGAGTAATAGGCAAAACTCCTTTTATGGAAGCATTATGGGTCCATCGACCGTTATTTCGATTGCAAAAACAGTTTTTTTAAAAAAACTTAAATGATGAATATCAATGAAGAATGGAATTGGATTAATCAACAAAAGCAAACATGATTGAAATACAAAAAAAATGAGTGAGAAGGAAGAAAGGTAGGTGCCCCAAATATCGCAGCCTGAGCTTCACTATCCAATCTTTACTCAAGATCATTTTGAAATTTGAATGGATGTTGGGAGATCTGCAAATACTTCTCTGTAGATATCCTGAGGCGTAACATTCCTCCTTTTGCCAGTGCAGGAGAACAAAAATCGTCACACATTTCGTCTTGAATTTGAGCCGCCCTTATCGGGTTTTCGACTCAAAGCCCCTTTGGTCTCAAAGCGCCTTTACGGGTTTTCGCCTTGGCCTCTCCGTTTTTTTTTTTTTTTTTTTTTTTTTAAAAGCGCCCTTTGCGGGTTTTCGCCTTAGACTTTCCTTCTTTCACGCGTAATACTTCTTGACCGAATCTGAATTTACGGATTTGATAAGTTCTTCCCATCCATCTCGGCCAAGATCGAGCCCCTCCAGAGAAAGCCTTTTTCACCACATAAGGTCCTTCCCAATTAGGCATCCATTTCCCTCTGAAATCCTTTTGTATGGGGAGGATCTTTTTCAAAACTAAGTTTCCTTCGTGGAATTCTCTTGGGCGCACCTTTTTGTTGTATGCTCGCGTCATTAAGCTCGGTACATCGACCATGACGAATAGCTTTCAACCTTTTTCTTCAATCAAATTTAATCGATCATATCGAGTGCGGATCCATTCTCGCCGTCCAACTTCGCCTCGGACAAGACTCGAAGGGATGGAATTTCAACCGATAGGTAAAACCGCCTCCATCCGTGAACCGGTGAGAAAGGAGTTGCCGGTGGAGGTTACGGCCGACGTTCGGTAAGCAAAAAGGGCAAACGGTAATTTCTCGTGCCAATCCCTGTAGGTCTCAGTCATTTTCCCCACTATCCTCTTGATGTTCTTATTAGCTGCCTCTACTGCCCCATTCATCTTTGGGCGATATGGCGATGAATTGTGGTGTCTGATCTTGAATTGCCCACAGACCTCTGCGATCATGCTATTGTTCAGGTTTAACGCATTATCGGATATGATCTTCTCGGGCATTCCATATCGACATATGATTTCCCTTTTTAAGAACTTGCTAACTGCTGATTTTGTCACATTGGCATATGAGGCAGCCTCTACCCATTTAGTGAAGTAATCGATTACCACGAAGATGAACCGATGTCCATTAGAAGCTTTTGGCGAGATTGGCCCAATGACGTCCATGCCCCACATAGAAAAGGGCCATGGGGAAGTCATAACATGTAGAGGTGAAGGTGGTACATGAATTTTGTCCGCATAAATTTGGCACTTATGACACTTTTTAGCATAATCAATGCAATCTCCTTCCATGGTAGGCCAATAATACCCGAATCTCATGATTTGCCTAGCCATCGTGAAACCATTGGCGTCGTTCCATAAACACCTTCATGGACCTCTTCCGAGATTTGCTTAGCCTCTGCGGCGTCCACACACCTTAATAGCACTTGATCCTTTCTTCTTTTGTATAGGATTTCTCCGTCTAAGACATAGTCACACGCCGATCTTCTTATCGTCCTTTTGTCATTCTCGATCGCTTTGCTTTCGTGGTATTGACGATTCTTTATGTATTGCGGTATATCATGATACCACGGACGATCCCTTTTCTCTTCTTCTTCGACGTTGTAGCGATGAGCGGGGCCTCATGAATGCTCATTCGGATAGGTTTCATATCTTACGCTTTGTTTAAGCGGACCATGGAAGCCAAAGTGGCTGAGCATCACCATTTGATTATCGTCTCTTGGCGAGATAATTGAAAGTGACATCGTCGAACTCTTGATCAATTCTTGGACCAATCTTTTGTATTCGACCAACTTGGGATCTCTCGTTTCCCATTCTCCTCTAAGTTGATAAATCACCGGTCAGAGTCTCCGTACACTTTTAGCACCCTAATTTTGCGCTCTATAAGCGCACGGATGCCCATGATACAAGCCTCGTACTCCGCCATATTGTTTGTGCGGTCAAAATCCAACCTACAAGTAAAAGGGTAATGATCTCCGTTTGGGGATACGAGTGCCCCAATTCCATTGCCCACGACATTTGATGCCCCGTCGAAGTTCGGTGTCCAAGGGCGATCCTCTGGGTACCCTCTTGATGAGTCGCCACGTACATTAGGTCCTCATTGGGGAAATCAAAGTCCAAGGGCTCGTGTCTGCTAGAGCTCTCACGGCTAGAAAATCCGCTATTGCACTCCCTTTCACCGCCTTTTTTTGGTTTACATAAACTATGTCAAACTCGAAAAGCAAAATTTGCCATCGGGCCATCCGACCATTCAAGGCGATCGATTCTATCATGTATTTCGAGGGTCTGCTTGAGATGAGCCAAGTCGTATGATACAACATATCTTGTCTCAATCTCAGAGTTGTCCAGATCAAGGCACAACAAAGTTTCTCAATTGGCGAGTACCTTGTCTCACATTCGGTGAACTTTTTACTAAGGTAGTATATTGCCTTTTCTTTCTTTCTGACTCATCGTGTTGGCCGAGCACACATCCCATTGAGTTATCAAGTACCAGTCAAATAGAGGATTAATGGCCTCTCTGGATTAGGCGGCGTCAATCTTGGAGCATTAGGCAGTATTGCTTCACTTTATCGAAGGTTTCTGACATTCCTCGTCCCACACACTGGATTGTGTTTTTAAGGAGACGGAATATGGGGTCACATTTCTCGATTAATTGTGAGATGAACCGAAGCGATGTAGTTTAACCTTCCTAAGAAACCTCGAACTTCTTTTTGCGTGCGAGGTGGAGCGGTTCTTGTATTGCTTTGACCTTGTGCAGGTCAACCTCAATCCCCTTTCACCGACTATAAATCCTAGCGGTTTCCCGATCGGGCTCCGAAGGTACATTTCTTTGGATTAAGCTTTAGCCGGAATTTCCTTAACCTCGAGAATAGTTTCCTCAAGACTTGGACATGCTCCTTCTCGGTCAGAGATTTGGCGATCATATCGTCTACGTACACTTCAATTTCTTTGTGCATCATGTCGTGAAATAGGGTTACCATGGCTCTCGATATGTCGCTCCCGCATTCTTTAGTCCGAACGGCATCACTTTATAGCAAAAGGTCCCCACATGGTTATGAGCGTAGTCTTGTCCATGTCCTCGGGAAGCATCTTTATCTGGTTGTATCCCGAGAAATCGTCCATGAAGGAGAACAACGAGTAACCCGCCGTGTTGTCCACTAGGGTATCGATGTGAGGCGGCGGAAATTATCTTTTAGGGCTAGCTTTGGTTTAGATCTCTGTAGTCTACACACATTCGTACTTTCCCGTCTTTCTTGGGACGGGGGCGATGTTGGCTACCCATTCTGAGTACTTAACCACTTGCAAGAAACTGCATCAAATTGTTTCTGACCTCCTCTTTTATTTTCAACAGGGCGTCCGGCCTCATCCTTCAAGTTTCTGTTGGGTCGCTTGTATTCTTCCTTTATAGGCAACCGGTGTACCACGATATCGGTGCTTAGCCTGAGCATGTCTTGATACGACCACGCGAAGACATCTTTGAATTCATGAAGTAACTCAATGAGGTCTCGCTTTGTCTCTACGGTAATACTAGCTCCGATCTTCACTTCCTTCTTTTCTTGCTGTCTCCGGGTCCACTATTTCCACTAACTCCTCGCGAGGCGGGATCTGCTTCTCCTCTTGTTCTACCATCCTTACTATGATTCGGAGATAGGTCACAACCTTGGTCATCTTCAGAATCCTGAAAATCTTCCACACCCGTATCTTGCCCAAAAGGATATTCTGAGTTATTGGTAGTGTTGCTCACGTCGTTGATATTTGGGGACCTGTTATGAAGATGAATAAAGGCTCATAGAATAAAGGAATCTAAGCATGTTTATTGGCATTATGAATGAAGAATGGAAATATTTAGGAATATCTAAAGAATAATAATGATGAATGAAGAAGAAGATTTGCTCAAAAGGTAATGGAGATGCATTTCATTGAGAATAACGATGCCTCGTACAAAAGTCATGCTTTCACAAAAGGGACACCTATCGCTTCTAGACTTAAAGCAACAAGTGTGTTCCGAGTATTACTCTGAATAAGTTCTAAAAGCTACAGGAATCTCCTCTGCAGATCCAGATTGTTTAGAACGCCGCTGCACTCGTAAGGGCGGATACCATTCCAGATTTTCTTCCTCTATTTTCTCCCGAATATGGCATTGATGTGCATGTTTGCCCGTATTCCTTTTATGGCTTTCTCATCTTTCGTTCCTCGTCCTTGGTGGATAATCCCTCCTGATACAAAGGTCTCAAGAATATGAGGAATTATCATCGGTTCCCACTTAATCTCATCTCCGCCCAAACGCGCTCTCCTTCTTTCTTGACTTTTGCTAATTCTTTCCTTTTTTGCTTCAAGTCCGGTTTGAACCCTAAACCGAAGAGGTCTCATTTTTCTTTCAATCTCGGGACCTCGATCTCTCCTTGGAGATACTTCCCAAGTCCTTTCCCAGGTGCGGCTCCGTTCCCGATCATCAGTTGCAAACCCATTTTCGTGGTTTTAGATAATTGAGGTATTGGGATCTTGTTCCCCCTCAATGACGAATGTTGCATTGACAAATTCCAAAGAGCGGAAGGAGCACTCAGTTGCTTCATCATCTGCTTCTAAATATGGCGCGCCATTGGTCACAGTTGCGATTACGTCCTCTTCGGCATTTATTGTCACCAAACGACCCTCTATAACTAGCTTCAACTTTTGGTGCAATGACGAGGGCACTGCTCCCGCCGAGTGTATCCAAGGTCTCCCCAGCAAGCAATTATAGGATGGTCTGATATCCATTACTATGAAATCCACCTCATATATACAGGGCCGATTAATAGAGGTACTTGATCCTTCCCATAACTTTCCTTTCAGTTCCATCGAATGCCCTTACTACATTGTGGCGAGCCTTCATGTGAGAGTCATCAATGGGTGTCGATTCAGCGTCGACGGTGGCAAAACATTTAGTCTTGACCCATTATCGACCAGTACCACGTAAACGTGTATCCTTTGCATCGGGTGGTGATGTGGAGAGCCTTGATGGTACCCGTACCTCCGGAGGGATTTCATCATCACTAAAGAAAATGAAGTTATCGGCGCTTATATTGCTAATCGAGCGATCCAACTTGTTAACGGTGATATCATTAGCAACATAAGTTTCATTTAGTACTTTCATCGGTCGCGTTGCGGTGCGCTTCGAGCTTAATAGTAAGTCAAGCACGATATATACGAGCCGTTGCTTATGTAATCGCTGCTCCACGACCTTTCGTATTCGCTATGCTTCAAAAACTTTAAGAATTCCCTAGCCTCTTCTTCCTTCATGGCTCATTTATAAACGCCTCGGTTTGGTCACTTTCCCTTTCTTTGGTTCGCCTACGGGGTTTTCTCCTTTGTGAGCTCCATTCGTGTATTCACCGCGTCGTGGCGCTTTCCATCTGCTGGCGTATAGAGGCCTACCCCTGGTTTTCTTTTTTGCGGCGTTGGGCGAGGCTTCCTTTTTAGGAACCGTCGTTGCGATTATAGTTCCAGGGAACCTTTTTGTCATCTTCATATGAAAAAGCCACGGGTTTTGAATCACGATCTTCGAGGCCCCGGTTCCCTTTGCGATCTTTGGGACGAGTCCCTTTTTCGAGAATCGTCATGTTGCAATTATAGCTCTCGGGAACCTTTTTGTTATCTTGAGATGAAAAGACCGCGAGTTTCCGAATCACGATCTTGGAGTTATTTTTATTTCGGTTCCATCATTCTTTGGTCGCGAGATGATGACCAGAAGGGTAGCCGGTCTCCGAAGTTTTACCCTCGCTTCATCTTCTAACACGCAGATGTTTCTTTCCTCTTGGTCTTCGTTGCCTTCGTAGAATTCTAACTCTTTATCGTCCATCGGCCTTTTGTACGAGAATCCTAAACTCTATACGATTTTGGATTTCGTGTCTCTCCATGTTGTGAAATTCACAACCCTTGCTTGTTCTTTCATGCTCTCTTCTTGGGCTTGACACAACCAATCCCCTTTTCATCATTTCCTTCCGGACTCGTCTCATTGGGGTTTTCACTTGGCAATATCCTCTTAACTCTTTTTCCCATGTTCTCGCCTATCATATTGACCCCATGATTAGCGGTGGGTGCCCCGCATTAGAGGTATCGTCTACTTCTACAACACCCATCCGATGAGTCTTTCCACCAGTTTCTTGAAAGCGAGACAGTGCTCTATTGAATGCCCCACAATTCTGCATGGTATTGAATATGCGTTCGCATCATACCACTTAGGGTATGGGGCCGCGGGGTTTAAGTAATGCGCGGGCGACAATGTGTGCATCGAATAAATTTTGGTACATTTCTTTATGCGTGGTAGGGATTGGTGTGAATTGAATTTTCTCCGCATTTTGCTTCACATTGGATTCTGTCTGAGAGGACTCGATGGTGGCGATTCGACCACAGGGCCGGTTCCACGATTATGGGCTTTGAATAACTTTTGCTTATGTTGTTTACATCGTTCTCTCTTTTCTTGGGATCGTCTTTTCTAGCACCTTCTCCCGCCTCTATCTTGCCACATCGATTGCGTTCTTTATCATTTCCCACGACAACACAATATCGGAGAAACTTTTGGTGGCGCCCCAACATGTGGTTAATGAAGGAGCTTTCAATGTATTGACGAACAACATGGTTGTCTCCTTTTCTAGGAGCGGTGGTGAACTTGTGTGGCTACTTCCCTCCACCGTTGGGCATATTGCCTAAAGCTTTCGCCCCGAATTTTTCTCCATATTTTGGAGCGTGATTCGGTCGGGAGCTATATCGGCCTACGTGTCCGTAGTGTTTCGGAAGGCTGTGCCAAGTCCTTCCACGACTTGATCTGGTGCGGCTAAGTGATTATACCATTTAGCCGCGGACCGGTTAAACCGTCACGAAAACGATGAAATCGATGGTTGATCATTGTTAACGTGCCCGCCATTCTGCGACGAGAGAACATTGTGATGTGCGCCGGACACCGGTTCCACTGTACTTTTCAAAATCGGGGTTTTGAACTTTGGCGGAAATCGAGGTCCGGACTAGGCTTAAATCCTTAGCGTCTACTCCGTGAATTCGGTGGTCGTGATCTCTATTTCTTTAAACTTTTCCTCTAGCCACTTGCAACGATCCTCGAGCTGCTTTGGGAAGTCCATTTTCGCCTTGTCCATTTCTGGCATTTCGTCGAAATCGGGGACCACTGGGTTAGCCGGACCTTCCCTAGGATTAGTACCTGAACTAGTCGGGAGATGCGTTGGTACCGTGGTATCAACTCGATATTGTGGCCTTTGATAATAACAGTGTTCTTTGGGGATACGCATCTGGTGGCGCTTGGGTATTTGGCGGGGTAAAACCCGAGGGTAAACAGGATCGTCATTGTTGTTCCCGAACTAGCAAACAACGCCCTTTCCTTCTCACGTTCATTGGCCAACAATCGCTGCGCTAGCTGGTTTTATCATGTTATTTTGGGATTCTTCCATCCGCCTATCATGTCTGTTGTATCTTGGCCAATCGTTCTTGCATTTGATCCTGCATTTCTTTTTGCATTTGCTCTAACCTTTCTATTCTTTGATCCATCACTTTTGTTTTGCCTCTCGTCACCGTGAGCGATGTTCCGGGGTAACTCTGCTGTCATAATTTAGGGTTCCTTTGTGAGATTTGATGTGTATGATGCAATGTAATGCCGATGCATGAGATGTGTGCTACAAAAGGCATTGATTCTGATTCAATTTCCATTAGCATAACTTTTCTTAGAAAACAAGTCTTTTTCATAAAATGGATTACATATAAGGCCTTGCCCTAATACTTAAAGCCTTGACTTTCTCAAGAAGATCAGCTAATTCTTGTCCTCTCTCGATCTTGACTCGTACATTAAACTTAGTAAGTCGGCTTGGACTGCTAAGGCTTGTAGATGATCCGCCACCTCTCGTACTTGGGCCACGACTTCCCCATAATATAATCTCGGTCTCGACTTGGTTTTGATAGTGATGCAGTTGTTTGCTTCCAACGTTCCTCGTTGACTTCAAAAAGTTCTCGCACAGTAGCTCACAACCATGTAAAGCGATTCTAGTTCTTCGACTCTTGCTTTCATCTCTTCAATCTTGCTCGGACTAGCCTTCAATTCGACCACGAGAGTTGCGGCCGATCTTTGGTACAATGATTTCTCTAATTCGAGATCCGCGTCTTTAATTTTTCTTTCTCATTTTGGCTCTCTACTAGACTTCTTTTCGGGTATCCTCCGCTCTTGAGTCTCTGAGTTTTCTTTCCCATTGACTTGCTCTATGCTTCTCCTCTTTAATTTCTTGACGCCATTGCTCACGACGTTTTCCCAAGTCCCGAGCTTCTCATCGATCTTCGTAGCTTCTTGTAGTCCGTCTTTGAGACTGTCTAAATCTTCTTGACTTTATTTTTTCCTTTTCTCGACTTCTCGGCTTCTAGCTTACGAATGTCGACATCCAATCCCAATTGTATTTTCTCTTCCTCTAGTTGCTCCATCCTTTTTCCTAACTCATGGTTCTTCCTTTGAAATCTTGTTTGATGATTTCAAGTTCCGAGGACCACACGTAAGTGCTCTTCTAGTGACCGGATGTCTTCTTGGTCCGGCGTGGGGATATTATCATTGATCCTTTGACTCCTCCACCAGTCATATTCGGGGTTGTCATCGGATTGGCAGCAAACCTTTTATTCTACGTGAATTCGACCCCGTGCTTTTGATATCTCCCTTACTCTCTTCTTGTAATTTTCTCCTTTGTAGTCAAACTCGCATTGAGTTAACCCTTGTGTCGGTGGCGTAAAGCTGTCTCGTCTGTATTGTCTTAATACGAGGAGAGGTGTATACCCGACAGCTCCCATATTCCGAGCATAGGGACATAGTCAAAATCCCGCATCGATATATAATCTCATCGGGGGATGCCCAAGGAGCTCTCCATGCTACATCCTCTTCTTGTAATTTTTGCAAGATCATAACCCAATTTTCTTCCGTAATATCATCTCGTCTTGGCGTGGTTGCCATTTTTTCCAGCGGGGAGTAGTCCTCGGAGAAAATTCGACACGACATCTTTTCCATTTTCCAAAAATGACCATGAAACCATGCTAATAGGAGTTGGGCGCAACCGATGAATCTTCCTCGCCCGCTCTTGGCATGTGCTTAGGGACTGAATGTTTCGGTCAAAATTGCAGGAACAGGAGTAATCCCTCTTTCTAATTTGTCAAACAAATCGGTGACCGCTTCATCTATATGTCCTAGGGCTTTGGGGAAGATAACTAGCCCATATATGCTCAAGGCTAAAGCGTCAACCCTTTTTCTTTGCTCAGGATGTGCTATGATCAAATCTCTTAGATTTTTCCGGGGATGCATTTACAATCTCCTTTCTGTTTTGTTCGAGTCAGTAACCCATTGTTCGCTCATTCTGTAATGTTCATTAACTTTTTACGAATGTGGGGACATTAACGGCCCTTACATAAACTTTGTCGTCGAATCTTGAGCGTGAGCGAGCAGATGTATTCTTCCATAGTAGGTACCAAGTCCACTTTCCCAAAAGTAAAGCAACTATAAGCGAGGGTTCCAAAAGCTGGGCCATAGCTCGGAATAAGCGCTGGTCTATCTTAATGTCAAGCGGTAAAGCGGATCGCCGTAATGACAATAGAACGATTGCTTGATACCTTCGTCCCATTGGCTCCATATCTCTTTCATTTCTTGAAGATTGTTCTGGTTACGCTGATACGGGTGAAGTCCCACAATTCTGACACGTCCCCTTCCGCAAGGCTATCACCCTTCTCTTGCTTTGCACGGTCTCGGCCCATATTCGGACGGCGCATTGTCTCCCACTTTATCAAAAACTCTTTTTCCATGAAAAGCTATCCATTTGGTAATTGAATGTGAATCGATACATTTTGATGAATATGCCATGCAAAATAAATGAAGCAGTCGATATTTCATAAATAGTAAGTAGAGGATAACATTCATAATCGAAGTAAGCACTAGGGTTTGGCATGGCTCTACCCGGTGTGGTTCTTAAGGCTCGCTATATGAGGTTCGGTTCTAGAGTAGGGGTACTGAACCAGTGATTCCTCGATCCTCACCCATTATAGGCTCATATAGACCGAGTTCGATTCGAGGAATACATTTCCCTATGGCTGCACGGAGATGAAAATCTCACGAAGACATAGGTGCGGATGTATCCCTGGGCGATCCACTATCCTGCACGGAGGTGAAAACCTCACGAAGGAATAGTTTCTCACTCCCACTTAAAGGTGCGACCACAACGGTCATGCAATGTCTTGTGCACAAGAAAATAGAAATCATATGCAATGACACAAATGAATGCAACACAAGGATAGTAAAAAAATTTTTTTAAAATCAAATTTCTAAACTTTCGACAAAGGACAAAAAAATAATCAATTTACTGGCCGACTCTCTTTTTGGTGTCCCGATGGAGTCGCCAAGTCGTCGAAACCATTTTTTGATACAACAATGATGCAGACGCTTGATCGACTCGTGGTTTTGCAAACGAATAAAAAAAGCGGAGTCGCCACCAATCTTTTTGATGAGGTGTGATCGGGTCACCTTAAAAGTGTTTGTTTTTAATAATCGGATTAATTTATCAAAACACAATTTTGGTCTACGAAAATCGAGAAAATGGATTCGAGTCGGTTACGTCACGAGGAAGGGTTAGCACCCTCGATACGCCCAAAATTGGTACCTAATTGATTATCTAATGTCTTAATGTCGAAAGTTGAAAACTTAAGAATTCAAAATACGATCCATCTTGTTGTTGAAGAATAAATTTGGATAAATTGGAAATGTATGCCAAGGGCCGTCTCGTTTTAAGGTGAAGTGTTACATCCAATACTTTAGGGCGCCACATTTCGACCTTTAAAGTTGAACTTGCCTTTTATTCAAAACTTATGGATTTAATTGAAAGGATATTTTGTTATTTAGAATGGACGAGAAAAGGAAACCCAATACTTTAGGGCACGATCTCTCGAATTTACGAATACGGAATATTGCCTTTGGGAAAGAAAGCGATTTTGTGTCGGGCGAAAGTTGATGAAACGCAAATTTATAAAAATGAAAAGAAATAAATCATGATATTAACAGGTATAATAATAAACAAATAGTACGAATAACAAGAAGAAAATGAAACTAACAAGCTATTGTAACTTAAAAGGGAAATAATAGGTTAAAGTGACAAAAATGACAATAAATAAGAGTAATAAAAATAAAAGAACTTTTAGTGGTAAACCGATAAATAAGTAAGTCATATATAAAGTAGTAAAAATAATAATAATAGTAGTACTAATAATAATGCAAAAATGATAATAATGGAATAATAATAGAAATAATAATAATAATAATAATAAAATAATAATAATAGTAGAATAGTAATAGGAATAAAAATGATAAAATAAGAAATAATGATAAAATAATAATAATGAAAATATAAAGAAAAATAAATAATGACGATAGTAATCATAATAGCAATTAGTAAACGTAATAATAAGAGATATATAGATATATAAAAAAATAATAGTAATATAGTGCTAGTATTAATAATAATATAATAATAATAATAATATGGTTATAAAAACAATAATAGAAATAATAATAAATATAATAAAGACAATAATAAGCAAAACAATAGTACAAAAACAAAAAAATATATATATAAAATAGTAAATAAACAAATACAATAATGATATTAATAATAGTAAAAATTGCAAAATAGTTAAAAGAGGGATCAAATTGAATTTAAAACAGAATTTTGGGGGTCAATTCGAAAGAAAATAAGGGAGAAAGGGCCTATTTGGAGCACGTGGATTACATGGGGGACTAAAAGGGCAATGACCCTTTCCTCCCAAAACGCATACGCGCATAGGCGGGGGCTCGATTGAAAACCGAATGGACTTTCGGGGCAAATTAAAAAACAAAAACTTGATTACAAAATTACGAAAAAGCGGAGGGATCGCGCGCGCATAAATTCCCATTTTTTCGGCAAACGCGCGGATCTGGTGGAGCGGGTCGGACCGGGTCGGGTCAAGGGCGAAACGACGTCGTTTTGGGGCTTAAGGACGCCGCCAAAACGACGTCGTTTCGATCGGCTATTTAAGCCCCAAATCAGAAAAAAAAATCATTTCTCACCCCCTCTTAAAAATTTTTTTTAACTCTTCTCTCTTTTTTTTTGCAGGAGGGAGCTGGGCGATTTCCGGCCGTGGGTTCCGTCGCCGGCGCCGTCGGTAAAATTTAGAGTATTTTTTTTATTATTTTTTTTTATCCTTATATGTATATATATGTATTTGCATGTTTGCGCAAAAAGGGATTCGAAATAAAGGAAAATAAAAATTTTAAAAGTTAAAAAAAATCACCTTCTTCGGCCTCTGCTTCCCTGTTTTGTATTATTTCGTGGTGTTTTGATGTCTTGTTTTTGTTTGAATTTCTCTGTTCTCTTTTTATTGATTTCCGGAAAAAAAAAGGTCCCCCTCTACAATGGTTTTTGCTTGGCTTTATAGCCATTTTTACACGATTTTTTATTGTTTTTGTCTTGTCTTATTTTTCCTTGCAGGTGCAAGTGGGCGGTGGCCGTGACAAGGGCGGTGGCTACAGGCTTTGGCAGAGAGCAGTTGGCGGCAGTGGGCAGGTGCGGCGTCAGAGGCAGAGCAAGTGGCTAGGGTTTTTTTTCTTTTTTTGATTTTCTGTTTAATTTCTGTTTTGGGTTTGGCAATTGGGCTAGGTTGGTGTTTGGCAATTGGGCTAGGTTGGTGTTTGGGCTTGGTGATTTGGGTATTTAGGTTTGATTGGGTTTTGACGGGCAGAATTGGGCTACAACATATAGAAGAACCAAACGGCGCCGTTTTGAGCATTAGGGTCAGAGGCCAAAACGACGTCGTTTTGGCCCTCTGACCCGTGACCCGACCCGATGGGCTAAGAGGATCCGCGCGTTTTATGCATAAAAGGGTTATTTGCGCTTCAGGCCCCTCCGCGTTTTAGTCTTTTTCAAATCGATTTCCTTTTATTTTAAATTGGCCCCAAAGATTCTGTTTTTAACCCAATTTAGTCCTTTTTCGACTATTTTGCTATTTTACCATTAAATTAATTATTTTTAAATATTTCTTATTACCATTTGTTTATATGTATATTATTATTATTATAACCATATTCTTTTTATTATATTTACTATTATTATATATATTATTGTTTTTTGTTATATATTATTATTTACTTTTATTATTATCAATATAACTCTATTTTTTTTACTACTATGTTTTTATTAATACTATTATTTTAATATTATTATTTTTATTATTAATATTTTTTTTAAACTTTATTACCATTTTTGTTATCAATATTTTGTAAATTTATTATTACTATCCTTGTTATAAATATTTTTTCCTTATGGTATATACTACCTAGTATTTCTATTTTTATTATTATTTTATTTATCATTATTAATTTTTACTATTATTACTATTATTTTCTTATTAATTTTTTTTCATATTATTATTCTTATAACTATATTTATTTTTAGTTGTTTTTATTTTTATTATCATTGTTGTTATTGCTATTTTCATTATTATTATTTTTATATTTTTATTACTATTATTAGCATTATTATTTTTGTTTCTTATATTATTATGGATATTTTGCTCTCATTCCTATTACATTTATTATTATTTATCGCTTTCTTTACTATCGTTTATCCTATTTTCCGCCACCACTTTTTCTTTGCCCAAGCTTATAAAAAGTTTTTTTAACAAGGTAATATTTTGTATTTGGAAATTCAGTAATCGTGCTTCTAACGTCTTTGGGTTTCATTTTCCGTTTGACCAAATCATTAAATATCCTTTAAGATTGTGCCCATGTTTTCTAAAATTAAAAATAAGGCAATATTTTGTTCTTGGAAGTTTTGAGAAATTGTGCCCTAACGTCTTTGGGTTTCAATTTTTCGCTCGTCAAAGAACTAAATATCTTTTAAAATTCGATCGTGTTTTCTCAACTTCAAAAATAAGGTAATATTTCATATTTGGAAATTTGAGGAATCGTGCCCTAACGTTCTGGGTTTCGGTTCTTTCGTTTGGCCAAACAATGAAATATCCTTTTTTAAATGACAATGCATGAAATTTGGAAATCATGAAATGATCTTGGTATCAAATGTTTGAAATATCGTATCCTAACGTGTTGGATGTGATATTTCATCCTTTCGGAACAAGAGAATTTCGATATCCAATTCAAATTACCCGAACACTTCTAAAGGATTCGTATTTTAAAATCTATTCCAATTTTCTATATTAGGACATTAATCAATCAATAAGGTACCAATTTTGGAATCAATCAATAAGGTACCAATTTTGGGCGTTGCGAGGGTGCTAATCCTTCCTCGTGCGTAACAGACTCCCGAACCTATTTTCTTAAAATTCGTAAACCAAAACGTTTTCAAAAGTGGCCCAATCGCACTTCAAAAAAAAGATTGGTGGCGACTCCTTATTTTTAAAGTCGGCCCGTTTTTCCAAACAAAAAAATAGTTTCAACAATTATTTTTTAAAAATTAAATAAATAAGAAATATCAAAGAAAAGCGAAAGAATTGGAAGTTATGTACAAATTTGGTTCATATACTAACACAAGTATTTGTTAATAAGTTGAGTAAATTCTTATAAAAAAATCATTGAAAATAAAAAAGAAAAAATTGATAAAAAAATATTTTTATCTTTTTTCTCTACTCTTATTTATTTATTTATTTTCTATTTTTAACCTAAAATAAAATAAAAAAGGATTAAAATAGTAATTAAAATACAAAAATACCTCCCTTGAATGCTTTAAAGTTATAAAAATCAAAATTAGTAAATAAAGTAAAATGAATGGTCCAAAATATCAGTGGTCCCTCGTATTAGAGATAAAGCCTGTCCGGTTATCATTTCCTTTTCGGATAATCAGAAATTTCTGGATCACTTTTTAATTTTTATTCCAAATTAATAATTATAAAAAAGTTTATTTTTCTGGATCTGATTTCGACACACTGGGATCTCACCATTTTTTTAATATGTTCCTGCTCGCAGCATATCTGATCTCCTCCTAGTATTTTTCCCAATCTAAAAAGGTTAAATTTTGCCTATAGTCTCTGTACTTTTCGTAAATTAGAAATTTAGTTCATGTGCTTGTATTTCTAGAATTTACTCCTCTCCTTTTCAGATTTTAAAATTCAAGTCTAACTGTTAAGTCTATCTTGTTTGTTAAATCTTTTGCTGTTACTAAAATAACTAGAGGTGAGCGTTCGATCGAATCGAAACAAGTGAAAAAATTTCGAGTTAATTGAGTTCACGAGTTTTATTTTATCATCCTAACTTGATTTGGAATATTTTTTTTGAATTGAGTGAAATTGTTTGAGTTAAATTAAAAAAATAAACATGCCAAATTAAAATCTTGTTATAAAATAACTAATTCCATATTAGAGCACATAACTTTGAAACCATAAATATTTGAAAAAAAATCAAAGTAAAATAATAAAAAAAATATTTTAGTATAATAAATTTGAATCATTAATTAACTTACTTAAGTACCAAAAATTATTGTTCTAGAAAAAAATTAATTTTTTTAACTTTCTTTATATATATATATATATATATTGGAATTTTTATAATTTTTTAAAAAATATAAATTTTAGAATTTTTAAAAATGTTTTGAATTTTTAAAATTATTTTGAAAATTTTAAAATTATTTTGAATTATTTTGTAATTTTTGTTGAGAGTGACCAATTTGCTTATTTTCAAACTTGACAGGAACCAAAAGGTTATTTCCATCAATCTGTTATTCGAATGATTCAAGTTATTCAAATTGTAAAATTTAACTTGATTTGAACTTAAAACTTGGATTACTTATTTGAATTGACTCGAATAACTCGATTCGATTAACTTAAAATTCAATTTTATTTTTATTTTTTCAAATCAAATCAAGTTTTGTTTACCCTTCAAAAAAAACTACTCTGAATTTTAAAAAAAAAAAAAAATAGTGAGACTAAATTACTAGAAATACAAGTATAGAAGATTAAATTCCTAATTTTCAAAAGCACAGGGACTATAGGCATATTTTAACTTTAAAAAAATACAAAACCCTTATAATTAAACAAAGCTCTGATTATTTTTATTCCTGTCAAAAAAACAGCTTCAACATAATAATCTCAAGGATTGGGATCAGTGTTCGTCCTCCAAAACCCAGAAAAAAGAAGGTATTTCTTTATTATGAGGGATTTGTTATTGAATCTGCCTTCTTTGATTCTCCTTATTGCCATTTGATTTATGCTTTGATGGTGGAATATTGATTGACTTGTTATTTCGTCCATCTTGAATGCAAAATTTTACCTTTTGGGTTAAATTTTGTCCCCTTTTTTTATTTTTGCACAATGAATATTGAATATCTTGCAATCTTGTATTCTAATTGAACTGAATTTCATTTGTGGGCAATAGCTGGAAATGATGAACTTCTCTGCGGCCATCTCTTTTTTTTTTTTTTTTTGGTTTATGTATTCGAAGTTAAGATATTGAAGGTGTATAATTATTCTCTTTGCAGGTTTCGAATCAACTTCAAATTCTGACAAGTAATTGTTAAAATTTTGATTTGAGGGTCCTTCGGATTTCCTCTGGTAAATCCTTTCAGCGTTCTCAAGTTGGTTTCCAAAGAGAGGGTAAAAGGCCTGGGAATGCTGGAAGATGTGCCTCATCGTTCAAAATTCCATTTTTGAAGTTGATGAGCTTACGGCTTTTCGATCCTTTTTCATCTTTGATGATTCTGGATTTGGAGTTATTGGCGAACCATCACTAACTCTCCATGCACAGAAGCAGAATTGGCATATAAGTGCTACGAGAGCACCTTTTCTGGTATTGCGTGAACTTTGTGGAGACGGTTGAGCTCATTATAATAAGAGAACTACCTGCTGTGTAAATTACTTAAGTTGTGCTTGCCAGGGTTAGTTGGTATCTCTATATATTAGTTTAGTTCGGAATGGAAAATAAACCAAGTGTGTTAACACAAAGGTATGACATTGGTCGGTTACTTGGCCAAGGTACCTTTGCAAAAGTATATTATGCAAGGTGTATACAAAGCAACATGAGTGTGGCCATTAAAGTGATAGACAAAGACAAGGTCATGAGGGTTGGTATGATTAATCAGATCAAGCGAGAGATTTCAGTGATGAGAATTGCTAGGCATCCTAATATCGTGCAGCTTTATGAGGTAATGGCCACCAAAAGTAAGATTTTCTTTATTATGGAATACTGCAAAGGTGGAGAGCTCTTTAACAAAGTTGCTAATGGAAGACTAAAGGTTGATGTTGCAAGAAAGTATTTTATTCAGCTGATCAATGCAGTGGATTTTTGCCATAGTAGGGGTGTTTTTCACCGCGATATAAAGCCCGAGAACATTCTGTTGGATGAAAATGAGAATCTAAAGGTCTCTGACTTTGGGTTAAGTGCGCTAGCAGAATCAAAGCGCCAAGATGGCCTGCTTCATACTACTTGCGGTACTCCTGCATATGTTGCTCCTGAAGTGATCAACAGAAAAGGTTACGATGGAGTAGCAGCTGATGTTTGGTCTTGTGGAGTGGTGTTATACGTGTTATTGGCAGGTTATCTCCCATTTCATGATTCAAACTTGATGGAGTTGTATAGGAAAATTGGCAAAGCAGAGTTCAGATTTCCTAGCTGGTTCCCTTTAGAAGCACGCAGGCTAGTGTGTAAGATGTTGGATCCAAACCCCACTTCTAGGATTTCAATGTCTAAGATCAGGGGAAGTGCTTGGTTTAAAAAAGGATTGAATGTCGAACAGAAAAAATTGGAAAAGGAAAATGAGCAAGCTTCTCCGGACATGGGTCCCTCCGCTCCTTGTGGGAATAGCAATGACAGTGCTGAGACTAAACAAGAATCAGTTCAACTTCGAAGTCTAAATGCTTTTGATCTAATCTGTGGATTTGACCTGTCAGGATTGTTTTACGGAGTTTCTGAAAAGAGAGAAACGAGATTTTCGTCCAGACAACCTGCCTCAATCATCATCTCTAAGCTGGAAGAAGCTGCTAGACATTTGAGACTAAAGGTGAAAAAGAAGGATGCAGGTCTGCTGAAAATGGAAAGGCTAAAGGAGGGTAGAAAGGGGATCCTGTCGATTGATGCGGAGATTTTTGAAGTGACTCAGACTTTTCATCTGGTGGAGATTAAGAAATCTAATGGAGACACTTTGGAATATCAGCAGATACTAAAAGAGGAAATGAGACCTGCTCTCCAAGATATTGTTTGGGTTTGGCAAGGTGATCAACAACAGCAGGAGCTGCAATATGAGGAACAGCAGCAGCTGCAATATGAGGAACAGCAGCAGCTGCATCAGCAACAGAATGAGTCTAGCTCTACTTCCAGCAGCAGCTTTGACAAGTATTCAAACTGATCATTTCTTAAGATACCTTATGTTTGTACATTGCCATACTATGTATTCGAACATTTGTTTTGTTCTTCCTATGATTGTATTAATCTTGTTTCAGTAAAAATTACTGTCGTCTGGCAAACCATTCCCCATCACCCTACTTGTACAGTTCCCATCTCCCTTAATCTCTGCTTAGCATATTCAAAAATTGCGTTATTAGATGAATGAATTGGCATTAATGCTGCCAGCACTTTGAGATTTTGAGTGTCTCGTTCATATTCTTGTTTGAAACTGAGAATCGTAAAGCCAAAAAAGAGTACTTATCTGAAACACAAGTGTAACCAGCAGATCAACAACCATTGAATCACATGCGGCGCCTGTTTTAGTTCCATTTGTAATAAAGAAAATGTCTGAGCTAACGTTGTTGAAGGTAGATCATAATACTGCTTTATTCATGGATGATGATGATGATCATAAATGGGATGAATTCAGATATTTAGGTAGGTGTGTGGTTCAAGTAGTACCAATAGGTGGCCAAGCAGACCACAAATGTAATTGCTTTTGAATTCAAAGATGGTAAGAGGGCTTGATGAAATCTGATCATTAGGATGTGTTCGGCTTCACCTTTTCAAGTTCAAAAAGGCAAATATGGTAAGTTATTGATAGCGTTGTCCCCAATCCCCATATAAATGTGGCTAATCCAATCACCACTCACATGTCTTTTGCCTTTTGCTTTGCTTTGCTGTGCTAGGACATTCACAACCATATATAAATGTGGATTTAAGTGAGTAATTTTTTAATTTTAAAATGTCACCTTCATTGTCAATACTAGTAATAGAAGCACTGAGAAGATGTTAACAACTAATTTATTTCCTGAATAAACTAAGATTTGTAAGGATTTAAAGTTACGGATGTTCTTGCCTCCTTTTAGATCACTCTACAGTCCCCTTTTGTTAAGGACTGAACCCTGGGTCAGCCCCTCAAATACATCAGGTATTGCTCTCCATGGGGATTTTGTTTCTCGACTCTATCAAGAGTCCAAGCAAGTTCACAGAATAACTCTATCGAAAGCCTAAGTGCTTGAAGAGGTGGTCTGAAAAGACGATGAATTCTTAGAGCACGAGTGCCAAGGATTCTCACCCATAAGTGCCCTATATGCTATAAGGCACGTGTTCGAGTTCAACCACACACAACGCACATGATTCGCCTGTTGAGTTGCTCCCGCTTTGTGAACTCATCGCCTCTTCAGTCAACCTCTTCAAGCACTCAGGTTCTTAGTAGAGTCACTCTATGAACCTGCTTGGGCTCTTGGCAGAACGGGAAGGCAACTCACATGAGGGACAATGCTTAGATGTGTCAAGAGTCCTGCCCAGAGTCAGATCCTCATTATCACAATGCCCATAGCTAATACATATAAGTTGAATCACAATTCACAATGCCACTTCCAAACGTCTCTACTTCTTCAATCCTCGTTCTCACAGCAACCAATGAGTTGAACATGCATAAGCATGAATCCACAGAAGCAAAGTAGAATTTTCACAGCTACAACTATCTACTTTGTTTATGTAATTTTCAAAGGTAGCATCCAATATCCACAACCATAAGTGTGGCACAAGATAATTGAAACCCGCAGTTCTTATCATGCCTTATTTCACTGCATCATCTGCCATTACTTTCGTATATGCTCCACAAGTTAGTATGCTCATAACAAAGACTATATATTATTTATTCTTGGCATCCATCATTTTCATGCATTGCCGCATAGAATTCATAGAAAGTTTCTCTTATTAGTATCTAGAAGTGAATAAATACAAGTCATTGAAATTATTGAGGATCATTATTAGTTAAACCAATCTAATTTAGTGAAACCAAAGGTTGAAGAAAGAAAAGAAAGGAAGGAAGGGGCGAGAGGGGCAGTTTTATAAAATGTATAGAAACGGTCATGGAGATTATGAAAGAAAAAATGGCAACCATTCAAAGAAAAAACGTACAGACAGACAGTAATGCAATCTCCTGAGCGAGATCCTTGATCAAGAGGAAGACTACTTTGTAACATCAACACCAACCATATAGGAACATTGTAAAGGGGAAGTTACAAGATACCGCAATGCATAGTTACATACATGGTGTCAGTAACAAACTGCAAGTCGGCAACCACCTAAACCTGATATATGCACATATATAGTTCAGAAACAACAAGGTGCTTATTCAGAGTAACAATTCAAGATTTCTTGGGCTTTGACTATATTTCCACAAACAACAAGATGCATAGAAAAGTGAAATACATGTTTCCAATAGCTTTCAATTATAAATAAAACTCGTCAATCCTACAACCCCAGTAATTTACGGTTAACCAAGATACAGGTTATAAGTTTGAAAAGAGCAGTTAAACCTAGGAAGTTCTGAGTTCCGACCCCTTTGATAAAAGCATTAAGATTGACTCATTTATGAACCTATTGGATGGTGTTCTGAGAAACTGAGTCCAAGAACAAAGTCATAATAAGGTCTTTGTTCATAGTTTATTTAGACATCAGATACCTATAGGTTGACACGAAATCTGTGTAGGAGGTGCAAATATTCAAGGAAATGAAGAAATTTGACAACTTACAACTGACAGAGTAGGGTATAATGAGAAGAAAAAGGACAAGTTCCAAAGCAAAGCAGACAAAGAAATCTCTTAACAAACAGTACAAGCTGAGAAGAAGTTCAATTCCCATAATGCATCCAAAAGATCCAGGAGATATGTACAACAGTAGTAGAAGAATGGGAAACAGCAGGGTCACACCAAAGAATGGTTTTTTTGCAGAATCAAGAGGAAGGCTTGGAGTTAGAGGAAACCAGATGCCTCCACAAGTAACGACCACTTGCCATGTCAAGAGATGCCCAGAATCCTGATTCTATAGCTGCCCAAACCTAGTCCAACAAATTGAAGCATTGACTGTTAATTACAAGCGGGGGAAGAAAACAGAGAAGAAGAAGAAGAAGAAGAAGTAGAAACCTTGGAGAAAGCAGAGTGGGAGTTATTGTTGTTGGAGCGGGTATGATCGTCATCGTTGGTTTGGGGGTGGGATTTGATGTTTCTAAGGAGGAAAAATCCGGCGAGTGTTGCCGACAGGAATATGAGGATCAGCCTCAGCGGACACATTTTTTTTTCCAAGTCTCCCTCCTCCTTTGTCTCTCTAGCTTTAATTTCTAAACTATGCTTTATTCATTTATTTTGTTTGTTAAGTGGAGCCAACTTAATGATTACTCTCCGCGTTCTTTAGGTTCAATGTAGATGTTAGTAACAAGTTTTTAAGTTATTATACATAGAGTGTGGATCGAATATTGGTTAAGGTAAGAGAAATTATTACATTTCATCTAACTCTCATCGTTTTTTTTTTTATTATTGAATAGACTGACCACTAGATCTGCTCATAAGTTATATCACCTACTTAGATCGATCCGTTTGAAAATTGGGTGCGTTTAGAAAAAATATGAGGCTTGAAAATTGAGTATGGATAAAATTTAAGGCTCGTTTTTTATATAGGTCGGGTCTTGGGTAAAATTTTTTTGCCTAAACTCGGCTCAGCCCAAATATATTATGTTATAAAAATTTATTATATTAATTATATATGTTAAATAATAATTATATACATTTATATTAAATCACTGACCCAATAACAATTAAAATCATTACTCAAAACTTTAAAAAAAAACTTACTAAACTAAATAACCCAACTCAAAATATAAAATATAAAAATTATATTTAATACAATAAAACATTTATTATATTTATGGTAGTGTTTTTTAATATAAATGCTTTTTAAATGTATGCTTAATGTATTAGAAAAATTTTATTTTAGCATTTTTTAGTGCATTTAATGAATTATATATATTTTTAAAAATTTAAATAAAAAATTAATCTAAAAAAATCAAATATGGGTAAGTAGAATCGAGCTCAGATTTACCTTTCTTAAATTAGGTCGAGCTTAGGTAAAAAAGCAAACCCATTTTTCGAGCGAGACTGAACCAAACCTAAATTTGAAAATTTAATCTAAATACTTTGTATGGACCCGACCCCACCCATATAATCTATCTCTAAGATTTCGAATCCATGCTAGCAACATTCATGTCTAAATTCTCCAATTCAACATCATATCAACGCCATTAGGTAAAAACACTTGCACCCCTAATATGTTTTTAAGTTTTTTTTAGTCTTTTTATTATTTTTCATACTTTTATTTTCAAGAATTTATTTCTTCTATTTTTCAAATTTATATATTCAGATTTAATCGTTAACATCGTTAAAATTTATCTACTAAATTTATCGGTCTAACATTTAACATACTAGAATTTAAAAAAAAAATCATTATTGACCACATGATCAAAAAATAACTTTGTTATTGTTGGAACATTTGAATGTTTCGTGTTTTGTTGAAACAAGTCTTGGAACATGCAGCTACCTCTTGTTGTCTCTTGAGTTGTTTGGACATATTTTAGATTGGATGCATGTTTCAATCAAAGTTCACTCAAGTTGACATTGTTAACAATACATGATTATGATTACATCTCGTTTAAACCAACCAATGAAGAGAATTTTATGCTAGAATATGAATTAATTATCCTCGTCCATTCGACTACCTTGAAGAAGAAGTAGAAAGTTTGAAATACTTAAAGAGGCTATCATTATTCATATCTCTTTAAGTGATTTGAGACTAATGTAAAACCTGATAATGATGAGATAATGAGAATTTTTATTAGAGAATTTGTGCATATAATTTTAGCATTTAAATTAAATGATAAAGTCTTATTTTATAGGATATCAGAGGCGGATTTAGGGGGGTTGGCAGGGGCCCCGGCCCCCTTAAAATGTAAAATTTTTATTTAAGCCCTTAAATTTTTTTAAAATTTTTAAATTAGTAAATGTAAAATTGCACTTTGGCCCCCCTAAAATTATAAAAATTTAATTTAATCCTTTAAAAATTATAAAGATATAGACTATAAAAAATTAAAATTTTATTCGACCCCCGCAAAAAAAATTGTTCTGCCTTCGCCCTTGCTAGAGATCGTGCTATTCATGGCCTATATATGGATAGCTTAATAGCAATATTGGGGTCAATTTTGTGAGCATCTTTAGCTTTTATATTTTACTATTTTATTGAGTTATTTTGTGACACTCTTTTTTTATATTTCTTAAAGAAATTTATTAATTGTATTGTAAGGTATTTTTGAGAGAGTGATTTGTAACAATTTTGGTTCAATATTGGGGCAACAAATATTCGTCAGTGTAAGGGTAACATGGGTTTTAGCCAATAATTATACTAGAATTTGAATAAAGATCATTCTCTGAGCGAGGCTCAAAAAAATGTAAGATTGGTGAATCCGAACTACATTAACAAATATATTATGTCCATTTCTCTCCTTATGTTGCTTGTTTTACCTTGTTACAAAGTTTAATATCCCGTTCCTTATTCCAACAGAAGATAGAACAAAATTGTTTTGAACAAGTGCAAACTGAAATTTAATAGAGAATTTAACAGAAGTTAGAATGAAATTGTTTTGAATGAAAGCCTTTTCAGTTATGGACCAAAATTTAATAAAGAATTTTAACAACGTTAACAATTCTTAAAATTCACTTTAGAATTTTAATCAGAATAAAGTATACCATCTAAGTACATTATAAATGTTGAGATATCAAATTATGCCAACTTTTAAATTATAAATATTAAATATCAAAATTGAGCATAATCTAAAAATTAAAATACCAGAATTGAAAGTTAACGATGTTGGAAAATAGGTTATAAAAAATAGTTTTAGTTGCATAGCGAAATTTTAATTTTTTTTCATAAAACAAAACATTGGTTGTGATATCTATAATAATAAACTTCACCAAATTTAGTACTTATGTTATCGAGCTAAAGAGATTGTTGAATCCTAGATCTAGCTTTTAAATCTTTCTGACTTTAAGCAAACTGATCTCCACTATTTTGAAACCCTCAAATGCTTAAAGAGTTGGCTCTATTTAACATTTGAACACATGATGAAATCCGAGACTTTCTGATACTATTCCTAAAATATTAATTAAATAAAAAATAATTAATCTAATTAAATTATTTGTTCAACCCAATTATTTTTGAAAGAACTAAATAGTTTTTTTTTCTTTTTTGGGGGGTTAAATTATAAATTTCCCTATACTAATTTATGATTTGATCATCTATTCGGAGCTATAATTGTAGTTTTCCAATTTTAGGGAGGCTATGACCCTTCCTACCCCCTTGTATAAGCCCCCGATTATAAGTGAAGTCATGTCATACATAAGTCACTTACTCAAGACTGAAGTAAGTTACACCATGAAAATCACAAGTGAATAAACACATAAATGGATCAGGATAAATTTTATTTAGCTCCAATTTGATGCATTGTCAATCCAAAGAATCGCACATATGCCTCTATTTCTAGGAGTCATATGCTCCGATATCTATGACAAGGTGTCTCTCCAATTAGACTTATAGACAACATAATGGTCCCCATGAATCAATTGCTCATTTTGATTCTATGGACTAAGGACAACTTAAATTACCTACTAATATAAGTTGTCTTCTCACATCATAATTCTTCCATATGATGACACTTAATATTAATTAAACCCTTAGGTAATCATTGACCTAATATTTTTTTATTCATTTTGTTTTTTATGTAAAAAAAACCATTGAGGAAAATTATACAAAGATATAATAAACTAATTATGGAAATTTATTTATTCCATCAGTTCAAAAATTACAAGTAGAATGACGAAATCACTATAGTAAGGGCAAAATATCCTAACAATCTCTCACTTGTCTTAGTGAAGTAAATTAGTCATACTTCACATACACACACCTTCTACATGTTTCTAAAAACCACTAGCCACCAGAGTCTTGATAAATGGATCCACAATGTTGTCCTTAGATGCAATTTTAACTATATCTACTATTCCAACAACTATTGCCTCTTCAATAATATGATATTTGTGAATATTTTGTTTCATCTTTTTATGATTTCTTATTTCCTTAGTATTAGTTATTGTCACACTTTCATCGCAATATAGTGTGATAATTTTTTTTCCATATTAGGAATGACCTTAAGATCTATTAAAAACATTTGAAACCAGGTTGCTTCTTTTGTAACTTTTAAAGCAGTGGTATTTGGCCTTCTTAGTAGAGTCATAGTACAAGTCTATTTGACACTTCTCCACACTATGGCTTCGCCAACTAGGACAAAAACACATTCTGATGTCTATTTCCTTGAATGCCTACATGTTTGGAAGTCAGAACTCATATATTCAAGGGGTGTTAAGTCCCCTCCAGGATATACAAGCATATAATCCATTGTTCTTCGTAAATACTTGAGTATATGTTTAACTGTTTACCAATGTCTAGGTCCAGGATTTGTCTGATATCGACTCACTACTCCTACTGCAAAACATATATCTAGGCATGCGCAAGACATGACATACATAAAGTTTGCTATTACTGATGGATATGGAACATTTCTCATATGCTCTCTTTCTTCCCCGTCTTAGGACAATCATCTAAAGAAAGATGAAAACCTGATGCAAAAGGTTGTGCATCTATCTTTTTGTTCTTTCGATTCGTATAGATTTGAATTCCTAAAACATAATTAGCCTCGTCCAAGTCTTTCATGTTAAATTATCGAGTTAAACATAGTTTTATCAATGATAATGCCCTTACATCATTTCCTATTATTAGAATATCATCAACATATAGAATGAGAAATACCACATTCCCATCCTTCATACATTTAGAAACACAAGGTTTATCAACGTTTTGCTTAAATTTGCAAGTCTTTATCACTTGATCAAACTTTTGATTCCATGAGTGGGATGCTTACTTAAGTCCATAAATGGATCTTAGCAACTTGGAAACTTTATGTTTTTATCTTTTAATTATATAACCACTAGGTTGCACTGTTGGATCTGATACCCTAAGTATAGTATTTTTGTCTATGTTCACTTGTATTTTTTGAAAAAATTGGTTTAATAATAATATCTATTAATTACATTAATACTCTTTGTATATTACCCTCAATGTTTTTGCACACAAAGCAAAATGGAAGCAAATATTGGCTCACTGGTTATCTAATGCCTAATTAATACTAAGTGGTATTACATGGTCGGATTGTAATATAGAAAGACAGCTTGTATTAGTAGATGAACCTAAACATGTCCTTAGTCTAATCAGAAATGAGAAAACTAATTGGAAGACTAATATGACGTCTATCAAGTCCAATTGGAGAAATGTTATATCTTGAGCATCTGAGGGATGACTACCAAAAGATAGAGACATAGGTGGGACATCACACTATCATTGAGATATTCAAGAGTATGAAAATGACATATTTTTAGTTGTGACATGTACTAGGGTGTCTACATTTAAATATGTTAATTTCATATTTCTTGTTTCTGTGTTGAAAATGTTATTTGAATGTGAACTTGAAAGCTCTACTTGGTATTTCATTATACTATTCTTCTTTTGGTTAATCGATGATTGCATGAATACTCTACTTTTGAGATCATTGGTTGTGATTTTAAAGTGTTTTGTAGTAGTTTTTATATAAAGTTAAGAGTTCTTTAAATAGGTTATCTGCATACCATGAATAACAGGGGCTTTGCAAAAACATTTGAAATGTTTTGGGTGAACTCAATGAGTCACGTCGCAATCATGAAATTGTAACAGTGCGGCTTCGTGCTTCACCTTGTCATGACCTCATTAACTCAGTGAGTCATGTCGCAACGTCAAAATGTTCCTTATCGTAACATCGCTCTTGTTTCAACATTGCATTATTTTAAGTCATTTTGACCTTCCAAAGCCCGTTTTGGATTTCGATCAACTCTAAATGATTTTAAATTATTTTTAAAACTTTCAATTCGTCTAAAACATATTTTAATTACTTTATAAAAATATTTTAAATTTTAAATTCTTAAATAAATCTAAAATTTTTTACTCATACATGCTTCGGTGGTATCTTTCATCTGTACTGGTTGTCTAGAACGGATGAAGAATATTACAGTTAACTTGTGTGACGGTGACGACGGTGGACAAGCCCAGAAGCACCATCAAGTATGTTATGAGGTTTGAAGTAACTCTTAATAAGCAAAGCTTTCAGAAACTTCAAGGGCAATGATGAAAGAAGTTGATCCCTTACCACCGGAGTTTGAACGGCGCGCAAGGCGGCCTTTGAGATCAAGGCAGCCTTTAATTGTGTCATCTAAACGTGGAACTTCAGCAATGGACCGATTGGATATTGCCATAGCTCTGTTTTGGGATGAACCAAAAAGTTCTTTTTTGAAGGAATTTCATTAGAATCATTTAATCCTTCATATGGTTTTTAGGAAAGAGAGTTGATGATTTAAGAGAGGTGAGCGAAATTATTAATCACTTTTGATAAACAAATAACAATGATGTTAATTTATATTACTTTATGAAAAATAAGAAAAAAACAATGACATATGACGATCATTGATAGGCTAAGCATGTCACGTCATTACAAAAAATCTAACAAGTTTAGAGGTCAATATGGGATTAAAAAAGTTTAAGGGCCTATGGGAGAAGGTGATAAGTTCAAGGGCCAATTGTATAATTAACCCTTCATTTTAATCATTCAGGGTTATCATACAAAGATGGCTTAATATATAATTGGTACTTGAGTTTAACACTCTTTTTCTAACGTGATCCTTATGTTATTTTTTAGTCTAATTTAATTACTGTATTTGACAAATTATATTTTGGTGCCCAAAGATAACGATGTTCACTTTTTAGTGCTTAATTTGGTTTTAGGGATGATTTGATAAAAGTTAATTGTTAATATTATTAGATTTAAATATTTCATAATTTTGTTAATAGAATAAGCTTAGCGTTAATTGCGAAATTGTTTAATTTGTTGAATACAACCAAAATGATGTGATTTAATTCGAGTTTTAAGGTTAATTTGATGAAAATTAATTGCTAATATTATTAACTAATTATGATTTTTCACCAAATCAACTCTAGAACTCGAATTAAATACTAAAAAGTTAACACTAGTAGCTTCAGATATCAAAATGTATAACTTTTGTCAAATATAAGTGCCACATGGGACAAAAAAAAAACACAAATACTACATCAATAAAAAGTGTCAAACTCATATATCAAATTATGTATTAAGCCTAGAAAGATATAATAAACTAATTAAGGTTAGAGGATTGATAAATATCTTACAAAGATGCAATAAAATATTTTTAAAAAAACACATGATGAGAACTACAAATAATTATTGCACTGATTTTAGGGTAAATTACACCAACAGTCACTCAACTTTAGGGTAGCTAACAAAACAGTCACCTAGGTTTCATTTCAGTCACTCAACTTTGAAAAAATAACAAAACAGTCACTAACGTTATTGAAAAGTGATAAATCAGTCACTCATTAACATTTTCCGTCACAAGTTTAACGGAATAACTGACGTGGCCAGTTAGCTAGCTGATGTGGCCAGTTAACTTGCCACGTTGGACGAGTAGTCAAAGGGTCAAACAAAAAAAGAAAAGATGATTGGTGAGAATGATTTTTCTTCTTTTTCTTCTCATCTTTCTCTTCATCTTCTTCTCCCTCAACCTCTTTCTCTTTATGCTTCTTTTATTTTTTCTTGTTCTTCTCTCATTTCTCTTCATCTTCTTTCTCCCACAACAGAACAATGGCTACAAATCAGGAGCCACAACAACAGTTGCTGAACAACCAGTTTTGTAGCTTTTGAAGAACATAAAACTCACAATAGTATCAACAACAAAAAAAAACGGAGTACAAATAAGCAATTAAAATCCCTTCTAAAGCCATTGGAAAACCAGTTAAACCACCAGCACCATGATAAGCTCTCACAACACGATAATGGAACAATACTTCAATGGCTGCCAAGGCCAAGTTTACAACCACCGCCAACGTTAAACCAGCAAAAGTTCTCCTCTTAACAAAACACAAGCTTTTAGAATCGCTAAAAAACCACTGTGTTCTTCCATTGCAGATGAAACCAAAGCTAAGTTGCAGATTATAAAGGCATTAGCAATGATGAATGAATAAAAAAGAAACCCTGAAACTAACACGAAAAGGATCCATTGTGAAGATGATGAGAACCCAAACCCTTCAAAGAGATTAAAAGCAAAGAACAACAACGAAAAAGTTGTTGAATTTGCTGAGATAAGGCAAATGAAATTACAGACATGGGTGATAAGAAGAGGCTTGACCACCTGAAGATGTCCCTGATGCGGCAGAGGGCATTGGCCATGGAGGTGTCGGTGCCGTGGAAGTGTAGTCGTCTTTGAGTTCCCGGATTTTGACCATTGGGAATCGCTGATACAAAGTTCCTTCCATTTTCTCTTATTCTTCTTCTCCTCCTCTTCTTCTTCTTATTCTCTGTTTCTTCTCTTATTCTTCTTTTTCTCTTCTTCTTCTACTACCCAGGGCTGTTTAGGGTTAAAAAGGACTGTTACAATGATAAATAATCCACCGTTAAATGCCATGTCATTTTTCCGTTACATCTGTAACGGAAAATAGTTAAAAGGACTGTTTTGTTATTTTTTCAAAGTTGAGTGACTGAAATGAAACCTAGGTGACTATTTTGTTAACTACCCTAAAATTGAGTGACTGATGGTGTAATTTACCCTTAATTTTATTAATTTCTTTTTTAAGAAATTATCTTGAAACTTTGATAAACTATGAGTATCATTTGTAATATTATTCCATTTTTTATTTGAGCAATGGAAGTCAAACAAGAAACGACTTTGACTGGGAAATTTTTTATGAAAGTCGGATCTCCAAGTTCTGACTTGAACTATTTTGGTGAATTTCTCATCTATATTATAAGAAAAAGGCCCAAAATACTTGTAGAAAAATTTGGATAAGTTTGCTGGCAAAATATACTTTACAAACGCACCCATTTTTTTTTCTCTGACATTTTTGGTCATGGCGCCTGCACACAAATTATTCACCTCCACAAAAATGGCCCCATCCTAGTCCTATCACCTTTCACTTGTCAAATACCAGTTCTAGTTTATCACGTAACAAGTTTTCAACACTTCTTCATTTTGCTTTTCTTTTGGGAAATCTTACAAAAAAAGAAAAACAATCATAAAAATCCCTCAAACAGTTTCATCTGATGCTACAGAAAGAGTGAGACAACCCACCAATACCTCTATATAATAATATCAATTCCTGTTTAATTAAATAACTTCAAGCTGACAACAACGACAAGAGCAGGTCACCTGCCAACAGTGAAGTAGTTGCATCTACACTAGGACACATCCTGCAACGAAACTTTATTCCAATTAAAGCAGCACCAAAGTACTACCAGAAACAATGAGTTTGAGGTTAAATTTTAAGACATAAATAAAACTAGTCAAAAGGTAAATCTATCAAGTTGGACGTCATTCCTGATGCCATTGATTAGTAGATGATACCTGGCAATCACAGTTTCAGGTTTGGGGGAAATTTCATCAGTTCTCATCTAAAGAATCCAAAATGCTTTTAATTTCTTCAAGTTAACAGTTCAAGAACTACAGGAGACAATTAATGGAAAAGATGCAAAATAACCACCTGGCCACAACTAGATCTTGGCAAACCTAGCGACCTTAGAGAGGACAGTTCTTAAACTTCGGATACCAGCTCCGGATTTTGAGCTTACCATCATCTGAAATAAAACCAAAATTCATGTACATAGGCCTCCTACTCAATAATTCACTGTACATCAAATATGTAAACAAATTTGTTTCTTCATACCACAGGTTGAACTACAGATCTATTTGCCTTGAGGCCCTGCAAAAACAAAAGGATTTTAGGAACTGGCCAGTCTCAAATGCAAGTTGCTAATTTCAATCAGAACGTAAACATCAATGCATCAAGGCACCTCTTCAATTTGCATTGCACGACGTGCCACATCAATTGGGAACACTGTATCAGTCTTGGTTAAGACAATCTGGTATTTTGTTTGAGATCTGTATATTAATAATAGAAAAATCAACAAAACAAACAAATACATGTAATAGTCCTAGTGTGGTTAATGTTCCTTCTATGCATAAACATGAACAAACATGCAAGACTGCTGCATGGTCATACCATACTGCCACCAGACTGGCAAATAATGATCTTACCCCCCCCCCCCCCCAAGGTAGCAATGTTGTCAAGGGTGCCAGGCGCACTCAAGGCGCTAAGACCCCTATATAGCCTGAGGCGCAAGCATATACATATAAATATAAATATATATGTAAAACGTATATAAACATATGTAACTAATAAATATAATTAATAAGTATTAATTAATTAGTAAAAGAAGGATAAATTTTAATATAGTTCAATTTATAGATTCAAAACATTGTTCAATAGTTTAAGTTTAATAATTTATTTATTGTATTGTAAAATAGAACACCATAAGAACGAAATTAAATATATTATCACAAACTAGCTCTAAATTTCCTTCATCTTATCTTGAAAAGTTTTTTAACTTTTAAGAGTTAACTAGGTTTTTATATAATAAAATTAGGTCAACAATTAATTAAAAAAGTCATTTATTATATTTTTCTTTTAAAAGTCAAAATGAAAAAAAAAAAAAAGATAAACAGGGGAATTGGAACAGCTCTTTAGTGAGGCACACTTTTTTTGCACCTGGCTTTGCAACAAAGGCACCCAAAAAGCACACCAGACGCTTGCCTGATGGAAGCCACCTCGCCTTGAGGTGGCTAAGTCAGTAACGGCCGTTGCACTGCAGCTTAGCGCTTGCCTTGACATCACTGCCAGGCGGGTCCTTTCTTCTTTACCAAATAATGGATCTTGACTCTTAAATCTTATCACACAAAATCCTGACGAAACTATTATACCAAATGAGATGAAACTATTATACCAAATTAAGTTTCCACTACATTCCATACCTTTTACTTTTTAAGCAAAGAAAATAGCATTGCAGGCTTAAAAGTTACCAATTTGATATGGAAAAAATATTACCTTTCCATGAGACCAATGAGTTCATTATCTCTAGGCTTCATACCCCACTTTGTATCAATGAGCAGGCACACTCGTTTTAGACCGACTCTTGTTGAAACATACTCCTTCACCTGCAAGTTTTAACAGTTAACAAAGTATCTTAATTGCAAGAGGTTAAGTCCTACCTAATTGGTTTTGACAAGAAATTAGCAAGATGGAAAAAGTTTAAAGCCTAGACTCAGATTCCTTTAACTCAGTCAGTTCTCAAATTTTCAACTCAGGAAACATTCCAAGCCAATAATTTCAGCCTCCCACAGTCGACTATCAGTACACACAAAACTTGCCTAACACTTGATTGGTTCAGCAAAAACAAATGTCTACCTCGTCCAACAACTGACAAAATGAATCATGCTCACTACTCACTAGCAACATAATAACTAAGAACTCTCACAGATTTAATTATGGTGTTCACCACCAATAAGGTGTTAAAAATGCAAAGACTAATGCGTATGTATATGAACCAGTTGCAGGAAAAGGTTGGATCCAGATATCATGTACTCACAAGCTCTTCCCACGCCTCTTTAACTTCTTCCTTTGCATAAGCAAAGCCATAGCCAGGCAAATCAACCAGGCAGAGCTTCGATCCCAACTGGAAGAAATTAATACTCTGCAACAAAACAGCTTTTGTAACTTCAACAAAAAAGATAAATTCCCAGGAAACTAAAACACAGTTTAAGAAAATTGAGAGCACTTGAGTGAGGCCTGGTTTGTCTGATGTCCGTACAACACCCCATTGTCTGGTAAGTGCGTTAAGTAGAGATGACTTCCCAACATTTGACCTCCCTGACAAGGGCAATAAAGATGTATCATTCTTAACATGAATAAACATGTATAAGCTTTCTGAGACCACAACAAGTAGTCATATGGGTCATAAAAAAACACCCTGATAATCAGCAGAGTGTGAAACCAACTTAACATTATAATCCCATCTCTCAGAAAACTCATTACATTGAATTATGAAAGAAAGCACACACTGAAGAAAAATAGTCATTCCAGCAGCTTTATCAGAAGGCCCTACAGGCAATCTTGAAAAGAGTACAGATACAGAGAGCATGGTTGTCATAGCTCCTGTGCACACCTTTCCCATTTGAGACGTATAATAGACACTGTGAAAATTATAGACTCTTGCAATTGGTAAATGAGACCTTGACATGTAATAACAAGGAAAAGAAAACTTTTGAAGCCATCAAGATAAAGGGCGTATGGTAACCAGAAAACAGCAAAACATAAAATAAAATGAACAAATCTGGAAGGAAAAAATGAAAAATATCAAGTGTCTACCTGCAAATGCGATCTCAGGAATATCAGGAGCAGGAAATGAAGATGAAACCTTTGCAGCAGCGAAAAACTGCAACTTGTTCCTAAATATCTGCAAAGACATGGCCTATAAATGAACACAGCAGCAAAATGAAGAACTTTTAGCTAATTATCGCATTAATCAAAAACATACATTTTCCTCAATGCGTTCCCTTTCCGGATTGGTAGAAAAAGGGATATTATCTAATGGGGCCGAAAGCTCAGTGTTATAGCCTGCTCTCTGGATCTCAATAGAGCGTCTACGCCCTAACAACTGTAAATGGTATTACCAAAAGTCATAATGCAGAAAAATGGTAGCAAGAAATGATGCGAATGTACAGTTCAAACATCTCAAGGCACTGCGCATACAAATTACATTATCTTCCACAAAGGAAAGGATGGAGGGACTGGGCTGTATTCCACGGAATTGCGCATTCTTTGACATGGCAGCATTTTCCTCCAAATCATTTTTCTTGTCCTTTTTACTTTCTAGACAGGAACAAACAAACAGCAACAAGAAAGAAAAAGTTTTAAGAAAATATCCACTCCAAACAAGGTGCAAATACAAGAACAGCAGACAAATTGGAAAAAATTCTGACCATCAGTTGCAATGCCATCATCAAGCCGCTTGTTTGAGATATCATAAGGATCTAAACGGATTACCCGCTTTTTTTTCTTCGGCTTATCATCTACAACTTCTGAATCAGTTTTTAAGCTTTTTCTAACCCGAACTACTTTTTTAGTTGAGTTGGCTCTGGCATTGGCATGTTTCTTTGATGAATCATTTGGAGTACTATCTATTTCTATTTCTTTAGCTCTAGTGCCGCCATTCTTAGGGTTACGAGAAGTAGCTCTCTCTAAGGGAGGAGAAGCTTTGCCATTGCTTTTTCTCTCTTTGTTTAAGTCACCCTTGACCGTCTTTGAGTGTTTTCCAGATGAAACCTTCTTATGGGTTGCCTCTAAATTCTTATGAGAATCAACTCTCATTCTTCTCCCATCATCCTTAAGTCTTCTACTTTCAGAGTTGGTCTTCCCACCAATAACACCGTCCTTTTCAACACTAGGTTTAGTTGCATCCCTGTTAATGTAGTTCTTAGGTTTCCCCAAAGAAACCTTTAGTTTTTTGTTGAGCTTAAGATTTAAGCCTGCCTCTTTAGACATTCTCAACTTCCCACTTCAGTGGAACACAAATTTAGGAACAAAACTGGAAAAGCTGGAAGACACGGAAAACGATATCGTACCTTATGAACGAAATTTCTTAAGCCTCCATGAACGAACGGCTAGGCTAACCTTTGCCGCTTTATGTATGTTTTTATTGGTTTTGTTTTTGGTTAATGCTGGTGGTTCACCCTAATTTGAAGTTGTAAGAGTTGAAAGTACTTGGGCCAGACATTGTTGCTGAATAAATGGATTGATTGACCCATAAATAAATTTTACCAGTGAGCTTTTCTTTTGGGCCAGACTTATAAACTCTCTTTTATCTTCTGGCTTCTCCAGTCTCCGCAGGAAAGGAAATAGATTTCTTAACTCTAAAGAATAAGATGAAACTGGAAGTGGAGGAAGCTTACGCAACTAAGGCCTGGTGCTTTGCAAGTAGTAACTCAAGGGATTCCGGGGTTTATATGGCCTTTTGCTAGCAATAAGCATCAGGCTGCAGCAGTTTGGAATATACTTACGACCTCGCCAGTGGCATGGTCCAAGGTTTTTATCCCTAAACACTCATGCCACATGCATGCCCTCTATGCAAGCAAGAAGGGGAGACTGAAGACCATATATCTGCAGATTGTAGTTTCAAAAACCTGATATGGCACACAGATTCAAAGACAAGCAGGGAGTTGAGCTAGGGAGCTGCAACGGATCACAAAACTACTCCTAAGGGAAGACTCTAGAAAACCATTATTCGTGGTGCTTGGATTGCTATGATATATCTGGTATGCAAGTAGAGATAGAGCTTGCTAAACAGGCCCAAGCCGGTCCGTATCGATCAAAACTCGTAACAATCTAAGTTCGAGAAAGTTTAAGCTTGAAAAAATTTAAACGTGAGAAAATTCAAGCCCAAAAAAATTCGAGTCTGTAAGAATCTAAATTTAATATTGATCTAATTCGAGCTCGAAATAAATTTAATTTAAAGTCCTAAAATGCCCGAATTTATAATTGAACATCCATAATAGACATTAATAACTAGTATAAAGTATATAATTAATCACTCAACTATTAGCGTATTTCTATTTTAATCTTCCAATTATGAAAATTTTCGAAAAAGATATAAATTTTCTTCGCTTTCAATTTCTTTAACTTGAATTTAATTTTTTTTAATATTTTTAATTTTTTAGATACAATATTTCTATAATTTATAAATCCTTTCATATTTTAAAAAATATATAATTTTTATACATTTTTCTTTTAAATTTTTAAATAATTTTATGAAAAATAGACCAAGGCATCATCAATGCCATGTCACGTGTCCCAACTTAAGAGTGTCATGTGTTCGATATTTAACATTCTTATAAAAAAAGTACCAGAACCCTTAACGGAATGAAAATTCGGGTACCAACTTGGAAGAATGTGCCAAGTTTGGGAGGCTAAATGCATTTTTGAGCCTCATAATTATAATTAAATATAAACACATAAATAATATTATACTTTTTACTTTTCATAATATATAATTTATATTTAATGTTATGTGGTTGAAAATTAAATTGATAGAATTTATAAATGTGGAGGGTTAAATTTATTGAATTATTTAGAATTAGGATTGAATTGATAGAATGTGTAAGTATTGAGGACTAAATGTGTTACTATACTAGGTAGAAAAATGCCACATCATCATTTCCGTTAACCATTTAATGAAGAATGACTAAAATATAAACAATCTAAAACATAAGTTACCAAAATAGAAATAATCTAAAATGTTAATGACTAAATTAAAAAATTTTATAATTGAGTGACCAAAATAGAAATACGCTAATAGTTGGGTGACTAATTATATAATTATCCTAATAATTAATATAAATTATATTAAAATAAAAATAAAAATAAAAAATTTATTTTATAAAAATGTGTTCATAAGCATATATATTTACATTAAATTTTCATTAATAGCGTAAGTAATTAATAATAATTTTTTACGTTAAACTACAAAATGAAATAGTTTAAAAATATTAATTAAGTATAAAATATTTTAATTTCTATAATTCTATATGTATATAATAATTATTAAAATTAATAATTATTATAACATTAAAATTAAAATTTAATGATAATATAAAATATATAATGACGCAATATATTAATATAATAATACGATAGCTAGTGTTATACTTGACATAAATGATTAAACATGATTTATTGTGCAATATTAATAACATTATTAATAAATTTAATTTTAATGATTTGAAAATTTAGGTTTTA
This sequence comes from Gossypium sturtianum, assembly GCA_025698515.1. NCBI lineage: Eukaryota > Viridiplantae > Streptophyta > Magnoliopsida > Malvales > Malvaceae > Gossypium > Gossypium sturtianum. Next base: position 4,656,652 of record CM046944.1, on the reverse strand, counting down.
GTTGTAGTTTTATTTTTATAATTTGGGAATTTAGGTTTTACTTTTATATTTTCTATTGATTATTGTTTAATTTTTTATTAATATTGAAGTCTTATTAACATTATTATTTTATGTTAATTTTTATTTTGGAATAGGTTTACTTTTATTTAGGTTGAGTTTTATATGGGCTTAAATATATATTATATTAATAAGTGTAAAGTTGATTAATTTAGTTTAAACAGTTTTGAATTTTAAAATCGAAATCAAACATGATTATCTAACTCGACTTTAATGCATATATATATTGTATAATTTAATATAGTCGAGGGGCTAACTTTCAAATGTGCAAAGGCTATAGGGACTTGGAGCATATTTCAAACAGTATAATAATAAATAATAATATATAATGATAATTAATATATTATGTATTACTATTACAGTATGTGATGTAGTATTACATAATGTAATAATTGGTCCAAGATCAAAATCAAATTTACCAAACGGTTTGCTTGAATTGGCTCGATTTGGTCAGTTTAATTGGTTTTAATCATTAACTATAATAGATGATAAACTATTACATAATATAATAATATAGAATGCAGGGAGGGATCCACTTACATCAATGTAAAACTAACTAAAGTAGTTTTACTCTCTTTCATATCTCTATCTATGATTAATATTTTAACAATTAAACATTGAATTTATCAATACAATTATACTTGTCATGCATGTAAATTTTCAAACTGATCTAATATCTCTATCATATTGATCTCAAACACTATATCTATTAGTATTTATTGAATGATTAAAAGTTTTTATATAAAACAAATAATTAAAAAATTTTAATTTACATCAAATTTAACATGTATGATCTATATAAAATGTGACGATTGAAATATAAAATATGAATTGCGTTACTATTATATAAAAATAAAATGAATATTTATGTTTGAAATTAAAATATTTAAAATTTAAAAAATTTAAAATTTTTGAATGTGTCAAAATCCGTCTAACTTGACCCGAGTTCGAATCTAAAAATATTTGACCCGAAAAAATTTAAGTTTGAAAAAATCTGAATTCGAGAAAGTTCAAACTTAAAAATTTTCAAATCTAAACTGATTCCAACTCGAAAAATCCCGACTAAACCTTAGTATATGTATAAAAAGAGGGAGGAGACTGTTGGCTGCCGACCAGAGAAAATTAGAGAAACAGTAGGCATACTTGTATAGCCCCTGTTTATTTTTCGGATAAGTACAGATTTTATGATCCAAAGAAGCATATGTATGCGGCACTGACACTGTTCAGCTACATAAACAAACTCCAACCAACCAACTTTCATTTTATTTTTGATAGAACCCAAGTATTCTCCATGTCTGAAAATTAGTTCATGAAAACTAATTCTTTTGGGATTGATGGCTAGCCTCCTAATAATGTCACTTTGGTGTTCTTGGTTGTTCAGAGTATACTTGTAGCCAAATAATCTGTCAGGAACTACTCTCTGAATTAGTTGAAAGAGCCCTTGGGTCTGCTTTCCTGTGCTTCCATGTAGCCTGTTGTTCCTATTTTGACAGAGCATGTAGATGAACACATTCCAGGGCCCAGGCAAGTCTTAAAATTACAGGAAGAAGTGACTCGCCTTTTGAAACCCGAGCAATCCAAACAATTTTCTCTTGCCACCCCATATCTGTTTGAAGAACAGTCATGGAAGATATGATCTCTGGTTTCAATATTTATTGCACACGATAAATAATCTGGGAGAACCTTGCAGCCCCATGATATCAGCCAACTCTTTGTCAGTAACTGATCCCAAACAGCAACAGCAAGCCATGAGATAAAAGAGTGTTTCAGAATGGCGACTTGGGCTGAGCACCATACCAATTTATGCCAAAACACCTTTTCAAACTTGTGCCCAGATTTCTGAGCTTAAGCAATTTTTCCAGCCCCAACGATGGGATAGCCCTTAGCAACATTAGATGTACATAGAAACATTAATGCAATACTATAGCAGCTTGGTTGCTTTCTTGGATAATAGAAGGCAACCCCAAAAAAAAAAAAAAATTTGAAATAACTAGTGAACACAAAATCAACAATAAACACAAAGACAGGGGATTTTGAATTAAGAGAAATTAAAGAAAAACAATAAAAATCCATCCCTTTATTATTTATATAATCCAGTATTCTCTTTGGCTGCACTTCTCTTATATACACCAAAAGGAAAGGTATATACAACACAACACAACACAATACAATACAAGCAAGAGAAATCCAATGGTAAACTTTATGTTGGGGATGGGGATTTTGTTAATCCCCAAATAAACAAAGTTCCCGGTTATCTTTAGTATTACTCCACCAAAATGCTGCTAACATACAGCAACTTACATAATTATAATAACTACTATGATTGTTATACTAACTTCTGTATGAAGTAGTAAGTTTCACTCATCCTTCTCCTTCTGCTCTGCCTTGGAAGGAAAATTCCTCCATTGCTGATGCATATATTGTCTGTATTCTTCCCTTTAATTCACATCATTCATCAATCAATTCATAACAATAATAACAACAACAATAGCAAATGCACCAATATTGAAATCAATAAGACTTCATCTCTGCGTTTCCACAAAAGCCAAACCACTACGTACGGCTAATTTCCCACTAGGGCAGGTCTCAGCTTGTTGTTCCAGAGTTCCTTGTACCATTGAGCATCACTGCCTGTTCTTTTGGTTTCCACCACAACCAGCTCATCGGTTAACTGGTATACCTCAATAGCTACCCCAGAAATCCCTTCTTTTCCTTCCAATTCAACGCCCCATTGTTTCTTCTTCTTGACCTTCAATCTCTCACCCTGGCCTAATTGCTCCACTTTCTCCACCAATTTCTCTGGGGACTCTCTCAATATGAACCGTTCACCGTAATCGTGAGACTCATCCAACAACCCCGACAGGTTCAAACCCGAGGAGAAAGATATCAAATCGAATGCATTCATCTTCGAGCTTGAGGCCTGAGCGTCATCCTTGGGTTGCTCCTCGTGGAACTTGGGCTCTTTGTAACCCTTCCTGAACCATGGATCCTTAAGGATCTCATCAAGGGAGATCCTTGTAACGGGATTCGTATCCAGGAGTCGAGAAATGAACCGTTTCATATCGCTGGACATCCATTTAGGACAACGAAACTCACCGTTGTAGATCTTCCTGTACATAGCCATGAGATTGGGATCATTAAAAGGCAAGTAACCGGCGTTCATCACGAAGAGGATGACGCCGCATGACCACACGTCCACCTTAGCTCCATCGTATCCCTTCTTTGACAAGATCTCCGGTGCGACGTAAGCTGGGGTCCCACACAAGGTGTGCAGCATGCCGTCGGCTCGGATCTGATCGGTTACGGCGCTGAGACCGAAATCCGAAACCTTCAAGTTCCCGTTGTCGTCAAGGAGGAGATTTTCAGGTTTCAAATCACGGTGGAATATCCCACGAGAGTGGCAGTACCCGACGGCGGAGATGAGCTGTTGGAAATACTTACGGCTGAGATCTTCGGTGAACCTTCCTTTAGCAACCTTAGCGAACAATTCTCCACCTTTGACGAATTCCATGACGACATAGATCTTGGTTTTGGTGGCCAGAACCTCGTAAAGTTTGACGATATAAGGGTGGTTCAAGCGACTCATGATGGAGATCTCGCGCTTGACGTTGGACATCATGGTGAGGTTGGGTAGCTTCTTTTTGTTGATGACCTTAACAGCGACGCTGAGGCCGGTGCGGAGGTTTCTGGCATGATAAACCTTGGCGAAAGCACCGCAACCGAGGAGCCGGCCGATCTCGTATTTGCCGAAAAGGGCATTACCTGGGGCATGTCCGATCTCTAGCATTGCTGGTGAAGCCAGAGATCGAACCCAAAAGGAGGATTTCTTCAACCTGAAATACGAAACGCAAAACTTAATTTGATGGAAACAAAACCAGATGAAAAGGGAGGTCTTTTAGTTGGACTTTGATATTGGGAGAAAGACGTGTTTCATATATTAATATATTTTTTTATTTTTTTGGGTGGGTTTCAACAAAACTTAAAACCGATAGCGTGTTGGACGGTGGAAGTCTCCTGTCCGCTTGCCTAATTTACTTCAAATACGCGGACGGCGCTACGCAACAAAACATTAACTTTCCTAAATTTTGCCATTAACCCCTAAATTTAACTTTCTTATTTTCTTTTATTTTAATCATAAAAAAAATATTTATTTTAAAATGTAATACGACTGGATTTTAAAATGTAAAAACTAAAGAAATTCAATTTTTAACATATTTTAATTTTTGGAGTAAATAAAAAAAATCTCTAAAAGTGGCAGCTGATTATTGGGCGATGAGTTGACAATAAATGTGAAGCTGGCAATGTTGAATTTTAGTTTAGAAAATTGGACACCAACAACAACGGTTGTCTCAAAAGGCAGAGATTCCCATACGCGTTGTATCGCTTTCATTTTGAACTCACTCTTATTTTATATGCATTTAATTCCGATTAATACAAATTCAAATTGTTAAACATAATAAACATATATAACTTATTTTTAATATTTTAACAATAAAAAAAAAATCATTTGTAAACCATTTTTACTACACTAAAAATAGTAATTATTAGCTACTATTTTACAAATAGAATCAAAATGATTACATGTGCCAATTGCTTAATTTTTTGGAGTTTTAAATATAATTTAAAAGACATTTGTCATCATGTTAAGGAATTCTTTTTCTTTTAAAAGTGCAGATGTTGATTAATTTTTTTGGACTTATCTCTCGATTTAAGAAATCCAATTATTTAGAAGCTTCTAGATTATGTTAATGTAAAATTACTTTTCAACTAAGCAAAATCTAAGTCTAAGGTCTCTCTTGGATCATCATTATGTTTATTTACGATTAGTGTAAAAATAATAATAATAGTAAAATTAAATATTATACAAATATTATAGCATGAGATAAAAAAAAAAATTAATCGCAACCATGTCCTAAATTATTTAATTTGTTGTATTCCAAAAATCTATTGAAAAGTTACGACAATGGTTGAAGCAACCAACAAAATTTTAAAGAATAAAAAAAATAGAAAATATTTAAAATTTAAAAAATAAAAAAATATAATTTGTTGGCTTGAATGGGACGCTTTAGTTTTACTTGCTATAAAATTATAAAATAATTAACTAAAAATTATCATAAATAGTAACTCAATAAAACAAAATTGATAATTTGGTATTATTAATGGAACTTAATATAAACAAATTAGTTTTCTTATCTATGCGATGTGTGTATAAATTAATTATAGTCTTAAAAACAATGAAGATCTATCAAAATGTGAATCTATGTACCTTGGATTAATAATTGTGTAAAGTAATACTTATTTATAAATGTACGTGCTTATTATATTTAAATTAAAAGATACATTTAATAAATTAATATTTATATATATATATAATATTTACACATAATATAATTCAATGCATTGCATGAGCACATCGTTTCATATTAAAACATTTGTTTCAAATGTTTTGGAACAAACTTTTAATTATTGTAACACTTTTACCTGTCCCGACGATCGGTACAGATGGGAGATGCCACTGAAACATGTGTAAGCAATAATCTTTGAAATTATTTAAGAGTTAAAGTATAAACATTTTCTTTATAATATCATTAAATCAAGTTTTAAACCTATTGAAGGCTTTAAAATTATTTTTATGTCATATTCTAACTTAAGTCATGCCCACGAAAATGATCATAAACCTTCAAAACAATTTCAGAACTCATGCTGAAACAAGGAGTGAGGTTGCAACGTCGAAGCAAGGGACGCCATGGCGTCATTGGCTACCCAATGAAGTCACGATGTGATGTACATAAAATCACGATATTGTGAATCGAAGTCACAACATTGTGACACCGAGGTCCCAACATCACCTACTTAATTCCCCAAGACACTTCATACTCAATCACATTCAAATAAGGCTATTAATTACCATGAATATTCATGCCAACAACTAAAGAATGAGTTTAGTAGAATCATTATGTTGTTTTCAAGTAATCTACAATGTTTAATAAATTATCATGTCATGAATTTGTAAGTGTTATGTTTCAAAATGGAATTGCTACCACATTTAATACAAGCTCAAGAATAAAATGAAACTGACATATATGCATAAACTAAAGACCCTCTAGTACATGTCACTAGGAGTCACAAATACAAACACAATAGTTTCATACTCTCTTAATCTCGCTATGGTGTAGGATGATGATCCACGAGATGAACCGATCTTCCACAAGCAAAATATACCTGCGCACAAAGACAATGACGCGTTAAGCATGAGGCTTAGTAAGTTCAATGATAAATTCCTTGGGATACACTTTGATTAGCCATTGAGTAAAATTTAGCATGTAAATAACATATTACCACAAAAACAAAGGTGAATAACATTAAATTAATTAAATTTCCTTGTTGCTAAGCTTTATCCTAAACATGTATCTCAATCAATCAAGATTATATAAATATACAAAGTATAAGTTTTAGCATTTCTGCCCATGATCATTGATCTTCAACTTAACATCTTTTAATAGAATTGTTAGATCATGGCCTTTAGTTTACTTAGCAACAATATAAATTAGATACATGGGATTAACCAAACAAACACCCTGAAATTTACGCTAGAAGCGTATTTATCTGATACCTTAGAATTGGATCAAAATTGCACACAAGGCTTTGCCATGAGGCAAACACTACAGCAAAACAGACTTTTAGCGGCATTTTTAGTGGCGTTTTAAAGAAAAACGCCGCAAATATTATACATTAGCAGCGTTTGAAGGAAAACGCCGCAAAAAAATGAGCAGTAGCGGCGTTTATTTCTAAAACGCCGCAAAAAAGGATACATAGCGGCGTTTTACGCTAAAGGTCTGAGCATTAGCGGCGCTTTTGGGAAAACACTGCTAAAAGTCTGAGCATTAGCGGCGCTTTTAGAAAAACGCCGCAAAAGGTATGAGCATTAACGACGCTTTTGGGAAAACGCCGCTAAAAGTCTGAGCATTAGCGGCACTTTTAGAAAAACGCCGCTAAAGGTATGAGCATTAGCGGCGCTTTTGGGAAAATGCCGCTAAAAGTCTGAGCATTAGCGGCACTTTTGGAAAAAACGCCGCGAAAGGTATGAGCATTAGCGGCGCTTTTGGAAAAACGCCGCTAAAGGTCTGAGCATTAGCAGCGCTTTTCGAGAAACGCCGCTAAAGGTCTGAGCATTAACGGCGCTTTTAGAGAAACGCCGCTAAAGGTCTGATCATTAGCGGCGTTTCTCCATAAACGCCGCTAAAGGTCTGCTCATTAGCGGCGCTTTTGGAAAAACGCCGCAAAGATGTTAATATAGGCGTTTCGAGTTCAGCATTTCAAGATTTAGTGTACTTTATCAGTTTATGGTTTACGGTTAGTCTGAGGATTAGGGTTATGGCTACATTTTATGGGTTTGTGGGTGTATGGTTTAAGGTTCACGAGTTTAGGATTTAGGGTTTATTGAACGAAGACAGAATATCAAATTTGATTTAATCATTAAAAAATTATAAATATATATGCTATAAAATGGTAAGATTGCAATTTTTACTTACAAATTAATTTTAGCCCCTAACAAAATCTGATTGTGCATCTGTTTATCCTTAAACCCTAAACCCTAAACCTTACACAATCTAAACCCTAAACTATAAACCATAAATCTAGATTCTAAACCCTAAATCATAGCTCAAAACACTAGACCATAAACCCCTAAACTACAAACACTAAACCATTAACCATTAAACACTAACCTTAAACGCCGCTAAATGTTGAGCAACAATTCTATTTTCATTTAGGGTAATCGACACTCATGATTTCGATTTTATTCGATTTAATTTTCATTTTTTCTTATTTTTGTTTTGATTTTAATTTTATTTTGCTATTTGAAATTAACTGACTTAATTGTAAAAAGTGCGTTACAAATTAATAACTAAACCCTTAAGAAGTTTTGCGTTATCGAAACCCTTAAACCCTAACTAGTAATGTTAATTAAAATACAATTTATTTTAATTGAATATATAAAATATAAATATTTTATCTTACTTAAAATATAAATTATATTGATTAAAATATAAATTATTTTTAATCAAAAAAATAATGACACTTAGAAAAAATTTGAAAGTAAAAACATAGAAAAATATTTGTTAAAAATGAAAAAAATTATTAAATAATTTCTTATATAATCGTAACAGAGATAGTTTTAATTTTAAAATATTGAATTAATTCTAATGATAATTTAGGGTTTATGGTTTAATTTAGGGTATATAGTTTATGGATTAATCTTTATAGTTTAGGGTCTGGAGGTTATGTTTTAGGGTTTAGGGTTTAGGATTTAAGATTAAGGGTTAGGTTAGGGTTTAGGCCGAGTTTATAGTTTAGTTTTTATTATTTTAAAGTTATGGGGTTTTAAGAATAAATAATAAAGTTAGAGTCTTACTTGTTTAGGGATTTAAGTATTAGGGATTTTGATAAAATAGATAAAAATCATATTATTTTAGGGTTTAGGTAAGCAATTTGATTATTTTTTTAATTACTTCTGCAATGTAATATATATATGAGTTAAGGTGTATAATTTAGGGTTTTAGTATTTAGGTATGAGAAATTAAATTATAAAACTGTACAAATTAAACATTTTGTTAGAAACAAAACAAAATTAATTTAAAGGAATCAAATTAATAATTAAACTAAAAAAATTTATTAATATTGAAGGTATTAGCGGCGTTTTTAAGCAAAAATGCCGCAAACACATTACTAAACAAAACGCCGCCGTTTACGTTGGGCTTTAGCGGCGCTAGACATAAAAACGCCGCAAATGAGTAGTATTAGTGGCGTTTTTTTGGAAAATGCCGCAAAAAAAATTAATTTTAATTGAAACGGCGCCGTTTTGTATATACTGTTAGTGGCGCTTTCTTTTAAACGCCGCAAATAAAAGAACCAATATATTGAAACGACGTCGTTTTTTAGGGGATTTTAGTGGCGCTTCTTAAAAACGCCACAAAAGGGCCATTTTTTTAAATAAAACGTCACTGTTTTTTCTTTCGCAATTTTCCTTCTGTCGTTTTAACAAAACGAGCCATGCTGAAAATCCCTAATTTCTCTAATTTCTCCCCCCCAAAGCAGCAGAAGGAATCCCCCAAAACTTGATTAAGAAGAAACCCATCTCTCGCTCATCTCGTGCTGGTCTCCAGGTCCCTCTCTCTCTGTCCCCCCGGGGTTAATTTTCAGTTTGAATCAGCTTTTTCTTTTTTATTGCTTTTGTTTTCGTGTATTAGATTTGTTCACTGTTTTCGTGTATTAGATTTGTTTTCGTGAAAATCCCTTCATTTACTAGAAGTTCCTAAAGCAATTGCATACATTTTTCTCATTGTTTCCGTGTTAATGATGCAGAAACTGAGGCATGGTTTGTTGATTCTTTTGAGGAACGGCGTAGAGTGAAAAATCTCAGTAACCTTATTATACTTGGACATTCTTTTGGAGGATATATTGCTTCTAAATATGCTCTCAAGGTGACTGCTTTTACTTGTTAAATGTTTCAACGGAACAAGTTGATACCACATTTTTTGGTTCTACTGCCTTACATTTATTCTGTACTCTGTAGCACCCTGAGCACGTTCAGCACTTAATTTTAGTGGGACCTGCTGGATTTTCATCAGAATCAGATAGCAGTATTGAGTGGCTAACCCGCTTAAGAGAGACATGGAAAGGGGCAATTTTGAATCGTTTGTGGGAGTCTAATTTTACTACTCGGAAGATTGTAAGATTTGTTTATCTTGTTACCGATATGCACACACAACATACCTTTTTCACAATTTAAGATTTACATTTGAGTGATTTGAATTAGAATGCCATTTGTTTTTAACTTGTTCGTATGTTTTCTCATAAAACCTTCACAGCATATAAGTCTGGTGTTCCCTGTCATATTTTTGAACTGCTCTAGTTTTTGTCTTACTTTTATGTTGTTAGATATGAAGGCTGGCATTCAATCAAATTTTGGTGTGATTGTTCACTGTTTTCCTAATGTTTATTACTGTTGTCACAAATTGCATGCTTCTTGTATACATTTTCAATAAATCCTAGACTTAACTCATGCTTATGGGAGATAAAGAGTCCTGAATAGAAGAATGACTATCCCTTCTGGGGTATTAATCATTCTGACTCTCTCTCCCTGACCCTTTTAAGCAAGTTAATGATATGGAAAATACGGAAGTTTGACTTCCTTGGTTTTATTATAATTGATCACTTGTCGTTTGTTATATAGTTTAGTTTCTATTTTATATCTTTTTTAGATTGAATCACTCAAGTGTAAATTTATTTATAATTGAGTAACTTTTGACTGTAGTTTACTCTAAACTTATTAGGGTAAATTATGTTAGAGCTCATCCAACTATGTTTTTTTTTCATCTTTGGTCACTCAATTCTGAAATGTTATAAAATGGTCAACTATTTTTTTTTTATTTTTTTTTTGGTAAATTACAGTAGCATTCACCAAACTCTAAGTTTTTTCTTTTTTGGTATTCAACTATTTATTTTTGTTTTTTTATTAATAGCTTTACGTTTGGTTATTAGTGTAATAACACAAGGAAAATGCTTATTTCAAACATATGCTTTAAAATAGTTAGACATAAAATAAAAAATAATTAGTAGAAATTTAGACATGAAATTAACAAATAATAAAAACTCTTATAAAAAAAATAAGATCTTTTCAAAATAAGCAAAAAATTTTCCTTCTTTTTACAACAAATAATAAGAGCTGATATGCAATCACCATGAATGATATCTTAACTATCCAATAGTAACCTGTAACTTTCGAATAATAGTCACTAGATACACTAAAACAAAATTTTGTTTTACTTTAGTTCAAAAGTTTGGGATTAGTTGGTAAAATAAAAATTTGTTACTAAAATTTTGCACTATTTTATGTGTATTGCAGAAAAATGCCTAGAAGACGATTACGAGATTTAAGTATTGTCCACAATACTCCAAATTCGAGAAGAAGCAAATAGTGAACAACAAACATTTGTTGGATCTTCTAGTGTCTTAGGACATAGATGACGAGCTGCGAAGTTCGAGTAATGTTAATTTATTTTACATGCATGTTGAATTTTATTATTGATTCATTTTGCAATTTTAATATACTAATAATATATCATTTTTCAGTTGAAGGTGGTGGGGCGCTTGAAGAGGTCGGGGGCGTACACTCCTTAAAGATTTGTACGAGCTAGATCCATGCCGAGGATGTTAAAGTAAGGAGAAAGCAGTCATGGCCAGCCCGTTGGATCTGAAGCTCATTGTTAGCAAGCTATTTGGGCATTCTATCACGTAATGCCAATATGTTGCCCATTAACTACTTAATCATGGCATCACATGCTGCTGCCAACAAAAATCGGGCTCTCGATAATATTAAGGTAAAAACGTGAATGTAATTTATAATACTTTGGTTTAACTTTCATTTATATTTACTTTTTAAACTTTTGTTTTTTCAGGAGAGATTTGCTTTAGAGGTCTCCGATGATTATATTAAGAAGACGTTGGGTAAAAAATGGAGAGACCATAAAAGCACGTTGAAAAAACAATATTTTAAGATAGACATCAGCCTCGACGAAAAATTAAGAAATGTCCCGTCGGGAATGTTGAGGTACCAATGGAAAGATCAAGTTAGATTCTGGAATTCGAAGAAAGGAGAGGTATTACGTACTTCTAAAGTCTTATAAAATTTTTGGTTTACGATATTTACTATATACATAATTCAAATTTCATTATGTAGGACCGTGAGCGAGTTGGAACAAGCGTGACAAAGAACAAAAATTCACGCATTACCGAGTCCGAAGTTTTGCTTGTGTAGTGAGGCGAGGTATTATAATTTATTAATTATGTCAAATATTAATGAAATTATACTATTAATTTATATTCTTTCTGCTAAAATGTAGGAAGCCTCGTGCAGTCAAAAGTTGGGCGCCTTGACTTTTTGACATTACGCATAGGAAGAAGGATGGATCTCCGATGACATCAGAAAGGCTGCGAAAATTATGGTATATTTACTTAATAAAATTCTTCAATTACAAGTTATGTTGCATTCCTTCTTATTATATATTTCGTTTCTAACTCTTTCATTGATTTATTAGGATAAACTAAAGGAGACGAAGGTGGAGTATGAAGCGGCTGCTTCGACCGATAGTTCTGTTAATCTTGAGGAGATTGATAACAGATTATTACCGAAGTTTTGGGTCCTGAAAGGTACGACTGCTTCGACTGATAGTTTTGTTAATCTTGAGTATATTTATAATAGAATTTTCACTGATGTTTTTGGTTTTGAAAGGTATGATCGGGTGCGATTACAAGGATCTGGTGTTACCCCGACCCAATATTTTAGATCCGGCTCCCAGCAATACATGCCTTCCGGGAGTCAATCTCGTGCTGAAGTTCAGAGGCTCAAAGACCAGATAGCTCAGATGCAAGAGAGCACGGTTGAGCAGAGGCAGCAAATTGCTGATGTTTAACAAAAATATGAAGAACTCCAAAGAACGGTTAGAGCGAATCACGAGCGGTAGCGGCCGGGAAGCGGCGGCAGTGCGCGAGGAGGCAAATGCCGGCGATTCGCGAGGAGGCGGAGGCAGCATCGATGCTAGCAGAGCAGAACAGAAAGTACGATGAGCTCTAGCTACGGCTTGACAAATGATGCGAGATGTTTGGCGATGCAGAGGCCGCCATCTTAGACATGTACTTTCGTTGTTTGATTATTTTAAAACATTATTACATTTAACATTATTGTAAGAATATTTTTGATTATAATGCATTTAGTTTATTGAATTTGAGTTTTCATTTACAATCAATGCATTTGGTGTGATTTATATTCTACATTTGCTATTTTGGGTTGGAATTATATGCTATATTTACTGTTATTGGTTGGTTTTTAGTGCAGGAGGGGTATGATATAAAACAAATTGTACACTGCAAATCTGTACAAATTAGCGGCGTTTTTTTCACAAGCGCCGCTAAAGGTCATGACTTTTCGCGGTGCTTTTCTAAAAAACGCCGCTAAAGATCATGACCTTTAGCTTTAGCGGCATTTGTTGGAGAAGCGCTGCTAAAGGTCATGACTTTTAGCGGCGTTTTTTTCTCATAAACGCCGCTAAATTTTGCGGCGTTGCGCCACAAATACTTTTAGTGGCGCTTATAAACGCCACTAAAGGCCAAAAGAAACGCCGCTAAAAGTCTGTTTTCCTGTAGTGAAATTTGTCATAGTATTCTAACCACGAACTTTTAACTCAAAAGTGCATCTAGTCCCCTAATGGCATGTCAACCATATCCCAACTATTTGACTAAGTCACAAGAACATTCTATTAAAACTCAATTCCATTTATCAAATAACTTTTCAAGTCACAATATCTTTCATGCTGCACATTTTTAGAATATCATATCAAAACAGCACAATAACGATTTTTCAACATTTCTATTGCCTTCAAACACCTCAAATCTTCTAGTATAGTAAGTGGGTATTGTTTCGAGATTACGTACAATGAAATATAGAAAAGAATTCGAAGACTAATGTTACAAAATTTTAAAGAATTATTTTGATTTTTATAAAAATGAAAACTTATGGAATTTTAAAGGAGTTATAAGGATTAATTTTTGGAAATCGATGAAGTAAATATTAGATGTGTAATTGTGAAACACGAACTAAATTGAAAAGACAAAAAAGTTAAGGACACTAGTGTAATTTGACCAAATTAAGGAAAATAAAATTTAGTAATTATTTTGGAGCATAATGGTGACTCAGATTGATTATTAATTCGATGGAAATAACTTTGAGGACTAAATTGGAAAAATTAAAAAGTATAGAGACTACAGTGCAAATTTCCCAATATTGAGGAAATGAGTTGAAAAAGCATTGATTAAGTATTATACGATCATGATAATGTAGGGGTGTAAGCAAAATGATTTTTGGGACTGAATTGATTCAAAATAAGAGTTCAGGAACTAAATTGTAAGTTTTTTTATTTTTATTGGGAAAGGTCCTCAAATGCAATTTATGCATGAATAATTGTTAATTATGATTGAAAATTATAAATTAAAGGAATTTTGAATGATTAAGTGCCTTGGATGGAATAAAGAATAGTGATGAGATAAAAAAGGGGGACTGAAATGCAATTTTACCACATGAAGGGTAATTTGGTCATTTTACATGGATTATATTTGAAATATTAAATTGGAGATATTTTAGAAGTGGGACTGTATGTGAGTCGTTAGAATATTTTATTGGTGAAGTATCATGGACCACACATTTGAAATTATTATTTTTATTTAGCTTTTGACTTTTGACTTGAATTTTTAAACGAGAATAAAATAGAAGAGTCCCCAAAAGTCCCAAGTTGATCAGGAAAATTGGATGCTTAATTGCGAAACTTCTATAGATTTTATTTAAAACCTACACATGGAAACAAATAAATCCGTACGTTGAGTAATGGTTACTCAGTGGTGCTAACATAGTTCAAATTCAATTATAAACTTAATAAAAACCATATGCATCTAACTAGGAAGATAATTCATATTAACCAACAACCATTTCAAGAACACCATTTTCGTTACGTAAACACCTGAAATCATTAAACCATTTATGGTTTCATATCAGTGATCATTAAATCACATCTTTGTCAACATTTTGCATGCTTTCACATAACTTAATTTCGATGCACCTTCCGGGTATTCGCATATGATTTATCATATCCAAATCATGTTTTATATTAATATCAATATCTCATTTTAGATTCATATATGTTCAACACATCATTTTCACATTTTAATCCCATTTAACCAAATCAAACACAAGAACGAATACTCGAATCAATCCGCCATTACACCAAATATGCACCGAAGTGCTAATTGGGCATAAATGCATCGATCCCACCAACCAGACCAGAATACGCTTGTACCCCCAGGGTATTTGAGCTGGTGATACGTTCTTGACCCCCAGGGTATTAGAGAACTATCACAATATGTACACGCATAGCATTGAATCTCCCACCTATCAATACGGATCCTATGGCATGCCAACTATACCCACGACTTTATTCGACAATATTAATAGCACAAATTCCATTATTAATCATCACATACTATTAAACAAGCATATACATATATAAATCACATACACAATGATCTTAATCACATAATCAGGTATTTACGTACCTTTCAAACATAACCATATCGGTAATTAGCTATTTCTTATCATTTGACGAATCAAGCATATACATTCACTACAGCAAAACAGGGCTTTAGCGGCGTTTTTAGTGGCGTTTGGGCAAAAAACGCCACAAATATTATACATTAGCGGCGTTTGCAATAAAACGCCGCTAAAAACTGAGAAATAGCGGCGTTTTAGGGTCAAACGCCGTTAAAAATAAAGCAATAGCGGCGTTTTTAACAAGCGCCGCTAATAATCTGAGCAATAGCGGCATTTTTGTACAAACGCCGCTAATAATCTGAGCAATAGCGGCGTTTTTGTACAAACGCCGCTAAAAGTTGAGTAGCCATTTTTGTGTAGGGACTCGTTTCGATTTGATCCGATTTAATTTTCATATTTTTTTTCCTATTCTTGCTTTGAATTATATTTTATTTTGATACATTCACTTATAAGCAATGAGAAAGTTTCATTTTAGTTACTTAATTATGAAAAATTACAAATTTCTAACTAAACAATTTAGAAGTTTTCATTTAAGTTACAAATTAAGCTATTAAAATTGATTTATGGTTTAATGTTTAGTATGTTAATTGTATGGTTTAGGGTTTATTATTTTGGGATATGAGTTTAGTGTTTTAAAGTTTATTATATATTTGGGGTTTGTTGTTTAGGGTTTAAGATCTTAGTGTTTAACGATATTAAGGTTAATTTAAGTGGTAGAGTGGTAAGGGGTTAAGGTTAAGGTTAAGGGTTCATGGGTTTAGGGGTTAAGTGTTAAGTGCTTGTGGGTTAGGGTTAGGGGTTAATGTTTAGGGTTTAGGGTTTAGGGTTTAGAGTCTAAGGTTTAAGGTTTAAGGTTTAGTGTTTAGGGTATATGACCCAAAATCCAAAAACCAAAATCCCTGAAATCAGTTTCCCCTAATTCAAACCCACAAAATCCCTAGAATCGTATAACCCCGAAGCTGTTGGATCCAACCATCGTTTACCGATCCTTCCTTTTATTGTGAAACTGTCTTTCCATAACCC
The DNA here is from genome assembly GCA_025698515.1 of Gossypium sturtianum. Classification (NCBI taxonomy): domain Eukaryota; kingdom Viridiplantae; phylum Streptophyta; class Magnoliopsida; order Malvales; family Malvaceae; genus Gossypium; species Gossypium sturtianum. Next base: position 4,640,415 of record CM046944.1, on the reverse strand, counting down.
CGAATGGTATATGTATCCATTATTCGAATGTTTATTTCTTTAAAATAGGTTCAATTTTTTAACCTTAATTTATATATTAAATAATTTATTATATAATTGTAAAATAGATAATATGATTTTTAATATTAAAATTATCATTATATAGTTTAGGGTTTGGGGTTATGTGTTAGAGATTAGGGTTTGAAGTTTGGAGTTGGGGTTATGTACTGGGGTTTGTGGTTAAGTATTTAAATTTATATATTAAATAATTTATTATATAATCGTAAAAGTGATATTATGAAATTTTTATATAAAAATTATCATTATAGTTTTTAAACCTTTTTATTTCATATTTTGAAATTTTCTGTTTTTATTTTCTTACATAAAAAATTTATATATGTTAAAAATTAACACATAGAAAAAATTAATAACACATAGAAAAAATTTGAAACAAATTATAACATAGAAAAATATATGTTAAAAATGAAAAAAATTAAAATACTATGATTTAAAATAATTTTAAAGATTTATGGGTATATGACTGATATATTTTAAATTTATATATATTTAAAATAATTTTAAAGTTTTAAGTGTTAATGGTTTAAGGTTGATGGTTTAGATTAATTAGTGTTAATAATATTAAGTAATTGGAGTAATTAATAATAGTATAAAAATATATAGATTAAACGACATAAAAATTACCGGCGTTTAATAAAAAAACGCCACAAAATCCATCAATATATATTAAGACGGCGTCGTTTGAAACTTTGTTGTATGAATTAGTGGCTTTTTTGAGTAAAACGCCACAAAAATATATCAGGACGTCGTCGTTTAAAGCTATTTGTTAGTGGCACATCCGGTAAAACGCCACAAAAATCTGTCAAGTATTAGTGGCGCTAGTTCAAAAACGCCGCTAAAAGTCTATATTTAGTGGCATTTTCCTGAAAACGCCGCAAATATGTATGGACATTAAGCTTCACGTCGTCGTTTTATCAACAGTATAATGTGCAGTAAGGTGGACGACGTCGTTTTATCAACAATTAGTGGCGCTTTTTAGAAACGCCGCAAAACATAAATTGAGTTTGAGCAAAACGTCGTCGTTTTGCTGTGCTCGGTTTTATCCCCCTCCATCCCCGAAATCCCTAAGTGTTTCTCCTATAACTTTTCCTTAAATTTGTTTTCTGCTCAAATTTTTCTGCTCAAATTTTGTCGTCCCTAAATTCCGTCGTCCATAAATTTTTTTGCTTAAACTTTTCCCTAAGTTCCGTCGTCCTTTGTTTTCTGCTCAAATTTTTCCCTAAATCCCTAAGAGCTTCCTAAGTCCCCAACATTTCACGAATTAAAATTTCCCAATATCCCAACATTCAACAAACAACGACGGTATGGAATTTGTAAACAGAAACTTTTTTGATTTAGGGATTCTTGTTTATTTATATAATTTTGTTTTTTATTTTGTTTAACTTCTTTATTTTTGTGCTGCTGAGTATGATTTAGGTAAAAAAAAACTTGGTGGATTTGGTGGCCCATAGGGTCGTCTTCAGCAAAGGTACGAGGCTGGTTTTCGCCTTGTCGCTGGGTATGTTTTTTGTTATGATTATTTGCTTAATCTGTGTAATGTAGATGTGGAAGATATGTTTGCATGTGGCTTTTGAGAATTTTGATTGATCAATTTTTTGTTCTTTTTATCTTTTTGAATGGTGTTGTTTCTGTTATAGGAATGTTTATTACAGCATCGGGTTTGAGTTATTTATTTATTTTGATCGATCAATTAGAATGTTCCTTTTTAAAAGAATCTGGAGAATGGGTCTGTTTTATTTTTGGTGTGTTTGAATTCTAATGGTGCATTTTAATTTTTAGGAGAAAGATCCAAATGTGAATATCAAATGGGTCTATTTGATCTTTTGTTTTCAATGATTAGCCTCCTGGATATAAATTCTACAATCTTGTGGTAAACAGTAGTCAATTTGATTCAGTCCACTTGACTGAACTTGTAGCAATTTAATGTTCTTGTAAATTGGAAAGACAGCCATATCATTTGCTTCCAGCGTTCTCTTTAACCAATTAGACACATACCTATGTACAGACATTAGTGTTGCCATTTTAGGAATGAATTCATGAGAATGATTTCTAACTACATTGCTACCACGCCTATATCATCAGCTCCTAAAACCACGTTCACGCTCGTAAGAAAAGAAAATTCCTCTCATTAGCTTTGCCATCTTTATCACAAGCTTACCAATTACATAATTAGCCACATTTGGATTTTTATTACTCAATGACCTTTGTCGGAATCATTTTAATCCATTTTAATTTCAGTTTTTTAATGGGTTATTTGAAGGTTGGAGTGGATGTTTATTAAGGACATTGTTTACATGAATATCAAATGGCTTTTAATTTTTGGTATATTATCTATCTGTTTGTTTAGATATGAGTAGTTTTACAGTTCGAAGGATTCACTACATTCTTAGATGAGGGTTTGTTCGTTTTTCTTTTCTTTTGGTTTGTGTTGAGATAGTTCATTTAAGGTTCGAATTGTTGTTTATTACATTTTTTAGATGAAGATTGAAAATGGGTACTTCCTATTTTTGTTTTTAGGGTTGGTTCATTTTGAGGTTTCTATTTTTTTTTCATTCTTGGCATGCGCATAGCAAATGGATATATTACTTTGGTGTGTATAAATTGATTATGTTTTGTTTTTAATGGCATAAAAGTCCACATTTTAATTCTGAAATGTTTTATTACATTCTTCACATGAAAATTGCAAGTGGGTGCTACTGTTTTTGTTTTACTTTAGTTCAAAAGTTTGGGATTAGTTGGTGGATTTTGTTTTAAGTTGTTTTACTTTAGTTCAAAATGTGCGACATGAATAGACTTTTTGATCATAATCTATTGCTTAGGATTATGTTTAATTGTGAAGTTTCTCTCTTTATTTTACGTAAATTGATTGAATTTGATAATTATATTTTATGAAACTTGAAAATTAGTCTAAGTAGGTAATACAATTATACTTTCCTCCTAAATTAACATTAAAATTTTTAGTTTAGAAAATTATATGCAACAAATTAGTTAGCATTCGGCATTCTAAATTTATGTGTTTATTAATAGTTGGACTATATATCCATTATTGTAAAGGACATGAACACAATATACATATGTGTATGTATAATAAAAGATATAGGTATTTAAAAAAAAGTGATATAAAATAAGAATACTAATTTGAATATATGTGTAATACATATACATATATTTGTATAAAATTTCATACTATTGTTTAATAATGTATGTGAATAGACTTTTTGTTTTAATAAATTTCATATGTATTTGTTACAGATTGTATTGAGAAAGGTATCCGTACTTTGAAAGTGAGTAGAATTGAAGAGGACTTAGATCGACTACTGAATTGACTATTTTTCTTTCGGTCAAAGAATGTGAGTATTAGTTTTTAGTAAATAGCATTTTGTAATTAATCAATAGCATTTGTTAATTCATATGTTGTTTGTATTTCGATTCTTTCGCTTCCTACTGCTCTCCAGAATCGTCGGATTGGATTTATCGTAATAACTTAACAGTATGAAATCATTATTATTCTTATTTATATTCATTTTGCTGATTTATATTCATTTGATAGAAAAACATTAGATATCCAATTGTTAGTAAAGATTATTAATCTTTTGTATTTCTGACTGCAACCCCTGTTTCTTGGTGAGAGTGGAGTAGACCATCTTCTTGAAATTATTAAGGTACGTTTTAGTTCAAAATTCAGATCAGTAACAGTTATATCATGATGAATTTGTCCAAATTGCGGTTTATTATCCTGCTTGGTTGGTATATATGCTGTTTGTTCTATTGCTGTCCAAAAAAAAAAAGATTCAAAGTATATAGGCTGGAAACCTAAGGGTTGCCTTATATCTCACTCATAAGATATAACGGATCCTCCCAAGGTGTAACAATGCCACGTATGATGAATCTTAAAAATTTCTGTCCAAATTGTTTGTCCAAATTGCGGTTTATTATCCTGCTTGGTTGGTATATATGCTGTTTGTTCTATTGCTGTCCAAAAAAAAAAAGATTCAAAGTATATAGGCTGGAAACCTAACGGGTTGCCTTATATCTCACTGTAAGATATAACGGATCCTCCCCAGGTGTAACAATGCCACGTATGATGAATCTTAAAAAATTTCTGTCCAAATTGCTGTCCAAATTGCGGTTTATTATCCTGCTTGGTTGGTATATATGCTGTTTGTTCTATTGCTGTCCAAAAAAAAGATTCAAAGTATATAGGTTTGGAAACCTAACGGTTGCCTTATATCTCAACAGAAGATATAACGGATCCTCCCTGGTGTAACAATGCCACGTATGATGAATCTTAAAGAATTTCTCATCTAAATTGTTTGTTTATTATTGCTGTTTATTATTAATAATGTTTGAACAACCTCCAAATTGCTATCTAATCATGCCATATATGTTCACACCTCAACTGATTCTCAATTTGAAATTTTAATTTAACTTACATAATACATAATACATAACTTACATAAAATTATTTAACTTACATAACTTACATAGCTTTCATCAAATTATTTAACTTACATAATACATAACTTACATAACTTACATAATACTTGTATAGATAAACAACTTACCCGTGTAAATTACTGTCAACTTTAGACTTCAACAACTACGAAATGGATAGAACTTGGATGAATTTGTCAATGGTAAGCAACGTCTATCGATATGGAGTAGAAACTTTTCTAAATTTTGCATTTCAAAATGCAAGCCAAGAGAATATGATTCTTTGCCCGTGTAAGAAATGTTGCAATATCAATTGGCTTATCGTGAAGTTGTCTACAAACATCTAGTTGTTGATGGCTTTGTCCGGGGGTATAAAAAATGGATTTTCCATGGAGAGTGTACATCTAGTGGAGCCTCTTCATCGATGAATTTGGGTTATCCTCATAGTGCTTACAATCAGAATGTTAGAGAAGATGACATGGATGGCATGTTGCGGGATGCATTTAATATGCGCGGTGATGGTTTGCAATCATTTCCACATAACTTGGGTGCAACCGATGATTACAATTTTGGTGGAAATACTTTCACCGAAAGGGGAAGAAGTGTACCTGATGATCAGCCAAATGAATAAGCGGCGAAGTTCTACTCGTTACTTGGTGAAATGAACGAAGAACTGTATGAGGGATCTAAATTTTCAAAACTGTCTTTCTGTATTCGTCTTTTTCACTTAAAATGTTTGGGAGGGTGGACCGGAAACTCTTTGACAATGTTGTTAGAGTTTTTGAGAGAAATGTTCCCGTTTGCGAAAATCCCTCAATCTTCCAAAGACATGAAGAAACTGATCAAAGATTTGGGCCTTGGCTACAACAAAATTCATAGTTGCCCAAATGACTGCATGTTGTATTGGGGCGACCGGAGAAACCAACAGTGCTGTCATATATGCGGTCAATCCCGTTGGACGAATAGAAATACAGAGGATGGTAACAAGGATGAAAACGATGCACAGTCAAGGAAGACGTCAGTTAAGATTTTGCGGTATTTTCCGCTAATACCAAGGCTTCAAAGGCTTTTCATGTCATCGAATACAGCCGAGTCAATGACGTGGCACCATGATGGACGAACTGATGATAGATTGTTAAGGCATCCTGTAGATTCTTTAGCTTGGAAATCATTTGACTCCAAATTTCCAAGCTTTGCAAGCGATCCTCGGAGTGTGAGGCTTGGGCTAGCATCTGATGGATTTAACCCGTTCAAAATCATGAGCCCTGCGTATAGTACTTGGCCTGTGGTGCTTGTTCCTTACAATTTGCCTCCATGGGTTTGCATGAAATAATCATCCTTCATCTTATCCATGATTATCCCTGGAGAGAAAGGGCCCGGAAATGATATTGACATATATTTGCAGCCACTTATTGATGAGTTAAAACAATTGTGGGCTGGTGTTGAGACATATGATGTACTGAGAAAGGAGAACTTCAATTTACGTGCAGCATTGATGTGGACTATTAATGACTTCTCGGCCTATGTCAATCACTCTGGTTGGAGTACCAAGGGACGTTATGCTTGTCCTTGCTGTGCTGCGCAAACATGTTCGCAATGGTTATACAATGGGAATAAGTTCTCTTACATGGGGCATCGTCGGTGGTTACCGAAAAATCATAGATTTAGATTTCATAGTACTCAGTTTGACGGTACTGAAGAGTTCAGAGAAGCTCCTTCGCAGACCGGTGGATCTGAAATATTTTTCATGTTGAAAGATTTGAATTTCATTTATGGGAAGATGAATCAACCGCCCAACACGCAAAGAAATAGAAGATCAAGGGATGAATCTGATGATGAATCTGATGAAGAGGATGATCCTAATGAGGCGGACTTGTGGAAAAAAAGAAGCATTTTTTTTGAGTTGCCTTATTGGGAGCATCAGATTTTACGATATAATCTTGATGTCATGCACATTGAGAAAAATGTCTGCGAGAACATCATTGGGACTATTTTGAATGTCGATGGAAAATCGAAAGACAATCTTCAGAGTCGACTTGATTTAGTCCACATGGGAATTTGGCGTGAGCTTCATCCCGAATCACTTCCGAATATGAAATATCGGTTGCCCCCTGCTATTTTCTCAATGTCGAAGACGGAGAAAGAATTGTTCTGTATGGTGTTGAAGGATATAAAGGTCCCGGATGCGTATGCATCAAATATATCCCGATGTGTGAGTCTTAAAGATCGAAGACTATATGGCTTAAAATCGCATGACTATCACATCTTGATGCAAGACTTACTGCCAGTTTCTATGCGGTGTTGTATGTCGAAAAATGTGACGTCTTGTGTAATTGAGCTGTCCAATATAATGAAAGGCATTTGTGGCAAAGTTTTAGATGTTCAAGAACTTGAGACACTACAAGATCGAGCCGCATTGACTTTATGCAATCTGGAGAAGATCTTCCCGCCTTCCTTCTTCACTATTATGGTGCACTTGTTAATTCATCCTTCGTGAAGCAATACTTGGTGGACCCGTTTTCTATCGATGGATGTATCCCATAGAAAGGTCTTACTTTATTTGCAAATTATTCCTCCATTCACCTCAATGCCTTTAGTTGCAACTTTTGATAATGTTGTATATCGTGTTTAGGTTCCTATCCAAATTGAAGTCTTACTGCCGCAATAAGCGTTATCCGGAAGGATCAATTGCCGAAGGCTACTTGGCAGAGGAATGTATGACTTTCTGTTTGAGGTATTTGGAAGATGTCGAAACAAGAATGAACAGACCAAGTAGAAATGCTGGGCTCACAGAACATAACTTGGCCGAAACTTATTTATTTCAAAGTTTCGGAGAACCGATCGACAAAGTCAAAATTACAGAATTAGACGATATATCGTGGATCCAAGCACATCGATACGTTCTTTTTCATCATGATTCAATGGAACCATTACGCAAGTAAGTTCTAGAATTTGATAAATACTCATCAATTATAATTTGTTTGCCTTCTAACAAAGTAACCCTTTTTTTAACATAGTGAGTACAAACAAATATTGAGAGCTCGTTCACGGTCCCGAAGATCACATCGACGAGAAATTAATAAGTTGTTCACAGAATCATTTCATGAATGGTTAAGCCAAACGGTATGCAATTGAAGTTTTCATTGACAAGTAATAATGTTTTCTCGTAACATTTATAATTACTCAATTTACTTTCGGTTCAATAGGTTTGGAGTCAGAATGAAGTAAATGACGAAGTTAAATGGCTTTCACAATGTCCAAAAAGAATAGTGAAAAGATATAGTGCCTTCCTCATCAACAGATACAGATTTCGTACAAGGTATCGCGAGAGATTGAAGAGAACCCAAAATTGTGGAATTGTTGTTAATTCTTCAATTACAAGTTACGCTAGTGCTAGGGACAGTAATCTTGTCGAGGGGAATCTGGAGTATTACGAACTTATTACTGACATCATTGAGTTGGATTATTACGGAAAATGGAAAGTTGTCTTATTTTGAGGTGATTGGGCTGATGTGAATACGGCTCGCGGAATTAAAAACGATCAATATGGTTTTACAATGGTGAATTTCTCTCGATTGATTCACACCGGAGAACAACTGATAGACGAGCCGTATGTGTTTTCTTCTCAAGTGAAACAAGTTTTTTACTCGAAAGATCCAACTGATGAGGGTCGGTATGTTGTACTTCGAAACACCCCTAGGGACTTGTTCGACATGGGCAATGAAAGTAGTAGAGATGAAATCGTCGAAAGATCAGAAACTCTGCCTTTTCCAAAACAAAACCTAAATGAAAATATCCCTAGTACTAGTACACAATTTCAATGGGTTCGTCAGGACGTGGACGAAGATATTTATGAATTATGATGTAGTAAGATTTTACGATTTTTTATTTATATGTAATATTATAATTTTAATCTTGGTTATTTTATATAATTTAACTATTTTATATGTACCATTATTGTTGTCATTTGTTACTAAAATTTTAACTATTTTAAGTGTATTGCAGGAAAAATGAGTAGAAGAAGATTGCGAGATTTAAATATTGTAAATTCGGAAGAGGGCAATAGCGAACAGCAAACAATAGTTGGATCCTCGAGTGTGGCTAACATAAATGATGAGCCTACAGAATTACAAAGTAATGTTAAGTTTATTTTACATGCATGTTGACTTTAATTATTGATTCATTTTTCAATTTTAATATAACAATAATATGTCATTGTTCAGCTGAGACTTGTGGGACGCGCAGAGGTCGCGGACGTACCCTGCTTAGAGACTTATACGAATTAAATCACGTCAAGCGTGTGAAAGTAAGGAGAAACACTCATGGCCAGCCTGTTGGCCCTGAAGCTCGACTTCTAGCAGGCTATCTGGCATTATTGCACGGAATGCAAATATGTTTCCCATCAATTACGAGTCATGGCATCACATGCCTGATGCAAACAAAAAACAAGCTCTCGAGTGGTTTTATGTTATCCGAGTTTATTTTGTCAAGTTTCAAAAGAACGAGTGACTATTAGCAATCCATGTTATCCGTTCAGGCTATGCGAGTTTTGTTAAGAAAATAGCAACTCACCTAATAATTTGGTCGTTTGAAAACTTTGTTGCCTTTGCGTTTCTTTTTTTTAAAACATATCATGTTTCCAACTGAACATTAAATTGAGTATCTAAAACTTAAAACCCAAAGTTTAAAAACCGGTTAATAGTGGCCTTATTACAACGTAAAAACCAAATCAGTTATTAATGAAAATAAGTTAAGTCCTTTACTGAGACAAAATAGAACCCAAGCATGGCCACCTCGTGCTCCTCTTCAACCCGGTCCGTTGCACTATGTGCTACCTGAAATGATGTTAAACAACGGGGTGAGTCATAGGACTCAGTGTGCAACGCTCAAGCACCATCAAATCGGGCCTTAGTCCCACAGAACAGAATAACAGAATATCGCATACACAGAGAATGATGCAAAACCCATCCCAACCTAATTTCCATCCGCTACACACCTCCCGTACCTGTCATTCACACCAATGGGGATTTCTACAATCAACCCTCACCGCTACACACCATCGATGGCAGTCATGCTGCTCATCGGCAAAATCGTGACATAGTCACGAGAAATGGATCGTGGCGAGCCACTACACAGCATTGTGGCGAGCCACTACAACACTTCCCCTTTCACTTAATAACATATGCCCCATGCAAACATAATACTCTTCATACTCAGATATCACAGGTTTCGACATGCATATACAATATACTCATAACATACAACATATCATACCATCACACCATTTATTTTGATGTTACAGAAGTCACTAACCTGATAAATCGCCTTTCCCCTCCACGGGAATTTCAATAGCCATACCGAGTTTCCGGCATTTAACAGATTATACATAAATATATATATATTTACAGAACACCATAAAACAGGGCAATGTAAATGATGTGAGGAGTTACACACCTGATTACGTGCAACACTAAACTATCTACGACGCTGCTATCACTAGCTGGAATCACGACTATTTGCCTACTAATCTGCTCAGAAGCTGGCCCACACCCAGGTGGCCAGTCACGAACAGCAGACACAACCCTCTTCTTGAACTTAGGGATCGAACCCGAAGGTTTTCTTCCCTCTCCAACTTGTATGTTTCTTGCATCCATTAAAAGCCTCGTCAAAACTCACTACGAAAGATGTGATTTCGAATATCCACCCCAACCAGGTTAAGACAATAGATATACAATGAATCGATTAATAGAACCACTAGAAGGGATCTTCTTACCTAAATCGATTGAATCCCGGAGTTAGCAGACTTTGGTTAACACGCTGATCGCACCTTCGACTTTCTTCAGGGTTCGGCACAAGTAGCCACAGCAGTGAAGATTCGGCTTGAAGATAGCACTCTAATAGAATAGACAACCAATATGTTCAGGGGTTCGGCTTCTAAGAGGAGAAAAAGGAAGCAACTTAACAGGGTTTTAAGAGAAGATTCGGCCAAGAGGGGAAAAGAAAAAGAAATAGGAAACAATAGAGAACTTACCAGAATATGGAATAAGAACTCGGCTATGGTGAATACTTCGGAAAGAGAGAACAAATGGAATGATGCTTGAGACTTAGAGATTTCAAGCTAAGAGGAAAATGAAGGTGTAGTTTCTGGCTCTTAGTGGATAGAAAGAACAAATACAAGACAATGAAGATCAAGTAGATTCGGCTAGAGAGGAGTTTCAAAATAAAAGAAAAAGAAAAAAAAAGAAAAAGATGTGCAACCTTGGTCTTCTAGTTTCGGCTATAGGTCAAAAGTAGAGAAGAGTGGAAAATGTTTAGATGATTTTCGGCAATAGAGAGGATGAGAGGAAAAAAAAAACTAATACGAAATGTGAAGCACACACCCTAATGCGGAAAAATAACCCACTACATACTAGCAACCAGATCACCAAATTTTGGCACTCTCCCCTAAAGCCAAAACCGAATGCTCCCCTCTCTCACACTCCTCAAGAATTCGGCTAACACTCCCCCACTATGCTGTCCCTTCAATCTCTCCCTGCTCACCTCTCCTCCACACATTCAAACCATTTTGAATTATTCAACCTCCTTAAATTCTCTCCACCTTTCATTTGAAATGCTTGACCAAGTCTTACCTCTCTCCTCCAGAGTTTGATTGCCATCCAACCACCTCCCTTGCCTGAGCCAAAAAATAATACTCCCTTCTTTGCTAAGTGTTTGAACCCCTTCCCTCTGAGCTCCTTGTGACGCCACCTCCCTGCATGCTAAGTGGCGTCACCTTGCCACTCCTCCACTGCATTTCCTTGTGTCACCAAACGCCAACTAAAATGCCTAATGTCCTGCTCCTATTTGGCTATCCTCTAAAAAGTACCAAAACTAAAATTTCACCAAGGCTTCGGCTTAACCCCGAGCTTCCCCGAGGCCCCCAAACACAACCAAATGACAAGCATAACACATCGGTACACCTAAAACATAAAAGATGCAAAGCCTCTAAATCTCGGATGTTACAGTTCTACCCCCCTTAAGAAAATTTCGACCTCGAAATTACCTGATCAAAAGAGATGCGGGTATTGCTGTCGCATAACATCCTCTGGCTCCCAAGTCGCTTCCTCTGTACCGTGGTTCCGCCACGAAACTTTAACCAAGAGAACTGACTTCCTTCTCAACACCTTTACGTCTCGCTCCAAGATTTGCACTGGCTCTTCCTCGAGGGACAAGTCTGATCTTACCTCAATCTCTTCCACTGGCACGATGTGAAATGGATCAGAAAGATAACGTCTTAGCATCGATACATGGAACACGTCATGAATCTGTTTTAGCTCTGAAGGCAACTCTAGCCGATATGCCACCGGTCCCACACGTTCCAATACCCGGTAAGGCCCAATAAACCTGGGACTTAGCTTGCCCTTACGACCAAACCTCATCACCTTTTTCCACGGCGCGACCTTCAAGAAAACTCGGTCACCCACTGCAAACTCTATGTCTTTCCGCCTCAGATCTGCATAAGATTTCTGCCGGTCGGACGCTTCCTTTAACCGAGCCCGAATTAACCTAACTTTCTCTTCTGTCTCTGAAACCAATTCTGGACCCAACATCTGATGCTCCCCCAACTTTGTCCAGCAGGTAGGAGTACGACATCTTCGTCCATATAGCGCTTCATAGGGCGCCATCTGAATACTAGATTGGTAGTTGTTGTTGTACGCAAATTCGGCCAAAGGTAAATACTCCTCCCAACTACCCCTGAAATCGATGATACAAACTCTTAACATATCTTCTAAGATTTGGATTACCCTCTCAAACTGTCCATCCGTCTGCGGATGAAACGCCGTGCTGAAATCTAGCCTTGTGCCTAAAGCCTGCTGCAACGCCCTCCAGAATCGCGACGTAAATCTAGGGTCCCTATCTGATATGATTGACACTGGTACCCCATGCAGTCTCACAATTTCCGCTACATACAGTTTAGCCAACTTTTACAGAGAATAATCGACACGAACAGGTAGGAAATGAGTGGATTTTGTCAGCCGATCCACAACCACCCATACCGAGTCTTTCTTAGTAGGCGTAAGGGGCAGCCCACTAACAAAGTCCATAGTGATTCTTTCCCACTTCCACTGTGGAATCTTCACCGGTTGTAACAACCCCGAAGGCAATTGGTGTTTAGCTTTGACCTGCTGACACGTTAAACACTTCCCCACAAATTTCGTAATTTTTCGCTTCAATATCGGCCACTAAAATTGTTTCCGTAGATCCCGATACATCTTACTTCCTCCAGGATGCATAGCGTAAGGGCTACTATGCACTTCCTGAAGAATCATCTGTCTTAACTCTACATTCTTCGGCATGCAGACCTTTCCACGGAAACACAAAACCCCGTCGTTACTTAAACTGTAATCCTCTGTTCCACCATGTAACATCCTAGATTAGGGGTTATGCGTTCGTGTGTAATTCATGAGATAGTGGGCTCAGTGGGTGTGTTGGATGTGTTCTGAGGAGTTCTAGGAACCCTAAGGTGCATGGAAATGTATGGAAATGTAAGGCAATGTATGGAAATGTAAGAAATGTAAGAAATGCTTTGGAAACGTTAAGTTTAAAAGAGGAAAGTGAACATTTTTGGAAACTAGGGGATGTAAGGAAATGATGTGGAAATGATTCAAAAGGAAAGTAAACATTTCGAAACTTGGAAATGTAAGGAAATGTCAAGTTTAAAGAGCCAAACGAAAATTTTTGAAACTTGGAAATGTAAAGAAATGTCAAGTTTTAAGGCTTAAAAGAGAAAACTAAGGCAAGGTGGCCTTAAGAAAAATAATATGAGGAATTTGACACACAAACAGGCTTGGAAAAGTGGCCTGAGATGCCACTTAGGGCCTCTGGAAATGGCGCCACATGCAAGGTGTTGGGCCGAGTTCGAGTCACATGGGAAGCAAATAAAAGAAATTTTATTTTGCTTCCGGAAGAAAGAATTGGACGGCACATGGCTATAAATTAGGAGCTTTTATTCTTTTATTTTTAAGAGATAAAGGGTGGATAAATAAGGGATAAATAATGGATTTATTTTAGATTATTTTCAAGAGATAAATGTGGATATTATTTCTTTTATTTTGATAGATAAGGAATAGATAAAAGAGGATTATTATTAGTATTATTTTTATTAAGAGATAAGAGATAATTATTGGATTAAGTTTTATTAAAGTGATAAATCGAGGGATAAAGCTATCAAAATAGAAGAGTGGTGGCCAAGTAAAGGACTCTAGCTAGTAATTTTGGCTATAAAAGGAAGAGTAAGGCTATTCTTCATTCATTCTTTTCTTTTCAAGAAAACCTCACAAAATTCTCTAAAGTTTCTCCTCTTCTCTCTGCCAGAATTTTCTCTGCCATTATTCTTTTTTTCTTTCTTTTTCTTTTCTTCTTCTATTACAAACACAATCAAAAGCCGAAGATACCAATAGCCCTAGTCGATTTCTCACTAAGCCTCAAGAGCCAAAATTGTTATCCACATCAAAGCCATAGCCGAATCTTTGCTAAGGGTTCAAGCAAGAGTTCCATCAAATTCTTGATGAGGTAAGATTAGGTTAGATTCTCATTCTATTTCTTTTAAGGTCATTCGAAATTAAGATTCTAATACCCTTAATATCTCATTGTCAAGAGATCTTTCGGGATTTACTAAGTGTCGACTACAAGGAAGGAGAAGTTCTTTTCCCGAAGGTACACCATAAGCGCGTGTTCCTAGTTATTCGGTGAATTTCGGGATTTAAGAATCTAAGGTAAGTCATATTTAACATACGGCTAAGGGTTATTTGTTGTGAATAAATGTTAGAAATTGATCTAACATGTAGTTATAGGGATTTCGACAGAGGGATACAAGGATTTTGGGATTTGAGAATTTCAAGGAATTTGAGATCTAAGGCAGTAGATCAGATTTCGGGATTTCAAGGAATTCGTTAAGCAAATCAGGTGTGTACCCTACCCTAAGTTTTGATAGGTTCATGGCTATGTTTAAATTAAATGTATTATTAAGAATGTGTGTACTCATACTAACCTTCGATATATCATATGGCAATTATTTTAATATATGAATATGCATAAGAATGTGAATGTGGCTAAGTACCACAAATGTGGTAAAAGTACCCAGGTACGTTTCCTACTTCTGATAGGATTATGAATATGATATATTTTGAACATATGAATAGTAACATGAATGAGAATTAAGTATGTTATGCATGATATAAAATTTATGGGGCATTCGGGATCTATGTGAAAGGGAAGAAGGTGTTGACTTGGTCTCACCAACGGAATATGGTGACTACGGTCACAAAATTTGAATATGGTAACTTCGGTTACATTATCTCGAATTTGGTAACTTCGGTTACATTATTTGAATATGGTGTCTAATGACACAAATTATATGGGCGATGAGCACGCCGATTGCAAATGATCGCCTTCGATGGTGTGTAGCGGATGGAGGTTGACTTAGTAGTCCCCACGGTGTGGTGACCGGGCAATACGGGTGGTGTGTAGCGGATGGTTAATTAGGTTTGGGTTTGGGAATGCATCATTAATTGTATTCTATGATTTGAATGTGTATCATTTGCATGCCCGATTCTATTATGACTTAGTGTTGTGTACACATTGAGTCTTTTGACTCACCCCGTTTGGGAATATTTTTCAGTGATGATGCGATGAGTGGACCCTGGGTCGGCAGAGCTTAAAGGTGGCCATGCATAGCAAGAAATTTATGATTTGGACTTTCAATTTATTTTAAGTATTTTAAGTTTTACTTTGGGATCATTGATATAATAAGGCCATTGTGGTTTACTCTATTTTTCTTTTATTTATTATGTTTATGGATTTTTATCAATTAAAGTTTAAGTAAATTCCTTTTTAAAATTAACTCTAAATGTTTTGTCACCTTAAATAAATGGGTTTTAACATAAGATAAATTTGTTTTCAACTCAAGCCCAACCCAAACAATATTTTTTTAAAAATCATACAAGTTTTTCCTAAGTAACAAAAGAATTTTGAACCGGTTTACTTGAGGAACATACCAAATCTGGTCAAAGCTCGTGGGCCGGGTTTGGGGTGTTTCACACCATCCTGTACTTGTAGAAGTCGTGCACTCAAGACATCATCCAGTAACTGTTTCTCCTTAACTTGATCTACCCATGACGGCTTTACTTGGAGTTCAGCTAACAGAGTGCCATCCTCATACAGGCTGAGATGAGCGAACATTGCCCTTAAATCCGTTATCACATTCCGACTCAGCGCATCCGCCACCACGTTAGCCTTACCGGGATGATATTCGATCGAACAGTCATAGTCCTTTAATAGCTCAATCCACCTACGTTGTCTTAGATTCAACTCCTTTGGGGTAAGGAGGTACTTCAGACTCTTATGATCGGTGTAAATAACAGACTTCTCCCCATACAGGTAGTGTCTCCAGATCTTCAGAGCGAACACTGCCGCAGCCAAATCCAAGTCATGCGTGGGATAGTTCAACTCATGCGGTGGTCTTAACTGTCGGGACGCGTACGCAACAACCTTTTCGTTTTGCATCAATACACATCTTAAACCCGTGTGTGACGCATCACAGTAGACGGTAAACTCTTTCCCCGCATATGGCTGAATTAATACCGGCGTTTCTGTTAAAATCCTCTTCAACTTCTCAAAACTTCCCTGCTGCTCAACTGCCCAAACGAAAGGTACCCCTTTTCGCAATAACTTGGTTAATCGTGCTGCAATCAAAGAGAATCCTTCCACAAACCTTCTGTAATACCCGACTACCCCAAGAACTCATAATGCCCGTAGCGGGTTCGAAATGCCGTTTTATGAATGTCCACTTCCTTGACCTTTAACTGATGATACCCAGACCTTAAATCTATCTTAGAAAAGACTGTAGCCCCATTGAGCTGATCGAACAGATCGTCGATTCTCGGCAGCGGGTACTTGTTCTTTATTGTCAGCTTATTCAGCTGGCGGTAATCAATGCACATACGCATGGACCCGTCCTTCTTCTTCACAAATAGAATCGGTGCTCCCCACGGAGACACACTCGGTTTGATGAAACCACGATCCAACAGTTCCTGGATCTGAGCTTTGAGTTCTACCAGCTCCCTCGGTGCTATTCTATAAGGGGCGATGGACACCGGAGCTGTACCTGGGAGTAGCTCGATTCCAAACTCCACTTCACGATCCAGAGGTAACCTTGGCAGCTCCTCAGGAAAGACATCCTCGAAATCCTTTACTGTTCTAACCTCTCTAACAGTCACCTCCTTTGCGTCCAACGAACTAATAAAAGCTAGGAATGCACTGCATCCTTTTCGAACCATCTTAACAGCCTTCAACGCAGAAACCACATTAGACAAATAGTTCCTTCTTTCCCCTATAACAACCACCTCCTCGTTTCCCGAGGTACTCAACACCATGTGCTTAGTCTCACAATCCAGTTTAGCACGATGTTTAACCAACCAATCTATTCCTAAGATAAGATCAAACTCCCCAAAGGGTAATTCCATTAAGTCTGCTGGGAATACTACACCTTGAGTCTCCAGAGGTACATTCCTAAATAATTTATCCACTATTATAGATTGTCCTAGCGGGCTAACCACGGTCATCTTCCTAGTAGTTATCTCAGATTCTATACATAAAGTCTCAGATACCGAGCATGCAACATAAGAGTGGGTTGATCCAATATCAATCAAAGCAAGAAATGGATTATCAGCGATAAAAAACGTACCGGTTATAACGTCCGGTGCGTCACCATCCTCCCGCCGACGAGCTGCATAAACTAAACCCGACTGTCTTGCGTCTGTATTTCCAGCACCCCTACCAGGTGCTCCACGACCCCGACCGAACCCATTACCTCATCTGACTTGCCCACGACCCCTCGGTAATGGTTGACCACCTCTCCTAATCTGATCAGAACCTCGTCCAGCTGGCTGTACCCGATCCACCCGCGGACAGTCTTTAATCATATGATCCATAGATCCACACCTGAAACACCATCCGGTTCTCCTTCTGCACTCCCTAAAATGCACCTTCCCACACAAAGCACATGGTCGATATTGATCCCCTGTAGCAGATGTCTAAACACGAGTTGGCCCATCAAACCTAGGTCTTTTTTGAAAACCCCCAGATGACCCCGACGACCCAAAACTTCTCTTATTCTTACTCTGATCCTTATCTTTATTCTGCTTCTTGGTCCGCTTTACCTCTTCAGCTATTTTAACTTTCTCAACCAGAACGGCAAAGTCTCTTTCTTGCTGCGGTGCTATCAATACTCTTAACTCATCCCGCAGTCCATCTTCGAACCGTACGCAGCGCTCGTAGTCAGTCGCAACAATACCTCGAGCGTAACGGCTCAAACACAGAAATTTTGCCTCATACTCAAACACAGATTTGCTTCCCTGAACCAAATTCAAAAATGCCTTCCTCTGGGCATCCACATAGCTGGCCCCAACGTACTTTCCCTGAAATGACACCTTAAAGAAATCCCAGTCAATCCGGTCTGCTGGAGTACCCTCTTTTACCGTAAGCAACCACTGGTAGGCCTCGTCTCGAAGGAGAGACACCACCCCTTTTAACTTCTCCTCTGCCGTGAAATCAAGATCATCCATTATGCGTTCACTTGCCTCTAACCAATACTCAGCTGTGTTAGGGGCTACGCCAGAAAAGCCCCTAAACATTTCTGCTCCATTGGCCCGAAGTCGTTCAGACACAGATTTCCGAGCCCCAGTACCCATGCCTGCCCCAGCAACTCTCTCTAAAACCCGCAACATTACCTGAGACACCACATCGTCCCCACCTGTTTGGTCCTGATACTCCACTTCCGCGGCTGGCGGCAGCGGCATCTCGTTCCCTGACCCATGACCAGACCCTATTGGTTCTGACACCGCCATTTTGCCTCTACCACGTCCACGTGCATTACGTCCACGTCCCCTACTACTCATCTCTGTCGTATCGTCTTAATCTGATTTAGAAATTTTATGAATTAGTATTTCTTTTCACTGTTTATTAAGGAAAAATTTTTATGGAGTATAATTACGAGTAGTTTCCACGATTCACATACAACCTAACAGTTTCCATTTCTAAAGTATAGTTCCTCAGTTCTAACATCCATAGCAATATATTCACATGGCACATGCTATTCATATCAATTAGAAACTTACCTGGCAGACTTGGGCCGGAGACGCAGGAGCCATGCTAAGAAAAACATGTAATTTTTTTTAAAACCATCCTTGGTAAACGTTTTGGACCCAAAACCCGAAGCTGAGCTTTTGAATCTGGCTCTGATACCAATTTGTAACACTCCAAACTCGGCCTAAACACCACGACCGGATCTGGCATGTCACTAAGGAAAAGTTTATAAAACACCGTGCATACTTAAAGGAAATGTTAGAATTTCGAGTTTAGTGGTTGTCTAGAAATCTTAGTGGTTTTATGTTATCCGAGTTTATTTTGTCAAATTTCAAAAGAACGAGTGACTATTAGCAATCCATGTTATCCGTTCAGGCTATGCGAGTTTTGTTAAGAAAATAACAACTCACTTAATAATTTGGTCGTTTGAAAACTTTGTTGCCTTTGCGTTTCTTTTTTTAAAACATATCATGTTTCCAACTGAACATTAAATTGAGTATCTAAAACTTAAAACCCAAAGTTTAAAAACCGGTTAATAGTGGCCTTATTATAACGTAAAAACCAAATAAGTTATTAATAAAAATAAGTTAAGTCCTTTACTAAGAAAAAATAGAACCCAAGCATGGCCACCTCGTGCTCCTCTCTAGCCCGGTCCGTTGCACTATGTGCTACCTGAAATGATGTTAAACAATGGGGTGAGTCATAGGACTCAGTGTGCAATGCTCAAGCACCATCAAATCGGGCCTTAGCCCTACAGAACAGAATAACAGAATATCGCATACACAGAAAATGATGCAAAACCCATCCCAACCTAATTTCCATCCGCTACACACCTCCCGTACCTGCCATTCACACCAATGGGGATTTCTACAATCAACCCTCACCGCTACACACCATCGATGGCGGTCATACACTGCTCATCGGCAAAATCGTGACATAGTCACGAGCGGAATGATCGTGGCGAGCCACTACAACGAGATCGTGAGCGAGCCACTACAACACTTCCCTTTCACTTAATAACATATGCCCCATGCAACCATAATACTCTTCATACTCGGATATCACGGTTTCGACATGCATATACAATATACTCATAACATATAACATATCATACCATCACGCCATTTATTTTGATGTTACGAAGTCACTAACACGATAAATCGCCTTTCCCTCCACGGAATTTCAATAGCCATACCGAGTTTCCTGCGTTTAATGTGATTATACATAAATATATATATATATTTAACGAACACCATAAAAGAGGGCAATGTAAATGATGTGAGGAGTTACACACCTGATTACGTGCAACACTAAACTATCTACGACGCTGCTATCATTAGCTAGAATCACGGCTATTTGCCTACTAATCACCTCGTGTAGGCGGCCCACGCCCAGTGGCGATCCACGAACAGTGGACACAGCCCTCTTCTTGAACTTAGGGATCGAACCCGAAGGTTTGCTTCCCTCTCCAACTTGTATGTTTCTTGCATCCATTAAAAGCCTCGTCAAAACTCACTACGAAAGATGTGATTTCGAATATCCACCCCAACCAGGTTAAGACAATAGATATACAATAAATCGATTAATAGAACCACTATAAGGGATCTTCTTACCTAAATCAATTGAATCCCGGAGTTAGCAGACTTTGGTTAACACGCTGATCGCACCTTCGACTTTCTTCAGGGTTCGGCACAAGCAGCCACAGCAGTGAAGATTCGGCTTGAAGATAACACTCTAATAGAATAGACAACCAATATGTTCAGGGGTTCGGCTTCTAAGAGGAGAAAAATGAAGCAACTTAACAGGGTTTTAAGAGAAGATTCGGCCAAGAGGGGAAAAGAAAAAGAAATAGGAAACAATAGAGAACTTACCAGAATATGGAATGAGAACTCGGCTATGGTGAATACTTCAGAAAGAGAGAACAAATAGAATGATGCTGAGACTTAGAGATTTCGGCTAAGAGGAGAATGAAGGTGTAGTTTCGGCTCTTAGTGGATAGAGAAAAAACAAATACAAGACAATGAAGATCAAGTAGATTCGGCTAGAGAGGAGTTTCAAAATAAAAGAAAAAGAAAAAAAAAAGAAAAAGATGTGCAACCTTGGTCTTCTAGTTTCGGCTATAGGTCAAAAGTAGAGAAGAGTGGAAAATGTTTAGATGTTTTTCGGCAATAGAGAGGATGAGAGGGAAAAAAAAACTAATACGAAATGTGAAGCACACACCCTAATGCCGAAAAATAACCACTACATACTAGCAACCTGATCACCAAATTTCGGCACTCTTCCCTAAAGCCAAAACCGAATGCTCCCCTCTCTCACACTCATTGTAACACCCCAAACCTGGCCCAAACGCTACAACCGAATCTGGTATGTCACTTAAGAGATTTTACATAACATGTCGCATTTTGGAAAACAATTACTAGGTTTACACCTTTATTTCGAAAGCTTAATAATTCATTAAAGTATAAAATATTAAGTAACCAATTATCTTGGTAGATTTTATATAGAAACCGAAATTTCATGCAGGTCTTAACTTAATTGAAAATGTAAAACTTAAAACCCAGTAATACAAGCCCAACAAAATCCCAAAACATAAATGGTAGTCTAGTGGCCCATGGCCTTATTACAAGGAAATTTGAACCCATTAATTAAATGAAAATAAAAAAATAGACTAAGTCTTTTTGCTTGAATTCTCAAAGCTCATCGCATGGCCACCTTGCTCTCCTCTCTCGCCCGGTCCGATGCCCTAAGTGTCACCCGAGATGGTTAAAATTAAAGGGTGAGTCGCGAGACTCGGTGTGCAACCCTCATGCACCATTAGATTTGGGCTTTTAGCCCCATAAAATGTAATAATCAAAATATAAGTAACAAAAAATAATATGCAAAGCCCAACCCATATCCTAGGTGTCCATCCGCTACACGCGCCCGTACCGACCATTCACACCATTGGGGATTTCTACAATCAACCCACACCGCTACACGCCTTGATGGCGATCGTCTTTGCTCATCATCGATCATGGCCGTAGCCACTACAACGAATCACGGCAGCCTTCACAACGAATCACGGTGAAGGAATCACATAAATGCATCACGGTAAAAACCGCTACAACATATAACTTCCTCCTTTCATCAACCCAACCCATGCAATAACATATAATCAATATTCTTAAATCATTTAATCAGAGCATTCACTAACCTGGTGATTTGCTTTTACCCTCTTTGGGTTTCCGTCATTATGCCGGGATTTCAGCATTTATCAAAACATATAAGACTTATAATCATATACTAATCAAACAGATCTAGATGGTGTGGAGAATTACACACTTGATATTGTGAAATCCAATATTCTTAATCGATGTCCTTGCTATCTGGATCTATTATCATCAATCTATAGCGTTGCTTAAAAGCCGGAACAATTGCGAAAATAGGCCTCTCCTATATTCAGCCATGGTTAGTATTCTACCCGATTTTATATATATAAATAAACAAATCCTCTTACCTTGAAATCCCGAAAGTAACAGGATTCTATAACTTAGAGATCTATGCGATTGGCCTCCTTCTTCAAATCCCGGAATGCCGGAAAGAAGAGTGAAATAAGAGATTATTTTCTAATAGCCATTCGACTAAGGCCTTTTGAAAAGCCGAAAGAACATTGAAATCCCAAAATCAATACTTACCTATTGTTTCCTTCAAGACTCAGCACAAGCAAACTCCTTTGAAGAGAATTCGGCAACTTCAGGAAGTGAGATCTAAGAATTTCGGCTTTTAGAAGATGTACGAATTGAAGAGATGGCTAAGAGAGATTCGACCAATGAATATTAATGAGAAGAATAGAATAATAGAGATGTGATTTCGGCTTTTAGGGATTAAAAGAAGAATAACAATAGAGGTTAAAAGATTTGGCCAACCAGGAAATTTTAGAGAGGAAGAAAAGGTGAAGAAGATGGTGGTTTTCGGCTTTTGAGAGGAAGCAGATGAGAAAAGAAAATAAAAGAGAGGCTTCAAAATTTCGGCACACCCCCTCTTTATATAGGAAACTGATTCCTCCCTTTAGCAGAGATTGATTTTCGGCCAACACTGCCACACATGATAGCTCCTATCCCTTTTCCCTTATCTTACTCTGTTATCTCCTCAAAAATAGCCTTTATCTGCTTATTATCCTTAAAGACTAAATCCCTAAATAATAGCCTTTATCTGCTTATTATCCACATGAAATAAATATAATAAGATTCCCAAAAAAAAAATAGCCTTGTGCCGTCCCCCCTTACTCAATTAAGTGTCAAATCTAGCCCTATAACTTGGGCTTCAAGCAACCAAAAATTTGGGCCTTCCTCATGCACTAGTGATGCCACTTATAGCTCACCTTCATCACTTTCCTAGGCTACTTGGGCCCACGAGCCCAATATGTCAATTAAACTACTACAATTTCAATTTAAGCCATTAGAGTGTCTAAACAAAATATTTAAAACAAGGCCTCAACCCAATTTGAGCCCCAATTGTACCTCAAATTCTCAAATTAATATTTTAAGCATCCAAACACATAAAATGCACAGACCCAATTATTCGGATGTTACGCTTCTACTTCCCTTAAAGAAATTTTGTCCTCGAAATTTCCAACTAACTTGTAATCGTACTACCTAAGTCGCACCACTATACTTTCACAAGCGCACTCTAATTTATAAAGCCAAAAAAATAAACACTTAGTATACTATGGTAGGTACGCACCATTGTTCCAATCTAGGCGTCTTCTTCCCTTGGCGATGTCTCATAGACCAGACCAACGCTGGCCTTGCCTCAAAGATAACCTGCACCTCTACCGGTGCTCCACGACCGCGTTCACTACCATTATCGCCTTTGGCTTGTCTGCGGCCTCTTGGTGGTTGTTGATCACCTCTCCCGGCTGATCGTAACCTCGTCCCCGCGGTGCACTCCGATCCATCGAGGACGGTCCTTAATCGGATGTCCTGTGGATCCACACCTAAAGCATCCATCGGTTTTCATTCTCGCACTCCCATAATCGTCCTCCCACATGTAGGACATGCTCGATTCTCGACCCGTCGTCGGCACACTACAGCCGCCCATTAGACCTAGGCCTTTTTTTGATAATTCCCGGATGCTCCCGATCGCTCAAAACTTCTCTTACTCTTACTCCTATCCTTATCCCTTTCTTCTCTCTCGACCCGCTTTCACTTCCTCATTTATTTTAACCTTATCTACCAAAACAAAGAAAAACTCTCTCCCGTTATGGTGCTATCGTAACCCTTAACTCATTCTGCAGCCCATCCTCGAACCGTACACAACGCTTCATACTCGTTGCTACCATTCCCCGAGCGTAGCGGCTCAAGCGCAGAAACTCTGCCTCGTACTCAGCCACAGACTTACTTCCCTGCACCAGATTCAAGAATGCCTTCCTCTGTGCATCCACGTAGCTGGCCCCAACATACTTCCCTTGAAATGATTCCTTAAAGAAATCCCAGTAAATACAGTCTACGACAGTACCCTCTTTCACCGTGAGCCACCACTGATAGGCCTCGTCTCGAAGAAGAGACACGACCCCTTTCAACTTTTCCTCTACTGTGAAGTCTAAGTCATCCATTATGCGCTCACTCACTTCCATCCAATACTCACTGTGTTAGGGCTACACCGAAACTCCCTAAACACTTCGCCCCATTGGCCTTAAGCGCTCGTGCATTTCCGGGCTCTCGTGCCCATGCCTACTCCAAAGCAACCCTCTCTAAAACCCTCAACATCGCTTCGAGATACATTATCATCTTGAGCGCCTCATCCCGAAATTCTCCTTCTACAGTAGCGAGTTCGGCATCTCGCTTTCTGACGTGGCGGACCTTCCTACATCGCTCTCGACGCGGTCATTCTACCCTTTACTGCGTCCAAGCGGCGGGCGTCCTCGACCCCTTAAACTCATTCCTCCGATTGGCGTTTATCGATTAAGAATTTTATGGATTATTAGTTTTCTTTCACTAGTTAACCACTATGATCTTATGAATAATAGTTTTAAGATCGGTTGTTTCAATTCGCATTCACAATACAGATCTCAAGTTTGTAACCTCTAACTAAAATAAAACACATACATCATACAAAAATCATCCAAGCACTTACATTCTTCACGTAAATGTGTTTTCGTTGATTCACTATCCAGGGGTATTTTCGTAATTTCATCTTACGGGGTATTTTAGTAATTTTTCATAATAAAGTTCCTTGTTGATTTCGTGAAGTGAGGTATTCTGGTAATTTTACAATCCGGGGTATTTTGGTAATTTTGAAATCTGGGGTATTTCGTAATTTTGAAATCTGAGGGTATTTCGATAATTTTGCAATCGTGGCAATTTAGTAATTTTGCAAATCGTGGGTAATTTGGTAATTGTACAAACCAGAGTATTTTGGTCATTTGACAAAACGAGGGTAGGTTGGGATTTTTTCTAACCAGGGGATATTTCGATGTTGTTGTTGTTGTTTTTTTTTTTCAAACAGGGTACTTTGGGGAAAAATCTAGTTTCATGGTCCGGGTTACTCTTATAAACATGAGATTTTCTGTAAATTTTTAAAACATAGGTATTTTACAAATTAATGGTGGTTGGTAGTTTTCACAAATCAAACGTATTTTGAAAATTTTGCAAAACTTGAGAAATTTTCTTTCTTTTTTTTTTTTCAACTAGGGTGGTTGGTCCTTTCGGGTTTTAATTATAAGGTTTAGCCCATCAACAAGTCATCGTAACTAGGGTGAATAGTCACCACGCACCAGGTAGGATTCTAGTGAAGAGGAGGTGAGTCACTAGGACTGCTTAAGTACCAAGCTCTCTCTGAATCCACTCCTAGACATGCGTATGCCCATTGCCATACCCTAACTTGGCTAAGGTGAACAGTCACTACGCACCAGGTAGGATTCTAGCGAAGAGGAGGTGAGTCACTAGGACTGCTTAAATACCAGGCTCTTCCGGATCCAATCCTAGACATGTGTATGCCTGTTACCACACCCTAGTCTTGCGGCTCGTTCACGGGTTTGTTTAGTGAAGTTAAGTCTTATGAGATTTTAAGAGTTGTTTCAGCTAGGCCTAAAGTCCATCAAGTTCTAATCTAACTAATCTACGTCCCATAAAGCCCATCAAGCCCACATATATTATATCACACAATGGTTTAGAATACTTACCTGGCGGACTTGGGCCGGAGACGCAGGTGCCATGCTGAGCTAACAGACCTGTATAAATATGCATGTTTCGAAAACCCAACTTTAGAAAACGTTTTGAGCCCAAAAAACCCCAGAGCCGAGTTTTGAACCGGGCTCTAATACCAATTTGTAACACCCCAAACCCGGCCCAAACGCTACAACCGGATCTGGTATGTCACTTAAGAGATTTTACATAACATGTCGCATTTTGGAAAACAATTACTAGGTTTACACCTTTATTTCGAAAGCTTAATAATTCATTAAAGTATAAAATATTAAGTAACCAATTATCTTGGTAGATTTTATATAGAAACTGAAATTTCATACAGGTCTTAACTTAATTGAAAACGTAAAACTTAAAACCCAGTAATACAAGCCCAACAAAATCCCAAAACATAAATGGTAGTCTAGTGGCCCATGGCCTTATTACAAGGAAATTTGAACCCATTAATTAAATGAAAATAAAAAAATTAGACTAAGTCTTTTCTTTGAATTCTCAAAGCTCACATGGGCCACCTTGCTCTCCTCTCCACCCCGGTCCGATGCCCTAAGTGTCACTTGAGATGGTTAAAATTAAAGGGTGAGTCATGAGACTCAATGTGCAACCCTCATGCACCATTAGATTTGGGCTTTTAGCCCCATAAAATGTAATAATCAAAATATAAGTAACAAAATAATATGCAAAGCCCAACCCATATCCTAGGTGTCCATCCGCTACACGCCCCGTACCAACCATTCACACCATTGGGGATTTCTACAATCAACCCACACCGCTACACGCCTTGATGGCGCCGTGCCGCTCATCATCGATCATGGCCATAGCCACTACAATGCATCACTACGAAGCCACTACAACAGATCACGGTGAGGAACCACTACAATGATCACGGTAAAAACCGCTACAACATATAACTTCATCCTTTCATCAACCCAACCCAAGCAATCACATATAATCAATATTCTTAAATCATTTAATCAGAGCATTCACTAACCTGGTGATTTGCTTTTACCCTCTTTGGGTTTCCGTCATTATGCCGAGATTTCAGCATTTATCAAAACATATAAGACTTATAATCATATACTAATCAAACAGATCTAGATGGTGTGGAGAATTACACACCTGATATTGCGAAATCCAATATTCTTAGTCGATGTCCTTGCTATCTGGATCTATTATCCTCAATCTATAGCCTTGCTTAAAAGCCGGAACAATTGCGAAAATAAGCCTCTCCTATATTCGGCCATGGTTAGTATTCTACCCGATTTTATATATATAAATAAACAAATCCTCTTACCTTGAAATCCCGAAAGTAACACGATTCTATAACTTAGAGATCTATGCGATTGGCCTCCTTCTTCAAATCTCAGAATGCCGAAAAGAAGAGTGAAATAAGAGATTAGTTTCTAATAGCCATTCGACTAAGGACTTTTGAAAAGCCGGAAGAACATTGAAATCCCGAAATCAATACTTACCTATTGTTTCCTTCAAGATTCAGCACAAGCAAACTTCTTTGAAGAGAATTCGGCAACTTCAGAAAGTGAGATCTAAGAATTTCGGCTTTTAGAAGATGTACGAATTGAAGAGATGGCTAAGAGAGATTCGACCAATGAATATTAATGAGAAGAATAGAATAATAGAGATGTGATTTTGACTTTTAGGGATTCAAAGAAGAATAACAATAGAGGTTAAAAGATTCGGCCAACCAGGAAATTTTAGAGAGGAAGAAAGGGTGAAGAAGATGGTGGTTTTCGGCTTTTGAGAGGAAGCAGATGAGAAAAGAAAATAAAAAAGAGGCTTCAAAATTTCGGCACACCCCCTCTTTATATAGGAAACTGATTCCTCCCTTTAGCAGAGATTGATTTTCGGCCAACACTGCCACACATGATAGCTCCTATCTCTTTTCCCTTATCTTAATCTGTTATCTCCTCAAAAATAGCCTTTATCTGCTTATTATCCTTAAAGACTAAATCCCTAAATAATAGCATTTATCTGCTTATTATCCACATGAAATAAATATAATAAGATTCCCAAAAAAAAATAGCCTTGTGCCGTCCCCCCCTTACTCATTTAAGTGCCGAAATCTAGCCCTATAACTTGGGCTTCAAGCAACCAAAAATTTGGGCCTTCCTCATGCACTAGTGACGCCACTTATAGCTCACCTTATCAGGCTTCTAGCTACTCGGGCCACGAGCCCAATATGTCAATTAAACTACTACAACTTCAATTTAAGCCCTTAGAGTGTCTAAACAAAATATTTAAAACAAGGCCTCAGCCCAATTTGAGCCCTAATTGTACCTCAAATTCTCAAATTAATATTTTAAGCATCCAAACACATAAAATGCACAGACCCAATTATTCAGGATGTTACACTCCTCAAGAATTCGGCTAACACTCCCCCACTATGCCGTCTCTTCAATCTCTCCCTGCTCACCTCTCCTCCACACATTCAAACCAGTTTGAATTATTCAAACTCCTTAAATTTCTCTCCACCTTTCATTTGAAATGCTTGACCAAGTCTTACCTCTCTCCTCCAGAGTTTGATTGCCATCCAACCACCTCCCTTGCCTGAGCCAAAAAATAATACTCCCTTGCTGCTTAAGTGTTTCGAACCCCTTCCCTCTCAGCTCCTTGTGACGCCACCTCCCTGCATGCTAAGTGGCGTCACCTTGCCACTCCTCCACTGCATTTCCTTGTGTCACCAAACGCCAACTAAAATGCCTAATGTCCTGCTCCTATTTGGCTATCCTCTAAAAAGTACCAAAACTAAAATTTCACCAAGGCTTCGGCTTAACCCCGAGCCTCCCCGAGGCCCCCAAACACAACCAAATGACAAGCATAACACATCGATACACAGAAAACATAAAAGATGCAAAGCCCCTAAATCCCGGATGTTACAACTTTGGTTGAAGTTTCATTTATATTTACTTTCTAAACTTATGTTTTTTTAGGAGAGATTTGCTTTGGAGGTCTCCGATGACTATATAAAGAAGACACTGGGAAAAAAATAGAGAGACCATAGAAGCACACTGAAAAAAGAATATTTTAAGAAAGAAATCAGCCTCGAGGATAAATTGCGAAATGTCCCGCCGGGAATGTTGAGGTATCAATGGGAAGATGCGGTTAGATTTTGGAACTCAAAGAAAGGAGAGGTATTACCTAGTTGTAAACTCTTATAAATTTTTCGGTTTATAGTATTTACTATATACGTAATAATAATTTCATTATGTAGGACCGTGAGCGTGTTGGAACGAGTAGCAGGTAGAAACAGAAATTCACGCACACTACAGGTCCGTAAGTTTTGCTTCAGAAATGATGCCGAGGTATGATAATTTATTAATTCACAAATATTAGTAACTTTATACTATTAAATTATATTTTTACTACTACACTGTAGGAAGTCTCCACCGGTCAAAAAGTTGGATGCGTTCAGCTTTTTGACATTACGCATAGGAAGAAGGATGGGTCTCCGATGACATCCGAAGCTGGAGAGATTATGGTATATTTACTTAATAAAATTTGATTTATTATAAATATTTATAATGTTTACTTATAATAGTTTAATTATTCGTTACTAGTTTTAAATTTATAATGTTAAGTTTTGTTGCATTCATTCTTATTGTATATTTCGCTTCTAACTTTTTCATTGATTTATTAGGAGAAACTAAATGAGAAGAAGGCACAGTATGAGGCGGCTGCTTCGAGTGATAGTTCTGTTAATCTTGAGGATATCGATAATGAAATTATTACCGATGTTTTGGGTCTGAAAAGGTATGGTCGAAATTTTTATGCTACATTTGTTGTTTTTGGCTTCATTTATATGATACATTTGCTATTTTTATTATCGATGTTTTGGGTCCCGAAAGGTATGGTCGGGTCCGATTTCAAGGATCAGTGTTACCCCACCCAATATTTTGGATCCGACTCCCAGAGTACATGCCTTCCGGTACTCAATCGCAAGTCAAGTTCGGAGGTTAAAAGACCAAATATCTCGGATGCAAGCGAGCACGGTTCAAGAAATTAATGAGGTTGAAAGAAAATATGAAGAACTTCGAGCGGATGCAGCGAGGAGAGGAGGCAATGCAGAGCGAGGAGGCAGAGCGAGCATAAAATACGATGAGCTCCAACTCACGACTTCAAAGAGATGATGCGAGATGTTTCAACAATCGCATGGTTTCATATCTTAGTCCCTTAGTTTCTCTTTTGTAATATTATTTTAACATTGTTACATTTAACATTATTGTAAGAATTGTTTCAATTATACTTCATTTATTAATTTATATCATATATCTTTTATTAAATTCGAAGTATCGTTTAGATTTAATGCTTTTGGTGAGATTCAAATGTTATATTTGCTGTTTTGGGTTGAAATTATATGCAACTGCTGCTGTTTTTGGTTGGTTTTAATGCAGGAAGGGTAGGATATTGGAGAAAATGAGCATTGCAAATCTGTGCAAATTAGCGGCGTTTGTGAAAAAAGCGCCGCTAAAAGTCGGGGCTTTTAGCGGCGTTTGTGAGAAAAGTGCCGCAAAAAGTCCAGACTTTTAGCGGCGTTTGTGAAAAAAGCGTCGCTAAAAGTCGGGGCTTTTAGCGGCGTTTGTGTGAAAAGCGCCGTTAAAAGTTTGCGGTGCTTTCTTTAGCGGCGTCTAAAAGCAAAAAAAAATGCCGCTAAAAGTCTGTTTTGGTGTAGTGATTTAATTATTTAACAAATTTGAATTATGAGAGCATAAACTAGAGTATCTATTCGCTGATGGCTTTGGATTTCCCTTTTTCCTAGGATGGTCTTGCGCCGTCTTTACCTATGAAATTGAAATTGAATACAAAAAATTAATTTAGTCCATATACACCTTAATATCCAAAATACCTGGTTCTCACAATTTACTCGATCGAATTTAAATCCAACTTAACAAATACAGTTCAAAGACTTCCTACAACTGTTATTTATTTTCAAGCCTCAAAACTTTCATCCCTTACAAATAAGTCCCCATTAACATGTAGTTAACGAAATTACTTAAATACAAATTGAAGCTTAAATCAACAATTTTATCACACTTATAAATGATCGCTGTGAATCAGAGTTTTAAAATTAAAAGAATGATCGAACCTGGAAACTAACTCTGACAACGATTGAGGCAAGTGCACCTATCAAACAGTAGTATAGCTTAGTCAAGACCGGATTATCGAACCCAAAGGAACTAAAAGTACTAATACTCACCGTCTTTTTATTATTTAGCCTTAATATAAAGTGATGGTTGTTTAAACTAAAACTAATCTACTTACTAAGCTAAGACGCAAAGACAAAAAAGAATGAATTCGGGAAATAACTTTTGGGAAAACTCAGTTGACTCAAGCGACACCCTTAGGAAAAATCCACCTAGACTTCACTTGTTATTTAACCTTGAACCATACGATTTATTTACTTAGTTTGATCCGTGAGACTCCCTAACGTATATTAAACCCTCTATCGAGGCGAATAACGTCTAACCCTAAGTTAATTAGTGGAACTCTCGTTCGCTTATAATAACCCCTAGAATAGCGATGAATCGATCCAGTGGACCCCTATATTAGGTTTCACCTAAATCCGCAAAATCACGCACCCTATCTCTAGGCGTGCGATCAACTCCGCTTAATTATGTTGGATCTACTCTTAGGCAGGGTCTATTCCTCCTCCACCTAAGCACATTAGATTTGGATTAAGTTCACACAATTAAGAACAAACTAAGTTATTATCATATAATTCAAAA
Source organism: Gossypium sturtianum (assembly GCA_025698515.1). Lineage (NCBI taxonomy): Eukaryota > Viridiplantae > Streptophyta > Magnoliopsida > Malvales > Malvaceae > Gossypium > Gossypium sturtianum. The sequence continues at coordinate 4,608,878 of CM046944.1, read as the reverse complement.
ATCAAATAACAAGATTCATCATAGGTTTCATCCCCTTCGGGTATCCGAAGGTTTAGTTCATAACAATAAAGAAAAACATCTCAAGAGAAAAGATAAAACAAAACATAAGAAATCCCTAAAACCCCTGAAGGAATTGAAGAGGAGATCCTCCGTCTTGAGTAGAATTATGGCTTCTTGAGATGGATCAACTGGCTATCTTCGAGTGATTCCCACAAATCTGACCTTTCCGGCTTGGCTTCTTAGCCTAGCTTGCCGCCCCCTTTCAGCTGGTACCTAGGGTGTATTTATAGGCTTTTAAAACACGTTTCTTTCTCCCTAAGTATTCTTTCCTAAATGGAATTGCTCTTCTCCACGGCAGAGGCACGACCATGGCACACGCCCGTGTAAATCGTGGCCAGGCCGTGTTCGACACTGTTGAATGAGGCACGACCGTGTAAGTCATGGTAAAGCCGTGTTCTAGTAGGAATGGTGGCACGGCCGTGTGGCTTGAAGTCCAGGCCGTGTTGATTTCGTGGCTTGGCCCAACTTGGTCTGTTTTAAGCCCGTATCTCGTTCTTTTCGTCATCGGGTGCTTTTCTGAGTATAAGACATGAAAAGAAAGGATTAAGAGCACATTTTTACATGAATTGGGGCTTAAATCATCCAAAAGCATACTAAATGTGGGCTTAGAATATGTTACTTTTACGGTTTATCAAATACCCCCACACTTAAGCTTTTGCTTGTCCTCAAGCAAAATTCTCATTTTACAATTAAAACGAACTTCCTGTAATTCATAATTCTATTGATAGTGTCTCATCATAATTCAGGGATAATTTATACATGGATAATTTAACTCAAAGAGTCTTAAAAATTTAAACATTATAAGTCATAGATTCTGTAGCACAAGACATAGGTGTTTCCCTTCATCTAAATAATTACCTCTGATTCGAAATCGACAAGGATTGACATCCTCACAAAAGATTCGTTCAAATCACTCAAAGTATTTAAGGTTCAGATTTTAGGCACTCAAAAGTCAAACATGAAGAGTTAATCCCACAGGCTTGCATGAAAATCAAATCTCCACCACTGAAATATGAGATGAAACACAAATCAAAAGGTCTTTGTTAGGGTTGTAACGGGGCTAGGGTTAAGGTGTGGAGTAAGGTCAATTAATTAGAGGTTAAAATCGAGATTGAATCGACAAATTACCTAACTAAGAACTAATGAACTAATAATAATAATTACATCAATTGAAAACTAATAATGCTAACACTACGAGCTTCTTCTTCGATATTTGGAATTCAAGTGTATAAGTTCATTTAATCACAACTAATAATGAACAATGATTATACCTTTGAATTTTTTTTTTTTTTTTTTTTTAAGAACAAATTATAAATACATAACTGAAATAAAAAACTAGTTAGGCTATTAATCAAATCAAATCTCGATATAAGGGTAGTCAAAAGGAATGGTGATAACAAAAACAAAGGGGTTCTGGGTTAATGGGTGAGTCAATAAATATGTTTGTTAGGATTAAAAGGGGTTCACTAGGGGTTAATTGTGAAGGTAGGCTTTTTATGGAGTAAGTGGGTTAGATCCTAGGTGCATTTATCATCTCTGTGTTTCAAATCAAAAAATATGGTCTCGACATGTATAATCGATGCAAGTTCTAGAATAACAAATCAGTGTTGACATACTCATAATCAATAAAGTGAGCAAGAAAAAGAATATATGCTCTATAAGGCTCAAAAACTCACAAAAATTATGGGTATTTTGATGTCAACCTCGTAAATTCCAAACTTCAAGGTAGTATTTAAACTCAGTTTGACAACCTAGCAAATTTTTAATTTCTGAAAAATAGACTTATCATGCTTGATTCTCTAGTATTTTTAGAATTTAATTATCAATGCACAATTATCAATGACTTAATCTAAAACATATCAATAAAAATCATAAATCATCAGAAATTTCATCCTAATTAGTAATATGAGTAAATTACTTAAAAACAAGACTAAATTCAGAGTTTTTGTTAGGTATCTTTTTAGGTTGTTCACCCCTCCCACACTTGAGATGTACATTGCCCTCAATGTACAAAGATATATAGTGACAATTAATATGTAAAATCAAAAGAGAGGGGAGAGAGTGACACTCCCTGAATTGGATGATTTCCTAGAGTTGGCAGTGATCGTGGTGAAAGATAAGTTGGAGGGCTCGTTTTTGGATGTGGTGGATGCTCACGAGTTCTGCGCTAGATGAAGAAATTGGGGAACTCGTAGAGGATTAGCCAGGATTTATTAAGACAAATTTAAAATAAATTAAATATATAATTAAAGAAAAGAAAAGTAAAGACAGAGGAAACAAAAATGTAAACGAAATAAAGCTAAAAGATAAAGGGGCTTGAGAATCCTTATTGGTGTATGGTTCGCGAGGTGGATGTGACTTCTACGGTCACGGAGGTGCTGGCGGTGGCGGAAGTGGCGTGATTCCCAAGCATCCTTTAGCTCCTAAGTCAAAGAAACTAAGATAGAGTAAGATAATTTAAGCGGAAGAGAAGTGTAGATAAGGAAACTTAAGCAGAAGAGAAAAATGAAATAAAAACTAAATAGCCTCGAATATTCTTGGCTTGTTGTTCAAATGAAGCTGCCGGCATGAACTCATGTGAATCGGTCTCCTTTGGGGAGATTGGCCTCTTACGCTTCTTTGCCATGGATATGATTTTAATGTAGCTCAAGAGTCTAAGGATTTATTAGGAAAAAGAAAAAGGAAAGAGAAAGGAAAGGAAGGAAGAAGGGAAGAAGGAAAGAAGAAAGAAGTGGGTTAATAAGAGGAAGGAGTAGGGTATGGTGTTTAAATAAACTTTCAGTGTCAGCGCTTTTCCCACGCCCGTGGGTTGAGGGGTGTGTCGATTCACACCCGCCGCCGCACGGCCGTGGTCTAGGGCGTGTTGGTTCCCCATGCTCGTGTCTCAGCCTGTGTTTGACAAGTCGCTTGTATTGGCACGGTTATCCGACGCGCAGCGTGTGCGGCCGTGGTTGGTAAGTCAGTAGCTTCACACGGCCGTAGAGCACGGCCGTGTCACTTTTTCGGTGCCCGTGGGAGAGTGGTTGAGTCCGTGATTGCCAGAAATTAGTTCATTCTGACTTGTACCGTCCTACCATGTTAGTACCAAGATTCTTGAGGTACACACGGCCACGGCCACGGCCGTGTGCAAGGTCGTGTGTCCTTGAATTCTGCACCCCTTGTTAGTTTATAACTACGTATTCAGAAAGAAGAGAAGAAAAGAAAAATAAATTTAAAGTAAAATATGAGAATAAATTATGTTAGTGCTCGGGTTGCCTCCCGAGAAGCGCTCGTTTATAGTCTTAAGCTAGACTCTCCTCCCGTTTGCTTTGTCAAGGTGGTTTAAGGAGTTGGAAGTCCTTCCTCATGCTATCATTTGCGTCTTTGTGAAAAAATTTAAGTCGAGGTGTGTTTATAGTAAAAGTACCAAAAATAGGATTACTTACTCGACTGCTCCGTGTGGAAAAACATTGGTTACCCTAAAAGATATTTCTTTGTTTGTGCTAGGGTCCGGAGGAGATATTCGAGGATTTACCTGATCTAGTAGTACTTGGTCCCCTATTTTGAAGTGATTTGTTGTTCTTATTAGCTCTTTTGGGGGCTCCTTCGGTTTTATCTCGTGTTGTTTCGGTTCTTCGTTGTGTATCCCTAATTTCTCCTTGAAGTGTGTCTTCCACTCGTCTAGATCATCGAACTGAATCCCTCGATCTTCATGAGTTATTTCTTTGTTGGAATGGGGTTTGGGATCGGGTTCAGTTGTATTCTTTGGTGGTGCTTCCTGAAAATAAGAGTTAACCGAATGATTATTAGTAGAATTTACGTTCTCACCTTGATTACTCGATGTTCTAGCCGAGTCGATAGCCTTGATGGTGACTGTCTCATTACCTACGCAAAGTATGAGTTCTCCTGCATCAACATCAATTTTAGTCCTGGCAGTTGCTAAAAAGGGTCTTCCTAAAATTAGGGGGATCGAATTATCCTCATCCATGTCTAAAACAACGAAATCTACTGGAAAAACGAATTTTTCAATTTTTACAAGAACATCTTCGATAATACCCCTAGGAATTCTAACAGTTTTATCAGCTAATTAAATGCTCATCCTAGTTTGTTTGGGTTTCCCTAGACCTAATTGTTTAAACAATTTATAAGGCATGACATTTATGCTTGCCCCTAAATCAGCTAACGCATTATCAATAGTAAGTCTACCAATTAAACATGGAATTGTAAAACTCCCTGGATCTTTTAGTTTCTGTGGTAGCTTATTTTGCAAGATTGCTGAGCACTTTGCGTTGAGTTTCACATGCGAATCTTCATCTAGTTTTCACTTATTTTTCAGAAGCTTCTTTAAGAATTTCCTGGAATCAGGCATCTGCGAAAGAGCTTCGAGGAGTGGTAAGTTAATGTGTAATTTCTTTAAAAGTTTAAGAAACTTACCGAACTGTTCCTCTGTGTCGTCTCTTTTTAATGCTTCAGAGTAAGGTATGCGAGGTTGGTACTCCTTGATTACCGGTTTTGGCTTGTCTTGTGTTACCTCAACTTTACCTTTTTCTACCTCATTTCCTTGTGTTGAGATGGATTCATCTACCCTTGTATTCTCCTGAGCTGTTATGGCTTGGATCTGCTCTTTAGGATTAATTTTAGTGTTACTTGGTAGACGCCCTTGCGGTCGTTCGGATAATAGCTTTGCAATTTCTCCGACTGACTGGGTAATTTCCCCGATTGCCTTTGTAACTCCTCCAACTTGGTTCTCGATCATTTTGATCGATGTTTGTTGGGTGTTGAGCGTTACCTCATTTTTTTGGAGACGGGCTTCTGTGGATGCTATGAATTTGTTCAACGTCTCTTCAAGACTAGGCTTCTTTTCCTGTAGATAGGGCTGATTTTAGAAATTTTGAGGAGGTTGTTGTCTTTGATTTCCTTGTCCTCCCCATGAAAAATTTGGGTGGTTCCTCCAACCTGGATTATAATTATTACTATATGGGTTATTATTGGATCTGAAATTGTTACCCATATAGTTCATCTGTTCGCTCTCTGTGCTGGTTGGTAGGGTGGGTACTCGACTCGCCACGCAGTTCCACTTGCGTCGCATCGCATGACCGGATGTACTGCGAAGAACACAAACTATCAATCTTCTTATTCATCAACTCTACTGGTTTGATAGCATGGTTCTTTGCGTCGAGGTTGTAAACTCATTTCGCTTTTATTGGCATTGTTCTTGTAACTTGCCACCGATAGTTATTCACTACATCTCTTCAATAAACTCGTAGGTCAGCCTCGGAGTTTTATTATTCAGGGTTCCACCGGCGGCTGAATCAATTAATTGCCTCGTTGAAGGATTCACACCGTTATAAAAAGTTTGGACTTGGAGCCACAATGGTAATCCGTGGTGTGGGCATCTCCTCAAGAGATCTTTGTATCTCTCCCATGCGTCGTATAATGTCTCTAAATCCATCTGCACAAAGGAAGATATATCATTACGTAACTTGGCCGTTTTGGCCGGTGGGAAATATTTTAATAGAAATTTTTTGGTCATTTGTTCCCATGTAGTGATTGACTCTCGTGGTAACGAGTTTAACCACTGTTTAGCTTTATTTCTTAGTGAAAAGGGAAAGAACTGAAGACGTATGGCATCATCAGAAACGACATTTATTTTGAAGGTATCGCAGAATTCTAAAAAGTTAGCTATATGAGTGTTTGGATCTTCATCCTGCAAACCATCAAATTGAACAAACTTTTGAATCATTTGAATAGTGTTAGGCTTTAATTCAAAATTATTAGCAGCTATAGTAGGCCTAACAATACTCGATTCTGCCCCTGTTAAATGCGGTTTAGCATAATCAAACATAGTACGAGGAGCATTCTGATCCGCCACATCGTTTTGTGGTGGTGGATTATTCTCGTCCATCCCTTCAGTAGGATTGGATCTGTCTTCTCGCTCTCCTTGGTAAATTAGGGCTCGCCTAATTTCTCTACGATTTCTTCGAGCGGTAGCTTCAATATCACTGTCGTATTCTAAAGGTCCTCTCGGGTTCCTTCTAGTCATAAACTAGAGGTACCTGCTAGGAAAAGAAAGAAAGAAAATTTAGCAAATTTAAAACTAAAACTAAAAATAAAAAATAAATTGCGAAAAATAATGGCTAAAGTAATAAAAATAGAGTTTTCTTAATATTTTAGTTCCCCGGCAACGGCGCCAAAAACTTGATCGCTGTGAATCAGAGTTTTAAAATTAAAAGAATGATCGAACCTGGAAACTAACTCTGACAACGATTGAGGCATGTGCACCTATCGAACAGTAGTATAGCTTAGGCAAGACCGGATTATCGAACCCAAAGGAACTAAAAGTACTAATACTCACTGTCTTTTTATTATTTAGCCTTAATATAAAGTGATGGTTGTTTAAACTAAAACTAATCTACTTACTAAGCTAAGACGCAAAGACAAAAAAGAATGAATTCGGGAAATAACTTTTTGGGAAAACTCAGTTGACTCAAGCAATACCCTTAGGAAAAATCCACCTAGACTTCACTTGTTATTTAACCTTGAACCATATGATTTATTTACTTAGTTTGATCCGTGAGACTCCCTAACGTATATTAAACCCTCTCTCGAGGCGAATAACGTCTAACCCTAAGTTAATTAGTGGAACTCTCGTTAAACTTATAATAAACCCACGGAATAGCAAGAAATCGATCATGTGGACCCCATATTAGGTTTCACCCTAATCCGCAAAAATCTCGCACCCTATCTCTAGACGTGCGATCAACTCCGCTTAATTATGTTGGATCTACTCTTGGCGTGTCTATTCCTCCTCCACCTAAGCACATTAGATTTGGATTAAGTTCACACAATTAAGAACAAACTAAGTTATTATCATATAATTCAAAAATCAAATAACAAGATTCATCATAGGTTTCATCCCTTTCTGTATCCGAATGTTTAGTTCATAACAATAAAGAAAAACATCTCAAGAGAAAAGATAAAACAAAACATAAGAAATCCCTAAACCCCCTGAAGGAATTGAAGAGGAGATCCTCCGTCTTGAGTAGAATTCAGCTTCTTGAGATGGATCAACTGCTATCTTCGAGTGATTCCCACAAATCGACCTTTCCGGCTTGCTTTTAGCCTAGCTTGCCGCCCCTTTCACCGGTACCTAGGGTGTATTTATAGGCTTTTGAAACACGTTTCTTTCTCCTAAAGTATCCTTTCCCGAATGGAATTTCTTTTCTCCACGGCAGGAGGCACGGCCATGGCACACGCCCGTAAATCGTGGCCGCAGCCGTGTTCGACATCGTTGAATGAGGCACGCCGTGTAAGTCGTGGTAAGGCCATGTTCTAGTAGGAATGGTGGCACGGCCGTGTGGCTTGAAGTACAGTGCCGTGTTGATTTCGTGGCTTGGCCCAACTTGGTCCGTTTTAAGCCCGCTTCTCGTTCTTTTCGTCATCGGTGCTTTCAGTATAAGACATGAAAAGAAAGGATTAAGAGCACCTTTTTACATGAATTGGGGCTTAAATCATCCAAAATCATACTAAATGTAGGCTTAGAATATGTTACTTTTACGGTTTATCAATAAATTACTCCTATCATGGTTTTATCTAGAATTAACCATGCATGTCTTGAATATTTAGCATCAATTTTTCTCAAGTTTCTCAACAATGAAAACTAAATTAAAGCTTATTAATACTCTAATTAAACAATTGGGCTACTCATATTTATCATCAATTAATATTTTTCCATAAAAAAATTTAAAAAACAAAACTCACATATCTTCCCATATGAATCTACGACAATGAAGGAATGGAGGTGACACATGTGCATGCGTGCACGTTAAAACGAATGATTTTGCAAAGATTATTTTGGAAAGTGGGTTTTAACTACAAGCGTACAATGTTAGTTGTAATATTTATAGTTCGGCGGAACACAAAGTATTCCAAGGGGTCGAACCCAAAAGAGGCGGCGATTGAGCAATTCCAAGCTACTATCATGCAAGATAAGGAGTCTAACCAACTAATCGTTAAATGATATATTACGAAAAATCATAAATTAAGGAGAGATTAATCTAAATTATAGCTAATGAACTAAAGGACTAAATCGTAAAAAGGTGCAAATGTGTGAAACTAACAATTAACTAACAATCGGTGGTTGGTTGACTTTGATGTGGTTCACTAACTCTCGAATTAGGGACCTTAATTTCTTAAACTCCTAAATGATTCTATTTTACCTCTTGGTCTCAACTTTACCGATTTAGACGAATTGATTCGGTTTATCTCTTGATCTCGCCGACTAACCCGGGACTAATGAATTGATACTCAACAAGATTACCTTTTGGTATCACTTGTCTAAATGTCCCCTTAGGGCGTCAATCCTAAGTTTTTATGCTCATTCAGTTTAGTCCAATTTATTACAATTTAGTCCCTTATCCAAAAATCAACTTATCCACATCTCCATCAACCACCCCCTTAAGAGTTTAGTTACCTATGCTACAAATCACACTAACAAACATAAAAGAGACATACATGGAAGCCATAAACATAAAACTTAAGAAAAAAGATGAAAGCTTGGATTTTTACTCTAGAAAACATAAAAGAAAAGTAATGAGGATCATCCAACAATAAAAGAGAGAACAAGAAACATAAAAGTTGAAGTATTTAACAAATTAAACTAAAAGAAACTAAAATACATTTAAGCTAAAGGCTAAAATGTCATTACAAGCACAGGAAATGGACTAAAAGTGCAAATAAACCTAAGCTACAATGTTACCTAACTTAACTAACTTGAATAACAACAAGAACAAGAAGAAAAGTTGTAGAAAAATATTAAATCTACAACTAAGAAGATTAAAAATAAGAAACCCTAGAAAAGTGTAAGGAAAAACTAAAGGAAAACCTAAGAGAAACTATCTAAAACTAAGCTTAAGTGTGTGTCTCCTCTCTCCTCAGCCAAATTTGGCTGTTTTTAGCAGTCATTTCTGGCCCTTTTTCTTGACCAAATTGCCTTTGAATGACCCTTCATGGATTGATGCTTCGGTTGGACAAAGATTACCTCTAATGTCATTTTTTTGTCCCCTCACGACATCAATATCGCGATACCCAAGGGTAGGATATCACGACATCATCGATAGTCTAGAACTTAGGGTTCTCCTTGGCAAGTGGGTATCGCGATACCCAAAGTGGATATCGCGATACCACTATAGGCGGTCTTCATCTTGGGGCCTATTGAAGGTATTGCGATTCCAAGGGTGGAATATTGTGATTTCCTCTCCTTTGGTGATGTTCTCACTCGATTCCGACCTCCAAAGCGTCCCTACAGCACTCAATCATATATTATGGCCCTTAATGGCACAATTGGCCAATTTGGGTCTCAAAATAAGTAAAAAAAGACATTTACACTTATTTGATCGAAAGCTAAAAACTACGAAAAACTACAGAAAAGACACGAAATTACCCGAAAACAAGCTCCTTAAATATATCAGAGAAGTCTAATTTGATATATCTAATTATGACAGATCAGAAGGAAAAAAAATGTTTTCTTTCTTTTCTAATGGACGGTGGAAGAGAAGAAAATGATGGAAGTAAGTTTTCTCTTTCCCACTTAATTTATATATATATATATATATATATATTTATATGCTAATTGTCAAACTAATTAAGTTAATTAGTTACTAATCTAAAAACTTAATTATCTTAACTTTAATTAGTGGAATGTGATGACTCAACTTTTCATTAAATATTGTCATGACATTAAAAATGGCTAAATTGCTATTATGGCCTTAGTTTAATTTTCCACTAGGCCCCACTTCATTTTTTAATTCAATCTTAATAGTGATTATCTTTTTATAATTTAGTTCTTGTACTATTTTTAATAACCAATTTAATTCAATAACACTTATTAGTTCGACCTTTTTGATTCATATGTGACTCGTAATTATTCTATTTTACTTATTTATTAACTCAATTGAATTAATTCGGTTCGAAACCGAATTTTATGACACCGTTGAAATCGGATCATTACAACATGCGACTAAATGGTGAATAAATATGTCTTCTTTAATTTTTCATAAATGCGCAAACATCAAACTTTAAATTATTGGTAAGTGAGCTTAAGAATAAAATCATGAGAATTTAATGAAGACTCCAAGGCGTGAAATCATCACAATTTTTTAAGGTTTTATTTGCCCCAATCATAAATGTTGGTCAAGAATTACTGATAAATGAACCTTCATAATATAATAACGCCCAATGACATTTGCGTTTGACACTAACAAAAATAACCCATTGAACATTGAACAATGTATAAGAAGAAGAATATTTTTTTTATAAAAAACTTCTATAATAATATTATATAAAAAATCTATGAATATTAGAAAATGGGGAGAACAAAATGAAACTTCTTTTCAAAGTCATTGAAACGAAAATCCGATTTATATTTGTTTGGACAGTTACATCTATTACCACTAGATATACTTATTCAAATAGTATCTATTTAAATAATCATATTACTCTTAGTTAATAATTAAGAGATGCAACTTCTAATAACCAAGAGAACTTAACACTTGTACTATTTCATTTATAACTCTCAAGAACATAGATAAATTTTCACTCCTAATTATCGAAACATTATAAATATTATGAAAATATTCGAGCAATCTTTCGGGTAAGCACCCCTTGAATTCTTTTTATTTTTCCTTTGGCAGTTAGAAGATTCATTTCTTAGGACTATGTCTTCAAAGGAACTGGAATACAAAACGTTGCAGAATCAGGTCTTTACAACAAAAAAGCCACCAGAAGGCCAGAAACAGAAGATCAACATGAAAAACAAGATAAAAGGAGCAATATTAACAAAAAGAAAAAATCTGGCATAGGCGAAAAATTGTAAGCAGCCAACCTTCACAAGATAGATAATGGTTATACGAGTTTTTCATGGTTGATAAGTATAGAACTTACCTTAATGTCATACCTATCTTGGGCTAAACCATCTATAACTGCTAGATGCGTTGATGGTGGTAGGTCTTGCTTACCCCATATAACCATTTCAAATCACGCAGCAAAAAGCCAGTTGATCCCATGAACAATAAACAAATTTAGCATAAGCTTCGCACAGGGGAAGTTATCATTGCTTCATTCGGGGTCCTGTTCCTGGCGTTGAATGATGAAATTAAATCTCAGCTCAGCCTATCCTTGTGATTTATCTAAAAATATATGGCGTTCTTGATTGTTCATTGACATTGTTGATGCCGTACGTGTTTAGAAAAATGCACGTGATGGCAGGAAACAAACTTTAGCACCATTGCACCCAGCCCACAGCCTTCTTTTCCAAGCTTTTTAATTTTTAAAGGCATATGACAGACATATTTCTTAATTTTTTTTCATTATGTAGTTTTCGAAAAACAATTTTTTTTTTTAAAAAAAGTCCCTATCAGAATCATCACATTATTTACTAGTTTCTGTAAATTACGATGTTAGTCGCTAGCTATGGAAGGAAAAGTGACGAGCCAGCACTTGACAATTGATTCGGGTAATTACATGGTCTACTTGATCTCCTAAATCCATCTATTTTGAAGTTCAAAAGATTAAAAGAGATAAAAAAAAGTTAATGGAGGACTAAAATGAATTTTTTTTTTATAAAGATGGAGTTAGAGTATATAATAAATAGTTGATAGCTTGTATAAAAGGAAGGCTAGGCTATAAGGGGTTTTTTCAAAGTGAGCAGCTCGTCTCATCTGTTGTTAATGATCACATACTATATATATATATATGTTACTGTTTTTTTACATATATATTTGATGGAAAAGAAACCCTATTTTCATCACAGTAAAACCAGCAATGGTCTATTCATTGTTCTCCATTGTCACATGTACCAGCACTACACATATATTTATATGACCAAACAAAATTACGAGCATCATGGCATGTACAACTTATTGCCACATTTACACCTCCATGCTTCTGGATAGTACTCGGCAGTGACCGGTGTTCCAGGAGGTACCGGCACGTGAACAGGCTTGCACGGCGTGCACTTGCCGCACTTTGAGGCACACCGTGGCGGGGATGATCCGGGGCCGCTCAAAACTCTCCTGGGCAAGCTTGAAGGGTGTCCTGGGATGTCAACAGGTATAGATACTTGGTTCTCCTGGGCAATTTCCTGTGACAACCGAATCCTAGTCATCACCTACATGATAATTTAGTAGATGAAAACCCAAATCTATGGCTCTATTATTCCACCAATCTGCCCCCTACAAATACCTGAGAACAGTTATGTTCACGGGAAGGGAAGGGAAGGGAAGGGAGGGAAGAATACAAATATATAACCTAGTCCTAGATAGTACGTGTTTTGGGTTAAAGCGCTGAGCTCTGCTACCGCAAGTTACCGAGACAGACTCGTTAAAATTAAGAAGATGATAATTCTAAATTCTACAATGGCGATTGGCGAATGCTGCCGCGGGGTTCACGAGTGTTGATTTCTTTTTTTGTTGTTTTCCGGATGGAGATGGAGGTGGCGTGAAGCCCTAATCATACACTATGATACTATGATTCCATTCGATGCATCTCAAGGCTCGTGTCGGTCCTTTCCTGCCCAAGGGCTGCACTACTCTACTCTACTCTACACCACTTATTTCAATGGACTCTTTGATTGATTCAACCCCCCGTTTCTTATACAAAATTTTAACCCGCTAACAATGGTGTCTAGATCGATTGCCCTTAAAAGACTATACTAGTATAAGATCATAGCATTGGTTTATTAGAGCAAGGATTTGAGAAACATATGCAGTGTGAACTGACTCACCTGAGAAATAATACTATCCGCTGCTTGAGCAAACAGTAGAAAACTGAAATCTGCTGTCCAAGAAAAAAAACAGAGGGCTAAATTCAGATTATCATGCATAATAGCAAGCTGAGTTGAGATAGTAGAAGTAGAAACAGTTGTTTGAGTACAGGACCCATCGATTTGAGACCTTGAATCTGGACGCCCATGGGAAATAATTTAGAGGTCAAGATCTCCCTACATACCATACAAGGTTTTCCTTTTTCTTGTTAGATGAGGGGAAAGAGCATACCTCGTTGGCATGTGGTTGCAGTGGTGATGATGCTAACCAATACCCAAACTGAGAAACAGAAAAGCAAGTGAGATTTGTGGGTGAGGTTTAGTTTTCTGTATCCCTTACTCTCCATGATTCTTTCTTTTGAGACTTGGAAGATTGAGAGGAAGCGAATTATGAAGCTAAGCAGAGAGAAAATGAAAGGGTTCTTCCATATTCCATGCAAGTGTGAGGCCAAACCACTAGTTAATAAGTTTCATGTTGGAGAAAGAGAAGAGGGTTGTTAATTTTGAACTCTCTTTCTATATATATCTGTAGAGAGGAGTTGGAAACAAGTGGGCGGCACGTAGCTAAGAGGGGTTATTTTACATGGATGCAGCAGCAGAAGAGAGAAAAAAGATTGTGAATCTATGCGGATGGTGGCTTCCTAAGCTTTACCATGTTTGGATGTTGGATTCTGTTGCAGGCTTTCTTCACTGTCTTTCTGTGATTCCCAAACTCAGAAATACATTCACACCAACATCCACCTCTGCTCCATCCATCCAAACCCCACCCCCCTCACACACTCTCTCTCTTTATCTCTTCCGTTGCTTTCGAGTTTTTCCTTTAATTTTCACGATACCACCAAACATTGTTAATGTCATTGTCATAAAACCCTGGAACTTTATACCCTCTCATATCTAGTTTAAGACTTAGGAGCTAGCCAGTGATTAGATTCTAAGGACGGAAAAAGAGAGTAACTTATTCATTTAATCAATCATACTATATCTAACTAAGTATGAAATTAATTAATATATTTGTATCTGTCCACATGAATGTCTGAGCTACTCTTGTTCCAACCACCTCTAGCCTCTAGGGTCTCCATCACCTACTTTTCAATAGTTTGGTCCTTGGCATGCAAATATTTCACTAAAATCACTGCCATTTGCCAAATGCATGCTTCTTTCCTCCTGCTGATTAAACATTTCCCTTTAGGCTAATATATTCAATAGGCCCTCAAACTTTATTATTTTGTTTAAATAAGCCCTTATATCTTTATTGAATATGCAACTAAACCTATATGTTAAATTTTAACATAGACAATTATTTGTTTGTATATACATTCAAAATTATATGTTAATTCTAAATCAAAATAAATGTTGCGCTATAAAATTATATAATTAATTAGTAACGTGATCCCACATCATCCTTATCCCTTTTCAATAAAAGAATGATAAATCAAATTTTTTTCTTCTGATTTTCAGCTTTTTCCTCCTGAAAAATTCAAATCTAACTAAAAATGCTAAAAATCAGGAGAAAAAATTTGATTTGTCGTTCTCCTATTAGGAAAAGATAAGGATGGAGTGGAATTGCAGTTTCATATAATCCATTCTCTTTAAATAATATTAAATGTTAAATATTTTAACAATACAATACACAATAATTGCTAAGTCTGCTATAAATCAAAGATTAAGTACCTAGTTGGAAACCGAATAACTTATAAGGATTTATTTGAATGTAATGAAAGTATAAGGATATATTCAAATGAAGTGGTAAAGTTATATTAGCCTTTCCATTATTAACTAATTGCTGATTAATTAAATTCAAACACTGACCTTTTGATAAAAGAAAAAAAATTCAACCACTGTCCACATTATATTTATATATTTCTAAAGAAAGAGAGCCTATGGGTAGAAAAGAGAATAGGATATGGCCGTGTGTGTGCTCTTCATTTATCAATGAATTTGTAGATTCCAAAGGCAAGGAAGTATGGACAAATAATGCAAACATTGTAGTGTAGTGTACCATACGAAAGCAATTTAAGAAAAAAAAGGTTTTGTTTTTGGAAAAAAAAAATGGCTTTCTTTGGCTGTTGTTATGGGTTTTTTTTTATATTGAAAGATAGGGATGTTTATGTGTTTAAAGATGAAGTTACATTTTATTCGCTTGCAGTGACAGTGATATCATATTTTAGTATATAATTTTTTAGGATAATTGAGTAATCAAATTAATAAGTTTGAATTTCTATGTGTATTCTATGTATGTTTAGGATACAATGTGGTATAAAGTTCACTGGGTTCAGATTCACCTGTGATAAAGATAAAAGGTTCGTTGGGTGCGTAATTAGTTGGTTTAGTTAGATTCACTAAACGCGTATAGTATCATTGAGAGACACATATAAAGATATGTGGTGTGGGTATAACATATCTGACTCGTGTTACATATATTGTGGGTTAAAAATGTAGATGAGGGTCCTATACGTTTGGGCTTTACCTAGCAATTGCTGAAAAACACTAGGGGTAAAAGTTCAGTGGAGTCAATGAAGCGAAACAGCACACAAATTTCCTCCACTAAAATCTACGATTTCAGTCTAATTGCTGTTGGAACTTGAAAAGGATTGGAAATGGGATTGTTGTGATAAGAAAGTAGGCATAAAATGAAATATGATGGTCCATACTTTATAGGATCTTGGCCTGAGTCCTGAAACTGAGATATACATGGGATTTGAAGAAATAGTCACTGAAAGAGTTAAAAGAGTAGGTGGGGACGAAGAAATCTTGCGTAGATATATAGATGTGGATGTGGAGAAAGGGAAAAGTCTGTACAAAAAACTAATGAATGAATGAATGAATATATATTGTTATTATGCTTTTGTTCGTATCTAATAAAGTCTTGCAATTGGGAAGCCAACACTTGAGACCTGTTTCTCATGGTTTACTTTCTTTTTTTCACCCAGTAAAACGCATATGATGCAGACTCAAAATTCACCTTTGCAACCCCACCAAAGCTTTGAGAGTGATAGGAAATGTGAAGGTGACGTGTGGAGGCAACCTTCTACCCTGTCAGTCAAACTTGTTTTCAATTATTTAACTTATAAAGCTGGCATCCCATTTTTCTGATAGCGACACATGGGTCTGATGACATACATGGGCTTTCAGAATTGTTTTGGATAGGACTCTGATTGCAAGCCCGGTGAGGACTCAACCCAACCCATGCAAGCTTCATCTTGATTCTCTTCTCTCTTTCTCCATCAACTGTTTGTACACGCCTAAATTGGACAGGGAATAAACAAAAGTTTCTCTAAAAACACGCATGAATTAGTGTTCCAGTTACGGTTTAGGGTTTATGCATTTGATTTTGATTGGCATGTAGATGGTAGTATGCCGATAGGATACATTTCTTTCCAATAAAAAGATGATGATAATGACGATGATGATGATACTTGTTTAACTAGATTTTTGTTTTTGGCCATCTACTTGTTTAGTCTAGGCTAGTATACCTTCTTGAGCAGTACTCCAAGTCGCATTTCTATTTATTTCGTAGCTTGGAGTTTCTCGAATGCACATTCATTATTTTTGTTACTAAATAAAAACTCGTAACACATTATCAAATATTTTTACCTTTTCACCAAAATTACACATATTTATGTATACAAGCTCATACATATTTGTTAACCAATAAGGTGAATAAGAGAAAAAGACAGTGACTGAATGAATGGAGGAAAGTTGAAGGTTAGGGAAGAGGTTTATTTGGGAAAGAGTCTAATAGTTGGAGAAGGAGAACTGAGTACCTGGTGTGTATGGATGTTTGTATGGCCCTTTTATAGTAGGGGACAAGCTTTATTACATGTCCTGAGGTTACTAACACTAAAGTCTAATTTGATACTTTTGGTAGTGACAATGATACAACATCTTAGATTAAAACGTTTTAGGACAATTAACAACCAATTACCTTGAACTTGTATGTGATCCCCACATAATCTCAACGCAGATATTCAACCTAAAGTTTGCCAACTTGAGATTCGCAAATGGTTTCAAGGTCTCTATAAATACATCGTAAAGTTCACGAGGTATACTGTAAGGTTTGCGAGATCCGTTACATAAGGCATAACAATATTATACGAAGTAGTATACCACTATTGTCTCCCTTGGAACGTATGGCTAGCTAGAAGTTTTTTTTAGATCAAACATGAGTCTTTTATTTAGCTTATCTTCAGGACTTCTAAATTAATTTTATATCATTGGTTGATAACAATTTCCCTTTTTTTGGGTTATAGATTCGTATATAAATTTCAAATTAGATAAAAGAAGAAAGAGGAAGAGATTGTGCTTTAAAAAGGGAGAAGAAGAAATGGAAACCATTAATACAAACCGTGGAAGCAAAGCCATTTTAGTGCTTGCATTTACAGCCATGGTGATGATGACGGCGTTAGCAACCCATACGCAGGCAGCAAAGTTCAGTTGTGTTATGAGATGTAATGTGATTAAATGCCTTTGGAGTTCTTCAATAATGAATCGACAACAATGTGTCCATGATTGCTTAAGTCGATGTGGTCATTGACCAAAAACCACATCGGATCCTCAATAGCATCAACTACGACTTTAGACGTTGGTATATCAAATCTTTTTTTTAATAGTTCCATATAAATTATTAATTATTAAAAATTTTAATGAAATATTGCTTTTGATAAATTCTTTTCGTTTATTTTTACAAAAAAAGTTTATTTGACGCTCCACAAATAAAAATGAATACAAGTTTAATATCAAAAATAGAAATTTTTTTAATACAAGTTTAATAAAAATAAATACAAGTTTAGAATAAACACATGTAAGTTTAGATGAACACCGGTTAAAATGTTAATTTTGTAATATTTTAAGAATTGTGTTAGTGGGCATTTAAATGGAAAGAAAGAGAATGATAATCATTCTTATCTCCTCCACTGAAATCTCACCGTTGTAGGAAGAAAGAAAAGCTCTAAGAATTTCTTTAGCTTCCAATTTTGCATGATAAGCTAATTCAAGTCTATTTTGCTTGAATTTAATGTTTTTAGAATTGTCGTGCTTCAATCTGGCTAATAGTGGTGATTGTTTTCAAAACTGTTAAAGATTTTTTGATGTTATCATGGTTGAATGCTTGAAAAATTTGGCATTAAATGTTTAGATTCGATAAAAAGTTATGGAAAAAAGGTTTAATTGGTAAAATGAAAATGTGTTAGACAAATAACAACTAAAATGAAAACATAAACCATCTTAGAATTTCTATAAATATGGCAGTAAAGAGCTTAATTGTTTAAGTGTTAGGTTTAAGGGGATGCTAGAGTGATGGAAATGATCTGATTTATGTGTTTCATTAGCTGATGAATGATGTTAGTTAATAAAAAATTTAATTCGCCAAAAGAAGATCGCGGGAAAGGAAAAGTAATGGAGTAGACTATTGTGGCGAATTATCATTCCGCCAGGTAAGTTCACGCAATAGGAACAATCTGCCATTTTATAATATCCACAAGAAATGCTTCAAATTGAATATCTGCCTTACTTTTTGACTCAGGTATATCCGCGAAATAATCCGCAATTTAATCATCTAAATTTGTGCGCGTGACAAAAATAATCCGCCGAGGCGATCCACCACCTATTGGTCCGCGGTATGTTTCACCACGATAGTTTAAAGTATGTAATTGTTTTGTGAATTCGCATAGTAACCCTTTGTGATTCGGGTCCGACAACCGGACCGAGCAAGGGGTGTTACAGTTTAGGTGCTTGCTTCAAACTATACAATGACTTAACCAATTTGCAAACTTTATTTTTATTTCCAGGAAGTATAAAACCTTTTGATTGTTTTATATATACTTCTTCATTTAAGTCACCATTTTGAAAAGTTGTGTTAACATCCATTTTATGCACATGCAACTTATAAATATAAGCCAGTGCCATAAGAACTCTAATGGATGTTATCCTCTCTATCGGTGCATAAGTATTAAAGTAGTCTACGCCTTCCTTTTGTTTAAAACATTTAACAACTAATCTTACTTTAAAGGTTTGTATAGAACCATTAGTGTTGTATTTCCTTTTGCACACCCATTTACAATCAATAGGTTTAGAACCTCTAGGTAAATCAACTAAGATTCATGTATTATTGGATAACATTGAGTTCATTTCATCATTTACAACCTCTTTCTAAAAAGATGTATCTCTTGAAGCCATTGCTTCACTAAAATTCTTAGGATCTTCTTCTAAATTTAAAAGAATTGGTGTTTTGTATAACACTTTGGTTTTATCTCCTTCAACTAAGAAGATGATTGAATATGGAGAAACAAAGTCTAAATAAAGTCAGAATGTAGATGTTGTTCTTTTCTCATTCTTTGACTTCTTCTTAGTTCAATTGGTTCTTTTTCTTTTATTACCAACTGCGGATGCCAATTCAATTTGTTTCTCATTTCTTTTATCACAAGCAGCATTATCATAATTTCGTTCACCACAAGCAATATTATCAAAAAAAAAAATTTCATCATAAGCAATGTTATTAGAAACAAACTTATTTTCGAAGAATTCTATATGTATGGATTCAACAATAACATTAAATTTTAAATCAATTAATCTATAAGCCTTAAAGTTTTTTTACCTAACCAACAAAAACACTTTTTTATACTTCTAGGGCCTAATTTTGTTTGATGAGAATCAAGTGCTTTATAATAAGCTATACACTTCCACACTTTCAAATAATTTAAACTTGGTTTTCTGCCATTATTTCATAATTCATATGGTGATACTTGTAACTTTTTTTAATGAAACTCTATTAGTAATATGGCATCTTGTTAATAATGTTTCACCCCCAAATATTATTAAGTAACTTAGCATTTAACAACATACTGTTAGCCATATTCACTAATGTTCTATTCTTTTTTTTTCTTTCGACTATACCATTTTGTTGGGGTGCATATGGTGTCATTCTTTAATGAATTATTCCATTCTCTTCACAGAATATAAATAATGAATCTGGAAAATATTCAACACCTTTATCACTTCGAAGAATTTTAATTTTTCTTCTCCTTTTGATTTTCCACCAGAGTATTAAATTCTTTAAATTCCTCAAAGGCTTCCTCCTTTGTTTTAATCAAGAAAACATAAGTGAATTGAGAATAATCATCAATGAACATTATAAAGTATCTTTTTCCTCCTCTAGTTAGCACACCATTCAACTCACAAATATTAGAATGAACAAGATCTAATAAATTAGAATTTCTTTCTACTTTTGGAAAAGGTTTCTTATTCATTTTAGATGTCACACAAATTTCACATTTATCAGCACGATCTTTCCTGTAAGATATATAACCATGCTTGGACATATATTTCAAAGATTGATAATTCAAATATCCTAGTATAGCATGTCATAAAAAAGAAGTTTGTTCAACAATATAGACAAAAGTAATATTCATATTATTGATACTTAGTTTGAACATACCATCACATGAGTAACCCTTTCCAACAAATACAAATTTCCTAGAAACAGTGACTTTATCGAACTCTAGAAAAATTTTGAATTTGTTCTTACACAAAAGATATGTTGGTACAAGATTTTTCCTAATTTCAGGAACATGGAAAACATCAAGCAATTTCAATTGCTATCCTGAAGTAAAATTAAGTTCAACAATTCCTTTTCTTAAGACCTTAGCAACACAATTGTTTCCCATTAGGATCTCTTTTGTTTCTCACACTTTTCATGTATTGAATTGCCTCTTGTTGTTGAACACATGAATAATAGCACCAGAATCCAGCCACCACTCGGAAGATTTTGTTACTGTAGCCATATGAACTTCAGTACCCATGCTAATTTGCATTTCAGATACCATTGCAACAAGTTCTTTCATATCTTGTTCAACAAGATTGGTTGTGTTTGTGTTTACCATACCAAGATTAGTTTTATTTCCAAAATTTTTGAACCTATAATCCTTGATAAAATTTCCTTTCCTTCCATAATGGAAACACATTTTATAAGTCTTTATTTTCTTGGTCCAGTTGAATTCTTTTTTCTGAATTCGAGGCCTTTTTTTTTGCCTTTCCCATAACTCTTTTCTTGGACAAGATTAACACTCGAACCAAGAATGAGTGCATCACAAGTGCCATTTTCAGCCTCAGATTGTAAATAAGTAAGAAAATTATGTAGAGTAAATGATTCCGGAGAATGCAGTTTCTGTTGGAAAAATCTGGTTAAGAAAAATGATTTTAAGTCACAACGAAAAATTAAAATTGTGAAAACGAGCATTAGATAAAATTATCGAGAACTTATCATAAATTCTGCAGAGTTATACTCAAAATCTTGCAATTTCAAGTATATCCAATCATATTTCGATGATTTATTCCACGATTAAGTGGATACTACATTATCAATTTTTTTTGTTTCAACCCTTAAGATACAATATTAATCAATTTCAACTTTTTGAACATATTAATAACCAATAATTCAATAGTCAATCAAATCTTTAAGCAAACAAGGTAGATATTCATAGCAAGAGTAATTCATACCAAATATAATCTTTTCCTCATTCACAATTTCAATATGAGATCCATTACAGTGAATATCTTTTAAAGCTAATGCATTAATCATCACAAATTATGTTCTTTCGGATATTGATATATTACATCTTCTAGAAATTTCAACTAATTTTGTGCTACCGAATGATTATTTCTTTTGGAGCTTTAAACTAATTTTGTGCTATCAAATAATTATCTCTTCTGGAGCTTTCAACTAATTTTGTACTACCTAATATTGCATTAATATTTGTTTGTTTCAATGCCAATTAAGATAAATACTTTCTACCTTTTGAAGTATTATTTTGAGAACTCTCATTGTTATTTATTTATTACTATGTTTCCACTTTTTATGATTTTTGTTATGTCACTTATATTATATCCTTTAGTTTTTTTATGCTTTTATTCACTTCGGAGAATGCAACAAATCTAGTAGGATGAACTTTTAAACGTCCCAATATATTCTTTATTAAAAAAGAATCAATATCACAAAAACTTATGTTCGAGGACAATCAATTTATATTTAACCAAAGAACATTTGATAAAAAAAAGAATATGTACTCAAATATATAAAGCAACAGGTATTATACAATATTTTTTTTTATAAACAATCATTTGAAAATTATATATTATGAAGGTTGATTAGTAAACCTTATGAACCCACCAATATTTAATAATCTAACTAGATAATTCAATAAAACCATACCTCAATTAAAAAATATGTCGAAGCTCCTTATCGATCTAAAATTTTACTAATGCTTATACAATGATAAATCAAAGAATAAGAATCAAGATCCACTCTAATATTAAATCTTTCAACATCTTTAACAACGTATAAATAAAACAATAATCGTAATATATAACATTCTTGCAAATCTCTGCACAACTTCAAGACTTTTTGTCGTTAATATTGGCTTTCTTTAATTCTATGCGGCAAGAAACTGTTTGAATTTATGAATCTTGGTGCGTATCAATAAAAATTCTAGGGTTGCCGAGTGATGGAAGTTAATTGAAACATTGTTTAGGCTGTGGGATTGAATCCTATTGCAAGCGTTGTGTTTTTCTTATTGCCAGGTTAGAAAAAGTTAATGAAGGCTGTAGAACCCAATTATTGCCCGGGCCCAACAAAGAAATAAAACCCAAATTAAAAAATCCATTTTAAAACCCAAACCCAATTACAAATAACCAGGCCCAATTAGCCCAATGCCAAATCAGAAAAGAAAAACCAAAACCCTAGCCCCTAACACAAGTGGCGCCGCGAACCTAGTGCGCCCCTACCCACTTGCTCGACCTTCTCGCCTCTGCAAAAGCCACTGCTCCATCACATCGGCAGAGTCGGTCACCGACCCTCCTCTCGACTGCAAACATTAAACGGGAATAGACAGTAGTAGCAAAAGTGTAAAGAAACAAAGGCTATAAAAGCCGATTAACTTCTTTGTAACTTGAACCTTTTTTTTTTTCCTTTACTCAAATCAATAAAAAGAGAATAGAGAGATTCAAACAAAAACAGGGACATCAAAACACTACGAAATAATACAAAACAGGGAAACAGAGGTCAAGAAGGTGATTTTTTTAACTTTTAAAATTTTTATTTTCTTTCATTTCAATCCCTTTTTGCATAAACATGCAAATGCATATATATACATATAAGGATAAAAATAAAAATACTCTAAATTTTACCTTTTCGGTGGCGGGAGCGACGGCGCGCGTGACGGAACCACGGCCGAAATCGCCCGACTCCTCTGCGAGAAAAAAAAAAAAGAAGAGTTAAATTTTTTTTTTTAAAGGGGGTGAGAAATGATTTTTTTTTCCTGATTTGGGGCTTAAATAGCCGATCGAAACGACGCGTCGTTTTGGCCGGCGTCCTTAAGCCCCAAGCACGCGTCGTTCGCCCTTGGCGACCGGTCCGACCCGCTCGGCCAGGGATCCGCGCGTTTTGCTTGAAAAAATGGAATTTATGCGCGCAGCCCTCTATTTCCTCCGCGTGTCCAATTCGGTCCCTTCTAAACGCTGCGCTTAAACACTTGGGGGAAATTTGCGCTCCTCGTCCCCTGGATTTTCGCGCGCGTTTCAAATAGGCCCTTCCCTTTTATTTTATTTTGAATTGGCCCCCAAATTTCCGTTTTCCATGTAATTAAACCCAGTTTTTTTTATTTTTGCAATTTTTGTCATTATTTTTACTATTTAACATTTTATTATTATTATTATTATTATTATTATTATTATTATTATTATTATTAATTTCATTATTATTATTATTATTAGTATTATCATTAATCTTATAATTATTACTACTATTGTATTTGTTATTATTATTATTTTATTATTATTACCATTGTTATTTCATTTTTATTACTAACACCATTACTATTATTATTATTTTCGTTTTTACTCGTATTTATTTATTTATTATTATTTATTTATTAATGTTATCGGTATCATTATTATTCAATATTTCTATTATTGTCTTTGTTATCATTAATATCACTATTGTTATTATTACTATTATTATGGTTTTTATTATTACCACTTTTGTTATTTTTATTTTCATTTTTACTATTATTATGATTATCTTTATTATCATTATTATTATTAGTAATATTTTTACCTCCGTTCACCAATAAAATACATTTCGTAAACCATCGTATTTCGTCTAAGTTTTAAAGGCAATGTTTGGTATTTAGAGACTCAAGAGATTGTGCCCTAAAGTATTGGGTTGCAATCATTCTCGTTTAATCTAAACGACCGAGTACCCTTAAAAAAAAAAAAAAAAAAACAATTACATTTTTAAACAAAAAGCGTATTCTCAAAGAATACGAAAGGTCATGTCCTAAAGCATTGGATGTGATGTTTCGTTATTCCGAGATAAGACTTTCTAAACCAAGGCAATGTTTTGTATTTAGAAGCTCGAGGAATCGTGCCCTAAAGTATTGGGTTTGCGATCTCCTCGTCCCTTTTAAATGACAGAATACCCTTTTGATTAAATTCATAATTTTTGAATAAAAGGCAAGTTTAGCCTCGATGGTCAAGATGCGGTGTCCTAACGTATTGGGTACAACGTTTTACCTTGAGACTAGACGACCTTTGGCATATATTTTCGATTTCTTTAAATTTTTAACGTCACTATAAGAGAGGATCGTATATTTCAATTCTTTCAATTTTCCAAATCTTCGACACTAAGACACTAATTAATCAATTTGGTACCAATTTTGGGCGTGACGAGGGTGCTAACCCTTCCTCGCATGTAATCGACTCCCGAACTCATTTTCTCGAGTTTAGTAGATCAAAGTCGTTGTTTTGATAAATCAAAATGTTTATTAAAAACAACCGCTTTTGCGAGGTGACCCGATCACACCTCACCAAAAGGATTAGTGGCGACTTCCACGTTTTATATTCTTTTGTTCAAAACGCGAGTCGACCTTGTCTTTTCCTCGCTTTCAAAAATGGTTACGACGACTTGGCGACTCCACTCGGGGACACCAAAAAGAGAGTCGGTAGTAAATTGATTATTTTTGTCCTTTTTCAAAGTTTGGAAATTTGATTTAAAATTTTTTTTACTATCCTTGTGTTGCATTCATTTGTGTCATTGCATATGATTTCTATTTTCTTGTGCACAGTACATTGCATGACCGTTGTGGTCGCACCTTTAAGTGGGAGTGAGAAACTATTCCTTCGTGAGGTTTTCACCTCCGTGCAGGATAGTGGATCGCTTCCGGGATACATCCGTACCTATGTCTTTGTGAGATTTTCATCTCCGTGCAGCCATAGGGAAATGTATTCCCCGAATCAACTCGGTCTATATGAGCCTATAATGGGTGAGGATCGAGGAATCTGTTGGTTCAGTACCCTACTCTAGAACCGAACCTCATATAGCGAGCCTTAAGAACCACTGCAGGTAGAGCCATGCCAAACCCTAGTGCTTACACGATTATGTATGTTATCCTCTACTTACTATTTATGAAATCTTGACTGCTTCATTTATTTTGCATGGCATATTCATCAAAAATGTATCGATTCACATTCAATTACCAAATAGATAGCTTTTCATGGAAAAAGAGTTTTTGATAAAGTGGGAGACAATGCGGCCGTCCGAATATGGGCCGAGACCGTGCGAAAGAAGAGAAGGGTGATAGCCTTGCGAGAAACGCGTGTCGAATTGTGGGACTTCACCCGTGACAGCGTAACCCGAACAATCTTCAAGAAATGAAAGAGATATGGAGCCAATGGGACGAAGGTATCAAGCAACTGTTTCTATTGTCATTACGGCGATCCGCCTTACCGCTTGACATTAAGATAGACCAAAGACTTATTCCGAGCTATGGCCCGCTTTTGGAACCACGCTTATAGTTGCTTTTACTTTTGGGAAAGTGGACTTGGTACCTACTATGGAAGAATACACTTTGCTCTGCTCCATTGCCCAAGATTCGACGACAAAGTTTATGTAAGGGCCGTTAATGTCCCCACATTCGTAAAAAGTTAATGAACATTACAGAATGAGCGAACAATGGGTTACTGACTCGAACAAAATGTAAAGGAGATTGTAAATGCATCCTGGAAAAATCTAAGAGATTTGATCATAGCACATCCCGAGCAAAGAAAAAGGGTTGACGCTTTGCCCTTGAGCATATATGGGCTAGTTATCTTCCCCCAAAGCCCTAGGACATATAGATGAAGCGGTCACTGATTTGTTTGACAAATTAGAAAGAGGGATTACTCTGCTCTCGCAATTTTAACCAAACATTCAGTGTCCCTAAGCACATGCCAAGAAGAGCGGGCGAGGAAGATTCATCGATTGCGCCCAACTCCTATTAGCATGGTTTCATGGTCATTTTTGGAAAATGGAAAAGATGTCGTGTCGAATTTTCTCCGAGGACTACTCCCACTGGAAAAAATGGCAACCACGCCAAGACGAGATGATATTACGGAAGAAAATTGGGTTATGATCTTGCAAAAATTACAAGAAGATGATGTAGCATGGAGAGCTCCTTGGCGATCCCCGATGAGATTATATATCGATGCGGAGATTTTGACTATGTCCCTATGCTCGAATATGGGGAGTCTGCCGGGTATACACCTCTCCTCGTATTAAGACAATATAGATCGAGACAGTTTACGCCACCGACACAAGGGTTAACTCAATGCGAGTTTGACTACAAAGGAGAAAATTACAAGAAGAAAGTAAGGGAGATATCAAAAGCCTGGGGTCGAATTCACAGAATGAAAAGGTTTGCTGCCAATCCGATGACAACCCCTGAATATGACTGGTGGAGGAGTCAAAGGATCAATGATAATATCCCCACGCCGGACCAAGAAGACATCCGGTCACTAGAAGAGCATTTACAGGTGGTCCTCTAACTTGAAATCATCAAACAAGATTTGAAAGGAAGAACCATGAGTTAGGAAAAAGGATAGAGCAACTAGAGGAAGAGAAAATACAATTGGGATTGGATGTCGACATTCGAAGCTAAAGCCGAGAAGTCGAGAAAAGGAAAAATAAAGTCAAGAAGATTTAGACAGCGATCTAAAGACGGACTACAAGAAGCTACGAAGATCGATGAGAATCTGCGGGACTTGGGAAAACGCGTCGAGCAATGGCGTCAAGAAATTAAAGAGGAGAAGCATAGAGCAAGTCAATGGGAAAGGAAACTCCGAGAGACTCAAGAGCGGGAGGATACCCTGAAAAGAAGTCTAGTAGAGAGCCAAAATGAGAAAGAAAAATTAAAGACGCGGATCTCGAAATTAGAGAAATCATTGTACCAGATGTCGAAGCCGCAACTCGTGGTCGAATTGAAGGCTAGTCTGAGCAAGATTGAAGAGATGAAAGCAAGAGTCGAAGAACTAGAATCTGCTTTACATGGTTGTGAGCTACAGGCAGAGCTTTTTGAAGTCAACGAGGAACGTTGGAAGCAACAACCGCATCACTATCAAAACCAAGTCGAGACCGAGATTATATTATGGGGAAGCCGGCCCCAAGTACGAGAGGTGGCGGATCATCTACAAGCCTTAGCAGTCCAAGCCGACTTACTAAGTTTAATGTACGAGTCAAGATCGAGAGAGGACAAGAATTAGCCGATCTTCTTGAGAAAGTCAAGGCTTTAAGTATTAGGGCGAGGCCTTATATGTAATCCATTTTATGAAAAAGACTTATTTTCTAAGAAAAGTTATGCTAATGGAAATTGAATCGAATCAATGCCTTTTTGTAGCACACATCTCATGCATCCTGCATTACATTGCATCATACACATCAAATCTCACAAAGGAACCCTAAATTATGACAGAGTTACCCCGGAACATCGCTACTGATGCGAGAGGCAAAACAAAAGTGATGGATCAAAGAATAGAAAGATTAGAGCAAATGCAAAAAGAAATGCAGGATCAAATGCAAGAACGATTGGCCAAGATACAACAGGACATGATAGGGCGGATGGAAGAATCCCAAAATAACATGATAAACCAGCTAGCGCAGTTGTTGGCCAATGAACGTGAGAAGGGAAAGGGCGTTGCTGCTAGTTCGGGGAACAACAATGACGATCCTGTTTACCCTCCGGGTTTTACCCCGCCAAATACCCAAGCGCCACCGGATCGTATCCCCAAAGAACACCATTATTATCAGGCCACAATATCGAGTTGATACCACGGTACCAACGCATCTCCCGACCGGTTCGGTACTAATCTCGGGAAGGTCCGCTAACTTGATGGTCCCCGATTTCGACGAAATGCCCGAAATGGACAAGGCGAAAATGGACTTCCCAAAGCAGCTCGAGGATCGTTGCAAGTGGCTAGAGGAAAAGTTTAAAGAAATAGAGACTGCTGACCACCGTTACGGAGTAGACGCTAAGGATTTAAGCCTAGTCCCGGACCTCGTACTTCCGCCAAAGTTCAAAACCCCTGATTTTGAAAAGTACAGTGGAGCCAGCTGTCCCGAGGCGCACATCACAATGTTCTGTCGCAGAATGGCGGGGCACGTTAACAATGATCAATTACTGATTCACTGTTTTCAGGACAGTTTAACCGGGTCTGCGGCTAAATGGTATAATCAGCTTAGCCGTACCCAGATCAAGTCGTGGAAGGACCTGGCACAGGCCTTCCTGAAACACTACGGCTACGTAGCTGATATAGCTCCTGACCGGATCACGCTTCAAAATATGGAGAAAAGTCGGGCGAAAGCTTTAGGCAATATGCCCAACGGTGGAGGAAGTAGCCACACAAGTTCAAATGCCACCGCTCCTAGAAAAGGAGACAACCATGTTGTTCGTCAATACATTGAAAGCTCCTTCATTAACCACATGTTTGGGCGCCACCAAAAGTTTCTCGATATTGTGTTGTCGGGGAAATGATAGAAAACGCAATCGGATGTGGCAAGATAGAGGGGAGAAGGTGCTAGAAAGACGATCCGAAGAAAAGAGAGAACGATGTAAACAACATAAGCAAAAGTTATTCAAAGCCTATAATCGTGAACGGCCCGGGGTCAGAATCGCCCCACCATCGAGTCCTCTAGACAGAATCCAATGCAAAGCAAAATGCGGAGAAAATTCAATTCACACCAATCCCAGATCCACGTATAAAGAAATGTACCAAAATTTATTCGATGCACACATTGTTGCCCCGCATTACTTAAAACCCTGCAGCCCCATACCCTAAGTGGTATGATGCGAACGCATGCGAATACCATGCGGGAATTGTGGGGCATTCAATAGAAACAACTGCCTCGCTTTCAAGAAATCGGTGGAAAGACTCATCCGGATGGGTGTTGTAGAAGTAGACGATACCTCTAATGCGGGCACCCACCGCCTAATCATGGGGTCAATATGATAGGCGAGAACATGGGAAAAAGAGTTAAGAGGATATTGCCAAGTGAAAACCCCAATGAGACGAGTGCCGGAAGGAAATGATGAAAAGGGGATTGGTTGTGTCAAGCCCAAGAAGAGAGCAAAGAACAAGCAAGGGTTGTGAATTTCACAACATGGAGGGACACGAAATCCAAAAGCGTATAGAGTTTAGGATTACGGTACAAAGGGCGATGGACGATAAAGAGTTAGAATTCTACGAAGGCAACGAAGACCAAGAGGAAAGAAACATCTGCGTGTTAGAAGATGAAGCGAGGGTAAAAACTTCAAGACCAGGCTACCCTTTGGTCATCATCTCGCGACCAAAGAATGATGGAACCGAAATAAAAATAACTCAGAAGATCGTGATTCGGAAACTGCGCGTCTTTTCATCTCAAGATAACAAAAAGGTTCCCGAGAGCTATAATTGCAACATGACGATTCTCGAAAAAAGGGACTCGTCCAGTCATCGCAAAAGGGAACCGGGCCTCCGAAGATCGCGATTCAAAACCGGCGGCTTTTTCATATGAAGATGACAAAAGGTTCCTGGAACTATAATCGCAACGTGATTTGCGGTTCTGAAAAGGAAGCCTCGTCCAACGCCGCAAAGGAAAACCGAGGGTAGGCTCCTATACGCCAGCGCGATGGAAAGCGCTACGACGCGTGAATACACGAATGGAGCTCACAAAGGAGAAAACCCCGGTAGGCGAACCAAAGAAAGGGAAAGTGACCAAACCGGAGACGCTTATAAATGAGCCATGAAGGAAGAAGAGGCTAGGAATTCTTAAAGTTTTTGAAGCATAGCGAATACGATGTGTCGTGGAGCGCTTACATAAGCGGCCGGCTCGTATATCCGTGCTTGACTTACTATTAAGCTCGTGCGCGCACCGCAACGCACCGATGAAAGTACTAAACGAAACTTATGTTGCTAATGATATCACCGTTAACAAGTTGGATCGCTTTGATTAGCAATATAAGCGCCCGATAACTTCATTTTCTTTAATGATGATGAAATCCCTCCGGGAGGTAATGCGGGTACCATCAAGGCTCTCCACATCACCACCCGATGCAAAGGATACACGTTACGAAGTACCGGTCGATAATGGGTCAACACTAAATGTTTTGCCACTCGTCGACGCTGAATCGATTACCCATTGACAGCTCTCTCATGAAGGCACTCGCCACAATGTAGTAAGGGCATTCGATGGAACGAAAGGAAAGTTATGGGAAGGATCGAAGTACCTCTATTAATCGGCCCGGTATATATGAGGTGGATTTCATAGTAATGGATATCGCACCATCCTATAATTGCTTGTTTGGAGACCTTGGATACACTCGCGGGAGCAAAGCGATGCCCTCGCATTGCACCAAAAGTTGAAGCTAGTTATAGAGGGTCGTGCGGTGACAATAAATGCCAAGAGGACGTAATCGCAATCGTGACCAATGGCGCGCCATATTTAGAAGCGATGATGAAGCAACCGAGTGCTCCTTCCGCTCTTTGGAATTTGTCAATGCAACATTTGTCATTGAGGGGAACAAGATCCCATACCTCAATTATCTAAAACCACGAAAATGGGTTTGCAATCGATGATCGGGAACGGAGCCGCACTGGGAAAGGACTTGGGAAGTATCTCCAAGGAGAGATCGAGGTCCCGAGATTGAAAGAAAACGAGACCTCTTCGGTTTAGGGTTCAAACTGGGCGCTGAAGCAAAAAAGGGAAAGAATTAGCAAAAAGACAAGAAAGAAGGAGAGCGCGTTTGGGCGGAGATGAGATTAAGTGGGAACCGATGATAATCCTCATATTCTTGAGACCTTTATATCGGGAGGATTATCCACCAAGGACGAGGAACGAAAGATGAGAAAGCCATAAAGGAATACGGGCAAACATGCACATCAATGCCATATTCGGGAGAAAATAGAGGAAGAAAAGCTGAATGGTATCCGCCTACTTACGAGCCAGCAAAACGTTCTAAACAAGCTGGATCTGCGAGGAGATTCCTGTAGCTTTTAGAACTTATTCGAGTAATACTCGGAACACACTTGTTGCTTTAAGTCTAGAAGCGATAAGTGTCCCTTTGAGAAAGCATGACTTTTGTACGAGGCATCGTTATTCTCAATGAAATGCATCTCCATTACCTTTTGAGCAAATCTTCTTCTTCATTCATCATTATTATTCTTTAGATATTCCTAAATATTTCCATTCTTCATTCATAATGCCAATAAACATGCTTAGATTCCTTTATTCTATGAGCCTTTATTCATCTTCATAACAAGTCCCCAAATATCAACGACGTGAGCAACACTACCAATAACTCGTAATATCCTTTTGGGCAAGATACGGGTGTGGAAGATTTTCAGGATTCTCGAAGATGACCAAGGTTGTGACCTATCTCTGAATCATTAAGGATGGTAGAACAAGAGGAGAAACGGATCCGCCTCGCGAGGAGTTAGTGGAAATAGTGGACTGGGGAGACAGGCAAGAAAAGAAGGAAGTGAAGATCGGAGCTAGTATTACCAGTAGAGACAAAGCGAGACCTCATTGAGTTACTTCATGAATTCAAAGATGTCTTCGGCGTGGTCGTATCAAGACATGCACGGCTAAGCACCGATATCGTGGTACACCGGTTGCCTATAAAGGAAGAATACAAGCCACCCAACGAAAACTTGAAGGATGAGGCGGACGTCCCGTTGAAAATAAAAGAGGAGGTCAGAAACAATTTGATGCGGGTTTCTTGCAAGTGGTTAAGTACTCGGAATGGGTAGCCAACATCGTCCCCGTCCCCAAGAAAGACGGAAAGCACGAATGTGTGTAGACTACAGAGATCTAAACAAGGCTAGCCCAAAAGATAATTTCCGTTACCTCACATCGATACCCTAGTGGACAACACGGTGGGTTACTCGTTGTTCTCCTTCATGGATCAAGCTCTCGGGATACAACCAGATAAAGATGCTTCCCGAGGACATGGACAAGACTACGTTCATAACCATGTGGGGGACCTTTTGCTATAAAGTGATGCCGTTCAGACTAAAGAATGCAGGAGCGACATATCAGAGAGCCATGGTAACCCTATTTCACGACATGATGCACAAAGAAATTGAAGTGTACGTGAGACGATATGATTGCCAAATCTCGGACCGAAAAGGAGCATGTCCAAGTCTTGAGGAAACTATTCTTGAGGTTAAGGAAATTCCAATAAAGCTTAATCCAAAGAAATGTACCTTCTGAGCCCGATCGAGAAAATCTGCTAGGATTTATAGTCAGTGAAAGGGGGATTGAGGTTGACCCAGACAAGGTCAAAGCAATACAAGAACTGCCTCCACCTCGCACGCAAAAAGAAGTTCGAGGTTTCTTAGGAAGGTTAAACTACATCGCTCGGTTCATCTCACAATTAACTGAGAAATGTGACCCCATATTCCGTCTCCTTAAAAAACACAATCCAGTGTGTGGGGCGAGGAATGTCGAAACCTTCGATAAAGTGAAGCAATACCTGTCCAATGCTCCAGTATTGACGCCGCCTAATCCAGATAGGCCATTAATCCTCTATTTGACGGTACTTGATAACTCAATGGGATGTGTGCTCGGCCAACACGATGAGTCAGGAAAGAAAGAAAAGGCAATATACTACCTTAGTAAAAGTTCACCGAATGTGAGACAAGGTACTCGCCAATTGAGAAACTTTGTTGTGCCTTGATCTGGACAACTCGGAGATTGAGGCAAGATATCTTTGTATCATACGACTTGGCTCATCTCGAAGCGGGACCCTCTGAAATACATGATAGAATCGATCGCCTTGAATGGTCGGATGGCCCGATGGCAAATTTTGCTTTCTCGAGTTTGACATAGTTTATGTAAACCAAAAGGCGGTGAAAAGGGAGTGCAATAGCGGATTTGCTAGCCAAGAGAGCTCTAGCGATTACGAGCCCTTGGACTTTGATTTCCCCAATGAGGACCTAATGTACGTGGCAACTCTTGAAGAGGGTACCCTGAGGATCGCCCTTGGACACCGAACTTCGACGGGGCATCAAATGTCGTGGGCAATGGAATTGGGGCAATTGCGGTATCCCCAAACGGAGATCATTACCCTTTTACTTGTAGGTTGGATTTTGACCGCACAAACAATATGGCGAGTACGAGGCTTGTATCATGGGCATCCGTGCGCTATAGAGCGCAAAATTAGGGTGCTAAAAGTGTACGGAGACTCTGCAGACCGGTGATTTATCAACTTAGAGGAGAATGGGAAACGAGAGATCCCAAGTTGGTCGAATACAAAAGATTGGTCCAAGAATTGATCGAAGAGTTCGACGATGTCACTTTCAATTATCTCGCCAAGAAACGAATCAAATGGTCGATGCTCTAGCCACTTTGGCTTCCATGGTCCAGCTTAAACAAAGCAAAAGATATGAAACCTATCCGAATGAGCATTCATGAGGCCCCGCTCATTGCTACAACGTCGAAGAAGAAGAAAAGGGGATCGTCCGTGGTATCATGATATACCGCAATACATAAAGAATCGTCAATACCACGAAAGCAAAGCGAATCGAGAATGACAAAAGGGCGATAAGAAGATCGGCGTGTGACTATGTCTTGGACGGAGAAATCCTATACAAAAGAAGAAAGGATCAAGTGCTATTAAGGTGTGTGGGCGCCGCAGAGGCTAAGCAAATCTCGAAGAGGTCCATGAAGGTGTTTGTAGAACGCACGCCAATGGTTTCACGACGGCTAGGCAAATCATGAGATTCGGGTATTATTGGCCTACCATGGAAGGAGATTGCATTGATTATGCTAAAAGTGTCATAAGTGCCAAATTTATGCGGACAAAATTCATGTACCACCTTCACCTCTACATGTTATGACTTCCCATGGCCCTTTTCTATGTGGGGCATGGGCGTCATCAGCCAATCTCGCCAAAAGCTTCTAATGGACATCGGTTTATCTTCGTGGTAATCGATTACTTCACTAAGTGGGTAGAGGTCGCCTCATATGCCAATGTGACAAAATCAGCGAGATTAGCAAGTTCTTAAAAGGGAAATCATATGTCGATATAGAATGCCCGAAAGATCATATCCGATAATCGCGTTAAACTTGAACAATAGCATGATCGCAGAGGTCCGTGGGCAATTCAAGATCGAACACCACAATTCATCGCCATATCGCCCAAAGATGAATGGGGCGATGAGAGGCGACTAATAAGAACATCAAGAGGATAGTGGGGAAAATGACTGAGACCTACGAGGATTGGCACGAGAAATTACCGTTTGCCCTTTTTGCTTACCGAGCGTCGGTCGTAACCTCCACCGGGCAACTCTTTTCTCACCGGTCTACGGGATGGAGGCGCTTTACCTATCGGTTGAAATTCCATCCCTTCGAGTCTTGTCTCGAACTGAAGTTGGGCGGCGAGAATGGATCCAGCTCGATATGATCGCTTAAATTTGATTGAAGAAAAAGGTTGAAAGCTATTCGTCATGGTCGATGTACGAGCGAATGACGCGAGCATACAACAAAAAGGTGCGCCAAGAGAATTCCACGAAGGAAACTTAGTTTTGAAAAGATCCTCCCATACAAAAGGATTTCAGAGGGAAATGGATGCCTAATTGGGAAGGACCTTATGTGGTGAAAAGGCTTTCTCTGGAGGAGCTCGATCTTGGCCGAGATGGATGGGAAGAACTTATCAAATCCCGTAAATTGATTCGGTCAAGAAGTATTACGCGTGAAAGAAGGAAAAGTCTAAGGCGAAAACCCGCAGCGGCGCTTTTCTAAAAAAAAAAAAAAAAAAAAAAAAACGAGAGGCCAAGGCGAAAACCCGTAAAGGCGCTTTGAGACCAAAGGGCTTTGAGTCGAAAACCCGATAAGGGCGGCTCAAATTCAAACGAAAGACGAAATGTGTGACGATTTCTGTTCTCCCAGAATTGGCAAAAGGAGGAATGTTACGCCTCAGGATATCTACAGAGCGCTGCAGATCTCCCAACATCCATTCAGCTCAAAATGATCTTCAGAAAGATTGGATAGTGAAGCTCAGGCTGCGATATTTGGGGCACCTACCTTTTTTCCTTCTCACTCATTTTTTGTATTTCAATCATGTTTGCTTTTGTTGATTAATCCAATTCCATTCTTCATTGATATTCATCATTTAAGTTTTTTTTAAACTGTTTTTGCAATTGAAATAACGGTCGATGGACCCATAATGCTTCCATAAAAGGAGTTTTGCCTATTACTCTGGAAGTCTCTAAACAGCACAGGAACCTGAAACAGGACTGTTGTTTAGAACCAACACGCCTAGGGGTTGGAAACGCTAGAGAAAGAGGAGTCTAAAATCATAGCTCATGACTACGAGAAGATTTAAAATTACGCTCAGTCATGCGGCCTTGATGGACGATTTGCGGTGACAACCCTAACCATTAAAAGGGGATCATTTAGCTTTACATTCATACATCATCACATTCAGTTAGGAGCATTCGACTCCTCATTGCATCCTAATCATTGTAGAAAGACCACCTACATTCGTGCAAGTGTAGTCCATAGTACATTTAGTTAGGAGCATTAGATTCATTCCGATCATAGCATCCTAATCATTTGGCATAAACACAAGCATATGAAACCAAGTCTACAGGATATGTCCCCTAGAGGACGGAGTATCAACACTGGAGAAGCCACCGTCCTATTGCCATCGACCAAATGCGGTGGAATGGGTTGAAGATTATCCTATTGCCACCGACCAAAGCGGAATAGGTAAAAGATTTCCTATTGCCATTGACCAGCGGTGGAATAGGTTGAAGACCGCCCTATTGCCACGACCGGTGAGTGGAATAGGTCAAATTTGTAGATCTTGTCACCCTAACCGAGTGTGGGGCAAGATCGAGGCAAATCTCGTCTCCTAAACAGTAGGGGGTCATGATTTAAGCCACCGTCCTATTGCCACCGACCAGCAAAGTGGAATAGGTCAAATTTGTAGATCTTGTCGCCTCTAACCAACCAAGAGTGGGGCAAGATCGAAGGCAAATCTCGTCTCCCTAAACAAAGAGGGGTCATGATTTAAGCCACCGTCCTATTGCTTGCCACCGACCAGCGAAAGAAATAGGTCAAATTTGTAGATCTTGTCGCCTAAACCAAAGAGTGGGGCAAGATCGAAGGCAAATCTGTCCCCTAAAACAGAGGGAACATGATTTAAGCCATCATCCTATTGTCTTGGCCAGCAGTGGAATAAGTCAAGATTACAAACCTTACCCCTAAAGTTGCAATGGAGCAGGTTGAAGATGTAAATCTATCCCCGAAGTTGCGAAGGAGCGATTTAAAATAAACAAGTCTCATCCTCTCAAGTCGCAGCAGAGCAAATTGAAGCTATAGGTCCTATCTCTCTGAAGTAGCGGTGGAATGGATCGAAGCGACAAGATGCGGTGAACAGGAATGAAGCTATCTGTGGAAGAGCACCCAAGAAGTCAAGACTCAACAAGACCGGGCAAAATTGGTCCTTTGAAAGTCTTTGCTCCATTCTCGTTACACAATAATGAGCAAAGAGGGGCAGCTGTAGAACCCAATTATTGCCCGGGCCCAACAAAGAAATAAAACCCAAATTAAAAAACCCATTTTAAAACCCAAACCCAATTACAAATAACTGTGCCCAATTAGCCCAATGCCAAATCGTAAAAAAGAAAAACCAAAACCCTAGCCCCTAACACAAGTGGCCGCCGCGAACCTAGTGCGCCCCTACCCACTTGCTCGACCTTCTGCCTCTGCCGCGAAGCCACTGCTCCACACATCGCCATCGATGTAGTCGGTCACTAACCCTCCTCCGACTGCAAACATTAAACGGAATAGATAGAAAGTAGCAAAAGTGTAAAGAAACAAAGGCTATAAAAGCCGATTAACTTCTTTGTAACTGGGACCTTTTTTTTTTTTCCTTTACAAATCAATAAAAAGAGAATAGAGAGATTCAAACAAAAACAGGACATCAAAACACTACGAAATAATACAAAACAGGAAACAGAGGCCAAGAAGGTGATTTTTTTAACTTTTAAAATTTTTATTTTCTTTCATTTCAATCCTTTTTGCATAAACATGCAAATGCATATATATACATATAAGGATAAAAATAAAAATACTCTAAATTTTACCTTTTTATGGTTGGCGAGCGACGCGGCGCAAATGACGGAACCCACGGCGGAAATCGCCCAGCTCCTCTCCGCGAAAAAAAAAAAAGAAGAGTTAAATTTTTTTTTTTTTAAAGGGGGTGAAAATGATTTTTTTTTCGATTTGGGGCTTAAATAGCCGATCGAAACGACGTCGTTTTGGCGGCGCCCTTAAGCCCCAAAACGACGTCGTTCGCCCTTGGCCCGACCCGGTCCGACCCGCTCCACCCGAGATCCGCGCGTTGCTTTGAAAAATGGGGAATTTATGCGCGCAGCCCTCTATTTCCTCCGCGTGTCCAATTCGGTCCCTTCTAAACGCCGCGCTTAAACACTTGGGGAAATTTGCGCTCCTCGTCCCCTCGGATTTTTAAGCGCGCTTCAAATAGGCCCTTCCTTTTATTTTATTTTGAATTGGCCCCAAATTTCCGTTTTCCATGTAATTAAACCAGCTTTTTTTTATTTTTGCAATTTTTGTCATTATTTTTACTATTTAACATTTTATTATTATTATTATTATTATTATTATTATTATTATTATTAATTTCATTATTATTATTATTATTAGTATTATCATTAATCTTATAATTATTACTACTATTGTATTTGTTATTATTATTATTTTATTATTATTACCATTGTTATTTCATTTTTATTACTAACACCATTACTATTATTATTATTTTCGTTTTTACTCGTATTTATTTATTATTATTTATTTATTAATGTTATCGGTATCATTATTATTCAATATTTCTATTATTGTCTTTGTTATCATTAATATCACTATTGTTATTATTACTATTATTATGGTTTTTATTATTACCACTTTTGTTATTTTTATTTTCATTTTTACTATTATTATGATTATCTTTATTATCATTATTATTATTAGTAATATTTTTACCTCCGTTCACCAATAAAATACATTTCGTAAACCATCGTATTTCGTCTAAGTTTTAAAGGCAATGTTTGGTATTTAGAGACTCAAGAGATTGTGCCCTAAAGTATTGGGTTGCAATCATTCTCGTTTAATCTAAACGACCGAGTACCCTTAAAAAAAAAAAAAAAAAAAAACAATTACATTTTTTAAACAAAAAAGCGTATTCTCAGCAATACGAAAGGTCATGTCCTAAAGCATTGGATGTGATGTTTCGTTATTCCGAGATAAGACTTTCTAAACCAAGGCAATGTTTTGTATTTAGAAGCTCGAGGAATCGTGCCCTAAAGTATTGGGTTTGCGATCTCCTCGTCCCTTTTAAATGACAGAATACCCTTTTGATTAAATTCATAATTTTTGAATAAAAGGCAAGTTTAGCCTCGATGGTCAAGATGCGGTGTCCTAACGTATTGGGTACAACGTTTTACCTTGAGACTAGACAGCCTTTGGCATATATTTTCGATTTCTTTAAATTTTTTAACGTCACTATAAGAGAGGGATCGTATATTTCAATTCTTTCAATTTTCCAAATCTTCGACACTAAGACACTAATTAATCAATTTGGTACCAATTTTGGGCGTGACGAGGGTGCTAACCCTTCCTCGCACGTAACCGACTCCCGAACTCATTTTCTGAGTTTCGTAGATCAAAGTCGTTGTTTTGATAAATCAAAATGTTTATTAAAAACAACCGTTTTGCGAGGTGACCCGATCACACCTCACCAAAAAGGATTGGTGGCGACTTCCACGTTTTATATTCTTTTGTTCAAAACGCGAGTCGACCTTGTCTTTTCCTGCTTTCAAAAATGGTTACGACAAAGGCAACTGGCAAGTGGTTAGAAAAAGATAGAAATGATTTGGGGTGTGGCTTTCAATCTAATTGGGGTGTGGATTTTCAAAAAAAAACAAAAAAAAACCCGAGTTATCAAAAATCAAGTATGGTGCTAATAACGTGTTATGAAATAAAAGAATAGCGAAAGTAAAAACAAGAAATGAGAGAGCAAAAGAGAAGTACATATTTTTTATCGATCAATAAGATGCTTACAATACTTCTCTAATGTTTATATTTATAGACATAAGAAGTATAAATAAAATAAATATCTACTTCTAATTAATATTAGAGTCCTAAAATACATCAAACTTATCTTGATTTTTAGGAACATCCACTTGACAATAAAATATTTATAATAAAAATATTTATAAAGTGTTTATTTTTTCAAAACTTTATAAATATATATAAATTCAAAAAATTAAAAATCTTAAAATTATATAATGCTAAATTATGATTTCTTTTTTAAAATCTAAAATGATAAATTTGAAGCCTTAAACAAGTAAATTATTAAATCAAGTTTATCATTCTAATTATCTCGTTTTCCTCTTATTTTGTTTTTTTTTAAGAAAGTTCTTAAATATATATGATATTTATGTTCTTTAACTTGGAATTTATGATATTGTCAACAAGATTTCAATATGGTCAGTTTAATTTTTTTAATTTAGCTCATATAATTTTTTTTACTCGACTCGAATTTCATTTTAATTGATTCCATTCTAAAAAAAATAAAAATTAAATCAAGTTAGAATAATAAAATAGTACTCGTCAACTCAACAAATTCAAAATTTTTTCACTTGATTCGACCGAATGCTCATTCATACTCAGAATGATGGAAATATCAAAAGGGTTCAGGCGTCAAAGTGAATAATAGTTTCTTTGCGAGTGATAACCAACTTTTTATTAAAAAAAAAAAAAGGGCTAAAGCAAGAAAGGTAGAGGAGTAGCTAGCGAATTATGAGAATAGCTTTGGCAGAAAGTAAATCTTGAGAAGTCTCTTCTTTATTTTGGTCCAAACACTCTGATAAAAAAAATGGAATTAATGCAATTTTGGAGGTAATTATGGTGAATGATCCAGATTTGCATTTGGAATTGCTATTTGTTGTGGGAAAAAATAAAACAAATGCAATCAAGAGATTCATTGGCATACACCAAAGGATCCAGAGCTGATGGAAAAGGCTATTGTCTTATGGTGTCAAAGAGATATTTATAAAATCAATTTTACAAGCTTTGCCTACTTCTGCCATTGTGAGTGCCATTTGTAGGTTCAGGTAGGCAAGGAAAAGCAAGGACCATGGTTGGTCTACGTTGGCTTGGGATACTATGATGATGCCTAAGGTAATAGGGGGCTTGGTTTCAGAGATGTTTAATTGTTTAACTTAGCCTTGATCATGGAGATTGATGAATAGCTGATATACTCTTTGCTTTCAAGTACTTAGTGCAAAATATTTCCTCAATGGAGATGTCATAAGTATGAAGTAAGTTGATTAACCATCTTTTGTTAGGACCAGTTTACTTGTAGGTGAGAGTGTTCAGACATAGATGGTATGGCCTTGTCTCATTGGTACACTACTGTGCGGTGCGAGGGTGAGTATAGTGTTGGCTCCCGATTAAACCGGATAGAATGTTGCTTTTGTTTAATGGTAGTTCTTTCAATCCCAACAGTTGATATGAGGACAAGTGAAGCAAGGATTTGGGGATGTTGAAAATATACTACTGCAAACAAAACCATTAGCACTGACAGGAAACCAAACTGATTAAATGTAAAATTCCCAGTAAAGATTGAAGGGGTCACAGACGATTCCGCTTAAAATCCAATCTCCTAGATAGAATATTGCACTAGTGTAATTTAGTAAAACACCATAATTTTTAGAGAGCAAGAACATGAGAGAAAAGAGAGAATTGAGTTTTCTTGTTTTTCTGTGTTGTGAAAAATGAGTAGAATAGCCTGCTATTTATATTGTTTTCAGAAAGGGAAAAAAAGGTAAAATAGCAGTGTCAATTTCCAAAAATAGTAAAGGATTTTCCTCAACCGAAAAATATTCTACAACAGAAAATATTTTGAAAAAATATTTCTGATTTTGCATTACCAACATTCTCCCCACTAATGTAAAAGAATTGAAAAATTTTGTAAACATGAGAAAAGGTAAAACGTGAGAAGAGCAATAGAGAAATTAGCTGCTTAAGCACTAGTACCTTGTGGATTTGAACTAGTACGTAGTGAAATGAGTGATTCTTCTTTTTAAAAAGTGAATGAATATTAAACTTGTTAAGATGGAGGTTAAATCATGACACACGACTAATTTCAGCTCCAATTGAGTTCCGCGATAGACCAACAATTTAGCCAATATACCTCAGGATGTTGGCAAGTACTCTAGAAAAACGACCAACGTCTTTTATAGAAGGTGGCTAATCCTTCACACTTACGCAGGTGATTTCATCAAGTCTATCAGTATAGACCACCCGGACCAAGGTTATGAAATCATTAAGAGCATTTAATAAGCTCAACCTGTAACACCCCTTACCCGTATTCAAGCCGGAACAGGGTTTGAGGCATTACCTGACTAATCTTGCTTAAACATCTCGAATAGGGTTATAAAATTTCGTTTAAACCCATCACTTGCACATACTCGGCCTAGGAGGCCCTAAACATACTTCCGAGAGGTATCAAAACTAATCCGGGAACTTTTACGAGTTTGAGAAGCTTTTCGACAAAACAGGGGCCACACGCCCGTGTGGGTCTAGAGACACGCCCGTGTGCCCCTTAGGCATGCCCGTGTCTTCCACCCGTGGTCGACACTGACTAATTTCACACGGCCTTGGCATGCCCGTGGCCCTGGCCCGTGTGCCAAACCTTGACATTCTGGCTTATCCACACGGCCTATACACACGTCCGTATGCTTTAGCCGTGTGGCGATTTAAATTCCAAGTGCAAGGTGCAGACTTCACACGGCCTGGGCATACGCCCATGTGCTAGCCGTTCCTTCCACACGGTTTAGACACACTCCCGTGTGTCTACCCATGTGGACAATTAGAAGGCTATTTACCAAGCCCTTTGCCACCCTACATTGCACGTATACATACACCAATCCCATTCAACATAATTCATGACCCAAAGACACATCTAAATACTCAATTCAACATCCATACACAAGGGCATACACTTCAAGAAAATCACTTTCATTAAGCAAAAGAATTTGCCAAGTATTTGCCTAACTTAAGGCCATTTACAAAATGACTTTAGTAACATACATAGCCAACACTTTGGCTAACAATTACAACTTAACAAAATACTCGAGTCTTATACATGCCATACTCAAAATAAGTCTAAATTGTTATACCAAAGTGATGTCGATAGTGTGATTTCTGAACTCCTACGTCTACGATCCTCGAGTTATCTTGTTAACACTTCAAAGAAGAAGGGCAATGAAAGGGGTAAGCATAAAGCTTAGTAAGTTTGCATGGAAATAAATAGCAATAATAAGCTCATAATATAATCCATCCATGGCATTAACTAACCATACACGAGTCAAGGGCTTCTTGACATACTTACTTACGATTGCCCTTATTTAGCACATACCGTGCCACATATCGTAATCGTTTCTTCGTGATTCATTCACGAGTACCTATAATCACTCATTCACATGACTTTAGTACAATTCTCATTTGTACTTCTAAACTCATCTACTTATCCCATTAATCACTATGGATGGTCAAAGACGCATATTCATCGTTATTGAAGTAGGTACAAAGCCAATGCCACATCCTCGAGGTGGTCTTACATGGAGTCACCCCTAAATGCCAATGCCATATCCCGGATATGGTCTTAAACGATTTTCATATTCACTTCCGAAGCCATATCCCTGATATGGTCTTATACAGATCTTAACTCTCGGTCGCGAGGCCATGTCCCTTTACATGGTCTTATACGGACCCTACCCATTTCTCATCTCGATGATAGCAATCTCATATTCATTATAGTCCGCTAGGACTTCAACATCATATTCAACATTAATTTCTCAACTTAACGAAGTATCATACATCAATATGATACCGAGTATTCTCAATTATGCTAACATAAATATTGCATTAATCACATACAAACTTACCTCGTTTTCAAAATGAGCTAGTTCGTCGGTTTAGTCCAAGACTTTGTTCTTTCCCCGATCGAGGCAGATTCTCGATTCTTCTTGCTCTATAATAGAAAATTAGCTCATTTTAATCACTACATTAATAAAAGCACCTCAACAATCATGCTTAGGCAAAAATTACTATTTTGCCCCTAGACTTTGGCAAAATGACCATTTTGCCCCTAGGCTCGAAAATTAATTCTAATCACATTTTTACCTTCAACAAGCCTAGGTGAACATTTAATACTCTTATAGCTATCATCAAAACTCAACATTTCACATATTTACTACAAATTTGTAACCTTTTCATTAAGGTCCCATTAGGTGTTTTCAAGACAACACCTTTCACAAAAGTTGTTCATCTAACAACTAAGACTCAATTTCTTCCATAAAAATGCAGCAAATAAATATAATAGCTCTCATGGCAAAACTCTAAACTTTTCACCATATTTCACATTAGTCCCCTCATTTGAAAGCTTAAGCTTTAGGGGTCTCAAAAGTACAACTATTTTCAAGAAAAGATCACTAGAACACTTACTTGAATGGATGAGAGCTTGCTGAAATTTTGAGCATTCAAAAACCCCTATTTGCTTGCTATTTTCGGTGGATAAGGATGAGCAAAAAGATGGACATCATCTTTTCTTTATTCTAATATTAAACTAACAATTTAGTCCACCAAACATCACCAACTTTGACCAACTTGGTCAATTCTTGTCCCCTATGAAGTCTATGGCCGGCCAAGCTAATATTGGGGGTCTAATTGCCTTTTAAAGACCTCAAATTTCCAATATATGGCTATTTGGTACCCTTAGCTTGTAGAATGGAACTTTCGCACTTATGCGATTTAGTCTTTTTTCGCGATTAAACATGAAATCGCTAAAATTAAAGTACCAAAATTCTCATGCACATATACTATCATGCTCTGACTCATATTATAACATGGAAATAAATTTCTCTAATCTTGGATTAGTGGTCCCGAGATCACTATTTCGACTAGCCCTTAAATCGGGCTGTTACACAACCTCTCAGTTTTATAATTCGGTGAATTCATCATGTCCGTCTCAATAGAACCACCTAAACTTTGGGATATGAATTCATTAAGTGTAAGAAACTCAACCTCACAAGTCAGTGAATTTATTAAGTCCGTCTCACTAGGGCCACCCAAACTCTAGGCTATGAACTCATTAAAAGCAATGAGCTTATCTTTATGCATGTACATTATGCGCCATAAGGATAGGTAAAAATGTACACTATGAGTTTTTCTATGGTTTCGTT
This sequence comes from Gossypium sturtianum, assembly GCA_025698515.1. Taxonomy (NCBI): domain Eukaryota; kingdom Viridiplantae; phylum Streptophyta; class Magnoliopsida; order Malvales; family Malvaceae; genus Gossypium; species Gossypium sturtianum. Next base: position 4,564,399 of record CM046944.1, on the reverse strand, counting down.
TGACCACATTGAACTTAGAAAACTAAGTTAGGTATCCACCATGAATTCCTCAACCAATGGGTTTAAGACCCATCCCCCTCGATGAATCAAGAACCATTTTCCTACATAACCCTTTGGTTAGTGGATCAACTAGGTTCTTCTCAGATTTTATGTACTTTGTAACACCCTAGGCAAATCCCACATTGGCAAAGCATGGGAGAGACATGCGTTATATAAAGGGGTAGCAACACTTAAGTGGAAAGAGGCCTTTTGAAGGTGTATGAGCCCTCCCAAAAACAAAGTTATGAGGGCCATGTGCACCTAAAGCGAACAATATCTTACCGGGATGGGAAATTTATCAATGTAACACCCTAGGCAAATCCCACATCGGTAAAACACGGGAGAGACCTAGGCTATATAAAAGGGTAGCAACACTTAAGTGGAAAGAGGCCTTTTGGGAGTGTATGAGCGCTCCCAAGAACAAAACCGTGAGGGCCATGTATGCCTAAAGCGGACAATATCTTACCAGGCTGGGTGTTGGCTATGACATACTCCATGGCAAGTACTTCATTTTTTATTAAGTGTCTCACATATTCATGTCTTATGCATATATGCTTTTTCTTACCATTGTAAGCCTGAGTTTGAGCAGCACAAATGGCAGCTTGTGAATCATATAATAAGGACACATGAGGTGTAGGTTTCCTTTATAAAAAAATATTTGCAAGCAGATTCCTGAGCCACTCGGCCTTTTCCCGGCTCAGTCAAGAGTTATAAACTCTAATTCCATTGTGGAGTGAGCAATACATGTCTGTTTAGTAGACTTTCAAGAAATAGTTGATCCATATAAAATAAAGACATACCCACTTGCAAAGTTAACTTTATTAGTTACCCAATTTGCATCACAATATCTCTCTAGAACTGCAATGTATCCGAAAAATCCAACTTTCAAGTTATTGTACTTCAATTTCACTCAAAATCATTTGGGGAAAGTTTAACCTTGATAGCATAATAACTTGTGAACCATGTCACTTTCCCCAACTTACTATGTGATGCCCTCATTGACATGAAGCCACACTTTTAGTAACCTTGTTGCGTTGAGTTAACATTTCAGTCTCAAGTCTATCTTAGGCCTTCAAGGCCTAAGGTTATGATCCATTCAATGTGCATCGGACTTAGTATCATCTCAATTGTTGGTGTAGTCTTGTCTATGCCCGTTCCTCCACCGAACACTTGGATTCAATGCTACAACATATAATCATCAGGTTACAACGTTGAGGAACCCTTAATGGTATGAATCTTTGTCGACTGAATATTACCATGCCTTTGATACTTAAAAATGCATCCCTCTGGGTGTGGCACCAACCGCACTCTTGCGACCCCAACACTAAAGTTCTCAACATGGGAAATTTCGATACATTGATCATCCCCAACTTAGGCCCTCTCGGTCCCTCCATGGTCACTCCATTGGATGTGGCCATCTTGGCCAACTGCAACACATGCGGCATCACCGAACTAGGTTGATCTCAATATCAATTTTGGACTTTAATGCTCATTCATGCAAACTCTATCACACCACTTCTTTCCCCACACAATCTCATAGGTTGCCTGAAGATATCCTCCCACTAGTTCTCTTATTCAAGCTCTTGGACTCGATAATCCTATAATCTACTTTGGTTAAAAATTCTGTGACGTTTGGACTAGCTCCACAAACCTCATGTATTAGTAACTCATTATGGACAAAGGCATTGTAAGCCCTATCCCAAACACAAAGATCCAGTGATTCGTTCATGGTCCTCCAACCAACTCAAACTCAAGGGTCCTCCGACCCACTTAAACTCAAGCTCGCTAGGCCTTCCAAGCCCATCTTGACCTCAATGGCCCACTGGCCAACATAGATGGAGTTTGCAACCACTCCAATGCTACTTAGGCACACTCTTGCACTACTCAGGTGCCTTCAAACTGATTGCCTCAATATCACACCAACATATTTAAATCCAATTTTTCCTTCGTTGTCTAGTTTTTTCCTCTCTTCTGAGATCGAACCCTAAGACCCTTTAGGAATTCAAGATACCAAGAGTTTACAATCAAGTCTCATAGGCTCAACTCTCAACTTAGAACGGGCAAGCCAGAGTGAAACCACCCGAGATCTGAATCAACAAAGCCAAACCTGCATTCCAGCACCTTAAAGCCCCCTACTCAGCTTACAAGCTCGCATTACCAAACTCGGTTTCTAAATTTCCTGTAGGAGTCTTCATTGGTTCTAGCAACGAGAAACAAAAATGATTCTCATGTTCAAACAGTAGCAAATAAATCGCTTCTAAATTGTTGGAAATATACTACTGCAAACAAAATCGTTAACACTGACAGGAAACCAAACTAAGTGTAATAAATAAAGCAATCACTATGTCGTGGAAGAACCACTGTTTTAGAAACAATTTTGCCCTGATCAATGTAATCAAAAATGGACGTCGCCCCCGAGGTTAACACAGTACTTCCAAATTCGTACACCTGAATGAGGAAGATGGAACTCAAAAGGATTGCCCTTCTCGTAAAAGTCGAGAAATAAACTAGAAGAAACTCGAGTAAACCACATTAGGTTCAATTCCTAGAAAAGATTGAAGGGGTTACAAACGATCCCACTTAAAACTCAATGTTCTAGACAGAATATCGCACTAATGTAATTTAGTAAAACACCAGAATTTTTAGAGAGCAAGAACAGGAGAGAAAAGAGATAACTGAGTTTTATTATTTTTCTATGTTGTGAAAAATGAGTAAAATAGCCTATTATTTATATTGTTTTCAGAATGGGCAAAATGGTAAAATAACAGTGTCAGTTTTCAAAAATAGTAGAAGATTCTCCTCAACAGTCAGAAGATTTTCCTCAATCGAAACATATTCTACAACAAACAATATTTTAAAAAAATATTTCTTATTTTGCATTACCAACAGGAGACACTAAAACTGAGGATATATTTTACTAAATTGAAATACTCGATTTTGTCTCTTATAGATGGTATTGGAAACTCGTTTAGAAGAACCCCACATTTCCTAAAATTAAGTTGGTTGCATGGTGCTTGGTGCATGAAATCCTTCCTAAGACTGCAAGGATAACTTATACTCCTCTATAATGATCCTAGGTGCCGGTTCTGTGGCACACAAAGAGAAGACATTATCCATGCTCTAAGAGATTGTCTAGTATTTTTATGATAGATGTAGAGCCCAATTTTAGCCCGGGCCCAACAGTCCATTACAGTCCATTTTTTAAAAAAAAATCCCAAACCCTAAACATGGCCCAAAACCTAAAACATTTTCAGCCACTAAGAAACCCTAGCAGCCGCATGCCTCCTGCCTCCGTACACTACCAGCATCGTTGCCCCCATGTGCATCTGACACTGTTACCTGCAAGAAAAACAACACGCAAGAAGCTAAGCAGAAGAACCAAGCAGAAACAAACAAAAAATAGAAACAAATAGTTGTTTAATCCGGCTATATAAAGCCAAGAAATACAATGTAATAGGGACCGATTTTTGAAATAGAAAAAAAGAACAGAGATTTAATAAAAAAAACAGCAAAGAAAACGAAAAAAAAAACCAAAAAGATTCTAATCGGAAGTTTAAAAGGTTTTGTTTTGTTCCTCTTTCTTTCTTTTTTTTTTATTTTTTTTTTAATCCTATTTTCTTACATACATACATACATATATATATATATATATATATATATATATAGGGAGAAAAAAGAAACTTACCCCTTAAATCGCCCGAAAAATGAGCTTTTTTAGCTCCAGCCGCACACGCACTGCAGTGTGTGTGACACGTAGAGAGGTGTGAACTGCGCCGAGTTCTTGGCCTGAGCCGTGCCGCACCGAGAGAAGGGAGAGGGATTGAGAGGATTTTATTCTCTTTTTTTTAGAAGAGGAGAAAAATAAATTTTTTAGCAAAATTTTGGTTTATATAGTGAATAGAAACGACGCCCTTTCATGTAAGAGCCATTAGCGCCAAAACGGCGCCGGTTTGGACACGACCCGCGCGCGACCCGACCCACTCCAGGGGGATCCGCGCGTTTTCCACTTTTGGGATATTTAGGCCCGTGGTCCTTCCGCTTTTTTGCTCTTTCTCGAATGGGTCCTATCCCTTCTTTTGTTTTTTTTTAATTTTGCCCCGCGGTTTCTGCATTTTTTTCGTTTTAGTCCCTACTGAAACTGTGCGTTTTAGGGACAGGGTGTAATTGCCCAGTTAGTCCCTCCTTCGTAGCACGCGTTTCATTTTGGTCCTCCGTTCAGCCCTTTTCTTTTATTTATTTTTAATTTGTCTTTTTGACTTTATTTTAATTTCGATTTCATCCTTTATTTAGTTAATTTCAATCCTTTTATATAATGTGTTTATATTTTCATTTATTTTTGTTTATTTATCCATTTGTTTTATTATTTATTTATCTTTTTGTTATATTTGAATTTTTATTTTCACTTAATATTTTATTTATCTATTATTTATATCTATTATATTTGTTTGTTTATTTGTTCATTTACCTTTAATTATTTAAATTTAATATTACATATATTTATGTTACTTATCTATTATTATTTAAACACTTAAGTTATTTGTTTGTTTTACCTATTTATTTATTCTTTTTATTTTTTAATGCTTGATGTTACTCTTATTTATTTATTTATTTATTATTATTATTATTATTCGTTTATTAATGTATTATTATTTATTATTATTATTATTATTATTATTTATCTATTGTACTTTATTACAAATTGCACCCCTCTTATTTATTTTTAACTTGATATTTTATTTTCAATACTTTAAATTATTTTTCTCAATATTTATTTGTGTACGTATATATTTCTTTGTCCTCATAATATTCGAAATTTGGTATTTTCTTTTGTGTGCATTGTTTCGTCACTAACACTATTATTAATATCATTGTTATTGTTTATTTTATTTTTCTTTGATTGTTCATAGTAGCATTAAAATAATGTACATTATATGATTATCGTATATTGTTTTCATTAGTATATTCATTATTGTCATTTTATTAAACGCGACATTTCATTCCTATATCATCGTTTGTACCGTCATTCATCAACGTAATATTTTATATCATTAATTTTTATCCGAACATGTCAATAAAATTTTCAAAAATAGGCAATGTTTCGTATTTGAAAGATTCGATAAAATCACGCCCTAACTTACTGGGTTTCGATTTTTCTCGTTGAATTCGAATAATTGAATATCCTTTTAAAAATTAAAACACGTAAGATTTCAAATAATTTCAAATAAAAATCAAAGGCCAAATTATTCTTAAGGATTCGAAATGTCATGTCCTAACTTACGGGACGTGACGTTTTATAGCCTCGAGATAAGAAAGTCTTCAATATATTTTCGACTTATTTAAGCATTCCAAAACAAAATATACATTAATGCAAAAATGGATCGTATTTTAAATTCTTTCCGAGTTTTCAACTTTGGACATAAAGACATCAAATAATCAATTAGGTACCAAATTTGGGCATCACGAGGGTGCTTATCCTTCCTCGTGCGTAACCGACTCCCGAACCCATTTTCTAGATTTCGTAGACAAAAAAAAATCGTCGTTTTAGTAAATTAAAATTTTTATTAAAATGATTGAATTACGAGATGACCCGATCACACCTTATCAAAAAGGATTGGTGGCGACTCCCATGTTCGTTTTCATTTTTAAAATCAAAGCCGACTCCTTTTTTCAAAAAAATGGTTTCGACAATAGACTTGGACCATAATTTATTGATAATTAATACTTCCGGGTGTATTGATTGGTTGGAGCATTCTATAAGAGTTTTGGATTGTACTGCATTCACGAGTCTGTTGGTTCTTCTTTGGCACATTTGGAACATCAACAATAATGAGGTAATTCATGGAAAGCTCACTCCTCCACCTGTAGCATTTGACTATGCGGGAGGCTCGCATAAAGATTTTGGGAGGCATAACAATCGAGACAGATGCGCTGAAGGTGAAGACAGAACACAATTGTGGACGACAGAGAGGTAGTAACAGGTGTGGGCATTATGGTCCAAGATTGTGATGGGCTTATGCTTGGAGGATGGACTGACGGACATGGCCATGGCCGAGGCCTATATGCCATTCTCGATGGCGATGGGATTCATTTTGCTAGGAATCATCATTTTTTTTTTTTTTTATGTTATTATTGAGTTAGACAGTTACCATGTAATGTGTAGTTTATATAATTCTAGTAAGGACTGGACTCTAATCGGCCATATTCTTAATGAGCTCTATAGTTTATTTTCTTGCTCATTCTTCTTCTTTTTCCAGTTAGCCTGTCAAGCAATAGCGTTGCCAATTTCTTGAGTCATTTGGGCCTCACTAGCTCAAATGATATTTCTTTTGGTTTAGAAATTCGTACTGAATGATGCCATTGAGAGCTAATTTTAATAAAACACCTAAGGGGTCTTTATATTCAAAAAAGAAAAAGTGGTTCATCTGGCTTTGGTTGAGTAGTGAGAATTATTAAGTTAGTGGCCTCCAACATTTGCAGGTCACTTGGTGAATCCTTGAGAGTTGGGTATGTCCTGGGCCTTAATATGGGATTTCCCCCTGTTTCAAGTGCTTGGGGAAAACCTGGGGTCTTGGTGGGTTGTTTCAGTAAAGAATCTTGGGTCGAATCAATCATCTTTTGCTTGATTATTGAGGCTCGTATTAAAGGTCCCTGCAGAGTGATAGAGGACTGACGCCTATCCATATCAACAATAAAATCATTTAATGATGTTGGCAGCTTCATGATAATCTCACCAACATTTTTCTTGACTTGCGTGGGGTACAACTTCCCTTCTTTCCTTTGTTATTTGCTGAGAACTGAAACTGTTTACCCAAGGCAGTAAAATGAATTTCTGAGACAACCCCAACAGTAGCATATATTAGTCATACCTAAATCTAATTTCCTTTGGGTTTGAACCCAACCCAACTTTGAGAGGCTTGTCAATACAGACTTCCACTTTGAGCCTCAAGTGACCTCCCCATTTAAAGCTTTCATTTGGTCATTTTCCACTGTTGCCATGTGGGGGGAGATTGGGATTTGAATCCACAAGTCGTAGGTGGAGAAATCAACTCTTTGAGTGTGGCTCCCTTAGGTCGATTTTTGAGAACTACGAGCCTATCCATGATGGGCCATTTTCGGACCCTTAGATAGTCCTTTTGAGTTCATGGCTACAGGGCTTTGAAGGAGCCATGCTCTGTTCACTCTAAATCTTGGGGGATGTAACTTAATGAGCTCATAAAAAATGACTCTACATAAAAGAGAACGTTTTTGAATTTTTGAGCTTATGAGCTTATGATTGCTATAATATAGGTGAAATAACCAAAGAGAAAAAATACTGAAGTCAATCTTTTTTTTTTTTTTGTCTTGGGTAGTAAAATGCAGCGAGTCTTTCACTCACGCTTCCGTTCATTTTCCATGTCAGGACTGAAAATATCACCACAAAGTATCATATCTTTGCAATTAATCCAAATTTAATGAGAATACATAATCCAATTAATGTTAAAATAGGTTTAAATGCTATACTACTATATGAATCCACCAATTTGGTCTGTCACCAACATCCCTTTGAATATCGTTGTTGTTGTCGTTCCCACAGCCATCTTTTCATCGTCCAAGCGGCCAGTGGACCATACGATCAGTAATTGTATACTTTTTCAGCGTAATTTGTCTTTTCTTTTGGTTCCGCCCAAACAGCAATAAGCTTTACATTTAACAAAGGCTCGGATAGTACTTGGATAACATCTTGAAGGCTGCAAGGTCTTTAATGTGCTGCTGCTGCAAACCATCTGTTCCACTTTCACCCTCGTTTATGTCGGTGTTGCATCCCCATACACGAACTGCAAGTTTTCGACATTTAGGAGATGGTTCTTGCAAATATGTCTTATACCAGTTCACAACGTCTGCCTTTTGGATGCTTCTGAGTTCCTCTGCTTCCGCCTTTGATAAGTCAAACATGTACCTGACAGTTGACCCCATAAACAAACAGTTAACATACAGCATGGAGGAGAAGAGGAAGGCACAATGCTATTTTACATATAATATTTACACATCCAGCAAAACCCTCAATAATATTCTCCACTCAACTGATACATCTACTGAACCAACGCAGAAGCACAAAAGAAACAAAAGCAATAGTCTTGGTGAGGAGAATAGCCAACTTAACAGCCAATATGGACTAACATGACTACCACCTACTCTGCACAAGGTTGTCATATAATAGTTGTAATGCCACAAACCGAATAATTCTTTCAACTTCTACTTATTGACCTAAATATAAAATTTTAGCGCTTAGAAACGGAAAATCATGTTTCACCAACCAAAGTACCATACGGATAGTACCTATTATCAACAATCTGATTCCAAAGGCGATTGGTTTCATATAAGAGGGATGGATCTTTTTCCAGCAGCTTAGCTGTTAGTCCACTCCTATAACTCTCAAACGATTCATCATCAAGGCCTGCCTGCAATGCATTAACAAGTAAAAACAGACAAACAACTTTTTTATTAAAAGATAATATAAGGAATACAGCAGAGCGTGCAATGAAAAGATAGCTGACTCAACACTGACCAACAAATCTGCCAAGCTGTTTATGAAGTTGTCTGTTCTCTCCTGCAAGTAAACCGGGCTATACTTGGAAGACTGAATACAGAAACAAAAGCCATAAACCCGATAGGTCACTCGTGGGCTACATTCAACAACATAACCAAGTTGCTCCTTTGTCCTATATTCCAAATTGAATAAACAATTAGATAACTCATTTTAATTTTTCAACTTAGCATTGACCAAAAAATAAAGGGAAATATATATGAAATGGCATGCTATCAAATTCAATTTACACACGCATACAAACAGATTTTAGTACGTAACTAGCGCAACCTAGAAAATAAAGATCTCAAACAAGGCATGACTGCAGCCTCCACAGAATCAGGACAACCCTTTTTACAAACAGGAAAAAGATCAAATGAATTTCAATCAACCAGCTTTCCCCAAAAGACAAGGAAAATTTTTCACTTAATTTGCCCATTTTGGTATACTTATGTGCTCGAACACCTAAGACAGGCTGGCAGTATCAAAGATTGATTAGCACATTTTCAGACTTTCAGCCTCAGAAAATACCTTAGCTGATTAAAAAGCGGTTCTTCCACAATTTCATCAAAGAGATCTATCAAAGCCTTCAATTTTACTGCTTCCACCCCTGCTTCTGGCTCAATTTGGAAATAAAGCTGCAACGCAAGGCCAAATGATGTAAACAATAATAGCATAAAGCATTAATAAGCAAAGAAGATATTTAACTGATATTTCATAGAGAAACTGACCATCATCATTTACCTCGAGCACTGAGTTCGTTTCAGACTTATTCTTTACACTGACATCTCTCACAAAGTTGGCACCAGAGGGAAAACATATCACTTGCTCCTTATGTCTCATTGTGACTGGCAACGTTTGTACAGAAAAGTTGCTTTTGAAGATATTTGATATGTTAACTACTTCTTTTTCTAACAAATTACCATGGAAAAGGCCCTCAATATAAATCTGTCCAACATATGCAGTTAGAATTTAAACAAACTCAAACAAATGTCCTTTAAGAAGTAAACAGGAGTAACTATCAAAAAATAAACCCAAAGATTGAATTAATCTATTCATGTTCCTATCAACAGTATCATGAAACATCAAGAAGTAGCAAAACAATCAACTTTTGGAATCTGTCGTTCTAATTTCATAGTAAATGCATCACAGGTGGGAAGACTAATTGTATTTTTACGTTTTCTTTAAAATGTTTTGGCTCCATTCATGTGTACATATTGTAAAAAGAATAATACATGAATTACATTTAAGATTCAAATGGGAAAATACCTCTTCTTAGAACAACCACTTCCCACTTTCAGAGGTGATTTAAGTGTAAGCACAAAATGCATTCCAAATAAGAAAGTTAATGATACTTTATCCAATCTTGAGATCATTAACTACAAGAATATTTTGGGCAAAAAAGAAAATACAATAAAGTTCACCCAATCAAAAGAAAATTTACGCTGATGGAAGAAAACAATCTTATGAACTTGCCAAAATCCAAACACCATGTGTCGGTGTTACCTGGGAACGGAGCTCAGGAATAAAGGCCCTCAAATCGGATAGAGAAATGTCATTTAGAGAAGAAAGCTTCTCGTCAACATCATAAAAACTCTTGCATAAAATCTGCAGTCTCAAGTAGGATGAGTGACTTAGAGGCTTCATGTTGGAGTTTCTTAAAGTTCTCTCCATGTTCTCCTTAATAACCTGTCCAATGCAGAGTCAAATTATGAAACACAGCAAAAGACCTCAAGAGATCTATAAGAACCAATTAAATTATCAATAGGTAAGCGAATAGTAGAATTAATTGATAACCTTTTCCTCTAGATAGTAAGAAAATAGATTAGTTCAGAGTCAATCTTTAAGGTGCCAATCTTAATCAAACGGCACTTTGCATTTTTCCCAAAGATTGACAGCCATATTAAATGTACATCAAACACATCACAATTTGAGGAGATGTGTGTACCTTAAAACGGTCATCTGTAGGCAAAAAAGAGTTTGCGATTGCCAAAATTTTTCCCAAGAGAACAGGAAGCTTATCATTGAATCCAAAAAGCTTCAGCTCTAACTTGTCACTGTACATTGCCACTGAAGTTTCAAGCTTGGCAATACTGGCCTGGAAATAAAAATCTAATCACATTCAAATTTCAACAACAAATGCAAGAACAAACCTAACATAGAGTTAGAAAGAAAATGGAAACAAATTATGACTATGTTTAGAAACCATGCAAAATAATACAGCAGGAGAAGGAAATTTTTAAGGAGAGATTATTTGTCAACAACTCAACAAAAATGTCGGTAGGAGCTTCATCAGTGCACATTACTTATTAAATTGGTGCCGCAAAGACAGCTTAATACAGAAATGTAGATGGTTCAGCTGTACTATTGACTACTAAAAGTGATTATAATATACCCTCAAATTCAAAGATCCTAAAACACGTATTTCACAAAAACTTTTGAGCCATGCAAATATTATTAAAATTTCTGTTTAAGAAATCAAATTGAAAAACAAGATACTACAAGTAGATCCACCGATCCAGTAATCCATGTCCTAAGGCCAGCAAAATACTCACCTAAAAAACATGATTAAGTAGTTTAAGAACAAGTTAACATTTCAAGATTCCATGCAACAAATTTCAATAAAAACATGACCAATTACTAACAGAAAAGTTCAAAATGATAAATGATAAGTAATCAACCTGATATATAATCTCATTGAGCTCATCCTTAAGGAGGTGAATATAAAGTTCAGTCAACAAACAACTCTTCAAAGTACGGTATGCCCCTTTTAGATTAATCCGAAAATATGTATTTGCCCGAGGAAGTTTGAAAGTGCGATCAAGCTTGTACCAGAACTTCATCAATGGTTCATCAAAAATGCATATAGGCAATGTTTCATTTGCAGAATTGATTTCTGCAGTGTCAGCTCGAATGGAGAAATCACATGGAATGAACTCATTTTTCAAAGGCAGTTGCAATGAAACATCAATTTCTGGGGGATCTTCCCATAATTCCATCAAAGATGAAGAAATTTCTTCCTCAGAATAATGTGATTCAAACCAGGGCTCCAACTGGACATCTGCAAAAAAGAGAGTATACAAAGCTTAGTTGCTTTCCTACAGTTATCAGTATATTATATTGATTAGAAGCAATTATACACATTTTAGCTGAGCAGAATCACCATAACATAAGAAACATGCTAATGGTGGAAATTCACAATGTAAAAGATGCAATCCAACCATAATAATCTAACCATGTAGCTGCAAATTAAAGAAAGTTTTATAGCTTCAAATTAAATAATTTTTCTGACTCTTATAACAAGAAACATAGATAGTCTAATAATAATAACAACAACAATAATAATAATATGACGGCTAAACAGAACAGAACAGAACACGGTACCTTGTGACTTGAAGAATTTTGATACCACATCAACTCTCATGTTTTTGGGAGTGAAGAAACCAAGAATCTTTCTTATCATTTCCTCATCCCAGAACTCAAAGACATAGTCTCCATAGATAACATGTTCTGGTGGATAAACAAGCAAATTTTCTGCAACAAAGAAACACAGGGAATAGTTAATGGTGAAAAGAAGAATCATTGTAAAGATACTCTAGGAGCAGCATCAAAATACCAGATTTAGAAATAAATATAGCTTTCTTACTATATTTATCAAATTGACGTTAAAAGTTATCCCTTAACCCAGACAATGATCAAACGATATAATGTGTTCCCAGTTGCTAACATTTGTTGCTTCACAAATGATATGGATGTACCAGTAAGTGTAAGTTTGTTTAATTTACATGAGGCACATCAACAAATTTCAATGCATATAAGCACCATATCAACTATTTTCCAGTTTCAAGCCAAAAGAAAATTCAAGTATAGCAATGACATTAATGTAAGCAATTTAGATGAATCATAATTTTTCAACAGATGCAAGTTAAAATTTTGAAAAACAAGAGGAAAGAACCTGCAAGCCCTGCAGCATAATCATCCTGAGGTTTTTCCTCAGCAAAACGAAAGTCCATGTTTCCCATATCCTGCAGCTCCTTAAATATCCATTCTTGGGGGGAAAGTTGACGCAATAATTTAAGATATTGGTAAACATAACCAATGATGTCAAATATCTGCGAAGAAAAAGTGAAGCACCATTAACAATTGTGGGCAGAAACACAAAATTCAAGAAGCAGCCTTAACTAATGTAAGCACGTACAATATAGAAACACAAATGCAGCAATAATCATAGTAGCAGTAACTGACTATGTACAATTTATTATAAGATTGAGCTAGCGTTAACAGCAACACAATGGGAAGATAAAGCCAACCAATATCTTCGGAATTTGAGATGGTTTTTTCATGCACATTCCACATGGAAGTATATGTAATACTGCATAAAATGAAAAACAAGAAAGAGAAGTTTTATACAGAATGTTATTTGCTTTGAAGATGTAACAATATATGCTACCTTTCCCAAACCACAATCTGTAAGATAGATGGACATGCTAAAGATATAAGCAACGGAGGATCGCTCCATTCCATCGTCTGAAACACCAGCAGATAGAGAGGTTACCCATCCTTTAGCTTTGAGAAAGTAATGCAGGCTTCCTTTGCCCTCTGGAAAAAGGAGGGGAAAAAAGATATTACATTTGCAGTTTAGTACACAATGCCAACCATATAAAATTTCATCAAAGTTTAAGAAGCACAAATATGTCTCAATGAATTAGCCAACAATAAAAAGAGAACAGAGAAAACAAGGAAAAGAACTTCAAGGAATATACATGAAACTAAGATCGAAGCATTGTTTATCTTTTCTATGGCTCTAAACATGAAGGGAATAGTAGCAACCATATTAGTTATTGTAAGGCATGGAAATTGAAGCAATAAGGAGGTATAATCATGGAAATTGAAGCAATAACGGGGAATAAGCATAGAAATTGAAGCAAATGAAAAATACCATCCACATTCACAGGCAAATCAAGAATAATTTATTACTTATAAGGCATCAAAACTGAACAGTTCACATTTTCTTCATATTTGCACATGCATCCTTTTCTTTGTTATTATTATTTCCATGAGCAACCTACTACTTAAGCATTAGGATAACACAGAATTACATACCATGGCCAAGAAGATGAGCCAGATAATCTTCTGGTTTCTTCAGATACGCTTGCAAAAGACAAGGCAGTGCCCACCTTAATTCAAGGATATGGACATCCTTAACTGCCTCTAACCTGTAAAGTTTACCAGCTCTCCAGACAGGACCTTCCACCTTAAACTCTGGCTTTCCTTGAGAACCTTGTCTGACGTCAGAAAATAATTCAACAACCCATTGCTGAAGTACATCCAAAGGCTCTGCACCATCAAGAAGTATTATCATGATTATGCTATTAAAGAATGTAAACAAATAATTTAGATAACAATTACACCATAATTTTCTTCCAACTGACATATGTACCATAAGCACTGAAATTCCTTCAAAAAATTAGAATAAAATGCTTAAGTATGTTTAAGCTTTTCATGGAAAAGTTATAAACTTAAAAAAATTAGTTAAAAATCAGCTGTCTAAACAAGGTAAAATGGATATGAAAAATAAAACAAAATTTTGGACAGAAATGGGGGAAAACAGAGGCAGTGAAAATAAATTCCATCCAAGTTAAAAGCACTGTTTCCCTCAGAGACTAGAAAGAGAGAGTAAACAATGGCCACAAATCTAGAGAATCACAACAAAGTAACTTACCACCACCAATTACCACTAACTTCATCAGTCCGCCATGGTAATAATCATTATACAGTTCTAGTATTTGTTTGCGTAGATCAATCCCTTTCTCAACAGCATCAACCAGGCTCTTCTTGTTTCCTTCCATTTAAGACAAGGAAAATTCCCATTTTTCATGCCAGTAGACATAAACAAATCATTCAAAGAGAGAACAATGACAAGAATCTCACCCCAAAAGAATCTATTAAAAGGGTGACCATCTTCAGATGTATGGCACTGAAGTTGCTGAAGGCGGCAACCATCATTCTGCAAAACCTGGTTAAATTCTACAATCCCATTTTTGTTTAAATTAGAGTTCCATTGAGAAATCATGAATATACCATCAGTAAATGTAATAACAAGTGTAAATGGAGGACGAGAAAAAAACTATTTTCCTATTTTAGGGGGGAAAAGGCAGAGAAGGGGGGGCGCAAGAAGACATATAGACTCAAATTAATTGTGCACACCAGAATCCACAGCAAGCACCTCTCGCTCCATCGCTTCAAGTTTCACAAGGGGTGAAATAAAAAATTGGGAAAATCTGGTAAAGACAAGAGACCAACATAAGTCCAAAATTCTGATGACTTAGGGAATCAGTATAAACAATGAAAGACCAAACGATTACTCCATTAAAAATCCCTATAGTGAAGCTCGAATCAAGCAATGGAAAGTAAAAGGAAAAAGAAAATTCAATAACTAAGCTCTGCCCTTTACAGTTCAATCATTTACCTTCTCAAAGCACCCTTGAGAAATTCTCTTTCAACTTCAAAATGGTAGCATGTATGCTCAGCTTCAGTATATGCATTTGATGAGCCTCCGTGTTTGGATAAGTAACTATCATACTAGCAAAGAAAAGTGTCAATGGAGGTAGGCCAAACAATTATTACATCACCAACTAAAAATAAACACACCGTTTAGAAGTAGGATAAGAAAAAAAAAAAAAAAACAGTTTAAATTGACAATAAAAGAAGCAGGCAAAAAAAAAATTATTGTGAATATCATTTCTAAATTCTGATAGGCTAGCAAAAGAATGACAAGTTAGGCATCTAGAATAGCAATAGGAAAGATTATGGATGAACAGACCTCGTTTTCATCGGGAAATTCAGTACTACCCATGAATAGCATGTGTTCTACAAAGAAATAAAGAAACTTCATGAATATAGGCAGAGCAGAAATGCAGTTAAGCAGAATGGGAAGTGAATAAAACTGTAAGTAACGAAACCTAGAAAATGAGCAAGACCCGGAGCCTCAGGCGGGTCAGAGAAGCTGCCAAATCCTACACACATTGCTGCCGCTGCCTGCGACCAAATTCGCAATCGATGAATCAACTAATGTCTGGACTTCAATCAAAAAAAGGAAAGAGAAAAGACGAACCTTTTTAGTCTGAGCAGTATTCTCTTTCTCATTGTCGGCGTCGGCTTCGTCTTCGTCTTTTTCTTCGTCTTCTTCTTCATCATCCTCATCTTCATCCCCATCTCCATCCTCATCTTCACTTTCATCTTCATCTTCATCTTCAGCTTCAGGCTCAGTCTTATCTGGCAAATGAGAAGGTTGAGGAAGTCCGTCGGGGTAAATCTGGGGATCGTGAACCAACAAAGCGACGAGACCGTTGGAGAGCTGGATTACCCTGTAGAGTCGGCGGTCGTTTGCAGACTTAATTACCACACTGTCCGATGAGTACTTCAATACGCTTCCGCCGGAAACCATCATCAATTTTTCCACTTTGATACGAAGTGTGACAATTTATTAAGAGACTAAAACTTCGATTTATGAGTAAATATTTAAATCTTCCAACAGTAAACTCTAATTCAGCACTTCATCAGCTTAACTATAAACTATCACTCTCGCCCTTTAATTAGGTCTTCCTTCGTGGACGGTTTATAAGCCCAAAGCACACACCCCGAATCTTTTTTTTTTTTTTTTTTTTTACGACTTGGGTTTTCATTTGATGTGAGCCCAAATATCCAAATCCATCCAGCAGTTACTAGTAACTAAACATTCACAAATTTCTTTAAAATTCAAATTTGTTTATTATTTCTATTAAATTCAAGTATTATTATTTGAATTTAAATAAAAATTGATTAAATTATCCTTCAGATTAAATTCCCTAAATTTTTTAATTTATTAAGTATTTTATTTTTTTTAAATAAGTGAATAATGGAGTACAATAATCAAATCCAAATACGTTATTCATAAAAGTAAAACAAATTCAAATATTTAATATTTGAATTTGAATCTTGTACTCATAAATTTAAAATAGATTTGGATAATGGGTATCTAAAGGTTATATCTGCATCCGCCCCAAATCCGATGCAGATAATAATCAGAATATTTAAATTCATAATCTAAATTTAGAAAAAATAAGTTAAATATCCGTAAATATTCAAATTTGCACTATCCATTACCATTACCATTCCTATGTAGTACATACATCTAAGAGACCGGATAAGAGCGTGTTTATGATTAGGATTAAAAAATTTAGAATGAATACCAATTCAAGCTTTGCCTTACCTTAACTTTCTACCTATTAATATTATCGGATGTTTCTATCCACATACAGAAAGAAGTTTTGAATAAAACCCGATCGATTAAAAGGGTAGAGAAGCATTACATGGTGTTTAAAAAATAGTAAAAATAATGAATGCTCTTGAAGCCAACGTCTTTGCCTAGTAGCAAAAATATTAAGTTGTACGTACGAGAGTTTGGTTTCAATCCTAAGAAATCCCAACCTTACCTCAATTATAAAAAAAGAAAATAGATACTCAACAAAGTGAATATATATATAGATACTCAACAAAGTGAATATATATTCATTTTTCCCGTGATTTGATAAATAGCGTAAGTTTAAGAGCTAAAAGAGATAGAAAAATTAAATGGAGGACTAAAATAATTTTTTTATAGTTGGAGGATCAAATAAGTTATTATTACTTATGTGTTTTGCACCTATACATAAGCACTGCCCTTTGAATCATCATTCTCCCTAATCTCGAGCTTTCTAATGATGGATCTAAAAGCTCCTTCAAAGACCATGTTTCTAAAGTCCATGGCCTTGGCAAATAAGTGCAGCTTGTAGAGTGGCCAAAGCTTTAACAGCAAAAGGGGTAGGTATATTCCTGCTCAAGTAAGAGCAAGCCCTTAGCACAATCCCTCTTGAACTCTTATGGTAACTCATGTACTTGATGTTTTGTTTTCCAGAATATAGTAGGTGTCAAAGTTCACCTTCACTAACACCAAAGCAGGAGGGACCAGTGCACCTTTTCTCTGACCATTAGAGTATCCTAAACATTTGTCAATGCTTCTGATAAACCGAAATAGTAATATATTTTAAGCCCACATTTAGCATACTTTTGGATGATTTTTTCCCTTGAATTATGTCATTTGGTGCTCTTAATCCTTTGTTTTCATGTTTTATACTCAGGAGAGCATCGGAGGATGAAAAGAATGATAAACGGGCTTAAAACGAACCAAATGGGCCTAAGTACGAAATCAACACGGCCTGGGCCTAAGCAACATGGCTGTGCCTCCCTAATCAGACTCGAACCCGGCCTGGCCACGATTCACACGGGCGTGTGCCAAGGGCGTGTCCCTACCGTGGAGAAGAGGAATTTCACTCGAAATTAGATACTTAGGGGTAAAGAAACACATTCCAAAAGCCTATATAAACACCCTAGAGGCCAACTTTGAGGGCAGGTCCAGCTAGGCCAATGAGCCGAGCCAGAAAGGTCAGAATTGTGGGAATTACTCGAAGAAAGCCAGTTGATTCATCTCAAGAAGCCGGAGTTATACTCAAGACGGAGGATCTCTCTTCAATTTCTTCAGGGGGTTTTAGAGTTTTTCTTATGTTTTGTTTTATCTTTTCTTTTGAGATGTATTCTTTTATTATTATGAACTAAACCCTCAGATACCTGAGGGGGATGAAACCTAAGATGAATCTTGTTATTGTTTTCTGAACTATATGATAAATACTTGATTTGTTCTTAATTATGTGTTCTTAATTCTTATCTTGATATTTCGGGATATTGATTCAAGTACTGATGTGCTTAGGCAGAGGAGGAATAGGCCCTGTCTAAGAGTAGATCTAGCATAGTTAAGCGGAGTTGATCGTACGCCTAGAGATAGGGTGACGAGATTTTGCCGGATTAGGGTGAAACCTAATATGAGAGTCCATAGATCGAGTTAATGCAATTCTAGGGGTTTTAATTAGAAAGAGATTTCAATTAATCAACCTATGGTTAGACGTTATTCGCCTCGAGGGAGGGTCTAATATACATTAGGGAATCCTACGGATCAAGTCAAGTGAATAAATCGTTTGGTTCAGAGTTAGATAACAAGTGAAGTCTAGGTAGATTCTTCCTTGGGTATTGTCTTAATCAATTGGTTTTTCCCACAAGTATTTTCCCCAAATTCATTCTTCTTTGTCTTAGAGTCTTTAGTTTAATAATTAGTTAATTTAGAATAATCAATAAATTCCCTTTATTTTAGGCTAAATAATAAAAAGAAAGTTAGTATTAGTACTTTTGGTTCCTTTGGGTTCGACAATCCGGTCTTGCCACTAAGCTATACTACTGTTCGATAGGTACACTTGCCTCAATCGTTGTCATAGTTAGTTTTTAGGCTCGATCATTCTCATTATAAATTTTAAGACTGTGACATAGCGATCAGCTTCAATATATTTAAAGTAGCCAACAATAAAGTTAAAGATTCCTCTACTATTTGGACTACCTTCATGAATGAGTTTATCTCTAGAACACAGCAAAGCCCAAATTGTGATTGCTATCTCAGTTTGTTTCAGAAGATGATATTTGTCAAACAATTTGACTAACCATTCTACATTGTTGTTTTACATGTTGTCATGTCGACGATCAATGCCAAGCTTCACCCACAATCCTTTTGCAGTTTTTATAACCCCTAAAAACGTGCTTTGAGTTTTCCACTTTCAGTGAACATCTTCGGCATATAGGATTTGATAGCACTCTCTTAATGCAAAATTTTATTTTGAGGCAAGAAATTTTGTACGAATTTTCCATAAGATGATTTTAATATTTGTTGGGGATGTAATTTTCCATATTCTTTTGTACAAGTTTTTATAAGTATTAAGGACAGTAGTTTGTAAAGTCCCATCAAGCAATATATTGTATCCACTATGCACCGTATAATGCCCAGTATGCTTGCCCCTCAAGATAAGCTTCTCTTCCTGATAGTTAATTGGAATAGGGATGCAAAGAACACGGTTTACCTTACCAGGTGAAAAAAAAAGGTGCAAATCTTGATTTCTTCATTAATCAAATCTCTCACCCAGTTCAAATTCCTAATCCTTGGTGATTAAATCATGCTGCACCCACTTCTAAGGAGCCTTTTATCTTTCCAAATATAAATGCAGCTACATGTTCCAGCTTTCCACCTCAAACCGAAATTCAGCAAACCCCTCGCACTCCATATGCATTTCCATCGAAGGTTGTGATCCTATCCTTGCTCTCATAAAATTACTATTTGCATATTATTTGGCTTTTACAACATGTTCAACAAGAGAACTAGGATTCACAATCAATTGCTAGCCTTGTTTTCCGAGTAAATTTGCTTAAATCACAAAATCCCATGAGCTCATTTTCCTTTACAAGGCAAAAGGTAAACTATAAACAGCAATCCATGTTTCTCCTTAGAATTTTGCAACCACTACTAACTAGTAATCACTTCAAGCTCATTGCAAGAAGAAAACATGTCCGGGCAAATCGATATCACATGTAAAACTAATTTAATGAACACTTCTTTACCACATTGAGATAACAAATAGAAACTCCAATTATAAATTCTCTTTTCTAACTTATCTCCGAAACTCATAAATGCCATTTTCTTATTTTGACCCATCATGATGGTGTTAGAATCTAATATCCTTAGTGTAGTATATTCGTCAATTTATACTCGTAATTTTTCGAATAAATTGGTTTAAATAAAATTTCATTATACAATAATTTCATTTATATATATCTTTAATGGTTTTTGGATGTAAAGAAAAATATAAGCAAATATTGACTCATTGATTATCTAATGTTTAACTAATATTAAGTTGCATTATTGGTCAGATAATAATGCGAGAAGATAAATTATATTAGTAGATATTCTAAATAGCCTGTAGTCTAATTGAAATTGAACAGATTGATTGAAAGATTATTATATCGTTTATCAAATTCAATTTAGGAGATGTCTTGTCTTGGGCATCAGAGTGGATGACTCCCAAAAGATAGAGATATAGATGTCATTGTCAGGACTAACAATACATCAAACATGAATCAAGTTGAATTTATCCTAAACCCCTTTTATGGATTCATTCACTTATGATGTTCATAGTGTGGCATATCTTAATCCTGAGTGGATGATGGACTATGTATGCATGACTCATATACTTTGATGTAAATGAAAGCTTGATTTCAAATAAATAAGGAATCGGAAGTTGGTATGTTGGGTATACGTCTTTTGCATGATGTAGCATCATTCTGCAACAGTGGAATTCATATCCCAATTAAGGGTAAATGATATCATCTCATTAGCATTACATGATTGATGAAAAAGAAATATAGTCACGGGCCATTTGTCATAAGTGTAATGACCCGATTTTTTACGGTGTTGAAAAATGCGCTTTTGGAACCCAATTCCGTAAACCAAGTCAATGAAATCATGAACAAAAGGTGATGTAAGTCACAGGGCTTAATAATAAGGGAAAAAAACAAAGCAGCTTAAGGAAAGATTGAACAAGACTTTTCAAGACTTTGTTACAAAGGTCTTAGAAGCATATATGAGGATAAAAGCAAATCAAGATTCACTTTCTTGTTTTCAAGAAATGGAATCTTAGTCCAATTTTGCTATTTCAGGTGATTTCAAGAATTAAGAAAATCAATGTTTCAAATTTTAGAATTTTTTAATCCAAAAAATTGAACCTTGAAGTTGGTGCGCGATGGATTACATGTAAAATCTTAAATGAGCCAATTTTAGGAGCGAATGGATCACAAGTCCAAGTTCTTGAAAATTGGTTCATTGGGATGTCTACAAGCCTATCATGAAGTTTGGAAAATGACTTAGTTGAACATCAGGACAAACTGTTAAAGTGGCCCAATTTGAAAACATTTTAATTTTTTTGTTTAATTTTCCTTAATTAGTGGACCAACATGTTAATTAGTTAGTTAGTTAGTTGATGAGTTGTTATACTTAGTTGACATATTTATCACATTCCTTACATTTAGGAGATTAGTTAAGGGTTGATAGGCTATAAATATAAATAGGGTGTGACTCCATTGTATTCTTTATTCATTGATTATTCACTTTTGAGTTAATAAAACTCTCTTTAATTTTTATTTTAAAGAATTTTTATTAAGTTTTCTTTTAGAAGAGTTAGTAAAATTAGAGTTGTTTGAAGGAGGTTGTGAATTCATCTTGTTTCTAAGGCTCTTAGGACTTTCCACACACTATGTCCATCTTTTCCATCTCTTTTTTTTTTCTATTTTATTCTTGTTACTTTGAATCTAATCTTTGATTTTTCTTAATTCCAAGTCTTATTTCAATCAAGAGGGGTGTTCTACTATCTTTTCTCATCAGGAAACATCCAAAAATAGGACTTCTTTGTTTTTCTTGCTGTTTGAATTCTTTTGTTACAAAACAATTTGCTTTTGACTTTATTCTTCATTCTACTAAACTATTTTTGTTATTTTGTTTCAAATTTTATTGGAGGTTTCTTTAGAGTCCAAGAAAGATTTCTTCTCTTCCAAGAAACCTTATTCTGCTCATTCTTGGACTCATTTTGGCCATCCCTCCCTTTATTTGTTGTTAGGTTTTCTTTATTTGTTGTTAGGTTTTCTTTTAATTTGTTTTCATTTAATTTCTAATTTGTTTTTGTTTCTTTTGTTTATATCTTTGTTCAAAAACTTTTTCTTCATCAACAACATCCCAAATCACTTCAAACACCTGGTTACTCTGTAACAGCCCGTTTTCAGTGAAATCGGAACAGTGGTTTCGGGACCACAAATCCGAGTCCAAAAGAAAAATTATTTTAATATTATTGCATGGTCTGTGTCGTAACCATTTTTTTAAAAAAAAAACAGGGAAATGACTAGGGTTTTGAAAATGAAAATACAACAGGAGTCGCCACCGACCTTATTAGGTGTGGTCGGGTCACCTTTGTTTTAATAAACATTTTGATTTACTAAAACAATGTTTTTTTTTTGGTCTACGAATTTTGAGAAAACGGGCTCGGGAGTCGGTTACGTGCGAGGAAGGGTTAGCACCCTCGTCACGCCCAAAATTGGTACCAAACTGATTAATCAATATCTCAATGTCGAAGATTTGAAAAGATTTTTAAATTTGGGTCTTTTGAAAAATGTTTGGATAGTTGAGGCCGAAATTTGAGATTTCTTTATTCCGAGAGGATACAAACATCACATCCAGCACGTTAGGACACGATATTAGAAGCCTTCGTAATCAAAGTTATCTCGGAGTTCGTGAAATTTATTAAAGGGATTTTTAGTGTTTTAGTCAAACGGAAAATCGCAACCCAGCACGTTTGGGCCCTATTCTCCGAATTTCTAAACACACAAACATTGCCTTATTTGAAAACTCTTGGACGAAATAAAGTGGCTTTGTAAAATGTACTTTGATCTTATAGTGTTTAAGCTAAAAATAAGTGTAGGTATTCGGGCAAAAAAAAGCAAAAAAAAATAAAAAAATCGAGATTTCTTTGCTCCGAAAAGATCTAAACATCACATCCAGTACGTTAGGACACGATGTTTTAATCTCTCGTAATCAAAGTCGTCTCGTGTTTTATGGAGTTAGACCGAAGGATGTTTAATTATTTAGTGAAATGGAGAATCGCAACCCAGCACGTTAGGGCACTATTCCCCGAATTTCTAAATACAAAACATTGCCTTTATTTCGGAAAACTTTTAAATGAAACGCGATGATTTTACGAAATGTATTTTGTTTGACGATGAACATATGTAAAAATACTACTAATAATGATGATGATAATATTGAATAATAATAACAATAATAACGAAAATAAAATAACAATCGTGACGTAAATAATAAGATGATAATAATAAAATAAAAGTAATGACATACAAAAAATAGTGATAGTAAGAAATAATAGTAATAATAATAATAATAACAATAACAATAAAGAACAATGACAATGAAATTATAAATAATACTAATAATAATATATAATGTATAAATAGTAATGTAAAAATAAAACGAAAGATAAAATGATAATAAAAATAACATTAATAATAACATATAATATAGTAAGAAAGAAATGAAAAATAAAATAATAAAAATAATAATAAACAATGATAAAAGAAACTATTGAAAAGAAGGAATAAAATGATAATAATATTAATACTGGTAGTAGTAATTAGGAAGTAAATAATAAAATATCTATACCAGAGAATAAAATATATATATATGCAAAAGTTCTAATAAAATAAATGTAATAAAGATATTAAGTAATAAAAATAATTTAATTATAATAATATAAATAATCAAAATAATTAAAATAATTGTAATAACAAATAAAAATGCAAAAGAATATAATTGATGGGCCAAATTAAAATTGAAACGGAAATAAAGGGACCAAATTAGATAATATAAGAAATAAAAAGGACGAAATAGCAATGCGCGCGAACAGCTGGGGGCGAGGCGCAATTTTCCCCAAATAATTAAGCACAGCGTTTAGGAGTGGACCTAATCACAAACCGCGCGAAGTTTCTGGGCCAAACTTGAAATACCAGAAAGCTTAATCTTAAAAGCTAAAAATGCGGAAGGACTGAACGCGCAATTAGCCCGCTCAACGAAAACACGCGGATCCTTCATCGGGGTCGGTCACGCGATCCGGCCTTCACCAAAAACGGGCGTCGTTTTGGTGCTTATATAAATGACCAAAACGGCGTCGTTTTGATATAGGTATAAAAGTGAAAATCATGAAGAAAAATTCATTTCAAAGACTTCTTAAAAAAACTTTGACATTCACTTGTTTTCTCTGCAGGTCCGAGAAGGAGGGGCTCCAGCGTCACTCCGTTCGCTGCTCTCAGTCATAAGTGCACCGTGTGCGCGATGGGCTGAAAGGGTAAGACTTGGTTTTTTTTTAACTCTCTTTTAATATCTATATATATAAGTACATGTGTTGAAAAAGAAAAAGATCGAAAATGAAAAGGAAAAGAAATCACCTTCCGCCATCGTTTTGGGTTTTTTTAACGTGTTTTACTGGTTCGTGCTTTCTTGTCTTTGTTCTTTGGATCTCGCTTGCTTATTTCTTTTTGTTCTATTTTTGTTTAAAACTTTTCTGCTTTTTCATTCAAAAAAAGGATCCTTTTACAACTTTTTACATGGCTTTATAGCCTTCTTTTTTACAACCTCCTCTCTCCCTTTCACTTCGCTTTTAATGCTTGCAGCACCATTCATGGAATGGCGATGGCGGAGGCGGTGTGGGCGCAGTGGCGATTGCTGGTGTGGGCGCAGCAAGTGGCTAGGGTTAGGTTTTGATTTTTTTGATTTTGGTG
The DNA here is from genome assembly GCA_025698515.1 of Gossypium sturtianum. Taxonomy (NCBI): domain Eukaryota; kingdom Viridiplantae; phylum Streptophyta; class Magnoliopsida; order Malvales; family Malvaceae; genus Gossypium; species Gossypium sturtianum. The sequence continues at coordinate 4,539,516 of CM046944.1, read as the reverse complement.
TTTGGGTAATTGGGCTTTAGTGAATTTGGGCTGATTTGTTTAGTGGGTTAGGGGCTTTGTAATTGGGCTTTAGTGGGTCATTCGGGTTGGGCAGGATTGGGTCTTTTGGACCCGAGTAAAATTGGGTCTACAGTTGCCCCTCTTTGCTCATTGTCGTGTAACGAGAATAGAGCAAAGACTTTAAAAGAGCCAATTTTGCCTGGTCTTGCCGAGTCTTAACTTCTCGATGCTTCTTTTCTTCGATAGCCTCGTTTCTAGTCCATCGCACTTTGTTGCTTTAATCCACTCCATTGCCGCAACTTCGAGGTATAGGACTCTTCGTTTTAATTGGCTAACTTGATGCTTCTCCTGTAACCACAGGAATCGCCAAATCTATTATCTTCAATCTAATCCCCACAAACTCAGGGATCGCCAGACTGATGTCTTCGATCTGCTTCCTGCAACTTCAAGAATGTCAAATCGCTTTCTTCAATCGATCCCTACAAACTTAGGGATCACGCATCGATGCTTTCGATCCGCTTCCCCGCAACTTCAAGAATGTCAAATATGCTTTCTTCAATCGATGCCTTTGATCTCGCTTCCGCAACTTCGGGAATGTCGATCGCTTCTTCAATCGATCCCTACAAACTCGTGGGATCACGGATCGATGCCTTCGATCCGCTTCCCGCAACTTCGGGAACGCCAAATCGCTTTCTTGAATCGATCCTACAAACTCAGGGATCACCAGACTGATATCTTCGATTTGCTTCCTGCAACTTCAGGAATGTCAAATCTGCTTTCTTCAATCTGATCCCTACAAACTCAGGGATCACCAGACTGATGTCTTCGATCTGCTTCCTGCAACTTCAGGAATGTCAAATCTACTTTCTTCGATCTGATCCCTACAAACTCAGGGATCACCAGACTGATGTCTTTGATCTTCTTGCAACTTCAGGAAGTTCAAATCTGCTATCTTCGATCTGCTCCACTGCATACTCAGGGAGACGAGATCTGCTCAACCGCACTGTCCTCTTGAGGACGTAACCTGTAGAATGAGTACATGCTTATGCCTAATGATTAGGATGCCATGAGCATGATGAGTCAGAATGTTATGAGTGTGATTTCCTATTTGAGGTGTTATCATCTATGTATTTGTCAAGGTTTCGTCTTCATTTCCCTTGCAGTAACTGCTTTCGTATGAACGACTTGTCCTTGTGGGAATTTCAAGGCCCATTTTAGGCCTCGAGACGCGAGCCTACATTGACTTCTAACTGTCTTTCCCGGGAATCTCATCTCCTTCTCGAAGGATACCCGGCTTGGTTCATTTTGGATTCGTTCCTCAGCAATTTAGGGATTTCGAATCTTTCCTTGTCGAAAATTGGCCTGTCATACCACTTTTTGGATGACTAGATAACATTGTTTATCTCCATTACAATTAATGAATTGGGCGAGGAACTTGGAGAAACGGTCCCCCTTAAGACCCTTCTTTCCTCAATGTCTTAAATCTGGGTATGTGGAAATTCTAAACAATTATCCTGTTTCGGTTTCTTGCTTTATCTAGAGATTTCCAAAGCAATACGTAGAACTTTCTTTTGTGAAATTATCAGTTCATCAATTATTATTTCAATGCAACATGTTTATGAATGATGGGCAACAACAAATTAATTTCAAGGAGAGTTTTTTTTTTTAAATTATCAATGATACGAGGAAATTGATTGGGAACATATCCTTTTTGCGGGGAAGAAGAATCCAACAATAGTAAAAATGAGTAAGGCACAAATCAAACACCCTAGACATCGCCGATTGGGCTTCTATACAAGTTTCATAAAGACTGTTTGAGCTTTAGCATGTGTTTAAAAGACTCAAAGTACTTCGTTGATGCCCCAGTTATGCACGTGCTTCCTCTTCTATTGATTCTAGCGCTGCAAGATTGCCACATGTCCATTCAAAGTTCGAGCTGCCCTTTTCGGGTTTTCAACTCAAAAGCCCTTTGGTCTCAAGGCGCCCTTTTGCGGGTTTTCGCCTTGGCCTCTCTGTTTTTTTTTTTTTTAAGTCTTAAAGCGCCCTTTGCGGGTTTTCGCCTTGGTTTCTTCTATTTCAAGCAAAGTACTTTTTAACTGAATCTGAGTTTACGGGATTGGGCAAGCTTTTCTCGTCCATCTCGGTCAGAATCAGTGCACCTCCCGAGAAAGCTTTCTTCACCACATACGGCCCTTCCCAGTTCGGCATCCATTTTCCTCTGTGATCCTTTTGTATAGGAAGGATCTTTTTCAGCACGAGGTCCCCCTCATGAAATTCTCTTGGCCGAACTTTTTTGTCAGAAGCTTGCATCATCCATTTTTGGTACATCTGACCGTGACGAATGGCCCTCAATCTCTTTTCTTCAATTAAATTCAACTGATCATATCGAACTTGGATCCATTCGGCTTCATCCAGTTTTACTTCTGATAACACTCACAGAGAAGGTATTTCCACTTCAATAGGTAGAACCGCTTCCATCCCGTAGACCAATGAAAAAGGTGTTGCCCCAGTAGAGGTTTTGACGGATGTCCGATAAGCATAGAGTGCAAACGACAACTTGTCATGCCAGTCTCTATAAGTCTCAGCCATCTTTCCCACTATATTTTTGATGTTTTTGTTGGCTGCTTCCACTGCCCCATTCATTTTTGGACGATACGGTGACGAATTGTGGTGTTTGATGTTGAATTGGCTACAAACCCCTGCTATCATGCTATTGTTTAAGTTCAGTGCATTGTCTGATATGATCCTCTCAGGCATTCCATATCGACAAATGATCTCCTTTTTCAAAAATCGACTAACCGCTGATTTAGTGACGTTAGCATATGAAACCGCCTCTACCCATTTTGTGAAGTAGTCAATGACTACAAAGATGAATCGATGTCCATTCGAAGCCTTCGGAGATATTGGCCCAATGACATCCATGCCCCACATGGAAAAAGGCCATGGAGAAGTCATAACATGTAAAGGTGACGGGGGCACATGAATCTTGTCTCCATAAATCGCATTTATGACATTTTTGGCATAGTTGATACGATCTCCCTCCATGGTGGACCAATAATATCCAAACCTCATTATTTGTCCGCCATTGTAAAACCATTAGCGTGAGTTCCATAGACACCCTCATGGACTTCTTCCAGGATTAACTTAGCTTCGGCGGCGTCCACACATCTCAGCAGCACTTGATCTTTCCTTTTCTTGTATAAGACTTCTCCATCCAGGACGTAATCACAGGCTAGTCTTCTCAGCGTCTTTTTATCGTTTTCAGTCGCTTGATCTGGGTATTCACGATTTTTCACATACCGCAAAGATATCGTGGTACCATGGTGGGCCGCTTTTCTTTCTTCCTCGACATTGTAGCAATGGGTCGGGTCTTGATGAATGCTCATTTGTATTGGCTTCATATCTTCGCTTTCATTTATTCGGACCATGGAAGCCAGGGTGGCCAGAGCATCAGCCATCTGATTCTCGTCCCTGGGCAGGTAATTGAAAGTGATTTCATCGAACTCTCTGATCAATTTTTGGGCCAATCTTTTGTAGATAACCAGTTTTGGATCTCTGGTTTCCCATTCTCCTTTGAGTTGATAGATTACGCAGCGAGAATCTTCATAAACTTCCAACACCCTGATTTTGCGTTTGATAGCGGCGCGGAGGCCCATAATGCAAGCTTCATATTCGGCCATATTATTAGTGTAATTGAAATCCAGTTTGCAAGTGAATGGATAATGGTCTCCTTTGGGGACATCAGATCGCCCCAATTCCATTGCCCACGGCATTTGATGCCCCGTCGAAATTCGGCTTCCAAGGATGGTCTTCTGAGGCACCTTCTTCAAAGGCTCGCCACGTACATCAAATCTTCATTAGGGAAATCAAAATCTAAAGGCTCATAGTCTTCAAGGGCTCTACTGGCTAGAAAGTCCGCTATCGCACTCCCTTTTATTGCCTTTTGGTTTACATAAATGATGTCAAATTCAGAAAGTAGAATCTGCCATCTGGCCATCCTTCCATTCAAGGCGGTAGATTCCATCATGTATTTAAGGGGATCTAGCTTTGAGATGAGCCATGTCGTATGATACAGCATATATTGCCTCAATCTTCGAGTTGTCCAAATCAAGGCGCAACATAATTTCTCGATTGGCGGGTACCTCGTTTCACATTCGGTGAATTTTTTACTAAGGTAGTATATTGCTTTTTCTTTCTTCCCCGACTCATCATGTCGACTCAAAGACACATCTCATCGAACTATCAAGTACTGTTAGATAAAGGATCAGTGGCTTGTCTGGTTGAGGCGGCGTTAGTACCGGGGCATGGGACAGGTATTGTTTTACCTTTTCGAAGGTCTTTTGGCATTCTTCATCCCACGTGCCTGGGTTGTGTTTCTTGAGGAGACGAAATATGGGGTCACATCTCTCGGTCAGTTGTGAAATGAACCGGGCGATGTAATTTAGCCTTCCTAAGAAACCTCTAACTTCTTTTTGAGTACGTGGCGGAGGTGATTCTTGTATGGATTTAACTTTATCCGGGTCAACCTCAATCCCTTTTTCACTGACTATGAACCCGAGCAACTTTCCGGACCGAGCTCTGAAGGTACACTTTGATGGGTTAAGCTTCAACTGGAATTTTCTCAGCCTCAAGAACAATTTTCTCAAAACCTGTACATGTTCTTTTTCAGTTCGGGACTTGGCGATCATATCATCGATGTAAACCTCAATTTCCCTGTGCATCATGTCATGGAATAAGGTTACCATGGCTCTCTGATATGTTGCCCCCGCATTCTTTAGCCCAAATGGCATTACCTTGTAGCAAAATGTTCCCCACATGGTTATAAACGTTGTCTTGTCTATGTCCTCAGGATGCATCTTTATTTGGTTGTATCCCGAGAAACCATCTATGAAGGAGAACAACGAATAGCCTGCTGTATTGTCTACCAAGGTGTCGATGTGAGGCAATGGGAAATTATCTTTCGGGCTGGCCTTGTTCAGGTCTCTGTAGTCCACGCACATCCGTACTTTTTCGTCTTTCTTGGGGACCGGGATAATATTAGCTACCCAATCCGAGTACTTAACTACTTGCAAGAACCCAGCGTTAAATTGTTTCTCGACTTCTTTTATTTTTAACAAGACATCCGGTCTCATTCTTCGGAGCTTCTGTTGGACTGGCTTGCATTCTTCTCTTATGGGCAATCGGTGTACTGCGATATCAGTATTTAGTCCGGGCATATCTTGGTACGACTATGCGAACACATCCTTGAATTCATGGAGTAACTCGATGAGGTTCCGCCTGGTTTCTGCAGTAATACGGGCTCCAATCTTCACTTCTTGCCCCTCTCCTAGGTTCACCTTTTCTACCGACTCTTTATGGGGTAGGATCTGTTTTTCTTCTTGCTCTACCATTCTCAACAAATCTGGAGGCAAGTCGCATTCTGTGTCATTTTCAAGATCCTGAGATTCCTCTGAACACATGTCTTGCTCAAAGCGCACTTCGAATCAGAGTATCGCTGCTCATATCATTGATGTCTAGAGACCTTGTGATGGGTATCAAAGGATGTACAAAGAACAAATGAATTTGAGGACAACTATTCACATGATATGAATGAGAGCAAAGAATAAATAATAAAAAATGTAATATGAGAGAATGTTTAGTAGAATTGAAGGTGTATTTCATTAAAACAAAATGTCCGAACATGAGCCTATTTCACAAAAGAAATCTCATTGTTTCTAGGCTTAAAAACAACAAGTGTGTTCTGAGTATTACTCTGTATAATCTCTAAAAACTACAGGAAATTCCTCTGCAGTGCAATTGTCTAGAGTGCTTCTCGGTTCATATGGGCGAATGCCCGACAGATTCCCTTGATTAGTCTCCTCATCGTGTATAGCATTGATGTGAGGATATTCATCTCTAGGAGATCCTTTTCCTGGGTAAATTATTCCTCCTGATATGAAGGTATGAGATATGTGGGGAATGTCATCGGTTCCCACTTGACGTCCTCTCCGCTCACCGTAAGACCTTCTCCGTTCTTGCTTCTTTTCCATTTCCTTCTTCATTTGTTTAGCATCCGGTTTGAAACCTAAACCAAAGCGGTCTCTTTTCTCCTTCAAAGATCGGGTCTGGATTTTCCTTGGAGATATTTGCCCAATCCTCTTCCGGTAGGGCTCCTTTTCCCATCGTCATTTGTAATCCCATTTTGGTGGTCTTAGATAGCTTGGGCACCAGAACTTCACTTCCCTCTGCGATGAACGTCGCGTTTACGAACTCTAAGGATCGGAAGGAACATTCGATGGCCTCCTCATTCGTTTCTAGATACGGCGCTTCGTTGGTAACAGTCGCTATGATGTCTTCTTCCGCGTTTATAGTTACCAACCGATTTTCTATTACCGATTTCATTTGCAGTGCAATGAAGAGGGCACGGCCCCCGCCAAATGAATCCATGGCCTCTCCAACAGGCAATTGTACGAGGGTTTGATATCCATGACTAGGAATTCCACTTCGTAAGTGTTAGGCCCGATCAATAAAGGTACGTCTATTCTCCCCATCACTCTTCTTTCAAGTGCCGCCAAACGCCTCACTATGTTCGCATGCTTTCATGTGAGAACTGCCTCTTGGCAACCTCTCGAGTGTAGCCGGTGGTAGGACATTCAACGCCGACCCATTATCTATTAGCACGCTTGGCAGAGTGTATCCCTTACAGCGGGTAGTTATGTGCAAGGCCTTCGTAGATCCCATGCCTCCGGGTGGGATTTCGTCATCGCTGAAGTAGATGAAATTGTCAGCGCTTATGTTACTAACCAGACGGTCCAACTTGTTGATGGATATATCCTTAGTAACATAGGTCTCATTTAGTACTTTCATCAATGCTTCGCGGTGCACCTCTGAGCTTAGAAGTAGGGCTAACACGGAGATACGGGCTGGTTGCCTGTGCAGTTGTTCCACCACGCTATATTCGCTGTGTTTCAAGAATTTTAAAAATTCTTTGGCCTCTTCCTCTTTTACGGGTTCTTTGATTAGGGCTTCGGGTTCCTTTTTCTGCCCAATCAGTACAGTCTTCGGTTTCATTGGTTCTTCTCCTCTGTTTCCAGGGTCGTAACGCTTCCCACTACGCGTATAGAACCCTTCATTCTTACCCTCCTCAGAACTGCTAGTGGAGCTTTCCGCCCCTGGTATCGTCACATTACAATTGTAGTTCCAAGGTACCTTTTTACTATCTTTATAGGGAAAAGAAGCAGGTTTCTGAATTATAATTTTCGGCCTTCCTCGTGCCCCCTTTCCGTGTTTCAAGAAATGATGATTCTCTGCAATTGACTCTGTGTTTTGTCAATTCTTCCTCGCCACACATAATTCTCTTCTTCTCTACTCCTTCTTCATAAAACTCCAGTTCTTTGTTGTCCATAAGGCCTTGCACCAAAATTCTAAACTCGGCACATTCTTGAATCTCGTGCCCCTTTGTCTTATGGAGTTCGCAGAGTTCTTTATATGCCTCCCGCTCTCCGCAGGTCCGAATCTATCAATCCTCTTTTTGCTATCTCCTTCCGACTATTAGCAATGGGGTTTTCGCTCGTGACATCCTTCTTGATCTTCCTCACCCCCTCTTCACCAATCGCATTTACCCCTCTATCTTCGTGATTGAGTAGTGGGTTCCCCTTTTTTTCCATATCATCGAGTGTTATAACCTCCATCTTTATTAGCCTCTCGACTACCTTTTTAAAGGCGAGGCAATTCTCTATCGAATGCCCCTCTATCCCTGCATGGTAATCGCAATGAACGTTAGAGTCGTACCACTTAGGGTATGGGGGTTGCAATGGTTGCAAATAGAACGGGGACACGATGTACTCATTGAATAAAATCTGGTATAGCTCTTTGTACGTTATCGGAATTGGCATAAATTGAATCTTTTCGATATTCGGTCTGGTTCCCAATTCTGCCTTTGCTTGGTCCTTGTTGTCCAAAGAAGAATCGACTTTGGTTGATTAACCGTGATCGCCTTCGAGTACCCCTTATTGTATGTATTCACGTTATTTACTTCACCATCTTTCTTCTTAAGAGCGGCCCTCCTAGTGCTTTCTCCGCGCTTCGATCTTGCCGCTTTCTTATAGCATGCTCGATCATCTCCCTGCCATCACTATGTCGGCAAAGCTCTTAGTCGTGCTCCCTATCATATGAGTTATGAAAGGGGACTTGAGTGGTATTAATAAAGAGCATAGTAGTCTCTTTTTCTAAGAGGGTGGTTGGACCTGCATGGCGACCTCCTCCACCTCTCTGCTGCATCGTCCCGAAACTTTCGCTTTGTCTTTTCTCCATGCTTTGCGAGTAATTCTATCCGGTGCCATGTCCGTGACGTGGATCGTAATGCTTCGTAAATGCTTGAGCCAAATCTCTCCAGGAACTAATGTTGGCCCGACTAAGCTGGTTATACCATCTAGCTGCAGCACCCATCAAACTTTCTTGGAAGCAGTGGATTAAGAGCTGATCATTGCTTACGTAGCCAGCCATTCGCCTGCAGAGAACATAGTGATGTGGGCCTCCGCACTAATCCCACTATATTTTTTGAACTCGGGCATTTTAAACTTATGGGACAAGCATCAAATCGGGAACTAGACTTAAATCTTTTCATCGATCCCATGATGATGATCGATGTTTTCCAAATACTTTGAACTTTTCCTCTAGCCATTTGCAGCGATCCTCTAGTTACCTTGAGGATTCTATTCTCGACCCCATTCTCTCTAATGCATCTAAATCGGGTACAACAGGTTGGCCGCTATATCTCTGGCCGGGATCTAGAGCCCGCGTGATGGCTCACGGAGGTCTAGTGTCATCCTGCCCTTTGCCAGGGCCTCGATTGTAAATCGGTGGCCTTTGGAGATATTCCTCGTGCAAAGGCTCTTGAGTGCGGCGGGGTAAAACTTCGAGGAGCGCCGCTATCCTCATCGACTAGAGGCATTGGACCTTTCCTTTGTCTGCATACCCCCATTCATCATTTGGGCCATCTGTGCTATCATTTTTCTCTCGAGCCTCCAAAGATTTTGTCCTTCATTTCTGTTGGAGTTTCAACATTTGCTCCTCGCATTTGTTCTTGAATTTCTTTCTCGAATTGTTCAACCTTTGATCCATTCTCTTGGTTTTAGCACGAGTCCCGTAGTAATGTTCGGTTCCCTGATTTCCTCTTTCCTCTCTCTTGTCCGATAATTTTAACTAATTAGGCTCTTTTTATAGACTTAAATGCATATGATGTGATGCAATGCGATGAAAATGCATGTATGCAAAGAAAAGGCATTGATTTCGATTCAATTTCATTAAGATAGCTTTTCCAGAAAACAAATTTCTTTACATAAAATGGATTACATATAAGGCCTAGCCCTAACACTTAGGGCCTTGACTTTCTTGAGAAGCCATGCTAACTTTTGGCCTCGGTCCGACTCTGACTCGTACTTTAGGCTTAGTACATCGGCTTGGACTGCTAAAGTTTGTAGATGATCTGCCACTTCTCGCACTTGCGCCACGGCTTCCCCCATGATGTAGTCCCGATCTCTGACTTGACTCTGGGAATGGTGAAGTTGTTCTTTCCATCGCTCTTCATTAATTTCGAGAAGCTCCACCCGAAGCTCGTAACCATGTAAAGCAGATTCTAACTCTTCGATCCTTGCTTTCATCTCTTCAATTTTGCTTAGGCTGGCCTTCAATTCAATCACAGAATTACGGCTGCGATACTGATATAAGGATTTTTCTAGCTCCGACACTCGACTTTTCAATTTCTCTTTCTCGTTTTGACTTTCTGCCAAATTTCTTTTCAGAGTATCTTCTTATTCTTGAGCTTCTCGGAATTTCTTCTCCCATCGACTGGATCTATCTTTCTCTTCCTTAATTTCTTGACGCCATTGCTCCGACGTCTTTCTTAGTCCCGCAATTTTCATCGACCTTCGCAGCTTCTTATAGTCTGTCTTTAAGCTGTCTAAGTCTTCTTCAGCTTTATTCTTTCCTTTTCTCAGTCTCTCAGCTTCTAGCTTGTGAATATTAACATCTAACCCTAGCTGTATTTTATCCTCCTCTAGCTGCTCTATCCTTTTTCCCCATTCCAGACTTCTTTTCTCAAAGTCCTGTCTGATGATTTCGAGCTCAGACGGGATCACCTGCGCAGTGTTCTTCTAGCGGTCGGGCATTTTCCCGACTTGATGCGGGATGTTGTCGTTGACTCTTTGAGTCCACCATCGGTCATATTCAGGAGTTGTCATTGGATTAGTAGCAAACTGTTTCATTCTGTGAGTCCGGCTCCAAGCACTCGATATTTCACGAACTCTCTTTTTGCTATGATCTCCTTTATATTCAAACTCACATTGCATTAACCCTTGTGTCACTGGCGTAAACTGTCTTGATCTATACTGTCTCAACACGAGGAGAGGCGCGTACCCGACAGCTCCCCATATTCCCAACAGAGGAACCCAGTCAAAATTGCCGCACCGATACAAGATCTCGTCCGGAATCATCAAAAGAGCTCTCCTTTCTACATCTTCTTCTTGCAAGCTTTGCAGAATCGTCATCCATCTTTCTTCGGTAAGATCGTCTCGTCTTGTTGTAGCTGGTTATGTTTTTAGCGGGGAATATTGTTCGAAAAAGATCCGACACGATACTTTTTCTGCTTTCCAGAAATGAGCGTGGAACCATGTCAGCAAGAGTTGCGCACAACCGATGAATCTTCCTTCGCCTGCTCTTCGGCATGTATTTAGAGATCTGAAAGTTTCGGCTAAAATTGCGGGAATGGGTGCGACATTCCTATCCAATTTGTCAAATAAGTCAGAGACCGCCTCGTCCACATATCCTAGAGCCTTTGGGAAGACGATCAGTCCGTAAATGCTCAAGGCGAGGATGTCGACCCTTTTCTTCACATCTGGGTGCGCTATGATTAAATCTCTTAAGCTTCTCCAAGGGACGCACTTGCAATCTCCCTTTTGTTTTATCCGGACAGTAATCCATTGCTCGCTCATTCCCGTAATATTCATTAGCTTTTTCAAAAATGTAGGGACATTAACGGGTCTCACATATACTTTGTCAACTTAAATCTTCGGGCAGCGAAGCAAAGCCGTGTATTCTTCTATAGTGGGTACCAAATCTACTTTCCCGAAAGTAAAGCAACTATAGGCAGGGTTCCAGAACTGGACTATAGCTCGGAATAAGTGTTGGTCTATCTTGACATCAAGCAGATAAGGTAAATCACCATAATGACAGTAGAATAATTGCTTGACTTCGTCGTCCAATTGACTCCATATTTCCCTCATCTCTTGGAGACTATTTTGGGTAACACTGACGCGTGTGAATCCCATAACTCCGACGTGTATCCCACCGTAAGACTATCGCCTTTTTCTTGCCTTTATGCGGTTTCACCCATATTCGACACGGCGCGTTTGTCTTCCACTTTATCAAGAAACCCTTTTTCCATGACAAGTTATCTATACAAAGAACCGAACGTGAATCAACACCTTTTTGATGAATATGTCAATGCAATTAAAATAAAATGAGGTGAATATTTCATAAGTAAAGAATTCAAAGGCCTAATCGGTAACCTCCTGTGGCTTGGCGTAGCTCACTGGGATGGCTTTTAAGGTTTGCTATATGAGGTTTGGTTTTAGGGTAAAGGTACTGAACCAATGGATTCCTCGATCCTCACCCATTATAGGCTCATATGGACCGAGTTCGGTTCAGGGGAATACATTTCCCTATGGCTGCACGGAGATGAAAATCTCACGAAGACATAGGTACAGATGTATTCCGAAAGCGATCCACTATCCTGCACGGAGGTGAAGACCTCACGAAGGAGTAGTTTCTCACTCCCATTTAGGGGTGTGACCATAACGGTCATGCAATGCAATGCCAAAGTATATCAAAAGCTTAGAGCATATGAGGGTAAATGCAATAATGAAGATCATGGCCCAATGCATATAAAGAAAAGGATCGTATGTTAAAACAAAACTTTCAATCTTCGACCAAAGGACAAAAATTAATCAACTCGTGGCTTGACTCTCTTTTTAAAGTCCCCAGCGGAGTCGCCAAGCTGTCGTAACCATTTTTAAAAAAAAAAACAGGGAAACGACTAGGGTTTTGAAAATGAAAATACAACAGGAGTCGCCACTGACCTTATTAGGTGTGGTCGGGTCACCTTTGTTTTAATAAACATTTTGATTTACTAAAACAATGTTTTTTTTTGGTCTACGAATTTTGAGAAAACGGGCTCGGGAGTCGGTTACGTGCGAGGAAGGGTTAGCACCCTCGTCACGCCCAAAATTGGTACCAAACTGATTAATCAATATCTCAATGTCGAAGATTTGAAAAGATTTTTAAATTTGGGTCTTTTGAAAAATGTTTGGATAGTTGAGGTTTAAATTTGAGATTTCTTTATTCCGAGAGGATACAAACATCACATCCAAAGACGTTAGGACACGATATTCAAGCCTTCGTAATCAAAGTTATCTCGGAGTTCGTGAAATTTATTAAAGGGATGTTTAGTGTTTTAGTCAAACGGAAAATCGCAACCCAAAGACGTTTGGGCCCTATTCTCCGAATTTCTAAACACACAAACATTGCCTTATTTGAAAACTCTTGGACGAAATAAAGTGGCTTTGTAAAATGTACTTTGATCTTATAGTTTTAAGCTAAAAATAAGTGTAGGTATTCGGGCAAAAAAAGCAAAAAAAAAAAGAGATTTCTTTGCTCAAAAAAGATCTAAACATCACATCCAGTACGTTAGGACACGATGTTTTAATCTCTCGTAATCAAAGTCGTCTCGTGTTTTATGGAGTTAGACCGAAGGATGTTTAATTATTTAGTGAAACAGAGAATCGCAACCCAGCACGTTAGGGCACTATTCCCCGGATTTCTAAATACAAAACATTGCCTTTATTTCGGAAAACTTTTAAATGAAACGCGATGATTTTACGAAATGTATTTTGTTTGACGATGAACATATGTAAAAATACTACTAATAATGATGATGATAATATTGAATAATAATAACAATAATAACGAAAATAAAATAACAATCGTGATGTAAATAATAAGATGATAATAATAAAATAAAAGTAATGACATACAAAAAATAGTGATAGTAAGAAATAATAGTAATAATAATAATAATAACAATAACAATAAAGAACAATGACAATGAAATTATAAATAATACTAATAATAATATATAATGTATAAATAGTAATGTAAAAATAAAACGAAAGATAAAATGATAATAAAAATAACATTAATAATAACATATAATATAGTAAGGAAGAAATGAAAAATAAAATAATAAAAATAATAATAAACAATGATAAAAGAAACTGTTGAAAAGAAGGAATAAAATGATAATAATATTAATACTGGTAGTAGTAATTAGGAAGTAAATAATAAAATATCTATACCAGAGAATAAAATATATATATATGCAAAAGTTCTAATAAAATAAATGTAATAAAGATATTAAGTAATAAAAATAATTTAATTATAATAATAATATAAATAATCAAAATAATTAAAATAATTGTAATAACAAATAAAAATGCAAAAGAATATAATTGATGGGCCAAATTAAAATTGAAACGGAAATAAAGGGGCCAAATTAGATAATATAAGAAATAAAAGGACGAAATAGCAATGCGCGCGGAACGCTGGGGACGAGGAGCGCAATTTTCCCCAAATAATTAAGCACAGCATTTAGGAGTGGACCTAATCACAAACCGCGCGAAGTTTCTGGGCCAAACTTGAAATACCAGAAAGCTTAATCTTAAAAGCTAAAAATGCGGAAGGACTGAACGCGCAATTAGCCCGCTCAACGAAAACACGCGGATCCTTCAGTCGGGTCGGGTCGCGCATCCGGGCCTTCAGCCAAACGACGTCGTTTTGGTGCTTATAGCGATGACCAAAACGGCGTCGTTTTGATATAGGTATAAAAGTGAAAATCATGAAGAAAAATTCATTTCAAGACTTTCTTAAAAAAACTTTGACATTCACTTGTTTTCTCTGCAGGTCCGAAAAGGGGCTCAGCTACGCCCGTTCGCCGTTCTTGATGGCCTGGAAAGGGTAAGACTTGGTTTTTTTAACTCTCTTTTAATATCTATATATATAAGTACATGTGTTGAAAAAGAAAAAAGATCGAAAATGAAAAGGAAAAGAAATCACCTTCCGCTCTTGTTTTGGGTTTTTTTATGAGTTTTTACTGTTCGTGCTTTCTTGTCTTTATTCTTTGGATCTCGCTTGCTTATTTCTTTTTGTTCTATTTTTTGTTTAAAACTTTTCTGTTTTTCATTCGAAAAAAAAAGGATCCTTTTACAACTTTTTTACATGGCTTTATAGCCTTCTTTTACAACCTCCCCTCTCTCCCTTTCACTTCGTTTTTAATGCTTGCAGCACCGATTCTTGGAATGGCGATGGCAGAGGCGCGGAGTGGAGCAGTGGGGGGGTCATGTGGCGCAGCAAGTGGCTAGGGTTAGGTTTTGTTTTTTTTTGATTTTGGTGTTTGGGTAATTGGGCTTTAGTGAATTTGGGCTGATTTGTTTAGTGGGTTAGGGGCTTTGTAATTGGGCTTTAGTGGGTCATTCGGGTTGGGCAGGATTGGGTCTTTTGGACCCGGGTAAAATTGGGTCTACAGTCTGCATGATGATAGGAATGTCTTACGAAAATTTCGTTAAGAAAATTATACTGATTACATGTTTAATTAGATGGAAAGGACCAAATTGCATAAAATGCAAAAGTTGAGTTCTAGTAACTATAAGTATCAAATAGCTATGGAATTCAAAATTTGAGGTCCTTATATGGCAAATAGACCATTAAGAGGAGTTAGTAGATAAGTATGATGATTCATCCTTGAAAAAAATTATTAAAGAAAAGGACTAAATTGGAAAGTAAAAATAATAAAAGATGATAAGTAATTAAATAATGAAAATATCATCATATTATCATCTTTCCCAAATTATTTTTACATGGAAACCCTAGTTAAAATAGCTTGAAGGTAGCAAGCTTATTTGGCTCAATTAGGTGAGTATTCAAGTCCCGTTTATAGTAATTTTTATATTTTTCGAGTTCGTAATAGCTTAATCTAGCTATCTCAGGGATTAATTTGTAAAGTTATCAAAGTACTAGGGTTTTTCCATGGATGAATATGGTTGAATTATGAAGTTTTATGGTAGAAAATGAAAGGTTGTTGATAGATAAACAACTTTTGTAAAGTGAACTTTGATGAAATTATGATTTAGAGACTAAATTGAAAAGATGTAAAATTCATGGAAAAATTTTGAATTTTATGAAATACATGGGCTGCTATAGTTATATGTGAAAATCGGTTAGGCTTGGAATAATGATTAAATTGCATGAATTTCATTTTTCGAGCCTAGGGACAAAATTATAATTAATCAAAAGTATAGGGAAAAATGGTAATTTTGCCTAAGATGTGAATTGAATATGAATTGATGTTAAATTCATTTATATAGATTCGGATAGACCAAATACAGAGTTAGATCGTGGAAAAGAGAAAATAGTAGATTAGTAGATTTTGCATACACGAACACTTGTCGAGGTAAGTTCGTGTAACTAAATTGTATATTTATATGTTTGAATTAAATGTTGTGTATATGAATTGTGTAATTTCCATGTATGAAAATCAAACACGTATCCGAAAATGTCTGATAGATATTAAGTCCCGTTCGAATAAAAGAAATTCGATGGATACAAGGTTCCCGAATTGGTTGTGGTCCTGCATGTGTTGCAGACACACCACAGCTCGAAAGAGCGTCCCGTTATTAGCTCTCATGATCATCTCAATATTGGCTCTCACGAGCTTCCTGTTATATGGTTCTTACGAGCTTCTCGTTAATAGCTCTTCGGAGCATCCCGATTAGTTGTGATCCTACATGTGTTGTGGACACACCGTAGCTCTTATGAGTGTCTCGATATATGGCTCTTTAGAGCTTTCCGATTAAAGGCTCTTTCATGAGCTTCCCGATTAATGGCTCTCCGGAGCTTCCCGATATAGGCTCGCTTGAACCTTCCCGTTATTGGCTCGTATGAGCTTCCCATTAATGGCTCTCTAGAGCTTCCCGTTACATGGCTCACATGAACTTCTCGTTTATGTGCTCGTATGAGCATTCCCGAATATGAATTATCGGTTTACAGTTTTGCATACTTCATGTCTACTACCCTTGTATCCATCGATATTTTAAATGATTCAACGGGCAAAGTTCCGATATGAGATGATATGAATTCAAGATGAATTACTATGAGAAATACTTGAAATACAAGAATATATTTTATTCATGATATATGGACATGTAATGTGAAAAGTACAAGTATATAGAAATCTATTTATTGTTGAGTTCACATATGTTTCTTGATGTTTATATGAAATACATGTCTAACAATGTTGATGAGGATATGTGTTAGGGTTTTTGGCCAAATTACTTGAGTATGCTTTATATGCTTACCTTAAATGAAAATGAATGGTAAGTTATTTACCGTTATACGAACTTACTAAGCATAAAATGCTTACTCTGTTTTATTTTCCTGTTTTATAGTAAATCGAAAGCTCATTGGGTTGGAAGCTTGGCGGAGATCACTCACACTATCCACTGGCCCATTTCGGTATAAATATAAAACTAATTTTTGATTATAATGGCGTGTATAGGTTAATTAGCCAATGATGGCATGTAAATATTTTGGTTGTAACTAGCCATTGGTATGGCTTATGATTGGTATATTTTGATATGAAAGTATAAAACTTTATTATGGTTGATATGTGTGTTTTGGTATGATTGAATGATGGTTAACCAATGGATATATTGAGGCATAGGTTAATTGGTATACATATGTTTAAATATGTAATTGATAAATTGGTAAGTTAAATACTTGGTCATATATAATGAAATGTTATGCATAAGACTTGGTTTTGGCTTGATTTAAATGTTCTGTATTGTTTTGTGAATATGTTTAAGTGTTAACGTAAGTGGAAGGCAATTTGGGTGAGAAATATGGCTTGGAAATGGCCCTATTTCGTCTACACGGGCAGAGACACAGGCGTGTGTCTCGGCCTTGTGTCTAGCACATGGGCATGTGGTTCGACCGTGTGTCCCCTGCATCATTAAAATTCAAAACAGAATGCTCAGAATTGATCACACGGCCTTGCACACGGGCGTGTGGCTTGGCCGTGTGACCCCTGCACCTATTTAATGCAAATCATCATGTTCACACAGCCTAGCACACGGGCGCCTGACTTGGCCGTGTGACCCAAGTCAGAGAGTTACACGGACATGGACACGGGCTAGGACATGGACGTATGCCCTATTTCGAATGCCCACACGGCCTGAGACACGAGCGTGTCTTTTGGCCGTGTGAACCACACGGCCTGACCACACGGGCGTGTGACTCCTGCACCTTGGATAAATTTTGACATTTTGCAAAAAATTCTCTGAATACCCGGTTTAGTCCTGACTTGATTTTAATACGTATTTTGGGCCTCGAGGGCTCATATATGGGACAATATGATTGAATATGATTGATTTTTGATATGAATGTGAAGTGATATGAAATGTCTGTATTTGATCTGTAAATTCTGGTAATGCTCTATAACCCTGTTCCGGCAACGAATATGGGTTAGGGGTGTTACATACTCATTGTTTTTTATTGATCGAACCTTCTTTTTAGCTTTTCTTGTGATTTTATCTGGGTTTTAGCCCCAGTTCTTCAAATTTGTTATAATTGTTTGCTTTCACTTAATTGACAGCCTTATTTGATTTGGAATTCATCAAAAACAAAGTATTTTCTTGACCGACTTGGATTCCTTCAAGAACCCTAATTATTAATTCGGTCTATTTGTGCTGTTATTACTTGATTTTTGTTGTTACCCTTTCAATTTTGACTTGGATTGTTTGCGTTTCAGGTTGAGTCGAGCTCCAAGTTTCCTTTTGTTAGTCTAGATCCCTAGATCAAATCTGCGACTTGGACAAACTTGCGATCTTATTCCGCGCACGTCCATATTATTTGGTATCAATTTCTTGGGCAGTTTGGGTCTTCTTTGAGTTTTTATAAACTAATTTATCTAAAATTTTACACACTAATTTTTAGCCCTATTGGAATATAAAAAAAAATCCCACAAAAAAAAAGTGATCGAAAAAGTGAAAAAAAAAACTCGAAAAATACGAAGAATTTTTTTTAAAAAAAATTGTAGATTGAATTTCATGCCAAAACTTTCCAGATCAGATCTATACTATTTGAGGATGTTCTAGTTTAAATTGTAATTTTGGAAATTGGGAACGCCTTGAACGAAGTTTGTCAAGTTGCTTAGCGATTTTCGGGTTTCATCGATTTTTATTGAGTCTTAGCCTTAGGTTTTCATTTGTTTTTTTTGTTTTTGCTTTTTATTGTTCCTTTATGCATTCTAACATTTTATTGTTTCCTATGTTAGTAGATTTAAGCACGTTGCACATTTCTTCCTCCGTGCAACACAATTTTTTGGTGTCTAGTCGATTTTGGACTCCTAGTGCCACTAGGTTTACTTTGTTAGTTCGGTTATAATACATTCTGATTGATTGCTTATTAACACTTTTAAAAGACTTAAAAGATTAATTCTTATCTTATTGAGAATGCAATTTTATTTCTAAGTGCATAACAGTGATGTTTGCTTAATTTTTCTTTCTTTAGTGTTATGTTTTATTAAGGATTTCACAATGACTCGTGATACTCGTAGTAACAAAGGAAGTGATAATAGTAGTGAAAAGCCATCGGTTACCATGAAAAACCATGCTGGTTTTGTGACGAATGATACATTCGATAGTATGATTGAAAAATTGCAAATGGATCAAGAGATTCGAGATGCTCGAGATCAGCAACGGGACACTATTCTAGACACAATCAACAAAAAAAATATTTTTAATTTAAAATTCAATAGTTTTTATAACTTTTTATAATATTTTAAAGTTTTTATATGTTTGTATAAAATATTTTAATAATATTTATGATTTTTTATATCTTTTAAAATCTCTTATGATTTTTATATTTTTTTAAAATATAATTTTAATATTTTTTTCATAATTTTATGATCTTTATATATATATGTACAATTTTTATGACTTTTATTAAAAAAATAAAGGACTAAATATGATGTTACTAAGTGTTGTGATATGATTAATCCATCAATTGAATTTAATGGTCAACATAATCAAGTACAGAAACCGTTAATAGATAGGCATAATCGAATTTTTTAATTAACAATAATGATTCAAATGGAGGTGAATTAAATTGAACTACTTAATTGACTTTCTGATTTTTCTATTTTTCATTATTAATTTTAATTAAATGAAAATTAGAAGTGTGACCTATAGTTTACAAGAAAAGTGTAATCAATCCTATAATAATTAAAACGAACTTGTGATAAATAAAATTTAAGGTAGAATCAGAAATTGTTAATGATGAAAGTTTGTCTTTTTCATAAATTAAAAATATTATAGAAAGGGAAAAAAGAGTCTCAAGAGTGCTTTGCTTAGAGTCCTAGAGAAAGCAGTAATTGCTGCGGCTTGGGATGGAGGAAAGCGGTGGTGACGATCGAGAGGGGAGGGATGAGATCTCTCTTCTAGCAGAAGAACTCATTCAGTTATCAGTCAAGGGTTCGATGGTGGTACCAAGCCCAAAACCTACTCTGATATGTACAATTTGGACAGAGAAGCTTTGATGTGTCTCTAACTAACTATTATCACAATAAAGGCAAGCGTACTTATCGAACAGTAGTATAGTTATGGTAAGACCGGAAATATCGTATCCACAAGGACCAAGAGTACTAGTAATTACTATCTTTCTATTATCTAGCCTAAGAATTGGAGTGATTTCTTTTAAACTAAAAACTAAGTAAGAGCACGACAGAGAATGAATTTAGGAAAATACTTTTAGACAACTTATATGATAAAGACAATACCCAAGGAAGAATCCACCTAGACTTCACTTATTACTTTTGATTCATATGATTTATTCACTTGACTTAATCCGTAGAAATCCATAAATTATGTTAATATCTCTTTCAAGACTAAAAACAACTGACTCTAGGTTGATTAATTGAAATCTCTTTCTAATTAAAACCCTTATTGTCGCATTAACTCGATCTATGGATTCCCTTATTAGATTTGACTCTAATTCGGCAGATTTTCGTCGCCCTATTTTTAGGGTTGCAATAAAATCCGCTTAATTGTGTTGATCTACTCTTAAACATGGACTTTTGCTCCTCTGAATAAGCACATTCGACTTGAATTAATAACCTGAATTATCAAAACAAGAATAAGAACTCACAATTAAGAATAAGAACAAGTATTTATCTTATAAATCAAATAATAATAATATCCGTCTTATGTTTATCCTCTCTAGATATTTAGGGAGTTTAGTTCATACTAATAGAGGAAAACATCATAGAATAGGAAAAACAACAAAACATAAGAAAACCCAAAAACTTCAAGAGAAATTGATAGGAGATCTTCAGTCTTGATGGAGGTCCTTCTTCCGAGCTGCTCCTGGTGGTTGTCTTCGAGTATTTTCTACCTTCTACTCTGCGTGCCCTTTTAGGTTACCCCCTAGGGTGTTTATATAGACTTTGGATCGCCTTTCTTGGCCCACAAGTAGCCCTTTTCCGAATAGAATTTGACTTGGGTTCGGCAGGGACACGTCCGTGTGACACGCCCATGTTCGATAGTCCTAGGCCGTGCTCGACTCTACTCATCATACACGGCCGTGTAGTCTGCCTGTGTACGTTGATCCAAGCCGTGTTCGGTTCTGCTCGTAAGACACGGTCGTGTTTGATAGTCCAGGCCGTGTTGATTTTTGATGTAGGCCCATTTTGTCCCTTTTTGGCCCGTTTCTCGTTCTTTTCGACTCCCTAAGCTCTCATGAGTGTAAAACATGAAATTAAAGGATTATGAGCATCGAATTCATCAAATCTAATGAAAATTCATCCAAAAACAAGCCAAGCATAGGGT
The DNA here is from genome assembly GCA_025698515.1 of Gossypium sturtianum. Lineage (NCBI taxonomy): Eukaryota > Viridiplantae > Streptophyta > Magnoliopsida > Malvales > Malvaceae > Gossypium > Gossypium sturtianum. Next base: position 4,518,544 of record CM046944.1, on the reverse strand, counting down.
TAAAATATGTATAAATTATGGTTTATCAAATATCCCCACACTTAAGCCTTTGCTTGTCCTCAAGCAAAATCCTCAACTCATAATTAAAATTAACTTCCTTAATTCATAACTCTCATCAATAATGTCTCATCATAATTCATGGATAATTCATACATTGATAACTTAACTAAAAGAGTTCTAAAGATTCAAACAATCTAAGTCACAAATTTTTTATAGCACGAAAACATAGGTGTTTCCCCTTACCTAAATAATCACCTTTGATTCAAAATCGACAAGAATTTACATCCTCACTAAAGATTCACTCAAATCACTCAAAGTGTTTAAGGTTCAGATTAAGCACTCAAAATTCAAACATGAAAAGTTAATCCCATAGGCTTGCATGAAAATCAAATCTCCACCACTATAGAATGAGATGATACACAAATCAAAAGGTCTTAAAAAGGGTTGTAACGGGGCTTGGTTTAGAGGTGTGGATAAAGGCTGAATTAGAGGGTTAGAATCGAGATTGAATTGACAATTTACCTAACTAGAAAAATAAACTAATACCGAATAATTACATAAATTGAAAACTTATCACTAATAACACGAGCTTCTTCTCAGAATGTGAAACTAATCGCTTAAGCTCAAATAACATAGAACTAATAATGAATAGATTTCCAACTTATTTTTTTTTTAATAAGAACAAGTAAATAGAAAAAATTTAACACTGAAATAAAGAACATAGTTAGGCAACTGATCAAATCAAATCTCGACAAAAAGGGGTTAATACAATAGGAAAAATTCTTAATGAATCAAAAAGAATGGGTATTGGGTTAATATTAAGGGTAAATTAATAAACGGTTTATTAGGATTCAAAGGGGTTCACTAGGGGTTAATTATGAAGGTAGGCTTTTTATGGAGTAAGTGGGTTAAATCCTAAGTGCCTTTATCATCTCAGAATATCAAATCAAAGGTGTGGTCTCGACATGCATAATCGAAACAAGTTCTAGAATAACAATTCAATATTGACACACTCATAATCAATAAAGTGAGCAAGAAAAGAATATGCTCTAAAAGACTCAAAATCTCACAAAAATTATGGTTTTTGATGTCAACCTTGCAAATTTCAAACTTCAAAGTAATATTTAAATTTAGGGAAACACCCTATTAATATTTTTTATTATGAAAATAGACTTATCATGCTTGATTCTCTAATATCTTAAAGTTTAAACCATCGATGCACAATTACCTATGACTTAATCCAAAACATATCAATAAAAATCATAAATCAATAGAAGTTTCATTCTAATTAGTAATATGAGAAAATTTACTTAAGAATGAGGCATAATTCAGGGGTTTTCTGGTAATGAAATTAATAACCTCCCCACACTTAAGATGTACATTGTCCTCAATGTACAACGATAAGTAATGACTAATAGTAAGAAAATCATAAGATAGGGAAAGAAGTGAAACTTCTTGAATTTTGGATGGAGTCAATGAAAAGAAACCTGGTAAAGTTGGGCAGAGGTGAAGGAGGATACTCCGGTGGTGTGGTTGTTCCTTAATAAAAAACAGCTAGAGAAATGAAGAAATCAAAGTATACTAATATAAATTAAAAACAAGAAAGATAAAGGGAAATAATTTAAAAATGAAGATAAAAGAAAAAGGAAAAATGAATGGACTTAAAGGTCCTTGTCTTGTCGAGTAAATGAAGTGGCCGATATGAACTTATGTAGAGTGGTCACGCACGGGGAGACCGCGCCGGGATCCTTTCGCTTTTTCGACACGGGGATGGTGGCCTTGGTCTTGCCTGTAGTATTAGTCATTTTGTATGGTGGCAAGGATGGTGGTTGGTGTGGTGGCGGTGTAAAGAAAGAATAAGGGAGAAGGGGGATAGGAAAAATAAGAGGGAAGAAGAAGAGTTTCGGTTTGAGGGAGAAAGAAAAAGGAGAAAGGAGGGAGGAGGTTTGGTCGGTGGTGGCCGGAGGTGAAAAAATGAAAAGCTGTGGTGGCTAGGGTTGGGGGGAAGATTTGGGGAAAAAAGTGAACAGAAGAAGGGGGTTTAAATAGAGATTGGAGCACACGGTCGTGGCCCACGCCCGTGTTCCTTGGGCGTGTTGGATCACACGGCCGAATCGCCTGGCCGTGTGATGCACTTTTCGTTAGGGGTGAGCAAAATCTGATTCGATTCGAAAAACTCGATAAAAAATTCAAATTTTGAATTAAATAGTTCGGGTTATTTGAGTTAATCAAGTTATTCGGATCAACTCGAATAAAAAATTAAGTTTTTTGGTTTAACTCGAACATGAATTACACAATTCGAGTTATCCGAAAATCCGAATAAGAAAAGGCAAAACTACGTCGTTTTGATAAATGTTTACCTTTTCTAAAGTTAAAAGTCAAAACTATTAAGGTAAAAGGAAAAATTACGTTGTTTTGATAAATATTTACTCATTAAGTTAAAATGTAAAACAATTATATTGTTTATGTAGTTAAATAATCTTGTATTTCGTCTACTAGTTAAATAATCAGTCCATGTAAACATAACATTGAGTATAAATAATATGATTCGTTAACTCGACTCGAATTAACTCGAATTTTTTTCACTCGATTCGATTCGATTCGAAAAAAAAATCAAATTGAGTTTGGTTGCTAAAATATGATTCGTCAACTCGACTAACTCGAATTTTTTTGACTCGATTCGAATCGACTCGATCAAATACTCACCCCTACTTTTCGTTTCTCCTACGCCCGTGCAGAGGTTTCCACGCCTATGTTAATTAATCAGTATCGACCACGGCCTGTAAGCACGGGCGTGTATGCCCGTGTGACTTTCTCAATTTCAACCATGGCTCTTGGGCACGGGCGTGTCGCACGCCCGTGTTTTTACTCAGTATCGACCACGGCCGCATCGCACGGTCATGGCAATTTATCGCAGCCCGTGTTCTTTAGTCAGATTCGACCACGGCCATATCGCACGGCCGTGGCATTTTATCGTGGCCCGTGTTTTGGGGAATTATCGTCCTTGGCCCGCACGGTCTCTGCCACGCCGATGTGCCTCTTCGTGGTGTTCACACGACCACGGCCAGGCCCGTGTGCAAGGCCGTGTGGGTAGGAAAACCTGCGCCTATTACTTTGGTTAGTTTTTAGTTAGATGCTGAAAATAAAAAATATGGACGTTAGTGATGTTAGTGCTCAGGTTGCCTCCCGAGAAGCGCACATTTAAAGTCTTAAGCTCGACTTACCTCTCATTCGCATACTCATGGTGGTTCAAGGAGTTGACACTCCTCTCTCCTACTATCAGTTCTATTTTCACTATACAGTTTGATTCGAGTAATGTTTACCTTAAAAGTGCCAAACTTAGGATTAGTTACCTCGACTGTTCTGTATGGAAAGACATTGAGTACCGTGAAAGGGATCACTTTGTTCGTATTAAGGTCTGAAGTGGCGATTCAAGGGTCTGTTTTATCCAACAATACCTGATCTCCAACCTTGAAGTGATTTGCTTTTCCTTTAAGCTCGTCATGGAGTTGCCTCAGTTTCACTTCGTATGTTCCTGGTTTCTCCTTGGCATCTGTCCTCCACTCGTCTAGTTCATCGATCTGAAGCCTTCGCTCCTCGTAAGTGATTTTATTGTTGGCACGAGGACTAGGATGTGGCTCAGTTGTGTATTTTCGAGGTGCTTTCTAAAAAGAGGGTTGAACCGAATGGTTCTTAATAGAATTTATGTACTCACCTTTATTACTCGACAGCCTAACCGAGTCACGAGCCTAAAGAGTGATCGTTTCGTCACCTACACGAAGTGTGAGCTCACCTGCACCAACATCAATTCTTGTTTTAGCAGTTGCTAAAAAGGGTCGCCCTAAAATTAAAGGTGCTTTACTGTCCTCATCCATGTCTAGAACAACGAAGTCAACTGGGAATATAAATTTATAAATTTTTACAAGCACATCCTCAATAATTCCCCTAGGAAATCTAATAGCTTTATCTGCGAGTTGAATACTCATCCTAGTTTGTTTAGGTTTCCCAAGACCTAGTTGCTTAAACATTTTATAAGGCATGACATTAATATTCGCCCCTAAATCAGCCAAAGCATTATTAACATCTAAACTACCAATTAAACAAGGAATAGTAAAACTCCCTGGATCCTTTAATTTATCGGGTAGTTTATTATGTAGAATGGCTGAGCTAACTGCGTTTAGCTCCACGTGCGACGTATCGTCTAACTGCCGTTTGTTTGCTAGAAGCTCCTTTAAAAATTTGACTGAGTTGGGCATCTGCGAAAGAGCTTCGATAAACGGTAAGTTAATATGTAATTTTTTTAAAAGTTTAAGAAATTTACCGAATTGTTCATCTGTGCGGTCTTTCTTCGTCGCGTTAGGGTATGGTATACAAGGTACATACTCTTTACTTACCTGTTTTTATGTATTGTGGCTTTCCCCACCCTTACCTTTACTTACCACAGGTTCTTGCCTCGGTTCAGATTCAGATTCTACTAACCCTTCGTTATCGCACACCGTGATGGCATTGAGTTTTTCCCTTAGATTAGGTTCATATTACTTGGCAAGCTACCTTGTGGTCGTTCTAAGATTAGCTTAGCAAGCTGACCTATTTGGTTTTTGAGCCCTTGAATCGATGCCTGCTGATTTTTGAGTGTTGTTTCGGTGTTCTGGAAGCGTGTTTCTGACACCAAGATAAATTTAGTAAGCATCTCCTCAAGGTTCGGCTTCTTCTCCTGTGAGTAGGGTTGTTGTTGAAAGCTTGGAGGGGGTTGTTGTCTCTGATTTCCTTGACCACCCCATGAGAAGTTTGGGTGGTTCCTCCAACCTGGATTGTAAGTGTTACTATAAGGGTTATTTTGAGGTTTAGAATTATTACCCATATAGTTCATCTGTTCGCTTTCTATGCCAAGGTTGTAGGATGGATATTCTATATTGTTCGTCTCTCCTCCATTTGTATCACACTGCATCACTGGATGTACCTGCGAAGAACCACACAAACCATCAATCTTTTTATTTAAAAGCTCTACCTGATTTGATAGTATGGTCACTGCGTCGAGGTTGAAAACACCGGCTGCCTTTGTTGGCTTCATCCTCATAACTTGCCACTGATAATTATTCAGTGACATCTCTTCTATGAATTCGTAGGCAGCCTCAGGTGTTTTGTTGTTTAGTGTACCGCCGGCGGCTGCATCTATCAATTGCCTCGTTGAGGGGTTCACACCATTGTAAAAAGCTTGAACCTGTAGCCATAATGGTAACCCATGGTGAGGGCATCTTCTCAGTAGATCCTTGTATCTCTCCCATGCATCGTAAAGTGTTTCTAAATCCATCTGCACAAAAGAATAGATATCATTCCTCAACTTAGCCGTTTTAGCTGGTGAAAAATATTTAAGCAAAAATTTTTCGGTCATTTGTTCCCATGTAGTGATTGATCCTCGTGGTAACGAGTTCAACCACTGTTTAGCTTTGTTCCTCAACGAGAAGGGAAACAACCGAAGGTGAATGGCATCATCAGAAATGCCATTAATCTTGAAAGTGTCGCAAAATTCCAGAAAATTTGCCAAGTGATTGTTTGGGTCCTCATCCTGCAAACCATCAAACTGGACAAACTGCTAAATCATCTGAATAGTGTTAGGTTTCAGTTCAAAATTATTTGCAGCAATAGCAGGTCTAACAATACTTGATTCAGTTCCTGTTAAATTAGGTTTAGCATAATCATACATAGTTCGAGGAGCATGATTCTGATTTATTGGATTTACGGCGACCACAGGAGGTAGCGGATTATTATGGGGATCAGCCATCTCCTCGGTATTAGTGATATCGTTCTCTTGCTCTTCTTGTATGTATTGTAGGCTTTGCCTTATCTCTCTTCGGTTTCTGCGAGCTGTACTCTCAATCTCACTATCATAAAGTAAAAGTCCTGACGAGTTTCTTCTAGTCATAAACTAGAGACACCTGCCAGAAGCAAGAAAAGAAAAATTAGAAAAAGTAAAAATAAAAATAAAAATAAAAATAAAAATAAATTGCAATAAAATAAAAATGGCTAAAGTAATAAAAATTAGTGTTCCTAATATCTTAGTCCCCGGCAACGGCGCCAAAAACTTGATGTGTCTCTAACTAACTACGATCACAATAAAGGCACGCGCACCTATCGAACAGTAGTATAGTTATGGTAAGACCGGAAATATCGTATCCACAAGGACCAAGAGTACTAGTAATTACTATCTTTCTATTATCTAGCCTAAGAATTGGAGTGATTTCTTTTTAAACTAAAACTAAGTAAGAGCACGACAGAGAATGGATTTAGGAAAATACTTTTAGACAACTTATATGATAAAGACAATACCCAAGGAAGAATCCACCTAGACTTCACTAATTATTTTTTATTCATATGATTTATTCACTTGACTTAATCCGTAGAAATCCCTAAATTATGTTAATATCTCTTTCAAGACTAAAAACAACTGACTCTAGGTTGATTAATTGAAATCTCTTTCTAATTAAAACCCCTATTTTCGCATTAACTCGATCTATAGATTCCCTTATTAGATTTGACTCTAATCCGACAGATTTTCGTCGCCCTATTTCTAGGGTTGCAATCAACTCCGCTTAATTGTGTTGATCTACTCTTAAACAGGGATTTTTACTTCTCAGAATAAGCACATTCGACTTGAATTAATAACCTGAATTATCAAAACAAGAATAAGAACTCACAATTAAGAATAAGAACAAGTATTTATCTTATAAATCAAATAATAATAAGATCCGTCTTAGGTTTCATCCTCTCTAGATATTTAGGGAGTTTAGTTCATACTGATAGAGGAAAACATCATAGAATAGGAAAAACAAAAAAACATAAGAAAACCCAAAAACTTCAAGAGAAATTGATAGGAGATCTTCAGTCTTGATGGAGGTCTTTCTTCCGAACTGCTCCCGGTGGCTGTCTTCGAGTATTTTCTACCTTCTACTCTGTGTGCCCTTTTAGGTTACCCCTTAGGGTGTTTATATAGACTTTGGATCGCCTTTCTTGGCCCACAAGTAGCTCTTTTCAAAATAGAATTCGACTTGGGTTTGGCAGGGACACGTCCGTGTGACACGCCCGTGTTCGATAGTCCTAGGCCGTGCTCGACTCTGCTCGTCATACACGACCGTGTGGTCTGCCCGTGTACGTTGATCTAGGCCGTGTTCAATTCTGCTCGTAACACACGGCCGTGTTTGATAGTCCAGGCCATGTTGATTTCTGATGTAGGCCCATTTTGTCCCTTTTTGGCCCGTTTCTCGTTCTTTTCGACTCCCTAAGCTCTCTTGAGTGTAAAACATGAAATTAAAGGATTAGGAGCATCGAATTCATCAAATCTAATGAAAATTCATCCAAAAATAAGCTAAGCATGGGGTTAAAATATGTAAAAATTATGGTTTATCAAGCTTTACAGTCCAGAAAGCTTTAGGGCACAAATGAAAAGTATATGCAAGACATGGAAAAAGTTTGAGGTCCAGATGGTGGGGCAGAATTTATTTTTGATAGTGCTTGATTTGAAAGAAGATCTGAAGACGATTATGAATGGGAGACCATGGCTTTTTTGCAAAAGTATTATTTTATTTGATAGGTTAATTCAGCCGGTAGAAAGAGGTTAGATTCGGCTCACTTCATCACCGCTTTGGATAAAAATAGGTTCGTGTTTACCAGAGTTTGATAAGAAAGATCTCTTACATGCAATCGGTGTCACGTTTGGTGGGGTTATCAGATCTGAAATTAATTGAGATTCATGTCGGCTTAGGATTAATTTGGATGTACAGAAACCGCTTCGCCGAGGTATTTTTGTCTCTATTGATAATGTTAATAAATTGTGGGTTCCTTTTAAGTGTGAGAAGTCACTGATGTTTTACTTTGGATGTGGAAGAATATGGCATGGGCTTGAAGACTGCCTTCAGCTAATTCCTGCAGAAAAAAGCAAAATCATTGATGATCCACCTTATACGTTGGCTTTAAAAGCAGAATCAAAGTTAATCGGGAAAGAAAGTATGAAATTTAATGTTTTTTCAAAGAAGGTTGGGGCTCAATGCTCTTATACAGGAGGTAAAGAATTGTTGCCAAATAGTTCTAAAATACCAGCAGGCGAAATAACGAGATTTGGGGGTTACAAGAGAATATGGAACTAATGGGAGCGGATGAGGTGATCAAGGAGCAGGCGCATATATCTATAATAAAAGAAGATAAGAAGCTGAATGATAGTACGAAAAAGCAGGGTAATAATTCAAATCTTGCTAAAAAGACAAGCTGGAAAAGAATTACTTCAATGGCCACGATGATTCAAACAAAGGCTGAAAGTAATACGAGGAAGAGGAAGTCCCCGGAAGTAAGAATTTTTATTTGCGGTATGGAAGTTGTATATGAAGACAGAATTAAAAGATTGAAACAGGACGGGATAGAGGATTGTGATGAAGTCTTATCAGAAGCGATGACTGAAAATTCTGAGCAACTTGATGCTCCAAAATTTTTGAGATCGGCGGCTGCCAAGAGGCAAGCCGACCAGACGCAATGATAAATATAAGTTGGAATGTCGATGGATTGGAGAGTCTACGGGCAGTAAGAAGGCTGCGTATTTTTTAAAGCAGCACAATCTCTATATGGTCTTCTTAATGGAGACAAAACTTGATAAGCAACATATGGAAAAATTCAAAAGGAGTTGTGGTTTTACGAATAGAATTGATGTCGAAGCGGATGGTTCGCGAGGTGGATTGTGATTAGCGTGGAGAGGAGATATTGTAGTTAGTTTAAAAAGTTTCTCTAGGAATCACATTGATGTCATGCTTAAAGAAGAAAAGGATGAAGAAGAATGGAGATTCATGGGGTTCTATGGTTCACCCTATGTTAATAATAAGAACGTTTCTTGGAATCTGCTAAGGAAATTAGGGCAAGATGAAAATCATCCATGGTTAGTAAGTGGTGATTTTAATGAGATCATGTATTCTTTTGAAAAAGGTGGAGGTATACCAAGGGAGGAGAGAAGAATGGAGGCCTTTCGAGAGGCTCTAGAAGAATGCGAATTAGAAGATTTGGGATATTCGGGGGTTTGGTTTACTTGGGAAAGGGGGAATTTTCCAGAAACAAATATTAGGGAAAGACTTGATAGGGGAGTTTTAAGTGATAAATGGAGGCATCTTTTTTCCAAAAGGTAATATTCAACATTTACCCCATTCGATGTCTGACCACTGCCCACTTCTTATAAACACAAAAAGTGGAAACACTTATGTGGGAAACCCAAAATTTAAATTTGAGGCGTGGTGGATCATGGAGGAGACGCTTGAGAAAGAAATTAAAGCATCCTGGGAATCAATAACAGGCACAATAGTTGAGAAACTTGAAAGATTACAAGCAGATTTAAAAGTATGGGCGAGATCAATGAAAAAAAGAGCGAGAGGGACTAAAGAGCAAGCTCACTAAGGAACTTGATATGCTAATGTCGGAAGAGAGGACTGATTAAACGATGGCAAAAATCGTTGATACTAAGATTTATCTAAATATGGAAATTGATAAAGATGAAGTTTACTGGGAACAAAGGGCAAGGGAAAATTGGCTTAAAGTAGGGACAAGAATTCAACTTTTTTTCACGGGTTTTCCTCATTTCGAAGACGCATTAACACCATATCTAGGCTGGATTTAGATGGAGGAGGAGAGGCTAATGAAGTGAGTGAGACCAATGAAGCTGCTACTTTTTATTTTCAGAAGTTGTTTACGTCAAGTGGAGTTGGTGATATTTCTTATCTCCTAACGGGCATTGAAAATAATATTTCACCAGATATTAATATAGCTTTATTGTCAACTTATACAGCAGAAGAAGTGTATACGGCCTTGAAAGGAATGGGACCTACTAAAGCACCAGGACCTGATGGTTTTTCAGCACTTTCTTTCAGAGATATTGGCACATCGTAGGTGAGGAAGTAACAATTTTTTGTTTGGGAATTTTAAATAATGATCACATTTTTGGTCCTTTCAATCAAACGGATATCGTGTTGATCTCAAAAACCCCAAATCCCACAAGTCTAGTTAATTTTAGACCTATTAGTTTATGTTCGGTCATTTATAAAGTTGTGGCAAAGACAATTGCAAATTGACTTCAAGTAGTAATTGGGAGATTATTGATGCGGCCCAAAGTGCTTTTGTCCCGGGAAGGTTAATTTCTGATAATGTGCTTCTAGCTTATGAGATTTTGCATACTTTTCGACAAAAGCGCACAGGGAAAAAATGATATATGGCAGTAAAGCTTGATATGAGCTAAGCCTATGATAGGGTTGAATGGGGTTTTCTTAAAGAAGTCATGTTACGAATGGGTTTTGCAAAGGAATGGGTGGACCTGATTATGAAATGTATTACCACAACGTCTTATGCAGTTAATACAAATGGAGGAATGGGAAGAATCTTTCAATCGACTAGAGGTTTGCACCAGGGAGATCCTCTAAGTCTTTTCCTTTTTCTACTTTGTAGTGAGGGACTATCATCTTTGATGAGATTGGCAATGAAGGAGGGCTTGCTAAGAGGTGCAAAGGCTAGCAGAAGAGGTCCAGAAATTTCACATTTACTCTTTGCAGATGACTGTATTTTGTTCGGTGAAGCATCAGATAGGGGAGCAATAGTGTTAAAAGGAATTCTGAAGGAGTACGAAAAATGCTCCGTCCAATGTGTTAAATTCAATAAATCTACAATCTTCTTCAATTCGAACACTTCAGAAGAAAAGAAGGAAGAAGTCTCGGCAATCTTGGGGGTAAGAAGTTTAACAAATTTGGAAAGGTATTTAGGTCTTCTGAATGTGGTTGGTAGACGGAAGAAGGAATCTTTTCAACATCTCAAAGAGAAGGTTTATACTCAAATTGAAGGGTGGAGTACCAGATTATTATCACAATGAGGTAAGGAAGTCTTCATAAAGTCAGTGCTTCAGGCTATTCCAACCTATGCTATGTCTTGCTTTCTTCTACCAAATTCTTTTTGTGGAGAAATAGAAAGTATTTTTGCTAAATTTTGGTGGCAAAAAGCTCACGAGAAAAGACGAATTCATTGGTGTCAGTGGACGTATTTGTGTCGGCCTAAAGAAGAGGGTGGTTTGGGTTTCAAGAGCATGGCTCAATTTAATGTCTCACTACTAGCTAAGCAAGGATGGAGAATTCTAAACAATCCAAATTCTTTAGTTGCGTAAGTTTTAAAAGTAAAATATTTTCCGAGTGTCAACTTTTTAAATTCGCGGTTGGGGAACAACAGTTCGTATACATGGAAGAGCATTTGGGCTACAAAGGGCATTTTAGAGGAGGGATTATGCTGGAAGGTGGGCAGGGGTACGGATATTTCAGTAATTAATGATTTTTGGATTCCAGATGCAAAAAATGTCATATTATCGTCTTTAATTACTAATTTGAGCGATTTTAAAGTTGCTGAGTTAATTGATTCAAGTAGCACAATATGGAAAAAGAGTTGATAGTTTCTACCTTTTCGGAGGAAATAGCCGAGAAGATTATCCGCATTCAGTTGGCAGAAGAACCTCAAGATGATTTTCGGGCCTGGAGTGGTGAGCCATCGGGAGAATACACAGTACGCAGTGCCTATAAACTATTACAAAGCATTGAAGACGATCCTAGAGCTTACGCTTTACAAGCCGATTATAAGGAATTTTACAAAAAACTATGGCTACTCAATCTACCTTCAAAAATAAAAATTACAATCTGGAAAATATCGTGGAACTATCTACCTACACGAGTTAACATGCTACAAAGAAAGTTAACGAACACTACAATATGTACCCGGTGTGGAAGAGGAACAGAGAATATGGACCATCTCTTCCGTGAATGTCCTGTTTTAGTTTCAGTTTGGAGAGAGTTACCATGCCATATTTTTCTGCAAGAAACTCATTTGGGGTTTTTACAGTGGCTAACCTGGGTATTTTCGCAGAGCTCTCCATCCCAGTGTAGGATTTTTTGCTGTGTATTGATAAACCGTAAAAGTAACATATTCTAAACCCACATTTAGTATGCTTTTGGATGATTTAAGCCCCAAATTATGTAAAAAGGTGCTCTTAATCCTTTCTTTTCATGTCTTATACTCAGGAAAGCACCCGATGACGAAAAGAACGAGAAACGAGCTTAAAACGAACCAAGTTGGGCCAAGCCACGAAATCAGCACGGCCTGGACTTCAAGCCACACGGCCGTGCCACCATTCCTACTAGAACACGGCCTTACCACGACTTACACGGCGGGTGCCTCATTCAACGATTTGAACATGGCTCGCCGCGATTTACACGGGCGTGTGCCATGGCCGTGCTCTCTACGTGGAGAAGAGCAATTCCATTCGGAAAGGATACTTAGGAGAAAGAAACATGTTTCAAAAGCCTATAAATACACCCTAGGTACCAATTGAAAGGGGGCGGAAAGCTAGGCTAAAAAGCCAAGCCGAAAAATGTCGATTTGTGGAAATCACTCAAGATAGCCAGTTGATCCATCTCAAGAAGCCGTAATTCTACTCAAGACGGAGGATCTCCTCTTCAATTTATTCAGGGGGTTTTATGGATTTCTTATGTTTTGTGTTATCTTTTCTCTTGAGATGTTTTCCTTTATTGTTATGAACTAAACCTTCGGATACCCGAAGGGGATGAAACCTATGATGAATCTTGTTATTTGATTTTTGAATTATATGATAATAACTTAGTTTGTTCTTAATTGTGTGAACTTAATCCAAATCTAATGTGCTTAGGTGGAGGAGGAATAGACCACGCCAAGAGTAGATCCAACATAATTAAGCGGAGTTGATCGCACGCCTAGAGATAGGGTGACGAGATTTTGCCTGGATTAGGGTGAAACCTAATATGGGAGTCCACGGTCGATTTATCGCTATTCTAGGGGGTTATTATAAGCGAACGAGAGTTCCACTAATTAACCTAGGGTTAGACGTTATTCGCCTCGAGAGAGGGTTTAATATACGTTAGGGAGTCTCACGGATCAAACTAAGTAAATAAATCATATGGTTCAAGGTTAGATAACAAGTGAAGTCTAGGTGGATTCTTCCTAAGGGTATCGCTTGAGTCAACTGAGTTTTTCCAAAAAGTTATTTCCCGAATTCATTCTTTTTGTCTTTGCGTCTTAGCTTAGTAAGTAGATTAGTTTTAGTTTAACAACCATCACTTTATATTAAAGCTAAATAATAAAAAAACGGCGAGTATTGGTACTTTTAGTTCCTTTGGGTTCGATAATCTGGTCTTGCCTAAACTATACTACTGTTCGATAGGTGCACTTGCCTTTAATCGTTGTCAGAGTTGGTTTCCAGGTTCGATCAGTCTTTTATAAATTTTAAAACTCTTATTTACAGCGATCAAGTTTTTGGCGCCGTTGCCGGGGAACTAAAATATTAAGAAAACTTTATTTTTATTACTTTAGCCACTATTTTTATTTTTCGTAATTTATTTTTATTTTTAGTTTTAATTTTAAATTTGCTAAATTTTCTTTCTTTCTTTTCCTAGCAGGTACCTCTAGTTTATGACTAGAAGGAACCCGAGAGGACCTTTAGAATACGACAGTGATATTGAAGCTACCGCTCGAAGAAATCGCAGAGAAATTAGGCGAGCCCTAAATTACCAAGGAGAGCGAGAAGACCGATCCAATCCTACTGAAGGGATGGACGAAAATAATCCACCACCACAAAATGATGTGGCGGATCGAATGCTCCTCGTTACTATGTATGATTATGCTAAACCTCATTTAACAGGCGAGAATCGAGTATTGTTAGGCTCGCTATAGTCGCTAATAATTTTGAATTAAAGCCTAACACTATTCAAATGATTCAACAGTTTGTTCAATTTGATGGTTTGCGGGATCAAGACCCAAACACTCATATAGCTAACTTTTTAGAATTCTCGATACCTTCAAAATAAATGGCGTTTCGATGATGCCATACGTCTTGATTATTTCCCTTTTCACTAAGAAATAAAGCTAAACAGTGGTTAAACTTCGTTACCACGAGGGTCAATCACTACATGGGAACAAATGACCGAAAAATTTCTATTAAAATATTTTCCACCGGCCAAAATGGCCAAGTTACGTAATGATATATCTTCTTTTATGTAGATGGATTTAGAGACATTATACGATGCATGGGAGAGATACAAAGATCTCTTGAGGAGATGCCCACACCACGGATTACCATTGTGGCTCCAAGTCCAAACTTTTTACAACGGTGTGAATCCTTCAACGAGGCAATTAATTGATTCAAATGCATGGTGGAACCCCTCGAATAATAAAACTCCGAGGCAACCTACGAGTTTATTGAAGAGATGTCATTTGAATAACTATCGGTGGCAAGTTACAAGAACAAGGCCAACAAAAACAATGAGTCTACAACCTCGACGCAGAAAACCATGCTATCAAATCAGGTAGAGTTGATGAATAAGAAGATTGATAGTTTGTGTTCTTCGCAAGTAAATCCAAGAATGCAAGACGCACGCAAGTGGAACGTGGCGGATTCCCGAGTACCCACCCTACCAACCAGTACGAGAGCGAGCGGATGAACTATATAGGTAACAATTTCGAGATCTAATAATAACCCATATAGTAATAATTATAATCCGTGTTGGAGGAACCACCCAAATTTTTAAATTGGGGAGGACAAGGAAATCAAGGAAATCAAAGACAACAACCTCCTCAAAATTTCCAAAATCAACCTTATCCACAAGAAAAAAAGCCGAGTCTTGAAGAAACGTTGAACAAATTCATAGCATCCACAGAAGCCCGTCTCCAACATAATGAGGTAACACTCGACACCCAACAAACATTGATCAAAAAGATCGAGAACCAAGTTGGAGGACTTACAAAGGCAATCGGGGAATTTACCCAATCAGTCGGAGAAATTGCAAAGCTATTATCCGAACGACCACAAGGGCGTCTACCGAGTAATACTGAAATCAATCCAAAGGAGCAAATCCAAGCCATAACACTCAAGAAAGCGAAGAAGTAGACAAACCTACCCAACACAAAACAAGGGTGAAAAGGTAAAGCCGAGGTAACCCAAGAAAAGCCAAACCGATAATCAAAGCATACCAACCTCGCATACCCTATCTCGAAGCATTGAAGGGAGACGACACAGAGGAACAGTTCGGTAAGTTTCTTAAACTCTTAAAGAAATTACACATTAACTTACCACTCATCGAAGCTCTTTCGCAGATGCCTGATTCTAGGAAATTCTTAAAGAAGCTTCTGACAAACAAGCAAAAACGAAGATTCGCATGTGGAACTCAATGCAAAGTGCTCAGCAATATTGCAAAATAAGCTACCACAGAAATTAAAAGATCCAGGGAGTTTTACAATTCCATGTTTAATTGGTAGACTAACTGTTGATGATGCGTTAGCTGATTTAGGGGCAAGCATAAATGTCATGCCTTATAAATTGTTTAAACAATTAGGTCTAGGAAAACCAAAACAAACTAGGATAAGTATTCAATTAGCTGATAAAACTGTTAGAATTCCTAGGGGTATTATCGAAGATGTTCTTGTAAAAATTGACAGATTCATTTTCCCAGTAGACTTTGTTGTCTTAGACATGGATGAGGATAATTCGATTCCCTTAATTTTAAGAAGACCCTTTTTAGCAACTGCCAGGACTAAAATTAATGTTGATGCAGGAGAACTCATACTTTGTGTAGGTAATGAGACCGTCACCATCAAGGCTCTCGATTCGGCTAGAACATCGAGTAATCAAGGTGAGAACGTAAATTCTACTGATAACCATTCGGTTAACCCTTATTTTCAGGAAGCACCACCAAAGAATACAACTGAACCCGATCCTAAACCCCATGCCAACAAAGAAATAACTCATGAAGATCGAAGGATCCAGTTCGATGATCTAGACGAGTGGAAGACACACTTTAAGGAGAAATTAGGGATACACGACGAAGAGCCAGAACCACACGAGGAAAAATCGAAAGAGCCCCCAGAAGAGCTTATAGGAACAACAAACCACTTCAAAATAGGGGACAAGGTACTGCGTCGCCGAAATAGAGTTACGAGGTATTACTAAGCAAATTACAACTCAAAGCAAACATTCATATTTTTTTTTATCAAATATAACACCTGATCGACATAAAATCAAACATACTTTACTACTTATAATACATAACCAATTCATACTTTAAAAATTTAATCGTATAAACATTAATAATAATTTAACCATTTATTCAACACAACTAATTTACATCATATCATAACACATATACTATATAACTTCAATAGCCGAATCTTATGACCAAAGTTCATGCCATTCGAATTCTTAATCAATCATCAATTCTATTATATTTCATATATACCGCATACATAAATCCACTTATTTATAAACATCCATTTCAAAAGTTAAATACCAAACATATCAATCTATGTACTTATGCAAATTCACTCATTAAGCCAAAACAAAACATATAATTTAGCCTGTTCAATATCCATACATATAATATTAGCAAGCATTACCAATTAGTCTAATAATATCTTATTCATTACCAATCATATATATATACATTTTACATTAGTACTATTATTAATCATATTTAGTCATGAATAGGCAAATCATGTTACACTCAATTCACATGTTCAATAATAGATTCAAAATTTCATATACCCAACCATACATCTCCCTATTTAATCGGCTATCAAATTACCTATAAAATTTACATACTTGTCAAATTAAATCAATTACTAAGGCCGAACTTACTACCTCATATTTATCACATTTCGTAATCAATCATTGAACTTTTAAATAATGAACCACAATCAAACATATCGTAGATATATCTATTAGTCTTACCCATCATTAGTGAATATATCTCACATTGTTTATCACCTTGAGCTTATTCACAAAATAAATTATACTTTATAAATGAGTCAATAATAAGCCAAAATCAAATCACATTCACTACATATCTTATTGCCAAAACATTTAACCAAGCACCATATTATATATCCATGATATTACTTCTCAAATAGACTTAAACCATAATCAAATATAATTAAACTCAAGCCTAGAAATCAAACTCATTAAGCATTTAACCATAAACATATAAACCAAGCTTAAACAAAATGAGCAAGCCATTTTCGCATGGCTTTATATATACATGCCTCAAATTCAAATATTTCAACTAGACTATACATGCCATAAGTTCAATTTCAAACTTAACAAAATACCGAAAAGAGTTGATAGTGTGATAGGCTTTGCTGACGATCCCCGAGCTCGTAACGCGAATCCAAAATCTATAAAACAAAGATAAACAAAAACACACACAAAGTAAGCTATTTAAGCTTAGTAAGTCAAAAGCGAAGTATTATCAACCAGCTTAGCAAAATCAAATATACAAAGTTATATCAAGTAGTAAATTGTATACAATCACAAATAATTACTCGAATTTCAATATCAAAGTCACACAATATACCCTTTGGCCGAATACACATAGCTGAATAATTATACATTTTTCACATGTTTATACATTAACCTTGGTATAGTGAACTAAACATATAACTTACCTTTCTCTTTATAACACAGTTTATATACGTACCTGGGTTCTTTTAGTTCGAATTTCACATTTGGCCTTCACTTACACATGCCCATTGAACCATTCGGAATTAAAAAGGATACGTGGATAGTCGGAAGCTCGTACAATGCCAACGTCCCAGATGTGGTCTTACATGTAATCACATATCGATGCCATCGTGTCGCATGTGGTCTTACACGTAAACACAAATCGATGCCAACGTCCCAGACGTGGTCTTACACGATAACACATAACGGATATCCTATGTCATGACATATGTATCCTATCTATTCCTAAGGTTCGTACGGGGCTTACGGACGTCGAATCTCTGTCGAATAAAGCTCAGAAGTTAGCCAAATCACAATACCCATATTCGGCCATAGCACATATAAATTCAACTAATTTATTTTGATACATAACAAATACATATCTATAGTTATTTCAACATTTAAACGCTAATTGACTTACCTCGGATGTCGTCGACTATTAAATCGGCTACTCGACCACTTTCGTCTTTCCCCGATCAAATTCCGATTTCTTTAATTCTTGATCTAAACATATTCAAATTAAGCTTATTTAAACACCATTACACTCAATTTAGTCTAAAAACACATAAATGGGAAAATTACAATTTTGCCCCTAATATTTTACTCTTTTTACAATTTAGTCCTTTTTGCACAAAACACAAAATACACAAAATTTGACTATACACCTTAAGGGCCGAATATTCCTAGTCCTCATACAAGTCCATACATTTCATTCATTTCAAATTTTAGTCCCTCAAAAATTTATTTTTGCAATTTAGTCCTAATTACTCAATTTCATAAAAAATTCAAAGACAAAACTTGTTAATCTAACACATATCTTTTATTTTCTACCATCAAACAACAAAAATCACAAACTTTCAACAATATCATAACTCAAAATATTCACCAAAATCAAAAATTCAAGCATGGGTCTTGTAGATAACTTAGCAACGATATCAAAAACATAAAAATTATCAAAAACCGAACTAGAACTCACCTTGAATCAAGCTTCAAAAGTGCCGAACCCTAATCTTCTTTATTTCTTTTTCTTTTCTTTGTGTTTCAGTCATAAGAAAGAAAAGAGATGAACATGACTTTTAATTATTTTATGTTTGTTTTATTATAACAATATTATAATATATTATTTATTATTATAACCTTTATCATTAATATGAAAACTATATAATATTAGCCTAGTGCCGTCCACTATCTCCTTAAATGGGCTAATTTGGCTAATTGCCCTTTAAGGACCTCATATTAAAAAGCCACTATCAAATAAGCACTTTACACTTTAATTTGTAACTTTTACATTTTACGCGATTAAGTCTTTTTATTTAATCGGACACCTAAACGACAAAATTAATTCACGAAAATTTAACACAAACAAATTCACACATAATAAACACGAAAAATAATTTTAAAATATTTTTCAAACTCGGATTTGTGGTCCCGAAACCACTATTCCGACTAGGGTCAAAATCGGGCTGTTATAACTGTTAGACGAAGCAGACCCTTGAATATCTCCTCCGGACCCTAACACAAACAAAGAAATACCTTTTAGGGTAACTAGTGTTTTCCCATACGAAACAGTCGATGTAAGTAATCCTATTTTTGGTACTTTTACTATAAACGCATCTCGACTTAAATTTTTTCACAAAGACGCAAATGATATTATGAGGAAGGACTTCCAACTCCTCAAACCACCCTGACAAAGCAAACGGGAGGAGAGTCTAGCTTAAGACTATAAACGAGCGCTTCTCGGGAGGCAACCCGAGCACTAACATAATTTATTCTCACATTTTGCTTTGAATTTATTTTTCTTTTCTTCTTTTCTTTCTGAACACGTAGTTATAAACTAACAAGGTGTGCAGAATTCCAGGACACACGGTCTTGCACACGGCCGTGGCCGTGGCCGTGTGTACCTCAAGAACCTTGGTACTAACATGGCAGGGCGGTACAAGTCATAATGAACTAATTTCTGGCAATCACGGACTCAACCACTCTCCCACGGGCACCGACAACGTGACACGGCCGTGCTTGACGGCCATGTAAGGCTACTGACTTGCCAACCACGGGCTGAACACGCCCGTGCCATCTAACCGTGCTAATATACTGACTTGTCAAACACAGGCTAGACACGAGCGTGGGGAACCAACACGCCCTAGAGCACGGCCGTGCGAGGCGGCCGTGTGAATCGACACACCCTCAACCCATTAGCGTGGGAAACCGCTAGACCTGAAATTCTATTTAACCATCATACCCTTTTCATTTCTCTTCTTAACCCACTTCTTTCTTTTTTTCTCCTTCTTCCATTCTTTCCTTTCTTTTTCCTTTTTCCTAAGAAATCCTTAGACTCTTGAGCCACAACAATATCATATCCATGGCAAGGAAGCGTAAGAGGCCAATCTCCCCAAAGGAGACCGATTCACATGAGTTCATGCCGGCAGCTTCATTTGAACAACAAGCCAAGGATATTTGAGGCTATTTAGTTTTATTTCATTTTTCTCTTTTGCTTAAGTTTCCTTATCTACACTTCTCTTCCGCTTAAATTATTTTATTCTATCTTAGTTTCTTTGACTTAGGAGCTAAAGGTCGCTTGGGAATCGTGCCACTTCCACTCATCACAAAGACTCCGTGATCAGTAGAAGTCACATCCACCTCGCAAAACCATACACCAATAAGGATTCTCAAGCCCCTTTATCTTTTAGTTTTATTTCGTTTACATTTTTGTTTCCTCTTTCTTTACTTTTCTTTTCTTTAATTATATATTTAATTTATTTTAAATTTGTCTTAATAAATCTCATAATCCTCCACGAGTTCCCCAATTTCTTCATCTAGCGCAGAACTCGTGAGCATCCACCACATCCAAAAATGAGCCCTCCAACTTATCTTTCACCACGACCACTACCGACTCTAGGAAATCATCCAATTCAGGGAGTGTCACTCTCTCCCCTCTCTTTTTGATTTTACATATTAATTGTCATTATATATCTTTGTACATTGATGGCAATGTACATCTTAAGTGTGGGGGGTGAACAACCTAAAAAGATACCTAACAAAAACCCTGAATTTAGTCTTGTTTTTAAGTAATCTACTCATATTACTAATTAGGATGAAATTTATGATGATTTATGATTTTTATTGATATGTTTTAGATTAAGTCATTGATAATTGTGCATTGATAATTAAATTTGAAGAATACTAGAGAATCAAGCATGATAAGTCTATTTTTCAGAAATTAAAATTTTTTCTAGGTTGTCGAACTGAGTTTAAATATTACTTTGAAGTTTGAAATTTATGAGGTTGACATCAAAATACCCATAATTTTTGTGAGTTTTTGAGCCTTATAGAGCATACATTCTTTTTCTTGATCACTTTATTGATTATGAGTATGTCAACACTGATTTGTTATTCTAGAACTTGCATCGATTATACATGTCGAGACCACATTTTTTGATTTGAAACACAGAGATGATAAAGGCACCTAGGATCTAACCCACTTACTCCATAAAAAGCATACCTTCACAAATTAACCCCTAGTGAACCCCTTTTAATCCTAACAACCCTATTTTGACTCACCCACTGGTATTAACCCGGAACCCCTTTGTTTTTGTTATCACCACTCCTTTTGACTACCCTTATATCGAGATTTGATTTGATTAATAGCCTAACTATGTTTTCTATTTTAGTTATGTATTTTTAGTTTGTTCTTAAAAAAAAAATCAAAAGTATATTCATTATTCATTATTAGTCGTGATTAAATGAGCTTATATGCTTGAATCCCAGATATCAAAGAAGAAGCTCGTAGTGTTAGCATTATTAGTTTTCAATTGATGTAATTATTATTAGTCATTAGTTCTTAGTTAGGAAATTTGTCAATTCAATCTCGATTCTAACCCTCTAATTCAGCCTTACTCCACACCTTAACCCCAGCCCCATTACAACCCTAACAAAGACCTTTTGATTTGTGTTTCATCTCATATTTCAGTGGTGGAGATTTGATTTTCATGCAAGCCTATGGGATTAACTCTTCATGTTTGACTTTTGAGTGCCTAAATTTTGAACCTTAAACACTTTGAGTGATTTGAGCGAATCTTTTGTGAGGATGTCAATCCTTGTTGATTCCGAATTAGAGGTAATTATTTAGATAAAGGGAAACACCTATGTTTTGTGCTACAGAATCTATGACTTATACTGTTTGAATTTTTAGGACACTTTGAATTGGATTATCCATGTATAAATTATCTATGAATTAGGATGAGACACTATCAATGACTATTATGAATTGAGGAAAGTTCGTTTTAATTGTAAGTTTTGCTTGAGGACAAGCAAAAGCTTAAGTGTGGGGGTATTTGATAAACCGTAAAAGTAACATATTCTAAACCCACATTTAGTATGCTTTTGGATGATTTAAGCCCCAATTTATGTAAAAAGGTGCTCTTAATCCTTTCTTTTCATGTCTTATACTCAGGAAAGCACCCGATGACGAAAAGAACGAGAAACAGGATTAAAACGGACCAAGTTGGGCCAAGCCACGAAATCAGCACGGCCTGGACTTCAAGCCACACGGTCGTGCCACCATTCCTACTAGAACACGGCCTTACCACGACTTACACGGCCGTGCCTCATTCAACAGTTTCGAACACGGCCTGGTCGCGATTTACACGGGCGTGTGCCATGGCCGTGCCTCTACCGTGGAGAAGAGCAATTCCATTCGGGAAAGGATACTTAGGGAGAAAGAAACGTGTTTCAAAAGCCTATAAATACACCCTAGGTACCAGCTGAAAGGGGGGCGGAAAGCTAGGCTAAAAAGCCAAGCCGAAAAGGTCAGATTTGTGGGAATCACTCGAAGATAGCCAGTTGATCCATCTCAAGAAGCCGGAATTCTACTCAAGACGGAGGATCTCCTCTTCAATTCCTTCAGGGTTTTAGGGATTTCTTATGTTTTGTGTTATCTTTTCTCTTGAGATGTTTTCCTTTATTGTTATGAACTAAACCTTCTGGATACCCGAAGAGATGAAACCTATGATGAATCTTGTTATTTGATTTTTGAATTATATGATAATAACTTAGTTTGTTCTTAATTGTGTGAACTTAATCCAAATCTAATGTGCTTAGGTGGAGGAGGAATAGACCCTGCCTAAGAGTAAATCCAACATAATTAAGCGGAGTTGATCGCACGCCTAGAGATAGGGTGACGAGATTTTACCGGATTAGGGTGAAACCTAATATGGGAGTCCATAGATCGATTTACTGCTATTCTAGGGGGTTATTATAAGAGAACGAGAGTTCCACTAATTAACCTAGGGTTAGACATTATTCGCCTCGAGAGAGGGTTTAATATACGTTAGGGAGTCTCACGGATCAAACTAAGTAAATAAATCATATGGTTCAAGGTTAGATAACAAGTGAAGTCTAGGTGGATTCTTCCTAAGGGTATCGCTTGAGTCAACTGAGTTTTTCCAAAAAGTTATTTCCCGAATTCATTCTTTTTGTCTTTGCGTCTTAGCTTAGTAAGTAGATTAGTTTTAGTTTAACAACCATCACTTTATATTAAGGCTAAATAATAAAAAGACGGTGAGTATTGGTACTTTTAGTTCCTTTGGGTTCGATAATCCGGTCTTGCCTAAACTATACTACTGTTCGATAGGTGCACTTGCCTTTAATCATTGTCAGAGTTGGTTTCCAGGTTCGATCAGTCTTTTATAAATTTTAAAACTCTGATTTACAGCGATCATGTATTATAGGCAATTTGGGGAGATAGGAATGCTAGAGTGCATAAGAAGGTTAGCAAATCTGGAAAAGAAATAATGAGCTTAGTTAATAGTTACATATCAGAGCTAAATGAGATTGATAAAAGAAACCCGCAAATTTCTCTAGCTGTTAGTAAATGGAGACACCCACCTGACCAGGATGTGAAGATTAATTTTGATGCAGCATATGATGGGAGACTTTTTCAATCGGCAGTGGGGATCGTGGCCAGAAGTAGTGAGGGCAATGTTCTTTTATCGTGTTCGGAGATCCATGCTGAGGCACTCGCATGCTGGAAAGCGACCCAGATCGGCATTGACATGCAATGGCAAAAAATCATCATTGAAGGAGATTCGTTATCAATAATAAAAAAGTGTAAGGCGAAAAGCCCAGATAAGTCTCTGGTAGGTGCTTATATTCATGATATTCATCAGCTATTGTTAAAATATAGAGAATGTAGATTTGAATATATCCCACGAATAACAAACAATCTAGCGCATATGTTAGCAAATGAAACGTTGAAGAATAAGAAGGAAATTTACCTGGTAGGAAGCGTTCCAGAATCTGCAGAAAAGCAAGAGGAAAGGGATAGGGTGAGAGAACCAGATTGAATATGAAAGGAAGAAGGTGAAATGGGAGGAGATAGCAATGGATTTGATGGAAAAGTGCTCTCCTTGGGAATATGGAAGCGTCTTGATGAAGAAATGTCAGATGAAAAGACAAGACGACAACAAATCAATTTCTGATTGGGCAGAGAAATAGCGTGGTTAATGCGGTTCTAGAGACTTCTGATTTTTATTTCTGTTTTTGATTTTTCCAGGCAAAAATTTAATTTTGGGCCCTCTTTTTCTGGTTTTTGCTCTTAGATTTGGTTTTCATTTCCTTTTTATTTTAGTGTTGGTTTGCTTGGGCCAAGTGTTATATCTGGGCTCCTTTATGTTTCGTTTTTCTCCTTTAGTTTTTATACTTATGTATTATTGATTTATTACAATAAAGCCCAATCTGATTATTAGTTTCAAAAAAAATATATTATAGAACCTTTTATTAAAAATAAAATTTTATGCTTAGAATTAGAATTATTATATTTTATTAAAATCGTGCAAATTCATATATTATAATGGCTATAGCGATAAAAGCGATGCGACTGAACATGACCGCAAACACCATTTAAATCCTTGTTTGGTTGAATTGGAAATTTTATTGTTCTCTGTTGGGCGTTGAAAATATTGCAAATAAGTGAATATGTATTAGGAAAATTGCCAGTGAGATACTTAAAGGTGGCCCTTGTGACCCCTTGATTGGGAAAAGTAGAGCAAGGATTAATGGTTTGCAGGCATGCTGCAGTTATTCGGAAAAGATGAATCAATTATGAAAGGAAAAAATGAGAGTTGGGTCACAGCCTGCAAACCAAAGGTAAAAGGTGGTGTTGGAGTTGGTATGAAGCTAGCATTTTACAACACATTTAAGCTATCTTGAATCAGGTAAGACCCGTAATGCAATTGCAGAAGGCAACCAGCACATATATAAAGATAAAATGATTCTGTAATTATATCTTTTTGTATAGCTTAGGGTATAAATCAGGAGGGTTTGGCTTCACCTGTAAATAGCTATATTGATTTCACTGTAGTAGATACAGTTTTGTTTCGTAGCAGTTTCCTGCTAATTCCTTTAATTTGGACGGTAAAATACAAAGTAGTTAATGCATAATAACCTATTTCTGATAGGATGGAAAGAATTACGAAACAAAGCAACAATATAACGAAGGCTTAAAGACCAAAAATAATTCGTTCAGCTTTGACCAAATAACTATTCAATAGAGAATAATAGAATAGTATAGCAAACTAGATGGGAAGGTGGTGATGAGAATAAGGGGAATAGGCAGGTGAGGTAGCGACAAAAGATGGGGTGCTGCTACTAGTAGTAGCCATCGTGGTCCTGGTCCCGGTTGGAGTCTTTTGAGGGCTTCTTGACCTTGACTTCATGCTCAGGGTCACGGTACTGCGCCCATCTGCTCTCTCCCCGCTTCTCCGAGGCCCTTTCTCTGCCCACTTCAGCTCTGCTTGCTTCACGATACTCGGGTACCTCCAACAGCAACCCATCTTTCCTGCTCTTTTTATGTACCTATCCAATCACTCATAAAACGTTATCTCTTATTGTTTGCACATCTATATATCTATATAATTCACTCCAAAACTTAACTCTTCATGGGGAAATGTTATGTTACCTTGGGCTGAATCTTCTTCCCAAACACAGAACGCACTTTCTGCCTTCTGCCATTTCTCCCATCCCAATACATACGCATTGCCTACAGTACACCCTTCCACAAACCTGCATATATATGCTAGCTAGTGCTAATCTTGAATTGTTCAAAAACAGAGATATGTAGCATATATATATTTGAAATTGGTTTCTAAACTAGAAATTAAAGTTTCTGACAACTTATTGACCATATCCTAACTGCATAAATTCATTAAACATCAGCTTCCAGTCATATAGTGTCTCGGCCATGCAGCCGTTGCTTTTCTTTTGCACAAATTAAATGAAATTAAATATCATGGTTACCAGGCATCGATGGCGGAAGATGTATATTGAAGTACTGCAGATGGTGCATATGTTGGAGTGAGGAATCCCAGGGCGGCGTCTTTGCCCTCTTTCCGGATAGTTAGATGCCATGCTTATGACGCTTACGTCATCGTAGGACACCCCATGCCTAAACTCCGTATGACCCCTGGGACCAGTTCGTTGAGTTTGATCCTTCCAGGCACGATGGTGATCCATTCCCATGTGGGAATCAAAGTTGTCAGTGTCGTGAACATAATGTTTATGGTGATGGTTGGCCCCTTGCAGGCCTCTGCTGAAATCAAGGCTGGGAAGTTTGGTCAAAGATGATCCTAATTGTTTTGGAGTTGGAGTATTGTCTTGCTGAAGGGGATCCATCGCGCTGGTGCTTCTCTTGTTATCAGATGCGCTTGCCTTTTGCTTCATGTCAGCTAGGTCCTGGAAAGTGAGATTAACAGAGTCATCGGGGATCCCCAGATATAGTTGTTCAAGCTCCACTCGGGCCTTGGCCAAATCTCCCATTCTGATGTTGATGATTCTTAATTGCTTCGATGCACAAGGGAGAGAGATTTGTGAGGGAATGAAGTGTTCCAAGTTATTAAGAGGTGAAAGCGCGTTTATTGTAATGTTTCATTGAAGATGGAGACGCGTATGTATATTTAATTTAATAAAATGCATGGCCGGACTTGACGATGTTATACTTTGGCGTGAGGTTCTTCAGCCTCATTATCAAACCACAATTCTCACCAAACTGATCTATCATTTGATTGCAATTATTTTAATGTGGTGTTGGAACCAAGGAAAGCCATATATATTATTTGGTTTATGATTCATGGGTTTAGTTTGAGAGATTTAATCTTTTTCATGGTTTTGATGTTAATTTGTATTTGCTTGAGTGGATGAATTTAGTTTGAGAGGTTCATAACATGATATAAATCGAGAGATTTGATTAATGAATTTGGTTGGATAATGGTGGAAGCGGAGAGGAGACCATTAGTGGCCCTATGATTTATGAAAAACTTAATAACCTAACAAAGCTAGTTAATGTATGTGAGAAGATAAAAATGAAGCAGGTGAAGGCCGGACTACATATTCATATAGAGATAAACAAATAAAGATGAAATTATATATTTGTCAGAAACAATGGTTAGAATTAGTGAAGGATTGAAGTAAAGTTAAAAGTAGGGTGTGAGATCATATACTATCAACAAATATGCATGCACTTGTGGATAAGTAAACGGAAACTTCCCCTCTTAATTACCACTCTGGTATGTTGGATGCAAAAGCTAAGTATAATATTAAATAACACTCAACCTAGTATTATTATATTAAGATGTTTGGTTGTTACATATTTATTATTTACCATCTGTCATTGCAATTAAATTAACAAAACCCTTTCGTTTTAGGAATTACTTATTCCCCTTGTATTTTATTTTATTATTTTCCTTCAGAGTTGAATGCCCTTATAGAATTGTAAATGATCAACAATTCGTTTATTAAATTAATTAAATAAATAAAAATAAAATTTTGAGGCTTGTTTATTAAACGGACCAAATACAAATAAGAATAGTTCAATTCCTGTGGGGTATTCTTGAGGGCCTTAAACTAATTCAACGTTTGGGCTATGATCACGTTATCATTCATTCTGATAGCATGGAAGTTGTTAAAGGCATTCTCGGGAGCTCTTCATGTAATGACCCAAAATTCACGGGCACGGGAAAAGTAAGTTATAGGGCCTCCGTCTTAGTAAACCGAGTTCGTAAACAATCATTAGAAGTAATTAGGAGTCTAGTAGTGTGCTTGATTAGGCTTTAATTAGGTGAATTTAGCTTAATTGAGAGAAATTAGGAAAAAGAACTAAATTGAATAAAGGGTAAACGTTTAATTATAGATTAATAGAAAGAAAAGAGGACCAAAATGGCAATTAAGCCATTAAAGAGGAATAAGGCGGTATATAAGTAATAAAAATCCAAGATTTTATGTATTAGCATATCTTATTATATTATTGTTATTAAATTGAATTATATTATTATTATTAATATTATTATGAAATAAAATATGATTTTGACAAATGGATGGTGATAAAAATATACAAATGTAATAATAATATATATACAATTGTAACATATTTATTTAATTACTTTTTATTAAAGTAAATAGATATTTATTATTTATAATTATTTAAATAGATAATTATTATAATTATGTAATATTATAAGATTTTTATATGACAAATACATTAAATGTTGACAAGTGTAAGGTGATGATGAATCCAAGTGTACTAAATAAAATATATACATTTGTAATTTATATATGTATTTACTTAATATCAAAGTAAATAGATATTTATTATTTTTATTAAATTAAAAAGATAGTTATTAATTAAATAATTATTTATAAGATTTTTATGAAATAATTAGATAAAATCATGACAAATGTATGGTATTGATCATGTACAAATGTAGAAAAGTAAATGTATACATTTGTATTATATTATTAATTATATGATAGATATTTATAATAATTAATTTATAATATATTAAGTTAAACAAATGAAATAATAAAAGAATAAAAAGAAAGAAAAAAGAAACAAAAGGGTAAAAGAACAGAGAAGCTTTCGAAATAGAGCAGGGAAAGAAGAAAGAAAGAAGAAAAAGAAAGAAAAAGGGGAAATAGGGAATTTGAAGCTTGGAGTTTAATTGGTAAGCTTAATTAAGTACTTTTCTCTTAATTTTGATGTTTTAGAAGTCTTAAAACAAGGTTTTGGTAAAATTAAGTTGATAGTTTAGAATTTTATAGGCTTTCAACTATAATTTATGTTGGACAAAAAGATGAATTAGGGATTTAATTGAATGAAATTCAAGTTAGAATTGATAAAGGGATTAAATTGTAAAGTAAGCTCTAAGTTTTATGTTGTAGGGACTAAATTGAGGAAAATTCGAAATTTGGAAAATATGCTGAAATTTTAATAGTTAAATTTGAGTTTGGATGAAATTTGAATAGAAATAAAGTGTGAATTGAATTAGAAAAGTAAGTAAACTTAGTTAGGATTAAATTGGGAATAAGGTAGGAATTGATTAGAAATTCAATTATTTATTATAATTAGTACTGTAATTAATAGTATAATTATTTTAATTTACGTAGCTAGCAAAGAACCCTAGGCATCGGTACCGAAAGGAAAGGAAAAAGTTGTTGAGGAATAATCGAACAAATTCGGGTTTGTATTACTATAATTCAAGTTATTTATTATTAAATATTAATTTTAAATTTATTTATTTTATGGTAAGTAAATATTGAGGTAAGTGACTTTATTGGATTGAATTTAGACTATTGAATTGAATGAGAAATATGTGTTAGTATTGAATTGTATTTTGATTAGTGAATGGAAAAGTGAATTTGATATTGAAAGTGAATTTTGAAATGAAAGTGAATTTGAATTGAGAATTGGAAACCCTATTAACTAGTTGAGCTGAGTCGGATATAGTTGGCATGCCATAGGATTGGAAGAGTTTAAGGATTCTTCGACCTCGAGTCGATGAGACACAGGGTGTCATTATATTACTTTGGATAGATTCGATGAGGTACTGGGTACCAACATTCTTCGGCTTGGCCGATGAGACACTGGGTGTCAAATATTGCTTCGAACTATCCGATGAGGCACTGGGTGCCAATTTGGTGTGTTTGGTTGGATCCGTGTATCCGTCAAAGTCCGAGTCCGTTAATAGGGGTAATTAAATGAAAAGTTAAATCGAACGGAATGACTCAGTTGAGCCATTGGAAAGAAACGTGATTGTGGAATATGATTTGAAAATGTGAATTGAATATGAAAATGTGAAGGGAAAGCATGAACTAAATGTTCATGAGATAAATAATGGCTCAATGTGAAAGTATATGATGTTAACTAATGAAAAGCTGAATTGAATTGTAAATATTGAGAAATGAAAAGTTATATATATATGAATTAGTTTGGTAAATCTTAAAGTTATATGATTTAATTTACTTGGTTATTGTATTATAATTTGAATTATGGTAATACCACTGAGTATATGTATACTCAGCGTACGGTTGTTTCCGTGCGCAGGTTAGTAGAAATCAAGGTCTCGGTTCAACATCCAGAGCGATCTCGACTCCAGCACAAAATTTGGTGAAGTAATTTTTCTTTTGGTAAAGTGGCATGTACTTAGGTGTTATATTGATCACTTGAAAATGTCTTATGCTTTTGGTTGAAATTTATACTAAAATGATATTTTGATACTTGGTTTTATGAAATGGAAATAGAATTATCAAAACATATTTGATATATTTGGTAACGAGTTGGAATAGAATGAATGAAGTTTATTAATTTATATGCGAATGTTTATTTAGTAAATTACTAAGTTGATGTTTAAGATATGTTTAGGTGTATTTGAATATGAAATTGTATGGATTAGGATATTGGTTTTGGATTAGTCTCATTTTGAATTTGCAGAGAAGGTTAAATATTTATAAATAGGTTATATTGATTTTTTTTTTTTAAAAATGAATAAAGTCAACTAGCAAAAATTTATATGAATTTATGATTATATTATAATATGATTGTTATTATTTAAGAATTATTTGTAAATTGTCCGATATGTCCGGTAATGCCTCGTAACCCTATTTTGGCGACGGTTTAGGGTTAAAGGGTATTACATTTGTTGGTATCAGAGTTATCAGGTTTAGCCGATTCTCGGGCTAAATCGGGCTCGGAAGTGAGTCTAGAAGTACATGCCACTATTGAGTCGAAATTGAGTTGGGATTTTGGATGCTGACCTATTTGTTTGTTTTGTTTTATAGATTAAAGATGTCAGATGAAATAATAAACGATACTAATGAAGAAATGTATACTGGAGATGAAGAATCTTACGGGTTAGATGAAACTGAATCGGTAACACCTAGTATTAACCCGATAAGAAACCAACCTCCTAAAGTAGAAAGAAGAAATGATAGAGATGATTCTGATATATTAAAAGTTATTGCCGATGCTTTGCAAAGAGTAGCGGGGAGTGTTCCTACTACGACTTGTGCACCAACTCAAAGACGGGCCCCGATAAAAGAGTTAAGGAAATATGGTGCCACCGAATTTTTGGGTCTGAAGGGAGTTGATCCATCCACTGTAGAGAATTGGATGGAATCAACTAAACGAGTTCTACAGCAATTGGAATGTACCCCCGATAGTGCTTGATTTGTGTTGTATCGTTGCTACAATGGGAAGCTTATCTATGGTGGGAATCAGTGGTACGACATTTACCAGAAGATCAGATAACATGGGACCTATTTCAGAAGGAATTTCAAAAGAAATATGTTGGAGAGATGTATATTGAAGACAAGAAACAAGAGTTTTTAATGCTGCAGCAGGGTGACATGTTAGTTATAGATTATGAGAGAGAGTACTCAAGACTCAGCAGATATGCCTCCGAGTTTATTCCAACCGAAGCAGATAGTTGTAAAAGATTCTTACGGGGATTGCCAGATGAGATCAAAGTACAGTTAGTATCTCACCGTATCACTGAGTTTGTGGATTTGATTGAGCGAGCCAAAATGGTAAAGCAAGTGTTAGGTCTCGATAAAAGGAGAGTGTCGACTAATCGGAAACGTCATGAACCGCCAGGTTCAAATCCAGCCCAAAAAGATCAAAGGAATCTCAAAGTGGATGGAGATCCGCTTTTAGATCGATAGAAAGCGGTAGAAGCGAGAGAGAGAGAGACAACAAGATATCTACTAGCGGTGTGAGAGGTCCACCTCGGAGTGTGGAAATTCAGTTGTCGATCTTGTGGAAAGAAACACGAGGAGAATGTTGGAAATTAACTAGAGGTCGCTGATGTGGTTCTACAAATCATTTTATCGTAGAGATCGCTCAAACCGATAGTCTTTGGGTAACAATGTCACTGCTTCTCTTAACTCCACCTCCTCTAGAAGCCGAACCACCTCTACTAGATCCCCTGCCTCTAGCTGTAGATACTGATCTCTGTGATGTTACTGGTGCAGCACTATTAGTTTTCGAGCAGTCTCTGATAAAATGATCTGTAGAACCATATCGGAAGCAGCCTCTAGTTAATTTCCAACATTCTCCTCTGTGTTTCTTTCCACAGTGCTGACAATCTGGAATTTCCACACTCCGAGGTAGACCTCTCACACTGCTAGTAGATACTGTTGTCTGTCTCCCTCTGCTTCTACCGCCTCTATCAGATTTAAAACTGGATCTCCATCCACCTTGAGATTCCTTTGATATTTTTGGCTGCGGTTTTGAGCTGGTAGTTCCCGCACGTTTCCCAGTTAGTCTGACACTCTCAGTCTTTTTATCGAGACCCAACACTTGCTCTACCATTTTGGCTCGCTCAATCAAATCCACAAACTCAGTGATACGGTGAGATACTAACTGTACTTTGATCTCATCTTGCAATCCCCGTAAGAATCTTTTACAACTATCTGCTTCGGTTGGAATAAACTCGGAGGCATATCTGCTGAGTCTTGAGTACTCTCTTTCATAATCTATAACTGACATGTCACCATGCTGCAGCATTAAAAACTCTTGTTTCTTGTCTTCAATATACATCTCTCCAATATATTTCTTTTGAAATTCCTTCTGAAATAGGTCTCATGTTATCTGATCTTCTGGTAAATGTCGTACCACTGATTCCCACCATAGATAAGCTTCCCCTTGTAGCAACGATACAGCACAAATCAAGCACTCTCGGGGGGTACATTCCAATTGCTGTAGAACTCGTTTAGTTGATTCCATCCAATTCTCTGCAAGAAGAAAAAGAAAGAAAAAGGGGAAATAGGGAATTTGAAGCTTGGAGTTTAATTGGTAAGCTTAATTAAGTCCTTTTCTCTTAATTTTGATGTTTTAGAAGTCTTAAAACAAGGTTTTGGTAAAATTAAGTTGATAGTTTAGAAGTTTATAGGTTTTCAACTATAATTTATGTTGGACAAAAAGATGAATTAGGGATTTAATTGAATGAAATTCAAGTTAGAATTGATAAAGGGATTAAATTGTAAAGTAAGCTCTAAGTTTTATGTTGTAGGGACTAAATTGAGGAAAATTCAAAATTTAGAAAATATGCTGAAATTTTAATAGTTAAATTTGAGTTTGGATGAAATTTGAATAGAAATAGAGTGTGAATTGAATTAGAAAAGTAAGTAAACTTAGTTAGGATTAAATTGGGAATAAGGTAGGAATTGATTAGAAATTCAATTATTTATTATAATTAGTACTGTAATTAATAGTATAATTATTTTAATTTCCGTAGCTAGCAAAGAACTCGAGGCATGGATACCGAAAGGAAAGGAAAAAGTTGTCGAGGAATAATCGAACAAATCCGGGTTTGTATTACTATAATTCAAGTTATTTATTATTAAATATTAATTTTAAATTTATTTATTTTATGGTAAGTAAATATTGAGGTAAGTGACTTTATTGAATTGAATTTAGAAAATTGAATTGAATGAGAAATATGTGTTAGTATCGAATTGTATTTTGATTAGTGAATGGAAAAGTGAATTTGATATTGAAAGTGAATTTTGAAATGAAAGTGAATTTGAATTGAGAATTGGAAACCCTATTAACTAGTCGGGCTGAGTCGGGTATAGTTGACATTCCATAAGATTGGAAGAGTTTAAGGATTCTTCGACCTCGAGTCGATGAGACACTGGGTGTCATTATATTACTTCGGATAGATTCGATGAGGTACTAGGTACTAACATTCTTCGGCTTGGCCGATGAGATACTGGGTGTCAAATATTGCTTCGAACTATCCGATGAGGCACTGATATGATTATATTATAATATGATTATATTATAATATGATTGTTATTTATTTAAGAATTATTTGTAAATTGTCTGATATGTCAGGTAATGCCTTGTAACCCTATTTCTGCGACAAATTAGGGTTAAGGGGTATTACATTTCAACTGTCTCCAATTCCGCATTAATTAGGCGTATCCATAATATTAAGTCTCAGGAAAATCATTTGTTTCTGCAGTATATTCTGAGGGAACAAAATCAGATTGCGGATTATTTAGCTAAACAAACTTTGCTCAAGAAAGGAAATCTGCAAGTTCTCGACGTCCCACCCGAGATGGCTTATGTTTTAATTTATAGGAATAAGTTTTCAGGCGGTTCTTTTGATTAAGTCATATTCTTGTAATTTTTGTTTTTTTTTCTCACCAAAAAAAAAGTATAATTCAATTCATTTATGTTCATGATCAAATTTGTTTATATTTGTTTAAAACTCATTTAACAAATCATTTAAAACTTATCTATTGTTCCATTAACATATACTAATAAAATTATTTTGTTCAGTGTGTGTTTTATTTATAATATAATTATTAATATTTATATCTAATTATTTTATATCTAAAAAATAATATATATGTTTGTTTATAGTTTGTTTATTATTCATGAACATATTTGAGAACATGTTAATATTAGACAAATGAGTATAAACACATAATTTTAAATAAACGAATACAAATCAAAAGTATAAGTTTAAATTTCTTAAAAATAAATAAACAAACCTGAATAGAAGTCCATGCGTTCAAACTCAATTTATTTACAGCCCTATGCCACCCACCATTCACATCGAAAAAAAACCTTCCCCACCAAAAGAACAGGAAAAGGAGAAGAATACAATTCACTGATTAAATTATTCGATCTGCAACAACCTGGAAAAAGAAGGAATTAAACCAACCGATTACATTTGAATAAATTTAATATGTTATGTTCTGTTTTAGTGAATTCAACTTGTTTCTATCGTTACTTATAAATATAGATGATTGATAAACCAAATCACGGCCACCACCTAGCACCAGCCGAATGTATGGATAACAAGACAGCCCGAGCCTTAGCCTGCCATAATAAATGTGGAAAGAAACAGACAGAGACAGAGACAAAGACAAAGAGGCGCCCCATTTACTTGGTATAAAGGTAACTAGCTTAACAAAGGTTATTGCAGTGTGTGTGTGTGGAAGATGTGAGGCTAACACCTACAGAACTAATATACCTGTAAAAGGAAAGGAAAAAAAAAAAAAAAAAGAGCAGCAAATCTGCCAAGGACATTTTCATTGAAGACTATTTCTCTCCAAGCTGGGCTCCTTCTGCCCTACACGCTCCCATCCTACAGATGCAAGAAACTCTTCATCAGAGAGGGGTCTCTCATTCTCTCTATTAGCTTTTGACTGAAAATGGGACCCAAGGCTACCCTGTTGCTGTTGCTCAGTCTTTAAGCTTTCAATTCCATTTTGCTTCATGTAATTTTCTACTGGCAAGCTGGTAGCTTCAACAAAACTCATCATATTCAATCCTCCTTCAAGTTGCACATCTTCACGAATGGGGTGACAATTCAGGTCTATTTCTCCAGTGCTGGCCTCTGCTACCTCACCTTCAATTCTGCTTCGACTTCCTTCATTTTCTGAATGATCGTTTCTTGTGTCCTTCAGCTCTGTTTCATCCATTTGCTTCTTATTATCCCTTTCGGAAATTTCTGCTTCACGTTCTGATTGGCGTTTCTTCTTCCGTAGCATGAGTGTTTTAAACCGGCGCTTTACTGTCAAGCACACATTACAGGTGCAATTCGCTTTGTGCTTTCCCTTCCCACTCGGAGGCTGAATGCACACAATGCAGGTACAACCAGGACGGTGTCTAGGATGTTTTGTTGTAGCTCCAACTGAAGACTCCCCCACATCACCCATTTTGTCACCTAGAACTGCAGCGCTTGCCAGAGCATCCAAGCCTGTAGGTTCAGGTTCTGGGGCTACCTTAGGGCTTTCTTGAACTTTTGTCTTCTTCAAATCTGGGAAAAGGTTCCAAGTGGTAGTAGTAGTCAAGAAGTATAATGAAAGTCAAATAGGACACCAACTATAAGGGCTGAAATATATATACACGCATATATATATGCATATATGTGTGTGCATGTATGAGTGTCTATGTGAGCGCATGGCACATTTATTCATGCCAAATGATGAAAACAATGCAGCACTGTCACACATACACCAAAAAAAAAAATGCAGTCTGTAGCTAGTCAAGTATCACGGGATACAAAGATATGCATATGTCTACTTGCTCAAATTTGTGCAAAACTAATGCGGCATTAACACATGAATAAAGGATCATTTACAGTATACGAAACGTCTCCTGTAGAAAGAAAACCTACTTTGTTTTCCTAAAATTATCCTAAATAATGTGCCACAGAACCTCTTCTGGAATAATGCCCTACCTGTACCCACTTTGAGAATATTCTCCAGTTCCTTTGGGCCGATCTCCTCTGGTGCAGAACATGCACACCTAGGAACACATTACTCAATCAGCAAAGCATAAACATCTAGACTAACGTTTCATCCCACAAAATGGTCCCTCAATAGTAGCAATCTCGTTAAAAAAAATAAAACAAAATGTCGCACCTGCTAGAATCCCAAACATTATCAGAACATGTCCACTTTGAAGGGAGGAGAACATCGACTGGTAACCTTCGCCATTTGGAGCAATCATCGCACTGGGCCCATTGCTCCTGTTCCCTACAGACAATCCTCATATATTCCGGTTAAACAAATATAGAAGAAAAGAAGCTATACAAATATGTTCTTTACCAAATATGCAGCAATGTGAGATCTTAAAAGTTGTTCCAGCATCTATGGAACTAGAATTCATGGCAAACTGGTATCATTCCAAAAGCAAGAAAAAGTTTCAATAATTAAAGTAAAAGAAGGAAACTGGAAAGTCGCAGTTATGTTCAAAAGAGACTGCATAACAAACGATTTAGAGAGACAACAGATCAGAGCATGGGTATAAAACCAAAGTTTTCCAAACTGAAAGTTTGACCACCCTACAGAAGGATTTTAATGCTTTGAAACATTGTCAGCATTCACAATCAGGAAATAGCTCCAAAACTTAGACTTCTGCTAGCAGAAGCAAGACTGCTATAGAACATGTTCAAATAATCTTTTACAGTTCAGACCCTTTTGCAGATGCCCTAACCATAATCTTGCATGATCTATGAACAATGGCAAAACAAAGACAAATACTAGAACCACATTATAACTTCATCAACTGCCAATTTTTCCAATGACAAATGAGAAAATACAGAGAAATGTGTCATGTAGGCTTACCCAGATGGCCAGGCACCAAATATAGTCCTCTTTCCAAAAACAGGGGGTTCCTAAACAAACAAGCTAGCATTGATCAAAAACTTCAAATAAACATGTTATATATGAATTTGCATCAACAAATCATCACGGCATTGTTATAACAAAAGGAAAAAAGTGATTGCTACATACATCATATTCTTCAAATTCATGGTCCTCAATAGTCACAATGCTAGGCCTGACACTTGGGGGTGGACGAAGCAAGTCCTGTGCTTCTTCCCATGTGAGCCTTAACTCCAACGCATCTACACTATGCATCAGCAACCTCTTACTTTTGGATCCAATATTTCTAGTCTTCTTCTTCTCTGCATTCATTGCTAGTTGATGCACGGAATTCTCATTTGCCCTGACTCCATGGTTCTCATCTCTACTGCGACTAATATTTCCATCAGGTAAACCAAAATGTTCAGACAGAGCATTTCCAAGAAGATCCTTTCCTCCTTTTGGGGTCTGAAAAAGACCAGAGTAAGCACTCACTGTAGACAAATACTCAATTAAGTTTGAAAATCTTCATAATGATTCCAAAAAGGTTTGCATGGAGCTTGACCTGTGTATCAGAGTTTGCCGCCTTCCGGAACCCCATAACAAGTTTACCCCCAGGATCTATTCGACTAAATGTAACTGCAACAGGAGAAAAAAAAATTATTACTAGTAAATAAGAGAAAGAAAACTCTAGGTCTGCAATGCAAAACTTTAGGTCTGCAATGCAAGTTGACTTCCCACTAGCATTATAAAGCTATCAGATTATCAAGGAAAGAGGATACATAAATACACTAAAGATATCAAAAATTAATAAAATTTCACACAAGGAAGCTGACATATAAAGTGAAACAAACAATCCAAAACCATGGAGCACACAAAAAAATGCAAAGCAGGAGGAAAAGAAGAAGCAAGTACTAGTTTTGCTCTTCAGTTCTAACGGAAAAGAATTTCACACAACCTTACTGGAGAAATCTAGTGTTTTCTTTTCCTGTTTCACATCATAAATAACTATTACAAAATGAATATAGATGGAGAGCAATGTTATAACTTTCATAGCTATGCATGTACCATGAGGAAAAAATAAAGTTCCTCAAATAGGATGTAATACCTAAAAACATAGAAGGGACATCCAAGCTATTAATTGGAGTCAAGGAAACTAACTCTAGACACAGCATAAAAGCAACAGATTCAGACACCTACAAGAGATTACGGTCCATATAGAGAAACCGAAGTGATGGAGGGGTTTTATCCCTTTAAGAATCATAAAGGGACAGTTCCTAGTTATAGCCTCCACAACTGAGATCCTTTAAAGAAAAAATTATCTTTTAATATTTTCAGATAAAGACACATAATAGAAGTGCATAAAGTGATCACTCTTAAGGCTTGAACCATTCTCTTTTTGTTCTCAGATCTCTAACCTAGAGGTACATTTCACCAAGCAAATTGCATTCAAGTTCTAATTCTTGGGGAAGTTGTTTCATTAGACATAGAATTATTCCCACTACAAAACCACTGAGCTATTCTGTACAGAGCACCATTAAAAGGATTCCTTTTCTATCACAATAAAATTATCAATACAAAATCAAATAAGGAACAATAGCATAGATATCAAGCAAGATTATACATCATGCTCTTAGCAGTAAAGTAACAGATTATACCAGTATCGCCTGCTCGTAGTTGCATGGACTGGATACAAGGAGTAACACCCTCCAAAACATACATCCTACTATTGTTATTTGGCCAAAATCTGAACTGAAATGTCCATTCTTTCCCATTTACATCTTGAATCCTTAGAGGAAGGCCTTCTGATTGTGAAATTGGAGGAAAATATGCCTGCATTGATTTCTAGTTCATACAAATGCAATGCCAGGACAAGAATGAAGGGTAGATAGGGGGACTTTGTTGCAGAGGGTGGGGTGCAAGGAAAAGGCATGAAAGTGAGTATATTGAAAAACTTACTTCAGCACATGCTTTTGGGAGCACTAATCGACCAATTCGACCAGCATCACTGGCACTGAGAACCTTCTCAAACAGTGGCACAATGGTAGATTTTAAACTTCAAATTTGCAACTTAAGGTGAACAACAAATTTGAACCAACAGAGTTAACAAAAACTACATATATAAATCATTCTAGGAAAACCAGAATTTAGAAACTTAAGCTAACAATCATGGATACTCTCCCGATAGTTTCTGTAGCTCTTGGTCAGTAATCCTGGGCCAATACCGAGGAAGTAAATGATTTTTCCCACGTCCCTCAACTGGTGGCCTTGTGATACGTGCCTGAGGAATCATGCCTTTATTCAGTTCTGAACTTGTTGTTAGACCATTTTTAGAGGGTTTGGGCAATATGCGACGAGATTGCTGCCCTTGTTGAAAAGAGGACCATGTTTTGCTCGGTTCTTTTCCATCAGCTAGCCCACTGGAAAAAGGCAGTAAAAAATTGGGATTGGCAGAAGATCCTCCCAAAGACATGCTCAAATAAGGTTGTGGAAGTGAATCCTGAATATCTCTAAAGTCCAAAGCTGGTCTAGCATTGTCTAATTTTGCAAAGTTAGCTGGTCGGACATATGGTTGTGTAGCATTTGAAAACCCAGCACCTACTTTCTCAGTGGGGCATATGACTTCCTCTCCTCTGTGTTGCCCAAGAGATGCATTTGCATCACCTCTCTGAGATTGAGGCAAGAGGTTGCATTCATTAGCCTCCATGGATTTGCACAATGGTGCAAGTGTTCTCTCATCAACATGATCACTAACTGCTTTACCTTCAACAGCACTGGATCCAGCATTATTCATTGGCACTGCTCCAACTCCTTCAGGGATTTCATCACCATGTGTCTGCATCACAAAAGGTAAAATAACAGTAGGAAGCAACAACAACATGACCAATAAATAGTCCAAAGACCAAATTACTTAATGTGCCATTTCAATTGTTAAAATATTGGTTCCTAGATCCTACTTTCCGTGGACTTCGGTGCTACAACTGAGAGCATCACTACAAATGAAGCAAAAGATTAAAAAATAAAAGGCTAGCAGAAGAGCTACGTTGGTGTAAAGAAGCATCAACTTTTTCCCATGATCTCAAACCAGGGTTACCATATATGTTTGACTGAAACGAAAATTCATGTTAAACATCAAAAGAAGAAATCAGGTGAGGAGTGACAGAAAAAAGTACCTGAATTCTTTTAACTGAATGAAGTCGGGAGCTCTTTGCGCAGCTGATACACCCAACACCACCATAATCTAGGAGTTCAAGCAGATAATTGGAGGCTATGCACCCACAGTGAAGATGCTGCCATATCAAGTTTAATTACTTAAAAATGATAGACAATTGATTATTGATAGAACTATAATAAGATCAGCAGGATTATCAGCTTACATTGCCGCATATTCGGCACTCCCTCCAGCCAGATTCCTCCAAGTGGAATGTATCACAATAGACGCCATCCTCGTAGGCAGAGCTTAAGCACAGAAGTCAGAAGACAAAAAAAGAAAAGAAAGGAGAAAGCATTGAAAATCAATAGAATTAAACAGTTAATACATGAATAAAATAACACTATCGCCTTAATAGTTCAGGAAAAAAAATCTAAGTCTCTATTGGAAGTAGAATATCATGCACCAATGCACACCGTCTGAGAGGAGGGGAATTCCATGCAGCTCCTGATCTATTTTAGCAGTATCAGCACTTAATTTAGGTACATTGATGATGCGTATTCTACAGCTTTTCGCAATAATGACTCGAAATTTAGAAGACCACTAATGAAGAGCAGTTTTGAATGGTTAAATGACATGTTTTTGAACACCAGATTAAGCGCAAAATCTCACAGGTACTTATACGATCTATAAAATTAATACTTGTTTTGATAAATTTCTGAAAAAAGGGTGAAAGTACCTGTGAGATTTTGAAAAACGTAAAGCAATAAGGGTGATAAAATAAATCCAAAATTGTAGTACTAGTAGCAAGGAAAGCGTTAAATTTGAAACCCAAAACCCAAAATGTGTAACTGA
The DNA here is from genome assembly GCA_025698515.1 of Gossypium sturtianum. Classification (NCBI taxonomy): domain Eukaryota; kingdom Viridiplantae; phylum Streptophyta; class Magnoliopsida; order Malvales; family Malvaceae; genus Gossypium; species Gossypium sturtianum. The sequence continues at coordinate 4,477,532 of CM046944.1, read as the reverse complement.
TAGAAATATGAAGATTGGAGTACCCGCAGGGGTAGCAAAGATGAGCAAAACCACCAGATCGCAAAGGCCAACCCTTCTTCCATTCATTGCTGGTAGCAGCTCCACAGGAGGAATTCATGCAAATCTTGGACCCCATCCAGCACAAGCTGCTCAAATCAAAATAAAAAATCAAAATCAAATCCCCTTTCAAAGTCATTCATGAGTCCAATTATAATTTCATCAATGGAACACCCCCATGCACAACATATATCGAATATTTCCAAAAAGAAAAAAAAAAGCATGATGATAACATTAAAAGGAAGCTGACCTCGTTCAACTCACAACAAATCAGTCATTCAGAGAAGCAACCCACTTCACTTGGAATGAACAAGAAGAAGGAGGAGGAGGAGGTAGTCAACCAGCAAGAAGTGGACGAGTGAATAAAACAAAGAGAAGAGAAGAGAAGAGAAGAGAAGAGAAGCGTAACGGCGGTGGTAGATGTAATTATGCTTTGTTATTGCTATAGTTACTACTACAACTACACCTAAATTTAGAATTTAAAAAAAAAAGGAACCCAAAGAAAACGTTCCTATGTTTATGTTTTGTGAGAGAGAAAAGAGTGAGTGCATGCACGAGCAGCGTCAGAGCATGACACTTGAAGACACACCACACCGCTTAAGCCTTAAAGTTAAAACCCCTTTCAGTTCAACCCAAACCCGAACTAACTCTCTCACACTCTCTGCCCTTTCTCCTTCTCGGGCACTCATACACTCACCCAGCCGTTTCCTTGGATTCTGTGACCTCCTGTCTCATCTTATATTAATTTCAACATGGATTGGGCCTGTGGGCTGTGTTTCTTTTACCAATGGCTACGCCCTTTTTCTGTCACTGACCAACCTCATCAACTTATTTATGTTACTTACGACAATTTTAACTCATGCTTGACTCCCCTTAGTTGGATAGTACGTGCATGTGTTGTTGTTATGCATGGTTGTACTGCACATGACATGGCCATATTAAAAAATTAGTCCTTCATTAGGAAATTACTTGCATGTTTGAGTAGCATAGGAACTCTACACTATAAAGTTTTTAAAATATAAAAATGGAAGAATTCGATTCAGCTTCCTCATTACATGTCAAAAATAGGCTGTTATATACTAATTTACTTAATTAATCAATGCCTAATCATCACTCACGTCACAACCTTTTAAAGCAAACAATTATTAATGCAGCAAAGCATCCACCTCCCTCGATCCTTGTTTATTGTGTTTGATTTTGGTTCTACTAGGGTATATAAAAGATTTGACTTAATTTCTTATTGCCTTGCTTCTTTTTTCATCCGATAAGACTTTCATTCACACACGACCAATCATCTTTTTTCTCTTTCTTTAAACCACTCTTAATTGTTATTGGTATTATTATTGCTACTATAATAATGCATTGGCAGTTGGCACTAATGAACCCACCAACAAGAGATTAAACCATATAATTGTAGTGTCATGTGTCGTGCGTCAAATCCGATGAATACTATGCCTGCATGCATCATGCATAGATGATAGATGGATGGAGTGGTGGGCAGTAAAGACAACTGGAGAAATGAGATGCTTGGTTAATTGTTGTTGACTTGGCTGCTTGAAAACGTTGCGTTGCGTTTTGGGGAAAAGAAAAAGACTGTTCATTCAGAATGGTCAAAAGGGAAAGCGAAATGGGTTTGGTTGCTGGATCCAACCTTAGGCTTTTTCAGGGGAAGGATTGTTGGTATGAGAAATTAATTAAAGTTTCAAATAGTGTATTAATGTTATTTTTCTTAAGGCTCTATTCGCCCCACGTATATTATGGTGTGTAAAAGAGTTACTGACAAATGAACCTCGAGAATACAATGAAGCCTAATGACTGGTTACGTTTTGCATTGACGGAAATAATCTACTGAGCATTGAGCGAAGCATAGTAAGGATATCAATTTTTATTTAATTCTTTATAGAATAATCTAGGAATATAAAAGAGTCTGGAGAAATAAAAAGAAACTTTGTTTATATGTTTTGGAGTGTGTCATATGGTTGATTTATAAGATATAAATGGTACTCTTAATGGCATATGTTGGTTGATGTGTTGAATAAGAATTGGTATGAATGGCATATAAATTAGATGATAATAGAATTTGAATTAGATGTATGTTATTGATATAAACTTATATTGCATTGACTTGAATCATGAAAATACCATTGAGTATTATCACTAAGCATACGATCTGTTTTACCATGCGTAGGTATAGGTACATCTTGAGGTTCTAAGAAGTGATTCCAGCATCGAAGAGGTGATCCCGACTCAACAATGTTTGTATAGTTTCATTTTGTTAAATATATGGCATGTACCTAGGTTGAGTTGATTTTTGTATAAGGTGTGAATACGTTCATAATTGAAGCTTGAAACGGTAACTTGGAAGTGGTCAAATGGTTGATTTGCATATGTGAATTTGGTTCTTATATGGATTGTATGAAAGGTTGCAATATTGAGATTTATATGTGAATGTATATGTCAATTTGGTAAATGAATGGTAATTGTCATAAGTGTTTAATTTAATATGTATGTTTAGGTAATATAAAGGTATATATGATGAGATATGATAAGAATGAACATTTGAGAATGACATATTTGACTGGAATGGTGATTGATTGTGATGAATTTGTTTTCTAGGTGATGCAAGTTGGTGCTATGTTGGACCATTTAGAAATAGATGATCATGTTGCGACGTCAGACCCTTAATGTCGTGACAAGACCAATTCAGTGAGTTGCGTTGCGACGAGAAACCCCTGAAGTCGCGACGTCAACCCAGTACTTTGTATTTTTTATAATTTGGTCCTATTTGATCTCGGGTTAGTAAAAGAGCTTTTATAATATTAAATTGAATATAAATTATTGTAGTTGCTCCAGTAATAACCCGACGATTGGGTTGGGTAAAGGTGTGTTACAATTGCTTATATCATATAGGCCACATCTCTAACAACTGCCTCAACTTAAAGGATGCAATTGAAGCTGCGATAAGGGAAAGATAGTTGGGAAGGTTTATAGAACAAAACCTTACTCCCAAAAGCAAGGAAAGGAGGAACAAGTCTTAGGAGCCTTAAAATATTGGTGCAAAAGGAGGAGCGATCTTAGGATGCTGATCCACAACGACCAACCACTTGAAAGAACAAAGACCAGAGGGGGAAAGGCGACTAGGCTCCTTCGAAGGCTAGTGTTTAGAGAAACAACTCCGTTCATCATCTAACTTGAATTGAAATAATGCTTGTTTATAAATGGGTGAAAGAGGTTGACAACTAAGGTGGAAGTGAAGGCTTTTCAAGATAGTAGGTACACGAGCTTTGTAGGAAAAAAAAAAAAAACAACCCAGAGTAGCTCGATGTGCCTTACTCTTAAAGGCCAAGAGATATCACTCTGCAGATGCTAAGTAGAATACCACCAAAATAGACATATGAAGAAGGCAAGGCATAAGGAGGAGATGTACACTGTATTGGATCTTGGATTTCCTTACTGGAACTATAATGCCTAATAACGTCTTGAAAAGCGGTTTGATAAGAGAAAAAGATAATTAAGAATAAAATTAACCTTTTAGGTGCAGTCTGATGGTCTCCTTCATCTAAAACAACAAAAATAAAATAACAAATAATAAGACTAAGATTATTTATATAGTTAAAAAATACTCTTATGTTTGCAAGGCCATACTTAAAGAATGAATCTACAATAAAATCTCACAAGTAATTTAAGTCCAAACTACCCACCGATCACTCTCCACCCCAAACTTAACCGACCAAGTGAAATTACAAAGCAAATGCCCAAAAAAAATTGTTCCTAATTGAGCAAGATATGGTCTCAATTCCCTTCTCCATCAAGGATGATGTCAAGCCTTATAGGCAAGGCAAGTAATATTAAATTCAATCTTTCATGACCACCTTGATTATCCTCCTATATTTGAATTTGAAATACCATACTTATTTTAAAAATCAAATATAGTAAGGCATCACCTTATCCGATCGATCAAATAATCAGCATTATCTAATAATACAATTCGAAAGTTTCCCACAAAACACATACTTTTCTAGAATATATCTAGTTTCACTTTTACAAGTCAAAAGTGTTTGTCATAAGCATCGTCGAAACTAATATTGCGACAAATAGTTTAGATAGTAAATATTCTAACAATTTTCTCTTTTTAACATTTTTGACAAAACCTTACAACAAATAACACACTCAATCAACAAATCTTCAAGCATCATAAACAAGAAATTTAACATTAAAAAGTCATGCATAAGGCATAACTAGAGGTGATCATGGGCCGGGCCGGGCCCAGAAAAAAATTTTATGCCCGTTTTCTAGGCCCGAGCCCGGCCCGGCCCAAAATATGGGCCTAAAAATTTGTCCAAGCCTGGCCCGAAAGAAAATTGATAAACCCGAGCCCGGCCCGGCCCATATTAATTTTTTTTTAGCTTTTTTCATTAAATAAAAATTTTTAAAACAAATATTAAAACAAATAAAAACAAATAAAAAAATATGTAAATTTAAAAAGTATATTTGATTAAAAATAAAATATATATTTAATATATAATTCGGGCAGTGTAGGGCCGGCAAAAAGTTTTACCCGAGGCCCGGCCCGTTTTCTAACGGGCCTCTTTTTTTTGCCCAAACCCATATTTCGGGCCTATATTTTTACCCGAACCCTCCCATTTTTCGGGCGGACCATCGGGCCGGGCCGGGTAGCCCAACCCATGATCACCTCTAGTCATAACATATCAAGTGTTGGTAGTATAAAAGTTGTAGGAGTCCTTAAGCAAATGACAGTGGGCTGGCAAGTGACAACGTATTTGAACTTCAGCCCATACCGATATTGAGTTCGTGTGAGACTGAGACGTGAGATGATTAAAGGTCCAATGTGTAACATCTGCATTTTAACTCGAGGTTAGGTACAGTGATGGATCAGGTCAAGAATTAGTATAAAATTTTTGAAATATAATAAATAGGAATTTTGAGTATTAAATTAGGAAGTATATAGATCCAATAAGAAATTAGAAAAAAAAAAAAAACTCTTTAGATAGGAAATTTTAAAATAGATACATTGATTTAGTTGAAAGAATAAATAAATTATTGTGGCTAAAGTAGGAAAAATATTAAGTTAGGAGATATATAATAGTAGAGGAAAGGAAGGAAGGATTAAAAAGAAATTTAACCAAAGTGTTGTATTAGTCATACTAGGAAATATGAAAGATGAGGAAGGACAAAGTGGTAATTAGCCAAGTAAATATTATTAGGTGTAATGATGATGGGTAAAAGTATAAAGATGAATGGCTTAAGGACTTATTAGCAATTTAACCATTTTAATTAAAAAGATGAGACATTTTAGTGAAATGATGTAAAAAGTGGGAGAAAAGATAAAATATATCATCTTTTCACAAGCCAAACCGTCACATCTTTCCCCCAAGTTTCAACCAACTTTTCTTTTAATTCCCTTCATGTCCTTCCTCCATTGTTGAACCATTCAAGCTTCAAATATTTCTTTTTCTTTGAAATATCTTTAGTAAAACCAAAGAGAACGCTAGTGAATAACTTTATTTCATGAGAAAATTTCCATAGATAGGTTAAAATAGAGAAAATCATGAGTTGAAGTTTTAGGTGTTCAAAGAGCTAAGGTAAGAGATGATGAAATTATCATGTCATACATGTTTATTTTTATTAAATAGTCTAGGAAAGTCACTTGATTGTAGTTTTTTAACATATAAATGTTATATGTTTTATATGAAATTGAAGAGAAAGAAAAGAAAAGAGGGGGCCTAATTGAAGAAAGAGGGAAAGAGAAGGCTAAGGAGTGAAGGAAGAAGAAAATATATCATCTCAACCATTTTGTTGTAAGTACTACAAGATTTTTAAATTATTTTTATTTAAATGCTTATATTGTAGTATGGAATTACTTAGAATAGAAATGTAAAATATATATTTAAATTTGTAAATAGATAAAAAAAGAGAGATTAGATTATGAAATTATGAAATTTGTAAAGAAAATTATATGTGGAGAATATGAAATGGTATATTGTTTGAACACTAAGTAATGATGTTGTGGTAAAAGTATATGTGTGTAAAATGTGTGATATTTGTGATTTGTAAAATGGGGACTAAATTGTAAATGATGGAGAAATGAGAAATCTTTTCCGAAATATTTATGTAAAGTATTTAAATGTATGAAATTCAGCTTTAATGCCCAAGTAGACGGAATTCAGAACTACTAGGATATTAGTGGCATGCCATTAAGGGACCTTAGCGCTCTCTCCGATTATTAGCACATTAGTGCTCTCCGTTTAGCACATTCGTGCTCTTTGTATAGCATTTTAGTACTCTCTGTTCAATAGTGTATAATAATGCACCTTTGCATTTGTTCCGTATATCCGATGTGTTCTATAAAGTCTACTTTGGGCTAAGAATATGAGTTGTGAATAAAAGTGAATCACCAATGCGTTGAGGTAAGTTTGATAACTTACAAAAAGTAAGTTAAATTTTATTAAAGTAAGGTATAGTTGAAGGAACTTGTATGTGTGTCAATATGTATTAATTGAATAAGCTTAAAATAGTTGTTATGATTCATTTACCTATTTATTCTTGTAGTGCTTACTAAGTCTTCACCAGCTTAACGCGTTTATTTTTAACGCGTAAGAACAGTTAGACTCAAAGAGGTAGAGCCGGGTTAGGAGATCTCTCATCTCATCACATCCTCAAGAGCTTCAATAGTAGGTATCATATTTTGAATTAAAATGGCATGTACATAGGTAGACCAAATGTGTTCCCATGTGTTAGGGACTAAAATACAAACTCTTGAAACTCTATCTGTTTTGGTTTTACTTGAAGTACTTTAATTCTATATGAAATGAATTATTGAAACTATAAGTACGTTTGCAAATGTGATTTGCTAATATGATGATTATGATTGATTTGGAGTGGTTTTAAGTAATTTTAATATATTTTGAATTGGTCTTAAGTGTTGAGAAGAATATATATATTGCAGGGGGGGTCTTAGTGAACTTTTAAATTGATTTTTATCAAATTTTACCCAAGGGTATGGGTGTCGATACCTAGGCTTTGAAATACAAAATTTTCAAAACAGAATGTGATTTTGGTATCGTTTTTGTCATTGGTATTGATATTTTTCCTCTGTTTGAGTAGAAACAGTGTTAAAATCATTTCCAAACATAATCTAACATCCAATAATGACCCCACACGTTTATATTAATAATTTTTTAGTTAAATAAGTTAAAATACTATGTATAAATGTTTAAATTAATTAGTGTACTCTAGCCAAAATCATTTTAGCACCAAATGTAATAGTCTTATACCGAGTCCGTACGATTGGACAGGGTATAGGAGTGTTACACAATCCAAACAAAGACTACTCTCGCTAAAGAAAATAAATCGAACAGTGGTTAAGCGTCAGCAAGCTATAGAAAGTTGACATTGTTTCATAGGAAAGTGAGCAGAGCAAGAGATGAGCGAGACAACTGAAAAGCTTCACTTCGTTATGGTGCATGGATTCGGTCATGGAGCCTGGTGCTGGTATAAAATCAGGAGTCTACTGGAAGCATCAGACTACAAGGTCAGCTGTATAGACCTCAAAGGTTCGGGTATGGATCCATCCGATCCCAGCACCATCTTAAGTTTCCAAGACTATAACAAACCCCTGATTGACCTCCTCTCCAACTTACCTCACAACGAAAAGGTCATCCTCATTCAATTAGTTTAGTAGTAACCCTACAAACTTTACCATTACTACTCTTAAAGGATTTGCTAATATATATTAATTAGTTTGGCTATGGCAGGTGATACTGGTCGGACACAGTGCTGGAGGTATGAGCTTAACCTATGCCATACACAGGTTTTCTAAGAAAATTCGTATGGCCATTTATGTCGCCGCTACTATGCTCAAGCATGGGTTCGTCACCCCTCAAGATTATGAACATGTAATTACATTCCTTTTTTCTTTTCTTTTCTTTTTTCTTTTTATATAAATTAATACATGATATTCACAGCTTCTTTTTATCCATATGTGTATATATCTTGATCACTTGATCTCTTTCACTAATTAATTTGAGCATCCTGGTCATCAAGGAGAAAGTGATTACCAATACTTAAGTCATAACATGTGTGGATAGATTCAAGTGAATGTAATTTATGTATTGGATTTTTACGATAATAATAGTAATATATGTCAAACCTTGTACGTCTTCCGATGAAACTAAGAAATTGCAGCAAGCAGTAGGGTTAGTTTTTCTAATTAATGACTCCTATAAATATATGTTCTACTTGCATGCATTTGAGTTTTTATTTTTGTTTTTCAATTCACTTTTGGCTTCTAATTTATTACTTATATATATAGTATGGTGCAATTAGTTACTAATATCTTCTCTCCGTTGCAGTGGCTAGCACATGATTCCCTGCTGGTTAATATATATTATTGTCTAGTTAATAACAAAATTGAAAATTAACTGCAGTACTGCCATGTGCCTATCCTTTGAATGTGAGCTGCATGCATAGATTAAATAAATGGACAATATGATAAATTTCATTAGAGTGCTGTTCAGTTTGTGTAGAATTTAAGTTCCTTTTAATTCATACTTTTACTATAGCTACTAGCACATGATTCCCTGCTGGTTAATATATATTATTGTCTAGTTAATAACAAAATTGAAAATTAACTGCAGTACTGCCATGTGCCTATCCTTTGAATGTGAGCTGCATGCATAGATTAAATAAATGGACAATATGATAAATTTCATTAGAGTGCTGTTCAGTTTGTGTAGAATTTAAGTTCCTTTTAATTCATACTTTTACTATAGCTACGTATATATTTCTTTTGTTTAGAAAAATAAATAGTGAAAAGCTAATGAGGAAATGTAAGGTATGTTGAGCAAATTGGAGCATGCAGGGAGATCCAGATTTATCCATCTATGGTGATGTATGTAAGATGACATACGGTTTAGGAGCTGACCAGCCCCCAACCAGCATGATAATCAAGGAGGAGTTTCAACGCAAAATTCTATATCATTTAAGCCCCATAGAGGTGAGCACAAATTAAGATTTAATGCCAAGCTCGCAAGTAGCTGCTGTGTAATAATAGAGTGAGACTTGGGACATGATGATGACGATGATCAGGACTCCACATTGGCGGCGATGCTGGTGCGAGCAGGACCATTGAGAGCATTTGTAGGTGTTCAGTTTAGAGAGGGAGGTGACGCAGACAGCGTGCCACGAGTGTTTATAAAGACATTGCAGGACCGAGTGTTAAAGCAAGAGCAACAGGAAACGATGCTGAAAAGGTGGCCCCCTGCTCTAGTGTTTGCTTTGGAAAGTGATCACAGCCCATTTTTCTCCATGCCTACTCTTCTCTTTTCCTTTCTACTCAAAGCGGTGGCTTCCATCAAAGCTGCAACTTAATCTATACTCATCATCCCATCCCTTATTTTAAAATCACTTTTCTTTTCAAATAAGTCTCAGATGATGAAGGTCTTTATTATTATATATGTAGCAGTAGCTCATGATGCAGGAGAATTCACTTCATCAGCATACATAGGCTTCCCATCACTAGGAGAAAAAAATAATTTATAATGGAACAGAATTGCTTCATCTTTTTGCTTAATTTACATCATAAATAATATGACCACCATTAAATTATGCATAATTTAAATATGGGGCTGAATCATCCAATTAAATTTATTGGTGTAAAATTCACCAAAAATAAATTATTATAAAACGTGGTAGGTGGTTGTGGTGTTCACGATGTGTGTCGATTTGTACGAAAAAAATAGAAAGGAGGGTTTAATCTAACGAAGAATAAAAATAAAAAATAAATGAAAATCGAAATTACAATAAAATAAATACAACAAAATAAGATTAAATAAAATGAATGGACGCTCTAGTTTTATACATGATTTAGGCTCCTACTTTAAATTGATCCCGTGCAATGAATTTTATTCTCCAACTGATAAGTTAGTTATAGTGATCAATGAACGCTTGACAACTAACCCTTACAGAATGAAAAACTCTGAACCATGCATCCATGATTTAGCTCCTCGGTTGCCTTGCAAACTAGAAGGACCTAGCTTGAATCAATGGTCTCAACCGCGTGGGTTGTTTAACTCCGAATTGTTACTTCCCTTGACGAATCTAACCACTCAATTAGTCACGCCAATTTGCTCTTCAATAGACCGATTATGACAATTACTAATCGTATCGGTTCTTCCAACTGTAAGCCGCACAACACCGAATCAACGAATCTTTTTTGACTTGATGCTATTACGACTTTATGAGACGACTGAACTTATCTCCTAAACGAAAAAAAATAATAAATACCAATATAAAGAAATTTTACGTATGGTTTCAAATCTCACAATTTCGAAAATCGGATAAAAAATCGACCTAAAACTAAATTCAAACTAATTCATAAAACAAAGAATAATAAAAGAAGAAAATATTAAGGGAATTTTATTAAAATAAAGAAAAGAAAACAAAGTGGCTGTGTGCCCTTTTCCGGCCCCCTTCTATTATTCTCAATTGTCTATATAATAATAATAATAATAATAATAAATGTATTAACCCTAAAACTAAAAAAAGAGTGGTTGTAAGTGTGGCCTCCTCTACTATTCCTCATAATTATATATTATAATAACAATAATCATAACCTAAATTAATAAAACTCTAAAATGAAAAGAAATAAGATTAAATCAGAATTAACGGCAAGACTCAAGATTAATTCAGTGTTCAATGTAAGTGTGTCGAAGTCTGTTTGTGCAGATCAAGGTGATCCTGATCGAGGCAAATCACAATGAGAGTAAGTAAAAGCAATGACCTCTTATAATCGATATGTAGAAAAGAGAAATACAGTTCGAGTCAGGCGATGACGAAGACAAACCAACACAAATGTTTCGAGGAGTGGAACTAACCAACAAAGAGAATGGTTAGGAATCATTCGAGAGTCGAGATCATTCCGAGGACGCGACAAGGGCATCGCGAGAATAGGTGAGAGAGAATGTCACGTGCCGTGGATCAAAACCTTTGACCATTGCGTACAGAACGTCCCATGGAGGTCAACCAATTAAATTAGACTCATTGAACCTACTTGAACTGGCCCGACTCGTAGAATATATGAAGAAACTCATCTACTTTTGGGAACACTTGGCGTGCACAATTTTTTTGTGACTTTTTGTTCGTTCGTAGCTTCTTTCGTTTCGAGTTTGTTTCCGTGCCTTAAAAACTTCTACGAGAATTCTTATTTTTCGAGAATTAGGTTGACTTAGGCAAATTTAAACTCAAGAAATCGCCAAAAACCGTAAATTTTATCAAACTAAAATTCTAACCTATAACACTTCAACATACTTTATTCCATCATATTATGAATGGATTCCACCCACTAATCCAGTGACAACATTGTCGTCTAATAGTTCAAAATCACCCTACTATTCCCAAAAGAATTTAAAAAAAAATTTAAAAGTTGGTCTTTTAAAAGAAATTTCAACACCTATTGGTACCTTCATCGCCATATCCCCATATCTACGGAGTGATATCGGTTCGGTTTGATCGAGTTTTTAAAATTTTTGAATCGTTTATCATAATTTAATTTGATTCGGTGCGATTTTCGATTTTTTATATTAATTTTTTATTTTATATTTTTAAAATTATTTTAACAAGATAAATTTTTATTTTATAAATTTAAAATATAATTTGACAAAAATGTAAAATCTTTTTCATAAATATTTTTAAAAAAAATAAATTTTCAAAAACTTTAAAATTATTTTCACTATTTTAGATATAAAATATTTATATTTTATCATAAAAATTAAAATAAATTGTCTCAATTCCATTTCGATTTTTAAATATACATTTCATAAATTATTTAAACACTTCGAGTGGAATCGATTTTCTGATTTTTTTTATTTTTCTTGCTGAATCCTACCCACATCAAGCAGGTTGCCTTCCATTATCCATACCTTCGTCGTGGCGCTGCCACCTCCTCCATTATTGGACGCGTGTTGATCATCGACCATGGAGTTAAAATCTAGAGTTTTGTTTCTTATTATGTTTGTGAATGAATATATATAGAGAAAGGATGGTATGAAACGGGGATATTATTTTTTTTCAATAGTTTTATGTCACATCAGTATTTTTATCTTGAATTTCAGGATTTTAATTTGGATTTGATTTTTTTCAGGATGAAAATACTGAAATTCAAGATGAAAATGCTGATGTAGTATAAATCTATTGGAAAAAGGATACAGATGACATGACATCACTGTTTCATACAATCTTTTCCATATATATATATATATATATATTTAAGTAAATTCATAGATTTAGTAAGTAATTATGAATTGCTTAATTTATATTATTTTTAATATTTAAATTTAATTGTTGATTGAGTATTAATTTGATTAATATAAGTATTATTGTTAATGCAGTAGTATATAAATTTAAGTGCGTAGAAATATATTATCTCCCTATTTAATAATGAGATTATTAAAAAATATATATGAAAGCTACACTAGTTCTGTATAGCAATTTTCATTTTTTATTCTATTCCATTCTCGGACTCTTCGTCTACCCGCCCACTCCCACCATGTACAAAAAGCAGGCAAGGAAGAAGAAAAAGGATGCGCACAACACAAAGTTCTTAATTCCATTTCATTAAAATCCAAATCAATTGCCCAAATTTAACACTACAACAAATCAGGAAGATCTAAATACAGATAAATGTAAAAACAAAAGGAAAACCACCCCTAGTTAAATTAACGAGAAAAAAAAATCATAAAACTACATTCATCTCTCTGAAATATTACACAACACCAACACCACTGATAATGTCGAGAAGGCATGCATGCATGGATGGGAAAACCTTGCTTTGCCCATTCTTAAAACTGCAATGCAGCAGCGTTTGATGTTCAAGGGGTCTGCACATTTGAATCTTTTGACTTGTTCTCTTCAGAAGATGGCCGGTTCTCTGAGTCGGATTGCCGGACTTCTTCAATCATTCTTACAACTTCATCCATGTTTGGTCGCATGTCTGCTACCTTTGCTACACATGCCATCGCTATTTGTAACATCTGGACCATCTCCTCTTCAATGTTTTGGAACCTCATCAACTCAACATCAAACACCTCAGCTGTCCATTCCTCCCTCACCACAGATTGTACCCACCTGGGAAGATCAACCATGTCATCCCTTCTAGGTGATTGTAGTGGTGCTTTCCCAGTCAGCATCTCTAGGAGCAAAACACCAAAGCTGTATACATCTGATTTATGCGTATGCTTACGGGTTTCAATCACCTCGGGAGCACGATACCCCACTGTCCGGGATGGAGTTGCAGGGACATTCATAAGAGGGGTCAAACCCAAATCAGAGATACACCCATCATGTTCTTGATTGATGAGAACATTTGAGGACTTGATGTTTCCATGAGTGAACTTTGGACCGCCCATAGAATGGACGTGGGAAATTCCTCTGGCAATTCCGAGGGAGATTTTTACTCTGGATTCCCAGTCTAATGGGCTTCTTCCACCTCCTCTGTCTCCTGTAGTCAAAATGCTTGAATTCTTACATGCTTCTTTTCCACAAACTTAATTATTTTAGAATTTGTTTGAAATTGGAATTAGGGAGAAGGGAGATGGAGTCACAAGGGAAGAAAGAAAAGGAAAATAAAATATGTACCATGCAAAAGTGTAGATAAGCTGCCGCCTGGTATATAGTCATAAACTAAGAGCTTCTCATCCTTGGAGTAATAATAAGCACGGAGTGGGACAACATTTGGGTGCTGCCCGACCCTTCCTATAATCTCCATCTGCTGCTCAAAATCCTTCTTCCCCACAACCACTTCCTTCAACCTTTTCACTACCACTGTTGTTGATTCCTCCAGAACAGCCTTGTATGCTGTGCCATAACTACCCTTTCCCAGAACTTCAGCTGAAGCCCTTAATAAATCCTCAAGGTCAAAATTATAAGAACATCCTTCAAAGAAAACTAACTTGTTTTTCTCAGGTTCTTGCACCCCACTCCCGAACTCCTCTTTTGGTTTCTCACTCCTGCCACCCCCAGAAGCCTTCCCCTTTAATACACTACTTCCACCATTATCTTTTTTCTTCAGACAGCAGCATAAGACGATTAAAGCTAAAAGAAGTAGCACTACAGACCCTCCAACTGCGATGGCAATGATAACTCCCAAACTCAGTTTCTTTTTGGATCCTTGTTTTTTAGGAAACTCTGGTGGGGGAGGAGAAAATGTAGGAGATGGTGATGGAGAGGGAGAGGGAGAGCAGGCTTGTAGAGGTGGACCACACAAGAGTGAGTTCCCTATAAAGGATGAACTGGGAAATCTTTGAAGGGATGATGGGATCGGACCACTAAGCTGGTTATAGCTTAAATTCAACTGCTTTAGCCTAGTGAGGTTAAGATTAGGTATTGCTCCAGAGAGATTGTTGTTCTGAAGGTTCAATCGAGTGAGAGATGTTAGGTTTTGTATTGTTTCTGAAATGTTGCCTGTAAAAGAATTGAATGAAAGATCCAATACATTGAGCTGGAGGGAAAATGAAGCAGGAAGATCACCAGTGAAGTTGTTATGTTGAACGAAGAGGTATTGGAGTGATGGAAGAGTGGTGATATCTGAAGGAAGATCACCATTGAAGCGATTGGATCTAAGGCTGAGAATCTTGAGGGCACCTAATTTACCAAGAGTGTTGGATGGGATTCGGCCTATAAATCCAACCCCGGGGAGCCTGAGGGCAAGCACACTAGAATTATCTTGTGTGCAAGTGATGCCAACCCAGGATGTGCATATTGGGTTGGTTGAGTTCCAGTTCAGATTTCGAAGATGGGGGACAGCAGCATGAAACTCAAGAAGGGCTTGCTTATCAGAGTTTAGATCAGCTACTATTAGAGGAAGAAAAATAGTTATGATGACAAGGAAATAAAACACTGAACTCATGCAGAACTTCATTGGTTGTTGTCTGCAGAGGGGAATATGACAATGATTATGGTGATGAAAATGCAACATCTGTAGTCCCAACTGAATTCCTGTTCCAAAGAAAAGACCAGCAAATACATCAGGGGACTGAATAATGAAGAACTCAAAGAAAAGAATGCTATACTCAACATGCTGTTGCAAGAATGAAAAGTACAAAACACAAGGGGATGACACAACACAAACACAAACAGTCTGAGGTATCTGGAGCAAAGTAAAATAAAGAGTCAAGGCCATATCAAATGACCTATTATTTATGTGGCACAAACCAACATCCAGAAGGTCATTGAAATTTATGCTCAGAAGCAGTTGCTGAATTTCAAATTAGCTATGCTTTTATAATTTTCAAAGGAAGGGGAAACACATCCAATAAAAATGTACACCAACATTCTCTTCTATTAGGCAGTTGGGAACTCTAACTGGTTTCTATTATATCCATTTTGGAAGTAGGGAAAAGTCCCCGATGAGAATGTACTTACACGCTCTGCTCTTTGAGGGCCATTGGTTGCTAAAATCTAACTAGCAAACATATAATATAATATCTGACAAGCAAGGGAAAACGCATCCAAGAAGAAAGTAAATTGACATTCTTCGGCACAATGCACCTTCAAGAAGGCACTGGTTTTGACATCCAGTCTTGATGGTGAGCAGTGACTTAAAATGTGGGGTCCAAATTATTAACATCTCCCTATCAAACAAAGAAAAGAATTAAAAACAACCAACTTATTCCATAAGAAAATTCTCTTTTAGTTGTTACTAATTAGAAAAAGGTATTCTCTTGATGTCTTCTAATAATATAAGTCGGATCTTTATTTTTCTTCCTTTTCTGAATGATTTTTTCTTCTTCTTTTTTTCATTTTTCAAGTAAGAAGGATGTCTTAGAAGGCATAAACCTGAGAAATATGACTTCACCTATTCAGCTAAAAGGAAAAGGAAGATATTTGGAATAAAAATCTCTGTTATCCTACCAGCTTAAGCTTACCAAAGGGCCTGAAAGGGAAGTAATTTTTTTTTTTTTTTTTAAAATAATCCAAAGTTAAAGTGAAAAGGGATTCTATAAACAACAAGAGGGCAACATAAGCTCTTTTCCATCAAACAGCAGCAAGAGAAGAATATACTTGGG
Organism: Gossypium sturtianum; assembly: GCA_025698515.1. Classification (NCBI taxonomy): domain Eukaryota; kingdom Viridiplantae; phylum Streptophyta; class Magnoliopsida; order Malvales; family Malvaceae; genus Gossypium; species Gossypium sturtianum. The sequence continues at coordinate 4,461,393 of CM046944.1, read as the reverse complement.
AAAAAGAAAAGCTAGACCTTTTCAGCAGTAGAAATATAGGAGAATTTTCACAGATACATATATATAGTGACAACTAAGACAGCAATTTCATAAGAGGGCTTTTTTTCTTTTAATAAAAGGGAATATTCAAAATTTTAGACCGGTTGAGGAAGATAGATAGAGTACTTAAACCACCTAAGCTGCATTGTGCAAGAAAAGAGGTGGAAAACATGAAAATGAAAGCCACATTAGCGCAGAAACAACCAGGGAAAAAAAGGGGTGTTCTTTAATGAAAAACAAAAACTTAGAGAGCATAGAAGAAACTCACAAATTGTTGAATCACCATTCACTAAAGAAATATGATGGCCATACTTTGAGCTGATGTAAGAAACTGGAACATTCCTCGGATGGCACAGATCTACAAGCTTGATTATGAGAGGTAAAATGAATACTGAATGATTTAACTTCTTTATTTTACTTAATTCAAAATTAAAAGAAAGTGCATTTGAATTTAAGAAGAAAGAGAGAAGAATGAAACCTGGGAAAACAGCCTCCAAAAATCCAAATGAGGGGAGAGGCAGGAGTTGGGTGGAAGTGAAAGTCAGTCAGGGTTGAAAGGAGATAGCCCCAGAATTCAGCCGCATTTGCATTTACAAAGGAACAAAATAGGATTTCAATTTCAGATCCGGAATTTGGTGAAACTGAAATGAGCAACAAACCGCAAACTCCAGCTCAAAAGTGAGATTGACTGAAACTCAAAAAATAAAAATGTCGGAGCTCATTGAAACAGGAGACTGCATTTAAGAGCTGAAAAAATTAGAAGTGGTTTTGTTTGGGATGGGATGGGGAGGAAAAATAGACTGAAAGTGAAAAAAGTGAAAACAACCAAACCAAACCACACCAAACTAAACCAACCCTATTCCTTAATTTTAATTATTTTTGTTTGGTCTGCAAGAGAGATAGAAGCAGCAGGTGAGGGACGAATGACTTTGCTTGATTAGTCATAGGAATGCAAAACAGAATTAAGTGTCTCCCTAAATAATCCACTCCTTGTTTTGCTCAACTATTACAGCTCTAGCACACCATCACTCCTTCCTCAACCATCACTCTTTCCAACCCACACTTTGACCATAAATAAATAATTGACTTAAGCCTCCTTTAGTATTGTTTTCTCAATTTCACATTTTCACTCAATTCTAATTACTGAATTTAACTACTTTCAACTTTGGAGAAGTTTCCATGTGAAATTGCGTATGAAATTAAATTAGTGCTGATAAAAGATGAGGTGTTAGAGATTTGAGCGATGCACAAGGTGTATGAAGAGACACTAGTAGCTGTTTAAGAGTACTTGGAGAATTGTGAGATTTTGGCAGAATGGAGTAATAGCTTAGAGTTATTTTAGTAAGGGTTAATATAATTTCTTTTTGTTTTTAAACTTGTCAACTAGATTCACACCTAATCTTAAATTTAGTAATTAGATCTATTTTAGTCCCTAAACTTGGATTCGGTCAAAATTTGATGATGTGACCAGTGTTGTTGGAATAGGATCAGATTGGATGGACCCAGAATTGATTGATATAGCAGTCTGAATAAACGGATTGGACCAATTGACTCGAAAATTGCTTGAAATTGGTAAAAATTGAAAATTGAGACAAAAGTATCAACAATTGAACAGATTGAACCGATAAATATTTTTAATTTTTAATCTTTTTAGATTTTAATGAATTTTTAATTATTTATATAGTTATTGTTGGTCTAAAAATTGAACTGGCTGAATCGAGAATTGGTGGTATGACATGTTCAACCATCGATTCAATTATTAAAACATTGAATGTGACACTCTAAGATTTAGAAAAAATTATATAGTTTTTTTTCAAGTGATGATGTTGCACAATCTCAATAAGTCACATCATCAAACTTTTATATTTTTTAAGTTCAAGGATCAAAATAAACCTAATTGTCAAGTTTGTGAGCCAAAAAGTATATTATACTTTTTAGTAATTGAAGGAGTTTATACATAACAAAAGCTTAGTAAGGGCCCCTTTAGATGGATGTCCTATTGTACAAGGTTGGTAATAATGTAAAGGAGAGCTCTATTGGGATGTGGCTCAACCACACCATGAAGAATTGGTAGTAGAGTTATAGGGACTTTACTACAAGTGAGGATGGATGTGATAAAAGGAGTCTCCAAGTATATCTTCGTGTGATCTAGCACTGGTTCATGTCGTAAGCATGCAGAAGTCTTTACATGGGTGAGCCCCTTTTTAGTCAAAGTGGTTGACTTGGCGAGGAACCCCAAACGAAATGATTATGTATAACAATTGCAACCCAATCGAGGGATGGACTATAAAATGACATTTCCCGAGATAATGCTTCTTGGTGAGGTGTCTTTTCTGGTGAAATCATATCATATTGTTATTGGTGTGTCTGAAAAGGCATAATAATGATTTGACGAGGGAAGTACTATATTTTGTAGCTTTTAGTACTTTGAAGAAAAAATTTAATATTTTCTTATTTTAAAAGTTTAGTATGGGTAGGTGACAACTCAATATTTTTACCTTTGTTTGGGAGAGGCTTCAGTGCCTCCATCTCACAGACGACTTTTCCAAATGGTTCCTCAATTGTCAAAAGCTCCTCAAGTCGGTCCATAACTGCTATATCGATACTCTTGCAAAATACCGTTTTAACTCATTAGTGTCATGTAAATCACTAATTTCTTAAGCTAAAGGATCAATAACATTGACACTAAAGACATTCAACACTTCACGAGGATGACACATAACCTCATAAACATTTAATTTAACAATATTGATAATACTCTAAAATGACATACTTTTATGTGTTAATTACATATATATTTTGAGTACGATCCTACTAATTTGGGTTGTTTTTGTTTTTTTTTTTTATCTTATATGGACTAAATTGAAGGAAAAAGGAAATTTGGGGAAAAAAGCATGAATTTAAAGACAAAACGGGTCAGCATGCGAAATTGGAAGAAATGGTGCTGAAAATACAAAGTGTAGAATACTTGGGGCAAAATTTCAAAGAAGAAATTTATGAACATAGGACTTTGTTTAAATTTGAATTTTATTTTTAGGATTACTGTTATGATTATTGTTAAGATTATTATATTGTTTAGATTTAATTTCAAATTATATCTCTTAAACATTATCATCTAAAGTTTAAATAAGAACAAACTAGGTTCTTTCATGTACTATAAGTAGGGGATGGAGTGACATGGATATTCACTCATCACTTCTGTAAAAAACTTCTTCCCCTAAGGCTCTTAGCCTTTTTGTTTCTTTTTCAATAAAATTCCATTTCATTAAAACTTGTGTTTTTTTCCCAAAAAGCATAAGTAACTAAACTCATATAGCCAAAGGTTATCAAGACTCCTCCAAAAGAGTTCATGAGGCTTAGAACCCGCACTTAGCCCTTCTCAACGAGTATTCATCATTTCTCCGCATTACGGAGCTGACACTTCCGTCCATGTCCTTCAAAAAAGTAATCTTTTCATCTTGTGCAAAGACGACCGCTTTGTATGTTTTGGGAAGGTTGCACAGTCGGTTCGCTAACTTACTACGTCAGAGATTGTCGAGCCCAAGAAACGAAATGGCGTGACATTCGCCATTGAGAAACGATGATCTAGTGTAAGACGGTCCCATAAAAGTGACGGTTGGCTAGAGTCAGGTTCCTCTAGATCGTAAGGCTATAACCTAAGTAGATCTGGTGGTCGTAGGCGTCCTCTTCCACTATAATTGGCTTATTCGACCATGAGAAGGATCACATAAAAGCCTATGATTGAACCAAATGAGGATCAAGATAATCGGAGGTTGGAATCCCTCAATCGGAAAACCCTTTTTTTCTCAATTCTGCTTCTTATCACAATTAAGATTTCAATCTATTTAATTTCAACTCAATTATATTTTTAATTCTGTTTTATTTTATTTTTTCCAGGTCAGCTGTTTTTCTTGGGCACGACTGTGCCCGGGATTTCGAGAAACAATGAGCTGTGGCGATTCAGTCCCTGAGGATTTGACCCTACTCCCCCTATTACTATTTTTTTTTTGTTATTTAGGGATAGGATATATTTGTTGCTCTCAACGACACACCAAATATCACCATCAAACTCCATGGTGAGCATGCCACTTCGAACATTGATTTTTATACGAGTAGTATTAAGAAACGGTCTCTTGAGTAAGAGATCAAAAGAGCTAGTCGAGTTATCATCATTCATGTCTATGATATAGAAGTTTGCAGGAAAGATCAATTCATTAACTTTAACTAAAACATCTTTTAAGACTCCTTTTGAATAAACTATCGACTTATCCGCCATTTGAATCATGACACATGTTTCTTTCAAAGGACTTGCGTTAAGTGAATTATAAATAGATATTGACATAATATTAATAGAAGTACCTATATCGCACATAACTTTCTTTATGCCTACATTACCTATTTTGCATGGAATCACAAACATACCTTGGTCCTTATATTTTGGTGGAATTTTCTTTTGGAGAACTACGGAAGCGTTCTCACTCATATTTACCTTTTCATTACCAAGAAACTTCCTCTTGCTAGTGCATAACTCATTGAGGAATTTTGCGTAGTGTGACACTTGCTTAATAGCATCTAATAAGGGTATATTTACCTCAACTTTGTGAAATGTTTCAATAATTTCTTTCTCCTCTTTCTTTTTCTTGTTTTTCATCAATCTTCTTAAGAAGGGAGGTGGTATTGCAATAGGTTGCAATGATTTTTTTTTTTTGGTTTTTGGCACATTATTTCATTTTTCTTGACTGGAATCATGTCCTCCATTCATGTTAGGAAAGGGTTCTATGATAGTTCCACTTATAGTCATTGCGTTCGCATTTTACCTCAAGTTTGGTTCTATTTAAGATGGAAATTTCCTTGAGACTCCATTCTATTGATCAAAATGGTAAGTTTGCTCACTTGGCTTTCTAGATTTTGGAATTTCACCTTTCGTGTCCTGTTGAAACACTTCTGTGGCCTATTGAAACTTGAAGGAACTAGCAACAAGAGAATTCACAATGTTCTCTAGAGACATGCCTGACGTTTGAGACTATCGAGGAAGAAAAGGCTTGGGGTGGTAAGGTTGATTGTATGAGGGCTTCGCTCTATAGCTGAAGTTAGAGTGGTCTCTCCATCCAGCATTGTATGTGTTAGAGTAACGGTTATATCGCTTCTACGGTGGTCTTGGAAAGTTTACTACAACACCCACTTGTACTGTGAAGTATTCATGTAAGATAGGACATGCATTAGTCGTATGATTTAGGACCGCACAGGTGCCACAAACTAGAGTGGGGGGTATCTTGCCTACAACCAAAATTTGAACAATGCTAAAAAGTTTATCGATCTTGTCTTCCAAGGAAGGAGTGCTTATCTCTTGATCCATTTTCATGGGTTCCACATTAGTTCTAAATTGTTGGGAGTTGGCCACCATGGTGCAGATTAAATTTCTTAAAGCTTGGGTAGTCATGTTGACTAATGCTCCTCCATTTGTGACATTAATAATTTTCCTCTCTATTGGAAGTAATCTTTTTGTAGAAGTATTGCAAAAGGGATTGTTCAGTTATGCCATGTTGTAGGCAACTTGTGCACATATTTTTGAAGCACTCCCAATATTTATATAGTTATTTCGAGTCCTTTTGTCGTATTCCACAAATCTCTCATCTTAACTCAGTTTCTCCAAATGTCAGAAACAACAGGTTAAGAAATAAGTGAGACATTTCAACCTAAGTATTAACCAATTTAGGGGGTAAATAAAATAGTCATTCTCTAGCTAAATTGACTAAAGAAAAAGAAAAAGCATGAAGTTCTATTTCGTCCTCAATAACTCCTTATGGTTTCATGCTCAAGCAAACCATATGGAATATCTTGAGATGTTTGTGCGGATTCTCATTTTATAGGTCATGGAAGGTAGGTAATAAATGCATAAGGCCTAATTTCAGCTTGAATGGTGCCTTTACAGCCAGGTAGGTGCATAACGGTTGTTGTTCATCCGGTGGCTCAGCAAATTATCTAATACTTGGTTTTTATCCACATTTCTTGTCTCAAACAGTAATTCCTTGTCGTTTTCTGTTGTCAATGTGTTTTCCTCCTCAATCTCGTTGTCTTCTTAAGAATGTAGGGAGTCTGGCTCCTATGGTTGTTCACCTCGTTTAATCACCTATTTTTGTCTAATGTGAATGGTTTTTTCGATCTTCGGGTCAAACACGAATGGGTCTTTCGGATTTAACCTGGTCATAAAGAAAAAGAAATAAAATTAAATAGTGTTAGTCCTCAACAATGACACCAAATTTTTTTGGGTGCCGAATGCACCAAAAATAAATTCCTACACCTAAACTTAAATTAAATTAAATTTGTAGTATAATGAGTAGGGTCAATCTCTCAATGACTACAATGGTCAATTTTATTATTTCATACGACCAAGAATTTATGTGAACCTATGAAAATAAAGAAGGGGGATTAAACATAAGTATAAAGTAAATAACTAAAATTAAATAACAATAGATAAAAATAGCCACTGTAATAGCCCATTTTGCCCGGGCCCATACAGAATCCAAAAACAGAAAATAAATAAACAAAAATACCAAATGTCCATTTACAAAACCCAATTATCCCTCAAGCCCAATTACAAGCCAACACAACCCAATAACCCAATACCCTGATTATACCCAGACCCAAAATTCACACGGCCCAAAAGGCCCAAAACCTAAACAAAGAAACAGAAGCTTAGGGTTTCTGAAACCCTAGGCGCCGCAAGCCAGCATAGCCCCCTCTTCGTGCCGCAAGCAGCACAGCCTATGGTCGCGCCGCAATCAGCGCGGATAACCTTCTCCAACGCCGGACTTCTCGCTCCCCACCTGCAAAAGGAAAGAAATACAGTAGCAAATATGACAAGATTTTGTATTTCCTTTTTTTCATTTCCTTTTTTGGGTTATAAAAACCCCCAAATAAGTCTGTAAAACACACGATACACAGAAGCAAAAATATACAGAAATATTCACAAAAAAATACAGAATCAAGAAAAGGTTACTTTTTTTTCTTCTTCATTCCCGAATCTGCCCGCTTTTTTTATTATTTTTATTTCTTTTATTTTAGTTTTTTTTACATACAAAAAAGGGCTTTAAATAAAAAAAAAAACTAACCTTTGCCGACAACGCCGGCGACGGCGCCGGAGCCTCACCGGAGGGACTGCCGGAAATCGCCTGGAGGGGAGAGGGAGAGCTTTTTTTTTAAACTTTTCAGTTTTTTTTTAAGAGAATGGAGCAAATGATTTTTTTAGTCAAAAATTTAACTTATATAGTAATATCAAAACGATGTTGTTTTGGCTTAGGGTAATAAGCATCAAAATGACACCGTTTGGCCTTTACCCAAAATCCGACCCGACCTGACCCGAAGGATCCGCGTGTTTTAAAGCGAAAGGATTATTTGCGCTTTTAGCCCTTCCGCCTTTTTAACTATTTTCAATTTAATCCTTTCTTTGTTTTTGCTTGTAATTTCACCGCACAATTTTGATTTTATTTCAATTTAATCCTTTAAATAAATGGTGTCATTTTGAAAGGAGGGAATATTTTCCCTTTTAGCCCTTCCACGTCATTCGCGCTTTCAAATAGGTCCTTTTTTCCTTTTATTTCTTTTTAGATTCGCCCCAAATTTTTATTTTTAGTTCAATTTTGTCTTTTTTTTATTTCTTTTGTTTTTTTTATTTCATTATTAATTTTATTTTTAAATTCTTATTATAGTTAATACTATATTTATTATTGCTTTTACTATTATTTTAGCATTACCACTACTGTTTTTTTTATCTTATTTTTTTTATTAACTTTAGTATTATTATCATATTCATTTTTTTTATTATGATCATTAATTATATATATATATATTATTATAGCTATATTTATTATTATTATTATTAGTATTGTCATTATTATTATTTTTAGTATCACCATTATTATTACTATTTTCATTATTGTTGTTTTTATTTTTACTATTATTTGTATATTAACATATATTATTATTTTTATTATTATTAATATATTCTTATTGTACTACTACTATTATTTTTATATTATTATTACTATCAATTTTAATATCCTTACATTATTATATTATTATTAATACTATTTTTATTTTTGCTATTATTTTATCTTTATTTTCATTATTATTTTTATTTTATAATTGCTAATATTATTTTTATTATTATTTATTTATTAACATATTTCCATTTTTATTATTATTATTTTTATTACTACTATTATTATTATTTTATTATCTTTAAATTATTGTATATATTATTTATCTATTTGTTAATTTGATATTAGTTTTATTTTTGTTATTATTTTCTTTTCTTTTATTTATTTGTTTATTTATTTATTATTATTATTTTTACTTAATATTTTTATTATTTTTGCCTTCATTATTATTATTCATATAATCACCCACACTTTATTTCATTGAGTATATTGGCATTATGATTCATTTTTCATTTTATTACAATCATATTATATTTTCTTTGATGCATCAAAAATTTGGTTTTGAAATAAGCAAATACTCTGCGTTCTAGGGTTCGAAAGAAATCGTACCCTAACTTACTGGGTTTCGATTTTTCTCTTCGAGTCCAAAGAACTTGTTACTTTCTTTTTAAAAAAAGGTTAAATAAAAAACTTATTTCCGAGAATTCAAAATTGTCGTGTCCTAACTCATTGGATATGACGTTTTGTTATCTCGGGATAAGGATTTCAGAAAACAAGGCAATGTTTCGTGTTTGGAAGTTCGAGAAATTGTGCCCTAACGTGCTGGGTTTCGGTTTTTCGTTCGTCCAAATAATTAAATATCCTTTTAAGGAATTTTTTAAATCATGAGATGATTTTGGTTACGAGGGTTTAAAACATCATGTCCTAATGTGCTGGATGTGTATTCTTTCAGAACAAAGGAATCTCAAGTTCCAACTTAAATTGTTCAAGTTTTTAAAGAAATCATGTTTTCCAATCTTTTCGAATTTTCGACATTAGGACAATAACTAATCAATCCGGTACCAATTTTGGGCGTTACGAGGGTGCTAATTCTTCCTCGTACGTAACCGACTCCCGAACCCGTTTTCTTGAATTTCGTAGGCCAAAATCAATATTTTGAAATAAAATGTTTTATAAGGTGATCCGATCATACCTAAGCAAAAAGGGATTGGTGGCGACTCCATTTTCGTTTTTTAAAGTCGATCCCCGTTTTTAAAAAAAAATTAAAAATGGTTTCGACAGCCACATTAGTGAAAACACACCATATAGGACACGTTTTTAGGAGAGAAAACAAAAACGCATCCTACATGGCACATTTTCACTGCCACATTAGTAAAAACACACATTGTAAGATGCGTTTTCCTTTAACAGTACTATTCCAACAATAATTTTTTCAACTGCTAGTAGGTAGGAAAGTTCATGAAACCGATGCACATACACCACTTTCTATTACCATCACAACATTAGAAAGCGGGTCAAGATATGCAACCTTTCTGATGAAATGTGCATCCAATAATTTTTTTACTTCTTCTCTTACTACTTGGGTGCGAATCTTCTCTTTTTTATTTTATTTTTGCTTGATGGTCTTAGTAATCGCTTTAACGCTGAGAGAATGTACAATGACGTAGGTTCAATGCCCAACATATCAGTAGCTCATCATGTAAAAGTATTTAGATTCTCCCTGAGCAAACTCATCACCGTATTTCTCCTGTCTAGCCAAAGCGAAAGGTGTTTGCATTACCCTTTCTACGTTGTCATGATATAACTGTAAATCCTCTATTTGTTCTACAAGCTAAAATTTAAACTGATTTATTTCCTTTCCGACGTCTAGGCTTTCTAGATTTTATCATGCTCTTGTTAATGAGGTTTTCTTGGCCTTTCGTTCTCTGTTACTTTCATTGAAAGACTTTAATGCTCTAGAATTCTGACTTTGTTGGGTTTATTAAAGAGAAATGATGTGACATTTTCTCACATTTGGATTGCATATAGCCTATTCCCATCAAGGTAGGGAGCTTTGCCTATACAGAAAGTTGCCAAAGTGAGCTTGGCCATTTCATCAGTGGCCATCCAACAAGGGTATCGTATTGGGGTGGCTGGTCTACAGCCAAAAATTCTACCATGATAGTGGTAGTGTGTCTCTCATTACCCATAGTATCTGGGAGAGTAATCGAGAAATTCACCTCAATGAGCTAGTTGGCAAAGCTGAAAATGAAATTTGCCCTCTTCAAGTCTCATTCTGAAAGACCTATCTTCGAAAAGACTTCCTAATGTAGCACCTCCACCACACTCACTATCTAGTGGAATAATAACTTTTAAAATATGCAAAAGAAATTTAATTTACTTGTTAAAAAATTATAATGTTATTTTTAAATTAAAATTTATAAATCACAATGCTAGCTACCAACTAGAAATAAATTCAGCCAACATTACAAGCAATTGTATGTATGAAAATTTATTTGATACACTATCAGTAGAGGTGTTCATGGGCCGGGCGGCCCGGCCCGGCCCGAAGGCCCGACTGAAATTTGGGAGGGTTTGGGCAAAAATATAAGCCCGGAAAATGGGCTTGGACAAAAAATAAGGCCCGTTTAAAAAATGGGCCGGGCCTTGGGTAAGGTATTTTTGGCCTGGCCCGGCCCGGCCTGACCCGAATTCACTAAATGACAAAAAAAATCTGCTATTTTTTTATTATTTTTGAATGTTATTTTCTTGTTGTTTTCTCCCTATTTTGCTACCATATTACTATTATGTTGCTATTATTTTGTTGTTATTGATTGAATATTGTATAAAACTTATTTTATTGTTAATTTTGTTATTATTTTAAAGGCATTTGTTAATTTTATTATTATTTTAGAGGTATTTGCTTGTTAAGTTACATCTATCTTAGTGTTATTTAAGTCTACATATTTTTTTAAAATTTATTTTCAATTTGTTGGGAAATATTTATTTTGATTTTTTTAGTATTTTTGATGTATTATATATATTTAAAAATTATATAAAATAATATAAAAATTTAATACAGTAGGCCGGGCAGTTTACCCGGGTTTTAGCATTTTTATATGGGTCGGGCTTGGGAAAAAATTTAGGCCCATTTTTTGGGCCCGACCCGGCCCGAGCTAGATGAATGGGCCTAATTTTTTAGCTGAGCCCGGCCCGAAACTAGCCCGGCCCGGCCCATGAACACCTCTAACTATTAGTAGAATCTTTTAGATCTACCGATAATATTTAATAGATGACACATACTCCCATTTAGGGTGTAATAAAAAATAAGTATTAAAAAATGAATATGTAACTGTATTTGAATCAAAGTAGTCAATATCGTATCGATGGACATACCGTTTTCCTATTGGTATTGTACGTACATATTTCGGCATACCGTTAGCTTCTAATAATAAGATCATTCCATACTATGTATATAACAATCCATAATTCAACAAATCCAATGAACCTGATTATTGCAATTGCTCATAATACCCTATTTTAATTTAGCTTCTAATTAGCTTCTGGAATCTATTTCTTAGTTAAATGTCACTTTTTACTAACTAGAATAAATAATAAATATTTAAATATATTTTAAAATTATTTTTTTGTACCAGTCAATACACCATATTCTGATTGGTACGGGCATAATTAACTAATATGGCAAGTAACGATCAAAATTTTTATCGGAACGAAACCTAAAGTTAGTTGTTCCGGTTTACTACCATACTTATAAACCATACTTATGAAGTGAAGTATTTCATTGATAATGTATCAAATACTAACCTATATATATAATAAGATATTAAACACTTAACTGCTTTCATCGACTGCATGTATGCATATGGTGATATTGTATGTATAAGGATTATTAAATTAGCAAAGCAAGATGTTAATAGCTGTGCTCTGGTGAATGCTGGTCATTCTTCGTAGACTAGAAGGGTAATAGATCATATGGATGCATGTGAGGGTGATGAGTATTTTGAACTTTATGGTGCTACTATTATGGAAACTTTAAGATGTACATGGAACAAAAAGAAAACAAGTGAATAGCCTCCTTCAACCTCTCTTATATTCCCCCCCTCAACTACTCCTCCTAATTAATTTCTTTCTTCGGTTCAGCTATGCAAAGTGGACAAATCTGTACGTATAGAGTTAATTTGATGGCTTAATTTGAGATTATAAGATCCTCCTTCCATAAGGACAAAACCAAAAAACCCAGAGTTATTGAAGGGAATAACTTATTTTTCTTAAATGTTGGTATAATTCTTTTAAAAAAATGTAAGTATCGAATCTTGCATTAAAAGACAAGTAGAGAAGATATTTTTGATGAGAATAAATGACAACAAAGTTCCATAGCAGCTGCTATTTCATATTTGATGTACACATCTCAATGGTTGAGAAAGCAATATCTTAATTCACCCTCAAACTTTTTTGTTTTTTGTTTTGGACATTAATGAATAAACTAACTTTGCCACCATAAAAGTAGATCGCATTAAATAGCCAGCTACGTTGGGCGAGAGAGAAATAAAAAAGCCACCTACTTTTGTTTATCAATAAATTTAAGGGTAAACTATAAAAATAGTCCTTTTGTTTGTCTCAGATTACATATTAGTCACTTATGTTTGAAATGTTACGTTTTAGTCACTTGCGTTATCGTTTTGTTACGAAGTGGTCACTCTACCGTTAAACTTTGTTACCTCTCTAACGGCGGTCTTACGTGGCAGTCCAAATGGGTTTTAAATGTCTACTTGGATGTCCTATGTGGCAGTCCAAATTAAATTTATTTAATTAAAAACCTATTTTCATCCCAGTAACTAGTCATCCAAGTTGACATTTAAAACTCATTTGGACTGCCACGTAGGATTGCTATTAGGGAAGTAACAGAGTTTAACGGTAAAGTGACTACTTCGTAACAAAATGATAACGTAAGTGACTAAAATGTAATCGAAGGCAAACAAAAGTGACTATTTTTATAGTTTACCCTAAATTTAATTCAGCATATTTTAGCTTTAATTTTTTTATCCTTTAGTTAAATTGATTTTTTTTATGAAAAAATTTATTTACATGATAATTTATTTAGCCCTTTAATTTTATAAAAAAAGTTATTTTAGTCATTTATTAAAATTTTCATCTTTTTTAGTCTTTGAACTTGTATTGTTTGCTTTAAATCACCCAAAAATGAATGAAAAAAATCAAGATATGTTAACTTTGCTGACGTTTCAATCCATGTGTATGTCACATTGATAATTAATTAATTTTTACAAATTAAAATATTTTAAAAAATTATATTTTATATATTTAAAATAATTTTCATTTTTAAATATATTTTTATTTTTTTTTGAATTTTTTTAAAATTTTTAAAAGTAATTACTTGTCCATGTGGCAATCCACATCAACAAATTTAACAGACATAAACTTTTTGATCTATTTTGGGATGATTTGATAAATAACGCAAGTTTTAAAGCTAAAATTAGTAAAATAATTAAATCGGTGGCTAAAATGATTTTTTTTAATAAAATTGGAAGACCAAATAATTCATTATGCCAAACTGATTTGACTCTTAAAATTTTAATGACACTAATTACTTGTAACTTATAAAAAATTTAGAAAAATATATAATAATGTAAAAAAATAAAAAAATTCATAAGTGTTTTTAAAAAAAATCTACCTTAACAATACATGTGAATTTGAAAATTGCTACATCAAAACTATTAAAATTTTAACAATCTAGTCCGTCTTATGTAAAAAAAGACAATTTAATTAAAATTTAAATGTTGAGAATTAAAGTGATTAAAAAAAAGAAAAAAAGATAAAATAAATAAATGTTTAATAAAATTAAAATGCAAAAAAAATAATCAAAATGAAGCATTCGCTACAATGGTAAAGTTGAGGTTATATGTTATGTTGATGGTAGAGATTCAAATATTATTATTTACAATTTTTCAATGGTTTTATTTAATATGTAAAAAGATAAAATTACCCTTAAAAGAATATAAGTCATTTCAAATATGTAAGAGTAGTTTAGTAATTTTCTCAATTAAGTTAGTGTCTAATTGACTTTAAACACTAAACTTTATCAAGGGTTTTATATAATAGTATAGACATGCAAACAATGTAGGTGAAATTGCAATGTAAAAAAAATGTCAAAATAAAGCTTTAGTTGAAGTGGTAAAAAAAATATTTTATAAATAATGGAGGCATGGATTTAAATCTCAATATTTGCAATTTTTTATTGTTTTTTAAAATGAAAAAGAAAAAAAAACTTATAATAATACAACTTATTTAAAATATTTAAGGTCATTTGAGTAATTTTATTAATTGAGTTGGTGTTGAGTTAACTCGTTACACCAACTCACTCACACATTTGAATAATAGTAGTATAGATATACAAACAATGTGTAATAACAATGTATAAAAAAAAAATTAGTATAATTATTTTGTTGAAGTGGTAAAAAAAAGATTTTATAATGTTGGTGGCTTAGGTTCAAACCTCATCGTATGTAATTTTTTACCGACTTTATTAAAAATATAAAAAGATAAAAGTACATTTACAATAATATAATTTTATTTATACATGAATGATATTTTCATAATTTCCTTAAACGAATTAGAAACCAGTTGAGGGTAACACTAAATTAAGGGTTTAAATAATAATATGATATACTAGTTTTAAAGTCATATGTTACCCACGTGATATAGTAATTTAATTTTTTATTACAATATATTAAAATAAAATTTTAAATTTAAATTTAAATCCAAAATATAAATAAAACATAACATAAGATTTAAATCTCAATATCAATACAAAATTATAATTTTTTTATATTTTAATGTTTTTATCTTTAATTATACATAAATTATTTAAAACGTGAATATTATATTATTTTATTAATTAAATTTGATGTATTTTCAATTTGGTATTAACAGAATTGGTTTTCATATTAAAAACTGATTGATATTTATAATATATATTCTACTTAATTAATAAGTTTTATATTATATAGCATTTACTATAGTGTTTGCCCAAACACTTTATCATTAATTGATTGAAAAATTTTGTAATTTACTGCTATGTTAAACATCACATTCTATTAATTTATAATTGCTTATTTTAAAATTATTAGTGCTGAGACAAACATTTTGATTTGATTATATGCTACAACTAATAGTGCATCGAACTTTATTATTTGCTATGTTTAAAGATGGAAATTTTTGAAATAAAATCTTTAGAGTTTGATTAATATTGATATTGTGAAAGTATGCAAATCCGGCTATGAAGTTCGATCCATTTAGAGAAACTTATCTTAAATATTAGATTGGATCAAGCAATCAGATCTCTTGAATTGTGGATACTGGATCAGGACGACATTGAAGACACATCTCTAACAGTCCACTTTAAATTAGTCTTTATTATTGTATTGTATCTTGTTATTTTAGTTGTTGTTTAATAAGGGAATTGATTGTAATTAATCTTTAGTATGCTAGTAAGTCTCGAAACTCTTATATATTTGAGAGACTTGTATAGGTTTTGTATAGAATATTGAGAGAATTTATCTATTAACTGTGGAATGTATTTTTGAGAGTGCAATTGAGAAAGTAAACACAATTTGTTTACTGCTTAAGTTCTTAGAGGAAGAACTTACAGGTGAGTGATCTTGATCTTTAAGTACAAAAGAGAGGATGTTATAATGGGGTGTGATAAAACTTGAATCACTTGTTGTATTGAGTCGAAAGATAATGAATTTAATCACTTCGAGTTAGGCTCTGCAGACGTAGAAAAACCGAACTATATAAACAATTTTGTATGCCTTATTTTTGTTGTGTTTATCGCAATTCCATCTTCATTGGCAGCTGTAGCCATCACTTTCATTTAAGAAGTCTATTTTTCTTAGTAATTAACAATTGTCTATTTCAATAATTGATATCAAAGCCTCTCACTTGACATGAAAGGATCTTCAGTTGATTATCCCCTATGTTGGAATGTTCTAACTAAGCTTATTAGAAAGCGAGAATGAAAGCTTTCATCAAGTCCCACTGATAAGAAAGCATAACACATTGTTTTCACTGGATCGCAACCATCTATGGTTGAGATAGAAGTAGGGAAAACTCCAAAGTCTAAATTAGCTTGGTATGCTATCTTTTGTGGAGTAGATGCACAAGAGTGTAAGAGGACTTTAAAGTGTATAATTGCTAATGAGGCATGAGACATCCCTGAAAATGCTCATGAAGAAACCAACATAGCAAGTCAATCTAGGATGCAAATGTTAACCACTAAATTTGAAACCCTGAGAAAGTAGGATTCAAAAACTATTGGTGAATTCTATGCAAAGCTTTGTGATCTGTTGAATTAGGTATTTTCTTTTGGAGAAGAATATTCCAACTCCAAGTTGGTCAGGAAGGTGTTGAGATTGTTCCCTGAGAGTTTTGCTATCAAAGTCATTGTCATCAATGAGGCAAAATATCTAGACAATCTGAGGATTGATGAATTAATTGGATCATTGCAAACCTTTGAAATGAACCTAGATAAAGCCAAACGAAACAAAGCCAAAGGATAAAAAGGAGTATTGCTTTCAAGTAACAGATGTAGTGCCTATTGTCGACTGCACTACAATTAAAGTGTTGGAAAAAATTCGGTTCAAAAACGATTTTCTTACATAGCAAAAAATAAAAATTTTAAAAATCGAGTTGGTTTGTGATATTTATAGCAATAGACCCTTTACTGAAATTGCACCTGTGTTTTCGATTGGACGGATCCTTATCATTCCTGGCTTTCAACTGAACGACCTTCTTTGCTATCCTCATATCACAAACTACTTCAAGCATGGGCTCGAACGATTCGAATCAAGCATAGAATCAGAAATAGTTTTCTTTACTTTTAATGTGAAAGCAAAAACTCTCTCTTTAATAGAAATCGGTAGAATTGTTATTCCAGAAAATAAAATTTATATTTAGAGAATAAAACTCTCATTATTTTTGGGCAGAATAACAATATCTTAGAACTTCTGTATTTAGCCCTACCAGTACCATCTATTTATAGGGAAAAGAAGTGAACTTGTTAAATTGTAGAAGTTTATTTCAAATAGAAAAACGAACTCCTAGTTTAACTAGAAGTATACAGGGTGACAACCCTAGTTAAAACTAGGGTTTGCCGTCCCTCTCATCAAACGTGAGGGCTTTTGGGCCTCTTCCATATCGAGTCCAATTACAAATACTTATCGGACTTTTAACCCAATACTTTATAATTCGATCCAACCCAATATTAGTTTTTCTATTTCCCAAAATAAACATCTCAAATTAATTTTCTAGTTAAATAATTTCCTCAACCCAATTCTAATTCCATTAAAATCATGATGACTTTACCATAAAAGAATCTATGAGAAAATATATTTAATATTTCTACATTCAATGGATTCACTATGACCAAATGATTTATTTCCATTTTCAAACTTCATTTAATTTGAAAACCATAAATTCATTTCCAGTCAATTTCATTTTGGAGAAAACCACATTCATTTCCAAATGTTTCTCATTTATCCATTTTTAATATTTCTATCCATTTATGTTCATTTGATTCAACATGCAATTCATTTTTTTGTTTCAATGAGCTACTGGAGGGACTGGTTGGACATATGCGATTAGGGCTCAAATGATTTATAATTAACTTCCAGGTTTTCGCCTATTAATTAGTTACGAAATCATTCCACTGTAGTATTGTGACTGAACTCTCCCTAACGACATACCATTCACAAGCAACTCAATCATTTTTCATCCAATGACTTTGTCATAAGTGTGTTACCCTCATAAGATATCATTAATCTCTTTGGGATAAATCTGTTCTCCCAATATGATCCTATTTTATCTCATGGTAACCATTACATCTTCCTTCATAAAAACTCAATTACTATAAAGTAATAATCAAGTCATCCATCACAAAGAAAAACAACCGTGGCCATATTTACTTTTCATCAACCATGTAATGCCAATGAGAGGATATCATTGACCTGTTTTTTTTGGGCTATGAATTCCACTGTTGTGAATGGCGCTACATACTTCGAAAGTCGTATACCCAACGCACCAATTTTTGGTTCCTTATCTATTTGAACTCATGCTTTTACTTACATCAAAGTATATGAGTCATGCATACATAGTCCGTCATCCACTCAAGGTTTAGGTATACCACACTATGAACATCATAAGTGAATAAATCCATAAAAGGATTCGGGATCTATTCTTTTTAGGTCCAGTCTGATATACTGTCAGTCCAGTCAGTCACATCTATATCTCTATCTTTTGGGAGTTATCTGCTTCGGTGCCTAAGACAAGACATCTCCCCAATTGGACTTGATAGACGACATATTAGTCTTTCAATCGGTTTGCTCATTTCCAATTAGACCAATGACATGTTTAGATTCATCTACTAATATAAGTTGTCTTTCAGTATTACGATCCAACCACGTAATACTGCTTAGTATTAGTTTAAACATTAAACAACCAGTGAGCCAATATTTGCTTCTATTTTGCTTTGCATGCAAAAATCACATGAGGAAAATTATACAAGGTATGTTAATGTAATCCATGAATTTTTTTATTAACCGATTTGTTCAAAAAAATTACTGTAACGCCCCAAATTTTGGGCCTAAAAGATTTGGGCCCTCGGCTTGGGAGCGCCTAAAATTCTTGAGAGCAAGAAAACGACACGAATGCATGTTAGTACTGTTGGGTTAGCAATATTGGAGTATTTGAGGGTTTTTAGGAAGCCTGGGTTCGAGTCTGGGCCTTGGAAAATTTTTAGTTTTTGCTCTTAAGTGGAATTGGCTGTTAGCAGTTAGGACTTAGGTATAAATGTGTGTGATTTTGTGTCACAAGAAGAGCTTGTGACCCAGTGGTAGTGGCGTCATTATGGTGGCAAGGGGATCTTGAGTTCGAATCCCATGACATGCAAATAGGGGGCTTTTATTTTATGATTTGGTGGTGCGAGAGGTAGAGTTTGAATCAAACTCTGCAGAGGAGGTTGGAGACTTGGTCAACAAATTCGAATGGGAGGCTGGGAGCAATTCAAGGAGGATTTGGTGGAGAGTTTGAGGGAGTTGGATTGTGAGGGGAGTCTTGGCCGGTTGGGAGAGCTTGAGTAAAGGAAAATTCGGCCAAGGGTGGGGCATTTGGTGCATTTTCGGCTTTGGGAGAGTGTAGAGGTGCCAAATTTTCTCTGTTATTTTCGGGTGTTATTTTCGCATCTTGGCACATTTTTCGACCATTCGGGTCTTTGTTCTCTTCATCTCTATTCTCCGCTGCTGCTCACTTTTTGCCGGAACATAAATATCGAGTGCCCAGTTTTGATCAATCCTTTGAAGTCATTCTCTCATCTCTTCTCTAATCACTTCTTCCATAGCCGACCCTCTTGTGCTTCCATCTCTTTTTTTTTTCAAACTTCGTTTTTCCCTTCTCTATTAGGCCAAATCTACATACTCCCTTCTTCTCAAATCTTTTTGTTCTCCGTGGTTAGGGCCGAACCTTCTTGATTGACTACTGCCAATATTCGTTGGTTATCGATTTTGGTAAGGGGGTTGCTTCAACCACTTTATTATTCCGTTATTTGCAAAGATTTCTTTTGACTCTATTAACAAGCTTCGATTTTCCCTTTTTATTTTTCTACTGGGGGCCGAATGTTTGATGGTTTCTAACAACTTTTATGTTACCAAATCATGTTAGGAGGGGGAGATCGCCCTTGATCAGCAGGGAGGCGCTAGTATCTGTTAATCCTAGTAAGGTGAGTGATTGTGGTTTAAGTTAATAACGGTGGTGGATTAAGTGTATACGTTAACCTGATTGGAGTAATCTGATACGATATGTTGGTGGATTGTAGGATTCGGAGAGCGTGGATCTTATCTAGCCTCGCGAACAAGTGTGTAATTGTATGCCGCTTTCGACAATAGGCTGAAAAGCTGAAAGTACGTAATGGTTATACTGCTAAGATTGTAGAGTCGGCTGAATGTCGAAAAGCCAAAAATATGGCGTGTGATGCCACATGAGCGTGCGAGCGTGCGTGTGGTTAACCGAGCCCATGAACAAGGGCGCTAGACTGTAGGAACCACCACGAGCGTTCTCGTGGGCTTAGGCCGTAATGGGCCTCGTTGGGCCGAGATGGGTCAAGTGGGCCCAATGGGCTCATGGGCCTCGCATGGGTAAAAATTCACGATAGGGACAAACAATGGATTGGGCTGTGAAGTTCGCATAGCTGTGACTGAAATTGGGCTGAATGGGCCCATACGCGCGTGTGGGCCCACTTGGGCCGAATAGTGGGCTTTGGGCCCAACTCCACTATTTTGGCCTTATAAGCCATTCGAGTCGTTCGAGACGACAGTAGGCCATTAGAAAGGTTTGCAAAATTATCGAAATACCCCCGGTTTGCAAAATTACCGAAATACCCCCGATTTGCAAAATTACCGAAATACCTCCAATTTGCAAAATTACCCAAATACCCCCGGTTTGCAAAATTACCCAAATACCCCCAGTTTGTAAAATTATCAAAATACCCCCAGTTTGCAAAATTACTGAAATACCCCCAGTTTGCAAAATTACTGAAATACCCTTATAGGGTAAAATGACTGTTTTGCCCTCGTGGGTAAATGATTGTTTTATGCTATGTTTTGACTGACCTGAGCTATGATTTGTCTGTCTTTCTAGAGTATGCCATGTGATTTATATATATGTGCTTTGCATACATGACATACTGCATGGGATTGGGATTTTGGAATTGGAGGAAGTGATTGATCTGTTAGGGTCGCACGGGTTGCCTGAGACGACTGTGTACCCGCCGATTTGATTATTAGGGTTGCACGGGTCACCCGAGACAACTGTGGACCCACCGATTTGATAGGGTCATACGGGTCACCTGAGACGACTGTGGACCTACCAACGGCTTTAAGCCGCTTATATTCTAGTAGCTCTGCTGCGATATCAGTTGGTGCCACAATCGGTGCTAACATTGGTGTGCTGGCTAGGTGGGTCGATTTTATCCCCACATGGTGTGTTGGTTGGTACGGGTGGTGTGCTGGCTGGATTAGGGTGGGGTGCATTCTTACACTATTGCATTTCTGTTTATGAGATCCGATACTGATATGGGCTAGTCCCAAACGATTCTGTTATAGGCCGAGACCCAAACGATATTGCAATGGGATTAGGCCCACTGAAACTATACCGTGAATGAATAGGGCTCAGGCCCAGACTGCTTCTAAATTCTATTTATCTGACTGACTGTTTTTATATTAGGGGATTACACACTGAGTTTTCGTAAACTCACCCCGTTGTTTTTAACTGTGCAGGTAATCCCCAGACTTAGACGGATCGGAGCTGTGAGGGACTCGGAGATGGCCACACAACTGCTTCTGTTTTTCCATTAAGTTATTCATAAGTACTTTATTTTGGTATGGTTTGTAATAAGGCCTCTTAAAGTTTTCGAATTTTAAATTTTAGGTTTGGTTTTATTTTAATTTATATCTATTAGAAGTAAATCGCATTTTTTCCAAAATGATTACTGTTTTCAAAACACTACGTTACAACAACTGTTTTCGGTTATCACATTTCCACAACGTTTTAAAAAGCTTCCGCAGTTGAAGGAGATTTTGAAGGAAATCAATAATGTTTTAAAAGTGAACAACCGTTTTCAATTAACCCCATTTTGAAAATAAACGAACGCAAGCTGAGGTTTTACACAAGTTTTAAATGGCAAGAAGTTTTTAAATATTAAGAAGGGTTTTCAACGAAAATATGGTTTTCGAAAAATAATTCAATGTGACACGCCAGATTCGGGCCTAACTTCTAGGCCGGGTTTGGGGTGTTACAATTACAAGTTTACAAACAAATATACTATACTCAGGGCACCAAATCCAATATAAAGACCTTCAAGAACAAATTGATTTGCTTTTCTTTTATCTACATTGATCTAACATTAAAAGATGATAAAACTTAGACTTAAATTCATTTTCCATTATTGTGGTATGCTTGGTCATATTAGACCATGATGTTTCAGATTGTTGCATGATCTAAGATGGAAAAGTGCAGTGACCACTTTACCTAGCACATTGCATGTGAAGAAACGTAGTTTATTTGGAAAAGAATAATGCAATATTCTTGCTGGTAGCACATCAATCCTTAAAATCTACAATGGATGATGTTTGGTATTTTGATAGTGGCTACTCTCACCCCATGATAGACAACTAATTATACTTGATTTTGAAGAACAATATCCCAGCCGAGTCACTTTCAATAATGAGAAGAAGGGTCATATTCTTGGAAAAAGAACTCCTAATGTTCCTTAAATGTTTTTTCTTGTTGATGGCCTGAAAGCTAATTTGGTAAGTATTAGCCACCTATGTGTCCAGACATATTTGTTAATTTTAACAAAGAAAAGTGCTTAGTTTCATCAAAATCAAATGAGAAGATCACGGAAGGGGCTCAAAATATTGATAACTGTTATAGAGTAGTTCAATCCATCACTTTTAACAAGTGTCAAAATAAGAGTTGTGGCATGAAAATCTCAGCCACATTCATTACAAAGCTTGTAGTGGATTCTTAAAAGAGAAGTAACACAAGGAGAGTCATCAACAATTGTCAAATATCCAAACCATTGCACCACTCGAGCTATTCCATATGGATCTTATTGGACCTATGTAAGTTGAGAGCATTGGTGGAAAACACTATGTCTCGCTGTGTGTGTGTGTGTGTGTGTGCAGATGACTTCTCAAGGTACACATGGGTAAGGTTTCTCAGAGAAGAGTCAGATACATTTGAAGAATTTAAAAAACTATGTAGGAGATGTATAAATGAAAAGCACCAAATCATTGGGATGATTAGAAGAATCAAAAGTGATCTTAGATACGAGTTCAAGAATGAAAGCTTGTCCAATTTCTACGATGAGGAAGGAATCAAACATAAGTTTATTGTTGTCAAGATACCACAACAGATTGGAGTTGTAGAACACAAGAATCGCACCATACAAAAGATGACGCAAGTGATGTTCAACAACAAAAAAGTTGCTCAAAGGTTTTGAGCTAAGGCAGTGAACATGCAACCTATATGATCAACAGGGTTCTTATTAGACCAAAGGCCCGTATGACACCATACGAGATGTGGAAAGAGTGGAACCCAAATGTTAAGTATTTCCATGTTCTTGGAAGTACCTACTACATCTTGAAGGATCGAGAATATCAGGGTAAGTTTGATTCAAAGATTGATGAAGAAATCTTTCTGGGACATTCAAGTATTAGCAAGGACTTTCGAGTGTATAATAAAAGTACTCAGAATGTTATGGAATCATTCAATGTGGTGGTGAATGATGATGGAACAGGAGAAGACAGAAAATATGAAGTTGTTGAATTGTCACCTGCCTGGCCCGTTGAAGTGGTCGTTGCATCTAGCATTGAGAATGTCATGTCGCTAAAACACATGAAGTTGAAATTTTGAATCTTGTAGATGATAGCAATGAAGATGTTCAGCTACCTCAACCTTCTTCTAGGGTTGAAAGAATCATTTAGTTGATGACATCAATAGGGATATTAATGGTGGGTTTCGAACTAGAGGATGGCCAAGGCAAAATTATTGAGATATGGTAAGATGTGCTTGGTATACCTCTCAAATTGAGCTTAAACGTGTTAAAGATGTCTCGAAAATAATTACGATCATTAATTGTGAAAAATATAACGTCGGTAATGACAACTATATCGCAAAGAAAAGAGAAATAAAAATAAAGAACACACAAATTTTACGTGGAAACCCTTTCGAGAAAAAACCACGGGCAGAGGAGAAGAAAATTCACTATGTCGAATTCGACAAAAAAAATTACAAGAGGAATAGACTATGTCTATTTATAGGCTTGCAAAGCCATATTCTAATATTGTGTAGTAAGATTGAAACACCTTATTCTAATCAATATAAAATAGATGGAGTTTAATAAGGTTTAAAAAACCTTATTCTAAAATAAAATAAAAGAAGTATAGTTCTATATGGATTTTACTTTTATTTTATTTTACCACTGTATTTTATTTAAATAAGGATTCGGATCACTTAATTCTAACAATCTCCACCTTGACACGAATTCTCAATGAACAAGTTCTTCATCGCGAACTCTCAACGAACAAGTTCTCCACCTCTTCCATAAAACTTCTTAAGGGTTTAACTTCAACAATGAACACCAACCAAATCTAAGCAATGCTCAAACTTGGTTATAGGAAGTGACTTAGTCATCATATCTGCAGGATTTTCATGAGTACTAATTTTGCTCACAACAATATCACCATGAGCAATAATATCACGAACAAAATGATACCAAACATCAATGTGTTTTGTTCTCTCATGAAACATTTGATCTTTTGTAAGGAAGATTGCACTCTGACTATCACACAATACTTTACCGATTTGAAGGTCTTCATTGAGTTCACTAAAGAGTCCCATCAACCAAATAGCTTCTTTACAAGCCTCAGTAATCGCCATGTACTCAGCTTCAGTGGTAGACATGTAACAGCCCAATTTTGACCCTAATCGAAACAGTGGTTTCGGGACCACAAATCCGAGTCCAAAAAATATTTTAAAAATATTTTCAATGTTTATTATATGTGAATTTGCTTGTGTTAAATTTCCGTGTTTTAATTTCGTTGTTTGAGTGTCCGATTAAATAAAATGGCTTAATCGCATAAAATGAAAATTTGATGGTTAGTTGTTAAAGTGCTTAATTGTTGATGTCTTTTTAATATGGAGGATTTATGTTGCAAATAGCCCATTTTGTAATTAGTGGACGGCATTAAGTGAATATATATGTTTTTATATGTTAAATTTATAAGTTAAAAATTTATATTAGTAAATAATATAATATAAAGTATATATATAATAAAACAAACATTAAAAAGCCATGTTCATCTTTTTTAATGGCTTATGACCGAAACCAAAGAAAAGAAAAGAAAGAAATATAAGCTAAGGTATTCGGCCATTGTCAAGGTTGATTAAGGTATGTAACTAGCTCGGTTTTTGATAATTTTTACATTTTTGAGATCGTTGCTATGAAATGTACAAAACCCATGCTTCAATTTTTTATTTTGATGAATATTTTAAGTTAGGCCATTGATGAATTCATGTGATTTTTGTTGTTAGATGATAGAATATGGAAGATATGTTTTGAATTAACATGTTTTGTCTTTGGATTTTTGATAATTTTAAGTAATTTGGACTAAATTGGAAAAATAAATTTTTGAGGGACTAAAATGTGAAATAAATGAAATGTATGGACTTGTATGAACATAGGTAATATTCAGCCAAGCATGGGTAATGTGAAATTTTGTGTATTTTGTGTTTTGTGCAACAGGGACTAAATTGTAAAAAGTGTGAAATGTCAGGGGCAAAATGGTAATTTGCCCATTTATTTGTTTTTAGACTAAATTTAATAGAATGGTGTTTAAATAAGTTTAATTTGAATATGTTTAGATCAAGAACCAAAGAAATCAGATTTGGACCGGGGAAAAATGAAAGTAGTCAATTAGTCGATTTTACTGTCCGTCGACGTCCGAGGTAAGTCAATAAGCATTTAAATGTTGTTATAATTATGAATATATATTTGTTATGTGATAATTTGAATTATTTTATTAAATTCATGTCATAGCCAAATATGAATTTGAGAAATAGACTATATTCCGAGTTCAATTTGATCGAGATTCAATGTCCGAAAGCCCCGTACGAACCCTAGGAATAGTTAGGATACATATGTCATGACATAGGATATCCGATATGTGTTATCGTGTAATACCACGTCTGGGACGTTGGCATCGACTTGTGTTTACGTGTAAGACCATGTCTGGGACATTGGCATCGTATTTGATTCGTGTAAGACCTTATCTGGGACAGTAACATCGATATGTGATTACATGTAAGACCACGTCTGGGACGTTGGCATTGTACAAGGTTGTAACATCTTAAATTTACGGGCCTATACATTTAGTGTAGGGATAGGTTTACTATGTTAATTTAATTGATAGTGGTCTAAATTTGGGCTTAGAATTAGGCAAAAAGGCCCGGATTAAAGTGGCATCATTAACAGTTAAAAAGGAACAAGTTTTGGGTCGCAAGGAGCCCATGTTTTAGGCCAAATTCGGCACTTTAAATGAAGAGAGGGTGACGCCACACACAAGGAATTAGGGGCCCAAGTATTAAGTTTAATGAGGCCCAAATGTTTTAATTTAAGTGAGTTAAATTTGGCATTAGGGATTAGTAGAGGTGGACAGCTACAAGGCTATAAAATAGGAGAATTTATGTGGATTTTTAAGTGATAATATCATAGATAAAAAGGAGAAAAGTTAGGAGCTTATCTTCAAGGGAAGTGTTGGCGAAAAATCCACCACCTAGAGGAGTGTAAAATTTGGCTCTTGCATGGCAAGGAGGGTGCCAAATTTCTCCTCTCTTTAGCTTGAATTTTAAGGCGCGTTTTGGTTTTTAGCAAGAGGTGCTAAAATATCTATAAATAGGGGCTAGCTCCTTGATTACGACACTGAAAACCCTAAATTTCTCTCCCATTGTACCAAATTCCCTAGCCTCTCCTCTCTAATTTCTTTTCTCCAATTTCTTTAAAAGCCAAACTCTTCTCCACTTTTTCCTTCTTGTGCCGATTTCTCTAGGAAGCCAAGCATCCATAGTCTTTTCTTCTATTCATCCTATTTGAGAATTAGTTCTATACTTCCTGCATTTAAATCTTCCATGGGCATTGCCGAATCCTCTCTCTGCTAGTGCTGGCGAATCTCCTATGCTAAGGAAGCTTAGTCGACTAGACCTAAAAGCCGAAAATCATAAGTCTCCAATTTGAGATTTCAAGGAGAGGCCTATTTTCGCAATTGTTCCAGCTTTTAAGCAAGGCTATAGATTGAGGATAATAGATCCAGATAGCAAGGACATCGACTAAGAATTTTGGATTTCGCAATATCAGGTGTGTAATTCTCCACACCATCTAGATCTGTTTGATTAATATATGAAAATAAGTATTACATGTTTTGTTAAATGCCAAAACCCCAAGCATATTGACGGAACCCAAAGAGGGTAAAGCAAATCACCAGGTTAGTAAATGATCTGATTAAATGTTATAAGTATACTGATTTTATGTGATTGCATGGGTTGGGTTTGATGAAAGGAGGAAGTTATATGTTGTAGCGGTTTTTACCGTGATTTGTTGTAGCGGCTTCTGCCGTGATCTGTTGTAGTGGCTACGGCCATGATTTGATGATGAGCAGCACGACTGCCATCAAGGCATGTAGCGGTGTGGGTTGATTGTAGAAATTCCCAATGGTGTGAATGGCTGGTACGGGGGCGTGTAGCAGATGGACACCTAGGATATAGGTTGGGCTTTGCATATTATTTTTGTTACTTATATTTTGATTATTCTGTTTTATGGGGCTAAAAGCCCAAATCTAATGGTGCATGAGGGTTGCACACTGAGTCTCGCGACTCACCCTTTAATTTTAACCATCTCAGGTGACACTTAGGGCATCGGACCGGGTGGGAGAGAGTGCAAGGTGGCCATGCGACGAGCTTTGAGAATTCAGCAAAAGACTTAGTCTAATATTTGATTTTCATTTAATTAATGAGTTCAAATTTCTTTGTAATAAGGCCATGGGCCACTAGACTACCATTTATGTTTTGGGATTTTGTTGGGCTTTTATTACTGGGTTTTAAGTTTTACGTTTTCAATTAAGTTAAGACCTGCATGAAATTTCGGTTTTTATTTAAAATCTACCAAGATAATTGGTTACTTAATATTTTATACTTTAATGAATTATTAAGCTTTCGAAATAAAGGTGTAAACCTAGTAATTTTTTTCCAAAATGCGACATGTTATGTAAAATCTCTTAAGTGACATACCAGATCCGGTTGTAGCGTTTGGGCCGGGTTTGGGGTGTTACAGAGTTTCCTACTATCCGCGTATCCTTTTTAATTCCGAACGGTTCAACGGGCAATCATAAGTTAAGATCTAGTGTAAATCAAGATATAAATGCTCAGGTATGTATTCATACTAAGATATGAAATTAAGGTAAGTAGTGTTCTTAAAATTATATTATAAAGTTACATGTAATATGATTTACGTGATGGTATATTTGATTATGTGAGTATTCGGCCTATTGATGTGTATGTATTGTAAAAAGAAATGGTATATTATACTAATGATTAAGAGTGTATTCGGCCAAAGTAGAAATTATGCATAACTTATATGTTTTGATATATGAAATTATATTAAAAGGGTATATGATTGATAATAGCTTATTTTAGTTTGAATAGATAAATTTTGTATTTGATTAAATGTTAATTTGCTTATGACTTACTAAGCTTAAATAGCTTACTGTGTGTGTGTTTTGTTTACATCTGTTTTATAGATTTTGGATACACGTTACGAGCTCGGGGATCGTCAGCGAAGCCTATCACACTATCGACAGTTTTTCGGTATTTTACTAAGTTGAATTTGGGCTTATGGAATGTATAGCATAGATGGAATCTTTAAGTTTGATTTTTTGGTCATGTATATAAAAATAGCCATGCGAAAATGGCTTAATTTCCATGCTTGTGTTCGGTTTGGTTTAAAGTTTGTTTATCCATGATTATCCTTCTTAAGTAGGATTTTATGTGTTTGGGAATGGGTGCTTGATGTGTTTAATTTTTTATGCTCGAATTTGACTATATTGGATCATGATTTGAGCTTGCATTAGGATGAGATATTTAAGTTATGTGTATGTGGTAAACTTGGTTTATACTAGGTAATAAAGTCTTAAGATATGTGGATTGAATAAATGGGTAAAATGCTAAGTATATTATAAATGAAATGACATTTATAATTTTAATATATGAATTAAGTAATATGTATGTCATATATGTGTGGTGTGTTAGTATGTGCTTATAGTTTAAATAGTAAGCTTAATACCGAATATATAAATGCTTATGAGGTTTGATATATGTATATATATATATGATTCGGTAAAGGGGCAATGATAAGCACATTATATATTCAATTATGATTCTAAGTTGTTTATGTTCAGTTTTATGTGTTTTTTATTTAATGCTTGATGTGTTGGTTTTAGTAATTCGGCTATGGCTCATTTGTATGTGAAGTAGGATTGCTATGTTTAGTGAATATTGTGGTAAATGTTTTGATATATAAATGTATATATATATACGGTTATAGCATATAAATGGAACAAATTGATATGTCCGGTTAATCATTGAAATTGAATATGGTTTAAGTTCATTCGGGAAATACTAGTATGTATTTATATAAGTATGATGTATTTTAGTATGAAGATATATGTAATGAACATGATTCGATTATGGTTTATTATGGATTCATTTATAATGTATAATTTGATTTATGGATAGGTTTGAAAGTGGTGCATGATGTGTAATTATATTTTACTAGTGATGAGTAAAACAAATAGATATACCTATGACATGTTTAATGGTGGTTTGTTATTTAAATGTTGAATGATTGATTTCAAAATGTGATTAAAATGTGATAGTAAATTCGGCCTTAGTAAATGGTTCATTTTGATAAGCATGTGAGTTGGTTGCAATATTATTTGCTTATTTGTGATCGAATACGAAAATTTATTATTATTGATATGTTTAAATTTTAAAAGCATAACTTGTTTATATACTTTAAGTAGTAAAGCATTATTGAGTTTTAGTTGGTTAAGTGAATTATATGTATTTTAAAAAAAAAATGTAGTAAATATCTGTCATGATCTGTGCTATGTCCGGTAATGCCTTGTAACCCTAATCCGGCGACGGATACGGATTAGGGGTGTTACATTTGATTGGTATCAGAGCTACGATTTAGTCGATTTTAGGACTAACGTAGCGCGTATAAGTCTAGCTATACATGCCATATTTAATACTGCGATAGTGTGATGACTTCTGACAACTTAAAAATATGTTTTTATATAGTAATGGATCCCGATCGAGCCGTAGCTGATGATGTCGAGAGTATAGCGCCTGCTCCCGCGCAAGGGACAGCGCCGGTTGATTCTCGACCGACTCCGAGTAACCAAGAGGAGGAGGCTAGACAAGCCTTCTATCAAATGATGAATGACTGGTTTACTCAATATATCTGGACTAATCCGGCTGCTCAACAACATCCACCCCCGATTAATCCATCTTCAGTACCTACTATACCTCAAGTGAGTGTTCCGCTGAGATTGTCTAAGCCTCCTGTTGATAAAATTAGAAAACATGGAGCCGAAGAATTCAGAGCTATTGATGATGATGATGCTGAGCGAGCTGAGTTCTGGCTCGATAATACTATTCAAGTTTTTGATGAATTATCCTGCACCCCTGACGAATGTTTAAAATGTGCCATATCTCTGCTACGGGACATTGCATATCACTGGTTGAATACACTAGTATCGGTGGTTCCAAAAGAACAAGTGACCTGGGAATTCTTTCAGACTGAGTTCCGTAAGAAATACATCAGTTAGAGATTTATCGACCAGAAATGCAAAGAATTTCTTAAATTGAAACAGGGTCGGATAACAGTGACAGAGTATGAGCAGAAATTTGTGAGACTCATTCAGTATGCCTGAGAGTGTGTTTCGACCGAAGCTATAATGTGTAAAAGATTTAAAGATGGACTGAATGAATACATTAAACTGTTAGTTGGCATACTTGAGATAAAAGAGTTCGTGGTACTTGTTGAGCGAGCTTGCAAAGCCGAAGAGCTTGGGAAAGAGAAAAGAAAAGCTGACTCTAAAGCTAGAGATTTACGTAAGAGACCATTCAGTAAGTCATTTCAGTCGATCTCAAAGAAGTTCCGAGATGATGCTAGCCGTTCGAAGACTACTGCGGGTTATTCTAGACGTGATCGAGATAGACCACATGTGAGCTCGAGAGCTACCTTAGTAGCTAGTGTGGGTAATGTTAGATCAAATCAACCCGAGTGTGAACATTGTGGTAAAAGACATTCCGGCAGTTGCAGATTGCATGACGGAGCCTGTTTTAAATGTGGATCTAGAGATCGTTTCATTCGGGAGTGTCCAGAGTTAGCGGATCAAAATCTGGTTCAGAATACTAGATCGGGTAATACTGCAGTTCGAGGTAGACCACCAAAAAATATGGGTAATGTGAGTGGCAGTCAGAGAGGGACCAAAGTTTCAACTGTTAGATCTGAGGCTCGTACACCAGCCAGAGCTTATGCTATTCGCAAGACGCGTGAGGAGGCTTCATCCCGCACGTCATTCTCGGTACTTTCACTCTTTATGATACTAGTGTTGTTGCATTGATTGACCCTGGTTCGACTCATTCTTATGTGTGTGAGACTTTAGTATCCAGTAAGACTTTGCCTATAGAGTCTACTGAGTTTGTGATTAAAGTATCGAACCCTTTAGGCCCGGTGTGTTTTGGTTGATAAAGTGTGCAAGAATTGTCCGTTGATGATTCGAGATTCATGTTTTCCGGCTGATTTGATGTTGTTTCCATTTGAAGAGTTTGATATAATTTTGGGTATGGATTGGCTAACTCTGCATGATGCTATTGTGAACTGCAAACGAAAGACTATTGATTTACGATCCTAGAATGATGAGATTATTCGGATTGAGTCTAATGATCTGAATGGTTACCGGCAGTGATATCTTTAATGTTACCTCAAAAATATGTGAGAAAGGGTTGTAAAGCTTATTTTGCTTATGTGCTCGACTCTAAAGTGACCGAAAAGAAGATCGAATCAGTACCTATTGTGTGTGAGTATCCGGATGTGTTTCCTGAAGAGTTACCGGGTTTGCCACCTATTCGAGAAGTTAAATTTGGTATTAAATTAGTGCCGGGGATGACTCCGATTTCGATAGCTTCATACAGAATGGCACCTACGGAATTAAAAGAATTGAAAGCTCAGTTGCAAGAGTTGACAGATAGAGGTTTTACGCGACTGAGTTTCTCTCCCTGGGGCGCATCAGTATTATTTGTGAAAAAGAAATACGAAACTATGAGAATGTGTATCGTCTACAGACAGCTCAATAAAGTGACTATAAAGAATAAGTATCCGTTGCCACGGATTGATGATCTGTTCGACCAGTTGAAAGGGGCTACAGTGTTTTCAAAAATAGATTTGAGATCAGGCTACTATCAGCTACGAGTTAAAGACTCTGATGTGCCAAATACTGCTTTCCGAACGAGGTACGGACACTATGAGTTTCTGGTTATGCCTTTCGGACTCAATAATGCACATGTTATTTTCATGGATTTGATGAATCGGATTTTCAGACAGTATCTGGATCGGTTTGTGGTAGTATTCATAGATGATATTTTGATCTACTCCTGTGATGAAACCGAGCATGCCGAACATCTGAGACTTGTGTTACAGACTTTGCGAGATAAACAGTTGTATGCAAAGTTCAGTAAATGCGAGTTCTGGTTACCCGAAGTTAGTTTTCTGGGCCATGTTGTATCAGCATCGGGTATTCGAGTTGATCCGAGTAAAATTTCAGCTATACTTGATTGGAAACCTCCGAGAAATGTCTCTAAAGTTCGAAGCTTTCTGGGACTTGCTGGTTATTACAGACGGTTCGTGAAAGGTTTCTCTATGATTGCGACACTGATGACGAAGCTGTTACAAAAAGATGTTAAGTTTGAGTGGTCAGAAAAGTGTCAGAAAAGTTTCGATCAGTTGAAAGCTCTTTTGACCGAAGCTCCAGTATTAGTTTAGCCAAAATCGGGTAAAGAATTTGTCATTTATAGTGATGCGTCTTTGAGTGGTCTAGGTTGTGTTTTGATGCAGGAAGGCAAAGTCATAGCTTATGCCTCGAGACAGCTGAAGCCGCACGAAAAGAACTATCCGACACACGATTTGGAATTGGCAGCTATTGTGTTTGCATTGAAGATTTGGCGTCACTATTTGTTCGGTGAAAAATGTCATGTTTATTCTGATCATAAAAGCCTGAAATATTTGATGACTCAGAAAGATCTGAATTTGAGACAACGTCGATGGTTAGAGTTGTTAAAAGACTACGAGCTAGTAATTGACTATCATCTGGGAAAGGCTAATGTTGTTGTTGATCTTTAAGTCGAAAATCATTATTTGTTTTGTGTGCAATGAATGCGCATATGGTTATATCTGATGATGGTTCGATAATAGCCGAATTAAAAGCAAGACCGTTGTTTGTTCAACAAATTTGTGATACTCAGAAAGTTGATAACGATCTGATAGCAAAGCAAGTTCAGTGTGAAACGAATGTTGAATCTGAATTACAAGTTGATGAAAATGGTTGTTTGAGGTTCAAAAACCGAATATGTGTTCCGAGAAACTCAGAGTTGATTCAGATGATTTTGAACGAAGCTCACAGAAGTCGGTTATATGTTCGTCCGGGTAGCACGAAAATGTATAATGATCTGAAACAGTTCTATTGGTGGTCTGGTATGAAACGAGACATATCTGACTTTGTTTTGAAATGCTTAGTCTGTCAACAAGTAAAAGTCGAGCATCAGGTACCTTCTGGGTTACTTCGGCCGATTATGATACCCGAGTGGAAATGGGACAGAGTCACGATGGATTTTGTATCTGGTTTACCGTTGACACCGAGCAAGAAAGATGCAATCTGGGTTATTGTGGATAGATTGACTAAATCTGCTCATTTTGTTTCGATTCGCACAGATTATTCACTTGATAAATTGGCTGAATTATATGTTTCTCAGATTGTGAGATTACATGGAGTGCCTATCTCTATTGTTTCGGATCAAGATCCGAGGTTCACATCGCGGTTTTTGAAGAAATTACAAGATACTTTAGGTACGAGACTACACTTTAGCACATCTTTTCATCCGCAAACAGATGGTCAGTCCGAACGAATCATTCAAGTACTTGAGGATATGTTGAGATGTTGCATTCTTGAGTTTGAAGGTACGTGGGAACGATACTTACCTTTGATTGAATTTTCTTATACTAATAGCTTTCAATCTAGTATCAAAATGGTACCTTATGAGGCTTTGTATGGTCGTAAATGTCGTACACCATTGTATTGGACTGAGCTCAGTGAAAATAAGACACACGGGGTCGATTTGATTAAAGAGACTGAACAGAAAGTGAAAGTGATTCGCGATAGTTTGAAAACAGCATCGGATCATCAGAAATCATATGCTGACTTGAAACGAAAAGATATAGAGTTTCAGATCGGAGATAAAGTGTTTTTGAAAGTCTCACCGTGGAAGAAAATACTTAGATTCGGTCGTAAAGGCAAATTGAGTCCGAGATTTATTGGGCCGTATGAGATTATAGAGCGTATCGAGCCGGTTGCTTATAGACTACTGTTGCCACCTGAGTTAGAAAAGATTCATAATGTATTCCATGTTTCGATGCTTCGTAGATACCGATCCGATCCTTCACATGTGATTAGTCTGATAGAGGTTGAGATTAAGTCCGATATGACATATGAAGAAGAACCGATTCGTATTCTGGCTCGTGAGATTAAAGAATTGTGAAATAAGAAAATTCCGTTAGTTAAAGTACTGTGGCATAAGCACGGAGTTGAGGAAGCAACTTGGGAGTCAGAGGATACAATGAAAGAGCGTTATCCAAACGAAAATCCCTAAGAGGGGGAGAGTTGTAACAGCCCGATTTTGAACCTAATCGGAACAGTGGTTTCGGGACAACAAATTCGAGTCCGAAAAATATTTTAAAATTATTTTCAGTGTTTATTATATGTGAATTTGTTTTTGTTAAATTTTCGTGTTTTAATTTCGTTGTTTGAGTGTCCGATTAAATAAAATGGCTTAATCGCATAAAATGAAAATTTGATGGTTAGTTATGAAAGTGCTTAATTGTTGATGTCTTTTTAATATGGAGGATTTACGTTGCAAATAGCCCATTTTATAATTAGTAGACGGCATTAAGTGAATATATATGTTTTTATATGTTAAATTTATAAGTTAAAAATTTATATTAGTAAATAATATAATATAAAGTATATATATAATAAAACAAACATTAAAAAGCCATGTTCATCTTTTTTAATGGCTTATGACCGAAACCAAAGAAAAGAAAAAGAAAGAAATATAAGCTAAGGTATTCGGCCATTGTCAAGGTTGATTAAGGTATGTAACTAGCTCGGTTTTTTATAATTTTTACGTTTTTGAGATCGTTGCTATAAAATGTACAAAACCCATGCTTCAATTTTTGATTTTGATGAATATTTTGAGTTAGGCCATTGATGAATTCATGTGATTTTTGTTGTTAGATGATAGAATATGGAAGATATGTTTTGAATTAACATGTTTTTTCTTTGGATTTTTGATAATTTTGAGTAATTTGGACTAAATTAGAAAAATAAATTTTTGAGGGACTAAAATGTGAAATAAATGAAATGTATGGACTTGTATGAACATAGGTAATATTCGTCCAAGCATGGGTAATGTGAAATTTTGTGTATTTTGTGTTTTGTGCAATAGGGACTAAATTATAAAAAGTGTGAAATGTCAAGGGCAAAATGGTAATTTACCCATTTATGTGTTTTTAGACTAAATTGAATAGAATGGTGTTTAAATAATTTTAATTTGAATATGTTTAGATTAAGAACCAAAGAAATCGGATTTAGACCGGGGAAAAATGAAAGTAGTCGATTAGTCGATTTTACTGTCCGTCGACGTCCGAGGTAAGTCAATAAGCATTTAAATGTTGTTATAATTATGAATATATATTTGTTATGTGATAAATTGAACTATTTGATTAAATTCATGTCATAGCCGAATATGAATTTGAGAAATAGACTATATTCCGAGTTCAATTTGATCGAGATTCAATGTCCAGAAAGCCAAATGCGAACCTAGGGAATAGTTAGGATACATATGTCATGACATAGGATATCCGATATGTGTTATCGTGTAAGACCACGTGCGGGGCGTTGGCATCGACTTGTGTTTACGTGTAAGACCATGTCCGGGACATTGGCATCGTATTTGATTCCTGTAAGACCTTATGCGGGACGAAGGCATCGATATGTGATTACATGTAAGACCACGTCTGGGACGTTGGCATTGTACGAGCTTCCTACTATTCGCGTATCCTTTTTAATTCCGAACGGTTCAACGGGTAATGATAAGTTAAGATCGAGTGTAAATCAAGATATAAATGCTCAGGTATGTATTCATACTAAGATATGAAATTAAGGTAAGTAGTGTACTTAAAATTATATTATAAAGTTACATGTAATATGATTTACGTGATGGTATATTTGATTATGTGAGTATTCGGCCTATTAATGTGTATGTATTGTGGAAAGAAATGGTATATTATACTAATGATTAAGAGTGTATTCGGCCAAAGTAGAAATTATGCATAATTTATATGTTTTGATATATGAAATTATATTAAAAGGGTATATGATTGATAATAGCTTATTTTAGTTTGAATAGATAAATTTTGTATATGATTAAATGTTAATTTGCTTATGACTTACTAAGCTTAAATAGCTTACTGTGTGTGTTTTATTTACCTCTGTTTTATAGATTTTGGATTCACGTTACGAGCTCGGGGATCGTCAGCGAAGCCTATTACACTATCGACAGTTTTTCGGTATTTTACTAAGTTGAATTTGGGCTTATGGCATGTATAGCATAGATGGAATCTTTAAGTTTGATTTTTGGTCATGCATATAAAAATAGCCATGCGAAAATGGCTTAATTTCCATGCTTGTGTTCGGTTTGGTTTAAAGTTGGTTTATCCATCATTATCTTGCTTAAGTAGGATTTTATGTGTTTGGGAATGGGTGCTTGATGTGTTTAAATTTTTATGCTCGAATTTGACTATATTGGATCATGATTTGAGCTTGCATTAGGATGAGATATTTAAGTTATGTGCATGTGGTAAACTTGGTTTATACTAGGTAATAAAGTCTTAAGATATGTGGATTGAATAAATGGGTAAAATGCTAAGTATATTATAAATGAAATGACATTTGTAATTTTAATATATGAATTAAGTAATATGTATGTCATATATGTGTGGTGTGTTAGTATGTGCTTATAGTTTAAATAGTAAGCTTAATACCGAATATATAAATGCTTATGAGGTTTGATATATGTATATATATATGATTCGGTAAAGGGGCAATGATAAGCACATTATATATTCAATTATGATGCTAAGTTGTTTATGTTCAGTTTTATGTGTTTTTGATTTAATGCTTGATGTGTTGGTTTTAGTAATTCGGCTATGGCTCATTTGTATGTGAAGTAGGGTTGCTACGTTTAGTGAATATTGTGGTAAATGTTTTGATATATAAATGTATATATATATAGATACGGTTATAGCATATAAATGGAACAAATTGATATGTCCGGTTAATCATTGAAATTGAATATGGTTTAAGTTCATTCGGGAAATACTAGTATGTATTTATATAAGCATGATGTATTTTAGTATGAAGATATATGTAATGAACATGATTCGATTATGGTTTATTATGGATTCATTTATAATGTATAATTTGATTTATGGATAGGTTTGAAAGTGGTGCATGATGTGTTATTATATTTGACTAGTGATGAGTAAAACAAATAGATATACCTATGACATGTTTAATGGCGATTTGTTATTTAAATGTTGAATGATTGATTTCAAAATGTGATTAAAATGTGATAGTAAATTCGGCCTTAGTAAATGGTTCATTTTGATAAGCATGTGAGTTGGTTGCAATATTATTTTCTTATTTGTGATCGAATATGAAAATTTATTATTATTGATATGTTTAAATTTTAAAAGCATAACTTGTTTATATACTTTAAGTAGTAAAGCGTGATTGAGTTTTAGTTGGTTAAGTGAATTATATGTATTTAAAAAAAATGTAGTAAATATCTTTCATGATCTGTGCTATGTTCGGTAATGCCTTGTAATCCTAATCCGGCGACGGATACGGGTTAGGGGTGTTACAAGACAAAGCGACTGTAGTTTGCAAAGTGGCTTTCAAACTAATTGCACAACCTTCGATTGTAAAGACATAACCTGTGAGACATCTTCTTCTATCAAGGTCTCCAGCAAAATCAGCATCAACATACCCAATGACTCCATCTCTAGTTCTTCCAAACTATAAGCAAACATCAGTAGTACCTCGTAAGTATCTTAAAATCCACTGAACTACTTTCCAATGTTCTTTACCGGGATTCGCCATGTATCTGCTAACTGCACTGACTGCATATGATAAATCTGGACGTGAACAAACCATAGCATACATGAGAGATCCCACTGCACTAGAGTATGGAACATGTGACATGTACTCAATCTCATCATCTGATTGTGGAGACAAAGCCGATGAAAGTCTGAAATGGGCTGCTAAAGGAGTACTAACAGGCTTAGCACTCTGCATATTGAACCTGCAAAGAACTTTCTCAATGTACCCCTTCTGACTTAGGTACAATTTACTTACTTTTCTATCTATGAGAATCTCCGTACCAAGTATCTTCTTTGCTGGTCCCAAATCTTTCATTTCAAATTCTTTACTTAGTTGGGCTTTGACCTTTCTTATCTCTCCTTTATTTTTTGCTGCTATCAACATGTCATCAACATAAAGAAGTAGATACACAAAAGAACCATCACTGTTTTTCTTAAAGTAAACACAACTGTCAAAACTACTTCTTTTAAAATCATAATAAGTCATAAAGGAATCAAACCTCTTGTACCACTGTCTTGGTGACTGTTTCAAATCGTAAAAGGGACTTTTTCAGCAAGCAAACATAATCCTCTTTTTTTTGAGATTGTAAAACCCTCTGGTTGTTGCATGTAAATATCTTCCTCAAGTTCTCTATGCAAAAATGCAGTTTTTACATCTAACTGCTCAAGCTCCAAATCAT
This sequence comes from Gossypium sturtianum, assembly GCA_025698515.1. Lineage (NCBI taxonomy): Eukaryota > Viridiplantae > Streptophyta > Magnoliopsida > Malvales > Malvaceae > Gossypium > Gossypium sturtianum. The sequence continues at coordinate 4,422,553 of CM046944.1, read as the reverse complement.
GCATGGCCACAATACCAAGCAAAGCTCGAATCGAACTATACTTCACAACCGGGAGAACACATCCGTGAAGTCCACTCCTCAGAATTTGATCAGAACCTTTTGCAACAAGCCTTGCTTTATATCCGGGTTCTTCAACTCCTGAAGTCCCTTCTTTCTTTTAAACAACCATTTACAACGAACAACCTTTTTACTTTTAGGAAGTTTCACAAGATCCCATGTTCTGTTTTTGTGGAGTGATTCCATCTCTTCTTGCATAGCAAACATCCACTTTTCTGAGTCTTCACAGCTAACCGCCTCAGAATAATTAGATGGCTCTTGGTTTGCATCTATATCTTTAGCCACATTTAAATCATAAGCAACTAGATCACCTCAAAGATACTTCTTTGGAGGTTTAATTTCTCTTCAAGTTTTATTTTTTGCGATAGAGTATTGTGGTGAAGAAGCAACTCTATTCTCAATTTTTGTAATCGGCTTGAGGAGTCGACTCAGTATTAACTCGATGCTCCACCGCTTTTGATTTTCTTTATTGGAAGAGTTTTTAAGAGATAAGTTAGGTAGCATAGCAGTTTCATCAAAAACAACATCTCTGCTAATCACAACTTTTCTATTTTCAGGACACCATAACTTATACCCTTTTACACCAGCTTTATAACCAAGAAAAACACATTTAGTGGATCTCGATTCCAATTTTCCATTATCAACATGAGTATACGTAGGACACCCAAAGATCTTTAAATCAGAATAATTAGCATGATTACCAGACCATACCTCTTGTGGAGTCTTTTTCTCAATGGCAACGGATGGAGATCGATTGATAAAAAAACATGCACTAGAGGCTGCTTCTGCCCAAAACGACTTTGGTAACTTGGCATTTGACAACATACATCGAACCTTCTCCATGATCGTTTTGTTCATTCGTTCTGCAGCGCCATTTTGCTGTGGAGTATGACAAACTGTCAAGTGTCTCACGATCCCTTCTGACTTGCACAGTCTATTAAACTCATCAGAACAGAACTTTAAGCCATATTCTGTGCGGAGGTATTTTATTTGTTTTCCCGTCTGTTTTTCAATCATAGTTTTCTAAGACTTAAATGCGAAAAACACATCATTTTTCTGCTTCAAGAAGAACGCCCAAACTTTTCTGGAAAAATCATCAATAAAAGTTAGCATATAATTAGCTCCAACTCTCGAAGGCACTCTGGATGGCCCCCACAGATCTGAATGAATATACTCCAACGTTCCTTTCGTGTTATGGATTCCTCTGGTGAATCGAACTCTCTTTTGCTTCCCAAAAACGCAGTGCTCACAGAACTTCAGTTTGCAAATTCCTTGCCCATTAAGAAGTCCTCTTTTGCTCAATTCTGCCATGACATTCTCACTCATATGCCCTATGCGCATATGCCAAAGTTTAGTAATATCATCATCTGACAAGGAAGAGGAAGCGACACCTACATCACCAATAATAGTAGAACCCTGCAAAACAAATAACTTGACAGTCTTTCTCTGCCCTTTCATCACAACGAGAGAACCTTTGGAAATCTTCAAAATCCCACTTTTAGCTGTGTATTTGTACCCTTTTGAATCAAGAGTACTTAACGAAATTAAATTTCTTTTCAATTCTGGAACATGTCGTACGTCACTAAGTATTCTGACAACTCTATCAAACATCTTAACTTTAATTATTCCAACACCTGCGATTTTACACGAAGCATTATTTCCCATCAAAACAACACCTTCAGACACTCTTTCGTAACTTGTAAACCAATCCAGATTGGGACTCATGTGGAAGGTGCAACCCGAATCAAGGATCCACTCGTCGCTCACTTTAGAATTGTTGACAGAAGCGACTAGAAGTTCACCATCGCTGTAGTCTTCTACAACATCAGCTTCACCAGAATTTTCTGGTTATTTTCCCTTTTGATTCGCAGCCTCCCTTTTAATCTTGTTCTGTAGCTTATAGCACTCAGATTTAATGTGTCATTTCTTCTTGTAGAAGTTACAAGTTTTACCTCTGTTTGAAGACTTCGATCTACTCTTAGATTTACCGCGAGGATTCCGTTCTTGTGTCCTTCCACGATCATCATCAGCATTTCGATCTTGTCTCCCACGAACAATGAGACCCTCTCCCTGAGAATCCAGTTTAACCACAAGATGTTTCATCTTATCATATGAGGTCAAAGAATCATAAACCTCATCAACTGTGAGAGACTCGCGGCTATATAAAGTTGTGTCTCTAAAGGTTGAATAAGACGGGGGCAACGAACAAAGTAGAATCGACCCTAGATCTTCCTTATCATACTGAACCTCCATGGCCTCCAAGTTTGAGAGAATTTTTTTAAACACTGTTAAGTGTTCGTGCACAGACGTACCTTCCTCCAAACGATGAGCATAAAGACGTTGCTTTATATGCAACTTACTGGTTAGAGTTTTCGACATACATATTTGTTCCAGCCTCTTCCATAATGCAGCGGCGGTCTTCTCCTTCATCACATCCTGTAAAATTTCGTTAGACAAATGCAGATGTAACTGTGTTAACGCCTTTCGATCCTTGCGCTTCTTCTCTTCCTCCGTCAATGTCGAAGGCATCTTATCTACCCCTAGCAGGGCTTCCTCTAAGTCCATCTGTGCAAGAACTGCATGCATCTTTATCTGCCACAACACGAATCTAGTGTTGCAATCCAACAGCGGAATTTCATACTTCAAAAACGCCATTACCGTGATCGAGATGAAAAAGCTGGAAGCTCTGATACCAATTTGTGAAAAATATAACGTCGGTAATGACAAATATATCACAAAGAAAAGAGAAATAAAAATAAAGAACACACAAATTTTACGTGGAAACCCTTTCGGGAAAAAACCATGGGCAGAGAAGAAGAAAATTCACTATGTCGAATTCGAAAAAAAATAATTACAAGAGGAATAGACTATGTCTATTTATAGGCTTGTAAAGCCATATTCTAATATGAGTGTAGTAAGATTGAAACACCTTATTCTAATCAATATAAAATAGATGGAGTTTAATAAGGTTTAAAAAACCTTATTCTAAAATAAAATAAAAGAAGTGTAGTTCTATATGGATTTTACTTTTATTTTATTTTACCACTGTATTTTATTTAAATAAAGATTCAGGTCACTTAATTGTAACATTAATATTTTTAGGTGATAAAATAGAGATCTTCAATGGGTCAAGGTTTCTAGAAGAGAAGGATTAGGAATTGTTGGAAGTTGACTTCAGAATGCTTTAATGCTTAAGTAAATGAAACATTAGAATCTATTGAAATTTGACCTTTGGAGCTCGTTTTAATGTTGAAGTAAATGAAATATTAGAATCTATTGAAAATTTGACTTTTGGAACTCGTTTTAATGCTTAAGTTAATCTCCGAATGAGAAGAGGAAGGGAAGAAAGTGTATTGAATGCATACGCTTGGTCAACTCCAGTTGGAACTATTTTACTTGTTTTGATAGTTGGCAAACTGCCTCATGGATGGTAAGATATAAAGGCAACCTAATCAATGAGTCTCACATGATGTTAAATGTTTAAAAATTCATATAATATAAATATAAGAAAATTATTTGATGAGTAGATTGCTTTATTCATTTCCTCTCTGCATTTGCATGTATATTAAAAACATCCACGTCTATAAATGTCAGTTACATATATGGTTTTTACAAATGGTTTCACTTCACTTTATTACTAATTTTTAAATTTAATATTATAAAAATATATACAAAGATGGGCCTGGGATTTCGAGACTTGCGTTAAAAACACACCTTATTTTGTTTACATAATAATTATTTAAATTAAAATATAAAAATTATCTTTTTATTAAATAAAATTAAAATGAAAACATGGATATTATTTATCATATATCTTAACCCATAAATAAAAAGATAATACACTTCAACACACTCAAATTCATATCCACCTATATTAACAACAATACTCATATTAATCGAATTAAGACTCAATCAACTAATTTTTCTTCATTTTTAATTACAAAATAATGAAAAGTTAGTAACTTTAAAATATAATTGACTTAAGATTTAAGTATTTTCACGATTGTTAAACATTATTAAATTAAGCCAATAATGTATAAGCCAACAACTCAAAAAAGCAACCGATGGAAACTTACTCTGAGACTTCAAGGTTCAAAGTTTCTTCTCTTCCTCCCAATTGGCTACCCATGCCGTCATCAGCCGACCTTTACCGCCAGATCTCATATTCTCCAACGCCAGTGGGCTTCTCTCTCGTCTATTTTCTCCTTCACCATCACCTCTTCAGCCAGCTACCTGCTGGTTACTGACCACAGGCTTTAGGGTGGTGGCAGCTTACTTGCCAGTTCCAAATGGTAACGGCAATTTCAGCACTCCACGCAAATAAAAATGGATCTGATCTGGAACTAAAACTAACTACAAAAGCACACCAAGGCCATCCAAGTATGCAAAAGGAATAACGCAGTCACACACTGTATTGATTTTATTTTTCCCAATAATGGGTACCACTGATAATACGATCAATAACACCATATCATGGTATTTAACTATTGGTATCTAGTTCAGATGCTTCAGTTTGACGCATCATAACTATACAATAAATCAGACACAACAGCTTTGCCCCAGTATTGAAAGAGAAGATAACATACATAACTTCACCTCCATCTTGCCAAGAAGGGCACGGAAGAATTGCGATGGTGCTACATTTGAACTACAAATTTTGTATGGCTATTTAAGCTTTGTCATGATCCGGTTTCCTTATACAGGACTATATTTTAAATTTCAGGCCTCAACTTTCACCGCTGTGTCTATGGCATCCATGGAATTATTTTGCTGTGACCACAGCTGTGCATATCTTCCTGCCTTCCCCAAGAGAATGTCATGTGGTCCCTGTTCAACAACCTTGCCATTCTCCAGAACTATTATCTGAAAATAAAATAAAATAGAAACCCAAAAAAACTTGAGCACCATATAAACCTAGAAAATATATAACTGGCTTAGTTCAGGGATTTGTTTAAATGAGGATTAGGTTGGTCGAAAGTGATAATATTTGAGGAACCAAGTCAGATTGAGTAATTACAATGTTCAGTTCAACCCAAATATCTCACAGATTGTGACCAATTAACACAAAGCTTCATAATTCAGTGAAAAACCAATTTGTGTTTGTTTCTCTGCTGACGAAAGCAACTTTATTGTTTTGAAATAAGTTAATACCAAAGCACCAAGAACTAGATGAATTTAGGGCTCAATAGGTATTATAATATAAATAAAGACAGTTTTCACAGAAGCTGCCAAATTACTAATTTGGTAACTACCCTGGAAATTGCTGAAACTATTTCAATGGCTCGCTACAGTTTACCTATAATTTTATATAAATATATATATGTTTCTGAACTACTCATCAACATAGTTGCCACAGAATCTTTGTCTATTGGGCACGGATACAGAAGGCATGAGGAAACAATAGAAAAACTGGTTTGACGGGCTAAAGTCTGAGAAATTTTAACTGTTTTAGCCCAAAGGATGTAAGCAAATGGTAAAAACACATCATTCATGCAAATAGTAAAAATATCCATACCTCATCGCACTGCATTGCTGTTGTAAGCCTGTGAGCAATGAAGATTGAAGTTCTATTATTTGCTAGTGACTTCAATGCATTCAATATCTCTGCTTCAGTTGTACTGTCAAGGGCACTAGTAGCTTCATCACACAACCTGTGAAAAGAAATGAACAGAAAATAATGTTCTGTATATTACAGAAAAAAGATATAGGCTTTCCAAATTTTTTCTTTTTTTGTTGGCCTATATCCCACATCACAAGTAGGTTCTTGGGGAAAGGATTAAAAAAGATTATATCTTTCAACTAACTGAGAATGACAGGACAAGATCTTTCTATCCAGTGCAACCTTAATTCTCTTTGTTGGGTCAAATCTATCCGCATATGTAACAAACTCAAAATATGGGAATCAAACATTGTAAACCAATTATTTATTTATAATATATATAAAAGCACGAGTTTGAAAAAACTTTTTAACAGACCAATATAACCTTTATTATTTTATTTTATTACTGATTGTCATTTTAAATATATATTATTATTTACAGAAGTAGAGTAGTCAAGATATGCATGCATAATATGTTATATCAAGAAGGAATGCTTACAAAATGGCTGGAGCTTTCAGGAATGCACGAGCAAGAGCCACACGTTGTTTCTCACCACCACTTAACTGGAAACAAAAATCATCTAATTAGATAGAATTTCTAGAGAGTACCAAAAGGCAATCTATGGTAATGACTCTCTCCCATTAGAGTTCTTTGGAGAGGAATTTATCGTCAATATTGATTTATTGAATAGTGCATTTGATATAAAGATGGCAAAAAACCTGTACCCAACAAGTTCCGACTCAATCCAATATTCAGGTTTCTTTTTTGAAATAGGCTTTGGGTTGGAACAGGTAAATTTTTAGTAGTGGTCTGGAGCAGATTTAGGGAAAACTCGTCCTGCCCCAGGATAATTACAAAATTACCGTTACATATAATATATAAATATTCAATAAGGTTTTAACATAAGTCTTCCTCTTTTCCTTTCTTATGCAGCCTCTGTCTCCTTCTCTCCCCAACCATAAGTTTCTTTACTTATTCCTTTTTAATTTATTTTCCTAACTTCTTAATTAACCCAGAGATTATGTGCATGTGGTGCTTGAGGATTTTGAAGCTAAGAAATCTTTCAAAAGTGTTTTATTTGATTTCCCAGTCTCCCCCAACAGAAATTTTAGTTCTTATTTCAGACTTTCATATTTTCCCTAATATTGCATATTGATCTTGTGAGTTCTTCAAATGAGAACAAATCCAAAATTTGCTTTCAGTTTACAACTGACTTGTCACATTAGTTTGGTTATTGTTATAAATTTTAATATATTTGATATAAACTTGTATTTACAATAGCATACAGCACCAAAATTGTATAAAAATTTTGAAAATTGTCAAAAATTAATTGTATAAAAAAATTTAAAAATTGTGTATGTCGGGTCGGAAGCACTTAATTTTTCGGATTGGGTATAGGTGGTTAATTTTATTTTTTATGTTAGGGTCAGGTCAGGTTCAGGGCATGTGAGGACTACATCAGGTCGGGGCAGAGGCGGGCAAAAAACTGCCCCACCTCATTGCCATCTCTAGTCAAGTAAAACTCCAAGCATTACACCCAAGAAGCCCTAATTAGGCATAATACCACTATTATGTGCCAAAACAATCATTAAGAGAGCCTCTTACCTTAAGCCCTCGTTCCCCAACAACAGTTGAATATTTTTCAGGGAAGTTCATGATAGTCTCATGAATTGCAGCCCGTTTAGCAGCCTCGTAAACCTATATAGAAATGACTTTTAGACTAAACAGAAGAAAAGAACAATGCAGTGAAATATGAGATTAACCTCTTCTTTTTTCGCTGAAAGACGACCATAATGTATATTGTGAAATATTGTATCATTGAAGAGTACCTGCCCATAGAGCACAATGGTGTTCCTCATTGGTTTGTGCATAAATTATCAAAGAAAAAAAAAAAACACAAAAATTGCCAGTTGAACTAACAGTATCTTGTGGCACAACACCAATAGACTGTCGAAGACTATCTAGTGTTACATCTCGAATGTCTTGACCATCAATCCTGATCTGTACAGAGAACTAACCAGTGAGTCAAACTGGAAAAGGAAAATGCTAAATATCTTAGACCAAATAAATAATTTCAGGTCTTAAATGAAATGGCATGCAAGCTGTCACCAGCATGCAAAAAGAAGAGCTTTCCCAATGAGTAACAATTTGGAGTTTATATATGATTCAAATTTGTATACTCATTGTGAAGACTGTTAAGGTCATTAACTAATAATTCCCAAAACCGGAAAGATGCATAAGTAACTTAGAATACAACTGAAAAAAAGTACTTGTTATTACACTTCCTGAATGAGCATCAAAGAACCTGAAGAGCAATCGCAGAATGGTTGACTTGCCTGAAAGTAAATTTAAAATTGATTAAATCAATGGTTAAACTATAATATAATACAAGAGCTTCAATAACAAAAGCATAATTAGCTAGAAGTCCCTTAGATATGGTTGCTGTAATTAGCGACTGATAATCAAAATTAAAGGCAAGTAGGAAAAAGACAAATGCTTTATATTGAAATTTCATGAACCACATAACCGACCAAATAATTGAAGCTCCATACACTTTTCATACACCCGAAGTAGAAATAGTTTCCTCAAGTTATGCGTGTATTGAGTCTTGGGAGTTTGAGCATTGAACAGATGATTGTTATGTTCCATATTGTTAATTTTAGATGGGTATCCAACTTAGAATCAATCAACAATAGGTTGTGTGCCCAGGTAAGCCAATCTAATATAGGTGAGATTTCTTTTATCTCCACTCAGATTGGCATGAGTTAAAGGAAAAGGGTAACACCTGACCTAATACCATGCTAAAGGTAGAGAATTGAAGAAAAAGTTAAGTCTGGCAATATGGTAGTCTCCTATGTATTTATATAGAATCGAAGTGTCTTGCACAAAATGTATATATGTGTCTCTGTGTCTACTGAAACATCAAGTACAAAGGACTTAATATACCCTTAACCCAAATACTTGACACAACAAAGCAAATACCAAGTGTGTGTTTCCATTTGAAGCCTTACCACTTCCACTAGTTCCAACAATAGCCACACTTTTCCCGGCTGGTACGATAAAAGATATCCCATCCAGAATCTTTCTTTCTGCCAGGTAACTGTTACAATTAGAAAAAAGGGGGGAGGGCAATTAAACACGTTTAGTAAAAACTAACTCATGCTGAATGTTAAACTGAACTACTAAATGATGGAAAAAACTAAAAATTATGAAGAGAAACCAAGCGCGTATAGGTTAGTCAAACTTCAATGACCTTTCTTAACAATTGAAGTTCATGATTTTTGTTTAGATTACAACCATAATGTATAAATATGAGATTGATTAATTTAACAAGTAATGATGAACTCAATCCTAATTATGATACTATATTACTTGCCAACATGTTAAGAAATCTAATAGGATCACACATGATAGAACATAACTTGTGCAAGATTAAACTGAGCGTAATTAAATTAGACTTAGGCCTTGTTTGATAAGGCATTGAAAAATTTCAGTGCATTTAAAATGAACTTATATTTCCAATGTGTTTGATAAAGGATTTTAAAAACGACTTATTTGAATTTTTTCAACAAAAAACGGCTGAAAAAGTTGAATAGATAATGACCTGCTTATCACTTAATGCAGAAAAAAATAAATAATTTTTATTTTTATTTTTTGAACTACATTTTCCTAAAAAAGTTATTTTTCAATGTTGAAGATGACGGGCTCAAAAAATGTTATAAAGGTAAAAATATGAAGTTTTCGGTATCCAACATTTATTATTATCAAACAATATCTTTAAATTCAACACTTAATTTTCAGTAAAAATATCAAACAGTTTTTATAATTTATATTCAGTACTTATAAATTCCAGTATTAAAAGTTCAATACTTAAACTTTTTAAGACAAATAGTCAAAAGCACGTGTCATATTAAGAATTTAGTTTATCAAACAGTATCTTAATAAAAAGTTTCAGACAAATAGCCAGTATTAAAAGTTAAAAAATTTTAAGACAAATAGTCAAAAGCACGAGTCATATTAAGAATAAGGCTAGGTCATATCCAATAAAAGGAAGGCTCTGGCACCCCTCTTTAATAAATTGACTCATCTTTTTATTTAAGCTCTACTTGGTATGAAGGATGGAAAGGAGTGAGATGGAAAATTTGCTAATCTAATGGTTAAACTATAAAGTAAGAAAGTAATTATGAATCTTAACCATTTGATTAACAAATTTTCCATTCTTACTCCTTTCCATCCTTCATACCAAACAAAGCTTTAATGTTTGAGAATTCACTAAAGAGCAATTTGCATAACACTACTAGCATAGTGTTTTGACAAGCTTCCTCTCATCATCATTGAAGGCTCTTTTTTGTTGGTATGGACATGATCACTAGAAGCTGGATACTTCAACAGCTGATCGTTCACTACAACCTAGCTTGGTGTTTCACGAACAAAGCAACCTGTTGCATTCTTTCATATATGCAATTAGCCTCGTATAATTGTATACCTTATCAATGTGACCTTTTATCTCTGATTATATTTATGAACAATTCCCGATACAGTACTGAGTTAATTTTTCAATTCTAGCCCACAAAATGTTAATAATAACTTTATCAATATAGGCAAAATAGTAAAACAACATAATGACTAATCTTTTCCTTTTCTCCTTTTATGCTAGAAATATATAGACAAACGAAAGCTAACATCTCTCCATTTCCCTTATTTTCCTTTCTTAGCCCCTCTCTCATTCATACATAGGGTAACATCTAAACCACTAGATCGTAGCTCTAGTACAAGTACAACTACAGGCAACTTGCCCAACATAATGCCTATCGACTAAACGCAAATGGTTACCTTTAGAACATGACACGCAAATGGTTACCTTTAGAACATGACTAAGGGTGGGTTTGGATGGGCGATTGAGTGCGGTGCGGTGCGTTTAGCTTACTTTTTGTCTCACGCTACAGTACCGCTACAGTATCTAATCTCACCGCCACCGCTGTTTTTATACTAACCGCAGGTAAACGCACCGCCCATCCAAACCCACCCTAACTGTAAAGATAACTGTTAATCACCTGAAATGCACATTGTCAAACAGAATGCTTCCCCCATTCAGCTTCAGAGGTTTTGCATCTTGCTTGTCGCTAATCTCAGCCTTCTCCTGCAAAAGTTATTAAGTTGAAAAATTTAGGTTAGGAGAGCAACATGATATGAGCCCTATATCATGTTGAATAAATTCTGAATTACTAAACTGAAATAATATGTGCTCTTGATATGGATCGTGATCATAGGCACGATTACGGTTTATAAATAACCCAAACCCTCGGATTCTGATCTTACCCAATCCTATAGGGGTCCTTTTTTTGAAAATTGGGTTGAAGGGCAAGGCTGTTATTTTATTAAAACTTTTGGGGTTAGGTCGAGACATTTTAGATAAAAATCCACCCCGCCCCAAGATAGTTGCTAAAATGCCTCTTTTAATTTTTCTATATACTAATTAGAATTTCTCAAGTATAAGATTTTATAACATGTATTTGGCTTAGTTGTGTAAAAATTAATATAATATAAAGCATAGTAAAATTTTGAAGCGGGGCAATCAGAGTGGGAGTAAACTTTCCTCCTCAGGGTTAAGGTGGGGTTAAAATATTAAATAAAACTAGGTTCAGTGCAGGTTCAAATATATACGTAAAAATAGGGCCAGGTTGCTTTGGCCCGCCTTGTTGCCATCTCTAGGCAAGATATCTAAAACAGAAAACAAAGCAAACAATTTTTTTTCCAGATTGTCTGATTTTTAATTATTTTTTTAAAATGGTTTCATAAACTAAGATTTGTGATGTTGCTCAACTCAGGAATAGCACTCGAAAACCAAATGAATTGACAAGCATCAAAGGCAATATATCAAGATAATCTTAATCTGTAGGAACATCCTCAAGAAATACCTCAAGTAATTGAAACATGGATTTCATGTCAACAAGACTCTGTATGGTCTCACGATAAACGCTTCCAAGGAAATTGAGTGGGAGAGAGAGCTGGAAAAGTAGCCCATTCACCATAACCTGTATATTCATTTTTAAAAACAGTGCACATCACATTATTCGACAACTTGACTAAATTCAATTTCTTTTGAAAATTTCAGAAAAGAAACTTATGGGACAAGCACGGGCCAACAAGACAATAAAAGGTTTTACCAAATCACCAACAGTCATTTGGCCATTCATAATTCCATGTGAGCATAACACCATAGCTGTAGATAAAGCTGAGCTAAATATCACATTTTGGCCAAAATTCAGAAAAGCAAGACTCCGTTGTGTTTTCAAGGCAGCATCTTCATACCCTAGAAAAAGAGTAAAAAAGAAACAAGAGTAATGGAAGCAATATCAGACAGTGTGAAGAATGAAAACATAAATAGACTAACTTCACTTCCATTTTGCCTAACCCTATTTGTAAAGTCACTTAAAGGTTCTCTAGTAAATGAATAAAAGAGTCCTGCAGAGCTTGAAGAACCACATTACAAAATTTTATTTCGCATAATAGTTTAGATAATGCTAAAAGCAGCCATCCTCTCAGGATTACAATATCCTTGTACTAACTAACCGTAAGAAGCAAGAAAACTTATTTCGCATAATAGTTTAGATAATGCCAAAAGCAGCCATCCTCTCAGGATTACAATGTCCTTGTACTAACTAACTGTAAGAAGCAAGAAAAAGGTAGGTAATGTATGCAAAGTTCAGGGGAGTCCTTTCCTTAGAAGGTCTCACATTTGGAATGTAGAAGCATGGAGCACATTTGCAATGCATATATGAGCCTCTACTGAACAACTATATTAAGCAAATGAAAGTGTTAACTTTCCAATATCCACGTCATCTCTAGTTAATAAAGTTCTTTTCTAATCACTAGAATTCAACTGTGAACAAACTTTGGGCCTTCCAAGGTTACTAGTATTGTAGATGCTCAATAGATCTGTTATGCAATAACATCCATTCATTTTAATGAAGTCTTACTAAATGCAAATTGTTAAATTCACTATAACATTTTAGATTATGAGGCTAGCCTTTACAGGTAAAGGCCTGACACAAATAGGATTGAGTAGCTCCAGATTTTCCATTCTTAATATCAGGTTTTACAGGTTAATGGTTCTACTATTTCCAGTTTGAGAGGAACTTGCACTTAAAAGTATTACAGTCAGCCTAAAATACTTACTCTTTAAGAACTCATCATACTTTTCAGCTTCAAAAGCTTCATTGTTGAAATATTTAACTGTCTGAAAGATAAGGCCAAAGACAAACAAGAAATCAGGTATTAAGGCAGGGCCATATAAAGGTAAAAAATCATTATCAAATACGGAAAAATAAAATGACCACTATAAATTAACAATAAAATTAAAATCTTCATAGACGAGAATAAAGCCTCACCTCATAATTGATAAGTGAATCAATGGCCCTTGTACTTGCATCATTATCAGCTTTATTCATAGCTTTCCTAAATTTGGTTCTCCACTGAAAATTGCAAGAGAAGCTTATGCAAGTAAAAAGTTTCAGTCCTCAAACTACATTAAGGATCCCGAAAAAGGTATTGGCAAGAATCACAGTACCTGAGTCACACTCAAAGTAAATGCAATATATGCAGCAACAGAGAGAGAAGTTATCCATGCAAAAGGTGCTCCAAATTTGTATGCCAGTATACCTGATACCATAGATATCTGGAAGGATATATGTTAACTCAGTTGTATTTGTTAAGAAACTGCATAAGATCTAATGTACTAACGTTTATCTAATGTACTAACGTTTAATCCTAACACTCTGACAAAGATATTGAAAAATGTTTAACATAGTGAATGGCAGCAAAAGTTCAAGTATTCATGGTGGGTAGGAGCATGTGAAAGCAGAAATTAACATCTTTAAATAGTAGATAGCTTATCAGAAGTTGAACCAAAATCAAACCTCTAAAATGGTGGGAACAACATTGAACACCATAGATGAAAGAATAAAATTGATTGCACGGCTACCACGATCAATTATTCTATTTAGAGCACCGGTTTCTCGACTGAAAATAAGGTGAACAAAAAGAATCAGAAGCAGGAGTACAAAATTAATCACATAAGGTAAACTACATTGTAGGAGAGACTGTTATAATGGAAGTGAGCATAGATAAACGAGCTATTTAGAAGGGCGAAAGAAACAATGAAGTAATGGTTAAAAGTCATTGTAGTGCATCTGAGATTGAAGGCAATACCTAAGATGGTACTGAAGATCAAGATCATGCAAATGTGAAAAGACCTGCAAAAAGAAAAAGAACATTCGCAAACTGTAATTGACTGAAACATGCAAAAGATGCAATCTTTTATAAGATGAGCAGTGTAATTACTAGAAATTCAACATACCTTCCTGGAAACAGAGCGGATTGTTCGTAATGCTACTTTTGAAAATACAGCAGTACGCAGTTCTGCCCAAAAGAGAGGAAGCATAGTTGGAGATTGAAACTATAAAAAGAAAACAATGAAATAAAACCCTCAACACTCCAAGAAAAAACAATGAAAATGACTTAATAGGAAAATCCTTTACATAAATAATGAACAAATGTATCACTGAACAAGATACCTTTTATTAAGAGTTGCTTTTACAATGAAAGAATTGTGCCTTCAAAGGACAGCTTTTACAATGCAAGAGTTGTGTCTTCAACCTTTGAATTTTCTAGACAGTGTGAGATTTAGTTGGCCAACATTATTATGAACTAATAATCCTCTAGTAGTTTGTACTATACGTTAATAATTTATTAAGTAGCCTTTCATCTAAGCAACTAAAATTATTACAATAAGGTATTCTCTTGATTTGAACCATCAATTTGAACACCAACTCCTAGCATTAGTATTGAATATACTACTGTTTGATGTTCACTTTTAGCACTATTATGAGTATCTTATATTTTTTTTATCGAAACCAGGGTGTCCACCGCCAGTAGCAGTGACTAATCCCCTCGCCGTGAGTGCTCTCCAAAGAGGTAAACGGGCTAGCCATGAAATGTGCTCCATTCCCATGGACGGGGATCGAACCCCCAACCCCATAGTCAAGGGATGAGGTGAGTAACCACCACGCCTCATGGTTAGTATTACTTATCTTGTTCATTATAAACATTTGCAAGATGACCCCCAAAATTTTCTTGTTGAAATGACACCATTTCTTATATTTACATGGTAGAGTTTCTATAATGTCCACAGTACTTTTTGACATTTAACAACAATAAAACACCATTAAGAGTATAAACCCATCCTCAGTATGCAATAGACCACACTAGTCTGCAAACAATTTCCTTTGGAATGAGTTTTACCAGAACAATGTAAACACATAATATTAACTTATTTTTATTCATTGAACTTTCAAAGTTAGTGGTTGCTAACTCATTCTACCCGTCTCTAACATATGTTACGATATGATTATGGAAAGTACAATCCTCCAAATTTATAGACAACTTTTATTATGTATAATTGTCTCTTTACAGACGAAGTTTTAAAATACAAAATTGTATCTTTACCCTTTAACTTTCCTAAACAAAGTAGGATTTAGTTAACCACCAACATTAAACTACTCTACAAGTTAAATATTAATAAATTATATAAGAAGAGAAAAGCAGATACCGTTGAAAGCAGAAGCTCCGATACGGGCAATGCCATAACCAATTAATACTGCAATAGGGGTAACAAAAATAGCCGCAAGAGTAGAGTCGGCAAGAGCAATGGCATTGGGGGCGGTCAACCAGTCAACAGCAAGCTTGAAGAGGAAGGGAACCTGAACATTTAAAAGCTTAGCCCCAACAAGGAATCCCAGGGCAGTCATCACCCTTAAACGGAACTCCAAATTACCCTTCATCCACAAATAGCCCGCTAGAGTGCGCAGAATTTGCACGTCTGCAGCTTGTCTTTTCTCGGTACCAGATAATGCTTTATTTTGGAATTTGTCGTCATTGTTACTTGAGGTTGAAGATGAGAATGATAAGCGCCCATTTAGTATCGAATCCTGTCACCCGAAATTTGAAGACCAAAAGTGTTACTAAAGTTTAAAAAAAAAAAAAGAAATTTAAGGGGGAAAAGAAGCTTAGATCGGGATCAAAATTGACAAACCGGCTGCTGGTAGGGCGTGGAGAGGGGGGAGAAGGAAGAATTGTTAACGCAGGCGTTAACATTAGTATATCTCTTGACGAGATTCCATGAGCATGCATTTCTAGGGTTGCAGGTGATGAAAGTGGGACTTTTCCCAAAAAAAGAGCTGCTACCGCCGCCTGTTGGGGTTGGAACACGGTTAAAATGCAAAGCGCCGGAAAAAAAGAGGGGATTATGGTCAAGTGCATCTTGCCGCAACGTTAGTTGCCCTCGTGCTTTCAAGCACCTCGATGCACTCAACACTTTCCAGCTCCTCATCATTCAACTACTCGATTAATCGATACTACTCAAATGTGCGATATTCAATATCTCACCACCACTATTGGATATTGGTGGTGAAAGTGAAGCTTCTGCGCCTTGGAATCTAAAATCTATCTAAACCTACTATAAAAGTTGTCCCCTTTCTGAATTTGAAGCAAATTGGATGTAGGCTAAATTAACCCTTAGCCAACACTTTAAGCCACATACACCCGAGTCTTAAAGCCCTTCCACAATGGTTACATTATGAGCGTCAACCGTAAAAAGGTTACAAAAATTTGAGGGAATAGTAGCATGCATAAACTAGAGGGAATAGTAACAAGGTCACATAGCACCCTTTCTCGACTAAACTACAGCGAGTCAAAACAAAGTTACGCAAAAAAAAAAAAATCCTTAACTTTAGGCGATAGGGAAGCAGTCCAAATTAACAGCCATTGTCCTACAAGACTAAACTAACTTGAAAATTGTAGCAAACTAAAAGCAACCCGAGAAGCAAATTTAACAATGTATAGCCCCGATTTCTCAAAGTGCCAAAGTAACTTATCTGGAAATGGGTTAACCAACAAGCGAAAAATACACGTAGCATCTATTGGAACAAGCAAGCCCTTGATGAAATCCTTGTCCGAAGTCGTACAATTCGTATAAAGTATACCACAAGCGCGTAGGTACTCTATGTTTGGTAGAGGAGTGGACTCAATGAAAAAAGTAGAGTCATCGTCAAGCAATGGATCCGTGTAGACACCGATAGAGCGACCATCCCAAACCTCCAATGAATACCTCGCACCAACAAATCCTTGGCCACACAAATGCTACGCCATGCAAATGAGGGATTAGTAGCCTCCTCGACATATAACAACTCATCTGCAGAAAGTATCTTGCTTTGAGAATACGATTAGGGGGAGAGTCTGAATTGGAGAGAATCCTCCAAGCTTGCCAACATTGCTTTTGGGCACCAAGAGCTCTCATTATTGCTTTAGAGGGATGGAGAAACCATCCATAATGATATCTCAAGCCGCAAGGTCGTTTGCTTAGTCGTTTGCTTGAATGAATAGCATCATCCTAGTCTTCCAATATGAGTAGTTGGCTCTATTGAAGTATGGAGGCTTGGAGATAGAGTGAGATTCTTCAAAGAAAACTGGCTCGAAAGTGGACGTCATTGTTGTAGAGAATGTTGATGATCGTTTGAGCTTCTTCATGGATCTTCTCTTGATTGTTAGACCATCTTTAGAAATTAGCTCTAATACTAATTATTAGCTCGATCAATCAATCGAAATAGTCAAAAGGGGGCTGAATTGGCCTTTTAAAAAATTTGTGGAAGCAAAAGAAAAGGTATAGAATATGAACACAAGAATTTAAAGTTGTTCAACCCCAATTGCCTAATCCACTACCATAGCTTTCCACAACTAAGGATTTTCTCAAATTCACTAATTTGATAAACTTTTAAGGATAAGGTTTATCCTTACAACTCCCTTAAAATTTCTACCAAAATCTAAAATACAAACCCTCTTAAAAAAGCAAAAAAATAAGTTGTAACACCCCTCACCTATCCCCGTCACCGAATTAGGGTTACGGGATGCTACTATACAATACAGAACAGAATCATGCTATATCAGATTAAAACATTTCCATATATTGGTTAAATTATTAAACACAAAATCAAAATCATGTTAATCATATCCTTATAGTGTTAAATCGAGCATATCGAAGCTATAAAACAATTTAAAAACAATTTAAGGACTCATTTGAAACATTTGGGAAAAGTGGAATAAAAATATTAAACAGGGGTCACACGGCCGTGTGACAGCCTGATTTCGTGTGAAGCCATAAGACATGGCCGTGTTGACTAACCGTGTGTAGGGACTAAAGTCGTGTGGGAGGAGGTACACGGTTGTCTCTCTAGACCATGTAACTAATTGATGTTGTGTGTGCCAATTAAAACTTAAATCACACAGACCACACGGTCGTGCCATAAACCTATGTATGGCATATGGTTGTGTGTCAGGCTGTGTGTACCTAATTGTCCCTTTTTCCAACAAGTTACCTAAACCAATTTCACTTAGGCCACAAGCAACATTATACCAACATTCAAACCAGTTCAAAACTCATCAAAACATACCAAAACCAACACATATTCATACATCCTAAGTGTTTAACCAGTATGCCACAATTAACACCGCAAATCAAGAATAAACAATTTCACATTCATCAAACACCAATCCATAAAGCATATGCCTATTATTTTAACCCTTGCATCTTATCACGTACCAAAACTAACCTTACAAAACATGATTAAAACCATTTATATATATGTACATACTTGTTTACCAAAAGTACCAACTAAGCAAAATACACAATAATATTTACATAGCCAAAACACATCACAACTTGAATATTTACATATGAAATTAAAACACCTACTACATGTCAATTATAACCTATACCAAAATGACCAAAATTCTACCGAGTCATTGAACGAATAGTGTGAGCTCTTACTTGACTTCCAACCGACCAAAATTTCTAATAATCTACAAGAAACAAACTCAACGGATGTAAGAAATTCATTGTTTAGTAAGTTCGTATAAAAATTAGCTCAAATTATTGATTATAATGTAACTTAAACATGGTACAATTAATTACACAATCAAAAACACGATTTCATTAATTGCCTATACACATCACAAATATCATAAAGTTAGATAATTCACATATGAAACATATCACTTAATCATGCTCATAAAACATATACAAATAATCACACTTGATAATATACATCAACCTTCACATGTCCATTTAGCATTTCATATTTATATTTCATGTGATCAATTCATATACTCGTTTTGTATATCCATTTCATATATCATTTCCCACCATATGAACCACGGTGAAATAACGTTGGATACGCGGGAACAATGCTCACAAGAGCTGTAACGGTAAATGCTCACACGAGCTGTGAAATATGCCTACTCACACGAGCTATGGGTCGAGATGTTAGGCTACACGATGCTGCTTACACGAGCTATAAAGAATCTGCAATGAATGCAGAATCTTAGCCATCGGTAGGACATCCAAGACCAGCACCCGAAATGGTAAAAACCCTAATGACATGTCATTTGTATCCTAGGTATTCACAAGGTTCATACGGGCCTTGATTCATTTCCATAACATTTTACTACTTATGCATTACTTCATCACATGAATTCAATTATATAATTTTCCATTTTCAATCAAAACCCTCTATTATAATATCATTACAATTTGATCTGTTCCACAACTTAATATTTACTATGCAAATAAATCCAATCACAAACATACATAAATATTTATTAATTCACAAAAATAGAAACTAAATCAATTTTATTCACTATACGAACTTACCTAAACTGAATCTGCAACAAACACAACATCGAGGACTACTCAGCAATTTTTCCTTTTTCGCGTTAGTCTATCAATTGATCCGTTTCTTGATATGCACACCTAGAAGCTTGGCCAAACCTTAAACATGCTTAAAAATTGTGTAAACGGTGGAGGAAAAGAATGAAGAAGAATATGATAATCCTTTTCTTTTGTTTATGTTAACATATTTATCTATTTATTAATTTACCCTTAAAATTGACCTTAAATTTAAACCAAATCATAACTTTAACCATCCATTATAATGACTAGTGGTATAATTAACTAATAAGGCCATTCAATCATGCTTCTTTATCCACTCAACACATTTAAATTAATAGTGATCGACTTTTTTAGCCTTTATGATTTAGTTCTTTTTTACCTAATTAACCAACCAAACATCAAAATTATTGAACCAAAATTTAATATGACACTATAGTAGACTTGTAAATATTAAATAAATAATATTTACTGACTCACTAGTCGAAATTGTGGTCTCGAAACTATCATTTCTGACACCACTAAAAAACGGGTTGTTACATAAGCAAACAAAGAAACAATCCTTACAAGATTAAGATGTTTGTCAATTAAACACTAATACAAATAAAATACATGAGCTAATAGAAAACAATAAATGCTCACAAGTGTATACAAGTAAAATAAGAAAATTTGAAATACAAAGGTTGATAGGATAGCTTTTTATTAGCACTCTCTTGTTGTTGTTGAACATTTGAAAGTTGGTATTTACACTCCCAAATTGATTTCCAACTGTTGTGGTTGTTGCAGAATTGTATAGAGTCGTTGGGGTGTAAAAATCAGTGCATTAATGTCACATGCAACAACAGATATCAATACCTTTTGATGGGTATCGATACTTAAAGCATTTAATGTTCAATTTAATGACTGTTGGCCCTTTTTCATTTCGATACCTGAAGAATTTTATCGATACTTGATTAAAGGTATTGATACTTTTTTTTATAGGTATCGATATTCAAGCAATTTCTTGTTTAATTTTTAAAACATCGAACCTTAATATGATATTGATACCAGGGGAGGGTCTGTGTTTCCGTGGGAGAGTCTGTGTACCAAGAGATACTGATTTGAGGCAGTCTATACTGTGAGAGGCACATAGTAGTCCTTATACTATGCATCTCGGCAGAAATAAAATGTACTGAGACCTTCGAGAGTTATATTGGTGGCCGGGTCTTAAGCGTGAAGTTACCGACTTTGTGGGTAAATGTTTGACTTGCCAGCAGGTTAAAGCCGAACATCAGTTACCTTCAGGGTTGCTTCAGCCAATTAAAATTCCACTTTGGAAGCGGGAGAGGGTAACAATGGACTTCGTTAGTGGGCTGCCCCTAACGCCTACTAAGAAGGATGCAGTATGGGTCATAGTGGATCGGTTGACCAAGTCAGCCCATTTCATACCAGTTTGTACTGATTATTCTTTATAGAAGCTGGCTAAACTGTATGTGGCTGAGATAGTGAGACTGCATGGGGTACCGATTTCCATCATATCAGATAGAGATCCTCGCTTCACGTCTCGATTCTGGAAGAAGTTACACGAGGCTTTGGGTACAAGACTGGACTTCAGCACTGCGTTTCAACCTCAGACAGATGGTCAATCAGAAAGGGTGATTCAAATACTGGAAGATATGTTAAGGTGTTGTGTAATAGATTTCCGAGGCTATTGAGAAGACTACTTGACGTTGGCAGAGTTTGCGTATAACAATAGTTACCAGTCTAGCATGCAGATGGAACCTTACGAGGCATTATATGGCCGTAGGTGTCGAACTCCTTCGTGTTGGACTGAGTTGGGCGAGCGGCGTGTTTTGGGCCCTGAATTGGTTTACGTCATCGAGGACAAAGTCGAGTTAATTCGGGATCAATTAAAGCGGCATCGGACGCATGAAGTCGCATACGGATTTGAAGCGCAAGGAGATTGAGTATTCTGTGGGGGACTGCGTCTTTCTTAAAGTCTCACCATGGAAGAAGGTATTGAGATTTGGACGAAAAGGCAAGTTGAGCCCTAGGTTCATTGGGCCTTATCGCATACTGAAGCATGTGGGACCGGTTGCCTATCAATTTGAGTTACCTCCAGAGTTGGATCAGATTCATGATGTGTTCAACGTCTCCATGCTGAGGCCTTATCGCTCTGATCCCACACACGTGATTTTGACTGAGGAGATTGAAGTTAGACTGGACCTGACATTTGAAGAGGAACTGGTTTAGATATTAGATCGTGATGTGAAAGTCTTGATGAAGAAGTCTATCCCACTGGTTAAGGTACTTTGGCGCAATCATAGTTCAGAGGAGGCTACATGGGAGCCCGAAGAGGCGATGCATCAACAATACCCTAATCTCTTTTGACCAGGTAAATTTCGAGGCTGAAATTTTCTTTTAAGGGGGTAGAGTTATAACGCCCCAAAACTTAGGTATTTATTTTTGCATGTTTGTATCACAAATACCTATCTGCTTTAGTGGCTAAGTGATTTGGGTGTGTTTGGGAGTGTCTGAGAAGTCCTGGGTTCAAGCCTGGGCTTGTGCAAAATTTTGGTTTTTTGGGGAATAAAACCCTTGCCTTTGGTTAGTAGGCTTTTAAATAATTGTGTGTATAACAAGACATAAAAAGCCTACTGGTCTAGGGGGTAAGTAGCGTGTTACCTAGGCCAGAGGACTGAGGTTCGAATCTTGGTTGTGGCAATGGAGTATTTATTTTGTTGCTGTGCTGTGAGAAGTGATGGAGTTTGACTGAAACACTGATGTGGTTGAGAGGAATTCAAACTAAGTGGTTGAGGGGATGTGTGATCAGGTAGAGAGATTTGAGGAGGGATTTTAGGAGGAAATTAAGGGATGAGTGGAGAGGTAGTGGTGTGCCGAATTGGGACTCTGAGGCACTCAAGAATTCGGGTAAAGGGGTGTTTCTCATTTCGATTCTGTGTTGTTTTTCCCTCTGTCGAAACCTCTTCTCCCATTTTTGCTTTTTCTTTCTTTTCCCTCTGCCGAAACCTCTCCTCCCCTAAACCGTTTCCATTTTTCTCCTTTTCTACCGCCGCACTCTCCTAGTCTTCTCTGCCGACTTTAAACTGCTCCTCCTAGCACCCTGCTTGTGTTGGCCGAACATACCTTCCTTTTCTTCTCATCTTCCATTCTCTCTTTTTTCCTGCTATTGGCTGAATACACCCTCTTCCCTTCCTTGCCTCTTCTTCATTCTTTTCTAAATAATTACGATGCTTGCTGTTGTTATTCTTGGTCGATTCTCTCTTCTTCTACCCATACTGTACCGACTTTTTTTTTTATCTCTACCGATTTAGTGGTCCACCTCTAGTCTACGGTTTGGTACTTTCGGTAAGTTGATATTTGTTTTGGCTTAAATCGTTCTTGTAGATACTTGTTAACAAAGGGTTTCAATTGGATTGCAGGTAATAACCCCCAGATCTGGTGATCATCGTTTTACAGTGAGTGAAGTGCGTAGGGATTCGGTTGTTCAATCAAGATAAGTGGCTGGTAATCAAGTGGATATATGTGTTGAATAGGGTTCGTCTTAAATTCAATTGTTATGTGAGTAACTGAATGTTTTGGGTGAACATAGGCTCTGGAGTGATCGAGGATTGTCTGCGCATCTATCGAAACCAGGTGTGTAAACACTGCCAAATCGTAAACTGGCAAAAGCCGAAAAAAATATGAAATTTGATGCTATACGAGCGTGCGCTCGCTCGTGTGGTAAACCGAACGCATAAAACGTGGTCGGTAGGTGGTGGAGGCCACCATGAGCGATTTCGTGGTCTTAGGCTATTTTAGGCCACGTTGGGCCAAAATGAGCCGTGTGGGCCCAACGGGCTTAAGGGCCCGACACGGGAAAATCACACGAACGTGTGGGGATTTTTGGGCCAAGCTGTGTAATTTACATGGCCGAGGCCAATTCTGGGCTATGTGGGCCACACGGGCGTGTGGGCCCACATGGACCCGCATTATGGGCATTGGGCCCATTTTTACTGTTTGACTGGTAAGGTTGCACGGGTCGCCCGAGACGACTATGGACCTACTGATGGGTCGGTAAGTATACCTAAACCCAAACTGATAAAATAACTGTTATGCCCCTATGGTAAAATGACTGTTGTGCCCCTATGGTAAAATGACTGTTCTGTCCCTATGTTATGTATGACCGTATATGAGCATGCCATGATATATATGTATGTTGCATCCATGTATGATATGTTGCATGGGATGGAATTATTATGATTGGAGGAAGTGTATTGTACTGGCAGCTCTGCTGCAAATACTGTTTAGTGCCGCAACCGGTGCTAATTTTTGGAGTGTAGGGATGGGTGGGTGATTTTATCCCCACATGGAGTGTTGGGCTGGACGGAGTGGAGTGTAGAGGCTGGATGGGTAGGATATCTGATTGCATGCTTAGACTGTTACTGATATTGTTATGGGCTAAGGCCCACACTGATACTAATACTGTAATGGGCTAAGGCCCAATCGAATCGAATCATTATTGATTTGGGCTTGGGCCTGCATCGCATTTGCTTAAGGCATGATTGGCTATTTACTTGCTTGGGGTTACACACTGAGGTTTCGTAAACTCACCTCTCTATTTATCTGTACAGGTAACCCCCAGTCCTAAGCAGATCGGTGCTGCGAGGGATTCGGAGGTGGCCACACAACCGCACCTATTTTTATATTTGAGTTTATT
Source organism: Gossypium sturtianum (assembly GCA_025698515.1). Lineage (NCBI taxonomy): Eukaryota > Viridiplantae > Streptophyta > Magnoliopsida > Malvales > Malvaceae > Gossypium > Gossypium sturtianum. The sequence continues at coordinate 4,398,417 of CM046944.1, read as the reverse complement.
TCCTATAAACTTAATTTGGGTTTTTGTTATGTAATAAGGCCTCTCTAATTTTTAAATTTTAATTTGGGGATTTTACCTATTTTAATTTACATCTGAGTAATGGTAGAATGCGGTTTTCCAAAAGATAATTGGTTTTCAAAACACCACGTTTTCGTAACTTTAATAACAGCTTCAGCATCAAACTTGGTTTTAAAGTATAGTAACAAACTAATATGATCAACGTTCTACTAGAATAACTTGAGTTTTAAAAGAACAAGATACCTTAAATCTCTGTTAAAGATACATAATCGAGGTTTAATAATAATCATGGATTTTCTAAAGAAACGATATTTCCGAAAAACCCTTCAATGTGATATCGCCAGATTCGACCATAACGTCTGGGCCGGGTTTGGGGTGTTACATAAATTATCAATTTCACATCCCAAATCATATAATCCATTCATCATTCAATCCTTACCAAATCTATCATGAAACATACCATTTCCATCTTGCTAATTTATGCAATAATGATCACTCACATAAAACATACACATACACAAATAAGTCATTCTTTTCACATGTTCAAAACATATACCAACCATCAAACTACCAAGCCGAATCACATGGCAAAGTTTATACACTTCAAAACATGCCATAATCACTAGCCTATACATGTCGTATACCAAATATGTACAACTTCCAAAAGTACCAAAATAGATAGCTGATAGTGTGATTAAGTCGCTGACGATCCCCGGATCCGAGCTAACTTTAAATACACTGTAAAACAGAGAAAAACTTTACACTGTAAGCTTTAAAGCTTAGGAAGTTCGTAATATAATACATTTAATTCAATTATTCAAATCAATATACAAAATAAACCATCACATAGATTAAATTACAAGAATGCACAATCTCATCCATATCCAATACTCACATCACTATCCATTCATCTATTTCCAAATTCATCAACCATATAGGTTCCATACATACATTTGTCAACACTTAGTTATCGACAAATTTTGCTACTCAATTCTTGATACCGCATTTCTATCAATCTTCATTTTTCCTTCGATTCAATCGCACACTTAGTGCCAAATTCATAGCCGAAGCTTAAATATCATCGTACACTTAGTGCCTTTACATTAAATCAATTTTATCTCAATATCGCACACACAGTGCCAATCAATAAAGTCGAGGCTTCCATTACTTCGCACACACAGTGCTATTCACCTCTGTCCCGGTTCTAATTATGCACACTGTCGAAACTATTTTTTTGGAAAACGGGGTCACGGGTAGTTTATTGGTTTTGGGTTTGGGTTAATTGGCTGTAAAATGGACTTTTTTTATTTTGTTATTTTTATTTATTTGTTTAAGCCCGGGCAATAATGGGCTATTACAGCTGCCCCTCTTTGCTCATTGTCGTGCAACGGGAATAGAGCAAAGACTATAAAAGGACCCATTTTGCCCGGTCTTGCCAAATGGTTGTATCTTCAAGGAGGTAGACTAGAATCTTCAATCTGCTTCACTGCAACTTCAGGAAGACTAGATTTACTATCTTTAGTCTGCTTCACTGCAAACTCAGGGATGCCATGTTGATATCTTTGATCCGCTTCCTGCAACTTCAAGAATGCCAAATCTGCTATCTTCAATCTGCTCCACTGCAAACTCAGGGAGACAAGATCTGATGTCTTCGATCTGCTTCCTGCAACTTCAGGAATGCCAAATCTGCTATTTGCAATCTGCTCCACTGCAAACTCAGGGAGACAAGATCTGATGTCTTCGATCTGCTTCCTGCAACTTCAGGAATGCCAAATCTGCTATTTGCAATCTGCTCCACTACAAACTCAGGGAGACAGGATCTGATGTCTTCGATCTGCTTCCTGCAACTTCAGGAATGCCAAATCTACTATCTGCAATCTGCTCCACTACAAACTCAGGGAGACAAGATCTGATGTCTTCGATCTGCTCCATTGCCGATACATGGAGAGAAGACTTGTAATTTTCAGCCTGTTCCACTACTGCTTAGGGGATAAGGCTGGTGGTTTGAATCTGCTCCCCTGCTACCTCGGGAAGATAAGATTCGCCATCTTCGATCTGCCCCACTGCTACCTCGAGGAGACAAGATCTATAATTTTTAGTCTGCTCCCTTGCTACACCAGGAAGATAAGACTATAATCTTCAGCCTGCTCCCTTGCTACCTTAGGAAGATAAGGCTAGTGGCTAAAATCTGCTTCCTTGCTACATCAGGAAGATAAGATTCGCCATCTTTGATCCGCTTACAATCGCTATCTCGAGGAAACAAGATCTACAATTTTTAGTCCGCTCCTTGCTACATCGGAAGATAAGACTATAATCTTCACCGCTCCTCCTTGCTACCTCGTAAAAGATAAGACTAGTGGCTAAAATCTGATTTCTTGCTACATCAGGAAGATAAGATTCGCCATCTTCGATCTGCCCCACTGCTATCTCGAGGAGACAAGATCTATAATTTTTAGTCTGCTCCCTTGCTACATCAGGAAGATAAGACTATAATCTTTAGCCTGCTCCCTTGCTACCTCAGGAAGATAAGGCTAGTGGCTAAAATATGATTCCTTGCTACATTAGGAAGATAAGATTCGCCATCTTCGATCTGCCCCACTGCTATCTCGAGGAGACAAGATCTACAATTTTTAGTTTGCTCCCTTGCTACATCAGGAAGATAAGACTTGTATCTTCAACCTTCTCCACTGCAACTTCAAGGAAATAAGGTCGGTGGCTTGAATCTGCTCCACTGCTACCTCGAGAAGATAAGATTCGCCAAATTTGATCTGCTCCCTCACCGCTAGGAGATAAGATCTCAGAAATTCACCGATGTTGCTACATCGTCCTCTGAGGGACATGTCCTGTAGACTCGGTTTCATACGTTTACGCCAAATGACCAGGGTGCTATGATCAGAATGAATCAAATGCTTCTAGCCACATATGTTATGAATGCAACATGTCATGAAAATGATTCCTTTTTAAAATGATTAGGATGCAATGATCGGAATGAATCTAATGCTCCTAACTAAATGATATTAGGGATGACATTTGCATGAATGCAGAATGTCATGAGAATGATCCCATTTGTATAATGATTAGGATGCAATGATCGGAATGAATCTAATGCTCCTAACTAAATGATATTAGGGATGACATTTGCATGAATGCAGAATGTCATGAGAACGATCTCATTCTCTCTCTTTTTTTTTAATGTACAACGATCAGGATACAATGATCGGAATGGATCAAATGCTCCTAATTGGAAGTGTATGAATGATATATAAATGCATGAGAATGATCCCTTTTTAATGTTTGGGTTGTTATTACTCATAGCTCATCAAGGTTCTATCACTGATGCATTAGCATGCTTTCTCGTTCAGCTTGTATCTTTGACAGAAAACCTAAAGAAACAATCATATTCTGCTCAACAAGCTTGCCCCGCTGTAATTTCAGAGTCCCTTACACTGTACCTTTTGGGACATAAATTTTGTACCTCCCACTGCAACTTCAGGGGAATAACATTTAGTTTCTTCCATCCATCTTGTTACCACTCAGAGGTATAAAATTTGTATCATCTTTAATCAATTTGATCTGTTACACCATTCCCTGAGTGTAATGACCAGATGTATGAATGCAGGGTATCAATTTTCTTTTCCTGAGAATGATCCTCTCTTATACTTGGGTTGACATTGCTCGTCATTTGTCGAAATTGTATCATCGACGAAATGTCTTATCCAATAAAAATACAAAGAGATAATCATCTTTCAATATTTCCAACCCTTAGGCTTGGTGAGTTCTAAACAATAGTCCTGTTTCAGATTCTCATATTATTTAGAAGCTTCCAGAGTAATATGTGAAACTCCCTTTTATGAAAGTATTATTAGTCCATTAATCATTATTTCAATATAAAATGCTTGAAAAAGATCACAACAATGGACAGGAAAGAAATTAATCAGGAGCATAGCTCGAAACAAATAAGTTAATTAAAGATAACCAAGGCAATAAAGAAAATTGACTGGGGTGTATCTTGAAAAGAATAAAGTAATCAAAGATAGCAAATTCAAAATGGGTAAGATAGAAGCTAGGTGCCCCAGATATCGCAGCCTGAGCGTCTCTGTACAAACTTCTTGAAGACCATTTTGAGCTCAATACGTATTTAGAGGATCTGGAGCACTTTGTCAATGCCCCAAGACGTAACATACTTCCTCGTTGTTAATTCAGGCATAGCAAGACTACTACATGCCCTATATTTGATTAAAATTTGAGCCGCCCTTTTCAGGTTTTCAGCTCAAAATCCTTTTGGTCTCAAAGCGTCCTTTGCGGGTTTTTGCCTTGGCATCTCCTCTTTTGTCTTTCTTTATTTTTTCTTTTCTTTTCTCTCTCTTTTTTTTGAATTTGATCTCAAGGTGCCCTTTGTGGGTTTTCACCTTGGCCTTTCCCCTTTCAAGTAAAATACTTCTTGACTGAACCTGAATCCACCGGATTGGGCAAGTCTTTGGCATCCATCTCAGTCAATATCAATGTTCTTCTAGAATAGGCCTTCTTTACAACATAAGGTCCTTCCCAATTTGGCATCTACTTTCCTCTGAAATCATTTTGTAGAAGAAAAATCTTTCAATACTAGGTCCACATCATGACATTCCCTTGGGTGGACCATTTTCGACATAAATCAACATCATCCATTTTTGGTACATTTGACTATGATTAATACTTTCAAACCCTTTTCTTCAGCCAAGTTTACTGGAGACATTCTACTTCATCCAATTCTTGACTTAATCAAAACTTGGAGCAAATGAATCTCGATTTTCATGGGCAAGACCACTTCTATTCCATAAACCAATGAGAAAAGTGTTACCCCAGCGAAAGTTCTAACCGACGTTCGATAAAACAGAGGGTAAATGGTAACTTCTTTATGTCAATATGTACAAGTCTCAGTCATCTTTCCCATGATCCTTGTTTTGTTGTTTTTGTTTTTATTTTTTCCTTTTTTTTGCTGCCTTTACTGCATTGTGATATGACGTCTGATCTTTGAACAAACTTCCAAACTTTTGACATTGTCCTTTTTTAGCACTCTTTGTCGGCACCTGATCCCTTTTTTTTGAGAATTTGCTGACTGTCGACTTTGTAACATTGGCATATGAAGCTACTTCCACCCTCTTAGTGAAGTAGACGATGACCACGACGATGAATCGATGTCGACTAGAAGCTTTTAACGAGATCGGCCCCATAATATCCATTCCTCACATATAAAAAATCCGTGAAGAAATAGATGAGGCACATGAGTCTTGTATTCAACATAACTGAAGCAATCTCCCTTTTATGGTGGATCAATAGTACCCGAACCTTATGATTAGCCTGGCTATTGTAGAATCATTATCATGTTCTTTAGACACCCTTATGGACCTCTTTTAAGATTTTCCCAGGCGTGTCTTGATATGATCGTGCGAAAACATCTTTGAATTCTTGAAAATAACTCAAAGATGTCTTGCCTTATTTCTGTGGTGAGCTAGGCTACAATCTTCACCTCTTTTCTAGGCTCATAATATCCACTGACCCTATGTAAGGTAGGATCTGTTTTTCATCATGTTCTACCATCCTTAACAAATCAGAAGATAGGTTACAATCTCTGTCATCTTCCAAGTTTTGATATCCCTCTAAACACATATATCACTCGAAAGGAGACTCTGATTCAGTAGCAGCGTTGCTCACATCGTTGATATCTGAAGACCTATTGTAGGTTTGAAGGAAGATTCGAAAGAATAAATGATTCAAAGAATGATTATTTGTATGGTCATAAAGAATGAAAGAATACTTGAAAGAAAGTCTAAAGAACAAACAAAAAAAAAACAATTATTTGTACAATATGAAATAGTAAAAATAAAAGAATATTTTCTCAAAAAGATGCATTTTATTGAAATAAAAATTCCGGACACAAGCCTATTTCGCAAAAGGATTCTTATTGCCTCTAGGCTTAAGGCAACAAGTGTGTTTTGAATATTACTCTAGATTAGCTCTAAAAATATAGGTATATCTTCCACAGTCCCATTATTCAAAACACTCCCAAGTATGCAAGGTCTTGGAAACTTCATTCCCCGGTTTCATCTCCGCTATATCTAAATCAGGGATAACAGGATCAGCAGGTTATCCCCAGGTCGATCCTGAGCCAACTTAGAAATTCATGGGTACCCCAAAGATCGCCTTGACCTTGTTGAGGCCTAATTGTAACAGATGGCCTTTGAGGATATGCTTCAGGTTGTGCATGCGGTGGGGTAAAACCCGAAGGGTAATCCTCATTATCTTCTCCAGCATTAGTCATGGGACCTTTTCCCTTATCGATTGCCCCATTCAGTAGCTGAATCATTTGAGCCACCATATTCCTTTGGGCTTCCACCATTTGTTCCCTCATATCTTGTTGGATTTTTGCCAACTGCTCTTGCAGCTAGTCTTGCATGTCTCTTTGGAACTGTTCGAGTCTTTGATCCATGTTTTTCTTTCTTCTTTTTTAGCGCAGATATCGCAAATCTGTTTAGTTTCCAGATTAACCTTTTATTCTTTATCTCTCTTTGATAATTTCAACTAATTAGGGTCCTTCTATAAATTTAAATGCATATGATGCGATGTAATGCAAATGCATGAAATGAATGCAAAAAGAAAGAGAGGCGTTGATTCTGAATTCAATTTCATTAGAACAACTTTTCTAGAAAATAAATTCCTTTACATAAAATGGATTACATATGCGGCCTTGCCCTCATATTCCAAGCAAAAGCATCAATCCCCTTCTTCGCAAAAGTCAAATCTTGCAAACTTCTAATAGATGCCTCCACTAGCTCCTTTTTGCTTGGGCCGCGACTCCTTACTCACTTATCCTCGCAATGCTTGTTAGCCTCTTCATGAAAGCCGAGACGTGGTGATTCTCGAATAGTCTTTGTCAGCTTGAATCCTTGGGCAATAAAGTCTTGTATTCCTTCACGGACTATCAGTCTTCTCTCGTTGTGTTTCCTTGGATCATATTCGAACGACCGTATTATAATCCACTTTATCAAGAAATCTATTTTTTCATGACAAACTCTTCTACTTAGCAATCAAATTTGAATCAACACCTCTATTCTATGATGGGAATGCAATGCAATCAAAACAAAAGAGAACACGTTAGCACAAGAGAAATAAATAACAAAATAGGGCACTTATCTGGGTGTCCACTAGGGTTTTGGCATAGTTCTACCTAGGGTAAGCCCTTAGGTTTTCTACATGTGGTTTAGCTCTAAAGTTGAGGTACCTGAACCAGCAGATTCCTCGATCCTCACCTATTATAGGCTCATATGAATCGAGTTCAGTTTAGGGGAATACATTTCCCTATGGCCATGCGAAAGTGAAAACTTCACGAAGACATAGGTACAGATATATCCCGGAAGCAATCCACTAGCCCATGCGGAGATGAAAACCTCACGAAGGCATAGTTTCTCACTCCCACTTAAGGGTGCGACCACAACGGTCATGCAATGCAATGTGTGCAAGAATAATAATCATATGTTCAAATTTAAGTTTTCAAATCAAATTTTCAAATTTTCGACAAAAGATAGAAAATAATCAATTTTAACGGCTTGACTCTCTTATGTCCCCAGTGGAGTCGCCAAGCTGTCGAAACCATTTTTTTTGGAAAACGGGGTCACGAGTAGTTTATTGGTTTTGGTTTTGGGTTAATTGGCTGTAAAATGAACTTTTTTTATTTTTTTATTTTTATTTATTTGTTTAAGCCCGGGCAATAATAGGCTATTACACACACTTAGTGCCACAACACTCAATTCCACATATAGCATTATCCATTCATCAACTACATATATTCATACATTACATAACACATGAATATGAATTAAACGATTTGTATTATACACGAACTTACCTCGGACGTCGAAGTATCAAAACGAGTCGATTAATCGAGCACTTTATCTTTGCCTCGATCTCGATCCAAATCTCTCTTTTCTTGATCTATACATATTCAAATTTAGCTCATTCAAAAAAAATCATTCAATTTAGTCCCAACACACATATTTAGGGCATTTTACAAAATAGCCCTCACATTTTCACATTTTGACACTTTAGTCCCTATTTCATAAAATCATCAAATTCACATAATTTCACTTCACATATGCCTAGCCGAATTCTCCTTATGCTCATACAACCCCATATATTTCATTTATTTCACATTTTAGTCCTTCAATTTTTCATTTTCACAATTTAGCCCAAAATAGCCAATTTCATCAAAAATTCAAAGACAAACCATGTTAACCCAACATTAAACTTTCATATTCCACCAACTATCATCACAAAGCTCACATATTCATCAATGGCACATCTCAAAATCTTCATCAAATTCTAAAATTAAAGTATGGGTTTGATAGAACATGAAGCAACGATCACAAAAACGTAGAAATTATCAAAAACCGAACAAAAACTAACCTTGAATCAACCTAGATGCTAACCGAATATTCAAGAGCTTCAAACCCCCTTTTTTTCTTTTCTATTTTCGGTGAAGAAAATTAAAGATGAGCATTATTTCATCCATTTGTTTTATTTATTATTCATTAATAATCATTTTACCATTTTGCCCTTTTATTAATTCATTTAAAATTCCACTAACTATGTACATATATGTCCATCTCCACTATCTATGGTCTAATTACAACATAAGGACCTTTCATTTAATAAGCCATGCCAATTAGGCACTTTAACAATCAACACACAGCTTTTGCATTTTATGCAATTAAGTCCTTTTTTTGCAAATTAAGCACACAAACGTTAAAATTTTCACGTAGAACTTTCACACATACTCAATCACATATTGTAAACACGAAAAATAATATTAAAATATTTTTTTGACCTCGGATTTGTAGTCCCGAAACCACTGTTTCGACTAGGGTCTAAACCGGGTTGTTACATAAAAATACAAGGTACTTAATGAAATATATGAAATTAAATTTTGATCCGATGTTAGATACCGGAAAATATGAATATTTTAGATATACGGGCTAAAATTAATGAAATGCAAACTATGTTTGATTATGTGATTTTCGTGTGAATAGGTGAAAACTAATATCGTTTCTATATGTGAATTATAGTACGTAGCTAAAGACGACATTGGACCATCCTGAGAGAAAGGAAAGATAAGAGTTGTAGATGAGTGGCTAATATGGTTTGTACTTTCATTATTTGAATTCACTATGTGTGTGTGTGTGTTTTGGTACAAACTAGCTTACTTGATGTATGAATCCTACTTGTCTCATTATTCATTTTTGTATATGATGATATGGAATGTTGTGAATTAAATTGATATGGTTATGGTATAAATGAGTGTTATATGAAACTACGATATGTGTTTGGAACATTGATTACCCTGTTAACTGTCTCGGGCAGAGTCGCGTATAGTTGCATGCCATAGGATTAATATACGGGATTATACTTCGGTTTATACCGATGAGGCACGGAGTGCATACTATATTTCAGACATCCCCATGAGGTGCAGAGCACACTTTACTTCAATTTATACCGATGAGATGTGAAGCGCAAATTATACTTTGGACGTATCGATAAGACACTAGGTGTCAGGTATATTGGTGTAATGGTTGGGTGATCCGTGTATCCATCTTGAGCCCATTTCCGGTTAATAGGGATTATAAAACATATATCGTGCTATATTATATTTGATATGAAATATCAATATTGAATGGTTTACCTTGTATGGTAATATTAAAGTAACAAAAGATGGCATGTAAAAGATCATGTGAACCGGATAAAACAAGCTTTGAAGGCCAGCAAGGATATAAAACGAATCTATTGATTTGATATAGAAATGTGAAATGAATGGATTTTTAGTATGCTATGTCATATATGAAATTGAGATATGATGATAAAAGAAATTATGTGTTCATGAATGAAATGTCAAATGAAATTTGGTATTAGACTATGCACTTGAGACATGAAAATGGAAATTGATTTAGTCGATAGATGAATAATATATTTATTGTATTGATATCTTGTTTTTATTGATTATTGATTTAAATCATGAAAGTACCATTGAGCCCTATTGTTTAGCGTACAATTTGCATATTTCTGTGCTAAGTTTCATAAATCTCGAAGTCACAAAATGACCAATAAGTTCGTACATTATGTTATGTTAATTGCAAGTGGTATGTACTTAACCTTTGAGTTGGTCCTTAGGTTCAAGTTTTCATATTGGTATATATGATGGAAAGGTTTATATTCTGAGCATGTCCACATGCGGTTCATGTTAAGCATATGTATATCTCTAGTGAGTTAATGCTTACTTACCAATTTGACATTGTTATACTTGTGATGAAGTTGTTTCATGCTTGCCAAGTAAATGAATGCATTATATACTTATGATCACATACTGAAAGGTACTTGTTGGGTCAAGTAAGGTAGTTTGGCTTTTGAATTAAAACCTAAATTGTATTGTGTTGCATTTTGGGGTCATTTTAACCATTTGGTATTTGTATTTAATAGATTTAAGATGAATGAAGTAAAATTTGGGGAAAACTGCCTTCAAGGTCCCAACACTCCCTTATTGGTGACGTGACATCAAGCTTCTGTTTCCATAGTTGTGATTCTCCCCTGCTGAGGTCGCGAAATTGAATCACCCTACCCTCAAGGTCGCGACATTCCCCTACTGAAGTCACGACATCAATTTCCTGTCTTCAAGGTCACAACTCACATCGGTTGAAGTCTCAACACCATACTTCTACCCTTAGTGTCACAATATGAATCCTTCAATGTCACGACATTACTCCTTAATTTTATAATTTTTACATTTTAATCATTCATTCACCACTAGATTAGTATGAGAGCTTTTGTAAGCTTACTCATGATGCAGATTTGATTAGATAGTGTTTTTAGAAGATATAATATTTAATTGTTTGTACAATTTGTCTCATAGAATATTGAAATGATATCGTAATTGCTTTGGCAACGAGTGTGGCATCTCATGTCCTGGATCTTGACATCGGATCGAGAGTGGGGTCTTACATAGCCATTACTCCCATGTTTAATGATGCTAGACGTGGGAGGTATAGTGCACCTGTGGATAACATCTTTCACGCCTTGCAAAATTGTCAGGTATCTCATGATGTCCTTACTCAAGTTGGGATTAATGATAATTTATTGTTTATTGATGTAGTAAGTTGCATCGACTAGCTTGAATGCGATGAGGATGCTTGATACAGAGGTATTCGCAAGTTTACTAGTCTTAATATGGCATATATGGAACGTGCACAACAATGTGGTCTTGAAAGGTATACAAAACCCCACCCCATGTGGCCTTGTGTTATACATGAGGACTTCATAGAGACTTACGCCATTGTCCAGCAATTTCATGTTCTTTCACCTTGCACTGAATTTACTTTATAAAAACAATAACATAGATTGCATCAATTTTTTAGAGAAGATTCTTTTTAAAGAAAAAGACATTAAACAGCAATAACAATGAGAAGGGTGATGCTGTCTTTCTGAAAATAACCTTACTAGGAAATCTATACATACAAGTGCTAACACCATTTCCCTAAATCAAATAAACAAGAAAATATGTTAAAAAAAGTTAAAGTTTTCTCTTACCACGTCTTCGAGTATCTAAATCAACCAGCCTTGATGATGATGGGACTGGCATTGGTGTTGATAAGCCAACTGATTCTGGGATGTCAAGATTGACTCTCATAGATTCGTCTGCCATTGTACGCTTCATATCAATCTCATGAAATTGCTGAACTTGAAATTTTACTTTGTCAATCTGCTTAGAAAAATACACACGAAATAAAATGGTAAGTGGCAGCAAATTAAGACCTTTTGCCAATTACACAAACTGCGTTCCACTACAAAACCAGATATATCGAGTAAAATGGCAGTAATTACAAGTTCAATATGATAGATGGATGAACGTGCATCAGCAAGTCTCGATTGCAATTCATCGAACTTTTTTCTTCTGTACTCATCATTCTCCATTTGATTTCCCCTCTCACCTAATTGTTGAAAAAGACCTGCATGAAGAATATTCATAAGTACTTTGAGAATACAGTCAAACCATAAGTGAAACCTGCGAAGCAAGGTATAATACCTGTCAAAACAGACAGAACCCATATCTGAGTTGGGATATCACCAAGCTTCTTTGCTAAAGTTAGTGAGGATCTTAGGATCTCTCTGGCTTGTCCAGTGTCATGCAGAGCAAGTGCCAAATTCCCAAGAATGGTCAAATACTGAGAAACAAGTTGAAGGTTCCCCATTTGAACATGAGCAATCTGCAAACCCTTGGCCAGCCGGTTTCTGCATCAAAGTTGTAATTTTACACAAACCGATTAAGAGAGATAGCAGTCCTACCAAACCCTAAACCATAAAATTAATTCTAGCATTCTATAATAAACAAAAGAGTAAGTCTTCTTTTCTTAGGTGATTATATTTTCTACCTTCAAAAATATATTAATGATATCAATAGTAGAAGTACAAACATTTTTTTTTTCTTTTTTTTTTTGCATTAGTATATAAAAATCTTGCACATCCAAACATGTTCTCTTTTCACCCAAACTACTGATAAAATAGGAAATACACTGCCCTTTTGAGCATGTTGCTTATCTTTTCACCACTTCTAATGACCATCATTTACCACTAATGGTACCTTCAATCCAACACTCTGAGGCATAGTTAAAATGAATTTCCCTATTCTAGAGGAAACTGTTCATTTGCATCGGATTTAAATCATACGTCAGTGCTCTGAGATAGGACAAGGGAGGACTGAACTGAAGAAGTAGCATTGGAAGAAGGAATAGATCTTTTCAAATATACAAATTTTTTAGCATCAGTTTTGGACTCACTGATGTGGTTTAGCGAAGAAACAGTGGTAATTGAAAGAATTAAGGCTGTAAAACAAGTTAAAAATGAAAATGAAAACTATGGAAAACTTAAGGTTATAGAAAACCTCTAGGTTAATTTATTAATTCAAACATAATAATCAGAAAAGTTGCTGTTGTAAATCTGTTACAGCATATATAATAGACTTTCTTGCAAATAAAGTTTTATAATTTGTCGTAGACTTAAATAAAATTAACTAAATATAAAATAAACCGAAATAATAAAAGAAAATATCTACATTATTCCTCAGCTTGGAAAACTTGACTCCGGTGAGAAACTTTCACCACTTCAGCATAAATTTTTGGATCAACTCTTTGCAGCTCTTCTTCTGCAATCCAAGTACTTTCACTAACTGTTTTTCCTAAGCATTTCACCAAAAATCTCCTATATTTATTATCACTTCTAGACCTCGCTTCTTTAAAATCCAAGACATCTTCGATAACCTCAATTTTTAGCCTTAAAAAGTTGCAGCACCTGCTCAGAAATTTCAGCAAAATCCCCATCGAAACCCTCAAAAGAATACAAGTAAGAAAAATTAAAATGACATGCAAATCTGTAGGCAACTCAATCACATAAGCATCAGAGCTTATTTTCCTCAACACCTTACATGCCCTGAACTTCTTTGACTTCAACATGTAATCAGTACCCTTTGAAAACCTTTTTTGCCTCAAATGTACGAGATCTAAGTCTCCATCTTCAAACTCCTTAATTCGACAATGTAGATTAGCTTTAGTAACATAACGCTCATTACTTGCTTTTAAGGCAACCATCACCTCTAGAGAACTTGCCATATATGATTAGCAAAAGCTTTCTCATCAGCACTCACCCTATTTCCAAGTGGTCAAGGAACTTAAATCAAGTGCATGTTGGGGTTCAAGCCCATAGGCAGTTTCAAAAGGAGTCTCATTAATTGTTCCATTAACAAAGTTGTATGCGAACCCAACTTGAGGAATAACCAAATTCCATCTCTTCACATGATTCCTAACAAGATACCTAAGCATATTTCCTAAACTTCAATTAACATCCTCTGTTTGTCCATCCGTTTGTGGATAACTACTGAAAAAATTCAACTGGGTTCCTATTTTCTACCACAAAGTCCTCCAAAAATGTCCTAATTTGACATCCCTATAAAAAACTATAGATATAGGAACACCATGTAATCTTGCTACCCTGAAAAAAAAAAGAACTCAACAATATGTAGCATAAGAAGTTTTAAAACAAGGAATGAAATGCGCCATCATCAAAAAGTGATCCACCACAATAAAGCAAGATGGTTTGTGGAGGATGTATGTGGCCAATCGTGCAATTACTACTGCCAAATTATGAATTGGTAATAATTATGTTTCTTGGCCAGCTTCTATTGAATTGTGATTTATGGATACAAGGATCATTTAGAAAAGGATGCTAGTAAAGTTGATGAAAAAATAGAGATGCTTGGGCCAAAATTGATGCACAACTATGTTGTTTATTATGGCACTTGCTTAAAGCAAAGTTACTTTGTTTTAGTCTTGCAAAACCTGTTACAAAGTTTGGTCTAAGGCGAAGACTTTATACACCAAGAATTTATGAAGTTGTCTTAGATCTTGTTCATCTCTAGCAAAATCAACATGACATGACTAACTATTTAGGTTAAGTTGAAACTTTAAAGGATGGATCCAATGTTATTATGCCTCTTTTTGAAAATGTCATTGATCAAGAGCAAGAGACATTTTTATTGTACTTGCCTTGACAGTGTGAGCAAATCTAGCCTCAGTTTGAGATCATATTCTTCTCAGCCCAATTATTCCTATTCTTGAAAATGCATTTCTTCATGGAGAATTGACTAAAAAAGTTTATATGGAGTAACTGTCAGGTTTTGTTGCCCAAGGGGAGTCTAAGTATGTCTACTGTAGAAATCTCTTTATAGCCTAAAACAATCTCTGAGGGTCTGGTTTGAACCTAGCATTGTTATCCAAGCATTTGAGATGAAAAGGAGTGAAGCAGATCACTTAGTCTTTTACCGTGAGACCAATCATGGCCAGTGCATCTATCTAGTGGTGTATGTGAATGATATTGCTATAACAGGTGATGTTCATGAAGGCATTGAGCTATCACTTAGAGGAATGTTGAATTGTAAACCTCTGGAGACACCTATGGATCTTAATGCTAAGCTTATTCCAGGACAAAAGGGAGCCACTAAAGGATCCTAGTCAATCTCGAAGATTGATTGGGAAACTTAATTATCTCACTATCACAAGTCTAAATATTTTCTTTTCTTTGCAATTAATGTGGTTAGTTAAATTCTCCAAACTCCACATGATAGCCACTGGAATACAGTAATACGCATCCTTAAATACATCAAAGGTGCCCCTGAGCAAGGCTTTTTGTATGAAGATAAGGGAAATACACAGGTTTTCAGATACTCATGTTGATCAGGTAAAATCTCCCTCAAATAGACGGTCCACTTCAGGATATCATGTCTTCATAGGAGGGAATCTATTATCATGGAAAAGTAAAAAACAAGATGTAGTAAGATCAAGTGCAAAAGCAGATTATCAAGCCATGGCCTTAGTCACTTGTAAACTTGGTTAAAATAACTACTTCAAGAATTGAGGTGAAACAATTAGTCCAATGAAGTTGACGTGTGATAATCAAGCAGCATTGCATATTGTTTCAAATTTAGTGTTTCATGGAATGACCAAACACATAAAGATAGATTATCACTTTGTTAGACAATAAATAGAGTCCAGATGCATTGCCACTAGTTTTGTTAATTCCAATGATAAGTTAGCAGTTATTCTCACTAAAGTCTTCAAGAAACCTCAAATAGAGTATATACATAACAAGCTAGAAACATATGATATATATGCTCCAGTTTGTGGAGTATTATGATAGAGATTATAAGCTATAAATTGTACGGATTATAGACTCAATTACAACAATTGAAATTTCAATGTTTCTTTGTCTTGTTTTGTACATTTCCTATAGCATAAATACCCATCTACCTTGAGGGAATAATCAAGCTGAAAATTAAGACTTCACTCTATATTTCTTCTCTTTATTTTTCTAATTTTACACTTCCCAATCCATATAATCTCCCACGTGCATTTTATCATGAAAATCAGCAGCTTTGATCTTAATTCCACCCTATTTAATTCAAAAGGCTTACACAATTGTGGGCACCTTCCAGAATCTCCATCTGGACTCCCACTGGTTCTTGTCGCAATGTAGCATAAATTGCATGCGACAATTCTTTAATCACTTCGTATTGCAGTCAATATTGTCTCTTTCTTCCGCTTCCTTAATATCTACTATGTCCAACCATGGCTTAATAGCAACCGTAGAATCTAATTATGTTCTAATGCCAAAATTGATATGGTTTAGGGAAGAAAACAACCATAATTCAAAGAATTAAGGCTGTAAAACGAATAAGAAAAGAATTTGAAACTCTAGAAAACTTAGAGTTATAGAAAGTCTCCAGGCCTCTTTATTAATTCAAAGATAATAATCAGAAAAGTTGTAAATATGTTACAACATATATAAAATGGACTTTTGCAAATAAAATTTTATTATTAACCCTCAACTTAACCCTCAAGAAACTAAAAATCCTAGCTGTCCAAAATAAGATATTTAATACTTTAAACTAAATATTATAAAATAAACTGAAATAACAAAATAAAATATTATAAACTTAAGCTCTTGCGTCACATACTAACATAGATGTTATAGCTATTACTTAAAATGGATTCTAGAAATGCTTTGAGAAAGGAAATTGGGTTGTTTCAAATGCCACTTAAGATATGATAGACCAAATTACCTAAACCAAACGGTCAATAATCTTTCAGTTTAAATGAGACTAATCAAATTAGAAACTCACCGTGCTTCTTGTAGATCTTGCTGCTTCATCAATAGAAGGCCATAAGCAAAAAGGATGCTTGCTTCCTCACGAACTCCAACAAAGGAATCCTTCATTCTGTAAACTGGTCCAATTAAATCAAGCGCCTACATGCAACATAAATATCAATAACACAACATAGACACTAGAAAGAAAAAACACAACATAAACTTCTTGGAATTCCTAGAATTAAGGATAGATTACTAAGGAAATCTTCTGTAAATAGGAACTAATCATAGTTACTGATTCTTAGGACAATTACACTTTTTAGGGATTATTTCCTTCCTTAGGATAGTTTATCTCTTTTTATACTTGTAAGCTAATTAACAAATGTGATGAATCAGATTACTAAAGTTTCTACATGGTATCGGAGCTTTAGGAATTTTTCGATCCTCTCATTCATCTTCACTAAAAATTCCTCCGAGTTCTCTTCCATTTTCCTAAAATCCTCAATTTTTTTTTCTCCCATGGGTGACCTTAATGAAGCCTTATGTCTCAAACCGAGATGTCACAAATGTCTCGATAATATTAACTCGTCTGTCAATCAAAGTGATCTTAATTCTTCACTTATGATCACTAGTCATCGACTAGATGGGAAGAATTTTCTACAATGGTCTCAATCTGTTCTTATGGTGATCCGTGGCCGAGGCAAATTAGGATACATCAATGGAGAACTTCCACGACCGAACGTGCTTGGACCCTACTTATGCTACTTGGGAACTCAATAACTCTATTGTTATGGCATGGTGATCAATTCGATGGAAGGCCATATAAGTTTAACTTACCTTCTCTTCAAGACTGCAAAAGACATGTGGGATGCAGTCAAAGAGAACTACTCTGATCTTGGAAACGCTTCCCAGGTTTTTGAGATCAAACTCAAGTTGAGAGACACTCGACAAGGGACACTTGAGGTAACTCACTACTACAATAATCAAAATCTTGTAAGGGTTAGAGTTAGATATGTACTATGAGGTCGATTGGGGGAAGGCCTAGAACACACTAGGTTTATGACTCACCTCAACAACGAACGCTCTCTATGAGTTTCTAAGCGGATCGAGGCATAGTTAGACGAGGTCCGGGGAGAATTTTGGGCGAGATCACCTCTCCCAACCATTGCTTTGAAGCTTTTGCGTAGTAAGAAGAGAGAGAGAAAAACGTCGTCTTGTCATGATGGGAGAACCCAAACCGATAATCTCTTGGCACTCACCCTCATCGACCTGCTTTGCTCTTGTGTCCAAAGGTCCTCAAACACAAAACCTCGTCTTTGGAAATGAGTCCGGATTGAACAGACCATGGTGTAGCCACTGCAACCGTGTTGGTCACACAAAGGAAAAATGTTTTAAACTCCATGGTTATCCTGATAAGAAACAGAAAGACAAGAAAACTGCCCTGGTTTCTTCCAATACTGCAGATGAGGTGCTGGATGTGCGCCTAACCAAGACTCAACTCGAAAATCTCCATAAAATTCTTAGTACCTCTACTGGTCATGGGAATTTAGCCACTCAAGGTACTGCTCTCAATATTGCTCTTGAATCTAATAACCAATCCTCTTGGATACTAGATTCGGGTGCTTCGGACCACATGACAGGTAACCTCACTCTATTCCAAACTTACACCACCTGTCATAACAAGTCCCGAATCGAGATTGCCGATGGTTCATACTCACCGTATTGGAATAGGGACAAGAAAAATAACAGAGAATTTCTCCTTGATAATGTTCTATATGTTCCCAACTTATCCTCGTAATTTACTTTCAATAAGTAAACTTACTAAAGATGGGAAAATGCTTGCTGAATTTTCTGCAATTGGTTGTAAATTACAGGAACAGAAATCGGGGAGGATGATTGGCACTTGCTAAGGTTGATGATGGATCTGTATGTGTGGAATAAAGACAAAGACACAAGGGGGATTAGCTCTATCTCTTCGCAAAAAGAAGATACTATTATGCTATGGCACCGTAGGTTAGGACATCCAAATCTTTTGTACCTAAAAAGCATCTTCCATTGTTATTTCAAATAAAAATAAATTCCTTAAAGTATGATATTTGTAAATTGTCCAAACATACCCGTGTTCCATACCCTTTAAAACCATACACTCAATCCAAACCTTTTCATTAATACACAAAGACTTATGGGGAGCTAGCCGAGTGAAAAACATTATTGGTGCTAAGTGGTTCATTACTTTTATTGATGATCACACTAGGGTATGTTGGGTCTACCTTTAAAAGAAAAATCAAAACACCCAAAGCCTTTCAAAAATTTCACTCAATGGTTCGAACCCAATTCAACTCTACCATCCAAACTCTCCACACAGACAACGGGAGAGAATACTTTAATTCTGTCCTAAGTTCATACCTTTCAGACCAAGGAATCATTCACCAGAGTTCATGTCCAAATACCCCCCAACAAAATGGGATCTCCGAGAGGAAAAATTGACATCTCCTTGATGTTGCTCGGGCCTTAATGTTCACCATGAATGTCCCAAAATATTTATGGGGCGAAGCTATTCTTACTGCCTGCTACCTAATAAATCGGATGCCATCAAAAGTCCTAAACTTCCAAACACCTCTAAACACTCATCACAAATCCTTTCCTCTATTTCATGTTCCTAACCTTCCACCAAAAATATTCGATTGCAAAGCCTTTGTCCATAATCATCAACCAAATCAATCCAAACTTGATCCTCGAGCCCACACCTGTATATTTGTTGGGTATTCCCCCACTCAAAAAGGATATAAATGTTACTCACCAACCTTGCACCGACTATTTGTTTCTCGGGATGTCACCTTCTTTGAAACCGAACCTTTCTTTAGAGCTTCTCATCTTCAGGGGGAGACTTTTAATGAAGATGAGAACCTTAATACCCTTCTCATCATACCGCCAGACCCTACCACCACTATCACTAAGCCTAAACCCAACCTAGACATCATATTGTTCCTCCTATACCGCAAGAACCTAGCACTATAATTCCCGATAACAACACCATCACCGAATACTCCCACGATCAAGAAAAACAAAGAACAAAAGGTGCCCGAATCTGCGAGTTTATTCCGCATTATTCGACGTCCCGAATCGACATAACAAAGCCACTCCCATCTTCAACCGAGGATCGTTTCGAAAGGAAGTATCACCATCCATCTATCTTCCAATTGCAATGAGGAAAGGCACGAGGAGTCGCACTCAACACCCTATCTCTCGGTTTGTATCCTATGGAAATTTGTCTAAGTCTTACCAAACCTTTGTGAATAATGTTGATTCTATTAAAACTCCAAAAATATAGAAGAAGCATTTAAGTCACCAATGGAGACAAGCCGTGATGGAAGAAATGGAGGCCCTCAAAAATAATGGAACGTGGAAGTTTCTGATCTACCTAAAGGAAAGAAACCAAAGAGGGTCAGAAATGGATTTTTACTACTAAATTCAAACCCGATGGCCGATTGACCGATACAAGGCTCGTCTTTGTGGCTAAGGGATTCACTCAAACTTATGGGCTTGATTATGAAGAGACATTTGCACCGTTGCCAAACTTAACACAATTAGAGTCCTTTTGTCCATTGTCATTCAATCTTAATTGGCAATTGACTCAATTGGATGTTAAAAATGCTTTTCTCAATGGAGAGTTAAATGAAGAAGTTTACATGGACTTCCCACCGGATTTGAAGAAAGAAAGGGCCAAGTGTGTAAGTTGAAAAAGTCTTTGTACGGGTGAAACAATCTCCAAGGGCGTGGTTTAGTCGATTTGAAAGCCATGATGAGCGGGAGTATACTCAAGGACAAAGCAGACCACACCATGTTCTACAAGCATTCGAACAAGGAAAATGTTGCATCCTAATTGTCTATGTGGACGATATAATAGTGACAGGAGATGATACAAGTGAAATTGGGAGATTGAAAGAGTTTCTTGGAACAGATTTGAACTTAAAGATTTGGGAAATCTTAAATATTTTCTCTGGTATGGAGATAGCAAGGTCTCAAAAGGTATTTCTATTTCCCAAAAAAAATATGTCCTTGATTTGTCATCAGAAGTTGGGTTGATGGGGTGTAAACTAGTCAAACTCCTATGGAGTTTAATCTCAAGTTGGGTACCGATGAAGATGGAGAAGAAGTTGACAGGGGAGATATCAATGCCTAGTAGGAGACTTATCTACTTGGCTCACACTCGACTCGACATTGCTTTTAGTGTCGGCGTCATAAGTCAATATATGCATGCCCCAAGGAGAAACACCTAGAAGTCGCATATCTGATACTTAGATACCTAAAGGAACTCACTGGCAAGGGCCTATATTTCAAGAAAAATGACAGCAGAAATGTGGAAGTGTATACCGATGTTTGGTCAAGCGAGATCTGTTAATGACAGACGGTCAACCAGGTGGTTATTGCAAAATGGCTATGTTTGGGGTAATCTAGTGACATGGAGGAGTAAAAAGCAATCTGTGGTAGCACGCAGCAAAGGCGGAAGTCGAGTATCGAGCACTAGCGCATGGTATTTGTGAAGGAATTTGGATACAAAGGTGATGAGAGAACTAAAGGTTCCTTATAATAGACCTATGCAGATTGCATTGTGACAACCAAGTCACTGTCGGTATAGCTCACAATCCCGCATCATGATCGTACCAAACATGTTGAGATAGACCGACACT
This sequence comes from Gossypium sturtianum, assembly GCA_025698515.1. Classification (NCBI taxonomy): domain Eukaryota; kingdom Viridiplantae; phylum Streptophyta; class Magnoliopsida; order Malvales; family Malvaceae; genus Gossypium; species Gossypium sturtianum. The sequence continues at coordinate 4,376,995 of CM046944.1, read as the reverse complement.
TCATAAAGAGAAAGTACACTCAAAGCGAAGTGAGTGTTACCTATCTTCCTACCGCACAACAAAGCTGCGATATGTTGACAAAAAGCTTAAATAAAAACATGTTTGAAGAACATGTTGGCAAGTCAGGGTTGATAAACATCTACACACCAAATTGAGGGGGAGTGTTGGAATTCCTAGAATTAAGGATAGATTACTAAGGAAATCTTACAGAAATAGGAACTAATCATAGTTACTGATTCTTAGGACAATTACTGACTTTTTAGGGATTATTTCCTTCCTTAGGATAGTTTATCTCTTTTTATACTTGTAAGCTAATTAACAGTAGCAGTAATCAGATTACTAAAGTTTCTACAAAACTAAATTATAATTTTTAGCAACAAAGAATTTTGTAACCAGCAACTACTTGACCTGTGAAGACGATTCAGCATCACCAATGCAAAAGTATGAAATGGCTGCATAAGCTTGGCACATGATTTGCATTGATTTGCTCTCAGTTATCTGAACATGTGAAACAAAATACACACTTTAAATTTCACAGATATTCTTCTAGAGAACAGGACAGAAGCATAGTACATTAGATGACATCAGCTAAACAGAATGAACTTGCTTATATAATTGGTATTAGCTTTTAACTATCCACCTCTATTTCAAAAGCCATAATGGGATAGCTAAACAAAATACTGCCAAGTTAAACAACATACCTTTGCAGCTTCTACATAGTGAAAAGCTGCTTCATTATAACAGCCAACAGAATGGGAATATTGCCCCCTAAGCATTTCGATGATGCTCTCACAAGCTTGTAAAATTGTTGGAAAGCGAATGAACCAGTTCTTCATTTGCATCAATGCCTGTGGGATTGAGATGCTATCTTAGTAATTCAAATTCAAGAATTACCGGTACAGGTTTTTGGCTGGAGAAAATTAAGGAGCATTCTGCCAATCTAGAAGTTTATAATTGTACAGCATGAAGCATTTACGTGTCTGATGAAAAATAAGATGTAAAATGATAATCTTGCTAAGGAAAAAGTCAAGAGAAAGTCACCCTACATGTTTCTGTGCATAAAATACAAATAGGGGGGGGCAAAATAAGCATGCAAGGGATATTCGAAATCATTGGAAGGAAGTCACTATCATGGTTGCTAAAGACAAGCAGATTAAGTTATTCTACATTTGTACTCGTACAATATACAACCATAGTATTCAACAACCCTAATGCTAACTAACGTTAGTCAATGTAACACAGCTTAGAGAAGAGAGAATCAAAACTAAAAAGTCAAGAATCCTTCTTTTCTTCTCTCTCTCATTTTTATTTTTCATGATAATCAAAATCAAGGATCCTTCAAACCTTTATAAATACTAAAAATATAAAATAAACCACATATACATGCATGCATAGACTTTTTGATAACTTATCAATTTGTTCGTTAAGGTGCTGCCTAAAAAAGGGTAGGGAAATAAAAACACCACTAGCTGACTTGAACAAATAAATCCAAAGGTTTTAAAGCTCAAGTTTTAAGAGAGAAGACAGTTCATTGGCAATAATTGGAACCATAAAACCTACCTCTTGAGCTTCAAGAAATTCAGACCGTGTAAGCTCCACAGCCACTTTATTCTCAAGGAACTGCATCAATAGCATTAAATATACACCGGCCATCCAGATCGCCGAGTGCTGCAAGTCCACTTCTACTCAAGAAAAATTAAGTTCAACAGTAAGAACCGTAAAATTACTTCAGGACGAAAAATGCAAGATGTAAAAATAACAAAAGCAAACTAACCTCTCACATCATCAGTTATACCAAGCCTGATGAGTTCCTCTGCAAGAAACATCAATGCTTAGCTCCTAAGCATCCATCAATTATATAGTCTAAGGGGCTACATAGAACTTATAAACCCTTCTACTCCACTTTTCTCTTATCCTCAATCATAGAAAGGTGGTAAAAGAAATGAAATCCCAAAAACAAAGCAATCCTGTCTTAGTTTGAAGAACAAACCTTTGATGATATGTATTCCAGACTGAATTCGTTTATCACACTCTTTGAAATTTCCTTTTGGACGACCAAAAATGATGACCATAAGATCAACAAGGGCATAGACAGCACTTTTTGGCAGCCATTCCCCATTAATGGGAGGTGGTGCGAGGAAAAGCTTATCTTGCAATGCCCGTTTGGCATTTCCAAAATATGTGGGTTCAAGAGAATCATTTCCAGCTGAAGTGGTGGTGGTTGTAGTAAAACGGGTAAGCCGTCCCCGAGACTTGGAATCTTGCTTCATAGCAGCATCCAATTTGTCCACATGTTTGACAGCATTCTTGTAATCAGAGACACGAAGTCGATAGAAGATGTGGAGAAGCTCATTGTAAAAGAGTAAACCCATGCAGTGGGCTCTCTTTGATAGGAAAAAGGAATTAGTACCATATTGTATATAAATCACAGATTAAAAAGTAGACAAAAAAGGAAAGAGAAGAGATGGTAGAGCTCAACTGACCCTATCAGAGGGCATAGTCTCCCAGACCTGATTGCATCTCTGAAGAGCTCGCTCAACCTCATTCGCAGTTTGATCATCCCATTGCATAAGGAGGCGGACATGCAGGATGGAAGCCACAAAGAACATCTGAAGCTCCGGATAGCAAATTTGAGTAGCGGATACATAACCTGATTCTAAAGTGGAGATTGAGTTCTGGTAGTCTCCTTCAATAATCAGAGCGTTTGCCAGCTGAGAATTGAAGTTGCAACACCATAACTTGGCCGAAACACTGCAAAATCAAGGAGTGTTTAACACTAGTAATTTACTCTATCAGATTCAGTACTAGTACAGTAATTAGGGTAAAAGAAAAAAAATTATATAGTCAGAAGTAGAATATCTTTAAATAGGAAAAGCTTAAGTGCAAGCATACTCGGGAGCCGCCGCAGAAGTAAGGTGAAGAGCCTTGTACAAGATCTGCTTCTGAGGAGGGATAGCCCCAACGAGATGGTAGCACTGGCTGAGCAGTGAGTAGGTTCGGCACTTCAAGTCGAAGCATGAAGGTATGGAATTAAGGAGCAATTGTGAGCGTTCGAGGTGGGACTTAGCATGGTTCACGTTGTGCGAGTGGCGCAGCAGAAGAGTGGCTATGCGGAGTCGAGTCTTCACCTCAACGATGGGAAGGAAGGAAGCGTGAGACTGGCAGATTGCCTCCAAGCACTTCACCGCCTTCCCTATCTCTCCCTTCTTCTCAAACTCATCCGCCAGTCCCCACAGCCCTTCTGCCACAGCTTCCATTCCCCAATTTTCACCAACCCACAAACTGTATGCTCTACTTCTTTTTCAAGGCAGAGTTAGCAGAGAGAGAAAATAGAAATGAATGGATCGCCATAAAAATCATACTGCATCTCCCAACCAATCCCAAATCCCCCAACTCATGTTTCCAAGTCAAGTCAAGTCAAGAACGCAACTACCAAGCCAAACGGGCTTATTAACCTTTTTACATAAAAAATGGAAGGCCTATTGTTGGATGGGCCATCATAGTCTGGTATCCTGGATTGACAAATATGGATCATGGGTTAACCGCTTAAAGGTATGGCGTCCAGCTGGATATCTTTTTCTGTTCGATTACTTTGTCCAATGTTAAACTTGGATAATGTTTACCTAGAGATGATGATGTTGATAATGAGAATCTTCCGGGAAGCAGACATCAACGAATGACAGAGGTTATATTATATTTACAATGTGGGTGATGTATTAAATATATTTATAAAAAATTAAAATGATTAATAAATGTTTAAGTTCAAATTGTATTTATATTTCTATTATTTATATGAAATGACAAAAACACCTTAAAATAATATAAAGAGTTTAATATTAGTAGGGATACAAATGAATGCATGTTGTGATGTTATCCGAAGGCACACATATACATTTTAGGGGTTGTTTTCCACTCAACAAGAGTTATTATGATGCTGATATGAGATTTCAAGATCTTCAGCATAGGCAATTCTTGAGTCTTGAACTATTTACCTTTATCTCTCAAGAAAAAGGGAGAATCAAATCAAGAGAATTCTACACAGAGAGGTCTACACGCTAGAGTTAAGATATTAGCTTAGCAGATCTAACATCCGAGATTAAAATTTTCAACTTGTCTCTAGGAAGCACCAACTCATGAAAAATGGACAACCACATTCATTAATCTTTCATCTGTTATAGAAATGGTTCCAACTAAACAAAAAAACGATAGCCAAAAATGCTGTACTTCAAACTTTAACTCCAGTTGGCAAGAAGGGCTCCCACCATCCAAATTCATATTTTGGATAGGGTGCCACCCAGTTTTCTGGCTTCTCAAACTCCAGAGTGGTAGGATTTGAAGCTAAAGCTTCTTCAAGATTGTCAGCTTCATAGCTATCAGATAAAACTCTGTCCAACCTCAATTTCATAAACCTGATAAGCAAATTGAATTAGGAGCAAAAAGATGCAAGTTAAAAATGACATATATAACAAAATGCGATTAGGAATCTTTGCTTCCCTGCTATACTAATATCTTAAAACTATGGCTAATTCCCACTAATAAAAGGTTCAGAAATAGTTTGGGATGTAATTCCATTTGTGTTGCCTACAACCATGAGGATGGGTGTTTTCAAGCCATTCTTAAACTAAGATGCACTTTTTCCTGCATTATCACCACCACAGTCAGATATGGTTCTTTCTCTTGCCTTTTGCATTTTAAATATGATCTGTCACGCAAGAGTATGATTCATGTATCACCAGACAAATTCACAAAGGATTCAGTTGCACGTGAATTTAGGGTATTTTGTACTTGCTCCATTTGAGGTTTAACATCTCCTAGATGAAGTCCTAACCAAGGTGGCAGGTAATTGAGCCCAGCAAATGATACTAGCTTAAACACTAGTCTTTTAATATTCAGATTTTATCAGTAGGCACATAGGAAGTAGGAAGAAAGAGTTGAAAAGGATGCTAAAACTAAAAGAAACTTTTTCGTTTCAAGCCTTACGTGATCCAAGGGCCGTTAGTTGAAACCAGAGCAACAGCAGGCCTGCGCAACCTCTTTGTGATGTCAGGGAAATTTTCCAAGAACTTGGGTTCGATAACAAGCCAGAAGTCCTGCTCTTTATTGCGTTCTCCGTAGTAACGAAGCCTCTCAAACAAAAGTTCTTGGAAGTGCTCCTCTTCATCAAGCATGAACTTTGCATTCGCAACAACAAAATAGTATTTTTTGGATTGTTGCTGGAAAATAAGAATAATTTCAGAACCACAAAGTAATTCATACCACCAGACAAGCCTATTTAATAATATCACTCTGAACAGAAAATCAGCATGGCCTCTTGGCACTGTTTCTATTATTATTATTTTAATTTTACAGCACCATGAAACCTTTAAATAGAGGATGATTCTCAAGAAGATCTTCATCATCAAAATGAAAGAAAAAGCATCTCAGAAGTCGACACATTTCGACCTTCTTTCCTGCTATTGATTTTATTTATGAAGGATTACATGCTTTAGGAAACTGATGGAGTTAAATGATACCCTGAGGCAATTAGAAGGGGAAATATTTGAATTGTTTACCATTTTGTTGCTTCTCAAATCTCAACAATAAAATGCAACAGCTTTGTTCAATCAAAGTATCAATGAAACAGTCAAACAGGTCTTTCTTGTTGAATTATGTACATATTAACACACTCACATGGTAGTTTTTAAAGAAAGAGAAGTTTTTAAGGGTGTGGAAATTTTTCTTATAAAAATAAAACATATTTAATATTTCAATGACATAATTATCTTTATGTACATAACTATTTGTTCTAATACGAGGCTTTTTTGTCAACTCAATGACAGTTGGTATCACTTAATTCGCGACACGAAACTCAATCAAACACTTTATATTAGTGTATAAATAACCATTTATTTTATAAAATACTAAATTATAATACAATCACGATATTATGTAACAAATATATTTATAAAAAATGATTTAATTAGTAAATAAAGGTTTAGTTGAAATATTAAAGTGAAGATGTTAAAAATCATAGTCTTTTTAATTTCAAAGCCCACTATGACTATATTTTTCTATTTTTTATATAAAAGATATAAAAAGCCAAAACATCCTCAAAATAATATAGTTTGTAACAATGGTAATTTAATCCTTTTGTCACCAACTCAAATGGGGGCTTAGTATATAGTATAGATAGATGAGGCTCTTTGTCAATTCAATGACCATTTTGGAGTCACTGAACTCATGATAGAAACTCAATTAATATCAGTTTTGATATAAGTATATGTAATAGCACCCTTTTTCCTACTAGATCGTATATCAATGAAAGCTAGCTATTTAGCACAACAAGGAAGAAGGCAATGAGAAGGAATACATGGGTGCATAAATTAGACTAGAAATTGGTTTGGCATGAAATCAAATGGTATAACTAACAAATAAGGCAAACGAGTGATAGCAGTCCTACCTGATTAAAAGCAGTTAAATATATCTACACAGTGGGTAATGCACAGAAAGATTGCAGTGTATCATGATTCAAATACCTATTAATGCAACTATTTGATATTCGATAGACGATGGTAAAGAAATAATAGATACAAAAGGAGTACCGTGTCGGGACTGAGCTGGTCGGAGTCGACTGCAGCAACAGCTGTCCTAAAGGATGGTGGAGTCCTGGAAGTGGAAGTGAATGAGCTCTTAACCAACAATTGGGCGCGGTTGTTGCTGTTGCTGCTACTAGGAAACGCTAAGGCTTTGGCAGCGCCACCATTGCCGCATTGGGCGGTGAATGCTGCTGGCGCACCAGCCAGACCAAGTGTTAAACTTGCAGCACTAAGCGCACCTAACATTTCCTTTTCTTGATCCGGACCACAGTAGCAGCAGCGATCAGATTTTTAAAACAAAGGGGTTTTTACTTCGCGGAGGGCAGAAGAAGATTTTCTGATTTTGGATTTGGCTTTACCAATTAGTAGCCATCTTGCAAGACAACCTTATCTTGTTATCTTGCAACTTGTACAAAGTCCCACGAAATCGGTAATAATCTTTTTTTTTTTATTATTTTTATTTTAAAAAACCCTTTTTTTTACTATGTAAATTTTATCCATTCTCATTTCCCAAGTAAATAATAGAAATTTTTTCATTTATTTGTCTTTCTTTTTTTCAAATTAATTTTTAAAATATGTTTTTTTTTAATATTACAACATCTCCGCCCTTTAAAAATTCTATAAAGACTTTTATATAAACTAGATTTATGATACATGTTAATAAAAAAAATTACGTAATAAATATATTTAATAGAAAGTTACGTAAAAATTAATTATGCATGCTTATTATGAAAAAGTTAATTGTTTATTATGCATTGAATTTCAAGTTTAAATTTTATTATGATTAATTTTTTTATTAATTTATTATATTTGTTGAGGCGGTTTATAAAGAGTGTCAAGTAGTGTTTGGCACTACTTAACTCATAAACTTACCATATTTGTTGTTGACAAATTTATGTAAAAAAATCTTTTTGTTATGATTTTTATTGATACTTGGACGTATGCAAATTCATCTATGATATCCAAACACTATTTTGAGAACACGTCTTTAAGATGGTTTGGATTGCTTTGGATTAAGGAAATTGACTTTTCTTTTTTGAAATTGACTTCCCTTTTTTAAGGAATTAGATTGGATCGAGTAGCTTGACAACATATCTTGAAGATCTAAAGATTTATCCTAGTCATGTTGAAGATATTATCCATTATGATTATCTTGCTATTTTGATGGGATTGATGTTAATTGATTTTTATCTTTATAAGCCCCTATATATTGAAAGGTTTGTATAGGTAAAAGGGTGCGGAGATCTTAGCACTTATTATGTTATTTAGAATTTATTTTCAAGGGTGTGGAGAATTTGTGCTTAGGGGACAACTTGGAGGAGAGTGATTTAGATATTAGGCTCTGTTTGTTTCACCGAAAATAACTTTCGAAAATTGATTTCTGGAAAATGATTTACTTTTCTAGAAAAGCTAATATTTTCTGGTGTTTGGATGAATCTGTGTAAAATATTTTCTGTTGTTTGGTAGATTTGTTAAAAATATTTCATAAAAGTTGTTTTCAATTAAACAAACATATATTTGAGATTTTCTTATTTTTTCATTGTTTAATTGAATTTATTTTTATCTATAAATTTATATTTTACATTGTTTTTGCATATATAAAAAATATTATGTTAAATTCAGATTCATTACAACGTCATTTTTTAATTACATGACTACTAAGTGAGTATTTTTTATTTACAAATGTGGCATCAACAAAATTGACAAAAAAATTAACGATGTTAATAATTAGACTTGATTTTCAAATTTGAAAAGTAAATGGACTAAATTCTTGAAAATAAAAGTACAAAGACTAAATTACAAATCTGTGAAGTGTACATAGACTTATGACATATTTTAACCTTTATACTACAAAACATTTATTATTAATATATTTATAATTGTAATAAATATTTATTATTAAAATATTAATATTGAATATTTTCAATAATATGTGAATAATATTATTTAAAATTATTATTTTTAAAATTTATTATTAAAATAAAATTGAAATATTAAATAATTTATTAAAATAATAAATTATATGTATTATATTAATAATTTATTATATGACTAAATATAAATAATTAAATATGTATGTTTAATAATATTGAAAAATATAATATTTTAAATATTTTTAAAAATAAAAATAAAATTTATTATCAATATAATAATAGCTTGATTTAATTTAATTTTTATATAAAAATAAAATTATCTATAGATGAGCTCTTTTCTGGAAAATGACTTACGCTTTTCAAAAGGATAAGTCATTTTATAGGAAAAATGACTTATTTTACCTTGACCTGTAATTCATTTTCTGTTGACCAAACTATTTTCTGTGAAACAAACACAGGAAAATGCAGAAAACATTTTCTATAAAACATTTTACATGTAAACAAACGGACCCTTAAATGCAAAAGTGAAGTTGCTAATATGGTAAGTGTTAAAGCTTGTAATCACTTGTTGTATAAGTTGCTAATGTAACGTATTATCTTTTTGGGCAATGCCCTGCAGACGTAGAGAAACCAAATTGTGTAAACATATTGTGTGTTATTCTTTGTTTTTCACTGGTGTTAGTTGGCACTACTCAATTTTCTTGCAAATCCCAAAACTACAGGTTCCAACAATATGAAAAAGACAAAAAACATCATTATAAAAATATAAGTTAATTTGTATATGCGAGGGTAGTTTAGTAATTCTAAAACTAAGTTGATGCCTTATTGACCTATAACACCAACTTAGTGAAAGACTTAACATAAGTATAGATATTACATTGGTCTCATCACTAATGGATGGGGAGATTAATTTTAGATTTTGTATAACCCTAAATTCTTTCAACTAAATTTAGAACCCTTACAAATTTACTAGAAATTTTACAAATTAAAACCCTTTCATTTTAATTTTACTCTTTAAAAATTATATTTTTAGGTAAAGTACATTGTTGGTTACTTAATTATGTGAAAGTTTTAGTTTTGGTCACTTAACTTTTAAAAAGTTATAGATAGGTCTCTTAATTATTCAAGATTGTGTTTTTTTTTATCACCCAACCATTAAGTAACTAATAGAAGGATAATGTGACTATTTTTAATTGACATAATAACAAATTTAGCCCTCAAAAATTATAGATTTTGTCAATTTGGCCCCATAAAAAAATTAGTCCTTAATGTTTACACATTGTGTTAATTTGGTCTTTGATTCTGAAAAGTTAAAAAAAAACTATAAAAATGAAAAATACATAATTTAAAAAAAAAAAGATACATAGAAATTTTCAAATGTTTTTTTTTTAATTTCTATGTAATTTTCTTGAAACTTTTTACATAAATTTTTATATATTTTTCATTTTTAGAATCAAGACCAAATTGACATGTTGTGTAACACCCCTAACCCGTATCGGTCGCCGGTACAGGGTTAAGGAGCATTACCGGAGTTTTTCAGAACATTTACAGTTAATTCATAACATTTACTATTCATATCAGAAATTAAACATAATTAATCATATTGTCCCTCAAATGGACCCTCGAGGCCCAAATTATACATTAGAAGTAAGTCGGGACTAAACCGAGATCTCAGGGAATTTTTCACGAAATTTCAAAATTTTTCTCATGTACAGGGGTCACACGCCCGTGTGGGTAGGCCGTGTGGCTCACACGGCCAAGTGACACAAGTCACACGGCCGTGTTCCCAACCCGTGTAACTCTTTGACTTGTAAAACATTAAGGTGCAGTTTTCACACGGCCAAGACACACACCCGTGTTCTAGGCCGTGTAGCATACACGGCTGAGACACACGCCCGTATCTCTGCCAGTGTGTTCAATCCTGAGCATTCTGTTTCTCAAATTTAAGATGCAGGGGACACACGGCCAAACTACATGCCCATGTGCCAGGCCGTGTGTCACACACGGGTGTGTGTCTTGACCACACACGCCCGTGTGGACAAAAATAGGCCACTTTTCTCACCCTTTTAAAAATTTACCTGTATATAACATTTGTACACACCAATATATCTCAACCAAGCAACCAATTCAAGTTAAAAATTCAAGTTTTAAACCTAAAATGTCATCACACTACTCATTTGCATAAACTTACTATATAATTTCCATTCATTGACTACTAATAGATACTATTAAATATATGCACATAAAACTAACATATATGTATATAAGCTTTTCATAACCATACTACAAGTTTACTTTCTTTTCATTCCATTCTATACATGCCATATAAACCATAAGGTACTTTGTAAAATCTACCGGAGAAAATCTGGATAGTGTGGCCTGATGTGTTGATCCGATCCTCTGAACTCTTGTTAATCTACACAAAACATTAAACACACAAGAGTAAGCTTATGAAAGCTTAGTAAGTTCATAGGCATAAAACGTTAATCTTACCGATCATACTTTAATAAATCATTTAACTAACATTTCGCTAACATTTCCTGTCATTCACAATTCCAAATGATGAATTCACTTTATTGAGCTCAATTCCAATAATTACTAAAGTTCTATCATATTAATTCATGTAACACTTACCAGACTTTGTCAAATTAGTGAACGTCTTACAGATTTGAGTACATCATTGATTTGATGCCATAGTCCAACTATGGTCTTACATGAATATTGCCATGGCCCTGCCATGATATTTCACTCATGATTCCATAACCCTGTTATGGTCTTATACATGTACACTTACTGCCATGGTCCAACCATGGTCTTACGTTCACTGTATCATAACTCAGTTATGGACTTTTCACTGAAATGCCATAGCCTAGCTATGATCTTACATTTACACTTTGCCATGGTTATACCATGACTTTATCCGTCAATTCATCACTTGTCACTTCACTTGTCACTGCGATTGATTGTACTCAATCCAAATGCTCTACTCAATTTGAACTTTGACTTGATTTTCATTTTATCACAATAATTATAATTCCATAACAAAGATATGAAATAATACATTATATAATCTCTAATTTTTAACAATCAATCATAAAATTCAACCATATGAACTTACCTAGACCACTCGGTAGAATTTGTAGAAATTCGGGGACTATTCTGCTACTTTTTCTTTTCCTCGTTTATCTTCGATTTCTTGATATGGTGCAAAAATATGAAAAACCAGCTTGAGAACTCTCCTATGGCGTTTTGGCTGATGAAATATGAAGAAATGTCTAGATTTCTCGTGAAAATTAAATTTTTAAGCTTAATTTTACAAAATTTCCAATTTTGCCCCTTGTTCACATTGTTCCTTTGCTAATTTTCTTGTCCCTACCGTCTAGCCTTTTAAATTTAGGCCAAATTGCTCTTTAAATCCTTCCTATTTACTATTTGAGCAATTTAATCATTTAAATGAACTTTGCACCTTTTACAATTTAGTTCTTTTTGATTAATTAACTATCAAAACGTTAAAATTTCCTAACGAAACTTTAATACTAACTCCATAACACTCCATAAATATTTCTAAAAATATTTATGGCTCGGTTTATAAATTTGAGGTCTCAATACCTCATTTTTGACCCATTTTACCCAATAAATTCTTTTAATTCATAGAATTCACTAATTCAAAAATACTTCTAATGCCATACTTGACTCATGAATGTTAATTTATTTAAATTTTCAAACTCACTTGTCGGATTTAGTGATCTCGAATCACTGTTCCCGACACCACTAAAAATTAGACTGTTACATGTTGTGTAAATGTTGAGGGTTTTTTTTTTAAATTAGGGTCATATTGATAAAATATATAAACATTAAGGGTCAAATTTGTTCTTATGTCAATTAGAAAGGATCATGTCATCCTTCTATTAGCCATTTAATGGATGGATAACCAAAAAACACAATCATGAATAATTGGATGACCCCAATTGCAGCTTTTTGAAGTTGTGTGACTATAACGCCCCTTACCTGAGCTCAAACCTACACCCGAGCTAGGAATGCTACCTTTCAAGTTAAACAATGCACTCAAGTACCAAGCATATTATTTTTTTCCACTCATTTTTCAGACTTATTTATGGTCTTTTATCACTTGTAGAATCATTACTAAGCTTACTCTATTATTCAGTTGTGTCGTGGCCCTTTCGAAGTCAAAACAAGGCATTTAGAAGCAAATGTATCAGTAACTTGGTGTGTTTACTGTAGATTTTTTCATTCTAGGTAACTATGTATCGATACCTAAGTCTAGGTATCAAAACCTAGGTGCATGGAAACCAAAATCAAGCTTAAAACCACCTTAAAACATGCCAAAACACTTCTTAAGCATTCCCAATCATCCTCAACTATTTTTAGGCCTTTAAATGCTTCAAGATATCACTCAAAACATCATATGTTCATCCAAGTTCAATCATTAGAAATTAATCTTAACATCTTCAAAACTTTCCACTTGATCACAACTTGTACCACTTCACTAACTATCACTTTGAATTTGCATTAGCATGTTTCTCCTCCTCAATAATCCATTGAGCCTTTGGCTTGACTACTCTGCCATCATTAGTGCCCATTTTGGGAGATTCCCAACCAGTCAAAATTGCACGCCAAGCTTTCTCATCAACCATTTTTATATAGGCATTCATGTGTGCTTTCTAGTATGCAAAATTGCCAACTTCAAGCATCGGGGGTCTAGATGTGGATGTGTAACACCCCTAACTCATATCCATTGCCGAAACAGAGTTATGGAGCATTATCGAACTTTACAGATTAATTACGAACATTTCAAAATCTTTAATACATATATCAAAACTTATTTATATAACACTCATATGATCCCTTATATGGGCCCTCGCAGGCCAAAATAAGTGTTGGAAATAAATCGGGACTCAACCGGATACTTCGAGTATTTTTTCGCAAAATGTCAAAAAAATTTCTTAGAAACATGGGACACACACCCGTGCCTTAAGCCGTGTGGGTATTCAATGTGAGACACACGGCCGTGTCCCAACCCACGTTTTTACCCGTGTAACTCTCTGACTTGTGCCACATGGCCAACCACACGCTCGTGTGTTAGGCCGTGTGCAAAATGCAGGGGTCACACGGCCAAGTCACACGCCCGTGTGCTAGGCCGTGTGCTAAAACCTGGGTATTCTGTTTTTAATTTTTAAGGTGCAGGGGACACACGGCCAGACCACATGCCCATGTGCCAGGCCGTGTGTCACACACGCTGAGACGCATGCCCGTGTCTCTGCCCGTGTGGACGAAAATAGACCATTTCAAGGCCAATTTTCTCACCCTTTTAAGGTATCAACCTGCATACAACACTCACATATACCAATATATCTCAACCAAACAACCAAAACAAGCCAAAACACATTCTCAATATGACATAACATCACCAACACTTCATTTACTTATACTTACTCATTTAACTCTATACATAAATTTATCAAGTACTATTACTATCTACTTACCATCAAACATTTAAGATTCATAACTATATTTTAATCTATTTCATTGTTAAACCAACCCTATACATGCCATATAAACCATAATTTACATAACAAAGTCTACCGGAGCAATCTGGATAGTGTGGCTCAATGTGTTGATCCGATCCTCTGAACTTCTTGAAAATCTACAAAGAACATTCAATGAAACAAGTAAGCTTAATGAAGCTTAGTAAGTTCATTGGCTTTAAAAATAAATCTTACCGAACATACTATAATAAATCATTAAATAAGCATGTCACTAACATTTCTTGCCATTCACAATTTCAAATGATAAATTCACTTGATTGAGCTCAATATCAATAACTTCTTAAAATTCTATCACATTAATTCCATATGACACTTACCAATCTTTGTCAAATTAGAGAACGTCTTACGGATTTGAGTACGTCGTTTTCTTGATGCCATAGTCCAAATATGGTCTTACACATATATTGCCATGGTCTTACACTCGTAGTGCCATAACCCAATTATGGTCTTATCTTTAGGTTGCCATAGCCCAGCTATGGTCTTACACACATATATATACTGCCATGGTCCAACTATGGTCTTACGTTCACAGTGCCATAACTCAGTTATGGTCTTTTCACTGAAATGCCATAGCTCAACTATGGTCTTACATTTAAATATTGCCATGGTCCAACCATGGTCTTATTCGCCAATTCATCTTGTGTCACGGAACGATCGTACTTAATCCTGCGTTCCACTTAAACTTCCAATTCAATTTCCATGTTTTTACAATAATCATAATTAAATAACAAAAATATGAAATAGTACATTATATCATTTATAAATTAATAATTAATCATGAAAGTTAAACCATATGAACTTACCTGGGCTTATTTGTAGAATTTGTTGTAATTCAGGGACTATTCGGCTAATTTCTCTTTTTCACGATTTTCTTCAGGCTCTTGATCTATAATATAAAATTTTTCATTCATCAGCATCTAATTCAATTCTAATTCACTTCACAATTTATGCCCTTCAATTTTCAAAATTATACATTTACCCAAACTTTTACAATTTTTACAATTTAGTCCCTTATCAATTTTCCTTCCAATTGAGCTAATTTTTATCAATTAACAATTTATCTAATTATTTTAGGCTACTATACAGCCTTTGATATTCAAAATTTCAGTACCAAATCCTAATTCTTAACCTTTTCACAATTTAATCCTAAAAATCAATTTCTATTAAAATCACTTGTTAAAATCATCACATAACAAAATTAAAGCTTTAATTCCATGTTACTTCATCATAAACACCCAGCACTCATTAATGATAACTTTCAAAATTACCCATAGAATCAAAAACTAATGAATTAGATAGTTGGACCTAATTGCAAAAGTCTTAAAAACACAAAAATTACAAGAAAAGAGCAAGAATTCAACTCACTTGTAGCAAAATATGAAAAACCAGCTTTTAGAGACCTTCTATGGTGTTTTTGGCTGAAGAAAAGTTAATAGATATCTAGAAATTCAATTTAGTCCTATTTTAACTATTTAATTTTATTTCATTTCCAATTTTGCCCCTTGTTCACACTAATTTTTTGATTTTTTTTTTATGCTTGTGCCGTCCAAGCCTTCTAATAGGGGTCTAGTTTCCTTTTTTGTCCTTTCTTATTAAACACTTAAGCTATTTAATCACTTTAGCAAATTTTGTACATTTTACAATTTAGCCCTTTTAATTAATTAACTACTGAAACGTTAAAATTTCCTAACGAAACTTTAATACTAACTCAATGACACTCCGTAAATATTTATAAAAATATTTATGACTCGGTTTATAAAATCGAGGTCTCGATACCTCCTTTCCAAAACCAATTATTCTAATAATTATTTTTAAAGCACAAATTACTAATTCATAACTTTTTTAAATTAAAATTTAATTCATAAACACTAACTAATAACATTTATGAGCTCACTTGTCAGATTTTAGTGGTCTCGAACCACTGTTTCCAACACCACTAAAAATTGGGCTGTTACAAGATGAACCTTCCATAGCTTGATTCTGGCAACACTTTGGATCTCCACTAGCTATTTTAAGTGGTAGGGTTTTATACTAACTAAAACAACTAAAACATTTCTAAGAACCAATCCGCTGGAGTGAAGTGGTGCCTAAGGTAGTAGGCACTCCTTCAACCACCAAATGAAAACAATAAAGAAACATAACACAAGAAGGTTGTTTACACAGTTCAGTTTCTCTACGCCTGCGAAGCTTAGCTCGGTGAGAAATATAGACTCTCTTCAACAATTACAAGTGAACCTACCCAATCCATACCTTATGATTCTTTTTCTCACCCTTATACTTTGAAGATACAATACTCTTACCATTGTAATCACTCATTGTGAATACAAGTAAAACCACAATACAAGGTTGTACTATCAAAGTAACATTCCTACAAATTTCTTCTCACAAGAACAAATTAAGTGTCTAACTCTCTATATATTCACCTCGACAAGTCTCTCAAATATATAGACTTCAATTTCAAGACTTGCTTACAAATGAAGATTTAATTAAATCCCAATAAAACAATAATACCATACGAATAATACATTATAATAATAACACATAATGTAAATATGTACTCTTGGTAGCTCATCTAATAGAATCACGATCCAATCCAAAGTCCATATCCAAGTGATTACTTTGAGAAATTTCGACATGATCCAATCTCCAATATAAATTCCCAAAGTAATATGATCTTCCATAATGGGCTAGATATCAATCAAATAATCATCATAGCCTAAATAAATAGTTCAATAAATTTCCAATACCTTAAATATGGAAACTGTCTCCATCCATATTTTGTGGGCAAGGGATGACACCGAATTGCTAGTTTCATATTTTTTTCAATAGTTTAGATTATATTTTTTTTTGGTGATAATAGTTTAGATTGTATTTGATCTATGTCTTTTTCACTTTAAGTAAAGTATATTGAATTAATTTATAAATAAATTAATATTATAAATAAGTTAAAATATTAGCAATTGGATTCCATTTCGATAGTTCATTTAAGTTATTGGTGTATATTTGTATTAATAAGACCTTTTACTAATGGTCTAGATTGTCCCTAGGGATACTATTGGAATCTCACTTATAAGAACCTTTATCAATGGTTTAAATTGATGTTATAAGTTTAGAGATGTAATAGGATTTACAATAATATAACTTTATATTGACAAAGCAATCCGTCGATACAGATATTAGTAAATCAACTAATTCAAACGTATCTATAATGTCAGTTGCTACATAAGTGATGCTAGGACCATCGGTTTAGTCATTGCACTTATTTCGACGGTCATGTTTTCCATCGATAAAAGTCTATATCAGTGTTATATGTACCAATGATTTTTTTTGTCAGAATAACTAATGGGTGTTGAATCTGTAACACCCTATACCCGGCTCGATCGCCGAGCCCGAGTATCAGGATGCCACACCACTGTCACACATGCAATCCAAATGGTCTCGTTATTAAGTAAACATCTTTCATTTTAGCTTTCATAATATTTACAAGTCATACAAATTCCAGTCATCGTTAACACATGCTAAACATTCATCAAGACAGACTTAGAACACGCATTAAACATGCATTAGAACCACATAGCAAAATTTCGAAACAAATCACGTAGGTATTGATACTGTATCAAAGGTGCCAAAACAACATTTTGTTTCTCGTTTAAAGTCAAAACCCCAAAAATTATTGGTACCTTTCATAAAGTATCTATAATGACCCAAAATTCACGGGCATCGAAAAAGTACATTATTGGGCCTCCGTCTTAGCGAAATGGGTTCGTAAATAATTATTAGAAATATTTATGAGTCTAGTGATGTATTCAATTAGGTTTTGATTAAGTGAATTTAACTTAATTAAGAGTAATTAGCAAAAAGGACTAAGTGAATAAAGGGTAAAAGTCTAATTATAGATCAAAATAAAATAAAGGGGACTAAATAGGCAATTATGCCCATTTTAATAGGTGAGGCGGCATATGTTTAAAAGATCTAAGATTTTTACATGATATTTATTTTTATTACCATACATTTTTTACAATTCAATTTATTTTATAATATAATAATATAATATAATTTAATTTAATTTATAATATACTTTTTATCTAATTAATATAATATTTTATTAATATAATAATTTAATATATAAAATATCTTTTACTTAAAATTTAAGAAAATATACAATTATATTACAAGTATACAAATACATATATTACACATGTACAGTTTTATCATTATACATTTGTCTTTATTTTAATTTATTTAATAATAATAATAGTAATAATAATAATAATAATATAATTAATCTAATAAATATCATGTAAAAATCTTAGATCTTTTAAACATATGCCGCCTCACCTATTAAAATGGGCATAATTGCCTGTTTAGTCCCCTTTATTTTATTTTGATCTATAATTAGACTTTTACCCTTTATTCACTTTAGTCCTTTTTGCCAATTACTCTTAATTAAGTTAAATTCACCTAATCAAAACCTAATTGAATACATCACTAGACTCATAAGTATTTCTAATAATTATTTACGAACCCATTTCGCTAAGACGAAGGCCCAATAATGTACTTTTCCGATGCCCGTGAATTTTGGGTCATTACAATATCGATTATTTTACCCCGAGTATCGATACTCGTGGTAAGATATTGATACCAATTTACCATATTGACTTCCTGCACATCGAAATATCACAAAGGTATCGATTTTATAACCTGAATACCGAAACCTCTGCTCCAGACCACAACAATTCAACAGTTTAAGGCATATAATTCATTGAAAATAATACTACTCAATATGCAACTTTTACCTTATCAAGTAATCACCAAAACGACCACAATAACGGTTCAATCATTGAAAACATGTCCGAGTAAGCGAACAATATAACAAGAACAATATCCATAAATCCTAAGAACAAATAAGCTATCAAAGTAATTCAAACATTATGGCAAAGTTCATGCAACAATTCTACCACATTATTTAACATCCATTGACCATACATACAGTTCATGACACTTCAACATAGCAAATATTTAAACCAAAACAATACCAATGAAATAATTATAACATCCATCAAAAGTGCTAGGAAACTAAGCCTATAAAATATCATAAGAACCATAATAATAATCAATCAAAGTCTAACCACATTGCCTTATCCACACAGTTCAAATATAATATTAATATCATCTACAGAAAAACTAAAGCCTAACTTGGATCACTTCTTTGGTATCCCCGCATCGCTCACACGCAAACGCTAAATATCTGCAATGGTTAGAGAGAGTGGGTGAGCTTAAACAAGCTCAGTGAATGTTGGAGTAACCACAATGTATACACAACATCAACTTTTGATGTTAACCCAAGATGAGAAAATAGATTGCGTACTTGATTGTTAGCTTCGATGCCCTAAACTTTTGATATAACAACTTTTAAGATAAATTTTATTTAATTATCTCCTAATTTATTTTTTGAAAATATGGTTAAAACTTTATCAAGCATCTTTAAAGCATTTTCAAATACTTGCAATTTATTAAAAAACATATTTTATTTTTTTCAATTTATCCAAATGTTTTTTAGTCAATAACAATGTGTTCTAAGGTGTTTCAGATATTTTTAAAGCACTTTGGTAGTCAAGTCTTGAGACATAAGACTCTAAGTCTTGAGACAAGCAAGTTTGAAACCAAACTTTGCTCTAGAGGTGCAAAGTCTCGAGACATAGACTAAATGTCTCGAGACATGATTTGTATGTCTTGAGACATAGCCTCCAAAAATCTATATAATAACTATTTTTTAGCGAAGTCCCAAGACATCTTGACAAGTCTTGAGACAAACGTTATAGGAACATCTTACAATGACTAGCATTCACCCTTAACAACCATAAACGTTCACAGATTTGTTCATTAGTAAAACTCCCTTTCAAGAACACTTCAAAATTCAATAGGCACATAACCAAGAATCAATGTTAAGATAAAAACTTCAAATTCTTAATTTATTAATTTTCTCTTGTACATAGTCACAAAGTTTATATTGTAAAATCTTTTATCATTCTTATTTCATTTCTTTAATGAGCCAAAATTTGTAAACACATGCCTTCCTAGAGGATTTTTGTTTACTTCATCTTTGTACCAATTGTAATCTAGAAGGTTACAAGTTAAGCCACAAAAAACTAGAGGGTTCTAGTTTCATAACATCTCAATAATTTCAATTTGACATCTGGCACTATTTTGGGGTAAAAAATAGTAAAACTTTGAGAAAATTTTGAAAATGAGTTGAACAGAGAATTTTCATGAAAGTAAAATTGATTTTGGAGATAGAAATCAATGAAAAGAATTATAGAAGTGAGCATGAGGCAAAAAGACTAAATTGCAAATTCTAAAAGTATGAGGATTAAATTGAAAATTTAACTAAAATGAGAGCTGTAGGCTATTATTGATTATTTTGTATGAGAATAAGTGGAATATGTATTGGTGATGAAAAATCACTTTTGGACAAATATAAAAATATTTGAAAGTATAGGGACTAAACTATAAATTTTCTATTTTTACCTAATAAAGGGTAAAAGTGTAATTTCTACCATCCAAGGATTATTAATAAGAGTTAAATATGATTTATGAGAATCAGTTGATAAATATCTTTTCGATGTAATGAAATTCTACAAAGACGCAAAATGGAGAAAATGATAATTTTTTCATAAAAAGGCATTTTGATTATTTCCAAGTATTATATATTGGAAATATCATTTTTAAGCAATATTTGATATTTTGGATGAATGTGAGCCATTGGATGATTTGGTAAGAAAATGTATTGTGAACCACAAACTTGAAAAGGATTTTGAGTTGCATTTTGACCAAATACTAGTTAAAAATAGGAGTTCGTTTTTCTATTGAAATAGACTTCTACAATTCAACAATGATTCTATCTCTTCTCCCAATAAATAGATAACACCGGTAGGGCTAAAAAAGACGAAGTTTTACACATCTTTGAGATATTATTATTTTCCCCGAAAATGGTGAGAGTTTATTCTCTAAGTATTAATTATATTTTTCGGAATGACAATTCTATCGGTTTCTATTGAGAGAGAATTTGCTTTCCCACTGAAAGTAAAGTAAATAATTTATGGTTCTGTGTTTGATTCGAATTTGTTCGAGCCTATACTCGAAGTAGCTCGTGGTACGAGAATAGCGGAGAAGTTCGTTCAATTGAAAGCCAGGAACGACAAGGATCCGTCAAGCCAAAAACACAAGTGCGATTTTGATAAAGGGTTTATTGCTATAAATATCACAAACCGGCTCAGTTTTAAAATTTTTAATTTTCTGCTGTGCAAGAAAATCCTTTTCGAACCAGATTTTATCTAACATATTCCCGAAGAGTGTGGATGTATACAATGAAAATAAAGGATGAATTGTTAAGAGTTTTCCTTAAGTGGAAAAAGATGATGGAAACGCAAACGAGTAAAAGGATCAAACAACTCTGCAAGGCAATGGTGTAGAGTATAGATGTGATCCATTTGCAAAGATTTATGAAGATGAGGGCATCATCAGACACTTCACTGTAAAACCTACACCACAATAGAATGGGATGTCAGAATGCATGAATCAAACGTTGCTAGAGAAAGTTCAGTGTATGTTATCCAATGCTAGATTGGGTAGAAAGTTTTGGGTTGAGTCTATAACATATGCATGCCATCTTATTAATCTCTTACCATCTATTACAATTGAAGAAAAACATCATTAAAGAAATGGAGTGGGAAGCCTGATATAGATTATGATTCTTTACATGTATTTGGTTTCGCTGCATACTATCATGTTAAGGAATCAAAGTTGGATCCAAAAGCAAAGAAGGCAATATTCTTAAGAATCACTTCTATTATAAAGGGTTTTCATTTATGGTGTCCAGAAATAAAAAAAAAATTATCTTTAGTAAGGATGTTGATCTTTCGTGATTTGATATGTCAAATTAGGCTCTCAGTTACACTTAAAGAGCTTATTCTTAAACAATTTAGGTGTCTTTTATATGTTTTTTTGTCAATTTTTTAGTTTTTTTTTAATAAAATTTTTATTAGTTTTGAGTCATTTTTTAGACCCAAATTGGCCAATTATGTCATATGGAACCTAACAATGTGGTTGAGTGGTGTAGGGAATCGATAGTGGCCCGAGTGTGAAGAAAATATCATCGAGAAGGGGGTATCACGATATCGAAGCATGAAATTCATGATACCCCTGACACTGTTAAAGTGAGGAAAATTGAGGCCATCTACAGTGGTATTGTGATACTAGACCACATGTATCGCAATACCTAGACCCCCAAGACTCTCAATCTCAAGACTGTTGGTGAAAAAACTGCATGGTCAATTTTATGTCCAACAAGCTTAAGTCTATTTTTCATTTAAGGGCATAATGGTCAATGTTAGGTTAAATGTTAGTAGGCTATAAATACAATTTTCCAAACCTTTGTTTTCAGATTTTGGTGGCTGAACACTCTCCTTAGGTTTTCATAGTTTTATGTTAGGGTTTTTCTTTTCTTTTTCATTTTTAGATTAGGTTTTCTCTTTTCTTTTTAGAATATATTTTCTTTTTGTTGTTTTCTTTCTTCTTTCTTGTTAAAGACTATTGTAAATGAAAATGGATCAATCTTTTGGGTGCCTTTGGTTCCCCATCTAAATGAGCATTTCTTACCCTTATCTTTATAGTGTGCATATTAACTGTTCGATGAAATGTCTATTTAGGTGTTAAGCTTTATCATGGGCTAAATTTGTTGATGGTTGGTTGATTGGTTATTTGTTAGTTTAAGTTAATGTTTATGCTTGATTAATTGGTTGTTTGATTATATCAAAATGCTTAATACGCTAGAATTGATGCCCCTAGTGGAAAATCTAGATAAACGAGAATGAGAGGAGAGTTTATCCTTAGATAGTTCGATATAATTGTACCAAATAGTGAGACCGAGAGAAGATTTATATGCCTGGGTGAGACCGAGAGGAGAGCCTAGGTGGTATCTTTTAGTCAAGGATGAGATCAAGAGGAGATTCCTAGCTAAGAGTAGCAATCAATATAATTGGTATAGGTCTATTAGCTTAGTTAGTGATTAACGAATCCACCGACCATCGTTTTATCATCTACATTGTCTAAAGCAATAGGGAAGAAATTTAGATTAGTTGGTTTAATTGATAATTTAAATTTAGTTTATAAACAATTTCTTTTGGAATTTGCACTAATAATTTTTTACTTGATTAGATTAGTAATTGCTTAACTTGTAATTAACTTGATAAATACATTTACCGGCAATCCCTTGGGTTCGATCCTTGGAATGCTCTAGTGTTCTATTTACACTACAAATATTACAATTGACACTGTACGCTTATAGTTAAAATCGCACCTTTAAAATTGTTTTATAAATTTGTTTATTTTATGTGCATGCACGCATGTGGTTAGATGTCACCTTTGATGAATCTACCATGTTTTCAAAGGTGCAAAAGGAGCAGTCAGATGATACTCATAAGCAGATGGAGTTTGAAAAAGTGGTGATTCTAACAAATGAAGAAGTTAATGATTCTCTTATGGTAGAAGAAGATTCTAGTAGAGAGGATCTAGTGGAAGAAGGAGACTCCAGTTAAGAGGAGGTTCAGACCCTAGAACTTCCACAATAACTTTAATCAATTGCAACTAATAAGCCAAGGAGAATAATTAGAAAGCTTGCTCGCTTTGCTGATATGGTGGCTTATGCATTCTCAGTTGTAGCTGATGACATTTATACCACTTTTAATAAAGTAATTCAGAGTTCAGAAGAAGAAAATAGGAGGACTGCAATGAATCCAGAAATGCAATCTGGGAAACTAGCTAGTCTGCTGAAGGGAAAAAAAAATTAGGTGAAAGTGGGTGTTTGCAAAGAAAGAAGGATTTCTTGGCCAAGATAATGTTTGCTACAAAGCAATATTGGTAGCAAAATGCTATGCTCAGAATTAGGGAATTGATTACAATGAGGTATTTTCTCCAATTGTAAAGCATTCCTGAATTACAATTTTATTGGCTTTGGTGGCACGGTTGGATTTGGAACTAGTTCAGTTGGATATAAAAATTGTTTTTTTACATGGATACTTGGAAGAGAAAATCTATATGACTCAGCTAGAAGGATTCAAGGTTGCTGGAAAATAAAATTTAGTGTGTAAACTTGAAAAATCATTTTACAATTTAAAGCAATCTCCAAGGCAATGGTACAAGCTGTTTGACAAGTTTATGACAGAACATGAGTACATAAGAAGCAAATATGATCATTGATCGTGTCCAAACTAACTATGACAACGAATAAGGCAAGCGCACCTATCGTTCGGTAGAATAGCTATGGCAAGACCGAAAATATCGTATCCTCAAGGACCAAGAGTACTAGTAGTTACTATATTTTTATTATTTAGCCTAAGTATTAAGGGAATTGATGTTTAATTAACTAATTACTAACTAAGGATGCTAAGACACAGAGAGTGAATTGGGAAAAGACTTTTGGGAAAAACCAGTTGATTAAGACAATACCAGAGGAAGAATCCACCTAGACTTCACTTGTTATTTAACTCTGAACCAGGCGATTTATTCACTTGACTTGACCTGTAAGATTCCCTGATTTATATTAATACCTCTTTCGAGGCTACTAACGTCTAACCCTAGGTTGATTAATTGAAATCTCTTTCTAATTAAAACCCCTAGTGTTGCATTAACTCGATCTATGGACTCACATATTAGGTTTGACCCTAATCTGGCAGTTTTTGTCATCCTATCTCTAGGGTTGCGATCAACTCCGCTTAACTATGCTAGATCTACTCTTAAACAGGGACTTTTGCTCCACTGTCTAAGCACATCAATACTTGAATCAATATCCTGAAATATTAAAACAAGAATTAAAAAACACATAATTAAGAACAAATCAAGTATTTATCATACAGTTCAGAAAACAATAACAAGATCCGTCTTAGGTTTCATCCCTCTCAGGTATTTGAGGGGTTTAGTTCATGTTTAATAAAGAATACATCTCAGAAAAAAGTAAATAACAAAACATAAGAAAAACCCTAAAACCCCCTAAAGGAAATCGAAGGGAAGATCTTCCGTTTTGAGCGTGATTTTGGCTTCTGAGATGGATCAACTGGCTTTCTTGGAGTAATCCCTTGTGTTCAGCCCTCTCTGGCTTCGCCCCCGACCAAAGGCACTTTTTAGGTTATACTTAGGGCATTTATATAGGCTTCGGAATGTATTTCTTGGCCCACAAGTATCCTATTCCGAATGAAACTCATCTTGGCTATAGCAAGGACACGCCCGTGTGACACACCCGTGGTCGACTCTCTTGGCCGTGGTCGATCATGTTTGCCACACACGGCCATGTGATCTGGCTGTGTACGATGTTCTAGGCCGTGTCTCGGTTTTTACTCAAAACGCATGGCTATAGGTGATAGTCCAGGCCGTGTACGATCTCTAAGGTAAGCTCATTTGCTCCATTTTCGGCCTGTTTCTCGTTCTTTTCATCCTTCGATGCTTTCCTAAGTATAAAACATGAAATTAAAGGATTATGAGCATCAAATTCCACAATTCAAGGGATTAAATCATCCAAAAGTATGCCAAATGTGGGATTAAAATATGTATATATTACGGTTTATCAATCATTGTGTGTATTTTGCAAACTTCAAGATGGTTCTCTCATATATCTTCTTCTTTATATTGATGATATATTGATAGCTCCCAAAAGTCAAATAGAGATTAAGAAGCTAAAGACACACAGTGGAAAAAGGAGTTTGGGATGAATGATCTAGGAAAAGCAAAAAAGATTCTTGGCATGGAGATAACTCGAGATAGAAGCTTAAAGAGGTTTTGTTTGACTTAGAAACAATACTTGAGAAAATTGCAAAAGCATTTTAGCATGAATGAAAAGTCAAAACCTATTAGTACTCTATTGCTCCTCATTTCAAGCTTAATTCTTCAATGTCACCAAAGAATGATGCAGGACGAGAATACATGTCAAAGATACCATGTGCAAATATTGTTGGTAGCTTAATGTATGCTATGGCATGTACAAGACCTGGCATTTCACAAGCAGTTGGGGTCGTGAGTAGGTATATGCATGATCCAGGAATGAAGCATTGGCAAGCTGTGAAATGAATTTTGTGATATATCTAGAATACAATGGATATTGGATTGTTTTTTTTTAGTAGGAAGATAATCATGGTGTGGTTGGATATTGTGATTCAGACTATGCTGGTGATTTGGATAAACGACGATCAACTATTGGTTATGTGTTTACCCTTGCAAAGGCACCAGTTAGTTGCAAGTATACTTTACAGTCAACAATTGCTTTATCTTCTACAAAAGTAGAGTATATGTCAATCACAGAGGTTGTAAAAGAGGCAATTTGGCTTTAAAGGTTGCTTGGCGAACTGGAAATTAAGCAGAAGTATGTCAAAGTACAATGCAATAATCAGGGTGCTATTCAGTTAGAAATAATCAAGTTTATCATGCAAGGACGAAGCAAATTAATGTCTGGTATCATTTTTTACAAGAGATTCTAAAATAAGGTGGAGTAAAGATCCAGAAAATTTCAACCATTAAGAATCCTATATATCGATATAATAACTAAGGTTGTGGTTGCGGTCAAGTTCCAACTATATTTGGACTTGATCAATGTTAAAACTTAAAGGTTGGAATTTGAAGACACTATCAAATGTTGTTTTGCAAGGAGATTGAAGATGTGAAAATTTGCTAAGGTGGAGATTTGTTGAAATAGCACAATCCCACATCTAAAAAATACAAGGTTGTGGAGAGTTTGTACTACTATAAATTGGGGTTGTTTCTCCACCTTTGAATCATCCCAAATTTTGTCATTTTCTTCATAAGGTAATTTTTCCCTTTTCCTATTTGTAATTTTTCATTTGAATCTTTTGCAGTGAAATATATTTGGTAGTGTCTGAGGACGTAGGCGTAATTTACTGAACATCGTTAAATTTCTGGTGTTCTTTATTATTTTTATTTATCTTTCAATATTCTGTAGGGTATAAGTATATTGATATATTGTGCTATTAGATTAAATTTTAGGGAGATTCTATCTAGAATGTTGTGTTTTAAGCGAGACCGTTTATGACCCCTCTGATTTTTCCTGAAATCAAACTTAACATGGTTTTCTAATACAATAATTTACTCTCTTTTACTCTATTCGCACAACAATTACACTACACACCATAACTTTTATAATACTGAAAAATAAGTATACTTTTAAGCCTTCTAATATAGTTAACTAATCAAGTAACATGTTTCTAGATCAAAATTTTATTAAATATTAATTCGTATTTAAATTTCAACTTACGTACTTGTAAATGTTTAGAAAATTTTATTAAATAAAACTGTTGGAAAAAAATGTTTGATAGTAATTGATTAATAGCATATGAATAAATATAATAATTTTAATACTAAATAATTAGAAATTAAGAGTATATGATATATAAGTAAAGGATATAATTGATAAAATAATAGTAAACGGTATATAACATAAAAGTAAATAATTAATGATAGAGAAGTTGTCTTTTAGGCTGAGCGAGACGGTAGGGAGTTTATCATCATTAATTTGGATTTGCTTCAAGTATGTAATGCTCTAATTCGTGATTGTTCAAATGTCGTTGACTTCAAGTATGTAATACTCACCCCTAATAATAATAAGGTAACACACTCCTTGCCCCTTGGCTCGGGCTGCTCTCCAATGTACTAGTTTTTTCCACTTGGGAATTACTTTTAGAGTTCCGTATCCTCGTTCTAAATTTGGATGTCCCTATAGTGACAAGCATTGGAAGACGAAAAGCTAGAATGAGATGTGGTTTTGAGTTTAGTTTTATTCTCACTTCTAGTTGGCCTTTTTCTTTGTGCTCATTGGATTATTCTATTGAGATGTTTTCCTTTAAAAAGAAACTAGTATATATATTAAACCAGCTTAGTATCTAATATTACAATATTACACAGAAAATAAGTTGGTGTAGAACTATACCTACCTCCATTCCATTGCTTTGTGTCCTTCCCAAACAAATAATGATAATAATAATAAACTCAGCAGAACAAATAATTATAGCTTTATTAACCAATTAATATTGTAATATCTTAACTTCAACAACTGTATGTTATCTCTAAACGCCATGTCACATATTTGTGGTTGCACTATTCGTCATAAGATAAACAACTTCTGAACATGAACAATGGAATGAATACATAAATAATGTTGTTAAAGTGAGATTAAAATAAGGTTAAAGATGCCCCTAACTCCTAAACAACAAGCACTTGAGGCGTTCAACTAATACATTTTCTGTGTTTTTGGTTTTGGGAATTAGCATCTATTTGTTCCTGCCGAGGGCAAGTACAACTGTTCATCAACACCCATGTGTTCTTGCTTCCATTTTTGTTACACTAAATAATTGCATCCACTTTATTCATCACTATCTACTTAAATAAATACTTCTTTTCCATTAATATTATACCTAGTATACAATCCTTGTCGAACTACAATTATTTTTTTTATATATACAGTCAATTATCCCTTCAATTAGTAGATTAGATGGGTCATGATAAATCAGGTTAAGTTCATGTAGGATGTAAATTGAGATGAAGCTGATATGACATATATTTTAGGTGCAGAAGTATCTTACTATTGTATTAGAAAAGAGGGAATTAGAGAGCAATATTTTTGTTGAGCCATATGATTGGGTTATTTATGGAGGAGTCTCAATTATGTCCCCAAAAAAAAATGTGATATTCATAATTGAAAGACTAGTTCTGGCATGGGTTCCACTGGGACAAGTCTAATATAACAGACCTGGCATGAAATGTGACTTATTGACTAATTTCTTTATTTGTTAAATATTATTTTGGTTGTTATTTTTCTTAAGAAAATTCCTTTTAATGTTTAATATTTTTTAGATTTTAAAATTAAGTCTAATTATTAATATATATTTTTTAGATTTGTTGGTGTAATATTTTAAAATAAAAATATACATTTAATAATAATGTAATTAAAAAATTATGTTATAATAAATCTGAATTTAATAAAATAATTATAATAATTAAATCTAAATTTTAAATTATAAAAATAAAAATAAAGAGATTAAGTAGGTAGGAAATATTTTAAACCAACAAAAATTCGATGAAAAACATGGGAGGCCGACATGATACAGTACTAATAATAATTGGCGTTTCATCAACGAGCAATAATTACTTATCCGATCCGTCACTTCATGGCCAACAATACAAAAAAGAAGCTTAAATCAATCTTTTCTTAATTAACTCGCACCCTTGTACAATTGCTCGGGCAAATTATTAGAAAATATTTTTTTTATAAAATTTACGGAAAAAGATTTACAATTTAATTATTTATTGGAATGGGCTATTTCTCCTGAAAACGCGTCCCACGTCGTGTAGCGTTTTGTGGGGATATGCTGAAAAAAGCAGCGTCTCGAGGTGCGTTTTCCGCCACATCGGCAATGCGTCCTTGAGGCGCGCTGCTGATGTGACAAAAACGCTCCCTCAGGGACGCGTTTTTGCCCTTTCCCCCCGCTAGGGTTTTCAGCTATTTTTAAGGTTAAGGTATGGGTTTTTAGGATTTTAGGGCTAGGGTTTAGGGTTTTTTAGGGTTTTTAGGGACATAGGGTTTAGGATTTTTAGGGAAAAATTAATAAACTAGAGTTTAGGGTTAATTAATTAAAATAATTTTAGGTTTAGGGTTTTAGAAAAAATATATCAGCAACATAAAAATTATTAATTTTTTTTACAGATGAGTATCTGGTAAAATAATTTTGAGAAGACGTTTACGAACACATAGTGACCAAAACGCTTCAAGCGGGGATGCAATTGTCGGCAAAATCTTGAAAAAAAAGCTCCCACGTGGGCGCTCTTTTTGCTCTGATGAGTCTCTGGCAAAATAATTTTGAGAAGTCGTTCTGAACAAATAGTGACCAAAAGCGCTTCAAGCGGGATGCACCGTCGGCAAAAGTTTGAAAAAAGCTCCCACGTGGGCGCTCTTTTTTCTCTGATAATCTCGGCAAAATAATTTTGAGAAGACGTTTACGAACAAATAGTGACCAAAACGTTTCAAGTAGGATGCCTTTGTCGGCAAAGTCTTGAAAAAAGCTCCCACGTGGGCGCTATTTTATAAAAAATAAAAAAATTTACAATAAAAAAATAAAAATACTTTTTTTAAAATATAAAAATTAAATTACAATTGAAATATTAAAAACAACTTTTATTTTATAAAAATAAAAAATATTACAATAAAAATAAAAAACAACTTTTATTTTTTTAAATATAAAAATTACATTACAATTGAAATATTAAAAACAACTTTTATTTTATAAAAATAAAAAATAAATTACAATAAAAAATAAAAAAACAAATTTTATTTTTTTTAAATATAAAAATTAAATTACAATTGAAATATTAAAAACAACTTTTATTTTATAAAAAAAATTACAATAAAAATAAAAAAACAACTTTTATTTAAAAATTAAATTACAATTGAAATATTAAAAACAACTTTTAATTTATAAAAAATAAAAAAAAATACAATAAAAAATAAAAAACAACTTTTATTTTTTTTAAACTATAAAAATTAAATTACAATTGAAATATTAAAAACAACTTTTATTTTATTAAATGAAACAAAAAATATATATTACAATAAAAAAATAAATGAAACAATATAAAAAAATTTATACAAATATATTAAAAAAATCAATGTCTGTGTGGATTTTAATCAATCGATGCCACATGGGGGTGGTCGACTAATGATTCTGTACCTGGATTCCTTCTTGTTCTAGCTTCCGTGGGGTTGTGGTTGTGGGTGTTGGGAGGATGACCCACCTTGATAAAATATTGATCGGAGGTGTTTGCATCATCCATGGCGAGAGTGTCCAATCCCATACGGAAGGAGATTGGTAAAAGAAGAGCTCCCCGATGGCGCATCGTGTGCGATCCCTCATGTGACGGCGCCTCTGGATCGGTGGCCGGTCGAGTAGTAGTCGAAACGGACTCGAACCGGGCCATGCATTCCAACTTTGCCATTAGACTGGGAAAATGAAACATATAAGGGTTAGGATACATATAAGGGCTAGGATACACACCTGGCATAACCGGAAAAGGCTGTGATGTGGGTGTCGTCGGCTAAAGTGTTGGGCTCGGTGACTGTGTGGGTGCTATTGATGGGCCCGGTGGTTGTGTCGGCGCTGTTGATGGGCCCGTTCCATAATCTCTTCTCCTTGGATTTAAAGGGCCCCGTCGTTCTCTTTGTGCACGAAGTTGCCGTCGCCTCTTCTCTTCTGACAATAAATACGGCTTGCCATGGATCCTAAACTATGGCATGTATTCCGGCACGCACGCTAACTCAGGAATGATGATCGATTCCTAAGTAGGTATATAATCATACCGGTTTTCCCACATTTCGATATACGCTGACCAAAATCTTGGCCAATCCGTATGCAACATCCGTAAGTCTACTTTGTGCTCATCATCGAGCACCTCAGGTGCCATGGAAATCGGTTGTCGGAATCTAAATTAACGCATAACCCGATCTGACTGGTGCATCTCCACGGTGGCATAGTTGACCAATGGCACCTTCACATGCCAAATGTTCGGATTTTGAAAGAACTCTTCCGGAATTATTGCCCGAATTGGTGGGTCCTCGTATGGTGTCCATTCAAACTATACTAACATGATAAAAATATTAGTTATATACTAAATACTAAATACTAAATACTAAATACGAAATATGAAATACGAAATACGAAACGACTATTTTATTACGAAAATATATTTTATTTAATACTTACTTGTGCTTCCGACCGTTGCTCTAATAGAAGTTGTATATCTTCAAGCGAGGTAGGTATTCCAACATAACTCGCCGAATGGTTCCACCTAATTAAATAAATTTTTAGCATACAATTATATTTTAAATCTACGTAATAATTGTAAAATCTAATATTAAATTTACCTCGTTATGAGTGGGAATGTATATGGGTGGTCCACTCGAGGACGTAAAAATGGAAAGCGAAACCGTGCCCATGATTGCAGTAGTGATAGGCAACCTCCAATTTTCACTTTATTCGGCCGCGTCGCCCCGCACATCTCCCGATACAATTTTGCTAGCACGGCAGACCCCCAACTCAATTCACCGGCTGCTCTAAAATCAACGAGTTTCAGTAGCCATCTCAGATGAACGAGGTTTCGTGACAAGTCCGTCATCAGATAGCCTCCAATCATCTCAAGGATGTATGCCCGAACATACCGTATTCTTTCTATTTCGGTCGAATCATTATCTGGCTCCGGGAATGTGTCTCGTAACCAGCCCATCTCGATTCGACCTCCGTTAATGTTATCCGGAATAGCACCCAAAAGCTCGTAGCATACGGCTCCCAATCACCAGAAGTTGCGAACCCGGTGACTACGTACCCATCCACCGGCAATCCCAATTGTAACTGCACGTATTCCAGAGTGATAGTACACTCTCTGCATGGAAGATGAAAAGTGTGCGTCTCGGGTCTCCACCTCTCTATCAACGCACTGATTAGCTTCGGGTCCAACTTGCACCCCTGGCCTATCGTGGCCACGTGCCAAAAACCCGTTTCCCGCAGGTAATTCTCGATCAACGGCGATGGTGGACCAGGCATATTGCGAATATAGCATTGCAACACCCGATCTACAGACTGTTTAAAAAATTATAAAATAAAAATTAATTAAAATTGCATAAACCTAAAAAATATTAAATAGTATTGAAAAATTAAAATTATAACTTACCATTGTCATTGGATCGACGGAGATGTGTTTATTGTCGAGACGAATTAATTCTCCGGCCATTGCAAAAAATTAAAGGAATTTGAACAGGGATTTTTTGTAAATTTAACAAAAAAAATATTTCAAATTAAAGGACTATTGTGAAATTTGAGAGGAATTTTAGGGAAAGTTGAGAGAAATTTGAGAGAAAATTGAGAGAAAGACCTTTGTGTGAAAAAAATGAAAGGGTGTGGGGGTTTTATAGTTTTTTTTTTTTACCGTTGGAGGCCCAACGGTCAAAAAAATATGACTGTTGGAAGTGGGCAAAACGCGTCCCTGAGGGAGCGTTTTTGCCACATCAGCAAAGCGCGCCCTCAAGGACGCGATTTACTGCGATGTGGCAAAAACGCCTCCTCGGGGACGCGTTTTTCTCTTATTGTCCCCTGAAAACGCTGGCGGCGTGGACGCGCTTTCGGGAAAAATAGTCCTTTCCGGTAAATAATTAAATAGTAGGTCCTTTTCCATAAATTTTGTAAAAAAAGGGTATTTTTTGGTAAATTACCCCAATTGCTCGGCTTTAATATTGCCTTTAATCGGTTAAAATTGATTTTAATTATATGGGTTATCCATCCATTTCAAATACAAACACATATAATTATTCAACCTAATTACTTAAATTTTTATTCATAAATAATTATTTTGAATATTAATTAAATTAATTATTCAATTAAATAATTTCACACCCTAATTCTAATTTCGTTAAAATAATCATAATTTTACTATAATATAATCTATGCATAAATTTATTTAATTGTCTAAAATAAATGGAACTACATCAACTAATTAATTTGAGCCTCACTTTGGAATCAACTATTTAATTTTTCTAAATAAATAATACACCAAATAAATTAAATTAATTTCCAAGTCATCTATTGACTTCTCGAGAAAATGTATTTATTGTATATAGTAATACATACAGTCTATTTCTCATATGTCGATTTAATCCATACATTCAATTAGTTCTTATTATGCAATTTGTACTAAGTTATGATGAGCTAGTGGAAAGACTTATCAAAAATATATAATTGGGGCTTAAATAATTTGTAACTAACTTTCGGTTCTATGCCTGTTCATTTCAAAGTTATTTAGTCATTATGTCAAATCATCGTGATTGATTTCTAAGCGCCTCCGGACGTACCAACATCCAGAGTGTGAATATTTCAACTAAAAGATATGGAATTGAGGCGGTGTCCGCAAGTATACGAGTCAGGTTGTAATATAGTTACAACGAAGTAGGTAAGTACTCCAAGGATCGTACCCAAAAGAGGCGAGTACTAAATTAATGCTAACCTAAACACAAATAGAAGTAATTAGTAGTTTAAATAAATTATAGTATTATAAAATATAAAATGAAATATTTTGGGGGTTTTATAAATAATGAAATAAAAATAACAAAGAGAAAGTGAACTTCGGGTATATGAATTCTAGCTTAGTCAAATCTAAGTATGGGTGATTAGCTCGCTTTGGTGATCATAACTAATTCCTATTTCGAGTTTCTACTCAATCAACTAGTTGCTACCCTAGTAGGATCTATCGATCCTTCACTAAACTAACGAGTCGACAAGAACTAATTATCTCTCAACCTCACAGTCCAGACTGGTTCGGGGCTAAGGTGTTCATGGATAGGTCATACCAATTTTCGATTAATTCCTAGCTAAATGACTTCCTAGGGTCGTCAAGCCTAGGGTTTAAGTTCTTCCTCTCCCAAACAATTGATCCGCTAAGAAAACCCTACATAGCAATTAATCACACCTCTACTCACTAATCCCTCATAAAATGATTAGTACCTCGTGGATCTCATGAACACAATAATCTTGATAATAAAGATAAACATAAATAATGAATCAAGAGAAAGGTTTAAGATAGTCCTAAATTGTATTGATTGAAGCGCATAATCCACGGTAGTTTGATCACGATTACAACTCATGTTCCCTGAAGAACACGAAATAGAAAGAACTAAAAATAAACCTAAAGCCTAAAAGAATGGAAAACCAAAAACTAAAATTATAAAAAAAAACTTAAAGTATGAACAGTCGTCCTTAAACAAGTGTTTTAAGAGCAAATTTATAGAGCTAGGGTTGCCGCCATCCTTAACCCTAGGTCAATTGACGTTCTCGTGTTTAATTTTCGTTATGCGGACCAAAACGCCCTTAGCTCATAAGTGCTTCCTATACAGAACCAGTGATGCGACACCCTAGTCCCTGTGCCGCAACATCAAAGGCAGTATGCATGTGATAAACCGAAATAGTAACATATTTTAATCCCACATTTAGTATGCTTTTGGATGAATTATCCCTTGATTTATGTAATTTGGTGCTCTTAATCCTTTCTTTTCATGTCTTATACTCAGGAAAGCACCCAAGAATAAAAAGAATGAGAAACGGGCTCAAGACGGACCAAAATAGGCCAAAGAAGAAATCGACACGGCCTGGACTAAAGCCCACACGGCCGTGCCTCCTCAAAATACTAGAACACGGCCTAATCACAATCTACACGGGCGTGTCCTCATTAGAAGTCTGAACACGACCTGACCACGATTCACACGGGCGTGTGCCATGGCCGTGCCTCTGCCGTGGAGAAGAGTAATTTCACTCGGAAAAGGATACTTTGGAGCAAAGAAACACATTCCAAAAGAATATAAATACACCCTAAGTATAACCAGAAAGGGGGAGTCGACGGGCGGTCAGCTAGGCCAAGGAGCCGAGCCGAAAAGGTCAGATTTGTGGGAAACTCTCAAGGGATAGCCAGTTGATCCATCTCAAGAAACTGGAATTCTACTCAAGACGGAGGATCTCCTCTTCAATTCCTTCAGGGGGTTTTAGGGATTTCTTATGTTTTGTTTTATCTTTTCTTCTGAGATGTTTTTCTTTATTATTATGAACTAAACCCTTCAGATACCTGAAGGGGGATGAAACCTAGATGAATCTTGTTATTGTTTTCTGAACTATATGATAAATACTTGATTTGTTCTTAGTTATGTGTGCTTAATTTTTGTGTTAATATTTCGCGGATATTAATTCAAGTATGATGTACTTAGGTGGTGGAGCAAAAGTCCCTGCTTAAGAGTAGATCTAGCATAATTGAGCGGAGTTGATCGCACGCCTAGAGATAGGGTGACTAGATTTTGCCGGATTAGGGTGAAACCTAATATGGGATGTCCATAGATCGATTTACTGCTATTCTAGGGGGTTATTATTCGAGAAAGAGATTTCCGTTAATTAACCTAGGGTTAGACGTTATTCGCCTCGAGAGAGGGTTTAATATACGTTAGGGAGTCCTACGGATAAAGTCGAGTGAATAAATCGTCTGGTTCAGGTTTAGATAACAAGTGAAGTCTAGGTGGATTCTTCCTAAGGGTATCGTCTTAATCAACTGAGTTTTTCCCAAGTATTTCCCCAATTCATTCTTTTTATCTTTGCGTCTTTAGCTTAGTAATTAGTTAATTTAGATTAATAAACAACTTCACTTATTTTAGGTTAAATAATAGAAAGAAAGTTAGTATTAGTACTTTTAGTTCCTTTGGGTTCGACAATCCGGTCTTGCCTAAGCTATACTACTGTTCGATAGGTGCACTTGCCTCAATCGTTCTCATAGTTAGTTTCCAGGTTCGATAATTCTCATTATAAATTTTAAAACTCTAACTTCATAGCGATCAAGTTTTTGGTGCCGTTGCCGTGGAACTAAAATATTAAGAAAGCTCTATTTTTATTACTTTAGCCATTTTTTATTTATTTTATTTTCTGCAATTTACTTTTAATTTTAACTTTGCTAATTTTTCTTTCTTTCTTTTCCTAGAAGGTACCTCTAGTTTATGACTAGAAGGAACCCGAGAGGACCACTAGTATACGACAGTGATATTGAAGCTACCGCTCGAAGAAATCGCAGAGAAATTAGGCGAGTCCTAAATTACCAAGAAGAAGAGCGAGAAGACAGATCCAATCCTACTGAAGGGATGGACGAAAATAATCTACCACCACAAGATGTGGCGAGAAAATAATGCTCGCGTACTATGTATGATTATGCTAAACCTCATTTAACAGAGCCGAATCTAGTATTGTTAGGCCTCTTTTGTCAGATCGCTAATAATTTTGAATTAAAGCCTAACACTATACGAGATGATTCAACAATTTGTTCAATTTGATGGTTTGCGGGACGAAGATCCAAACACTCATATAGCTAATTTTTAGAGTTACGTGATACCTTCAAAATAAATGGCGTTTACGATGATGCCATATGGCTTGGTTATTTCCCTTTTCATTAAGGAATAAAGCCAAATAGTTGGTTACACTCATTACCACGAGGGTCAATCACTACATGGGAACAAATGACCAAAAATTTTTTTATTAAAATACTTCCCACTGCCAAAACGGCCAAATTACGAATGATATCTCTTCTTTTGTGCAGATGGATTTAGAGACATTATATGACGCATGGGAGAGATACAAGGATCTCTTGAGAAGGTGTCTGCACCTTGGTTTACCCTTGTGGCTCCAAGTCCAAACTTTCTATAATGGTGTAAACCCCTCAACGAGGCAACTAATTGATTCAGCCGCCGGTGGAACCCTGAACAATAGAACTCCTGAAGAAGCTTACGAGTTTATTGAAGAGATGTCACTGAATAACTATCAGTGGCAGGTTACAAGGACCAAACCAACAAAATCCGCCAGAGTTTTCAACATAGATGCAGTAACCATGCTATCAACACAGGTAGAGATGATGAATAAAAAGCTTGATAGTTTGTGTTCTTCGCATGTACTTCCAGCAATGCAGTGCGATGTAAGTGGAACCGTGGCGAACCTGAGTACCCACCCTACCAACCGGGCACAGAGAGCGAACAGATGAACTATATAGGTAACAATTTCAGATCACATAATAGCCCATATAGTAATAATTATAATCCAGGTTGGAGGAACCACTCAAATTTTTCGTGGGGAGGTCAAGGGAATCAAGGAAATCAGAGACAACAACCTCATCAAAATTTCCAAAATCAGCCCTATCCACAGGAAAAGAAGCCGAACCTTGAAGAGATGCTGACAAGATTCATGGCATCCACAGAAAACCGTCTCCAAGACACTGAAACCACCCTCAAGACCCAACAAGCATCGATCAATGGGATCGAGAGCCAAGTTAGGGAAGTCACTAAGTCAGTTGAGGAAGTTTCTAAGATAGTGGGACAACTTACTAACACAGTTGGACAGCTTGCAAAGCTAATTTTCGAATGACAGCAGGGGCGTCTACCAAGCAACACTGAGATTAATCCAAAGGATCAAATCCAAGCCATAACAGCTCAAGAAAGTGAAGGATTAGACGTGTAACAGTCTGATTTTGACCCAAATCGGAATAGTGGTTTCGGGACCACAAATCTGAGTCTGAAAAATATTTTTAAATTATTTTCATGTTTATTATGTGTGAATTTGTTTGTGTTAAATTTTCGTGATTTAATTTTTGCTGTTTAGGTGTCCGATTAAATAAAAGGACTTAATCGCGTAAATTATAAAAGTTACTAATTAAAGTGTAAAGTACCCTTTTGATTGTGGCTTTATTATATGCGGTCCCTAAGGGGCAATTAACCCATTTAAAAGATAGTGGACGGTATGTAACACCCCAAACCCGGCCTAAACGTTACGACCGAATCTGGCATGTCACATGAAAGGAATGTCTAAAAACTGTGCATTCGTTAAAAAGCTCATATTCTTTATAGTTGTGGTGAGAAATCGAGTTTAAGAAATTTTGAATAAGAAATGGTTTATTATCATTTTAAAAAAATCCCATATTGATCATTTAATAATAAGCAATAAACAAATTGAAAGCTGAAACCAAATAAAATACCCAAGGCCTTATTACATAACAAAAACTCAAATAAAAATAAGTCCAAATAAAAGAAACGAATTTACGAGTAAACATATGTATGGCCTCCACGAGTCCACCTCGGCTCCCAAATCCGTGATCTAATGATTACCTGCAAAATTTAACTAAGGGGGTGAGTCATCGAGACTCGGTGTGTAAATCCCCATCCAACGTGCCCTTACACAATTTCATATGAAAATATACATATCATGCACCCAAACCTAGCCATCCGCAACTCCTTTTTCTACCCCCAGTGTGGTACCAAACCACCGGTGGTGCCAAACCACTTGGTGACTTAAAGTCACAATATCCGTCAATACATGTGGTGCCAAACCACTGGTGGTGCCAAACCACCGGTGACTTAAAGTCACAATATCCAGTCAATACATGTGGTGCCAAACCACTTTGGTGGTGCTAAACCACCGGTGACCCGAAGTCACAAAGCAAATGATGGGGCCAACCCATCGTGTGATACCAAATCACCGCGTGACGATCCCATATCTCAAAGTGGGGCCAACCCACGGTGGTATTAACCACGAGGGACGAGTCGCTATGAGGTGCCAAACCTCCGGTGTCCAAGACACGAATGTGATACCAAATCACCGGTGGTGCCAAACCACCGTGTCCAAGACACGAATCATCAAGTTGTGGGGCCAACCCACGTGTGATACCAAATCACCGCGCATTTATCCCGTGTCTCAAAAGTGGGGCCAACCCACGGTGGTATTAACCACGGGGGCGAGTCGCGCATGAGGTGCCAAACCTCCGGAGGTGCCAAACCTCCGGTGACCGTAGTCACAATGTGGTACCAAACCACCGGTGCCCGTCGACACGAATATCACGCCCCTCCACTCATATAACCCATGCAATATGACATAATAATTGGTGTATGCGGTATGTCATGTATGCTAGACATATATCAAATATAAGTATAACATGAATTACCATCATAATCAGATAGACATAAAACAACATAATAACCTTAATCAACCTCTAAGGGTATAACCGTAATTTTACCTACCAAGGGCATTTTCGTAATTTACCCACCAAGGGTATATCGGTAATTTACCCACCAAGGGCATTTTTGTAATTTACCTACCAAGGGTATATCGGTAATTTACCCACCAAGGGCATTTTCGTAATTTACCCACCAAGGGTATATCGGTAATTTTGCACCTGCAATGGCCTTTCCCAAAGGCCCAAATGTCGCCCGGCGACTCACCATACCATTTCCTGTCTGCATCGACAATTTGGGCCTAAAACTCGATTCTCCGCCCATTCGGGCCCACATGCTCGTGTGGCCCACCTAGCACAAATCTAGCCATGTATATAAGTTCCACCTAGTCTAGTTCACTATATTCTACACAATCGCACAATTTACTCATAAGGGCCTACGGGCCCATTGGGCCCACTTCGCCCATCGCGCCCAAGCACCCCCCACCCACAAGAATACTACGATGGCCTCAACTATCGCGTCCGAAGCCCCACACGTGCGCGCCGCACGCTCGTGTGTGGCTACTATTGCCGTGGCCAAGCACTTCGGCATTTGCCGCTCTACAACTAGAGTAGAGAGTTACACACCGATAGGACTCGCGTGTTAATCCGCGCCCGATCACTCCTGTGCCCAAACGCCTTCCAAGGTGTGTCAACCCTCCTCCCGGAATGCTCTTTATATAGCTAGTTCTTCACCTTCCTTCTTTTATCTTTCCGATGTGGGATCCCTTCGTCGTGAGAGTTTAAATTCAATCAAAACTCTTGTCATCCTGCATCGCAAAATAAATACTCCCTTGCTTCTCATGAGATTCGAACCTGGCTCCTTTGCAACATAATCCACGCTGCTAGCCACTTGGCCACAAGCTCCTCTTGTGTCTTAAACCATGCGCAACTAAATATAAATCTATAGCCAAATTCGAGGTCCAAGTAAAAGAAAACCAAAATGCAAAAGCCAAGACTTGAACCTTGGACCTCCTTCCTTCCTTGTGGCGTCACTCCCTTGCCTCTTAAGTGGCGTCACTTTGCCACTACACCACACACTCCACTTGTGTCATTTTTCCCCACATTTTATTCTTAAGGCCTACTGCCAACTTCCGTGTTTTTTTCACCTAAAACCAAAATTTCCCCAAAGCTAATATTTGATCCCGGGACTTCATAGAAGCCCTCTAACCTTCCAAAATAACTTACCTAATAAGTCTAACTTGCATTAATGCCGTTCTCAAAAAATTTTAAATCAAGGCCCATTGGGCCCAATCCTACTAGGCCCAATTTCGGGATGTTACAAATCTACCCTCCTTAAAGAAATTTCGTCCTCGAAATTTCCAACTA
Organism: Gossypium sturtianum; assembly: GCA_025698515.1. Taxonomy (NCBI): domain Eukaryota; kingdom Viridiplantae; phylum Streptophyta; class Magnoliopsida; order Malvales; family Malvaceae; genus Gossypium; species Gossypium sturtianum. Next base: position 4,336,000 of record CM046944.1, on the reverse strand, counting down.
CAGGAACATTCGTACCACCTAACCTACAACGCTGTGCTCACGCTGTGCACTCTGATTCCAATAACCCTAATATACTTTTAACTAGAATTTAGAAACCCTACACATACTAAAAAAACCTAACCATTAAAGCAGACAAATATTTCGTATGCAATCAACTCTATATCCGAACATCACATCCAACCCAAACACACAGAATAGATATTCAAAATATAGCATATAACAAAGCAAAGTATCAAGAAACTTACCGTGCGGATTGGTACCGGAGACTCGGGTGCCATATTAAAAAAAAAACAGATATATATTTTTCTAAACCATTTTCCAAACCATCTTTTGAAAACATTTTTTGAACCCAAACCCACAGTAGAGTTTTTGAACCTAGGCTCGATACCATAATTGTAACACCCCAAACCCTACTAAAACGTTACGGCCCGAATCGGCATGTCACATGAAAGGAATGTCTAAAAAGCTGTGCATTCGTTAAAAGCTCATATTCTTTATAGTTGTGGTGAGAAATCGAGTTTAAGAAATTTTGAATAAGAAATGGTTTATTATCATTTTAAGAAAATCCCATATTGATCATTTAATAATAAGCAATAAACAAATTGAAAGTTGAAACCAAATAAAATACCCAAGGCCTTATTACATAACAAAAACTCAAATAAAAATAAGTCCAAATAAAAGAAACGAATTTACGAGTAAACATATGTATGGCCTCCACGAGTCCACCTCAGCTCCCAAATCCATGATCTAATGATTACCAGTAAAATTTAACTAAGGGGTGAGTCATCGAGACTCGGTGTGTAAATCCCCATCCAACAGTGCCCTTACACAATTTCATATGAAAATATGCATATCATGCACCCAAACCTAGCCATCCGCAACTCCTTTTTCTACCCCGGTGGTACCAAACCACCGGTGGTGCCAAACCACTGGTGACTTAAAGTCACAATATCCGTCAATACATGTGGTGCCAAACCACTTTGGTGGTGCTAAAACCACCGGTGACTTAAAGTCACAATATCCGTCAATACATGTGGTGCCAAACCACCGGTGGTGCCAAACCACCGGTGACCCAAAGTCACAAAGCAAATGATGGGGCCAACCCATCGTGTGATACCAAATCACCGCGACGATCCCATATCTCAAAGTGGGGCCAACCCACGGTGGTATTAACCACGGGGACGAGTCGCTATGAGGTGCCAAACCTCCGTGTCCGAAGACACGAATGTGATACCAAATCACCGGTGGTGCCAAACCACCGGTGTCCGAAGACACGAATCATCAAGTTGTGGGGCCAACCCACGTGTGATACCAAATCACCGCGCATTTATCCCATATCTCAAAAGTGGGGCCAACCCACGGTGGTATTAACCACAGGGACGAGTCGCTATGAGGTGCCAAACCTCTGGAGGTGCCAAACCTCTGGTGACCGTAGTCACAATGTGGTACCAAACCACTGGTGCCCGTCGACACGAATATCACTGCCCCCTCCACTCATATAACCCATGCAATATGACATAATAATTGGTGTATGCAGTATGTCATGTATGCTAGACATATATCAAATATAAGTATAACATGAATTACCATCATAATCAGATAGACATAAAACAACATAATAACCTTAATCAACCTCTAAGGGTATAACCGTAATTTTACCTACCAAGGGCATTTTCGTAATTTACCCACCAAGGGTATATCGGTAATTTACCCACCAAGGGCATTTTCGTAATTTACCCACCAAGGGCATTTTTGTAATTTACCTACCAAGGGTATATCGGTAATTTACCCACCAAGGGCAGTTTCGTAATTTACCCACCAAGGGTATATCGGTAATTTTGCACCTGCAATGGCCTTTCCCAAAGGCCCAAATGTCGCCTGAAATGCGACTCATTACCATTTCCTGGTCGTGCTTCGGACAATTGGGCCTAAAACTCGATTCTGGCCCATTCGGGCCCACATGCTCGTGTAGCCCACCTAGCACAAATCTAGCCATGTATATAAGTTCCACCTAGTCTAGTTCACTATATTCTACACAATCGCACAATTTACTCATAAGGGCCTACGGGCCCATTGGGCCCACTTCTACCCATCGCGCCCAAGCAAAATTTCCAACCCACAAGAATACTACGATGGCCTCAACTATCGCTGCCGAAGCCCCACACGTGCACGCTCGCACGCTCGTGTGGCTACTATTGCCGTGGATCGACACTTCGGCATTCTTGCCGCTCTACAACTAGAGTAGAGAGAGTTACACACCCGATAGGACTCGTGTTAATCCGCGCTCCGATCACTCTCGTGCCCAAACGCCTTCCAAGGTGTGTCAACCCTCCTCCCGAATGCTCTTTATATAGCTAGTTCTTCACCTTCCTTCTTTTTATCTTTCCGATGTGGGATCCTTCACGTCGAGAGAGTTTAAATTCAATCAAAACTCTTCTTTGTCCCGCACATAAAATAAATACTCCCTTGCTTCTCATGAGATTCGAACCCGTGCTCCCTTGCAACATAATCCACGCTTGCTAGCCACTTGGCCACAAGCTCCTCTTGTGTCTTAAACCATGCGCAACTAAATATAAATCTATAGCCAAATTCCGAGGTCCAAGTAAAAGAAAACCAAAATGCAAAAGCCAAGACTTGAACCTTGGACCTCCTTCCTTCCTTGTGGCGTCACTCCCTTGCCTCTTAAGTGGCGTCACTTTGCCACTACACCACACACTCCACTTGTGTCATTTTTCCCCACATTTTATTCTTAAGGCCTACCTGCCAACTTCCAGGTTTTTTTTTTTCACCTAAAACCAAAATTTCCCCAAAGCTAATATTTGATCCCGGGACTTCATAGAAGCCCTCTAACCTTCCAAAATAACTTACCTAATAAGTCTAACTTGCATTAATGCCGTTCTCAAAAAATTTTAAATCAAGGCCCATTGGGCCCAATCCTACTAGGCCCAATTTCGGGATGTTACACGGTACATGGTCAATAATGGCCTTGGAAATTTTTGTTATAAAATATTATATTATAAGGTTAATAAGGTAAATTAGTAATAAACAAATATATGTTAAAAATAAAACATGATATGCATGTTATCATCTTTATTTTATTTAGCCGAAAGTCATAAAGAAAAGAAGAAACAAAGCCTAACATTCGGCCAAGGAGAAAATTTGTGATTAAAGGTTAGTTTTTGATCAGTTTTCGATAATTTTTACGTTTTTGTAATCGTTGCTTCGAAAGCTTTAAAACCCAAGTATCAATTTCATGAATTGATGATGTTTGTGTAAAATGCCATTGATTCTATGTTGAGTTTTGTGATGTTTTATAGTGTTAAATGATAGAAATGTAATTGATGAACATACTTTGTTCTTGAATTTTTGATAAATTTAGCTAAATAGGGCTAAATTGAGAAAATAAATTTTTGAGGGGTTAAAAAGCTAAATAAACGAAATGTATGGACTTATATAATCATAAGGGGGGTTCGGCCTAACCATGTTGTTGTGAGATTTTGCCTAATTTGTGTTTTGTATAATAGGGATTAAATTGTGAAAATGTGAAACATTAGGGGCAAAATGGTAATTTACTCATTTATGTGTTTTGGGATTAAATTGAATAAAAATGTGTTTGAATGAGCTTAATTTGAACATGTTTAGATCAAGAACAAAGAAAAACGGACTTGGATCGGGGAAAAACGAAAATCATCGATTAGCCGGTTTCTGTTGTCCGTCGATATCCGAGGTAAGTCTTTAAGCAAATATATGTCGTAAACCATTTACGTAATCTATTATATGCTGAATTATTGAAACATGTAATTATGTTTTGTGAAAGCCGAATTTGACTATGAATTATTGAGTTGGTTAAGTTAAAGTTGTTATATGCTAATTGAGTGTTTATACTATGATTCGAAATGGGTAATAAGTTGATATATGAGATGATTTATGTGAGATAATAAAAAGTATTTCTATTCAGGCTTAGAGCCTAGCAAGCCTTGGGCTGGTGAATTTTTCGGGCTTTATGCCTAGCAGGCTTAATGCCGGTGAATGGATATCAGACCTCGGGTCTAGCAGGCTTAGTGCCGGTGTGAAAAATTTAGGCTTATGCCTAACAGGTTTAATACCAGTGATAAAATATCAACTTGTGGCTTATGAGAGTGCATTGTGATATGCTTATGGAGCAAGTAAGTTGATATTACGAGATATTTATATTTGGCCATACAGGTAAGTGCCTATAAGATATTTAATTGAGCTTCTATATTCGATCAATTAAGTAAGCATATACGTGTGTTTTATTGGGAAAGAATGTGACTAATGACTATATATGCATATTCGGCCTTTGGTTATGTGATTATAATATTTTTACATGGATATTGAATACTTAGATATTTGAAATGTTGAATGGATAAGTGTATATATATGTTCTTGTATGTGGTTTTATTGAATGATGTGCACATGAAATGAGTATATGGCTGAAAGTTGATACTTATTATTTGGATCTTGAGCCGAGAAAGTAATTTATTTGTTAAGGTAAGATAATGAAGAATGCTTAGTTAAATAAGGTATTGGGGTTCGTCAATGAGATACCATATGAGTTTTTGTTAAAGCTTAATTGATATTAAGTATTTGAATTACTTTTAATTGCTTAAGACTTACTAAGCTAGTTAGCTTACTTTGTGTGTGGTTTCACTGTTTTATAGATTTTGATCAAGCTACGAGCTCGGGAATCGTCATTGAAGACATCCACACTATCGTCTTATTTTGGGTACTCTTAAAAGTTGAATTTTTGAACTTAAGGCATGTATAGGCTAGCTTAATGCTTGAATAACATTTTGTTGAAAGTATATAAGCCATGCGAAAATGGCTTGTCTTATTATTAAATAATCTAAAGTTATGCAAGTCTTGATTAAATTAAGTGTGCAAGTTTTGCTTGGATGAAGAGTATGGATGTGTTATAAATCATGCCAAGTATGAAAGTTTGTATATGTATGTTTGATATGAAATCATTATATATGAATTATTGCTAACTTTTGGAAAGTGAACATATGTGGTGGTTTATCAAGTATGGAATAAGATTTGATATACATTGCTTTTGATGGGTAGTATAAAAACATGAATCCACCTTATAAACTTTGTATTCGGCAATATGTGTCATTAATGGATATGTAATTGAATAGCATATTCGGTTATGAATGGCATTGGTGCATGTGTATCACATTCAATTTATGTGATTTGGTAGTGAAATGGCCAAATTATGGTAATATGATCTTGATGGTATTCGGCCATGATGCTTGATCTTTATAAAAGTACAATCGGTAATGTATGTATGCATGTGTTGGTAATTCATTTGAATTTCGTATCTATTATGTCATGCCTTTGGTTTAGTATATTGTTATTTTAGAAGTTGATCTTATTATGCATTTTTGAAACAAAAGAGATTGCATTGGGGAAATTGGTACATGTGCAATTACATTAATAGGGACTATGATTGATAAATGTTAAATTTGATTACACAAGATTTAGTATGTCAATATATATATACACGCATACTTAGTTTTGATATTTGTTATTTTGTTCAGGTTTAGTAGTAATGGATATGTGCATATTCAGTCATTGAAGATTAGGTGACCAATTGATTAGTGATAAAGATATTTGTTGAAACATGCTTCTATGTGAATTTGGCTAAATAATTTATAATATGTATTTATAAATGTTAAGTATTTAATGGAATTACAGTACACTTTATGTATTCGATTATGTCTGCTGGAGTCGTAAATATTTGATATGGCTTGTATTATGCTTAGTAATGCCCTTTAACCCTAATTCGGCGACGGATACGGGTTAAGGGTGTTACAAGACGAACCCAGTCCAATACAAAGAAACGAGGTAGAAGAAGGTAAAGTTGAGGTAACACAAGAGAAACCAAAACCGATAATCAAAGAGTACCAACCTCGCATACCATATCCCGAAGCATTAACGAGAGACGACACAGAGGAACAGTTCGGTAAGTTTCTTAAACTTTTAAAGAAATTACATATTTACTTACCGTTACTTGAAGCTCTTTCACAGATGCCAGATTCTAGAAAATTTTTAAGAGAACTTTTGACGAACAAGTGAAGGATAGACGAGGCATCACACGTGGAACTAAACGCAATGTGCTCAGCAATCGTGCAAAATAAACTACCACAGAAATTAAAAGATCCAGGGAGTTTTACAATTCCATGCTTAATTGGTAGTTTATCTATTGATAATGCGTTAACTTATTTAGGGGCAAGCATAAATGTCATGCCTTATAAATTGTTTAAATAATTAGGTCTAGGGAAACCCAAGCAAACTAGGATGATCATTCAATTAGCTGATAAAACTGTTAGAATTCCTAGGGGTATTATCGAAGATGTTCTTGTAAAAATTGACAAATTCGTTTTCCCAATAGATTTTGTTATTTTAGACATGGGTGAGGATAATTCGATTCCTCTAATTTTAGGAAGACCCTTTTTAGCAACTGCCAGGACTAAAATTGATATTGATGCAGGAGAACTTATACTTCGTGTAGGTAACGAGACAGTCACCCTCAAGGCTCTCGACTCAGCCAGAACATCGAGTAATCAAGGTGAGAACGTAAATTCTACTAATAACCATTCGGTTAACCCTTTTTTTCAGGAAGCACCACAAAAGAATACAACTGAACCCAATCCTAGACCCAGTGTTAACAAAGAAATAACTCATGAGGAACGAGGGATTCAATTCGATGATCTAGACGAGTGGAAAACACACTTCAAATAAAAATTAGGGTTACACAACGAAGAACCAGAACCACACAAGGTAAAACCGAATGAGCCCCCAGAAGAGCTCATAGGAACAACAAACCACTTCAAAATAGGAGATCAGGTATCGTTAAATAAGGCAGATCCTCGAATATCTCCTCCGGACCCTAACACAAACAAAGAAATACCTTTTAGGGTAACAGGTGTTTTCCCTTACGGAACAGTCGAGGTAAGTAATCCTATTTTTGGTACTTTTACTATAAACGTATCTCGACTTAAACTTTTTCACGAGGATAAAACTAATAGCATGAGGAAGGACTTCCAACTCCTCAAACCACCCTGATGATGCAAACGAGAGGAAAGTCTAGCTTAAGACTATAAACGAGCGCTTCTCGGGAGGCAACCCGAGCACTAACCCCATTAACTTTTACATTTTTTATTTTTTCTTATTTTTTCTATTTTATCCTTTCTTTATAGTATTTAGCTTTAAACTAACCAAAAAGTGCAGATTTCCAGGCCACACGGCCTAGCACACTGCCGTGGCCGTGGCCGTGTGGATGCCCCAGACCGCCGTACTGACATGGCAGAGGTGGTACGAGTCAGAGATAATCAAATCTTCGAAGTCACGGACTCCAACCACCGCCCCACGGGCACGGCCGTGCGACGCGGTCGTGGATGATACTGACTTATCACCAACGAGTGTGGCAATCTGTAAAATGGGCGTGGGTGAACCAACACACCTAGACACACGGCCGTGCGATGCGGCCGTGTGAATTGACACGCCCAAAGAGCACGGGCGTGGGATGGTACCAGGTTTGAAAATCTATTTAACCCACCCTCCCTTCCCTCTTCTCCTACTAACTTTCAACCCTCAACTTGTCATTTTCTTTTTCTCTATACCCTTGAGCTACACCAAAACAATGCCAAAGAAGCGGAAGAAGCCAAGCACAGTCTCCACAATGGATACCGATACATATAAGTTCATGCCGGTCGCTTCAATCATTCGACGAGACAAGGATATTTGAGGCCATCCAGTTTTTATTTCGTTTTTCTCTTTTACTTCAATTTCCTTATCTTCTCTTCTGCTTAATTTAGTCTATCTTATCTTAGTTTCTTAATTTTAGGTTCTAAAGGCTGCTAGGGAATCACGCCACGGCCACCACCATATCCTCAGCCTTAGAAATCACACCCAACAATAAGAACTCTACGGTCCATCCATCTTTTCTTTTAATTTTAGTTTCATCTTTATTTTTCTTCACTTTCGCTTGATTTTCTTTAATTATTTAATTAGTATAGTTTTAATTATTATTATATCATGGCTAATCCTCCACAAGCTACCCAATTTCTTCGTCTAGCGTAGGATCGTCATCCAGACCGGCCCCTCCAACTTATCTTTCACCTCCGACTCAAGGAATCCATCCAAAATTCGGGGAGTTTCACTTCTCTCCATATCTTATGATTTTAGTATCATTGTCAATTATCTATCTTTGTAAATTGAGGGCAATGTACATCTTAAGTGTGGGGGGGTGAACAACCTAAAAAGGTGCCTAACTTTTTTCATTATTCTCAAATTTCTGAAATTAGGTGCCAAACTTTTTGCATTGTTCTCAAAATCCTGAATTTAGTCTTGTTTTTAAGTAAATTCCTCATATTACTAATTAGGATGAAATTTCTAATGATTTATGATTTTTATTGATATGTTTTAGATTAATTCATTGATAATTGTGCATTGATAATTAAATTCTAAGAATACTAGAGAATCAAGCATGATAAGTCTATTTTTCAGAAATTAAAAACTTGCTAGGTTGTCGAACTGCGTTTAAATATTACTTTGAAGTTTGAAATTTACGAGGTTGATATCAAAATACCCATAATTTTTGTGAGATTTTGAGCCTTATAGAGCATATATTCTTTTTCATGCTCACTTTATTGATTATGAGTATGTCAACATTGATTTGTTATTCTAGAACTTGCCTCGTTTATACATATCGAGACCACACCTATGATTTGATATACAGAGATGATTAAGGCACCTAGGTTTTAACCCACTAACTCCATTAAAAAGTTTACCTTCACAATTAACCCCTAGTGAACCCCTTTGATCCTAACAACCCTTTTTATTGACATAACCGCTAATATTAACCCAAAAACCCTTTGTTTTTGTTATCACCATTCCTTTTGACGACCCTTATATCGAGATTTGATTTGATTAATAGCCTAACTATGTTTTTATTTCATTAAATTATCCTTTGTTATGTATTTATGATTTGTTCTTAAAAAAAATAATCAAAGTATATTCATTATTCATTATCAGTTTGTGATTAATTGAGCTTACACATTTGAATTCCAAATATTGAAGAAGAAGCTCGTATTATTAGTATTATTAGCTTTCAGTTGATGTAATTACTTGTATTCAGTTTATTCTAGTTAGGTAATTTTTCAATTCGATCTCGATTCTAACCCTCTAATTCAGCCTTATTCCACACCTTTAACCCAAGCCCCGTTACAACCTTGACAAAGACCTTTTGATTTGTACATCATCTCATATTATAGTGGTGGAGATTTGATTTTCAGGCAAGCCTATGGGATTAACCTTTCATGTTCGACTTTTGAGCACTTTTTCTTGAACCTTAAACACTTTGAGTGATTTGAGTGAATCTCTAGTGAGGATGTCAATCCTTGTCGGTTTTGAATTAAAGGTAATTATTTAGATAAGGGGAGACGCCTATATTTTCAAGCTACAAATCTATGACTTAGATTGTTTGAATCCTTAGAACTCTTTGAATTGAATTATCCATGTATAAATTATCTATGAATTATGATAAGTCATTGTTGATAGGAATTATGAATTATTGAAAGCTCGTTTTAATTGTAAGTTGAGAATTTTGCTTGAGGACAAGCAAAAGCTTAAGTGTGGGGGTATTTGATAAAGCGAAATAGTAACATATTTTAATCCCACATTTAGTATGCTTTTGGATGAATTCTCCCTTGATTTATGTAATTTGGTGCTCTTAATCCTTTCTTTTCATGTCTTATACTCAAGAAGGCACCCAAGAATAAAAAGAATGAGAAACGGGCTCAAGACGGACCAAAATGGGCCAAAGAAGAAATCGACACGGCCTGGACTAAAGCCCACACGGTCGTGCCTCCTCAAAATACTAGAACACGGCCTAATCACGATCTACACGGGCGTGTCCTCATTAGAAGTCCGAACACGGCCTGACCACGATTCACACGGGCGTGTGCCATGGTCGTGCCTCTGCCGTAGAGAAGAGCAATTTCACTCGGAAAAGGATACTTTGGGGCAAAGAAACACATTCCAAAAGCCTATAAATACACCCTAAGTATAACCTAAAAGGGGGAGTCGACGGGCGGTCAGCTAGGCCAAGGAGCCGAGCCGAAAAGGTCAGATTTGTGGGAAACTCTCAAGGGATAGCCAGTTGATCCATCTCAAGAAACTGGAATTCTGCTCAAGACGGATGATCTCCTCTTCAATTCCTTCAGGGGGTTTTAGGGATTTCTTATGTTTTGTTTTATCTTTTCTTCTGAGATGTTTTTCTTTATTATTATGAACTAAACCCTTCAGATACCTGAAGGGGGATGAAACCTAGATGAATCTTGTTATTGTTTTCTGAACTATATGATAAATACTTGATTTGTTCTTAATTATGTGTGCTTAATTCTTGTGTTAATATTTCGCGGATATTAATTCAAGTATGATGTGCTTAGGTGGTGGAGAAAAAGTCCATGCTTAAGAGTAGATCTAGCATAATTGAGCGGAGTTGATCGCACGCCTAGAGATAGGGTGACGAGATTTTGCCGGATTAGGGTGAAACCTAATATTGGATGTCCATAGATCGATTTACTGCTATTCTAGGGGATTATTATTTGAGAAAGAGATTTCTGTTAATTAACCTAGGGTTAGACGTTATTCGCCTCGAGAGAGGGTTTAATATATGTTAGGGAGTCCTACGGATCAAGTCGAGGGAATAAATCATCTGGTTCAGTGTTAGATAACAAGTGAAGTCTAGGTGGATTCTTCCTAAGGGTATCGTCTTAATCAACTGAATTTTTCCCAAGTATTTCCCCAATTCATTCTTTTTGTCTTTGTGTCTTTAGCTTAGTAATTAGTTAATTTAGATTAATAAACAACTTCACTTATTTAAGGCTAAATAATAGAAAGAAAGTTAGTATTAGTACTTTTAGTTCCTTTGGGTTCGACAATCCAGTCTTGCCTAAGCTATACTACTGTTCGATAGGTGCACTTGCCTCAATCGTTGTCATAGTTAGTTTTCAGGTTCGATCATTCTCATTATAAATTTTAAAACTCTGACTTCACAGCGATCAGCATGGTTCAGGGGTAGCTTTAAAGGAGCGTCGTGACATCCCTTGGCTATGTCGCGACACCCAGTGCAGTATAACAATCCTAGCATTCTGCTCCCTATGTCGCGACATTGAACTCCTTGTGTTGCAACACAACTTGAGTTACTATGCCTTTGAATGGTCTCATGAACACTTACTAAATACGTTAGCTCACCTTTAGGCCTCAGTCGGCCCCTAAGGTTAATAAAAGACTCAAAATGTACTTTTTATTGAATTTAACTAAACTAAGAAAACATAAATAAAACATACTAAAATTGCTCGTAATCAAGCTCCTCAAGTACGAAAACTAATTTAATCTGTTACAGCAGATCAAACTCCCCCACATTTAAGTCATTACTTGTCCTCAAGCAAAGCAAGATAAAAAAACAAAAACATAAAAGACGACCCTTGAACAAGTATAGTACAAAGATTGGTTTTGGAGTGCATAAGTAGGCATTTTCATGTTAACAAATAATGTCACATCCCAAAAATCAGGTTAGTAGAAATTGGGTTAGTGAACCAAGAGTGGACATGACCTATTTTTAGATAAATGTTGTAGGAATTGTAACTTGTAAATTGATTTCATTTAGTGGTTAGTGTCTAGTAGTATGCTTGAAGTCCTATGTTTGATTCCCTTTGTAACACCCCAAACCCGGCCCAATTGCTACGACCGGATCTGGTATGTCACTAAGAAAATTTTTGGAAGAACATGTCGTATTTTTCAGAAAAGCCCAAATATATTTCATATAGAATATTCCTTTGTAAAATAAAACCAAACTTAATTACATGCCTTAGTTTAATTAAGATAAAAAAAATTAAATAACTAAAAGTAATTAAAGCCCAAAATAAAACAAAATATAAACTAGTGGCCCATGGCCTTATTACAACGAAATTTTAAAATCCACCAATTAAAAATATAAAATAATAACTTGAGTCTTTTGCTAAATCCACATATTCTTCTCGCATGGCCACCTTGAGTTCCTCTCCACCCGATCCCAAGCACTAGGTATCACCCGAAATATTAATTAAAAGGGTGAGTCGCGAGACTCAGTGTGCAACCCTCATGCACCACTAGATTTTGGGCCTTAAGCCCGTTAAACAAAATAAACAGTGTAATAATCTTAATAAAAATTAATAGCAAATAATATGCAAGGCCCAACCCGTTTGCCTAGGTTTCCATCCGCTACACACCCCCGTACCAACCGTACACACCATTGGGGATTTCTACAATCGACCCACACCGCTACACACCATGATGGCAGTCATGCTGCTCATCCACATGTGATGGCCGAAGCCCTTATAACATATAATGGCCGAAGCCCGTATAACATTTAATGGCCGGAGCCCGTATAACAGTTCACGGCATTAGCCGCTACACATATAATGTATAACTTCCTCCTTTCAACAACCCAACCCATGCAATCACATACAAGCATTTTAATTATAACATTTAAACAGATTATTTACTAACCTGGGGATCCGCTTTTACCCTCCTTGGGCTTTCATCAATAAACCGAGATTTTGGCATTTATCATAACATATAAAACATATGAACATACAATAATAGGCAGATCTAGATGGTGGGGAAGTATTACACACCTGATTAATGTAGATACCCTTGCTAAACCGATCTACGCTTTACTTCAAAAAGCCGGAAATATGTGAAAATACGCCTCTCCTATATTCGGCCATAGTTAGTATTCTACCCGATTTTATATATATGAATAAACAAATCCTCTTACCTTGAAATCCCGAATGTAACACGATTCTATAACTTAGAGATCTATGAGTTTCGGTTTCTAGGAAAAATCTCGGAAAGATGATCTATCGCGCTTTCGGCTTTTGAAAGAACTAAAAATTGAAAAGATGGCTAAGGGAGATTCAACCAATGAATATTAAGGAGAAGAATAGGTGTAGTTTCGGCTTTTGAATCAAAGTGAAGATGAGGGAATAGGCTTAGAGATTTCGGCTTTTGCAGAGAATGAAGAAGAAGATGAAACTTTAGGAGTTTTCGGCTTTTACTCTCGAGAAAGAAGAAAAGAATGAGAGAAAAACCAGATGCTGAAATTGAAGAGATATTCCCCTATTTATAGAAATTTTGGCACTTACCTAACCTTGCAGATAAATCCTATCTTTTCTCCTTTATCTTAATCTACTAGCTCATCTAAAAGAGACTTAATTATCTCTAACTCCTCCCTCATTTATCAGCATATTATCCACATATTTTAATCATTAAAATCCCTAAATTTTAGCCTTTATCTGCTTATTATCCACATAAAATAAATTCCTAAATAATAGACTTTATCTACTTATTATCCACATATTTTAAACATTAAAACCCCTAAATTTTAGCCTTGTTGCCATCCATTCCACCTAATCCTAATGCCCAAAATTTAGCTAACTTAAATTAAAAGAATTGGGCTCCATGAAACTTAAATTTGGGCCCCTTACTCCCTTGTGTGATGTCACCTCCTAAGATTGGGCCACAAGCCCACTTTGGTATTTTAAACATAATTACCACTCTTTTAACTCTATAATGCCCAATCTAATAATTTAACTAAGGCCTTTGCCTGATTCTGAGCCCAATTTGGACCCCTATTACTTAAATTAACATATTAAACATATTCACCCATTAAACGCATAGGCCCAAAAATTCAGGATGTTACACCCTTCCCTTAAAAGTTTTTTATTATATTTTATCTCACATTTGGCTTGATACGTATAGATTATATTTAATTTTTGTATGCTTACCAATAAGAATGAGCATGTTGGTTCAATGGTTAAGATAAAATATAATAAAAAAATTTTAAGGGAATCTTGTAGTGCTACTATTCCCTTTAGCGACCCACGACTGATTCTAACAACATTCGACAGCCCTTATTTGTCGCCCCTGGCCATCCTCTACATAGATCAAATGTGGGTCCTAACCTTTTTTTAATTCGTGTGTGTGTCTTATTCATAAATAAATTGTGTGACTTATTGATTATCAAATGCATGTGTAAATAAATCGTGTTGAGCCGTATATGTGTTAATCCTAACCCTATGTGATCTGTGAGTGTATGATAAAAACTAAATGATATTGTGTTTTAATTGATATCGTTTGGTTTTGACCTATGTTTTCTTCTGGCGGAGAATGAATGTAAGTATTTTCCCTAACTGTAAAATTTGGTGTAAGCCGATTGATTGTGGGTGTGTTTCAGTTATGGCCGAATACGGGTAAGTAAGTTGGGTGACATGATCGAAGGTGAGTATGCCCTAATTTGAGTTATCCGAATGCGTATGTGCCCCTATTGTGTTGTTGAATATGATACTTGCTTGTTTTTGTGATGGTCGAATATACAAATAGCATGTTTTGATCTATTAACTATATGTGCAATTAGCATGTTTTGATCTGTTTTATCTGCATATGGGTAATATGCCAATAACATGTTTTGATCTGTTAATTATGTGTGCAACTAGTATGTTCTGATATGTTTTATCTGCATATGGGCACGTTTGATTTGAGTAAGCTCATTTATGTTATGCCATTTGCATGTGCATTGGGGTTGGGTTGTGTATGGTTTGGAGGAAGTTCTAGTAGACTATGATAGGCGATTCTAGCGGTTTATCCACAAATTCTGATTTGGCAGTTAAACTGCAATATCTGTTTCTGGTGGTATTTTCGCAATAAATCTAGCAGCTTGTCTGCATAATTTTCGGTGGCTAAAGACCACAATTTGGTGTAATGGATGGATAAGTTTTAGTAGCCCTATTTGGTGTGATGGAATAGATGAAACTGGTGTGTAGCTAATGGGGGTAGGATCTATTATGTTGACACTTTGCATTGAATCATTTGATCATACCCATGCTCATGCACTGATTGATAATAGCCATGCTTATTATAAATTTTGTTTTGATGGTGATGATTTGCTATGTACCATTGTTGGCTTTGTATGGATGGCTTATTGTTTTTCTAAGAATGTCTTTATGTCTGAATTGTTACTATTAAACTCACACTGAGCTTCTTAAAGCTCACCCCCTAAATTTTCCCCTTTTAATCAATCCTTAAAGTTAGATCGGATGCGACATTCGAAGGGCTTGTCTCGAACTTTTATAAATAAAGTATTTCTTTTAAAATATTATTATCATATTATTTTTGGGACTATAATGTCTTTTTTTTTTGAACTGTGGCATGAGTTTGGTTTTAGATTTTGGGTTGCGTTATTTGGGATTTTATTTGCATGTATGGTATTTATACTGAAAATCGATCAAACATGCAAACTGATTTTAATTCATAAGAAATATGGATTTGAAATATAAATTGCGGATTTCACGATTATTTTCGACGCATAATAAATAATGAGTTTTTGAAAAAACAATTCAACAAAATAGAAAAAAAATCAATTGAGTTTTCAAAAATATCACGTTGCCTAATAATTCTTGGTTGACTTGATAATCTGATGTTTTATTTAAACTAAGGAAAATGCACAAGTTTTTCTAAAATTTGTTAGAATAGGAGTTTTAAAAGAATCTGAATGTTTCACTTTGCCATTTCGGTGACCAATGTAACATTCAGAATCTAGCTATAACATCTAAGCCAGATTTGGGGTGTTTCACATAATCCTGACATGATATATACACGACTTAACATTTTTAAAATCAAACACCTAAGTTCAGTATATTACAAAGTACACAAACATTAAGGTTTTCAAACATATGCATCCATCAACAAATCCTACAGGTGATTTTGATTATTCTAGCAGAATACAATCAGTCGTAAATGCAATTATTTAAAATAGTAATGTTTATATCTAAATATATGTGAACGGATTTAATTTGAACTATTGTGAGATATTGATTATATGATGAAATGTTTACTACTAATGTTATATGATTTGTAAATGGTGGTCAGGGATAAATAATTTAAGTTCTTTTTGAATTCAAATGTTATTTGAGGTAAGTTTATTTGAATTTTAGTTATGAACTTACTAAGTTTCTTAAGCTTACTTGATTTATTCTTGTTTTTCTGTAGTTATGTTTTGCGGAACTGGTCAGACTGATCAACTTCAGAGCTCATACTATCCAACATTTGTTTTGGTAGTTTTTTATTTGATTATTTTGGTTTGTGGCATGTATAATGAACTTAAACTTATAGTTGAATTTGTAATTAAGTTTATAAGGTTATGTATTGGTAAGCTATGTTTCATATTAATACTATTTGATATGGCAGTGCTTGTGCTTTTGTTTGATAGGCATTGTTTTGGTTTTTGTAATTCTTATGGTGATAGGATATATGGAATGATCATAGGGTGGTTAACCTATAATAATGGACATAATTTATTTGCCTTTGTCATGTGATTTGGTATTTGATATTTGGCTGCATTATTGTTGATTGAATAACATATATTTGGTAATGATATCTTAGGTGAATTGCTTAATATTTATGCTTAATATTTATGCATAAAAATTGTGGTGTCAATGAAGGCACATTGGTTAGGTACATAAATTGTATGAAATAGGTATGTTTTAGTCTCAATTAGAATTGTTTGGAAGCCTGCTTATAGCTGGTTTTGGTTTGGCTTGACACACAGCCTGGAACACAGGCTGTTACACGGCCTAAGACACAGGCTGTCACACGACTGTATATCTTATTGAATTTTATGTGCAAGATAGTCCACATGGTCTTGGAGAGTTACACGGCCTGGCGACACGGCCGTGTGACCCAATATCGAATACACACATGGTCTGGCACACGATCTATGACACAACCGTGTGACTCTACTTCAAATATCCGCACAGGCTGGGGCACGACCTTGTGTCCCATACTTCGAATTCTACACGGTTGGCCACACGACCATGTTTTCAAGCCACTTTATCTAGGCTATGTCACACGGCCTGGCCACACGTCTGTGTGACTTTTGTTTTCAAAATTTTCCAATTTTTCCTAAATTTTCTATTTTGTTTCAAAATGGTCTCTGAATGTTCCCAAACTATTTTTAGGGCCCCGTAAGCTTGATTTAAAGCCCGTAAGTGTATATTATCCTATAAATTAAATGTGCAAGTGAATGTTTGAATTTAAATTGAATATTTGTTTCTATTTGAGATTAAATGTTCTAAATTGAACAATAATGCTCTGTAACCCTAATCCGGCAACGGAGATAGGTTAGGGGTGTTAGATGTGCGATATGGTCCGTACCGCGGTGGCAGAGCCCGCACATCCTCGATCACCCTCATAGATCCCCTTATTTTGCCACTGTATTTATTTCTTCAGCAAGTGACAGGATTCGGGTCACACAAACTCTAACAAATGCTTTATAATTATGTCAAAATCTAAGACACCACAAACCCCTAAAAGGTCACCCTTAATCAACTTGAATATGCGCCAAAATGTTTTAAAATTTTTTGTAATTTATAGGGAAAAAAGCCTTAACAGTTAGGGTTAGGGTTTCAAATCTTACTAGGACATCAAGTTCTTGTAAAAGTTAAAAGGCTATGATTTTAGCATAAAGGGATTAATCATGAGATTTATTGTTGGAATCGAAACAATAGAAGTTTTTGAGGTTTGTTTGATGCTTAGGTTCCATTTCTTGATCAATTTATTAATTTCTGTTAGGTTGTCGAAACCTACAAAAAACAAAAACCTACTTGAAAATATAAAATTAGTAGATAACAACAAGTAGGATCATATCCATAGGGACCAGTAATAACTTTATTTCTTAAATATAACAAGTAAATATGAAGGGGTTTTTGGAAGATCAAAACTAAATTTAACTTAAAAACTTAGTGAAGAAAGCAGTAATTAAAAGTTTAGGAAGAATCAATGAGGAAAAGCTTTAGTTAAAGGTAAATTCTCTACTTGATTCATAAATCCAATCATCGGTGCAATGATATCTTCAATGCCTTTAATAAATTAGTTCTAGCTGTTTACTTAACATTGGGCAACCAATCCCTCCTTACTTGTTCGGTAAACAAGAGCCAACTTATTTGAAATTACTTCCCTTACAATAAATAACCTTATAACTTAACGTCCAAGATTTAACTTACAAGTAGCATTAAGAACGAGAGAGACCTAATTCTAACCAACAAACTCACCTCAACAACGTTTATTTAAGTTAGACCATACAATTGAGGCCATTGATTTGAGCCAAGTCCTTTTAGTTCGCAAGGCTGCCAAGGAATTAAATCATGGAAGCTAATTGCAAAGTTGTTCACTTGGTAAAAGTTAGTTGTCAAATTGTTCCTACAATTAATTTACATATGGAAGGGCCAATAGTTTGAGCATGTTCCTCAATCACTATAACTAACTTATTGATTGGATGAGAAAATTTATTGTCCTGGATCAATTTGAAGTCCAAGTCAAAATTGTACTTGAAACTGGAGCTTTCGTTTTATTAGTTTATTCAAATATAATTTTGTTTTTGTTTTTATTTGATTTTTGTTATTTATTTTATATTCAGGTTTAATCCTTTTTCTATTATTTCGAATATTTGTATCAATTTTGGTCATAAGAAATTGTAAAATTGATCAATCCGGTTTCTATGAAATCGACCCTACTTCATATATATTGCAAATTCAATTTATGCTTTTGGCTTAGAAATTTATTTTTGATGAATCCGACACCCACCACTAAGTATAGTCTTGTTTAAACTAGGCTGATATTTAGATAAACCCCTCCTAAAATATTGACTCTAAAATTCGCACTTGACCCAAAATTCTAAAGTAGTCAATTTCCAATTTTTTTTAGCTACTCATTTATGATCTCTCATTTTTTTCGGATTTTTTTTATCAAAATTTTTAGTTATATTAAAAGAAAATAAATAAATATGAGTATATATATTCAATACTTTAAAATTCTTATTCTAAGAATATTAAGAGAATGGTGCTTTCATTTTAACGTCCGATCGCATACTAGTGTCAAATAAAAGTTTTAAAAACTAAAAATCCGAATAAAGTAATTTATGGTTAGTAAGAGTTCAAATGTTGGACCAAATAGCATCGATATTTTATGATCACTCGTTAACACATTAGTTGACTTTTTGTTATTTTCTTCCCCTCTATCTGCCATTTTTTCCTTGGAGTTTTCCTTGAATATTATTTTAATGGAAGCAAATATAAAAGGTGCAATGTTTTTCTTTTCCTTTATTTTCGTAAATCATATTTTTGGTAAACTATTAATTAATCACTAAATTATTTGTAAGTTTTTGTTTTTGTTACTTAATTAAAAAAGTTACAATTTAGTTACTGAACTCTTCGAAAGTTTTCATTTAATTCACTAAACTATTCAGAAGTTTTTATTTTAGTCATTAGACTGTTGAGTTGTATTTTAAAAAAAGTCTGTTAATGAGCTTCAAGTGACGATTCGACGATCAGTATGGTGGATCGGTACCCATCGGTGAATAGAAAAGCATGCCTTGAATCAAAGTCAATATGACGGTTAATGTCAAAGATCGGGAAAAAAACTGTTTAAATTCAGATTTACAAATATGTGATATCCAAAGTTGTTTCATGAAAAAAAAACTAAATTGTATAAGAGAAGAAGAAAGAGAACTTTCGATTGGTGTAGACTATGCGAACATAGAAAGCCTATGACATAGATTTTAACATCCCAATGACTTAAATGAAAATTTTTGAATAGTTCAATGATCAAATTGTAATTTTTTTTAAATTAAATAACCAAAATGAAAATTTGCCCATATTTTTTTTTTTTCATACAACTCAAAACTTTAAACCTAAGTTACTCACAACTCAACCTAAATCCAACAAAGTTAGTAGGTCCAATAGGTATGTAATATTGAAATGGAAGGTTTCTTGCCACAATTCACGCTAAATATTATATTCATAACTGCAAAATAGATATTTATATTTACATGAAGACAAATTATAGCAGTGGTTAAAATTTTGTTTATGATTTTGGATTATTTTAATTTTTTTCCCTCAAAGAACTTGCAGTGGAGAGAGAATCATCAGGTGAAAGTGAGAAAGAAGTGTGACATTCATATTCAAGATCCTCAAAGCCCCAGAATTCTTCTTGTTCCTCTTCTTCTGGCATTCTCCACCTCTCTTTATCAGTTTCCCCTTCCATAAGAACTTCCAATACCTATGAAGAAGAAGATTTTGGTTGTCAAACAAATGTACTGATGAAGAAGAAATCCTAAAATTTCTAACCAAATAATCTAAACTATGGATAAAAAAAGGAACAAAATGGTAAAAGGCTGGACTTCCCCATCTACACCCAATATCGTCAAATCAAATTCCTCGCTGGTGAAAAGGATGTCCAAATTCATTTACAGGCAAACACCCAAAAGGTTGAGAAGACGACAGCTGTCACGATTGTATTATATTCACATAATTGGTGTTTTTAAATACCCCCTATTATAATTTAATGATCGTTATTAGTGTGAAAAAATTTACCTAATAATTTAATAAAAAATCAAATGTTGCTTTGATTACTTTATAAAAATATTGATTTTTTTTGTATTTATATAATTTCAGCCGATTAAGAGAGTGACACGAAATTTAAAAAAGATATTTGACAAGTTGGCAGAAAAATATTGCATGCGTAAAAAACCTTGGGTCTCAAAACACAACTCGACAGGTGGGTATTGATTGAAGCAATAGCTGGTTTGAAAATTACATC
Organism: Gossypium sturtianum; assembly: GCA_025698515.1. Lineage (NCBI taxonomy): Eukaryota > Viridiplantae > Streptophyta > Magnoliopsida > Malvales > Malvaceae > Gossypium > Gossypium sturtianum. Next base: position 4,315,276 of record CM046944.1, on the reverse strand, counting down.
ATCCTATATATAATAAATATATGTGGAAGTAATTGAATTTGTTGGTTATCTAGGATGATTGGTGAGAGCAGGAATAGCAGATAAAATACCTCATTCATGGTGGGACGCCAGGCTGAACAGGCTCGAATGCAGAGGGATGCCGTGAAGGCTAGACTCTTTAGCTGTGAAATATCGTAGGATCCTCCAAGCCTTGGATCTACCAATTTTTCCATCTCTTCACGTTTCAACAGTGGTTTTGCCTGTTGAGTTTCGAAAGTTAAACAAGGATTCTCATCCATTGCTTTTTTTTTTTTTTTTAAAGAGGCATGCATTAGCATTACCCAGCAGTGCAAGCTTTGGTGAGAGGCATCAACTGGTTTCCTCCCTGAAATCATCTCTAACAAGAAAACTCCAAAGGCAAACACATCTGTTTTCTCATCCACTGTTCCATGCATGAAGTACTCGGGTGCTAAATGCCTGCATCACCTTTACATCTTATTTTAATTCTGACCTAAAGAAGAAAATAACAGAGAAAAAGGGTTGTTGAATAGGGTACCCAAATGTCCCTTCAATTGGAGCAATAGAATGGTGTGTCCATTGAGAAGGAAGCCATTTTGCTAGTCCAAAATCTGATATCTAAATTAAAACATGAATTCCGAAAAGAAAGGTCAAACTCATATACACTACAGTGAACAACCAGAGTTTATTTTGATATAGGTACCTGAGGTTCAAAATCTGCAGTCAATAGAATATTTGAAGACTTAATGTCACGGTGAATTATCCTTCTTTTGCACACTTTATGCAAGTAATAAAGTCCTCTGGCAGTACCAATTGCTATCTTATATCTTGTTTCCCAATCCATTGGTGGCAAATTCGCATCTGCACCAACAAAATCTCAATGAAGAACATACAACTTATACTAAATGAAACCCAGATATGTGAAACATTTCAATCTATGGGGGAGAATCGAGAAAACCAAAATTTGGCATTTTGTACCATGAAGAAGAGAAGCAACGGACCCTCTGGAGGAGAACTCAAAGATGAGATAAAGGCCATTGTCGGTACAACAGCCTAAAAGTGACAATACATTTGGATGGCAAACATGACCAATAGTTCCAATTTCTGTCAAGAAATCCTTCTCTTTCCTTTCATCATTACAAGCTTTTGTTAGTCTCTTCACTGCAATCTCTTCCCCATCCTTTAGTACTCCTTTGTATACCTCTGCATACCCTCCTTTTCCTACCAAATTCTCTGTTTATTCACATATAATCAAATGGAAGATGTTAAGCCATCCACAAGAAAATAAAAATAAAAAATTGAACCCAAGAAAAAAAATATACTTGAACAAACCTGAGCTAAAAGCATTGGTGGCAACAAAAATTTCTTCAAAGGAGAAGCTTCTCCATGAAGGTCGCTGAGAACGCTCTGCAACAGAAGCAATCTTAAAACTACCATTGTTGTTGTCTTCTTCGAAAACCCCATGTTGGTTGGCACCACCTTCTTCGAAACTGCGTCTTTTTAATGAGAATAACCGTTTCAAGCTGTTGGTCCGGATATACTTCATCGCAACAGTGAGAAACAAGAAAGGGAACTCTGTTTCTGTTTCATGCAGGAGGCAGGAAGCAACCAAGATAAGACATGGTTGGGGAGAAAAAGGAAATCTCAAAAGCAGTTCAACTATCCACCTTTTTTTTTTCAATGATGGAGTTAAGGAAGAGGGAGGAGTCAAAGATGGGATGTTTGAGTGGTTAGAGGACAATGGAGGTCGGGGAAAGGGGCATTGGAAATTACTTTTGTGGGTGATAATGGCTGATTAATAAATGTGAGCCAGTGCTAAATAGGAGACTTAAATGCAATGTTCGGCATAAGTGGAGACTATGACATTAAAAAAAAAAAAACATTTTTCCTTTTTTTAATTAGGTTTTTATACTCTCTTTTTTTCTAATATGTCTTGTATAAGTATAAATTAAAATTTTAAAAGTTATTGCAATCATATTAAAAAGTTAAAAAAATTATTTGCACATAAATGTTTATTTAGATGCATCTAATAATTTTATAAGTATTGAATTTATATTATAAAATTATTTAATTGATTTTGTTTGATAATAGTAAATTTTGTTTTTTTTTTAATTTATTATTTTATAATTTTAATTTTATTAATATGGCATTATTTATTTTATTTTAAATGTGTTAGTTTTGATTTTCAATTGTTTTGATATAATAAATTTTATTATAAAATCTCTTAATCAAATTTGTATAAATTATTTCAATCTTATCCAAATATATTTTCAAGTGTTATAAACTAAAAAATAAAGTTTTTAAAGTATTTCAACTTTCTATAAAAGTTTTTGAGAACTCCCAAGTCCTTTAAAATGTTTCTAAACCAGATTTTTAAAGGTTTCCAATCTTGTCTCGAGATAGACCAACATCGAAACTAAAAATGCTTCAAAGGAACCTTGTCTCGAGACAAGCCATTTGTGTCTTAAGACCTCTAGCTCTAACGGTCATATTTTGTTCTTCCTATCCTAAGACAAGAGGTTTGTATTTCGAGACACACCGTTGCAGGTTACATTAAATGCATAAAATAAATGCTCCCTGTAACTAGAAACTCCCTACAATGGCTCCAAACGTCCAAAAATAAGTTAGAGGGTATATATTCAAGTCAATAACACTTGAAGACACAAAAGAAGAACATCCAAGTTTTGTAATTAAGTGAAAAACCTCAAATTCTTTATTTCTTCATTTTCTCTTGTAGATATCTCTTTAGATGCTTATTGTTAAATCTATTTATTATTTTCATTTCAATTCTTTGAGAAAGCTTAGCACCTGTAAATACACACACCTTTTGAGAGGTCTTCATTGCTTACATTTTTCCTTTGTACTTGCTAAAAGATATTTAAGGTTTTTGAGGTGTAAAACCTTAAGTAATTTGTTAAGAGTTATAGTTGAGCTTTGTAAAAAGCTAGATGGTTCTAGTTTAGCCACAAAAACTAGGGGGAAGGTTATATCTTAGTCTTGTGAAAAAATAGGGATTGTAAAGATTATACATTCTCTTTGAAAGGTAATAATTCAAGAATACTGAATTAAGGTCGAACTACTATAAATCAAATTATCCAAGCTTTTCTTCCATTTTCTTATCATTTAGAAAAGTTTGTAGAATTTAAAAAAAAAAAAATCAATTCACCCTCACCTTCTTATTATTTACGGGCCTAACAGAATGTTTTGGATAAAAGTTAAAGATAATAATTTGAATACTTTAATTTTTAATAAAATGGGGAAATGGTTTATTTCAAAAATAATTTTTTTTAAATAAAATCAACTAAATATTTTTAAAAATAAGTGATAAGTAGCTATATACTTACTTATCATATTCAACAATTTTTTGCTAAAAATTTTATATTAAGTAAAATGTTGATATAGTTATCAAACACAATTAAATAATTAAATGTTGAAAATTTTCAACATAATTTTTTTTTACATTTGTTTGATAACCATAATAAATATTTACTTAATTAAAAATTTTCAAACTAAAAAATGTTTGACAATAACGTATTACATTATGAGGCATGAGAGAAAGCTTGGGTTCAATCATTTAAAATTAATTTTTATGTAAAAGATTTAAAATTAATTTATGATAAAATTTTAAAAAAAAATCATTTAAGTTTGAATAAAAGATAAAATGATTGATTTATATTATTGTTAAGACTTTCCATGAAAATAAAAGTGAAATTACATTTTTTTAAACACACTAACATTCATTATGAAAGAGCAAACAACAGGAGATCTTGTAACTTAAGGGTTGTGGATCCAATCTAACGGACAAGCCTCATATAAAGATCATTTAGCAACCCAACCACAACCCACTTTCTTATTCCTGGGTGAAAATAAAAAAGAATTGGGAACAAAGTAAAGAATGTTCGTTAATATTGTCGAAGATTTTCAAATATGTTCCAAATCTCGACTCAAGGTGCCAGTGCAAAGCTTGTTTTCAGATTCCATGATGACTTGTTGCCATTGGTGATCATGTAGAAGTTTTAAGCCAAGCCTTAAAGCATAGGCTTTAGCTACTAATACCAAGGAAGAAGATATTAGAGGTTGGCTCCAACAAGTATACATCCATGATGGTCACAAGCTAGGGAAGCTATTCCGACTTTTCAAAAAGTGGAGGAGAAAGTTTCATCATAATTAATCTTTAAGCTATCTTCCTATAGGATTTAAGTAGAACCTTGACATTGAGGGAGGGTGACCCATGCTTTTGGGGGATTTTTCGAATTAAAAAAAGAATAACCTTGGAAGGCTCTATTCCAAACTTGAATTGAGTTTTTTGATTTTTTTTTCGAAGATGCTAATGTCACAGGCCTTCCAAATCACTTAGAAAATGAAGGTAACAATATTTAGGCTAATAATAGAATTTGATGATGCAAACTTGTCTTGAATAGAGATCCAACATTGTGCAAAGAATGGAAACCTTACAAGATTCGAGTCATAATGAAAAAGTGAAGCTTACCATGTGGCATAGGTAGAAGGGTAAAAGAATAAAATATACTCGAGAGATTTAGATTATTCATTGCATTGAGGGTAAGAGGATGAGAGACTTCGATACCTTCTAACTAGATTTTCATTAGAAGCGACCGCATTGAGAAAAGTGCACCATATAAAGTGCTTGGTTTTTGGGGAGCAATTTAAAATTCCAAATTGAAGCTCGTTCTTGTTTCTTTCAGGTTCAATTTGAACAACTAGCATCATAAGAGAAGTCGTTATAAGATTTTCTAAGAAGATGATAACCCAATTTGATGATAAATTGACTATTTTTTTAATGATGCCAAATAAGTGAATCTACAAAAGAAAGAGGGCCAATCGATATCTGTTTGATTACCTCCACCCCATGAGTGTTGAAGAAAGAGTTAAATGTTTCAATTCACATTTCCCTTTCATTATTCGAGGAGAGATGTTTAACCAAGTGAAAACCATGATTCGAAGGTGAGGGGAAAAGAGACTTGGAAGTTAGGAAGTGATGGGATCCATTTATCCACTCAAATAGAAATAAGATTACCATTCCCCACATTCCATCTAGAGTCATTCTTAATAAGCATAATTCCCTCATTGAGACTATTCCAAGCCCACAATGGGGCTCGAGATGGTGGCGTGCTAATGGGAGAAAAAGAATGAAAGTAAATCCCCTTCACAAATTGTTCCCAATAAGCATTTGGATCTTTAAGCAGTTGCCATTATTGATTCACTAGAACAGTTGTGTTAACATCTTGAAAGTTTTTGAAATCCATGCCTTTATCACTTTTTTCCTTATCAATTTAAACCACCTCATCCAAAGAGTTTTATAATGGTTTTTATCTGTTCCACCTCACCAAAACCCATTTGTAAGGGTGCTAAGTTCATTGCACATTGAAGCAAGAAGCTTGAAATAATGCATGACGAAGATAAGACTAGATGAAACAACCATTTTAATAAGAATTTCCCTTCCCTTTTGAGATAGAAGTCTTACTTTCCATTTTTGAACTTTTGATTGCACTCGTTTAAGAACGAAGTTGAATGCTTCTGATTTATTTCGACCCCAAATAGTAGGACGAGCAAGATAATTACCTTGGTGATTTATGAAGACAACTCCCAAAGAATGTTGAATATGGTGCTTTAGACTCATTTACATATTAGGGGAGAAGAAAATTGAAGATTTTGAGTGGTTAACCTCTTATCCTATTACTTCTTAGAAAAGGTTGAGAATTTTCTTTACAGTGTCATAATTAATAGGCGAAAAGTTGGAACTTAATTATAAATCATTTGAGCCCCAATTGAATACGTCCAATCGGTCCCTTCACTAGCTCGTTAAAACTATAAATAAATTTCATATTGAATCAAATGAACATTAAATGAATAGAAATGGCTCAAACATGTCTAGCGTATAGTTAGGGACCCTAATATTGTTTTGTCTTGCAAATTCTTGAAATATTGGCCCCGACTCCTTCATCTACTATATTATCCAGTCCAATTTAGGATGACTACTCTCACCAACTTCTTGTTGAGCTTGAGTCAACCCTTGTGACGAAGCTGGTGTAGTCGTCACTTCTTGCTGTCTTTTGTTCCAATCTTTTATTTGTTTGGCTCATAGTTCTACGTACTGTTGGAACAAAGCATCGCCAATAATGCTCCGAGATGGTTTCAGGAACTGCTCGATGAATGCCATAGGAACGCCTGCTCGTTTGCATAATGCCGTCACTAAGTAGGGAAAGAACACTCCCACTTTCTGGCCACTAATACATCTCTTCATGTTTTGATGATCCACTTTCCAATACACACCTACTTTTTCTACAAAATAGCATATAGTAAAATTGCTCGAAAGATATTAACATTAGATAATTTGAGGCAATGACTATTCATGTTGTAACACCCCCTAACCCTTATCCGTCACCGGAACAAGGTTACAGAGCGTTACCAAACTTTTCAGATCAAATATGAACATTACATAATCATCTATCAAAACCAATTTAAAACCATGCCAATATCAACCTAAATTTTGCCTATATTATGTTCATTCATGCATCAACCTAAACATGCTATATTATAGCCTCAATAACTCATATATTCATATATAATCAACCAATATCAACTTATAATATTAATTACAATCACTCCACAAAATGATAAGCTTTAGACAACCTAGGTACATGCCGACACAAAAAGAAGTATACATCACCACATTTTGAGTTCGGGATCGTTGATGGATGCTGAATCGGCAATCTGACTTTAACCTAACCTGCGCACAGAAAACAAACCGTACGCTGAGTATAAACTCAGTGGTATTTCTATAATCCGAATACTTAAAGGTAAAATAATATAACATACAATAACTATAGTCATACAATCATTCAATTCATAACTAAGGTATTTATAACACATTCAATTTTTATCATTTGTTATCCCATATAGCTTTTCACAATATAAACCCAAATCATTTGAACAACAATATTGTTCATTCATATTCAATTCATAAATACACAAATCATGTGTCTCTAACCATATTTCAAATCACCACTCAATATCAATCATAACACTATTTTATTCAATAACCCCTATTAACATGACATGGACTTGGACGGATACATGGATCCAACCAAAACACACTAGTTTGGCACCTAGTGCCTCATCGGATAATTCGAAGCAATAAGTTGACACCTAGTGTCTCATTGGCAATGCCAAAGTAAATTGGTACCCAATACCTCATTGAATTTATCCGAAGTAATAATTTGACACCCAATGTCTCATCGACTCGAAGTCGAACTATCTCTGAACTCTTCCAATCCTATGGCATGCCATCTATATCTGACTCAGCCCGATACAGTTAATAGGGTTTCAGTTCACTTTTCAAATGCCACAATTATCCAATACTCAATTATCACATAAATCACAATTTCACATACATTCAATTCAATATCAAAAATGCTAACACTTACCTTATTTACTTACCATAAACATTTAAATCAAAATACAACAATTAATAATTAAATCCGGATTATAGAAATATAAACCAGAATTTCCGAGCTACTCCTCGTCGACTTTATATTTTCCTTTCTTAGTCGAAGTTTCCGGTACAGCGTTAGCTACGGAAATTAAAACAATTAAAATTTATCAATACAATACAATTTAAATTTCATACTGAATATTTCAACTTTTTACTCAACATTTGTCTATATTCCAATTTAGTCCCTAAATCGAGACTAACTTTATTTCTACACAATTAATTATATATTTTCATTCAATTTCCACTTTAAACTAGATTTAACTCTCTAATTTCACTTAAATCCCTAAATTTTGAATTTTTTACAATTTAGTCCCTAATACTCAAAATTTATAATTTATTCTACAATTCAATGCTTTTTCATTTATAACTTAAAATTCTATCAATTTAATCCCTAATACTCAAATTATTCAACATAGACAACATCTAAAAACTCAATAATTTCTAAAGTTTTGACATAGGTTGGGTAGTATTTAATACCGGGATTTCAAAAACATAAAAATTACAAGAAAATGGACTAAATTGACTTACCAATTGAACTTTGAACCTTAAAACCCTAATTTTTCTCCTTCTTTCTTTCTCTTTTTCTTTTCTTTCCTTTTTCCCTCTGTTTCATTTCTTGTTCTTTCTTTTTCTTTTTCTTATTTTATTTGTTTATTATTTCATTTAATTATTATAATAATAATATAATATATATACTTAAATATTAAGTAATACTTATTTTATTATTTTATACATGTATATATTATTTTTACACATGTCTTAACCAACACCAACCACTTGTTGATTAAGGCTTAATTGCTTATTTAGTCCCTTTACTTTTTCTTTAATCTATAATTCAACTTTCTCCCTATATGCAATCTAGTCCTTACACCTAATTACTCTTAAATTAAGCAAATTCACCTAATCAAAATCTAATTAACCACACAACTAACTTCGTAAATATTTTTATTAAATATTTACGAATCCGTTTTATGAAAACGGAGTCTCGAAAATACATTTTTCGACACCCTTGACTATCGGGTCGTTACACATGTACACAAATTGAATCATCATTTTGGCTTATGGGAACATGATAGCTTGATTAAAGGAGGTTGGGATACTAGTACCTAGGCGGTATTTCTATTCACCCATTCCATCTGTTAAGTAATTTATAATATTGTTCATATCTATGTACCTAAAGTATTTCAAATCAGTTTCACCGATAAAATCTTGGTCATAGAATGGAGCATCATAAAAATTGCAAATAATTCAAAGGGTTACTTTAACTTCTATCCCTTGCACAGATACAATATCCCATATATGGTCGTCAGTATTTCTAAACTCGTGTCCCGCAAAGATGCATAAAATCTTGAACTATCGGAACTACAACAATATCTTTCAAGATTGTCCAAAAATGTTCCCATCTATGATACTAAACTAGAGGCCATATCTCCTTACAACTGATCATCGACGGATCAAATCCCCTTTCTTGAATGAATGTCTTCTCTTAAAGTTCGTTATAATATTTTTCAACATTCGAGTTCTCAAAACTAGAGGGATTTTTAATAGTTGATGGCTCTAGTTCATTAGTTCGTCTAACTTTTATAGGAGGCATGATCATTAAACTAAGAACTAAAGCAAAATATCAAGCAAAGAAATTCAATACAACAATAGAAGTCTAACATAAGAACCCTTAACCTCGTAGAAATTGTTGTATTCCTCGTTTCGTACAGTGTCTATTGTTCCCTTGAGTGTTTTCGTCCTTTGTGGCACCAAGTATGATTGAAAGAAGAAATTTTTCCAAGCAAATGAAAAAGAAAATAAAAGAGTAAATTTTAGGGTTTGAGAGGTTTTGAGAAATTAAGGGAGTTGAAAGATGTTTTAACTAAGGGTATAGTATGTATTTAGGTTAAAATAGGTGTTTTAACGGTTAAAAATTGGGTAAAGTGAGTTTTAATTCGCCCGGTTGTATGAATGGGTCGGGTCAACCCTGTAAAAAATTGTAACGATATCGCAACACAGAGGTTTCGTGTCGCAACATCCTTGGTAGTTTACCATTGTCACAACACCAGGGTTCGATGTTGCGACACACTCTGGATTTTTGAATTCCTAGGTGTACTGGCTTTGATGTCGCCGACACACAAAGTCTGTGTTGCGACATCGAAGTGATTTTCCCAATCTCGCCGGTTTTGCCCTTGGTGTTGCGACACCGGACAACCGTGTTGCGACATCGGTTCTGTTTTCACCCAAAATTTTAATTTCTAGAGCGTTATGGTTTTTATAAAAGATAAAGTTGATAAAAAATTAAAATCTATACTAAACAGTTAGCTAAATATACAATAATTTACAAAAGTGAAATAACAATTCAAAAAATTTAAGTCTTACTACCAGATTTGTCCGTCAGTATCATTAATTCACATATGGATGATCTTTCAGTTCTATCAGAATTAGTTCATCGTCCGTCGTGCCATTCCATATTTGCTCACTTATCCCTTTCATTAAACCTATTTTTTCGACCTGTATGCATTAAAGGAAGTATGTCCCTTGACTTGGGAGTGTTAGAAACAAATAATTCATTGCATTGTTCTCCTAACTCCCTCATCCCTTCCTTGCTTGTCTGATGACCACATTTAAAAATTTTAGTCTCACCATTGATTTTCATGGTTAATTCATTTTTTTAAAATCAATGGTGGACCTAAAAGTGGCCAGAAAAGGTCTACCTAATAAGATCGGTGTCTCTCGATCTTCTTCAAAATCTAGAATCACTAAGTCTATTGGGATGATAAAGTTGCACACTTTGACTAACACATCTTCCAATACACCTTTCGGATGTACTGAAGATCTGTTAGCCAACTGCAGTGTTATTTGAGTTTTTTTAAGACCCCTAACCTGAGTTTTTCAAAAATAGACAGAGGCATTAAATTAATACTTGCTCTCAGGTCACATAGAGCTCTATTAAAATGATTGTTCCCTATCTCTATAGGAATGGTAAAACTTCCCGGGTCTTTTAATTTTTGGAGAAACTGTTTTGAAATAATAACACTATAGGAAGCACTTATATTAACTTGTTTATCTACCTTGATTTTCTTACGTCTAGACATAATTTCCTTTAAAAACTTGGAGTACTTAAGAACTTTCTCAATTAGCTCAATTAAAGGCATGTTAATGTTTAATGTTTTGAACAAGTTTAGAAAACTTACGAACTCATCTTCAACCCACTTTTATTTTTCTTCTAATCTTGAAGGGAACGAGATCTTTGCAACAATAGAATCTTTTGCCATTTCTTTCTCTGGTTTAGCTGTCGATGTAATTACCTCCTCTGGCTCTGGTTTTTCTTTAGCCTCTAGAAGTCTTTCTTGAAGATCATTAGTATTCTCCATGTTTACCTCCTGAGTATGGTTTTCTAAGCTACTTAGAACTTTGCCCGATCGGAGCGTTATTGCTTTCACATGCTTCTTATCTTCCCTACAAGGATTATGTTTCGTATTCATGGGAATACCTATTTCAATTTTTCTTTTGACGTCACCCATCATGCTCATTAATTGGCTTATTTGATATTCAAGTTTAGTCAATGTTCTTGTTGAGTTGGCGCACTCAGACTGTATCTTTTTTACGTCCGTTCTCATTGGCTACATCTCTCTCTCGATTCTATCTAGACGTTGACCACATACAGTATAGTCACTTAGGTTGACCCTATCTTGAGGTTTTTGCAAATAAGGAGATTGATAGTTAGTGCTTTTAACTTGATTCGAATTATTACCTCCTCATTGGTTTCCTCCCCATCTCAAGTTCGGGTGATCTCTCCATCCAAGATTGTATGTATTTGAATAGGGATTTCCACCCTTATTTCCAATGTAGTTTACATCCTCTATAGGATTGTTGATATAATAGAAGAGCAGTTTGTCTCCCCCATAAATAAATGGTGCATTATTTACAGATTCTATACGGTTAAGTCTATCCACTAATTGTTGGTACTTGTCATCTTCTTTAATAGCTTTTATCGTAGTAGGTTTCTAGCCATATGTAAATTGTTCAATAGGCCACTGACAGGAGTTAAACGTCATGTTTTCTATCAATTCGTACGCATTCTCATACGTTTTATTCATAAGGGCTCCTCCTACTGCTTCATCTAATCCGGGTCTTACATTTGCATCCAATCCGTTGTAAAACACCTGCAATCGCATCCACTCAGGGAATCCGTGGTGCAAGCATTTTTGGATCAACGTTTTAAAACGTTCTCAAGCCTCATAAAAACTTTCCCCTTCCATTTGTCCAAAAACAAAAATTTCTCTTCTTAGTTGAACCACTTTGCTAATAGGTAAAAACTTCTGTAAAAAATTTCCAGCAAGCTCATCCCATATCATGATAGAACCTAGTGCCTGCGAATCTAACCAAGAAAAGGCATTATTAATCAAACAAAAGGAGTACAACCGAAGACGAATAGCGTTATCAATGACCCCATTGTACTTGAAAGTATCACAAAGTTAAAAAAAACCATTTTAAGTGTTTATTCAGATCATCTGTCATTGTGCCTCTAAATTGTAGATTATTCTGGATCATCTGAACTATTGCCGGTTTGATCTTGAAATTATTAGCTGTAATTGTCGGCCTCGTTATGCTCTTATGAACCATGTCCAAACTTAGCAGACTTTAAGCTGTCACCATTTGGATCCCTAGCTTAGTACGACACTGCTGGTCTTGATTCCAAAGGTTCTGAGGGCAGATTCTCTAACTCAATTTTGTCCAATCAGTTTGTGCACGGTCCTTTATAAAATTATTACCAAGAATCTAGTGGATCGGTTGCGTATTGTCATGCAAAGGCTTATCAAATAGAATCAAGCAATTTTTATTGTTAGGAGAAACATGTCAGACAATATCGTTGTCGCCCAAGAAGCAATCCAAACGATTAAGACCATGAAAAGTAAGAAGTGTTGGATGGAGATAAAAGCTAATCTTGAAAAAACATATGATAAAGTTCGATGGGATTTCCTTGAAGACACTTTAGTGGATGCTGGCTTTCCTAGTTCTTTAACATCGTAATGTATTGTGTCACATTAATATCCATGGAGCTACTTTGGAATGGTTCTGTTACTGATGCTTTCTTTCCTACCCGAATGGTGCTATAAGGGGATCATTTGTCCCCGTATCTTTTTGTCTTAGGAATGGAACGATTGGGTCATATGATAGACCAGGCTATTGAGGAGAGGAAATGAGAGCCCTTTATGCTTTCAGGAAAAAGGTCTTGCACTCTCTCATCTTTTCTTCGCAAATGATTTGTTTCTATTTTGCAGAGATAACTTTCAACAGGCTGATGGGATTAATGATATCTTGTCAATATTTTGTCAATTCTCTAGACATAAGATTATCAAACATAAGACCCAAATCTTTTTCTCTAATAATACTCCAAAGGCGACCGCTTTGGCCATTAGCCAGCGACTTGGTTTTTCCATGGTGACAGATTTGGGGAAGTATCTTAGGATGCTAATTTTTCACAAACGTGTGGCCTCAAACACTTTTCAAATTTTTATGGATAAAGTGTGAGGTAAACTTAATGGATCCGATGCTTGTCGCCTCTTTATGGCTGGTAGAATTACTTTTGCTAAATTTGTATTGCTCGCTATCCCAAATTATTTTATGAGGATTGCTCGTATCCCGGTTGTGAAAAAATATAACGTCGGTAATGACAAATATATAGCAAAGAAAAGAGAAATAAAAATAAAGAACACACAGATTTTACGTGGAAACCCTTTCGAGAAAAACCACGGGCAGAGGAGAAGAAAATTCACTATGTCGAATTCGAATCTGTTTACAAGAGGAATAGACTATGTCTATTTATAGGCTTATAAAGCCATATTCTAATAGGAGTGTATTAAGATTGAAACTCCTTATTCTAATCAATATCCAATAGATGGAGTTTAATAAGGTTTAAAAAACCTTATTTAAAATAAAATAAAAGAAGTGTAGTTCTATAGGGATTCTTCTTTTATTTTATTTTACCATTGTATTTTATTTAAATAAGGATTCGGGTCACTTAATTCTAACAATCTCCACCTTGACACGAATTCTAAATAAACAAGTTCTTCATCATGAACTCTCAAATGAACAAGTTCTCCACCTATTCCATAAAACCCCTTAAGGGTTTAACTTCAACAATGAACACCAACCAAATCTAAGCAATGCTCAAACTTGGTTATAGGAAGTGACTTAGTCATCATATCTGCAGGATTTTTATGAGTACTAATTTTGCTCACAATAATATCACCACGAGCAATAATATCACGAACAAAATGATACCGAACATCAATGTGTTTTGTTCTCTCATGAAACATTTGATCTTTTGTAAGGAAGATGGCACTCACATCATCACAAAATATCTTCTTTTGATTTGAAGGTCTTTATTGATTTCACTAAAGAGTCCCTTCAACCAAATAGCTTCTTTACAAGCCTCGATGAATCGCCATGTACTCAGGCTTCTTCTTGGTAGACAAAGCGATCATAGTTTGCAAAGTAGCTTTCCAACCGATTGCACAACCTCCAATCAGTAAAGACATAACTAGTGAGAGATCTTCTTTTATCAAGGTCTCCAAAGAAATCAAGATCAACATACCCAATGACTCCATCTCTAGTTCTTCCAAACTGTAAGCAAACATCGTGAGTACCTCGTAAGTATCTTAAAATCCACCGAATCGCTTTCCAATGTTCTTTACCGGATTCACCATGTATCTCGCTAATCGCACTTGTCGCATATGATAAATCTGGATGTGAACAAACCATAGCATACATGAGAGATCCCATCGCACTAGAGTATGGAACATGTGACATGTACTCAATCTCATCATCCGATTGTGGAGACAAAACCGATGAAAGCTTAAAATGGGTCACTAAAGGAGTACTAACAGAGGCTTAGCACTCTGCATATTGAACTCGCAAAGAACTTTCTCAATATACCCTTCCGACTTAGGTAAAATTTACTTGATTTTCTATCTCTAAGAATCTCCATACCAAGTATCTTCTTTGTTGGTCCCAAATCTTTCATCTCAAATTCTTCACTTAGTTGGGCTTTGACATTTCTTATCTCTCATTTATCTTTTGTCGCTATCAACATGTCATCAACATAAAGAAGTAGATACACAAAAGAACCATCACATGCTTTTCTTAAAGTAAACACAATCACAAAACTACTTCTTTTAAAATCATGAGAAGTCATAAAAGAATCAAACCTCTTGTACCACTTTGTCTTGGTGATCGCTTTAAACCGTAAAGGGACTTTTTCAACAAGCAAACATAGTCCTCTTTTTCTAAGATCAGAAACCCTCTCGGTTGTTGCATGTAAATATCTTCCTCAAGTTCTCCATGCAAAAATGCGCTTTTACATCTAATCGCTCAAGCTCCAAATCATGCATGGCCACAATACCAAGCAAAGCTCGAATCGAACTATGCTTCACAACTAGGAAGAACACATCTGTGAAGTCCACTCCTGGAATTTGATCAGTAACCTTTTGCAACAAGCCTTGCTTTATATCTCGGGTTCTTCAACTCCTAGAGTCCCTTCTTTCTTTTTAGACACCCATTTACAAAACAACAACCTTTTTACCTTTAGGAAGTTTCACAAGATCCCATGTTCTGCTTTTTATGGAGTGATTCCATCTCCTCTTGCATAGCAAACATCCACTTTTCTCGAGTCTTCACATTCCTAACCGCCTCGAGAATAATTAGACGGCTCTTGGTTTGCATCTATATCTTCGCCACATTTAAAGCATAAGTAACTAGATCACCTCTGCATACTTCTTTGGAGATTTAATTTCTCTTCTAGTTCTGCTTTTTGGCGATAGAGTATTGTGGTGAAGAAGCAACTCTATTCTCAATTTTTGTACTTGACTTGAGGAGTCGACTCTATATTAATCTGATGCTCCACCTGCTTTTGATTTTTTTTATTGGAAGAGTCTTTAAGAGATAAGTTAGGTAGCATAGCAGTTTCATCAAAAACAACATCTCTGCTAATCACAACTTTTCTATTTTCAGGACACCATAACTTATACCCTTTTTACACCAGCTTTATAACCAAGAAAAACACATTTAATGGATCTTGGTTCCAATTTTCCATTATCAACATGAGTATACGCAGGACACCCAAAGATCTTTAAATTAGAATAATTAGCAGGATTACCATACTATACCTCTTGTGGAGTCTTTTTCTCAATGGCAACGGATGGAGATCGGTTGATCAAAAAACATACAGTAGAGGCTGCTTCGGCCCAAAACGACTTTGGTAAGTTGGCATTTGACAAAATGCATCGAACCTTCTCCATGATCGTTCCGTTCATTTGTTCTGCAACGCCGTTTTGCTGTGGAGTATGACAAACTGTCAAGTGTCTCACGATCCTTTCTGACTTGCATAGTTTATTAAACTCATTTGAACAAAACTCTAAGCCATTGTCTGTGCGGAGGTATTTTATTTATTTTCCCGTCTATTTTTCAATCATAGTTTTCCAAGACTTAAATGCGGAAAACACATCGCTTTTCTGCTTCAGGAAGAATGCCCAAACTTTTCTGAAAAAATCATTAATAAAAGTTAGCATATAATTAGCTCCACCTCTCGAAGGCACTCTTGATGGCCCCCACAGATCAGAATGAATATACTCCAACATTCCCTTCGTGTTATGAATTCCTCTGGTGAATCGAACTCTCTTTTGCTTTCTAAAAATGCAGTGCTCACAGAACTTCAGTTTGCAAATTCCTTGCCCATCAAGAAGTCCTCTTTTACTCAATTCTGCCATGCCATTCTCACTCATATGCCCCAGGCGTATATGCCAAAGTTTAGTAATATCATCATCCGACAAGGAAGAGGAAGCGACAAATTGCATCACCAATATGATGAGAGACCACACCGCAAAACATATAACTTGGCAGTCTTTCTCTGCCCTTTCATCACAACGAGGGAACCTTTGGAAATCTTCAAAATCCCACTTTCAGCTGTGTATTTGTACCCTTTTGAATCAAGAGTACTTAACGAAATTAAATTTCTCTTCAATTCTGGAACATGTTGTACGTCACTAAGTATTCTGACAACTCCATCAAACATCTTAACTTTAATTGTTCCAACACCTACGATTTTACACGAAGCATTATTTCCCATTAAAACAACACCTTCAGACACTGTTTCGTAAGTTGTAAACCAATCCCGATTGGGACTAATGTGAAAAGTGTAGCCTGAATCAAGTATCCACTCCTCGCTCACTTTAGAATTGTTGACAGAAGCGACTAGAAGTTCCCCATCGTTGTAGTCTTCTACAACATCGCCTTCACCGAAATTTTCGGTTGTTTTCCTTTTGATTCGTAGCCTCCTTTTAATCTTGTTCTCGTAGCTTATAACACTCGGATTTAATGTGCCCTTTCTTCTTGCGTGGTTGTAAGTTTTACCTCTGTTTGAAGACTTCGATCTACCCTTAGATTTACCGCGAGGATTCCGCCTCGTGTCCTTTCACGATCATCATCAGCATTCCGATCTTGTCTCCCACGAATAATGAGACCCTCTTCCTGAGAGTCGGGTTTAACCATAAGATGCTTCATCTTGTCATACGAGGTCAAAGAATCATAAACCTCATCAACTGTGAGAGACTCTCGGCTATATAAAATCGTGTCTCTCTGAAGGTTGAATAAGACGGGGCAACAGCAACAAAGTAGAATCAACCCTAGATCTTCTTTATCATACTTTGAACCTCCATGGCCTCCAAGTTTGAGAGAATTTCTTTAAACACTGTTAAGTGTTCGTGCACAGATGCACATTTCTCCAAACGATGAGCATAAAGACGTTGCTTCATATGCAACTTGCTGGTTAGAGTTTTCGACATACATATTTGTTCTAGCCTCTTCCATAATGCAGTGGCGGTCTTCTCCTTCATCACATCCTGCAAAATTTCGTTAGACAAATGCAAATGTAACTGTGTTAATGCCTTTCGATCCTTGCGCTTCTTCTCTTCCTCCGTCAATGTCGAAGGCATCTTATCTACCCCTAGCAGGGCTTCCTCTAAATCCATTTATGCAAGAACTGCCTGCATCTTTATCTGCCACAACGCGAATCTGGTGTTGCGATCCAACAGTGAAATTTCATACTTTAAAGACGCCATTACCGTGATCGAGATGAAAAAACCTGGAAGCTCTGATACCAATTTGTGAAAAAATATAACGTCGGTAATGACAAATATATCGCAAAGAAAAGAGAAATAAAAATAAAGAACACACAGATTTTACGTGGAAACCCTTTCGGAAAAAACCACGGGCAGAGGAGAAGAAAATTCACTATGTCGAATTCGAATCTGTTTACAAGAGGAATAGACTATGTCTATTTATAGGCTTGTAAAGCCATATTCTAATAGGAGTGTAGTAAGATTGAAACTCCTTATTCTAATCAATATCTAATAGATGGAGTTTAATAAGGTTTAAAAAACCTTATTTAAAATAAAATAAAAGAAGTGTAGTTCTATAGGGATTCTTCTTTTATTTTATTTTACCATTGTATTTTATTTAAATAAGGATTCGGGTCACTTAATTCTAAGGATTCGGGTCACTTAATTCTAACACCGGTCTCTATGTGTAAAGAGCTTGAGAAGCTTGCATATAATTTTATTTGGAGTTTACTTCTATAAATACGAAGTCAACTCTTGTTAGTTGGATGGATTGTTGCATGCCGCTTGGTGAAAGAGGCTTGAGAGTTCGGAGCCTTACCAAAATAACATTTTCCTCCTTAAGTTAGGGTTCCATATATTGGCTAATATCGAGGCTTTTAGGGTTTGCATCCTTCACAACAAGTACAACATGGACGGGTTGATTCTGAAGTCCATTGAGCTTACCAATTGTTCGTATGTGTGGGGCTCCCTTTCAAATGTTTGGTGTGAAGTTACAGAGGGTGTTGTTTGGTCTGTGGGTGATGGTCGTTTAATTAATTTTTGGAATTATAGTTGGATCAACGAGCTTGGCCCTCTTAAGCTATACTACATAAGCCGGGAGAGGATTGATGAGACTCTTTGTCTATGCGATCTAGTTACTGACCATGGCAGTTGGGATTGGCAAGGTCGCAAATCTCTTTTGCCTCAGTCTATCCTTAATCAATTAACTAGATTGATGCCCCCTTACGACACCGGTGGCCCTGATACCTTTAACAACTTGCTTGGTGTTAATATTTTGAACCCTCAAAGTTCTTGCGTAAAAGTCTGGAAGATTGTTGCTCCACAACATGTACGAGCTTTCCTTTGGCTTTTTAGACGATCTCGTTTACTCACTAATGGTGAAGATGCCGTAGACGTATGGTGATGATGATTCATGTGCACAATGCGGTGCTCCAATGGAAATTGCATTGCACGATGTGAGAGATTGTTGTTTTCTTAGTGGAGTTTGGTGGTCCATCTTGCCAAGGGATCTTTGGAGCTCTTTCTTTTCATCAACGAAAGAGGAGTGGCTTAGTTGGAACTTTCAAGATGAAGGGAACATTACTGTTGTCGAGGGAAGTTGGCCACTTTGTTCTCTATTGTTTGCTGGTTTTTAGGGAAGAGTTGAAATGACTTCATTTTTAAACATACTAGCAGTAATAGTGAATACTTACTCTCAACTAGTTTTGCATGGGCTAGGAGTCTTGCAAATGCAAAGAGGAAAACTAGTCTTGAGAGCAACCATGTCACTTGGAAACATTGGCAAGTTCCGCCTGAAGGGTGGGTTAAGCTGAACTCTGATGGGCTTCTTATAAGCCACTTATCTCGCGCAGCTATAAGGGGTGATCCGAGGTTCATGTGGCGAACGGTTAGCTGGTTTTTCGATGACAGTTGGAACTTCTAATATTTTTCAAATAGAAGCAAGAGCAGTGGATGAGGGCCTTTTGCTTGCGTGGTCTAGAGGCTTTCGACACATAGAAGTTGAAAAGTTGAATGTGATAATGCTTTACAGACTGAGTTTGTTGGAAAAGGCTATGCTGCTGAAAATAATTTATTAGAGATGCGCTTGATCCATGATATTTGCAGTAGGAATTGGCATGTTAAATTTTGCTATATATAACAAGGGAGAGTAACAAAGTGGTAGACTGCTTGGCTAAAGCTGCAATGGGAGAATACAACCGGCTGCGGATTTTAATGACCCCCCAAGCTACATTCAGAAGCTGCTGGATGAAGATGTGCAAGTTGCAATGGATGCTTTGAAGAATTTTCAGTCTGCTGGCGGCTAGGCTTCTTTAGCTTTTCTTTATTGTACCGAAAAAAATTAATTATTTTAAAAAGTGGGATTTGGGGTTTTGGACAGTGCGGATCAAATTGTTCACGAAAACTACCGACTCCGTTGTCTCCTCGGATATATTTTCCTTTTTTTAAACAAAAAGAAATCTTTTGATTCAAAACCAATTGATGAAAAATCACTAAAACTGATCGAGCTCTACAATGCTTCTCCTCCTCCGCCGTTGAGAAGAAACCCAAAACCATGTGCTAATAAAATGTCACATCCACTTGTGTGTTAGCTTTTTTAAGCCATTATAATTATCATTATATTTTAATAAAAGTAAGTGCGTGCCTAAGCCATTATAATAATCATAGTTGTTTTAATAAAAGCAAACAAGTGCCCGAAACAAAACAACCCACCACACTTATAATCATCCACCGGCTGTCTTATTGTCATCCATCGAAAAGACAGAAGAAAGAGAGATCATATAGCATTATTCTACTAATAAAAAGGAATAGGAATAGATTGGGGAAAACCCAGTAGGCAGCTAGCTGCTGATCAGTCGGTGGTGGTGGTTTCAATTAGGTTTGTGAATGACAAAGGACATGCACTGAGCTTGGTGCTTGTTGTCAAATGCCAGGCAACGGATATAAGCATTGGGGTATGCCTTTTTGCACTCGTGAATTTCTTTCAGGACTAGAGAAGAGTCGTTGCACCCAAACATCGGCAGCTTCCATAGAGTCCAATACCTCCCATCATAGTACCCTGGAATGCTGCTATTCTCCCTGTGGACAGCCCCCACCTAACATTTTTAAAAGGAAAACCAGTTTTTAAACTGTTACAACGTTGAAAAATATCGATTCCAGGAATTGATCTGTACCTTTTATCATTAAATTAGACCTAGGTTAGCTGATTCTTAAAGGAAGTTACAGAAAATAAAATTATTATTACCTCATCAAATTCAAGACAAGGAATCCACCCTTTTTTCATCATGTAATCGATTTCCTTTGCAATCGAGTCATCTGAGAGAGGTGGAAGGTAAGAAAGCGTCTCAAACTTCTTGTTGTTGATTGGATTCCATGTCTGTTAAAATCACAAGGCAAAGTCAGATGAACCACATAATAATATTAGAACTGAAACCAATGACAGTACCTTCATGCAGTGGGTTCTTGAACCATTGGACACAGTTTTCCGGCTCCATGAAATAGAATCATTAGTTGGAACCAGCTTTGAAACATTGGTTTTCAGGCCAACAAAACCAAAACCAGCGATTGGTGATGCAAAGATTCCGGCAGACATCTCGGAGGCTGGATTTGGAGGTTGAAAGAAAATTGGGTAAGCTATAAAAGAAGGACTGATTATGTATAAATGATGAGTAGAGTAGTTTATGTTGAGGTAATGGACATGGGAATGGAAGGAATAAAAGACAAAAGGAGTTGGCTTTGATGCCAGTAAGCTGATGTATAGTTTGTTGAAGGGAAAGCAAGTTGTTACTGAAAAGACGATTTGTTCAAAGACTGAAGGTATTTTTAATGCTCTTTAGCTTCGGTTTTATCACCAACTTCCCCGCAATTTTCTTTTACCATTTTATTTTTCACCACCCTTCGGCCGTACGTTTGGCAAGCAGTGAAAAGGGTGGGAAATTGCGAGCATTAGAAGCCAATGGTTTCCACTGAGCTGCTTGTGCTACAAAGTCCAAAACATTGGCATGGTCGCGTCAAAATAATTGAAATAGTGAAAAATGGATTTCGTTTTGAGTATTTAAATTAAGTAGGAATTTTGAAGTCGATTTCTATTACAAAGTTTAAGATATACAGCGATTGAGGAAATATGAAGGAGAGAGTGCTGGTTTTTGTAAACCTTAATTCATTCATTCTGACTTGTTGATATAAAGGAGTTGAACTCATATAGTGTTTAGTGACCAACGACATCACATTCTCAACGGGTGCATGAATACTTGAGTACTGGATGGCCTGCACTTTTCTGGATGGTTGTGAAGAAAGGCGAGACTTATGAATAATTTCCAGTTTATTGCTTGCTTGCTTACTGCCCAAGTGAACTTCCAACTTACCACATGTCCTTGCGCGGATGAGGGTATAACAATATTCCCCCTCCAGTTAAAGTCGAGAGGGGTGTTATAAAGTGACCCTTCTTGAGACGCCTCATTATGTTGTCCTTTCTTCATTTAACTACCTTTTTGTGGATGGTGACCTTATTTGACAATGAAATATTGTGTTAAAAACTCTTGAGATTTTTTCATAAATGTACTCTAAAAATTATGTTTCTAGGGAATCGTGATAATGATAAACAATTGATAAGTACTAAAAGTAACATGTTTTAGTTTCATTCTTAACATGCTTTTGGGTGATTATCCGATGCCAATTGTGAATTTTATACTCTTAATCCTTTAAATTCATGTTTTAATACTTAATAGAGCACTTGGGAGTAAAAAGAGTGAAAACGAGCGAAAATCGGAGCGTCGGAGCAAGCTACAGATACCATACGGGCTGAACCATTTCACATGGCCAGACCACACAGTCGTGTGACCTACACGGGCGTGTAATAGGTCGTGTTGATTTCACGGGATTGCACACTGAACAATACAAAATCGTAATTTTTAGATTTTTCGGGTATTTTATGACGTATATATGACAAAAATAAGAAGATAAGAGAAAAGAAAACAACTCGAAAAACACCATTGAAGCTGACTTTAAAGCATAATTCCGTCAAGATTAAAGATTCCCAATTGATTTCTTAGGAAGTTATCATGATTTTTTTTTTATTTCTTTTGGTTATATTGTATCTTGGATATTTCTATTTTTAAGCATGAACTAATTTTCTAAATAACTAGAGAGATGAACCCTATGATGGATTATATCGTTTGATTTTTATTTTACGCAATAAATTTTTAGTTTCTTGTTCTCAATTATGTGTGCTTAATTCTTGGTTTAATATTTCTAGATTATTAATTCATGTTCGATGTGCTTAAATCGGTGGTTGAAAAGACCCTGTTTAAGAGTAGATCTTGTGTAACTGAATGGAGTTGCATGCAATTCTAGAAATAGGACAACATAAATTTACTGGATTAGAGTCAAATCTAATAGGAGAATCTATAGCACGAGTTAATGCGATAATAAGGGTTTTAATTAGAAACAAATTTCAATTAATGAACCTAAAGTCAATTGTTCTTATGCTCGAAAGAGATATTAGCATAATTTAGGGATTTCTACAGATCAAGGTGTTAAGTAAAAAAATTGCGTAATTTAGATTAATAGTAATAGATGAAATCTGAGTAGCTTCTTTCCTAGGTATTGTTTCCTTTCTTGGTTTTTATTCGATTATTTTCATGATTTGTTTTTTGCAGCGTTCGTTAGTAATTAAATTAGTTAATTTTAGTTTTAATTAATCATTCGAACTATTCGGTTAAATAATAGAAAGACGATAATTACTAGTACTTGTAGTCCTCGTGAGAATGATATCTTTGTTCATCATAGCTATACTATTAATTGATAGGTGCACTTACCTCAGTCAAATTTTTAGCTAGTTTCATGAACATCAAGTTTTTGGCGCCATTACCAGGACTATAATATTAGGAAAACTTTATTTCTATTAATTTAGCCATTTTTATTTTTATTTTAATACTTTTAAAATTTAATTTTTAAATTCTGATTTTTCTTTTATTTGATTCTTACAGGTTCCTTTGGTTTATGACTAGAGGCAACCCATTGGAACCATTAGTTTTTTACAGTGAGATCGAAAAAACTGCTCGTAGAAATCGAAAAGAGGTTTGACAAGTAAGGCAATGTCAACAGATTTTCATAAATGATCAAGAGCAAAAGGATATTACTGTGGAGATAGATAATAATCCTGTTAATCTGTAACTTCTTGCACGTCTTGCTCCTCAGACTATGTATGACTATGCTAAGCCCACTCTGATTGGGGCTAAATCGAGTATTGTCAGACCGACTATTGCTGCAAATAATTTTAAGATTAAGCCGAACACAATTCAGATGGTGCAGCAATATGTTCAGTTTGATAGGTTGTAAGATGAAAATTCAAATGTTCATTTAGCTAACCTTTTGGAGATTTGTGACACATTTAATATCAATGGCGTTACTGATGATGTCATACACTTACGGTTTTGTGACACACACGGTCTGAGTAAAGTCACACGGCCTGGTGACACGGTTGTGTGACCCATATGTCCTTATTATATACCATTACGAAAGCTACTTAATAAATGCTCATCCTTACATCAAAGTATACGAATCATGCATACATAATCCATCATTCACTCAGGATTAATGTATGATACACTATGAACGTTACAAGTGAATAAACTCATAAACGAATCTAGGATCTATTCTAGTCGAAACCTGTTCGATGTACTGACAGTCCAACTAGTCACATCTATGTCTCTATCTTCTAGGAGTCATCCGCTCTAATACCCATGGCAAGGTATCTCCCCACTTAGACTCGATAGGTGACATATTAAATTTTCAATCGATTTGTTCATTTCTAATTACACCAAGGATGTGTTTAGATTATCTACTAATATATGTTGTCTTTTCGTTTTACTACCTGACCACATAATACCACTTATTCTTAATTAAACATTATATAATTAGTGAGCCAATATTTACTTTCATTTTGCTTTGCGTTCAAAAACCGTTGAGGACAATATATGAAGATATTAATGAAATTGATAGATATTTTATTAAACCAATTTGTTCAAAAAAATACAAGTACATATAAAATAAATCACTACACTAAGGGCACTATATCCCAATAGTTGGAAACTTAATTCTAGTAAAGATTTTAATGAAAATTCAAAGGATTTTTGCTAGGATTTGTCTTTAATGAAGGAGAGGGATGAAATTGTAAGATAATGAAATTTTTCTTCTCTTTTCTTTGGTTTAAGTGAAGAAGAAGGATGGAGAGTTTCTCCATCTTTCCATAAAAATATCCTATTAATTTAATAAATAAAATAAAATAATTTAATTTAATTTGATAAAAAAATCTATCTAAGATTAAAACTCAAATGCCATCAAATCCAATGGCTCTAAATAATGTGAACATTTACGTAATTTTCTTATTTAATAATTCTATAATTATCCACTTTGAAAAATAACCTTTTACAATTCATCCTTTGAGTGACTATTCACTTTTGGTGCAGTTACATTTCTAATCTTTCTACTTTTTCCCATTAATTCAATTTTATCGTTTTATATTTTAAATTCACATTTTGACCCCTACACTTTTCACAACCTTACTATTTATTCTATACATTGGATTAATATCTCTCAATGTATCAGTCTTTTCAACTTCCTCTGATATCCAACTATCTTCTCTTTTTTCACTACTAAATCTCATTTTATTTACTCTAAAAAATCTACTCATGTATTCTCGAGATAACTCTACCTACGATCTAGGGGTTTTAGGGATGTTATAGGTACTAATTTGGAAAATATTAAAAAGTGTAATGAAATTTATAAACAAGTGAATTTAAGAAAGAAATTACCATCTGAAAAATGAATCAAATAATAAGTAAAGAAATTAGTGAAATGGAATATAGTTAATAACAAAAGTAATATGAACATAAATTCTAAGTAAGCGCATGAATGTGACATATTAGTTAGTGAGAAAGTGAGAAAAATGGAAGAATTAAGTATAAGCTTTCTAAAAGAAAGATGAAATTCTATTGAAAAAGTGATATGTGAATTGAATTATAAATAATATGAATTGTAGTGAAATGATTCAGAAATAATTAAGAAAAGTAAAGAAGTGAAGTAATTAAAAGAATAAAAGTCTATCATAAGTGAATATGAGTGAAATTCAATAAATTAATTGTAAAGTAAATAAGAAGTAAAAATTAGTGATTAAGAAAATGTAAAAGTGAAAACGAAAAGTGATATATAAAGTTAGTGAAAGAATGTTTTATAAGTGAATGAATTGATGAACGACGTGTGAAGTGGTTATGAAAATATGTGATATAGAAAAAAGTGACATATAAAAGTGTATATTTGAATATGAAGACCAAATGTGATGAGAGAATAAAAAATTATTCACAAGTGAATAAGATAATGTAAAGTCCCTAATAAACAAGGTAGAACTAGTGGGAATAAATGGCATACCATAAGAATACCCTCAATGCACTTAAGTGTGATTAGCACTTCGAAGTGTGACCTGCACTATGATACACAAGTGTGATTAGCACTTTAGCGCTCCAATGTGATTCCGCACAACCTTCTCTGTTCTCAATCATTTACTAAGGGCTAAGTGAAGTAAGTGGTAAGTGAAGATTTTTAACTTTAAGTTATATTACTTTAAATAAGTAATTGACAAAGTAATAATGAAGAGATTACGATATGAAATAATTAAATGAATGTGTTTAAAATGAACTTATTTTTAATAGTAAGATAAGTATAAAGTTCATATAAGTACTTACTAAGCTTCTAGGAAACTTAAGGCATTATTTTCAAACAATTAAATTGGAGAAAGAGATTGAGAGGAAAGAGTTCACGTGTGGCAATTTGGGTCATATATCATAAACATTGCAAGGTTTGTGATGCATGGACTTTAAATTATGGTACTAGTGTGGTGTGTACTTAGGTATTCAAATTGAAATGAAAGTGTTCAAATAGATATTGCAATGGCATAAAGATAAGTTGTGTTTAAGATGAAATGTTTTGAACCTTTGTGGCATATTAGTTAGAAATTGAACATGAGTTGTATGATGATTTGAATTATTTTTAAAAGTATTTTGAGGTCTAAGAATGATTGAGGATGATTGCAAATGATTAAAGTATGAATTGGTATGTTTTAAAGTGTCCTTAAGCTTAATTTTGGCTCCCTTGTATCGAAGTCTCGATACTTAGGGTCTAAGTATCTATACTTATAAACTTTGAACCTAAAAATCTATAGTAACAAGCATAAGCCTTAATACTTAGGGTGCCTTGCTCTAAGAAAATGTTGTTTTTAATCCTTGAAAGGCTTTTAAATGACTCTAGAATGCTCCCACTTCATAGTAGGATCCTCTGGAATGGTTTTAAGTGTCATATAAGAAAAAATAAAGCTTAAAACATGTGTGAAAATTGAGAAGTCTTATAGGTAATTGAATGTAGCATCTCTTGCTCGAGTTAGAAACTAGACTCAGAGTGTTGCATCTACACTATGTTTCATTCGACTACTAACTTAAGCATCAAAATGTGCCTTAGAGAGAAGTCCTCTAGTGACCACTAATCGTGTTTCTCTCTTTATAGACGTTCTAAAGTTCCCATAGTTTGAGATAAATCAGATGTTCCCTTAGAGACCATCTAGTTTATTCACTGCATCAGAAAGACCTTGTTCATGTTTGGAACACCTTCTAAGACCATATTCTTAGTTGATATGCCACATTAAGAAGACTTGGTCATGCCGAGATTGTCCTACAGAATCATCTTAAGGCTCACCTGTAACACTCTAGTAAGAAATGTTACATTCAACCATCAAAGCTAATTTTCAATTCACACTCATAATTATGAATCTTTTTTAGTTAAATATAACATTTTAATACATTCCCAAACTTAACGAAGCATTTAATCATCAACTTACTCTCTAACATCATTCAAAATAACATATACTCAACCATTATCATTCAAGTACCAAGTCATTACCAAAGGTTCAAAATGTTCAAACTTAAACATAACTCAACTTCAAGTCACTAAGCAACTACTCAAAATACACTAGACCTAACTTTAGTTCTTATGTACATGTCATACTAAAAACCATAATTTAAACATAAAAGGTAGTTATACTCTTCAAGGCCCAAGGTGATGTGATTCAAAATGAGTAGAATCTCAATCCAATCTTCTCAAGTTTAACCTTCAATCTACATTAATAACACGTTACACAATTGAATTGCTTAGGTTCCTTACCTTTCCATTTAGTATATAATTATAATTTTTGTATATCAAATTAACATTAAAGTAAAATTTAATCATTACACATAATATTAAAGTTCATAGATAACTTACCAATTCCCATTTTTAATTTAGCCTTAGTAAACTCTGGTGAACTATAGCTAGATAAGTAGAATAATAAATCAATCGCACAAAAGATTATATAAATAATGAAAGAATAAACAAAATTGCACTTTTGGTGCAATAGCTCATGTATACCAGAAGCACAAGTGTGCTATGCACATTAAGCGCAAGATGCATATTCTTAAATTCAAATGTGCGCAAACAGAATTCTTAATGGCATGCCATGTGTATCCAATTGGTTTAAACCTTGTTTATTTGGGTCATTTAATATCATAATTAATTATAGGCAAAATTTCATAATCTTAGATCATATTAGCCTTTCCAAATCACATATTAACAATCATCTAATCAATTTAAATAATTCGACTTTCAAAATAGGGCTGTCAACTTGAGTACTAGTTACTAAACTTTTTATATCTAAGTCCAAAAAAACTATAATCAAGATTCATTAACTTTTTTAGAAACTAGACTTAATAATATTTCATCCATAAAAATTTTAGTATTTAATTCCTTACCCAACAATTTTTTAAAGCTACTTCAGTGTTGTTGCCAGCAATGTTTTTTAAACCGGACTGGTGGTTGAACTGGTCAGGCTATCGGTTCACCGGTTTGACTAGTCTGATCGGTCCAACCAGTTCGAGTAAAAAATATTAAAAAATTTTAAAAATTAAAAAAATTAAAAACCCTGGTTCAATCATCGTTTTAATTGGTTCAACTACCGGTTCACAGTCTAATTAGTTCAAAGTCACTTTCCGAATCAATCCTCCAGCCAGTTCTCGATTCAACCTATTAGACCGGTTGATTTGGTTCAAACAACACTGGCTGCCAGACAACTAAGACCTTTCATCACTTAAAAATTTTTGATGAATTTTTGAAGTTAATTTTTTGTTGAGACTTGAATATGAACTTTAACCCTTTCAAGCTTTCAATATTCATACTTCCTTCACCATCTAATTTATTGTTTTTTTAATTTAAATATTATTTTAAATCATAGTTTATAAAATTTCTAACTAAATCCAAGCATGGTAAATAAGAGTTCAAAAAAGTAGGTACTTTACTTTAGCTTGAATAAGTAAGTTAAGCCTTCTTTTTCCTTCCTTCTTTCATTGTTTTCCTTTCTGTACACCACTTTTTCCATTCCCCTTCTCTTCCTCTTCATTAAGAAAGAAAATCAAAATACATATCCAATATCAATTTCATATGTTTCTACTTAAAATAAACATGAATACATGATGAAAATATGAGTTTTTCACCTTGTCTTCTCAACTACCTCTCATTCACTAAACTTTCTCTGACTTCCAACCATGGGTTATTGAATTAAGTGGTGAATCTGAGCGGGGTAGATAGGGGCTTTGGTGAAATAAAGAAATTATAAATTAATATATAATCAAATTACACTTTAGCTCCTTCAAAATGAAAGATTTTCAATCCAATTCTCTTCTAAATATAGAAATTATAAACTAATATATAATCAAATTACACTTTAGCCCCTAAAAATAAAATAAAAACTTTTGTTTAGTCCCTTCAAAAATAGTGAAATTATAAATTAATACATAATAAACTTATATTTTAATCCATAAAAAAATATAATTAAATATCGACCCCTGCTAATTTTTTTTTTAGATTTGCCCCTATTTAAATTCTAACATGTAAATTTCATTTAGAATTTCATGAGAAACAAAAGGTTTTGGGTACATTTTTTATTGATTAGATGAAAGAGATGAAACAAGATGAAAAAGAGCAAGTCTTTTTTTCCTTTGTTGCCATGGGTTAGAGAAGATGTGTACATAATTCTATATTTAAAAAAAAAAAAATCTAACACAGATAAAAACATCTACTTAGATTTGATGGTCTAAATTGAATGTTTTTTTTTTTTTTTTTTTTTTTTTTACTTAATTTAATGGTCCAAAATCATTCAAGAGTACACTAGCTTTTTCTTTTTTACTCTTAATATATCTTCTTGTTAATTGTCTATTTTACCCTTTATAATTTTTTATATTCATCCATGGTCACTTTTTGATATAATTACACTTTTAACCCTTGCACCTCTATTTCTTTACAATTTAGTCTATACATCGATTTAATAAATTAAAATATATCATTTCTAATGACTTTCTTTGATGTCCAACTACATCCTTTAATTTTTATCAATTAAATGCAATTCATTACTAGGGAAATTTTCACTAAAAATTTTCCCGAAATAGTATTATTTATGACATCAAAGATTTAGGGGTGTTATATTACCTATCAGGTCGAGATCATCTCAAACATTATCATCACTAAAGTGTATCTTTGAGAATGTTCTGCCTTAAGATCATCTTTAAGACTTTGGATGTTCATTTGCAAATCCAGACATCTTATTCGAGATCACCTCGAACATTGCCATCACTAGAGATCAGCTTTGAAGTAGTTTCACCTTTGCTTGTTGGCATCCCTCCTCTCTTTAGAACCACTTCTCTAGGTGTTATAGTGTGAGAACTTTTCCACCCTCAACATTTTGTATATAAAATTACAGTTAACTTTTTTGAATTAATATCATATTAGTATTATTTATATTAAATTTAAATTATTAATATTTTTTGGTACATTAAAAATATTACTTTAAGAGAAATAATTTCATAAATATTAAAAATAAGGATATATTAATAGAAATATGATATGATTATCTAATAATATTAAAAAGATATTATTTTGAACGAATATTAGGAAGTTATTAAAATGATGTGAAATTCATTTCGAAATAAGAAATAAGATTAATATATATTTTCCGTCAAAAGAAAATTTTTTTGGTTGTTTTTATTTTCCCATTATTTACTTTTGGTTTTCTATTAAATAAATAAATAAATAAATAAATAAATAATTTTTATTTTTGACTTGAGAGAGTTCACAGTTGACATACAGGAGAGTAGAGGAGAGAGCTGTAGGGTTTTAAACTTTACTCTTTTTTTTCTTTCCCTTCTTTTTGTGTCTTCATCTGCAACTTTTTAATCTTTCAGCAATTTCGCAAGCAAGACTAAAAAGAAAACCCTAATAGACCTTATCTCTTTTCTTCTTCATCGTCGTGGTTCATCTTCGTTTCAATCCTAGCTCACTTAAAAAATGACTAAATTGCCCTAGCTCAACAGCCAAAATTTCATGCCCGAAACTCGCTCCTTTCACCTAAATTCGCCGTCATGCGATTGCCCATTACGCTCGCTTCACTTAAGTAGGTAAAGCTCATTTCTTCTTCACTGTTCTCTATATGGGTTAAGGTCTTTTTTTCGTACAATGTAGAAGTTAACTTTTTACTGCTGTTTTTCTTTTAATTATAAGTTTGAAATGTAAACGAAGGCTTTTGCTTGTTGTTTGAAGGTGAGAGAAGGAAGCCATGGAAGGGGATGGGGTTGCTCTGGCGTGTTTGATTTCTGGGATCCTTTTTGCAATTTTGGGTTTAGCTTCATTTTCCATTCTCTGGGCTGTCAATTGGCGCCCATGGCGGATTTATAGGTATTGCATCTAATATTTCCAACGTTTAATCTTGCTACTGATATAGTTGCTAACATCATAACAGCGCTTCAATGCAGCTGCGTTTGGTTTCTGGTTTTGCAAGTGGATTGTTAAGAATGCATTGCGACTTTAATTCTACATAACTGAGATGTTTTCTGTAATTGCATTTACTTCTAATTGACAATTTGACTATGAGGCTTATTATTAACCATTTGTTTTGTTGGCTTTACTACTAATGTGGTTTACTTGTATGGCTGGTTGAATGCCACCATGTGGTTTATGATCTGACTTTTTTTATTGTTTCTGGAAATTTGAATAACTAATTCTTGCCTATTACAAAAAAAATTAGTCATTTTTATAACTTCTCTCCTTCACAAGTTGGTTGGTATATGCGAGTAAAGCCCCTCTTATGCTATGTGCTCTTTCGATGACTGTTTTCGTTCTTTTTCAGTTGGATTTTCGCCCGAAAATGGCCGAGTATTTTACAAGGACCTCAACTGGGTATGCTATGTGCTCTTTTATCTCTAGTGGCATGGGCGGTTGTTTTATCTCCAGTTGTGGTGCTTATCATGTGGGGATGCTGGCTAATCATAATATTAGGCAGAGATATTGTTGGTCTGGCAGTAATAATGGCCGGCATTGCTCTATTATTGGCATTCTATTCAATTATGCTTTGGTGGAGGACTCGATGGCAAAGCTCAAGTATGCATCTAATGACCTCTTTCTTTTTGTTTTTTTGCCCTTCAACTTTGTGATGTACGGATATCCTTTTAGAAGAACAGAGATTTTTTTAGTCATTTTATTTCTAGTCAACTCAAATTTATTTGAAGCCTTGTCGTGGTTCTTTATTTGGCACTAGTGATAGACTTTGTAATTTGTCACATCTAGTCTAAGTGCTCATCTGTCTCTGCTGAAGGAAAAAAAAAAAGTGTCCATCTGTCTAGATTTTTAAGAACATATTATGAATGAACTAACAAGTGGAGATAGAATTCCTTAGGAACAAAATCAGTATTGAGAAAAGATATTGGCTTTGATGAAGTATATTTCGAGAATGTTATATGTCTAAAGAAAGGAATGTGGCAATGACTGGTCAAGTAGATTATACTGCAAATTTTTAAGTGTCTGAGAAAGTGTTTCACAATGTTTCCTTTTCTCTTGGCCTGTGGTTGTGAGCCTTACAGGGTGTTTGGTCTACTTGGTTGTCCATTTTCCTTGTGGCATTGTCTCTTAACCTTTTTATCTTATTGTCTTGATCCCTTTTCTGCAATCCTGTTTGAGTTGGCTTCTTTGAGGCTGATAAGTATACAGTTCAACTATTTCAGCCAAATGCTTATTTATTGAAGGAAAAAGAGTGCATTAATGGTATAGAACGACTGATCTGACTAAAACCATGGACTGTATACCTTAGCTTAGTTTTAATTAGGACGGAGTAGCTTTACTGTATGCATTTATGGGTGTATTGAACAACAGAAGTTGTAGCAAAGTTTTTTCATTTATGTTTAATGCAAGATCTTGTTAGCAGGTGGAGATTTGTCTTGAAATATACATTCTCCACTTGACACCAACTGTGAGGTTTGCTATCTAAACAACATTGGACTTGTTCTTCATTTTAAACTAGAAAACTACTAAAAATGTTTTGGTGCCTTTTCGCCCAAGTTCGGGAGCAACTACTTATATGCTCTAGAATGATGAAGCTTTAGTCTTTTCAACATCAACTTTTAATTTGTGTAAAGCTGAAATCGAACTTCTGTAGTTTAGCTGAAGCTTGAAATTAGAAAAGAACTGCAATGGTAAGCTGATGCTCACTTGGGTAACTTTTTCTAACAGATAAAATGCATTTCTTCCTTTTCAAAATAGGTGTATTCCAACAGTGATTTTCAGAGAACATTGTTTCCTCATTCTTGTTGACTTAGTTCTGATTGGACCAAAAGGACACTAACTGAGCAATGATGTTATAAGTATCTATTTCTGGTAGAAGGTAAAATAAAAAAAGCTTGCAATAGGTCTGGGAAAAACAAAATTATTGTAGTTTATTAGGAGGAGAAATGGTGGAAGAGAGTATCTACCATAAGCAACATTTTTGAGGAAAGAGGTGTTGGAATTCTTTGTTGATGTTTTGATGTTCAAGGATATTATGTTTTGTTTATAGGTGTTCTTGATTTTATTTTAATTATCTTCTGTGATATCTTTCTATTAGTGATTTTTTTCCCTTTATCTCATACTGTTCTTGTTTCTGCTGTCATAGGGGCTGTTGCTTTTCTGCTTCTGCTGGCTGTTGCTCTGCTTTGTGCATATGAACTTTGTGCTGTTTATGTCACAGCTGGTTCCAGTGCGTCTGAGCGGTATTCTCCTTCTGGATTTTTCTTTGGTGTATCAGCAATTGCCTTAGCAATCAATATGCTCTTTATATGCCGCATGGTCTTCAATGGTAATTTTTTCTCTAGTGCTATCCTGATTCCTAATGAGTCATTTCATTTCTTCGTTACACATTGATGGTTTTTTTCCCTATTATCAGGACCAAACTTATAAATGATTGTACGTTGACTTTCCCTTTCATCATCTTATGTAGGAAATGGCTTGGATGTGGACGAGTATGTCCGGAGGGCTTATAAATTTGCATACTCTGATAGTATAGAAATGGGTCCTGTGTCTTGTTTACCAGAACCACCAGACCCAAACGAGTTATATCCTCGGGAGTTTAGTAGGTATAACCATTTTATTGTGTTTGCTTTTGTTACTCTGGTGTGAAATTCAGTTGGTAAACCCAGTTCATTTATTGTGTTCATTTTGATGCTTGGGTGTCTCTATTTCTCTCCATCTTTTTGCTCCTTCAATACTTATTGGTCATTTTTACTTGCATGCTTATGGCACCTGCTTACTCACATAATGACATGCATGGAAATAGGGTCACCCTCTAAAATGTTGTATCTTTGTATTTGGAATTGTATGAAATATTGCCAGATGGTAGCAGTTTCCGGTTTTTATGTACGAGTACTGAGTGATTAACATCTCTTGTTATATATCATGCTCAGTGATAGTCTTGAATGTCCATGATTCAAAATAATGTTTGTAGATACCTTGCTGTAGTAAAGTATGTTTTACATAGCAGCTTATGCCTCCTAGTATGCTTATATGTTTTCAATTTGTTAAGGTTTTTCTCCATTTCTCTTCTAAGGAATAGATGGTGTAATTGTTCAAGACTTCACTATTTTTCTGGGTACACTAAGTGAATGCTTCAAGAGCCTATTGTATTCAGTTTCAAATCTTAGTATCTTTTTATGCCTTCTTGTCAATCTATTTATTGGAAAGCTTCATGTTCTGCAAGAACTTGCTTTCATGCCATACTGTGTTTCTTGGATTTTTTTTTTCTTTTTAGGGCTTCACATCTTGGACTTCTTTACCTTGGCTCCCTTGTTGTTCTTCTTGTCTACTCTATCCTATATGGTCTGACTGCAAAGGATGCACATTGGCTTGGGGCTATTACATCTGCCGCGGTTATAATTCTTGGTATGGTTGTAAATTATTGTATTAATATTGTTTTAGCTGTTTACATTCCTGGTACAGCAATCATATCTCTATCGTGCATATTCAGTTTCTTTTATTTTTTTATCTTGTAGATTGGAACATGGGAGCATGCTTGTATGGGTTTCAGCTTCTTAAAAGTCGTGTTGTTGCACTTTTTGTTGCTGGAACTACACGGGTTTTTCTCATTTGCTTTGGAGTGCATTATTGGTTTGTTCTAAACTCCCACATGATTCTCGTAGCGATGGTTTTGTTACTGTTGCTTAAAGATAGTTGATCTCTCTCTCTCTTTAAAATTTTTTATTTATTCAGGTACTTGGGGCATTGTATTAGCTATGCAGTTGTAGCATCTGTCTTATTAGGTGCGGCGGTTTCTCGCCATTTTTCATCTACAAACCCGTTAGCTGCCCGAAGAGATGCCTTGCAGAGCACTGTGATCCGTCTGAGGGAAGGTTTTCGTAGGAAGGAGCAAAATAGTTCTTCTAGTTCATCTGATGGTTGTGGTTCAAGTGTCAAACGCAGTAGTAGTGTTGAAGGATGTCATTCCACTAACATCATCGAAGGTAGTAGTCAGAGTATGGTTCAATGCTCTGATGCTAATAATTGGAATAGCCTTGGATACATTCAGGAGGGGATAAATAGTGATAAGAGTGTAGACAGTGGAAGACCAAGTTTAGCAATGCATAACAGTTCTCATCACTCAGTTGTCCAAGAGAATGAAGTGGGAACGTTAGAGAAAAATATTGATCCCAATAGCTCTCTTATGGTTTGCTCCAGTAGTGGTCATGATAGCCAAGGTTGTGAGTCTAGTACATCAACTTCAGCAAATCAACAGATGTTGGATTTGAATTTAGCTCTTGCATTGCAAGAAAGGTTGAGTGATCCTAGGATTACATCAATGTTGAAAAGGAGGGCAAGACATGGTGATAGAGAACTGACTAGTTTATTGCAAGATAAAGGATTGGATCCTAATTTTGCCATGATGTTGAAGGAGAAGAGCTTGGATCCAACTATACTTGCATTACTTCAGAGAAGTAGCTTGGATGCAGATCGGGATCATCGAGACAATACTGATGTTACAATTGTCGATTCCAATAGTGTTGATAATGCTATGCCGAATCAAATCTCTCTGTCGGAAGAATTGAGACTCCAAGGGCTTGAAAAGTGGCTGAAGTTGTCCAGACTTGTTTTGCATCATATAGCAAGTACTCCAGAGCGAGCATGGGTACTGTTTAGTTTTGTCTTTATTATAGAAACAATCATTGTAGCAGTTTTTCGTCCAAAGACGATCAAAATTATAAATGCTACACATCAGCAAGTAAGTGGGCCTTTCTTCCCCTGGGATGTTGGTTATTTTATTTGACGCCACTTGATAGTGCCCTGATTGATGTATATGTTTAACAGCAATTCGGTAATTGTAAATAGACGTTACTCTAGAGTTATCATTGCCATAGCTGATGTGGAGATTCTGTGTATCTCTTGCAGTTTGAATTTGGCTTTGCTGTGCTGCTTTTATCTCCTGTTGTCTGTTCAATCATGGCTTTTATTCGTTCACTTCAAGGAGAGGAAACACCCTTGACACCGAAACCTCGCAGGGTATACTGCTCTTCTCAAGTTTGTACTGGATGTTCCTACATGAAATTACAGTTTGGTTTCAGATTGAATTTGATTGCTAATATGAGTATTTCCTTAATTTTGTTTGTCTCTATTATTCTCTATTATAAGGAGGTTTCCTTTGAGAATTTTTTTGTGATTTTTCTCACTTTTTAATGTGGCCTTTTGCAATTTATTGGCTCCAAAATGCAGGTTAAGATTGTAGTTATTTTCATAATTTTGCTTATTTGTTTAGTATTAAGGCATTCTCTTCTTTAATGGTTCTGTATGTTGGAATTTTTGGAATCTGCTTGTGTGTCAAATATACTGCTAGTGTTTTCCTAAAAGATGAGTAGTGTCTGTTTCCTCCTATTTGCTCTTGAAGGAACATTTTAGTGGTTCTAGAAGATGACAATGCCTAGGTGGATATTTAGTACTTCTCTTGTCCTGAGTTGCCAATATCATTGATGGAAATTTCTAGAAAAGGCTTATATGGAAATTTTGGTCCAGTAGGCCTTCTACTTTTCATATACAATGATTTCATTTGACCATGCTTTCTCATTGAGGCTAAGCATACGGGTCAGCTCCTTATCCCCGGAATCTCCTATTACTCATAGTTGGTAGTCTATTTATATTTTTCTAGGATAACTAAACGTGTTCGTAATTACACATCTTACTTAGATGGCTGACCAAATCTTCATTACTGGTGGGTAGCCATATATCTGGAGTGTTATGTTACAAGCTGCATTTTTCTATTTTTCTTGTGCATCCTTCATTCCTTTTCTTGAGTGGGCATCAATGAAATCTTGAAACAAAAGATTGTGGAACTTTTCATGTGCCACCAAAAATAAATTTTATGGTGCAGCTGCCTTCAATTTAATATTCTCCCCGTACCTTTTAATAAGTCTCTTCTGTAGCAGATTTATATTAGATTTTTTTTACTCTTTTTTCCTTTGGCTTAAGTGTTTAGCATTGTTTTTGTGGCTATTATTTTTGTAATGACATCCAATATTGGAGTACCATTTCTAGTATTAACTTCCATTAGTTTTACATAAATCCTTTCTCTCTTTTAATTATTATGGTTTTCTTGTCTGCTTTGCTCCCACCTCCCCACTTTTTCTTTTCTTTGTCCAGTATGGCTTTGTTGCTTGGCTGCTCAGCACTTCTGTCGGACTGCTGCTTTCTTTCCTAAGGTATGGTCTATTTTATCCATGAATGAAATATGTTTCAAAATTTTCAGTTAATAGTGATTTCTGCAGCATAAAAATGTGAAATGGTAATACTTTGATTTCTTATTCAAGATTTTTAGATTCAGTTGAATGACTATATTATGGTTCCAAATTCAGTTGCAATGTGCTAAATTGTAATATAATGTATGATTCTTTTTTATCAATAATATAAAGTTTATTTATTTTAATTTTCTCTGCTTCAATATCCTCTTCCTTCTCCAATTAATTTCTCTACATAAAGGTTTCTATAGTGTCAACGAGTAATTTAAAACTTCTGGGTTGTTTATCTTTCAATTTCTTTAGGATCATCCAAGTGTGAGGTTCCTTGCTTTATCTATTCTATTTTTAATTCTTTTGTGTTTTCTGACGTGTTGAAATGAAATACTAAGCTGTCACAAGTCTATATTTTGCTAAGAACCATTACCTGTCAAGTATTTGAACAGCTTTGCCTTGGTTCATTCTGTCATTGGTAGGTTAGTCAACCCCTAGTTTTGTATTTTTAGTTCATTGTGTTATGAAAGCTCCATTCAGTTGATACCTTTTTCTACTTGCTTTTTCATATTTGCTGCTTGATTTTTTATCATAAAGTACAAGCAAACGGCTAAAATCAAAGTTTTAATTAAAATGGACAAATAGTTAGAATGTAACAGCAATTTTAAGAAAAATAGTTATTAGTTTTATTGTTGTCAAGGTTTGTTTCTAGGTGTGCCTAGGGCTACACTTTCGCACTATATAGCAAAAACACCTTAAACCCTTTCAGGTGAAGCACTTTTGATAAGGTGCATTCATGGTGTGCTTAGGCATGTTTGTTTATAAGGTGGCAGGCACAAAGAAGTTTGCGTGATTGAAGTTCTCTATGATTTGTTTAATTTTGTAATGAGCTATACCTTTATATCAAACTCTACTTCTCAATTTTTGAGTATTTGACAAGTACTAGACCATAAGGAAATCATGCATATTGGTCAAGGAAAAACAAGGCAATTTTACATGTTTTGTAAGATAAACTAGACCACTCTTTGAAGTTATCAGAATTATGTATCTTAAGCTTATTGCCCACACACATACACTCAGAGGCATGTACAAATAACAGACACGTATACTTATTGAGCCTTACTTTCTTCATGCAAATATTTTTTTTGTGCCTTGAAGAAAGTACCCAAAGCAACACTTCATGGCCTTGTCAACGCTGGTTCGTCCAGATAAAAGAAGAGTCATGTATTTTTTGTTATCTAAAGCATGTTTTATCCGTAATCCTTCAAATTATTGTTTTTTTTTATTTGACTGCAAATATTACTTTTTACTTTTGGAAGGGAAAGAGGCAAGTACCCAAAGTAACAAATGAATGGATCTTTAGCTTTGCCAGAGATATGTCTTTCATGTACCTTACAGAGTTTTGTTTTTTCCCTGCACTGATTTAAGTGATGGGTAATATAAATATAAATTAATGTTTTTGATCCCCTTCCTGTTGATGGAAATATCTCTTATGGTTCCGTAGTTAATTTTTGAGGTTAATACAAAATCGATTAACTGGATATCCTAGCTCATTGTTTAGCACCTCTATTATATAATCAACATACTTGTTAAGAATGTTCCCTTCGTTGTTATCATCCCTTTTTCACGATTGGTTATTAACAATTTCTTTTATGCTATTGCTGCAATTATGACTGGTGCCAGGTTAATTGCCTGTCATGCACTAATATTTGTGTTCTTTCTGCAGCAAGTCATCAGTGCTTCTTGGATTGTCCTTGACAGTGCCTCTCATTGTAGCCTGTCTCTCTGTTGCAATTCCTATATGGATCCGCAATGGCTATCAATTTTGGGTTCCACAAGTTCAGTGTGCAGGTTTTGCCGGAAATCATCGACATTCTGGGACAAAGGAGGTTTGTTCTGCCTCTTATCTTTATTTCCTGCCAGCAACATTGTTTTAGTGCTCCTCCTTAATTCAGAGTCATCAAGCATCTTTCAACTTGCCTTCAGGATCTTTCATTTTATGGATTGGCTCTGTTATTCTTTCACAGTTTATATGACTAGATTTTTAGCTTTTGGCATACGATCAATCTATTGGTTTTCTGCTTGTAATTATTTTGGTGCAATTGTTAGGGGAAATATATATTAAGAAAAGTTTTAAACTTTAATGGGATAGGACCTCAAGTAGTGCAAACAGAAACAATGAAAGAAAATCAAAATGGTTGCTGAAAACCTGAGTAAAAGGAAAAAATTGATGTACAATTGAAGTTGGGACAGGAACACTATGTATAGTTTGGGCATCTAGACCCCCAACTAATCTATATTACTATGTATAAAGGAATGCAATGCCCTAAGGCATTCCTACATAGCGCGTGTCCCCTGTTCTTTTGCAATTATAAGATAGTGGTTAAATTTCAATTTTGATCCCACTACTTTTTTTAGATTATAATAACAGTAGTCAAGTTTCAGTTTTGATCCCTATACTGCAGTTAAATTTGAGAGTTAATCCATATACGCAATTTTTTATATAATTTGGTACCTCAACTTTTATAACATATTAGTTGGTCTAAATACTTTATTCTAATTAAGATTCTAACATGAACTATAATAATTGTTAACACTGTTAAAGTTCTCTGTTATTACAATGTCATTTTTCTGTCACATGGTTATTGAGTGTTTTCTTTTGTAATTTTAAAATGTCACATCAGCGAATTTAAGAGATGGATTTTAACGGTGTTAACAACTAGACTGAATTTTTAAATTCGAACAACTAATATAAGAATAGTAATGCTGCTTAATGTCTTGAAAATGCTGCTTATACTAGGGTTACAGAAGCTTTTAATCCTAGCTCTTGGATGCAAAAAAGCCTGCTTGCATTTCAAAGTCATTAAGTGTTCACGTGCTAGTTATATAATCACTTAATATAAATATAATTGTTGAACATATAACTAAATAACTAACAGAAAAGAATGGATAATAATTAACTTAATATAGTTTAGGGTTGGAACAAGAACAGTATTTTATGTTTTAGGGTTCTAGACTACTGAATGATAACTGAATATACTGAATATAATATGGCAGCCTAATGTGTTGAAAAGACTATTCATACTGGACTACATCAGCTATTAATCTTTAGCCCTTGGACACAAATAAATCCACTAGTTATATGGTCACCTAAAAAAATAGAAATACTTATAATTAAATATCTAACATGAAATAGCATATAATTAGATATGTAACATCAATTTCCTCAGGTTGACAAATGTCTCTCATTACTTAAATGTTAGCAGCTTCAGCATAGATTTCTGAAGCCAGCCTTCTCAATTCATCTTCTTCAATCTATTATGGTCACAAGCGGGTTGACCCAATCTCCAAAAATTGCCTCTCTCTATAGCCTTTACTTAACATCTAGTGCAGCCTTCAGTAACTTCCTGTGGAAATTGATGAACATGATCATTAATAGTTCCCTAAAAGGAAAAGAGATCCTGCATTAAATATAGGACTGACGTGCAATTTAGAAGACTGCTTTATGAGACTGGCATTAGAGCTGATTTTTTTAGCACTTTGCATGGTTGAAACTTCATTGACTTGAGTTCATGATGTGTACCTGCGTGCATTTTGGATTTATGCTCATTGGGGGGAGATTTATTACGTAATAATTTGTTATATAATTTTGCTTAAAAATTGTTATCTAAACAAATTTTATTAAAAGAAAAATTTAAAGTGCTTCCTGTAATATCCAAGATAATAAATAATAAAAAGAAAAGAGTATAAAAAGCAACTTTTTCATATAAAAATTACTTTCCCAGATTTTTCTAAGCATTGTCATTTACACATAATGTAGATTTTTCCTTTGTTACCCAAGATTTAAAGAGATAAAAATGGAAACTTCTGCCTTTTTGTCTTTCGCTCCCTTTTGAAGTTCAGTGTTCAGAACTTACGTGGCAAGACAAGAGTAGATCATTTACTTTTTGTGCCATAGTTCCTTAGATTTTGTTCTGCTTTTTTCTTGACCGTTTTTGAAGCTTTCTTACTAAATTAATCAATCTCTATTTGTATTTTCATGCTAAAGTATGGCCAAGAAGGTATCCTTTTTGAGTTTTTGTTGTTAGTTTCGTTTAGGCTGTGCTCATGTGAAGAAACATTATGTAGTTTCTATGTGTTGCTAATTTTTATCTCTTTTTTCTTTTAAGAAGTCTTCTGTTGAAAGAGATGTGATTGCTTACTCCTTCAGTATTCTAGTTACACATCTTTTTGCTCTCTGGCAGTAATTCCCAGTATTTTATTTTCTGTTCTGTTGTAACATTCATTGTTGTCCTTGTCAGGTTGTTGTTCTTACTCTTTGCATAACAGTATTCGCTGGTTCTGTACTGGCACTGGGTGCAATAGTGTCTGTGAAGCCTCTAGATGATTTAAGATACAAGGGATTGACTGGTGAACAGAATAACTTTACCTCTCCTTATGCATCATCTGCTTACCTTGGTTGGGCAATGGCATCTGCAGTTGCTTTAGCAGTTACTGGTGTGCTTCCCATCATTTCATGGTTTGCAACATACCGGTTCTCTCTCTCCTCTGCTATATGTGTCAGTATTTTCTCAGGTACATTTTCTTTATTTTATACTCTCTACTTTTGGCTCATCAATTGAAGCTGTTTTTGTTTGAGTCCAGTAAAGAAGTATTTCATCCATTTCTAGAGGCTGTCATTCGATCTTACTTTTTTCTGCTGCTGTTTTGTTAGTTGTACTCGTCGCATTTTGTGGTGCCTCCTATTTGAAAATTGTGAAGTCTAGGGATGACCAAGTTCCTACAGCTGGTGATTTTCTTGCTGCCTTTCTTCCACTGGTGTGCATTCCAGCACTGCTATCTCTTTGCTCTGGATTACTTAAATGGTTTGTAGTCTTCCTGAATTTAGCAAATAATGAATGCTTAAATCCCAATATGATGTATTGTTTACATGATCTGTTTTTTACTTATTGTCGACCATTATTTTTCATTATGCAATTCATGTTATTATGCAGGAAAGATGATGGTTGGAAACTTTCTCGTGGTGTATATGTATTTGTTACTATTGGTCTTCTTCTTCTGCTTGCTGCAATTTCAGCTGTTATTGTTGTAATTAAGCCATGGACAGTAAGTGAGGCTTATTTGAGTGTCCTTGATTTAGCTTACTCTTTTATAGCTATTTCCCTATCTAATCTGTTGTCTTTCTTGAGTCACAAACAGATTGGGGCAGCATTTCTGTTATTACTTCTCTTGATTGTACTAGCTATTGGGGTTATCCACCACTGGGCATCAAACAATTTCTATTTAACCAGGACTCAAATGTTCTTGGTTTGCTTCCTTGCTTTTCTTTTGGGTTTGGCAGCCTTTTTTGTTGGTTGGTTTCAAGGTGAACGTAACCACCCTTCTACCTATTTTACTTTTTGGTGTTTTATTTGTGAAAATCTTATGTCGTTTTGATGCATAACTTTATATAACTCATGCTATTGGTATCATTACATCTTATCTTTATTTCAGATAAACCTTTTATTGGAGCATCTGTTGGTTATTTTTCATTTCTGTTTCTGCTTGCTGGGAGAGCTCTGACGGTGAGCTATGTTCTATTATCTTGATAAAATGTTTGTATTATTCTCTTTCTACTTCATTTGTTCAACAAAAATGCTCCTTCTCTGTAGGTTCTTCTTTCACCTCCAATTGTTGTTTATTCTCCACGAGTGCTTCCTGTATATGTTTATGATGCTCATGCAGATTGTGGAAAGAATGTCAGGTTTGTTAAGATAGAATATTCTGTCTGATAGATTTCCAATTTATCTTCAATCACATTTGTTTATTTATTATATGGTTTTGGTATTGTTAGCTTCTATGATGAATCTAAATGTTTAGTCATGCATTGACATGAAATTTTGGCAATCTGTTGCCTATAGTGCCGCATTTCTTGTCTTGTATGGAATTGCACTTGCAACTGAAGGATGGGGTGTTGTAGCTAGCTTGGCAATCTATCCACCATATGCTGGTGCTGCTGTATCTGCTGTAACCCTTGTTGTAGCCTTTGGCTTTGCTGTTTCTCGTCCATGCTTAACTCTGAAGGTGTGAGTCCTGTCTGATCTGTCAATGTGCTTGTCATTGCAACTTGGAGCTACACTTTTTGGGCATGTTGCTTGAAAGAAGTTTCAGTTTTTCTCTTTAAATTGACATGCATGTTAACTTTATGTCATTTGTTATTTCTACCAGATGATGGAAGATGCAGTTCATTTTCTCAGCAAAGATACTGTTGTCCAAGCAATTTCTAGATCTGCTACTAAGGTATGTGGGGATGTTTCTACAAATAGGTTTCAAATCTCAAAGTGATGTTTTTTTCTTTTATTTCTTGTTGAAATTTTCAGTTCTGCTGTTCTGGGAAGTTAAATATATTTTTCCATGAAGTTGTAGCCATTTTCTAAATGGTTGTTAATGTTTGATTTTGTAATTTCATTTTCTTGTTTTTCCAAAAGTATTTGTTCCACTCCCTTGTTGGTGGTAGATGCATAAAACTTCCTTAATGTTTATTTTCTTGAATTTTTGCCTTAAGGGATTAATCATTTTTAATGCTCTTTATCACTGATTCCAGTCCATTCCATTCCATTCGTTCTTTCTTTTTTTGTTGTTTCCATTTTATATCAGAATAGT
Source organism: Gossypium sturtianum (assembly GCA_025698515.1). Taxonomy (NCBI): domain Eukaryota; kingdom Viridiplantae; phylum Streptophyta; class Magnoliopsida; order Malvales; family Malvaceae; genus Gossypium; species Gossypium sturtianum. The sequence continues at coordinate 4,271,102 of CM046944.1, read as the reverse complement.
CTGATCAGGAAAATCTTCTTTGTGATTTTTTTTAAAAAAATTTCTTTTCTCATGATTAAGTTATTGTTATGTATGCAAGCAGACAAGAAATGCTTTATCGGGAACATATTCCGCTCCCCAGAGGTCTGCTAGTTCAGCAGCTCTTTTGGTAGGAGACCCTGCTGCTACACTCGATAAGGGAGGGAACTTTGTGCTTCCTAGAGACGATGTCATGAAATTGAGAGATCGCCTGAGAAATGAGGAACTAGTTGCTGGATCGTTCTTCCATAGAATGAGATATCATAGGGGGTTTAGGCGTGAACCAATCAATGATGTGGATTATAGAAGAGAAATGTGCGCTCATGCACGAATTTTAGCTTTGGAAGAGGCTATTGATACTGAATGGGTCTACATGTGGGATAAATTTGGTGGTTATTTACTGCTCTTGCTTGGTTTAACTGCTAAGGCAGAACGAGTACAGGTTTGTCATTCCCTTATGTGCTTTTCATGTGTGATGGTATATGATTTAAAAATTTAATGATTGTTTTATAACTATGTGGCAGGATGAGGTGCGCTTGAACCTTTTCCTTGACAGTATAGGGTTCTCGGATCTAAGTGCCAAGAAAATCAAGAAATGGATGCCAGAAGACCGTAGACAGTTTGAGATCATCCAGGAAAGGTAGCAACTGTGGGACACTTTTCATATTTTGTTTTCACTCGAGGTACCATTTTCCAACATTTCTACTGTGTTTTAAAATCCTCTCATTTTGGATTTATAGTTATATAAGAGAGAAGGAGATGGAAGAGGAAATCTTGATGCAGAGGCGTGAAGAGGAGGGGAGAGGTAAAGAGAGAAGAAAAGCCCTTCTGGAGAAGGAAGAACGTAAATGGAAGGAGATTGAAGCTTCCCTCATTTCTTCTATTCCTAATGCTGGCAGCCGGGAGGCAGCAGCAATGGCTGCTGCAGTGCGTGCAGTAGGAGGTGATTCTGTTCTTGAGGATTCTTTTGCACGTGAGAGAGTTTCAAGCATTGCGCGTAGGATTCGTACAGCTCAATTAGCACGTAGAGCAGTTCAGGTTGAGTTTTCTTGTTATTTGCTCTTTTAAATGTTTAAAAATAGCATTTGGTCCTTGATAGTTTGCAACAAATACTTTCCCATTAGTAAATATTAGTTGAGAAATGCTTATACCTAATAACTGTTAATTCCTAGTTCAAAAATATATTTAGGTTAGTTCATTTCAAAATATAATAGTTTAGCAATGTGATTGCATTTTGCCATTTATGTTATGCTCTGGTAATTTTCTACTACCCATAAAGGAAAAACAATAAGTTGAAGTATTAAATCTTTTTGCTTCTACTTAGAATTAGTTCCTGATGTTCAACTGATGTATTTCATGATAATGAAGGTAAGCGGGTAAATTTTGAGCCTGTTGGTTTGTGTTTCTACATTGTTGTTTAAGTGTTCAAATTTATTTGCATGGTCCTGTATGCCATGCATACTATTCTAAGGCAATTTTGTACTCATAAAATCAAATAGAGAATCAATAATCTGTTATAAATTTTACTTCTTTTTAACCTTGCTATACTAAGTCTATTTGTCTGACATCTCATGTTTGTTTCCTCCTGGACTTCATTTTTTTGTTTTCCTTTTCAAGAAAAAGAACAGTTCAAAATGTACTAAAGCATGCACTTTTTGAGGTAAATGTTTATGGTTAATATTACCGGATATTAAAGATTTTATGATACTATAGTGTACCTTCAGGTCTATAGTTCATGTGTGTATGTGCCTACTGTAATTTGTGATTTTCATTCATTTGAAAGACATAATTACAAAATTATTAAGAAGGTGCCTACTGTACTTTTCCTTACTTCGTGTTATACTGGTTTTGTAATGTATCATTAGTAATAGTACCATTGAGATCCTTGCTTTTGGATATAATTATTTCTTAATTTTGTAAAAACATAAATGTTATTGACAGACGGGACTATCTGGTGCTGTTTGCATTCTTGATGATGAGCCTACAACAAGTGGCAGACACTGTGGTCAAATTGATCCAAGCATGTGTCAAAGTCAAAAGGTCAGCTTTTCGGTTGCAGTAATGATCCAACCGGAATCTGGTCCTGTTTGTCTATTAGGGACTGAGTTCCAGAAAAACGTCTGCTGGGAAATTTTGGTGGCGGGTTCTGAACAAGGTATTGAGGCTGGACAAGTTGGACTTAGATTGATTACTAAGGGTGACAGACAGACAACTGTTGCAAAGGAGTGGAGCATCAGCGCGACAAGTATTGCTGATGGAAGGTTTGAGATTTTTCTTTTAGTAGAGAAAATTTCTGATCTGTTTTTTCGCTCCAAACTTTCTTGCTCAATACATTATGATCCTTATATATATGAATTTATTTTTCATTTATGCTATCACATTTTTCTTTAAAAAGGGTGTGGAGTTGGGAAAATATTTTTCTCTTTACCTGTGCTTTCATCTACTGCCTAAGTATTTCCCCTTTGACATTCAAGTTTTACCTGGATTGTGATTGCTTTACAGGTGGCATACTGTGACAATGACCATTGATGCTGATATAGGGGAGGCAACTTGTTATTTAGATGGTGGTTTTGATGGCTATCAAACTAGCTTACCTTTGTTTGTGGGTACTAGCATTTGGGAACAAGGGACTGAGGTTTGGGTTGGTGTTAGGCCTCCTATTGATATGGATGCATTTGGGAGGTCTGACAGTGAAGGAGCAGAGTCTAAGATGCATATAATGGATGTTTTCCTCTGGGGAAGGTGCTTAAATGAAGATGAGGTTGCTTCTCTTCATACTTCTATTTGCTCAACTGAGTTTAACTTGATTGATTTCCCAGAGGACAACTGGCATTGGGCAGATTCACCCCCAAGGGTATGGTTCTAGTGTGTTAAAATTCTGTATCTGAGCAAAATATATGTAACTTAAACCTGTTTATTATTTCTTCAGGTTGATGAGTGGGATAGTGACCCTGCTGATGTTGACCTATATGATAGAGATGATGTAGATTGGGATGGTCAGTATTCAAGTGGTAGGAAAAGGAGGTCAGAACGCGAAGGTTTTGTTGTTCATGTGGATTCTTTTGCGAGAAGGTATAGGAAACCTAGGATTGAAACACAAGAAGAAATTAATCAGCGGATGCTCTCTGTTGAGTTGGCTGTCAAAGAAGCCCTCTCTGCTCGAGGTGAAATGCATTTTACTGACAATGAGTTCCCTCCAAATGATCAGTCACTTTTTATAGATTCAAGGAATCCTCCTTCAAAGTTGCAGGTATTTTCCTCACTAATCCATTGGTGTTTCTTATTGTTGTTTTCATTATTATTATTATCACCTTGTCTTTGCTTTCTAACCTAGGTTGTTTCGGAGTGGATGAGACCTGCTGAAATTGTTAAAGGTCATCTGGATTCTCGTCCATGCTTATTTTCTGGGGCTGCAAATCCTTCTGATGTTTGTCAGGTTTACTCTTTTATGACCTTATATTTCCATAATGTTGTCTTTTGTCCCATCATTTTCTGCTGAATTTCTGTTGTAGAGTTTACTTAGTGGTTCAGCTCTTTGTAATTTCTCTTTGCCTGCCAATTAATAGGGTCGATTGGGCGATTGTTGGTTTTTGAGTGCTGTCGCTGTTTTGACGGAGGTTTCGCAAATATCTGAAGTGATAATTACTCCAGAGTACAATGAGGAGGGAATCTACACTGTTCGCTTCTGTATTCAGGTAATGTTCTAGTTGGTCATATTTCGTTATTGAATTTGTGCACAGCTTGCAATGCATGAGTAGCTGGAAATTGAAGGAAAACTATTGGGATTCCGTCTTTCAAATCATTAAAGTACTCCGGCTTTATTGGCAACCCTGTCAGACTCAGACGGTAAAGGAACTGGGATGTCACTCCGGCACAATTGGTTTTAATTCCATTTTCAAATGTCCTTGAAGCAGAACAGCTTAAGGGCCTAGGATTTTAAAGCAATAATCTGATCTGAGAAGGAAACTGAATAAAATAAAAAGGAAGCAGAAAGAAAAGAAACCTAAGCTTGACACTTAAAGGTTTCTTCCATGTATCAATGAACCAAGAAGAAAGAATACCGAGGGTCACACCTAGGGTTCCTTCCATGTATCAAACAACCAAGAAGAAAGAATACTGTCACACCTAGGGTTCCTTAGGAGTCTCAGGAAGGGTGATTGCTTCAGCCAATTGTGAAAGAACTATTGTTTAGGAAAAAGAACAATACCAAACCCTAATGTAATTGTGAAAAACACCAAATACAACCCTAGATCTATGAAGTATTACTATAATGTCCAGTAAATACAGGTGTAGCAAAATAAATTCTTGAGTAAGCTGACCATTCAATCAGCTTATTTCATTCTGCATGTAGAAAGAAATTTCAATCTCTTTCTGGTATAATTACCTGACATTTGACCAGATCTTATACACTATTGGATTCTTAGTGCTGCCTGTGGTTTTTTGATTTAGTTGCTACTGATTTTTGTTTTATAGTATTGATATTTCTTGTCAACATATAATTAGCATGTTGATCCTTGGCATACACTGGTTATGAACACTCTACAGGGTGAGTGGGTCCCTGTTGTTGTTGATGATTGGATTCCATGTGAATCTCCCGGCAAGCCAGCATTTGCTACCAGCAGGAAGGGTAATGAACTATGGGTTTCTATATTGGAGAAGGCATATGCAAAACTGCATGGTTCTTATGAGGCACTAGAAGGTGGTCTCGTTCAGGATGCACTTGTTGATCTCACTGGAGGTGCTGGGGAGGAGATTGACATGAGAAGTCCCCAGGCCCAGATAGACCTTGCCAGTGGTAGACTATGGTCTCAATTGTTGCGGTTTAAACAAGAAGGATTTCTTCTTGGTGCTGGAAGTCCATCAGGCTCTGATGTGCATGTTTCTTCCAGTGGCATTGTGCAAGGACATGCATACTCATTACTGCAGGTATACTGGAATGCAACCTCTCAATTTGCTCTGCATATGATAGTAACTGTTAAAGAAATGTTGGAACAGGTTATCAATCTTATTAATTTCTTATCCAGGTGAGAGAGGTGGATGGGCACAAACTTGTTCAAATTCGAAACCCTTGGGCTAATGAAGTTGAATGGAATGGTCCCTGGTCTGATTCATCTTCAGAATGGACAGATAGGATGAGGCACAAGCTGAAGCATGTTCCTCAGGTAGGCACCTTTTGCTTACTTTGGCATGAATTATTGGATAAATGCATTTATCTAAACCTAGTGTTTTTTTTTTTTTTTTTTTTTCAAATGGGTTTCATTTTATGACTTATTTGTTTCCTTTTGAACAGTCAAAAGACGGTATATTCTGGATGTCATGGCAAGATTTTCAAATTCACTTCAGATCGATTTATGTATGTCGAGTCTATCCTCCTGAGATGCGATATTCTGTTCATGGACAATGGCGTGGTTACAGTGCTGGTGGTTGTCAAGATTATAATTCATGGCATCAAAATCCCCAATTCAGATTGAGGGCAAGTGGTCCAGATGCTTCATATCCAATTCATGTATTCATCACCTTAACTCAGGTATGCAATGCATGAATCTTCATTGAGTTTATTACCTCTTCTCTACTTGCAAGAAATTTCTGATTTTTAGTGGCATTAACTGTTCAGGGTGTTAGCTTCTCAAGAACGGCAGCTGGTTTTAGAAATTATCAATCTAGTCATGATTCACAGATGTTCTACATTGGAATGAGGATCCTCAAAACCCGTGGTCGTCGTGCTGCTTACAACATTTACCTACATGAATCAGTTGGTGGTACAGATTATGTTAATTCTCGAGAAATATCTTGTGAAATGGTTTTAGAGCCTGAACCAAAGGGTTACACAATAGTGCCTACAACCATACATCCCGGGGAAGAAGCACCATTTGTCCTTTCTGTATTCACAAAAGCATCTGTAATCTTGGAACCTTTGTAGTTAGCAGTGGTGGATTCTCCAGTCTGCTTGTCTTTCTGGCTGAGGGTGTGCTGGTAAAACTTTTGGGTGCTTGGGTTGTCCGGAACCTGTGTGCACCTGTGGGGCAGGTCTCATTGGACCAAATCAGGCGGAAGATAGTAGGTAATTCAACACTTGTTTTTGGATTTTTGGGGAACAGTGCTTTTTTTGTGTGTGGATGGAAGTCGGTCTCAAAAGAAGCAAAACTTATACTGAAGTGTCTTGTGTAGCAGTTAAAAGTGCCACGGGGCTCTCAGCTGCAAGGATGGCCAAGGAGTTAGCAGTTGATTCGAGTTGAGTATCAACCACCGAAAGCTTAATGTTCATTCTCAATCTGGAAGATGTGATTCCTGTACGAACCTGAACTCCTTTGATTTGGACACAAGGAGTGGAGCTTGGATATGATTTGATACAGCTTTGTATTTTCCTGGTGGAGAATGGATGAGATTCGGTGGGTTCTCATTCTGATTGATTATTAACTAACTGTACATTTGTAGGTATTTGTGAGTGGGTGAGAGAAGAGTATAGGTCCATTCTTGTAAATAAATGAAGTTGAAAAGAATAGAAAAAAATAATTACCAAGTAATTAGGGAAAGTAGAAAAGCAGAGCAGCTGTAAAGAGGTTCCAGTTTCAGCTGCAGTTTTGAAGTCCTCTTTTATTTATATATAATATTACTTTAATGTGCCATCCTTCCTTTGATTCTGATCTAATTATTTGTTGGGTTTTACGGATCTCATGCTTTTAATTAGCATTTGTTGGAATGGGAAAATGGAAGCGAAGCTAATCCCATTTGTGTCCCCTTGATTCGAAATGAAATTATGTTTGTAAGAACGTGATACTTTGGGATTTATTTTCAATGCAAATTGGCTTGACTTGTTCTTGTTAAGATGGTTTTATGCTTATCCGTTGTCAAATATCGTATGGATATGTTCCGACAAGCTTTGCCTGTAACCTTGGTGCAAGTGCAATCGTGAGTTGGGAATGCTAACAAGGGTTTTCAGAATTTGGATTAGATAAAACTGCAAGGGAGTAACTGATTCCAAATTTGATCACAATTTGCCAGCTACAAAAGCAAAACATAAGGTAAAACCCCATCTTTTTTGGCTGTTTCTTTTCAACAATGGCACCATATGTAAGAAATGAAAAAAAAAGAAAAGAAAAGCTGTATCAGTATTCGTCTCCCCAGGCCAAGGCAGACCACCTGAGTGGATTCATTTGTATCAATCAATCAATCTCTTTCAGAATCACTTTCCATACTTCCCATGGCCTTCAATCCTCTTGGTTTCTGAATTACAGAAAGCAAACAAATGGGCACCGTCTATAATACTGATTAAAGAGCAAAAGAAAGATGGGTGTGAAAGCCAGAAGTGGTTACCTTCTTTGAAGTTTTCTTCTCCCTGACTTGATACCTCTCCTGGCACAGGTCTGATAGCCATGTCCCTGGGCTCACCAACTACACCACCCAACCCAACAAATGAGAAGCAATCTTAGCAATTTAAAAAAGAAAAAGAAGAGAAGACTTGACTGACGAGAATGCTTCTCTGGATCAACTTTGCCCTTTTCTTTGGCCTTTGAGGAAGCTTACATCCCTTCATAGCCATGAAATCTTGTTCTTTTTCTTTATTAGATAATGTGGTGAACAATCTGGGCCACACAGTCCCTTTATCTTCCTTAACATGGTGGTGATCCATCAAAACCTTGGTATTATTGTCTTCCAACACTAAGGAACCCGATCCCCTTGTTGCATAGTACCTATCTTCCTTCTCCGGAGATGTCAATGCCGATCTTGACTTATTTGTTCCCAAATCCGAATTCCTGTTAAACCAAACCCCAGATCTATGATTACACTTCTAAACTAATAATAAACTAGTTCTGGGTAATCAAGCAAACAAACAAAATCCTTTCCTTACATTTTGAGACGATTGGCAACAGGCGAGGAGCCCATCTTCTTGTTGGGCAGAGGTAATGAGTGCGGTGTGGTAGAGGTGCCGCCGCCGCCGCCGCTGTTGCCAAACTGGTGCTGCTGCTGTTTTTTAAGTTTGTTGAAACATCTTAGCCTCTTTCTGTTTCCCCATTGCAACACGAAATCTTTCTCCATTTTCCCACCTTGCATTTCCATTCACTTTCTTCTCCCCAAGATCTGCCAACCAATGTATCGCTTCAGCAAAAGCATTTATGATTTCTCATCCTGGACTGCCTCTCTCTCTCAACTCCAAAACTATAACTAATCAACTACGGCGCTTTTGTTTTTATGTTCTCTTCCCCAAAACACCCACCCACCCGCTCACTTCTCTCTTCTCTCTTCTCTCTTCTCTCTTCTTCTTACGCCCTATTTTCCCTTTCGCCTTCTTATAGTAATATCCTTTTTAAGTTTTTATTTTGCCTACACTACATGCATATACCCCACCCAACCCTAAATCACTTCCATTTACTCACTAATCCTTTTCATTTTTCACCCAATTTTTTTAGTAGTTTTATATTTACATATTCAACTAATTCAATTATAATTTAAAAAAAAAAACAGTCTTTTTTTATTAAAAAAATAAAAAAAATTAAAATTAAAATATTTTTTATAAAAATATAAAAAATGAAGCCAAAGAAGAAGAGAAGCAAAGTGAAAGCGCTTTTGCAACGTGAAAAGCAGTAGCAGTTGAGAAATTGGAAGTGATGGCTCATGCCATTCTCCTCCAAAGACCAAAAGTTTGTGAGTATTCCATTACCACTTCCAAGAAGAAGAGAATGGTTTTTTTATTTATAAACGAAACTGCTGTAATGCTTCAAAATAACAAAACTGCTTGCCTGCCTTCTAAATCTTCACAATTCACTTCAAACCTATTATATGTCTGCCATTTTCTATTACTGATTTGAGGTATGGACTATTTCATAAGAAAAACCAAATTAGTGGGTTAAATGTCTTAACTTTAGATTTTAGGATTAAAATGATGAAAGGGGCCTTATAGGGTCATATTAGACCACAAGCAAAATAGCAAAATGCCCATAACTCACTTTTAGAGGAGGGAACAATTATTTTTTTGAATCTCCAACTTTATAAAAAAATCATTTTAGCCCTCAATTTAATTTTTTTGTTTCTTTCAACCCTTAAACTTATGCTTTTTTTTTTCAAATTAACCCAAAACAGATAAAAAAGTTAACAGTTAATTAATTTTTTTTAAAATAATTAAAAAAACAATTAAAATTATTTTGAAAATTTTGTAAAAATTTCAAAAATTATTACAATTATTTAAAAATTCATAAAATTATTAAAAAATTCATAAAAAATATTACAAATTATAAATTTCTTCCGAGATTAATTTTTAAAAATTCAAAAAAAATATATCAAAATTTATAATTTTCTTCCATGATTTATTTTTTTTCTTTTCTGCTAATTATTTTCTTAACATTATACAAACTATAAGTTTTCTCTTTTCCATTGATTATTGCAACTAAAATATTAAATCCCAAGAAAAAAATAGAAATGAATAACCAATTGGCTTTTTTGAAGGTTTTAGTTTGGGTTTGAGGAAATCTAAATTGAGAAACGTGAAATGAAGACAAGGAGCATCACTTTGGGGGCTTCCAATTGGTGGAGGCCGAATGGCGTCTGCAGCGCCTTGGAAGGGCAGTGGCTAGGGTTAGGAGAAGAGAGAAAGATGGGTGAAAGAGAAAGTACAAGAAAAAAATTAAAGAAGGGAGGAAAGAAAGGTGACGGAAAGGAAAAGAAAGAATTAAAAAATAAATTATTTAATTATAACTTATATATTTTTTAAAAAATGAGTATTTTTTTAATACTTTATTTTTATTTAATATTTAGAAGAAAACAAATATTTGAAAAAGATGAAAATAATTAAACATATAATTTATAATATATTTATTTTTAAAAAAATTATAATATTATTTATTTTTACAAAAATTTTAAAATAGTTTTAATAATTTTCTATGTTTGGAATTTTTAAAATATTTTTTTGAATTTAAAAAAAAAAGTAATTGTTTGATGTGGCATAGATAAACAAAGTTAACGACTATTAACTTTTTCGTCCATTTGAGGTTAATTTGACAAAAAAAATATAAATTCAATGGTTAAAAAAGAAAAAAATTAAATAAATGGTTAAAATAATTTTTTTTTATAAAATTAGAGGACCAAATAGGACATTATAACTGATTTTTTAACTCTCCATTTTACGCACATTAGTTGAAATTCCATTTCTCTCTCAAAATTCTCTCAATCTTTGGTTGAATTCCATCAATCTAAGGTTGGTAAGTTTGATTTTAAATGATATCTTCATCAATCAACAGCGTTTTAATCTGGATTTTAGTTGAGTTTTAGGGTGGGTTTGGATGGGCGGTGCGTTTACCTGCGGTTAGTGTAAAAACAGTGGTGACGGTGAGATTAGATACTGTAGCGATACTGTAGCGTGAGACAAAAAGTAAGTTAAACGCACCGCACCGCACTCAATCGCCCATCCAAACCCACCCTTAGAAAAGAGAAGTTGTCTTGTTTTACCAAATGCATCATTAATCGTTGTTTTAGAATTTTTGTGTGTTAATTTAACTTGATTCCTCGATTTAATTGTGTTTGTGAAACAAAAGAACTAGTCAAAATTTCAAAGGTGAAATAGAAAATGAAGGTGTCAAAAGAATATGCTCTCTAATTTTTGACTCACTCTATGCTTTTGCCTAAATTAATTGTGCAAAGGTTTATTTTTGCTAATTGTGTTAATTAATTTGCTCTAATTGGTTGTTGAAGTTATGATATGTATGTGTGCTTGATTATGTGGAAGTGCGATGTTTTGAATGTTGATATGATGATTAAATGAGTTATTTGATGGGCATAAGTTGGTGAATTTAATGTTAATGATATTATTAAATTGTTTATTGCGAAGGAAATATTATGTATTAATCTTAATAGCCCTATTAGATGACCTGGAAAGGTTTTCGGGTATAGTTGGCATAACATAGGATATATAGAGCTCTATAAAGATTTTGTATATGCGTCAGTCAGCCACCCATGAGGGTTCGTCGTTCATTCGTTTTCCGTTTCATTTGGGTTATGGGTTTGCCATGCTTTTCTAGGATCCATCGAAAATTTAGGATACAAAAATTCCTTATTCATTTAGCCTCTCATGATTTTTCTAATTTTACAAAAATATAATTAAAACCCTACATAGAGATGAAAGTTCATGATCTAATTATAGGGAGAGAGAAAGGGAGGGAGAGGGAGAGGGAGAGATTAGATGGGCTCATTTGTAAGTGTTAATGGACCTTTAACCAACTCATATAAATTAACCAACACAATAACCAATTTTTTATTCCCAAAATATTGTTTATATAAAATAAAATAATTTCTTAATTAAATTATTTTCTCAACTTAATTCTAATTCTGTTAAAGTCATGATGACTTTACCGTACTACAATCTATGAGTAAATAAATTTGATTATCTTGTTCAATAAGTCTATGATAACTAATTAATTTAATTTCTACTTCGAACTTCAATTATTCAATTACAATCAATTAAATAATAATTTGAAGAAATTAATTTAATCTCTAAGTAATCTCTTATTAATAGCGAGAAAATACATTCACTGCGGATGGTGATACATGCGATCTAATTCTTTAATTCGTCATTTTTATTTGTTCATCTTATCTATTCAAATGCAAACCATCAAGGTTGTATTGAATTAGTGGGGAGAATGATTAGACATATATAATTAGGGATCAAATAATTTGTAATTAAGTTCCCACTCTTCGTGTACTGATTACAACATTATTTAGCTATGGAGTCATTTCACTAAAGTATCATGGCTAATCTTTTCTTATTATATATCACCACGAAAACTACTTATCAAGTGCTCATCTAATGACCTTGTCATATGTATGTTACCCTCATAGGATATCCTTAATGTCTATGAGTTAAATCTATTCAATCAATCTGATCATATTTTATCTCATGATAAACATTACATATTCCTTTATGAAAAAGTCAATTACTCATACATAGTAATTAATCATTTGTCCTAGACGAATGACCTATAGTCACATTACATTTTCATCTATCATGTAATGCTAATGAGAGGATATCATTTACCATTTACTTGAGTTATGAATTACACTATTGCAAGTAAAGCTATATCATGTAGAAGTCTTATACCCAATATATCAGCTTTCGTTCTAGTACCAATTGAACTCAAACTTTCAGTCCATCAAAGTACATGAGTAACACACTTATAATCCATCACTTACTCAAGATTGAGGTAAGCAACGGTATGAGCGTCACAAGTGAATGAATCCATAAACAGATCTAGGATTCATTCTACTTGGGTCTCATCCGATGTGTTGTCAGTCCAGACAATCATGCTATGTTTTTATCTTCTGAGAGTCATTCGCTCTGATACCCAAGACAATATATTTCCTCATTAGACTTGATAGATTGCATAATAGTCTTTTAATCGATTTTCTCAATTCTGATTAGATTATGGACCATTTAGATTACCTGCTAATATAAGTTATTTTCTCGCATTACGATTCGACCACATAATGCAGCTTAATATTAGTTAAACAATAGCTAATTAGAGAGCCAATATTTGCTGGTTCATTTTACTTTGCGTGCAAAAACCATTGAGGATAAATACAAATGATAATAATGTGAATGATGAAAATTTATTAAACCATCTGTTCAAAAAAATACAAGTATATTACAACAGAAAACTACACTAAGGGCATTAGATCCAAAACAGAAAGAGTTGTGGATTCAAGTTAGATACTAAATGCATCTGAACTATCTCCTATATGGTATTGAAATTTCGATAAAGACATGCGCACTAAGTAAAAGGGAAGAGTAATACCATAAAATCTATTTCATACCACTTGTATGTCATTTGACCAATATGGATAGCTAAATAATTGATCTCTGCTTCAACCCTTATGACCTTTGATTGTGTCTTGAAGTATAATTTTAATGTTAGTTATTTTAGAATGTTACCAATGATCATAAATGATTCAATCTAATGAGACATATTTTTAAGAAAATAGTTATTTAGTTATAACGGAAGTTTAAAATTTTACACCATTACCAATTTAAATGGTTAAGAAAATTTTACATAAATTGGGTCACATAATTAAACTAAAAGTTTGTTAATTTTAATTTTGCATATATTATAGTTTGTCAATTATTTATTTAATAACCATCACGTCATTTTTATTGTTTCTCCATTTATCATATATATTTTTTAATTTTTTTTGGTCAACTTTTCTTTATTTTTATTAAAACTATTTGTCGCTGTCATATGTGTATATATTCTAGTTTTTTTAAATATATATATATATATATATATATATTCCAAATTAAATCAGCATGTCATAATTTAAATATATTTTTATATTCAATTTTCATTTTCTATGTGTCTTGTATTGTTTTTATTTTTTTAATAAAAGAATTTTATTGTTACATTAGTTCATAGATATATTAATATTAAAATTCTGTAAAACTTAGTAATGCAACCAGTTTACTTAAATGTTACTCAAATTTATCTTGATTTATTTATTACAGTTGGAAAAAATTAATTGGTAAATAAAATAATAATTATATTGGTCTACTAAATAATCTCATGGGACAACAAAAGCCACAAGTTGTGATGCTAAAATGAAACCTCGGCCATTGGTTCAGTTTACTAAATAAATTAGAAATGAGAGCCAACAAAAAGAATTGTATGTTATTGTATTCCATTATATGGCTTCCCACAAACAATATGCTCACTAGATTCATCCATGTAAGCAACAAATGAATAAGAAGCTGCCTGCATATGCATATATAGACAAATATATGTATGTGTATTAGAAGAAAAGGTTATTATAGAGGAGCACCAAATTCTGTAACAGTCTTAACATTGAACTGATGTTGGTTTGGTACCTCAGTAGAGACGGTGACGATAGTTTTTTCTATGGGAAGTGGGTGAGAAAGCTGAAGAGGGTCCAAGGAATCAACTATATCTCGCATGAGAGGCCTTGCTTTGGGGTTCCGGTTGAGGCAGTGATAAGCTAGCATGGCAGCTTTGTGAAAGGCTTTGATGGGGAAATCTCCTTGTAATCTAGGATCTACTATGTTCAGTAACTTCTTCTTCTCTTTAAGTAGAGGAAGAGCCCAATCTGTAAGGTTTTGTTCGCGGGCTGGCCGTGATTTGTCCAGAGATTTCCTTCCTGTAAGCAGTTCCAGAAGGACAACACCGAAGCTGTACACATCGCTGCGAGGACTCAAATGTCCTGCACAAAATTAAAGCTTCATAAATAAATAAATATCCATTATTAATGCATAATAAGCAGTAAGAAGAAGTTACCAGTCATGATGTACTCAGGTGCTGCATATCCATATGTACCCATTATGCGAGTCGAGACGTGAGATTTGTCTCCCTCGGGTCCATCTTTCGCTAGGCCAAAATCAGAGAGCTTGGCGTTGTAATCCTGTTTATTCAAACCAAACCGAATCATGAATATTGCAAGCAAAATGCTCTAGCAGAAATAACCAGACAAGCGATTCAAAAAGATCAGGAAGAAAAAAAGAAGACTAGTAACCAGGTCAAGTAGAATATTAGAAGTCTTAAAATCGCGGTAGATGACGGGTTTGTCTGCTTCATGGAGAAAGGCGAGTCCTTTTGCAGCACCCAATGCGATTTTCATTCTAGTTGACCACGGAAGGGGAAGCAATACTCCTGTAACAAAGGATTTTTCATTGCCTAAACGTTTAAAATAAGTAAAACTGCAGGCATGCTATGTGTGATGGTCTTACCACCATGTCTGAATATGTGATTAGAAATAACAGATGACTTATACCAGAAGAAGGGGAGGAGAAAGCTACAACTTTTGGCACGATGTTTTTCATAACGTGATCAGATACGATGCTATTCAATATTTAATCGAAAATAAATTATATACCAAGACATTGATATTTCAAAATTTATTCAATAAACTCATATATTATGATTTATATTGTCCATGTAGGAGGATATGGGTTTGAGTTTGTTGAAGCGCATTATCCTCATGGGTTGGGAAGGAGTTATGGGTAGTTCTAGGTATTGTGTAAAAAAAAAACAGATATAATGAGAATCTATAATAAGATTATTCCAAAAAAAAAAAATGGGTTGACAATTTTTTTTGTATGTATAAATAATGCAGTAAAATATAAGATATATATTTGAAAATGGAAACTAGCTTGGTTTGCCCAACTAGCTTGCCTGTAGGCATTGCCCCTCTTTGACATCAAGAACTTGGATAAAATAGTCGAATGCAAACTTAGCACACAAAAGCAATGTACCAACAAAAGTATACCTTATAAGTGCAAACTGACTTTCTTGCATTCCCTTCCCAACATAAACTCTAGGCAAAAGTTTAGGGAACAAATCAACATTGATAGTTGAGCTCATCAAAATAAGATGCAAGTTTGGACGCTAAGGAAGACGATCATGCAAAATTATTAATTGAAAGTCCTCATTAATGCTTTTTTCGTCGAGACTCTCTTTTTTATAAAGATATTCTAGCACTGTCTATCTTGCTTGAAACTATCTTAACCTGATTTCTAGTTGCAGCTTTCAGAAAGTTAGCTTTCACATTGTATGCAAGTAGTTCTTCAAAAGATATCAAGAAGATATCAGAAAGTTGCTTTTTTCAACGTTGTGTCCTTTGAGATATCAAGAAGATTCCAACTCGCCTCCAATCCTCCCATTCTTTTGAGCCATTGGTTGTCATCACTCTATGGACAACCAAAGACTCTCCTTGAACCAAATACACATAAATTTATTCACTTTTCTCAGGATAATCATCATAGATTGGTTCTAACCTATCACAATCTTTCTCGTCCATACATGCCTTTCCATGGAAATCCTTAACTTCAATGTTAATTCCACCCTTGTTTATTTCAAAGGCATAAACCAATTGCTCCTCCAATCCACCTCGTACCGCAAGGTTTACGAGTCCAGCATCATGAAAGGAGTTTTTTTCCTCACTAAAATCAGATTCTTTAGTAAGACTGTTTTCCGATATGTCAAACTGGTTGTGATCACCATCCAAAATCTCCATCTAGGTTCCCGCATGTTCTTGTTGCAGCCAAGTGTAAACTACACATGACAATTCTGCAACTAATTCTGTTTCTTGACACTGATTTCATCTTCCTCGACCGCTAACACGTCTAACCATGGGTTAAAAACAGATCCTAATCTAATTCCTAGGATCTAATTAGACTCTGATACCAAAATTTGATGTGATTTAGGGGAGAAAACAATAGTAAATAAACAAATTAGTGCTGAACAAATGAATAGGAAAGAAGATGGAACTCTGACATCAATTATGAGACAGAGCTAAAAAAGACTCGTTTTCTATCTAATGCTTGCAAAAAATAGGAGAAAATAAACATCTGTGTTGAAGATTTTACAAAGAACAACACCACTCATTTCAATCCTTTGTCTGTATGAAGTCTAAATGGAGAAAAGATGAAAGCTATAAAGAGTGGATCGCTCTTGTTAAAGATAAGGCAACAATTTCATCCCTATTTTCAAGGAAACCAAATTGATTGACTAAATGAAGTTGAAATAATTCTATCTTTAAATGGAAAGCTTTATTCTTGAGTATGATTATTGAGCTGAATGAGCACAATAGTATTCATGTTTGGGAATCTTGTTTTAATGTAAAAATATTTGATTTACTTATAATATGAGTGAGTGTTCACTTCTTAAAATATCTTTAATTACCATTTGAACTAAAATAATATTTTGCTATTATACGAAACTTTAATAAATATATTTGTGTGTATTAATAATATTGTTGATTGAGTTCGTGTCACAAATTAACTTAACACCGGCTCAAGGTTGATGACAAAACAATGATAAACAATTGTATTTGTTTAGTATTCTTAATCTATTGTGTTTTTGTGTTTAAATTTCATTTTACTCATAATTTAGTCTTTTTTTTTTCATTTTAACATAGTACATATTTGATGTGTTACTATTAATTAGTTTCAAACCATATTTTTTATTATTTATTACATGTTATTTTTGAACACACTTCTGTGTTATAAATAAGTGCTTTCCACATGCATACACGTATGATAATATTCTAATTATTTTCATTTTATTGTACACATTTTATATGTTGTTATTAGTTAGTTTCAAGCGGTATATTTCATTATTTATTGTATGTTATTTTTAAACACACATTTGTGTTTTAAATTTGTGGTTTTCACGTGCATACGCATGTAATAGGATTTTTAGTACTATATACTAAATGATTGACTAAGTTGGTGTCATCCCACAATCGAGTCCCAACTCAGTTAAGAAATTACCAAAAGCTCATTTATTTTATAAACCAAAAAATATTATTTTGAGGGTATTTATGTTTTTTTTATATATATTTTGATAAATCTAGAAAATATATGCTCATAAAGACAATCATGATATTTGAACCCAAAACAATTATACTTTTTTGCTATCATAACTTTATCATTTCAACCAAAGCCACATTATATTTTTATATATATTTTTACGTATTTGTTACACAAATGCTCCACTAATATATAAATTTTTTCCTTTTTATCTATAATAATAAATAACTACCATCAAAATTTACCATTCACTTAAATTAATTGTTTGTTTTAATTTTTATTTATTTTTCTTTTGAAAAAGAAATACAATTATTTTTAGTGAATACTATTATTTAAAGGGTTAATATTTAGTATACTGGCAGTATATTTTTTTTATTCCACAAGTAACCTTAAAAAATTGTCATATGTCTCTTTTTTAAAATTATTATTATTTTAATATTTTACTATAGTCCTGTAAGACACTTGTCAATCCCTTAACCCAACTAGTGAAGTTTAAAAACTTCACTGGCAATGTACCGAATATGTTCTCTTACTTATAAATGTTTCTCACCCACAAATAGGGATGGCAAAACCCGAACTGCTAGATGGATTCCGAACCGATCTGCTCCAAATAGAGCGGATTTTTTGTTTGAAATGTGGATGCGAGGTGGGGTGGGTGGATTTTTTCTTTTGGATATTGGGTATGGAGCGGTTATTGTAATTACTTGTCCCACCACGACCCGCTCTACTATATAAAATTATCATTTTATCCTTGTATATATAAACTATTAATGGAGTAAAAATGTAATAAGTAATATAAAAAAATATTTTATATTCAAATATTTTTAAATATTTATTTGTCTTTAAAAATATTAAAAAATTAAATTGAAGAGAAACAGGATAGGGTGGAGATGGATGTATCCAACATTTATGGAGATGATAATATTTTTAAAATTAAATATCTATAAGGAAGCGGGATAGGTGGTGAAATATAGCGTATCAATTGTAGATTTAGCAATATCTGTAGTGATTTTATTAAAGCATAAGCTGTACTTTGGAAGAATTATTTAAATTACAAGAAATTAAATATTTATGAAATTTAATTTTATTATGTAGAAAATATCGAGAGTGTATTGGTATAAATTTTAATTTTTTAAAATTTTTGAAATGATTGAAAATTTAACTTTTGATTATGAAAGAAAAGATAAAGTTAAAGAAAGGTTTTTGTTTTGCTAAAAAATTATATAATAAAATTTTGGTATAATGATTTATTTAATTTTTTAATTTTAAAAAAAATTATTTTAGACATTTATTTAATTTTTCGTTTCTTTTAACTATTAAACTTGTATTTTTTGTCAAATTATCCCAAAACGGATGAAAAAGTTAACACTTGTTAACTTTGTTGACGTGACATTTCATATGTATGTCACGTTAGCAATTAATTAAAATTTTAAAATTTTAAAAAATAATTTTATGATTTTTATACTTATAATAGTTTCTATTTTTTGAATTTTAAAATTTTTAAAAATTAATTCATTGTTGACGTGACAATTCATACGTACACTATGTTTACAAAATTAAAAAATATTAATTTTTTTCATTTATTTTGAGTGACTTGATAAATAATGTAAGTTTAATATTAAATTCGTGTTCAAAATTAATTTTAGAGTTTAAATCATTTCACGAATTATAGTTATTTTGCCATTTGAATTGTTTTAAGTTTACGTTTTCTTGGATTCAAGGAAATTTTTTTGGTTTGTTTGTTTTACTTTTTAGCTAAATTTGTATTCTCAAAATGGATTCTTGGGTCTAAACTGATTTTTAGTGACATACATACAAAGAAAATTCAGAAACTACTCATCATTTTGCCTAGTTTTTTCTATCAAAACAAGAAATCTTTGTTCTATCACCACATTATAAGAAGGCAGCATAGTAGCAGGTAATGAAATATGTGTTGGTTTTAGTTCCTGATTAACATACTGAATCTGAATTGCTGTCCTAAAACACCTAATTTCTCTGTTGTATATAATTATGATAAAAGAGGAGTTGGGTAGGCTAATCAAAGTGATATTTGGTTTCTGGTCGCTTAGCCAGGTTCCTGTAATGGCATTGCATGGAGCTTGTAGGTTTTAGTGATGAAAACAAAACATACTTACTTGAAAAAAGATTGTTTTCCACACTACCACGAGGCATATACTCGTATATAAGTACCCGATGGTCATCTTGGCAGCAGTATCCAATTAGTTTCACCAAATTCGGATGCGAAAGCTGCCCCAGAAATATGACCTCCGCCTAAAGCATTCCACAAATAATATCATGTTTTCTCATCAGATGATATTTTTTTTTCTAGGAAAAAGGAAAAAAGCACCCACCAGCCATTCTCGGTGACCTTGATAACTGTTATCACCGTCATGAACTTTTACAGCAACGGGAAGAGGAAGGGGCTGAATCTGAAGACCCTCCCTCAAGTCCTCGGGGATGAAGCCTTTGTAAACGTTTCCGAAACCTCCTCCACCCAACACACGGTCTTGCCTGAAATTTGCAGTGATAATCTTCAACTCTTCGAATGTGAATGCTATTAATGGATTTGCTGCAGAATCACCACCACGTAGGTCTTCTACTTCTTCCGGGTTTGAGGGCAACTTACTGCCTTCCCTCCTTTCTCTCTCTTGCTCCTTGGGAGACTCTGACAAAGCAATATACATGTGTGTGTACAATAAGAGCTTCATTCTTTTTCCAAATTTTAAGATGAAAAATCCGATGGCATGAAAACAAAAAAGTGTATATGACACTTAATTCGATTTTAAGTAGAAAACGAGAAATAAACAAACCTGATTTGGGATTTTTGTATATGGTAGGCTCCCACTTACACCAACAATTCCCCATCACAGAGCCAAAAACCAGAAAGACAGCCAAAGCAAACCAAATTTATTTAAACCACAAGTAAAAAAAAATAAAACCCAGAAGACTCTATTATCATGGAAACAGAGCAATGTTCCAAAAATTTTGATGAAAGAGAAATTGTGCAATAGCTATGGCGGAGATGGCCCACAAGCGGACTGTTGTTTGGTTGATTTTGGGTTTTAGGTGCTTTTCTCATATAGTGCGCATTTTGCTATTATGATCCCACCATTCCATTCTCCAAACATAATTCAAAAAGGGTAGTGTGAATTTTTCGCTGCTTTTCTCATTTAGTGCGCTTTTTTATATTATCATCCCACCTTTCATTATCCAAAATATATTCAATAAATGAGTATTGGGATTTTTATTTAGTGCGCACTTTTTTATTATTATTATCCGACCATTCACTCCCACGATTAATCTATACCTCCTCATTCGGGTTTTCTCCGTACTCATTTGAGTGCATTGAAATACAATATTTTTTTATTTATAAGTAATTTTAAACATTCTTTTAAAAAGAACAAATTATAATACTATACACCAACCGACTCTAGTCCATCCAAATCAACTTTGCAACCACCTTACCAACCATTCCTTTTTCATCTATTTTGTTACTTTATATTCTAATGGCCGAGGTGGTACATCACTTAGGTAGAGAGACCAATATATCTTTGTTTAACATTAATATTTTTTATTTTTTTTTATTTTTTTCCTTAATAATCAAGTCAATATATATCTTAATTTTACTATATATTTGTTGGTTTGTGAAAATAATAAATATTTAATTGTGAGAAAACTTAGTTTAAACTTTAATTAAATGAAAAATTACCTAAAGCTTATTACAAATCATAAAAAATTTATAAAACAAAATTAATATTCTCCTAAGTTTAAATATAGCGAGAAAGGCATGGAGGGTGAACAGACAAGAAAGGGAAAGCCTCGCTAGTTTTATCATTGCAGATTTTCCTACTTAAATTAAAAAAAAAAAAACCCACCGCTTCAAATCTGAAATAGACCAAAAAATTTTCTCCCTCTTTTTTCAAAATAAATCACGTGAGTAGTTAAAAATTACCATTTAAAATTAGTTTATCGCTAATTCATATACTAAAATATGATGAAAATATAATAATTTTACCAAACGTAGTATTAGTGTTTAATTCGGGTTTTATTGTTAATTTGATGAAAGTTAATTGTTAATATTATTATGTTTAAATTTTTCACGATTTTATTAATAGAATAAATTTAGCGTTAATTGTAAATTTGTTTAATTTTGCATTTAATTTGTCAAATACAATCCAATAAATGTGATTTAATTCATATTTTAGAGTTGATTTGAAAAAAAGTTAATTGCTAATATTATTGTCTAATTATGAATTTTAATCAAATTAACTCTAAAACCCAAATTAAACACTAAAAAGTTAACATTGTTACTTTTAAGTCGTTTATGGATTTATTCACTTATAACATTCATAGTATAGCATACATTTCTCTTGAGTGAATGATAGACTATGTATGCATGACTCGTATACTTTGATGTAAGTAAAAGACTGAATTTAAATAAATAAGGAACTGAAAGTTGTTGTGTTGGGTATATGACTTTAGCAATATGTAGCATCATTCCACAATAGTAGAATTCATAGCCCAGCTAAAGAGTAAATAATATTCTCTCATCGACATTACATGATAGATGAAAAGTAAACATAAACACGGGTTGTTTGTCTTTGTGATAAATGACTTGATTACTATTTGGTAGTAATTGACTTTTTATGAAAGAGATGTAATGGTTACCATGAGATAAAATTGAATCATATTAGGAAAACGAATTTATCCCGAAGAGATTAAGAATATCCTATGAGAGTAACACACTTATGACAGAGTCATTCGACGATCACTTATTAAGTAACTTTTGTAATGCTATATAATTAAGGAAAGTTTAGTCATGATACTTTAGTGGAATGACTTTGTAACTAAATAAGTTTATAATTAATAGATGAAAAGTTGAAACATAATTTTAAATTATTTTAGCCCTAATTATATATATTCAATCGATTCCTCCGCTAGCTCATTTAAACTAGAAATGAATTACATGTAAAAGCAAGTTGATAGAAATGAACAAGAATGAATGGAAACAATGAAGTGAGAGAAATGGATCGCACTCACAAATGAATGCGTTTTCTTGCTAAGTACGAAAATGAATTGAGAATTAGTTTAAGGTTTTTCAAATTATTATTTAATTAATTAAAGTTTGAAAATAGAATTTAATTAATTAGTCACTATAAATCTCTTGAATAAGTAAATTAAATATATTTCCTCATAGATTTTTTTAAGTAAAGTTATTATGACTTTAATGAAATTAGAATTGAGCTGTGGAAATTATTTAATTAAGAAATTAATTTAGTTAACTCAATTAACTTAATTAATTGGATAAATAGTATTAAATTTGAGAAATAGAAAATAAGTATTAGGTTTGATTAAACTATAAAGTATTGAATTGATAGTCCAAGAAGTACATATAATTAGACCAAATACATGAGAGGCCTAAAATTCCCTTCATGTAACGTGTGGAGCGGAAACCTTAGTAATTTACTAGGGTGTGTCGCCCTCTCTTACTTTAGTTAGAATAGGAGTGTGTTATTAATTAAATCAATATTATTTACAAAGGCTTTATTGAACCAAAGTTCTTGTACTTTCCTCTATAAATAGAGAGCACCAATTGACCTAAAAATAGACTTTAGAATTATTAGAGTTATCGTTATTCTACCAGAAAGTAGTGAGAATTTATTAAATAAATTCTATTTTTTGGGAATTACGATCTTTACCGGTTTTTACAGAGAGAACTTAAATCATTTCTTTTTGTGATTTTTTTTTGTGTGGCTCGAGCCTATACTCGACGCAATTCGTAGTACGATGTGTAACGACTCGATTTTAGACGATTTCAGAACCCCATTTCTGTAAACCGAGTCCATAAATGTAAAATAGGAAGATTTAAAAAGATAATATGAAAATATATTAAAGATTAATTAAGTAATTTAACCAATAAAATCGTTAATTAAGCTCAGAGACTAAATTGTAAAAGTTCAATCACTATTGAGTTTTAATTGAGAAAATACTTTAGGATCTAGATAGAAATTATCCAAAGGTTCAAAATGGTTATTTAGCCAATTATAAACATGAGATAGTGGAAGATGATGATTTCCACTTAACCTTAATCTTATAAATAAATAAACCTTAATTAATGAACTAATCATGATTAATTAAGTTAATTAAATGTTAATCAAACTATAATTAGTGATATAGGACAGCGGAATAGGATCAAAAGCTTTCAAGTTGCAAATTTGACTTAAGGCGCTAGACCGACTTGAATGGAAATTGTAGCCTTAATACCAAGTGAATTTTTGGATTCTTGAACTGGAAAAATTGAACTTGAAGTGATTAGATTCAAGAAAGCCAATAAATAAAGTAAACAACAAGTAAAACTAAAGAAGAGACGAAAAAGATGATGGGTGGACGAAATTGAAGATGGAAGATGGAGAATGGATGGTTGAATAGGTGCCCTAAGAAGCTTTTGGAACAAAATATCCAAACTCCCTTCAATCGGTTCTAATCTCCCCTCCAAGAAAGAGTTCTTGGCAAGTCGAAGTTTGAAGACAATCCCCAACAATCTAAATAGATTGTGTTGAACAACTTCTAAAACAAACAAGAACAAATCTCGCAAAAAAGAAACTCAAAGAGTATTTTTATTAATAAAAACTCACAATGTGTTCAAAGATGGTTGATAGCATTCCTTTTATACTACAAGGAGACTAGATAAAAGAGAAACAAACCCTTAAAATTGTGGAAGACAAATACCTAAAATTTAGCCAAATAAATCCTTAAAATTGTGGAAGACAATCGCCTAAAATTTTAGCTAAACAAATCCTTAAAATTGTGGAAGACAAACGCTTAAAATTTAGCCTAAAATGCATTTCTAGATAAAGCTTAGATAAACCAAATGAATTTATCTAGCTTTATGGCTTTGTGCATGGACCAAATTTACTTGGAATTAAATTGACTTGACTAACAATAAGCTTATCAATTAGGTCATTAACAGATTGGGCCAAATTAAAACTGAAAAATATAAACTAAGTCCTAAAGTGATCCAAATAGACTCAAATATAGCTGAAACTTCAAGATGAGCTTAAGGACATCCCTATGGGTTGATTTTGCAAGCTAGATCCATTCGTTGCAAGATTGGGCTCATTTAAGCTTGTCAGTGTGATCCATGTCATTCCAACTCCAAAATGTGGTTTCTAAGACTAAGATTCAGAATCTTATTCTCTTTGAATTCTTAAACCTTCATATATGATAGAATTGGGCCAAGAAATTGAATCTTTATATCATTTTTCCTTCAAATAAGCTTGTAGGGCCTTCGTTACAAACTCTTGAACCACTACGTTCAATCTGGACTTAAGCTGCTTAGCTTTCAATCTTGTAATAAGGCCTTGAAGTAGAGTTAGCCCATCATGTCCATGTTTCATGCTCCCTTGATTGGGCCTTGATGCTCACATCAAATAGCCAAATTAGTGGATGGAAAGATGACATTTTCATCTTCTTTCCCAAGTAGTAAGCCATTAAAGAAATAAAAATGAGAAGAAAAACATTAACTTCCAAACATATTCGACCATCCAATTTTCATAGGTAATCAAGTTATTTTATTCATTTTTTTATAAATTCTTGATCATGGGAACTTGATTTAGTTAGCCCATGTATCAATTTCTTCAATTTTTAGATATTTAGCAAGTTGTCATTAGAGAGAAATTGATTAATTAGATTTGAAATTAAAGAGATTATTAGATAGTGAACTTAGATTATGCCAAGGACTAAGTTTGAAATTAAGTTAACCTTGTAACACCTCATACCCGATCCGGTCGCCGAACTCGAGCTATGAAACACCACATTAGCCACCTAAGTAACTCTCCGTTATCATCCAACCTAACCTCTAACACACCACAAGTTGAAATAAAGTAACATGTATAGGTCTAAGAAAGCACAAGCTCGAGAACTCACTTCGCTTGCTTCATGATATGAAGCAGCAATAACATGCGAACCTACTTCGCTTACAAGGACTTAACTTACTCTTTTCCTGAAGTCATAAATATTTGAAGAAAGGAATTAAGAACAGGTGAACTCTAAGCATGTATAACAATATACAACTGTTCAACTATCTGGCATTGGGGTTCGCATCCTTGCTTAGCTCACACATCAATGCTTCTTTAAATAGGGTAAGTTTCATGAACCTCCCCTTAGGTACTTAGATATTGCGAACACGGCTCGTAAGGTTTTACTTAGACAATATATCAAAATTCATTAAGGGTTTGCAGAAAGCAGTTCGCCAATCGCTGGGGTTCACACTTAGAATAGTTCGACAACCCTGACACTTCGCAGCAAAATTGACAAGCTGTAACACCACAGATCTAGCGGGTCCAAAGTTTCATCGTATAGCAGTAAATAGTTTGTCTAACGTGATGTTATCTGCCCAAAATATTGTTTTGGCGTATACGTGTGGGTGTATAGTAACCACCACAAGAGTAAGTAAGAATTTGAATTTTTTAATATCCTGTCATGTATTAAAGAGAAGAGAAGTTTGTGTTTATAGGTTAAGGGTAAGTATATAATTGGGTTGAGATAATTACTTAATTGAGAAATTAATTTATTTAAATTAATTGAGTAAATAATATTTAATTTGGGAAATAGAAAAACATGTACTGAGTTGAATTAAATTATAAAGTGTGGGGTTAAATCCAAGAAGCAAATAAAATTGGATCTAGTACAGGAGAGACTCAACTCCCCTTTTATGGAATACATGGGATGTTAAACCCTAGTATTCTTATCTAGGGTTGTTGCCCCTATCCTTAAAAAATAAGGAGTTAGAGATTTTTTCTATCAAAATAATATTATTTGTATTCTACCACTTCAACCAGGATTCTACCAACCTTCCCTATAAATAGATGGCATTGGTAGGTTTCAAATCACAACAAAAAGAGGAAAGTATTAGATTCTCTGAAGTTTTCAATATTTCTATTCTCGCACAAAATAGTGGAAATTTATTTTAAGAATAAATTCTATTTTATGGGAATTGAAATTCTACCGGTTTCTATCTAGATAGATTTACTTTCCCACTGAAAGTAAATAAAATATTTCTAGTTCTGTGTTTGATTCGATTTGTTCGAGCTCACACTAGAAGCAGTTCGTGGTATAAGAATAGTGGAGAAGATCATTTGGTTGAAAGTCAGGAACAATAAAGATCCACCTATCCGAAAACACAGGTACGAATTCGGTCTAGGGTTTATTGTTATAAATATCATAAACCGAGTCGATTTTCAAAATTTTAATTTTCCATTGTGCAAAAAAACTGTTTTCAAACCGGATTTTTTTTCCAACATGAACTACAACCCAAGTTAAACCAAAATGAGTTTTAAAAGGCTTTTTAGGAGCTTTTTATCTTCATAAAATTTTTCTAAGTGTATAAATAATTTTGAAAATTACCTGAAAATACTTTCTTTAAGTTTAACATGAGATGTTATAAAATTAATTAATAATTAATATTGTAGCACCCCTAACCCTTATTCGTCGCCGGAACAGGGTTACGGAGCATTACCAGAGATTACAGAACAATTTCGGATAATTCGAGTAAAATACTATTCATATTTCGAGATTAAGCATAACGTCCCTTAAATGGACCCTCGAGGCCCAATATGTACATGAGAATCGAATCGGGACTAAATCGGGATCACTAAGAATTTTTCACAAAATTTTAAAAATTTTCTCAAGTACAGGGTTCACACGCCCGTGTGGACTAGGGACACGCCCGTGTGACCCTTAGACATGCCCGTGCTTCAGGCCGTGTCTCACCCCGTGTAACTCTCTAACTTGTGCACACGGCTGTGCCACACGCCTGTGTGCTAGGCCGTGTGGTTAATTTAATTTTCATAAAATAGGTGCAGTTTTCACACGGCCGTATCACACGCCCGCGTTCAAGGCTATGTCACCCACACGGCTGAGACACACGCCCGTGTCTCTGCCCGTGTGCTCAATTCTAAGCATTCTGTTTTGCAAGTTTGAAATACAGAAGACACACGGCTAGACCACATGCCCATGTACCAGGCCGTGTGTCACACAAGGTCTAGACACACGCCCGTGTGTCTACCCGTGTGGATGAAATAAGGCCATTTCCTAGCCTCATTCCTCACCCAAATTTTACCAATTCCTGCACCAATACTTACAAATATTTTTCCAACCAAATTCAAGCATAACACAAGGCCATTACATCATTTATCATGGTATCATATCACTTACCTTCATCTAAATTATTAACTGTACTTACCTCTTATGTAACTTGAGCTTTTCATTATGATTTCATACAAACATATATAAACACATGAACTTAAGTTATACCACATCCATCCACAATATCAAAACATGTTTCTCTAGTCATTCCAATAGCTAGAATAAGTGCAACATATACAAACCATAATTTAGTCAAATTAGCCTATACATGCCATTATACCAAAACAAGATTTTCATTTATACCAAAATAACGGGAGGATAGTGTGATGAATGCTCCGACCGTCCTCCAACCTTCACGAGCTTCGAGCACTATAAAATAGGAAAAATAAACCTAGTAAGCATTTTATGCTTAATAAGCTCGTATAACTAGAATTAAACTTACCAATCATATTTAACATTTAAACCATATAATAGCATACTTTCCATCAATTTTGTCATTTTGCCTAATCACATACATTCAATCAAACATGTTATTCATAAATATATCAATATGCATTGATGAGCTCATCATGCCATGTTCTATCAAATTTTTCTCTTTTCTTCTCATATTTCTCATGTCACCTTAGATATTTTTATCCGTTGAATTATTGAATTTCCCAATGGATATTTCTGATAATACACTTAAGGTATACAATACTATTGTCCGTCAATTCATATCCAGTAGTACCATTTAAGGTACACTCTCGAGCCACATATCATACAGCAGAATTACCAGTCCAGGCTAAATTCTGTCTGTAACATATACTCTAAGAGCTTTGTCAGGATTACCAATCCAGGCTAAATCCTTTCAGTGACAAATAATTCTCTATGGAGTTTATTCTGGATTACCAGTCCAGGCTAAATCTAGTCAATTAGGATTACCAGTCCAAGCTAAATCCTAATTGAAACATATACTCGGGATGCTCATTTCGGATTACCCGTCCGGGTTAAATCCATTCTGCAACACATGTAGCTCTATTAGGGAAATCACCTATCCATCGAAATTCATTATTCAAACGAAACTTTGCCCCCCTTTTTTTTTTCAATTTAATTCAAGAATAAACATAATTCTTGCATCATAATTTCCATACATTATACACAAGCAATTCCATATCTCATATTTTATACAATACCACATTCAATTCAATATATTTTCATGCTCATTTAAGTTATACGAACTTACCTCGATAATAGTTCGTACTCGATAATCTACTAATCTGAAATCTTTTCTTTTCCTCGATCTTTCCGAATCTATATAATTGAATTTAATCATCAATTCAATACATTCCATATTCAATTTAACTCAATTTACATGTTAGGCAAAATTATCATTTTGCCCCCATACTTTTCATAAATTCCAAATTCATCCCTAGGCTCGGAAAATGAAATTCATACAATTTAATCATTATTTCCAGCCTAGCTAAATTTTATATACTACTATAACAGCCCATGAAATCCATAAAAATCAAAATTTTATCATGGATTTTACCATTTTTCAATTTAGTCCCTAATTCAACTTTCCATTAAAATTCCCTTTGCAAAAGTTGTTTATTCATCAACAACCTTTCATTTTCTACCATAAAATTCTAAATTTCAGCATTTTCATCCATGGAAAATTTTCTATACTTTGATATCTTTTCAAATTAATTCCCCAAATAGAGAAATTAAACTTTCCCGATCTCAAAAATATCAAAATTACTAAAAACGGGACAAGAGAACTTACCAATTTATGCCTTGAAAATTTATTTTCTCTCTTCTAGGGTTTCCATATATTTTGGAGGTTGAAGATGATATAAAATGATGTTATTTCATTTTAATTTAATTATCATCTTTTAATTTTCCCTATTTCCAATTTAATCCTTAGCCTTTTCTAATTTTTCCATGGATGATTCACCAAAAATATCTACATATATTTCATCAATGGTCTAATTATCATTTAAGGACCTCAATTTTTGAATTCCATAGCTATTTAACCCATATAGCTACTAGAATTCAAATTCGACATTTTATGCAATTTAGTCCTTTCTACAATTAAACACATAATCGATAAAATTTTCTTATCAAAATTTTCATGCAAGCTTTCTATCACATTACAAATCATTTCATAATATTAAAATAATTTATCTTTCCGGATCGAATTTGTGGTTACGAAACCACTGTTCCGACTTCACTGAAATTGGACTGTTACAAATATATTTAGAATTTTATTCAAATAATAAATCTATTTAAATTATAATTATTTTTAAATGCATAATTATCACACCCTCTATTTTATTTCATTTTTTAACTAATAATTCTAAATTAAGTATTATAATTATTTTAAAATGTAAAATTAACAATATGATGGAAAATAAAGGCATTATCGTCAATTCGAAAGCTTTTCCATCACATGTGTTGAATGTGATTTTATACATTTAAATCTTAATTATTTTTTAAATAACTTATTTTTAATTATTTTTACTTATTAATGATAATTTCTCTTAATTTTAAAATAATATACAAATTTGGAACTATATAAGAAATTAAACTATAATGTTAATTTGAAAAATAATAAAAAGGTAAACTACATCATTAGTCACTAAACTATGGATAAGTTTTTGTTTTGGTTACTTAATTAAAAAAAAGTTACAACTTAGTTACTGAACTACAAAAAAAGTTTTCATTTAAGTTAGTGGGTTGTTAAAATTGATGCTATATGACTGTCTGCATCAATCAAAAATTCTCTTTCCCCTTCTCTTCTATAGTTTAGTTTTCTTTCATGAAACAACTTTAGATGTCATGAATCTACGAACCAAAATTTAAACAACTTTTTTCTTTGATCTCCGACACTGACCGTCAAATCGACTTGGATCTAAGGTATGTTCTTCTTCTAGTTGATGGGTATTGATCCACCATATCAATCATCGAATTATCGTTTCGAGCTCACTGGCAAAACTTTTTTTCAAAAAAAAAAAAAACTTAACAACCTAGTGACTTAAATAAAAACTTCTAAGTAGTTCAGTGAATTAAATGAAAATTTTCAAATAATTCAGTGACCAAATTGTAACTTTTTAAAATTATATGACCAAAATGAAAACTTACCCATAGTTTAGTGACTAATGGTGTAGTTTACCCATGATAAAATTAGGTAAAGCAACATATAACAATTATAATAATAGTTCATTATAAATACAAAAGATGTTTACACTAATTTAATAAACACATTTATTAATAGTGATTAAAGAAATTATTGAAATTTGGCTTTATTTTCAAAACAAACCCACAAAATATTTTTCACCTAATGGATAGATAAAAAAAAAGAGACTTTAAGAGTTCTTACTTCATACAATATAAAAAACTTACAGAAAAATTTAAAAACTAATATCATAATATTATATTAGCTCATCATCAATTAAAATAATATTTAATCACTCTCCAATGTCATTGTTATTCGAATACGATTCAATATTGCCTCTTCGAAGAACAGTTACTTTAATGCTTAATTTTTTTTTATATAATTCTAACTTATTAATGCTAACCGTCTTTATTTTCATCAATAATTTTTTTACTCATATTTTATACTTAGAGTTCTTTTTAAGTAATAACTTTATTTTAAAATTAGCACAATTTTTTAACTAATAATTCTAAATTAAATTATAATATTTTTAAAATTAATTTAGTAATATGATGGAAAATAAATAGTATTCAAACTTATGCTTATATATATATATATATATATACACATTATGTTGAGACTTGAACTAATTGCTAAACAGCAAGAAACAAAGTTTAAGCATAAGTGACAGTGGAAGTGGGTATTTCTACTATAACTACAACAATAAAAACAAGGAACAACAAAATTGCTTATACAGTTTAGTTTCCCTATATCTACTAAGTTTAGCTTAGTGAGATGAATTTATTGCCTTTGAACTCAATACAACTGATGATCCTAATTCTAACACACCCCAATGAAGAATCATCACTCTTGTACTTCAAAGACTAAACTTCTCACCACTAAGTTCTTCCCCAAAAAACTTAGCTTGTAAAATTAATAACAAAAAGTTTTACTAACTCAAATGCACTCGCTCAAATAAAGTTCCTCAATAAATTGATAAGTGCTCTCAATTTTGTGTACATAAACCTATACAAGTCTCTCAAATAAATAATTTTTTTTAGACTTGTTAACATATAAAGATTAATCGCAATTAGTTTTAAACAACACCTAAAATAGCTAAATATAATATAATAATGACCAAAGTAAGATGGACTATTAGAAAATAAGTCGTCAAGTTTTGTCTTAATCCAACATCATTGATCCAATGAATTTGGTACAATCGATCTAATACATTGATGGACTTGAATTAATCTTCATTGATGGACTTGAATCATTTCAAGATATCAGTATAGCCCAAAATTTTATTTCAATAAATTGTCAATCTTTCAAATATGATAAGTTAATTTCTCGGACGCGATAGTAATGGAAATAGACACTTCCATTAACACATTGCAATCACTTCATATACTTCTCTCTAACGAAAATTCTCATTTATACCCTAAAAAATCCAAATACAATTGATTAAAACATAAACGCCGTGGGTGATTAAGCACGACACCAGTTGGATCCGAATGACAAAACAAATTAACCAAATCAATTGGGGATTTAGTATTTGCCCTTGGATAATCAATAATCTGCAACAGGTTAAACTACGACAAAACAGCTCTCCACATGTGGTATATATCAGATAAATTCCAACAGGTATGTGATGTTCTCTTACATATAACAAATGTGTGTATATATATATATAAGAGATTGATTAGGCATGTGGGACTTTAGCAAGAATGTAAACTCTTGTTATATACCAATTTTAAACTTCTTTTAGCAGAAAATGATGCCGCTTTTCCTATGAGAACCACTTCATCAGTAATCAACAAAGAGACGTATTATTTCAGATAAATATGCATGATAATTCTTACCTTTCTGTTTTCATTATTTTGGCTCTCCTTTGTTTGTGAAATCCTGACAAGCCGAACAGTTAGATGTCACTGCTTCCATGACCAATTCCATCAGATTCCAGGTATGCGTTTCAACCAGGATGATTGAATAAGTCACCTGTCAAGCCAAAAAAAGTATACATTCAGTAAATAAGAAACATCCATTTGAGTTTGAAGGGTTGTATTTAGTTAAGAGGTTAAACTATATGTACATGAACATGAATCAAGATGGTGGAAATTGTGACTATATTGGCTGCCATTCTGCAGCCAACACCATTGAATCCATGTATTCATTTTAACCAAGATGGGAAATAAGGTGGTCATATGTTAGGCTAAAAAGAATAGAATTTTACTTGCAGACTGCTAATCTTTCATACTTTCAGGAGTAAATGAGTGCAAATGTTTGGGTTGATAACAATTCAGCAAAAAATATGTACATTGGAAAAAAGATCTTTTGTCCGGGGAGTTGTATAGAAACTTTGAGGTTAAAGTGCACATGAATTTAGACAAAAGAAATGAAGATAAAAAAGTGAGAAGTTTAACAACACAAGCTATGCTACTTCTATAATTCCCAAAGGAATTGTAAACCTATTATTGTTGTTGCTAGTGAAAACAATGGCTGTTTTACTTGAATCAACTATAATGTTGCATTAAGATGCAATTATGGGCTGCCATGAAAAAAAACCGAAGTTATAGCAGTAAAAAAGGGAGCTCTGAGTGTTCATAAAGTGAAAACCTAAATGATGTGAAGTATGTACAGAAGATTAGACGTGCTTCGTAAGTTTAGGCTTTTGATCATATGAACTTCTGATTACTCAGCACGATTGGAACACAATTTAAGCGATACGTTAGCAAAAAAATCTACCAAAGAAATGATTCAACGAATGCATAATGTTCTTTTTTTTTTCCCTTTTGTTGTAAATTAGTAGTTTTGTGAACGATAACAATTATCGATTAGATGTGATAAGAACTTATAATTCATATATTTTAGACTCTTATTGCTTTATTTTTTATTAACCTTTAAGTGAAATATAATGTTTTTAGATAAGTTTGCATGTTTAGTGTCTGATTTTCATACATTAGCATATTTTAGGCCCTTCTATTTTATAATTCAACTACACATGCTTGTGGGGGACATTTTGGTACTAAGAGAACTGCTCGTAAGATACTAGATTGCAGACTCTTTTGGCCAACTTTATTTCGTGACTCTTATATGTCCTGTAGAAGCATGTGAAAATTTCCAGAGATTCAGAAATCTAGGACATAGAGATCAAATGTCGCTTACATCTATCCAATGGCGGTGTCAGCAGGGGCGAAGCCAGAACAATTTTTTAGGGGGACCTGATGAAATTTTAATTTTTTATAGTTTATATCTTTATAATTTATAAATGATTAAATCGAATTTTTATAATTTTAGGGGGCCAAAGTGTAATTTTACCTTTACTAATTTAAAATTTTTTAAAAATTTTAAGGGCCTAAATAACAATTTTACATTTTAAGGGGGGCCGGGGCCCATGCCAGCCCCCCTGGCTTCGCCCCTGGGTGTCAGAAAGTTTTTTGAGGAGAGGGTCGGAATTAAATTGTATATTTTCATGATAGTAAAAATACAATTTCATCATTTTAATAGTCTATATCTTTTAAATTTTTAAATAATTAAATCAATATTTTATCATTTTGAGGGATTAAAGTGCAATGTTACCATCACTAATTTAAAATTTATAAATTATAAAAGATCTAAATAAAAAATTTTCCATCTTAGCGGGTCGGGGCCCCCGCCACTGCATCTATCTTTACTTGTGAAGTTTTTTATGTATTTGGCATTGAATTTATGAGACCT
The DNA here is from genome assembly GCA_025698515.1 of Gossypium sturtianum. NCBI lineage: Eukaryota > Viridiplantae > Streptophyta > Magnoliopsida > Malvales > Malvaceae > Gossypium > Gossypium sturtianum. The sequence continues at coordinate 4,236,792 of CM046944.1, read as the reverse complement.
TTTCCTCCCTCTCAAGTGTATTTGTTAGTTAGAATTAGGTCTCTCTCGTTTTTAATGTTATCAACAAGCTAAACCTTAAGCGTAAATATTAAGGTTGTTTACTAATTAGGGAAATAATTTAAACGAGTACTTGTTTTTATTTGAAAAGATAAAAGTTATTACTGATTTCTATGGACACTATCTGCTCACTACAATATGTTAAATTTGTATTTTTTTAGTACGATTTTATTTTTGTAAGTCTTAACAACCACACAATATGACATTCTCGTTCTAGAAATAGCTAGGTTAGGTTGACTCCATCTTTGAAGCTTTGCCCTCTTCTTGTATAGGGGTATAATTGAAGCACATACAACATATAGATGATTATAGTTTAGTTGGATTACAAGGAAAGAATGAACTTAAAAGGAGCCTTAATTATTCTACTCAAAGAGAAGCATTTGGTACAAGCCTGAACATACCCTTTCTTGTAGATGTTCATTAACCTTACTAAAGCAGTCTATAACCTAAGGAAATTCCCGTTTCCAAGCATCACCAGGTTAAGGCACTATTCATGGTTCATAAAAAAGTGGCTCAAATGATGTAGAAAAGACCAAAAACAGGACTATTACACTTCGAGGAAAAGAGAAAGAAATTGAAATAATGACAGTTCTGCAACATTTATGCTAGTCTCATAATTACATTGATTTCAATGATGCATAATAGCAACTAGGTTTGGGCATAGTTTCCGGGTACTTGTAGAATTAGTAGGAAAGTAGAAAGTTTTTCTAAGCTAATTTATAAATGAAACACATGCCTTCAAATGGTACGAGATAAATTGCAGTTATCTCAGTCGCTTAATCAACTATAAAGATAAAAAAGGTGAAGCTGGTGCAAAGGTATTATTCTAGAGAATGATGAAGGGCACATGCATTGCCCTCTATGGGATTCATGGTATATGGTGGAGCTTTATGAAGGTAGTCTTTACTTTTAATTCTAACCTAAGATCATTGATGTATATAGGTGCAACACTAGACAAGTAGGAATATCAAAGTGGTGAGAGGACCATTGGGATTGTTAATTTCATCTTTGTCAACTAACTTTGAAGGGAAAATATAATGATGGATTAAAGGAGGTATGTCAGTGTTGTTGCAGCTTTGAAAGCCTTCAAGAACACGCACTATAACCATCGATCCTTTGGCCGGCCACCAATTTTTCAAAGTTATGTCAGCCTCTACTACACTATTTAACCCCAAACCAACATTATGGTTATTCAATAGGAGACAATGGCTACTTGTCATCTTCAATCCTTCTGGGTCCTATTCCTTGCAGTTTCACTTTATTTTGCTCACACAACATCCACATCTCATGTAATTTTATACCCAATAAAGTGCTTCTTCCACTTAAATGATCATCTCAATATCTGACTAATCTCATGTTATTTTATCCATGCAGGTTTACATAGTTTATTTAGGCATCAACCAATTCCATGACCCCATACTGACTTCCAAGCTTCATATTCAAGTCCTCTCTGATGTGTTTGCCAGGTTTTTGCTTCTAATACTCGTATATTTTATAGTAAACATGTCTTTAATCTACAAAATTCCTTCTCTAACTTAATTTCTTTCAGTGAAGAAGATGCCAAGCGGTCCATCCTCTATAGCTACAGCAATAGTTTCTCGGGGTTTTCAGCAAAGCTCAATTCATCTCAAGCAACCATATTGGCTAGTAATTAGCTAACTTTTCCATTTTATATATAATATATAAAGCTTGCTAGTTCCTGAAGTAAATTTCTGATAAGTAAGAATTGTTGCAATGAAGAGAAGAAAATATTGCGTGCAGGGATGGACAAAGTAGTATCAGTCTTCAGGAGCAAGACACTAAAGTTGCACACAACAAGAAGCTGGGATTTTCTTGGCCTTACTCTGGATGAAACTCGAGTTACTCCGATGGAATTCACCAACGGTCAAGACGTAGTTGTTGGGATCTTTGATACAGGTATTCAACCAGCATGTACATATTCCCTCATTTATATATCAAGTTCAAATAAACTCTTTCCCTGCACTAGTTAGTAGCTTCCTTCTTTATACAAATGTAAACAGATTATTGTTGCATAAAAGGAAAGAAAGAGAAAAAGATACTGTAATATTCAATGGCATCCTGCCTTATATGTCTGTAATGTTTTTCAATCTTTAAGGCGTATGGCCAGAATCTGAAAGTTTCCAGGAAAAGCCTGGCATGAGACCAATCCCATCATCTTGGAAAGGAGTATGTGTTGAAGGAGAAAAGTTTGAGCCTGCAAAAGCATGTAACCGCAAATTAATTGGTGCACGCTACTATCTCAAAGGGTTTGAACAAGAGTATGGGCCTCTTAACATGAGCGGTAACCCTGAATATAGATCAGCAAGAGACTTTCTCGGTCATGGAACGCATACCGCTTCCACAGCAACAGGGTCTATAGTAAAAAATGCTAGCTTCTTTGGAATTGGCCAAGGTACTGCTAGAGGTGGCGCACCTTGGGCAAGGGTTGCAGTGTACAAAATATGCTGGGGCATAAATGGTGTAGGGAGTTGTACAGAAGCTGATATCTTAGCAGCTTTTGATGATGCTTTGCATGACGGAGTTCATGTAATCTCAGCCTCATTTGGTGCAACGCCTCCTTTGTCCCCATTCTTCGCATCAAGTGCAGATATTGGCTCATTCCACGCAATGCAACTTGGTATTACTGTAGTGTTCTCTGCAGGGAATGATGGTCCAGAGCCATCTCTAGTCCAAAATGTTGCACCATGGTCCCTTTGCGTAGCTGCTTCAACTATTGATAGAAGTTTTCCAACTGAAATTGTCCTTGACAGTAACTTCATCATAATGGTAACTAATATGATCTTTCGCCAAAACCTACAATTCCTACAAATAAAAAATGAGTTTTATTAAAACACAGAGATTGTAGCACTAGCCAAAGCTAAACAAGCCAAGATAAAATTTCAATGCTTAACAAAATATAAACTATGAAAACACTAAAGTCAAACTTAGAGACAAAGTTCCCAAAGATGATCCATAATCCTGCAATAATGCCTTTGAGAGCAAAACCGCACAGGGGCACACCAAAACACTCTAAAAAAGATAGTAAGCTCGTAAGATCAAATCAAATAAATTCTCAAGGAACAAAGGAATTATTTTAGACAAAAAAGAATCAAGATTAGGTTCCATTACCATTTGAGGCATGCCATGAACATTAAATCACCAACTTGTGCCAAGCCGTTCCCTTTATCTACTATGTGCATATGGTATTACTTGTACTGATTTAATCTTAATTCCTTAGGGACAAAGCATAATCAGCAAAGAAATCAAAGGCAGACTGGCGAATGCAATCACTTATTTTGTTGATGGGTGATCTCTCTCTCTTACCTGAATCTGACAGTGATATATATATATATATATATATGTTATATGTTGTATGCAAAAGTACAAAGGGTTAATCATTTGAAGAAAATAATCAATTCAAACTTCCCTTGCATGAAATTGCTATATGTGTTCTATGTGCAGAGTGTGCAGCTTGGGGAACTGGAACCGAAAACTAGCTACTGGGAGAGTAGTCCTATGCTTTTACACTCCAGGACTAGTGTATGAAATAGCACAAGTAGCCGTTAAAACAGCAAAAGGATTGGGTTTGATCTTTGCCGAACCCTTTACCAAGCCAATTGCGGATGTCGACGATGATATCCCTACACTGCATGTTGACATTAACCAGGGGACTATAATAGGGAACTATCTGGCAGAATCCCTCAAGTATGCACATCTTCTATTCTCCTTCCTTGACATATATATATACAGTAAACATGTCTTACAATTATTTCTGTCATGATCATGCTGAAAGGGTTTCTATCATGAAATCTTTGTTGAATTCAGGCTACCTGTAGTTCAGATATCACCGAGTAAAACAATCATTGGAAAGTCACCTGCGCCAACCGTAGTGTACTTTTCTTCCAGAGGGCCAAGCTCAATATCACCTGACATTCTCAAGGTATGCACAACTTTCGCATTTGAAAGCAAAAGGAATAAAAGGTTTCAATGTTGTTGCTAAGTGTTTGATTGTTTTTAATTAATTTTACGTTTGACATGAATGATTACTTTCAGTGGTAATGAAGAAACAGGCCAGATGATGATTAGAATAATAACTGTTGGTTTTCTTCTTTTTGGTTTTTATGTAACTACAGCCAGACATCACTGCTCCAGGAATCAACATATTAGCAGCATGGCCACCACAAACTCCTCCGACTTTGCAGCCGAGCGATGACCGCCTTGTGCGATGGAATTTTCAGTCGGGAACATCGATGTCTTGTCCTCACGTTTCAGGAGTGGGCGCTCTTCTCAAATCTGTCCATCCAGGGTGGTCGCCTGCTGCCACTAGATCTGCCATCATGACCACAGGTACCAAACAAATACGGCACAAGTTTTTACTTTTTAGCAAGAGAACATGTTCTTCGTATCCACCATCACTGCCATGGTTTGAGCCCTTTATCACCATTTGATCTTACTGATCCGAATGTGATGCAATTAACATCTTTCCATTTCCTGTAAGTAGTCATGTTTCACCGCTGTACATCTTCATTAATGCCTAAAATGCTCACAAGTCAACGGCAATGGCAGATAAGGGGATGAATATGATTAACGAACTTTTTATCATTATTATTTTTTCTTATGATGTAAGTGAAAAACAGAGAAATTTGGGGTACCCTGACAATGATTTTGCCCTTCCCAGCTTATACAAGAGACGCAAGCCATGATAGCATTCTAGCTGGTGGATCAATGGCAGGTTCAACCCCTTTCGATATGGGTGCCGGCCACATAAACCCTTTAAAAGCAATGGACCCAGGGCTTATTTACGACATGAAAACCAGTGATTACATTCTCTTCCTCTGCAACATGGGATACACGCAAGAACGAATAGAGAGGGTAGTTCTGCCCTCTCCCGGGGTCGATACCAACTGCAAGAACATGCATGGACCAAACGCAAACATAAATTACCCATCCATTAGCGTCCCGAATCTCCGATCCCCCATCACCATCAAAAGGACCGTGAGAAACGTGGGATGTGGGAAGAAAACTACAGTTTATTTCGGTGTCGCCAAGGAGCCTGATGGGGTGGAGGTGGTGATCTGGCCCAGGGTGCTGATTTTTTCGCCCTCCAAGCAAGAAATCTCGTATTACATCACTCTGAAGCCATTGAAAAAGTCAGAAGGAAGATACGATTTTGGAGAAATAGTTTGGTCGGATGGTTTCCACCATGTTAGAAGTCCACTGGTCGTCCTTGTCAATAATTCCGATGATTCCATGTAATAAGAAGTCACTTTCAGCATTGCAAGTTTGAGCCCTTTCCAACTTTCCATATATTTGGCTTAATACGGTGATTGACAATAACTAGGCCGATTAATAAACGTTTTTCTTCTTTAATCCTCCTGCCTTGTTTGTTTCCCTTTTTCCCTTCAAAATATGTGCACTATAAGCTCAATAAATAAATATGTTTTTATAAATTAATGAAACATGTATATCAATTTACACCATTATAAAATTTGGGTGTCACTTAATTCACACGTTATAGAAATACATAAAACAACATTACACCTCATTAGTCCTTTTAAATATGGGTTGGTCCTATTTTAATCACCCGAACTTGTTTTTATGTTAATTTGGTCACCTAAAACAGTAAGTGATCAAATTGATCACTCCATCATTAAATGGTAACAGAAGACTATCAGTGCATTTTCATGTTAGTCAATCTAAAATTAGGGTAAACTACCCATCAATCATTTTAAATAAGAGTTGTTCCTATTTTGGTCATCCCAAAATTTTTCGAATAAATGCATCGTTAGTCTTTCGTTACCATTTAACGGTGAAGTGACTAATTTTATCAATTTCTTTTTTGAATGATCAAATTAACAAAAAAAAAATTGAGATGACCAAAATAGAAATAACCCCTATTTAAAGTGACTAACGGTATAATTAACCCAATTATGCATGGCATAGGATTCTAACATTAATGGACAACAAAGTTTTTATCCAAATGAATATCCTATTGTTAAATAATTTATCTCGTTAAAACCTAAGATAAAAGTTTTTAATATATATGACATGTTACCTCGTTAAAAATCTTACCAAGAAAATCCAATTAGACAAAACTTCAATTAAGGAAAAAAGAGTACAATGCATATATACTCTACCTCATAATGACATCATTTAAGATTTTCTATTTTCATCAACCCTCACATGAATGAAAATCTTCTTACCATTAATAAGACTCAAAGATTTGTAGAGAGAAAATCGTATTGGAAGAATACTACAACAGGAGAAGTAGCTTTTGGCTTTCAACTTTTCTTAGTGAAGTATCATTTGATTTACTCGGCTAATTAGTGAATTTGATGTTTTGAACTATCCAGCCTTTTAGTGTAAACCAAGACAATAATACTCACATAGTTTCTGCTTTGAAATTCTATTGTTCTCGCAATTGTGCTCATTTTGGCCTTGAACACCTCTTGGTTTTATGAATGCTTTAGAGAATTTAGACTTTTAGGAATTCTCAAAGAAACCGTCACACTTCTCATTCATATAGGTGATTTCTCATTACGAGTATTCTTCTTATACCCCACTTGGAAACCAAGCCATAAGAATCAATAAGAGTACAACTAGCACTTTTGTTTTTCACCCTAGGAGTAGACAAGAAATAATAATAACTTTCCAAGTGCTACTAAAAGTGCAATATGGCTTTTTAGGTCCATCCCCCTTAATGAATTATACATGGCCTCTCTTGTTAAACTTTTCGTTAACGGATTCGCAATATTTTCCTTTGATTTTACATAATCAATCGAAATTACTCCATTTGAGAGCAAGTGCTTAATAGTGTTATATATGTGACGAATATGTCTAGACTTACCATTATATATGCTATTTTGAGCCCTTCCATGCTTCCTTTTTTTAACCATTGGGCAAGGGCGAAGCCAGAACAATTTTTTAGGGGGGCCGGATGAAATTTAATTTTTCATAGTTTATATCTTTATAATTTGTAAAGGATTAAATCGAATTTTTATAATTTTAGGGGGGGCCAAAGTACAATTTTACCTTTACTGATTTAAAATTTTTAAAAAATTTAAGGGTCTAAATAGTAATTTTACATTTTAGGGGGGGCCGGGGCCCATGCCAGCCCCCCTGGCTTCGCCCCTGCCATTGGGTTATTTCTTCATTTTTGAAATAATTTTTGCAATATTTATTTTAAAATCAAGGCGTGTCACATACTAGGGTTTGTTGCAAATTTTGCAAAATAATAAAAATGGTGCGACAAAAGGATTTGAACTTCAGTTTGAAGGAACATTTCACTAACGTTTAACCAACAAACCAATACCTCATTTATCTCCTAAAAATGCACAGATAATCTCAAGAATTAGGGCATGATCATTCTCTCTCAATTCACAAACCCGATTCTACTAAACCCCAATTTTTGGGATGTGACAATATCATTCAATTTTTGTTGCCCCATATACAGCATAGAAAAAGAATCATGCAAGTTCTTATTTTTTCGTTGCCCCTGTTTTCAAAGTTTTCAATTTTTTTTGTGTTTTTCTGTTTTGTTTCAAATTAGTCTCTAATTGTTTCCAAACTATTTTTAAGGTCCTATAAGGTCGATTTAAGGCCTATAAGTATATATATATGCTATGTTTAATGCGTGGATTGAATATTGGTATTTTAATTAATATTTAAATAGTTTTATGATGTTATTTGATTGAAGACTGATTAGGGGTGTTACATTATATGTTTTGGTACTTAAAGGTAACAATGTTAACTTTTTAGTGTTTAATTCGGGGTTTAGAGTTAATAATGTTAACTAGCTAATAATAGTAGCAATTAACTTTCATCAAATCAACCTTAAAATCCAAATCAAATCACATCTGTGATATTGTATTTGACAATTTAAATGTAAAATTAAACAAATTCACAAATAATATTAAATTTATTCTATTTAAAAAATCATGAAACGATAAAACATAATAATATTAGCAATTATTTTTTATCAAATCAATCTTATAACTTAAATTAAACACTAAAAAGTTAACATTGTTACATTTGAGTAACAAAATTTATATTTTTTATTAAATACAAGTATCACATTGGATAAAAAAATAACACATATACCACAGCAAAAAATAATTGTCAAACTTGGGTACCAAATAATATATTAAGTCTTTATTTTAATATTGTTAATGGGGGTTTGTTTTAATAAGAGAAATTTGAAGTAGAGTTTATTTAAAAAATTTGTAGAAAAGACCACGTGTCATAATTTAATTGGTTTAAAGAGTTTTTTTTAATGAAGGTTAGCTGTTGGTATCGAAAGTGATAACAGAAAAAAAATTTAAGTACCTAAATAGAAAAAATTATATAATTTAAGTACCTAATTTTCATAGAATCTTTTTTAATATTACTTAAAAAATAATATTAAGAATTATAAATTGCTTCAATAATCTTATATATATAAATTTTATTTTAAATTTGAAATATTAAACTTACTTAAATAAAATTTAAAATAATAAAAAATATTTAAATATTATTAATAAACATTACAATTTACAAATACTAGTTTTCTTTACCCATGCATCGTATTAACTAAATTACATTTAATTGTTTCTTAAAATTTTTCATGAATTTGTAAAGTTTCATTAATCATAATAATATATAATTTTAATTTTAAAAACATGATAATTGATATTAGACTAAATTTAAATAAATAATATATCTTAAAATTATTTTTAAAAATTAAATATTATAATAATAGATTGTGTGAAATTCTATTTTTATATGTAATTTCTAGCTTGATTTTATTTATTAATTAGTGAATGTAGATTGTTAATTAAATCTAAATATTGTGACCACTTCTAAATTATTGTAATATTATTTATATTTTAGATATCTATTTCAATTTTATATATAAAATATCTCAAATATAATTATTTTTATATGTGAAGTATTTCAAATATAATTATTTTTATATATTCAAATTTACCATACACATAAAAGTAGGTGAAAAATAATAATATTTGAAATAATTATTTTTATAACATTAAAATTTTTCATACTCACAATATACATGAAAAAAATAAATATTTAAGATATAAAAATTATATATTGTAACATCCTGAATTTTTGGGCCTATACGTTTAATGGGTGGATATGTTTAATGTGTTAATTTAAGTGTTAGGGGTCCAAATTGGGCTCAGGCTTAGGTAGAGGCCTTGATTAAAATTATCTGTTTGGGCATTATAGGGTCTAAAAGGTAGTATCTATGTTTAAAATACCAAAGTGGGCTTGTGGCCCAATCTTAGGAGGTGACGCCACACAAGGGAGTAAGGGGCCCAAATTTAAGTTTCATGGAGCCCAATTCTTTTAATTTAAGTTAGCTAAATTTTGGGCATTAGGATTAGGTGGAGTGGATGGCAACAAGGCTAAAATTTAGGGGTTTTAATGTTTAAAATATGTGGATAATAAGCGGATAAAGGCTATTATTTAGGAATTTATTTTATGTGGATAATAAGCGGATATAAAGGCTAAAATTTAGGAATTTTAATGATTAAAATATGTGGATAATATGTTTGATAAAGGAGGGAGGAGTTAGAGATAATTAAGTCTCTTTTAGATGAGCTAGTAGATTAAGATAAAGGAGAAAAGATAGGATTTATCTGCAAGGTTAGGTAAGTGCCAAAATTTCTATAAATAGGGGAATATCTCTTCAATTTCAAAGATCCTGTTTTTCTCTCATTCTTTTCTCTTCTTCTCCGAGTAAAAGCCGAAAACTCCTAAAGTTCCATCTTCTTCTTCATTCTCTGCAAAAGCCAAAAATCTCTAAGCCTATTCCCTCATCTTCACTTTGATTCAAAAGCCAAACTCTTTTCATTCTTTTTCTTCCTAGCCAAATCTTCAAGTCTCTTCCTTGTTTTCTTTTCTTCTTCTCTTTTCTGTCGAAAACCAAACTCCTCACTCAAGTATTTTAAAAGCCAAAGACACATCACCCTTCTCTTGTTCATACTTTTTCCGGATTTTCCTAAAAGCCAAAATCCCTAGATCTCATCTCCTCCTGTGATTGCCGAATTACTTGATGGTGCCTACTTGTGCCAAATCAAGGGAACTTTAGTGGAGTCAATCGCATAGATCTCTAAGTTATAGCATCGTGTTACATTCGGGATTTCAAGGTAAGAGGATTTGTTTATTCATATATATAAAATCGGGTAGAGTACTAACTATGGCCGAATATAGGAGAGGCCTATTTTCGCAATTGTTCCGGCTTTTTGAAGCAAAGCGTAGATCGGTTTAGCAAGGGTATCTACATTAATCAGGTGTGTAATACTTCCCCACCATCTAGATCTAATCATAAAATGTATGATTATAAGATTTATATGTTTTGATAATTGCCAACATCTCGGTTTATTGATGAAAGCCCAAGGAGGGTAAAAGCGGATCACCAGGTTAGTAAATAATTTGTTTAAATGTTATAAGTAAAGTGCTTGTATGTGATTGCATGGGTTGGGTTGATGAAAGGAGGAAGTTATACATTATATGTGTAGCGGTTTTTACCGTGATCTGATGTAGCGGCTAATGCCGTGAATCGTTATACTGAGCTTCGGCCATTAAATGTTATACGGGCTTCGCCATTATATGTTATAAGGGCTTGGCCATCATATGTGGATGAGCGGCAAGACCGCCATCATGGTGTGTAGCGGTGTGGGTCGATTGTAGAAATCCCCAATGGTGTGAACGGTTGGTACGGGGTGTGTAGCGGATGGAAACCTAGGCAAACGGGTTGGGCCTTGCATATTATTTGCTATTAATTTTATTATGATTATTACACTCGCTTATTTTGTTTAATGGGTTTAAGGCCCAAACTCTAGTGGTGCATGAGGGTTGCACACACTCGAGTCTCATGACTCACCCTTTTAATTAACATTTCAGTGATACCTAGTGCTTGGACCGGCCGAGAGGAACGCAAGGTGGCCATGCGAGAAGAATATGTGAATTTAGCAAAAAGACTCAAGTTATTATTTTATATTTTTAATTGGTGGATTTTAAAATTTCGTTGTAATAAGGCCATGGGCCACTAGTTTATATTTTGTTTTATTTTGGGCTTTAATTACTTTTAGTTATTTAATTTTTTTTATGTTAATTAAACTAAGGCATGTAATTAAGTTTGGTTTTATTTTACAAAGGAATATTCTATATGAAATATATTTGGGCTTTTCTGAAAAATACGACATGTTTGACAAAAATTTTCTTAGTGACATACCAGATCCGGTCGTAGCAATTGGGCCGGGTTTGGGGTGTTACATATATAAAGAAAAATAAATAAAAAAATTAGTTTATATTTTTAAAATAAAATATATTTAACATAATAATACATATAAAAAACATATTTTCATTATATAATTACATATTTATTATTTTGTCTATATAAATAAAGCAATTATTAGTTAAAAAATAAAATCAAAATTAAATAAATAACTTAAAAAAACATGTTTAATAATTAAAAAAATGAAAATAACATGCTTATTTATTAAAAAAAAAACTTGAAACAACATGCATTAGAAAGGAAAAAAAAACCCAAATAAGCATGGAAAATGATTTAAACCTAGACATTTGAGTGAAAAACACAAGCATTTATCCATTTGAACAAAGAAGTTGAGTCCTCAAAGGAAAGCGCATTTAGTATAAAGTGTTTCATGAAAAACCTTTTTTACGAGAGTGTCTTTTTTGCCATGCCAATTCTTAAAATCGATTTATTTCCTTAAATAATATAAATAATGATTTACTTCATTAATTTTTTTTAAAAGAAATAACATTTACCACTAATTTTGCCTTAAAAAATAAATTTTATTTTATTTTATTTTTATTAATTTTTCAAGTATTGTTTAGTAATTTATCTGTCACCCAATTAAGAAAAGGATACAAAATGGTCACTCAACCATTCAATTTTTTTTTTTTTTGTCACCAACTAGCTAACAGTGGCATCTTTTAAAATTATCATAATAACAATCCTTAACATTTATAAATTATGTCAATTTAGTTCTGATTCTAAAAAAAAATTAACCCTCAATATTTACATATTATGTAATTTGGTTTGCTTTTCTAGTTTCGGATTTTTGGGTGTTTCCATTTTTTGTATCTTTTCAATCAAATATAGCTAATGAATTTGTTTTTTTAGTGTTTAGGTGAAAGAGTCCAAAAGAAAAGTAAAATTATAAAAAAAAAATTACACAATATATAAATATTAAGGGTTAGTTCTTTTTTAAATCAAGAGTAAATTGATACAACATATAAATGTTAGAGGTTAAAATTATTATTATATTAAATTTAAAAAGTTACCACTATTAGTTTACTAGTGATAAAAAACATAAAATTAAATAATTGATAATAATTTTATAACTTTTGATAAAAATAATTTTAGTTGCTTAATAAAATATGAAATTTTGCTTTTAGAAAACTCTTTCTTTCGCAAAAAAAAATATGTGCTATTTTGATAATTAATTTAGAAAGAGTATTTTTTTTATGTTATTAGGATAAAGGAAACGAAATATTGAGGAAAAAGGAAGAATCCATGGGCAGGGGTGCATAGTTTGCGTTGGTATTTGTTAATGCTTGTCCAACTGATTTGACATTCCCGTTGTAAAAAGACGAGGCAGGAGAAGGGCGAGACGAGGGAGATTTTTAGTGGCTCGAATGTAGTGGCCTTGGCGTTTCCACTTGGGAAATTCCAGTTGTCGCTCCGCCTTTTCATGGTTGTTGGGTCAAATAAACAATAACCTCGGAAACCCGGAAAGGCTAAAACTGTCCAATGAGGCATGACCAATGTCAAGTCAAAAATCAACCAAATCTATTGGTGTTCAAAAATGCATCACAATTAAAAAAATGGAAATTGAAGGAACAGGTTCTGCCTTTGCAGGGATTCCAACCTTGTTCCTCAAGCAATACCAAAGGTCCAAAACCTAACCAGCAAAGCAAAGCTCTTTTTTTTTTTTTAAATAAATAAATACTAAAACAAAAGTCGTCAAACGCGACTCTCTGCTCTCATCTAATTTTCAACCTTTACTTCTGTGCGAGGAGAAAAAGGAAAAACCTTTCCACAAATCTCTATCTGCATCTGCTTTGAAACTAAAAATGGAAATCAATAACCACCATGAAGGAGGTTTCGAAATGGAGAAGAAGCCCAAGACGAAGATCGTATGCACTCTGGGTCCTGCATCCAGGTCCGTCCCTATGATCGAGAAGCTGTTGAGGGCCGGCATGAACGTCGCTCGTTTCAACTTCTCTCATGGATCTCATGCCTACCATCAGGAAACCCTTGACAATCTCAGGGCAGCTATGCTCAACACCGGTATTCTCTGCGCCGTCATGCTCGATACCAAGGCTCGTATTCCTGTTTTTCTTTTCTTTCTTTTAATCCTTTAATTTCACTTGTTACTTTAGTTTAACCTATCTTCTCTCCTTGTTTTTTGCTTGGATCCGATTGCTTTTGTTTTTTGCTTGGATCCAACATCAGTAGGATCACAGATCTAAATTTCAATCTGTATGCTTCATTAGTTTTCTTGGAAAACAGTCAAAAGTGCTCAAGGATATGTTCCAACTCTTCTATTTGCTACTTTTGAGATTAAGCCAAATCGAAGGACGTTAGCCTTTTAATAGACCATAAGTTCAATTATGCAAGAATCAACTGCCTTTGTTAGTATATTTCAGGGATTGCATACTCTTGTTAGCATACGGTTATGAAGTTTAAACATAATCGGCCACGAAAAGGTAATGTCTGCGATTGTTTTCTTTTGTGATTGACCCGGTAGCCAACTAGAGAAGAATAGATGGTAATGATGATGATTTTGTGATTGCATACTTTTGATTTGATGACTGATGTTGTTTGCTTATAAGCCACCGTTATTATTCTTCATAAAAGCCAACGCTTGGGTTCAACGCCTCCAAAGATCCTCCAAATATATGAAAAACATAAAAGAATCTGAACATACCCCTGTTACTAACATAGAAATCTATCATAAGCTGCTTTATCCTTTTTTTCTTTAAACATAGGATATCTGAAGAGCTCTGTGTATTTGCACAACCAATGTCCGTAATCTTTTATAAAGTATGGAAATTTTATTGATTTTTGTCTTGATTACAACATGGTAAAGCTGATTAATTGTAACTGTTTCTTCGTATGTAAACTTCCAGGGTCCCGAGATCCGAACTGGTTTTCTCAAGGATGGAAAAGTTCAGCTCAAACAGGGTCAAGAAATCACCATAACAACTGACTATAGCATAAAAGGTGATGAGACACTGATAAGTATGAGTTACAAAAAGTTGGCCGAGGATGTCAAACCAGGGATGGTCATACTTTGTGCAGATGGGACAATCTCTTTTACTGTCTTATCTTGTGACAAACAAAAGGGTTTGGTTCACTGTCGCTGTGAGAATTCTGCAGTTCTTGGTGAGAGGAAGAACGTTAATCTTCCAGGGGTCGTTGTTGACCTCCCAACCTTGACTGAAAAGGACAAGGAAGATATCTTGGAATGGGGAGTTCCAAACCAAATTGACATGATTGCACTTTCTTTTGTTCGAAAAGGATCAGACCTCGTGGAGGTTCGGAAGCTGCTTGGAAAGCATGCTAAGAATATTCTTCTCATGTCGAAGGTATGTTTGAAGAATTTTAGATATGATTTTTATTCTGTTTACATTTTGCTAGCAGAGAGTTTTGAAGTAGCAAATCATATAATAGTGGGATCCAATGGTTGTTTTCTTCCCTTTAAAATTCTATGGCAGGTTGAAAATCAAGAAGGGGTAGCAAATTTTGATGACATCCTTACAAATTCAGATGCATTTATGGTGGCACGAGGTGACCTTGGAATGGAGATTCCCATTGAAAAGATATTTCTAGCACAGAAGGTGATGATTTACAAGTGTAACATCCAAGGAAAACCTGTTGTCACTGCAACACAGATGTTGGAATCCATGATAAAGTCTCCCCGGCCAACCAGGGCTGAGGCCACTGATGTTGCCAATGCAGTTCTTGATGGCACAGACTGTGTGATGTTAAGTGGTGAAACCGCAGCTGGAGCTTACCCGGAACTTGCTGTTCAGACCATGGCCAAAATATGTGTAGAAGCAGAAAGCACTCTTGATTATGGAGATGTCTTCAAAAGGATTATGGAACACTCGCCAGTGCCAATGAGTCCGTTAGAAAGCCTGGCTTCTTCAGCTGTTAGAACAGCAAATTCAGCAAAAGCATCTCTTATATTGGTCTTAACCAGGGGAGGAAGTACTGCAAAGCTGGTGGCTAAGTATAGGCCTGGATTGCCCATTTTATCCATGGTCGTCCCTGAGATCCAGACTGATTCGTTCGATTGGTCGTGCAGCGATGAAGCTCCAGCAAGGCACAGCTTAGTGTATCGGGGTTTGATCCCAGTTTTATATGCTGGATCTGCCAGAGCTTCTCATGAAGAGACAACAGAGGAAGCATTGGAGTTTGCTATTCAGCATGCCAAGGCAAAGGGATTATGCCAAAATGGGGATTCGATTGTTGCTCTGCATCGGATTGGGACTGCATCCGTGATCAAGATCTTGACTGCAAAGTGATTTTTGGTTCGCATTTTCAATGTCATTTTTTGGGAGGTTCCCTGGTACAAGGGGTAAGACACTGCTATTCCTATGCATCAGCTTTTTGATGTTCTCTTTTTGGATGAGAAACAAAACTCATTAAGATCACAAGTATAATGTCATGACTATTTTTGGTGTTCCCTGGTAAAAAGAAAAAAAGAAATGTGATTTTTGGTTCACATTTTGAATGTTTTACGTAACTATGTTTTTATGGACATTTTGATTCCTTTGAGGCTTGAAGTTGTCTTTGTTTGAACTTACAACTGTTTTTGCTTTGCATATCTCCATATACTGTACCTCTGTTGGTACGCCATGTTTGATGCAACCGGGGGAGTTTGCTGTTTTTGCTGGGTTTTCTAGTTGATGCTGTGGATGCTCTTTTATACTATTTACTTTTTTTTTTTTTTTAAATTAGTAGCGAGATTAGGTCTAGAGTCTAGCTAAATGTTAGGTAATAATAACTTCGCTATTAAAACAAAATTAAAAGAAAGAAATGGAATGGTAGGACTTGAATGTTAGGTAAAGTTATTTGCTTGATCAAAATTTACATCTGATTAATAAATAGGACTTCCCTTATTGTTCATAGGTTGAGCCGGATTGAATCAGGGGTCCCAAAAAGGTTTGGAAAAAACTTGGAAACGTCTTTCATTTGTTTTGTTCTTGCTTCGCTTTCCGATGGTGTTTCATTTTCAATGTTATTTAATGTTTGTGGTAATCTTCCTAGTTGTTTAGAACCGTCATTATTGGCTGATAAACATGGTTGTGTTATATTATATATCAAGCTTGACTCTCTTGATGTTTTATAATCCTTTTTCTACCCAAAAGAAAGGGGTTGAGTAAAATTATATTGAGTTTACGTTTTAAATGATGTGTTACTTTTATTTGGATTTAGATCCAAGTATAAATATTATAATTGGACCAAAATTAAATTTTACTTAATCGAAATGATTTGATTAAATTATGAAATTAGCTCGATTCAATCAATTAAGTTAGTTTTAATCGTTAACTATAATAGAGTATATATCTATTTCAAAACTATTAATGCATATATATATAACTATTAATATAGTATAGATTATATGATATGATATAGCATTACATGAAATAATAAACAATACATATATAATAGTTAATATATTATGTATTACTAGTATAACATATGATAGAATATTACATAAATTTATAACTATTAATGCACGTATGTATATATATATAAATATATATATGATATTAATTGGTCCAAAATCAAAATCGATTGAACCAATTTGATTTAATTGAATTGGCTCGACTTGATCAATTAAATTGATTTCTAATCATGATATACTATTGCAAAATATAATAATATAGTATAAAGTTATTACTAAAAGTATTAATATATGTATATATATAACTCTTTGTGCAATTAATATTTTAACAATAAAACCATTAAATAATATTACGTAAAATAATAATATACATCACAGTGTCAATAGTTATGTATAACTTTTTATATTTCAATAAATGTATATAATTAATAATATATTAAATACTATTAAAATTTTAATATCAACTGGTACAAGTCAGTAAGCATTGGTATAAGTTGGTATCAGCTGAAATTAGCCAAAATATATCGAAACAGTCAAAACACACCTAAATCTTGATCATAACAGAACCTAAATTACTTTGTATCAATTGAAGAACTGATTGATACGTACCGATTGATGGAGTACCAACTACTATGATCTCTATTAAATATATATATATATATATAATTTATGCTTTTTGTAAGACGAATTTGAATTGTGTTGTTAAATATAAAAGTAAAATGAATTATTATATTGAATTCAAAATTATTTATAACTTAGGAAATTCAAAAATATTTAAATATGTCCACTTAATCCCGAAAAATCTTAATCAAAAAGAATCTGAATTAAGAAAACCTAAACCTAAAAAATCCGAGTTTGAGAAAATTCAAATCCAAACTGATATGAGCCGAAAAAAATCCAAACTTGAGACATTCAGTCCGAGAAAAACCTGATCCAAGGCTACTCGAACAGTTGGTTTACCCTCCTCTAGGTATCAGTTATTTCTATGGGAGGTTTTTACCTTCAACTTCTAATTGTGAAGACGAAGTTGAGAATCACTTGCATTCCCCTTTTTAGCTTGGTTTTGGGTCTCTCCTTTCTAGAAATCCATTCCTCGTTCTCCACGAACTTGGCATCCATGTTTTTCTTTTGTTCTTCCCACCCCTGAGGTATAGAATCATTGGCAATCTTCATCGTCTCCATCTCCATATATGATTGTAATGCCAACCATCAGTTTTCCCAGTTTATCTTGCAAAGAAAAGAGGAGAAATTTTGGATTTCATTCAACGTAAATTCTTGTCGGTAGAATTGTAGTCAATACTATATCCTTAGGAGCTCATTCTCCCACCAATTTTATCCAACTTAACAGAATCATCCTATTCCTATAGCCTTATCACCTCATTCTCCCACAACTTCACTTTTAACTTTCATCACATTCTGATCAGTCAACCTCGTTGTAAGGTTTGCAGAGAAGAGGATAGTTGAAACAATTTTTTTCCCTTTGGTGTTTTGAAGTTTTTTTCTTTTCCCTATTATTCAAGGACCTGAAACTTTATCAAGCTTGTTATAGAGAACCTCATAACCCGAAATCCAACCCGGCCTTGTGACCCGTAACGCAATCTCGCAAGGTGAACACGATGGAATGCCTTGCAAGGCCAGCTCCTCGTGAGAGAGATATGCCAATACTCCTCGCAACCTTGCAAGGCGGGACACGCGAGCATGTACGATGATATTTGGATACAAATCCTGTCGGAAAGATACGTTTAGCATACATGTCAAACCTAAAGGGGAGTACATGTCGTCCTGTGTTATATGCATGACACCTAACTACCCTCTAATATGTCACATCAAGTGATCCGTGCCTTATAAATAAAGAAGAATCAGTCCCTAGAGGAGGTAGAGAAAACAAATCTCAACAAAGCTTAAATTTTTAAATAAATAAATAAGTGAGACTAATTTTTTTAAAATTAAGAATGTAAGACTAAATGCGCAAAGAGTACAGAAACTAAAACAAAACTTGACCATTCTCTTAGCCAAAATGTCTCATCCAGGTGCCGACGAATTTAGTCGATACTAGAATCTAAAGTTATTCTTTCCCTTCCCCCTTCCCATTCCCACAAGCATCATTTACAACACAGATGAACCTTTCAACCAGCCCAAGCATGCAAATAATAAATAAATAAAACAAATAGGATCACTCAAATTTATAGAAACAAAATTACATCATATGGCATAATTCAGGATTTCGTAAAAGAATTGTTCAAGGGACAAGGATCTACAAGAATACAGGGAAAAAAAAACCAGAACACTTTTGCAAGATGGAAATTCAACTTAAACTAACTATTGTACATTATAGGGAAGGCAGAATGGAATACTGAAGCATCAATCATATTGAACAATAAACAGGGTGCTAATACCAAACAAACTCAGTTCTCATTTGTTTGAGAAGCATTTCCGGATTGAGAGCTTGAAGCCGTCGAGGACGATGAATTCCCCCTGCCGGACTGTGATCCTGATGTGAACAAGCCATTGAATGGCCATGGAAATGAGAACCTTCTCCCACTTCTCCCACTTCTCCCATCCCCTTCACCCTCTCCTTCCCCACTACCGCGTCCATGAACATTACTTTCACTTTCTCTTCTGTTGCTATTATTCCCAGGCCTCTCTGAATTGAGTTTCTGTCCAACAGCAGGTATTTGATATCTGCAAACTGGACAAGAACTATGGATCTCCAACCATGGCAATATACACCCACTATGAAACTTATGCTTACACGGCATTTCCCTTGCTTCACTACCAGCCTCGAAATCATCCATACACACACAACATTTCAAATTCTCCTCAATTTTCACGGTTGGCAAGGCCATGATTGCCTCTACTTGTGCTGGTGGTGTTCCATATCTTTCGGGGTCGTTTTGTGCCACTGCCAAATGCTGCAACAATATATCTAAACCAGGACCGATGAAATAATCACCTATAGAACCTATGCGGTCGGAGTTTCGGTTTTGACCACCCTGATTGGAATCATAAGAGCCCTGGACAATGATAGTCTGATTGAAAGGATTGATGAAAATTACTCCGTCCCTATCCCTATCCCTATCCCTATCATTCTCAGAATTCTCGCCTTCAGATGCCATTCTCTCTCTAACACCTTGAAGCAGCTGCACGATCGATGCAGAGTTCCTTCTTCTATTCCTAATGATGGATTCAAGTTCTCGGTCCAAGTCAGTATCGCCTCCATGGCGAGCTTCGCCATCAGAATTCTCGGCATCCTCTTCTTCAAACTCAATACGTCTAAGTCTTCTGCGGCGACGAGGATTACCCAGCATACCTAACAAGATGGGTGCCCATAGTGAGAGTGCTTGATCAGATTGGATATTGGAATCCATGTCTGGAGCACTGTCTCTTGTACCATTGCTCATTTCTTCAATAAACCCACCTCGACAAAATGAGCATTTAATCTCAGCTTCCATGATGGGAGTAACCACTTGAGAACACTGATAACACCAGTACCTTGCTGCCATTGCTTCCTCCAATACCTGCTAGGCCTTTCCCTTTCCTATACTCCTATTTCATTAAGGTTCTGTCACAAAAAACAGCAAATAGCATCATCAAAACCAATTACAGTCAATTAAAATGGAAAGCAATCTGCCCAAAAAGATCATTTTATTTGGAACGATTTTGCAGATCTACATAAATAATTTTCCAGATAAAAAGTTCCAGCATATGATTTGAGGAAAAAAAATCCTTAAGCTACACGCTTATGTAATTAGATCGAACTCCTAAACCCTTCAAAAATTCACTTCTTTACCGTTTTCTTCTCTTTTTATCCTCAACGAGACCATCCATACAAAATAAATCAATAAAATTACAGATTCAGAAGAACCCCAAACTAAACAATTCCCAGTCTTGACAATTAAAACAGTAAAGGATTTCTTAAAGAGTATACTCCCTGTTTTTTTGGGGGGGGGGGGGTGGGTAAAAATTGTTTACATGAGAAAGGGGCAACATACAAGGATCTGTGACTCTCAAACCAAACATGAATCTCCCCAGTGAAGATGAAAACCCAAATCAATGCAAAAATTATAATCAACAAAACAAAAGATTTCAGACGCCGAAACATACCGCAGAGATGTTCCGATTGCTCTTACCTTTAATTACGACAGCAACACTTGAAGAACAAGAAGAAGAATGTATTGTGTCCAAACTCCAAACAAGAAATGAGATGAAATGGCTGCACCTGCACTTTTTCCTTTTATTATTGTAATAACATCATCCAAACGCGTTCTCTCTCTCCTCTATTATTTTTATTTTTATTTTACCCAATATTATTACTAATTAATTAATTCTCATTTTACCCATTTACCCTTTACTTACCTACTTGTGTATTTGAGAAAACCTTGACTTGACTTCTTTTACCTAGTCATTATAAAATTTTGTTAAATTTGCTTTTCACATGTCAAATCAAACAACTTATATTTACATTAAATTTTTCATGGTTTTTAGTTGGATTTTTTTTTTAATCATTTCCTACAATGCATTTTTTTAAACATTACTTTGATATTTACAAGTAGAGAAGTTCGCTAGGTCGAGTTTTGGGTTGGGCTTAAGTATAATATTAGTATATTTTATATTTGTTTAAGTCCGATTCGATCTAAAATATGGGTTTAAAATTTTACTCAAATCCACTCATATTATTTTTTAATTTTTTTAAAAATTATTTATATTATATTATTTATTGAATTTTTTTATTTATAATCATCTTAACATTATTTTAATATTTACATTAGAGTAATATTATATATTTAGTATAGGTTTATTATTTTAATGTGTTCTAAATTACATAATATATAAAAATAACATAATATAAAGTATTATAAACTTAAAAACGAGTCAGCTCGAGCTCGGGCCTTAAATGTTCAAGCCCGAGTCGGACCCATATTTTAAACAAGTCTAATTTTTTTGCTCAAGCCATTCTAAATTTCGGGCAAACCTTTGAACCTAGGCAAATAGCTCAACTTATGAACGAGTCTATTTACAAGTGTGTTGAATAATATATATATATATATATATAAATTATTTAGTGATGATAAAAAAATATAACTATAAACTCGACACCTACGTATACCAAGATTCCAATGATCACTTTTTAATTTCTAAACAACTCTCTCAAAATCATCTTATTCCTATTCCTAATCCTCTCAAAAGTCATTCAAACTACTTGCAAAGTTCCCACAACTTAGTCAATTAGCTAATTTTTTTCTCTCCATAATTCATGAATTAGTGATATGAAAGTTGTCCTTAAAATATGTTATTATATTTATCAAATGTTGAAAGTATATTTGTAACTTGTATTATTGTGTATGGTTGTGATTATCTTAATTTTGTTGGATTATTTATTTGTAAGTATTATTACAATTATCAGAATTGTTTGCAATAATCGAAATTTAATATTTGATAGTCTCAAGATGGCAGATCAATTCATAGCACAAATTCATTTGAATGGAAATATGATTTTGATTAATGATGTAATCATATTACAATAGGATACAATCTTTAACATGACCTTTAAGAGTAATCCTTCATTGGACAACATGAAAAGGAGGATCCTGAGGAAAATCAATGCTAGAAGTATTAACTGTATATTCAATATGAAGTATAGATTTTCTGAGGTCCATGTTAAGAACTAGTACCCTCAGTGTAGTGATATTGTCAAATGTATTTGTAATTTCTCAAACACATTAGATTAATAAAATTTCATCATTCACATTAATATCTTTTGTATAATGTCCTGAACGGTTTTTGCACGCAAAGCAAAATGTAAGCAAATATTAGCTTATTGATTATCTAATGTTTAATTAATATTAAGTTGCATTATGTAGTTGGATCATAATGCAAGAAGACAACTTATATTAGTAGATAATCTAAACGGTTCATAGTTTAATCGAAATTGATCAAGTTGGTTAAAAGCTACTACGTCGTCTATCAAGTCCAATGGGAGATACTGTTTTGGGTATCGAAGCGAATAACTCCCAGAAGACAGAGGCATAGATGTGACTATTTGGACTGAAACTAGTACGTTGAGTGTACGGTTTCTGCATGATACAACTTCAATTGCAATAGTGGAATTCATAGCCCAATAAAGGGTAAGTGATATCCTTTCATCAGCATTACATGAATGATTTATTTACTATTTGTTAATAATTGACTAATGGTTACAATAAGATAAAATAGGATCATATTGGGTGAACGATTTTAACTCAAAGAGATTAAAGATATCCTATAAAGTTAACAAATATATGACAATATCATTAGACGAGCATTTGATAAATAGTTTTCGTAATGATATATAATAAGGGAGAGTTCAATAAGATACTTTAGTGGAATAACTCAATGACTAAATAATGTTGCAATTAGTAGACGAAGAGTCAGAACTTAATTACAAATTATTTGAGCCCTAATTATATACATGTCTAATTGGTCCATCCGCTTGCTTGGTACAAGTCTAAACGGTTTGCAATAAAATCAACATGAATAAATGAAAGCAATGAATTAGAAAAATAGATCGCATGTATCAGTATCCACAGTGGATGCGTTTTTTCAATGTATGTAAAAGATGTCTTAGAGCTTAAATTAATTTCTTATAAATATTATTTAATTGATTGCAATCAAATAATTGTAGCTTGGAATGGAAATTAAATCAAGTAGTCATCGCGGTCTTAGCGAACAAGTTAGTTAAATTAATTTATTCATAGATTCTAATACAGTAAAGTCGTCATGACTTTAGTTAAATTAGAATTGGGTTGATAAAATAATTTAATTAGGAAATTAATTAAATTTATTTTAATTAATTAAATAAATAATATTTTTTTGAGAATAGAAAATTAGTTATTGGGTCGGTAAAATTATATGAATTCATTTAAAAATCGGAAAACATATATAATTAATACTAGTTCAAAAAATAGGTCCAAAGGCCCATCTATATAGTAAGGGACGACAATCCTAGTGTTCATAAGGAGTTGTCGTCGCCCCATATATCCCAATTAGGGTTTACATGTATTTTTATATTAAAATAATATTAGTTATTTACCCCTGTTCAATTGAGACTTGTATTTTTCTCTATATATAGAGATCATTGGGTAAGTCAAACACACACCATTTAACGTGAATACTATGTCAAAATCTAGTGTGATTTATTTTCCAAAATAAATACTATATTTTGAGAGAGTTCGTCTTTCAATTTCTAGCTTTTGAGAAATTAATATTCCACTAAATATTAATATTTTTTTTCCATTTTGTGCGACTGGTTCATTAAATTAGAGCCTACACTTTAAGCATACCAGAGTTCAATATTAGTGAAGAAAATTGTTTTGGTCAAAAGATGCAAAACAAATAGGCTGTCTAATTCAAACCACATGTACTAATTTGATTAGGATTTATTGCTATAAAAAAAAAAAAAAACACAACCGCTGGATTTTAGAAAAAAATTAATTTTTCACTATGCAACAAAATTTATTTTTAAATCGAATTTTTCCAACAATCTAGTAGAAGAGGGTGTAAATGTTAGATTCTGTGCTCTTAGTGCAGTGATTTCATCATTATGCATGTAATTCTGTGAACAGGTTGATTAAATAAAATTTCATAATTAAATTATTACATTTTTACATGTTTATCTTGAACGATTTTTGCATTAAAATAAAAAATGAATAAACAAATATTGTTTCATTGATTACTTAAGATTTAACTAATATTAAGTTACATCATATGAAGGATTATGGTGCAGAAAAGATAAATTATATTAGTAGGTAATCTAAATAAGTTCGTAGTTCAATGAATCAAAATGAGAAATTGATTCATGAGATTATTATGTTGTCTATTACTTCTAATTGGGGAGATACATTATCTTGGGAATTAAAACGGTTTACTCGATTATCTAAATTGACAATAACATGAACAAAACAACACTTAAGTAAAATTTATTCTAAATCTATGGTTTTATCTTAATTTTTTTTATATTTTTTAATAATTCTGAAACTCCAAAATCTAAATGGGAGTTTAATTTTCTAATAACTATTAATATTTTTATAACTTATATATTCTTTTTATAGTTTTGCAATAATTAAAATGAATTTTGACATTCGTTTGCTTTGAATCATCTGAATTTAAACAATTATTTGTCTAGATTCATTCTAGATGTACATTTTTATTAAATTTTTATAAATTATTAATATTTTTTATTTTTTACAAACTTACAAATTTACACTCATCTTGAATGATTATGGACAAATGGGTTCATTCTAAATCTATGTATTTTATTAATTTTAAATTATTTTTTGTTTTTTCTTCTTTTTACTAACGTGGTTGTTTGGCATATCAACACACTTAACAATCAAACTGGTTAATTGACAATTTTCATTAACGAGAGAACCTAGTTGATTTTTTTATCATCGAGGGTTCAATAAGATGAAACATTTTTTGAAGAGCATAATTGATTATTTTTTTTATTTTTTTTACTAAGGATTTTTTTCTACCCTTAAACCTTTATTAATTTAAGTTATATAGATACAAATTGATGGTAAAAGTACTATGAAAGCTCTTGTACTAGGAGTCAAATTATATTTTTCCCCCTCTACTCAAACGATAAACAAATTAATCTCTATACATTAAATTCAAGACCAAACTAGTACTATTAAAAATATCATTTATTTATACTATTAAAAATAATATTTGTACGTCAAAATGAGGAGGTACACGACACATCACTTCTAACTAATTGATTATTCTCTACGTTAGTTTTTAACAATAGAAATGAATAGATTTCTTAATAGAAAAGATCAACTTACTCTTTTATATAATATGCAGAGACTAATTTACGACATATATTCATAAATGACATTAGCAAAATGAAATGGATTCTAATTTTGTTGCTAAACGCATTGATTGGGACGCTATACCCTCCATTAGTCATGAAGATTTGAGTTCATCCATAGTGAATTTACTTAAAATAAAATATTTTGGATGAGAAAATTCCACAATGGATGGACTCAAATCTTATCAGAAAACAACTCAGAAGTCTGGTTTTTGTAAATTCCTTGGTAGAAAAATAATTTCTTTTTCTTTCATAATACGGAAAAGAAAATGAGAAAAAATCATTCCATTTAATCACCGGTAACAAACCTCTCACAAATCTGTCAAAATGGGAATTTAAAAAAGAAAGACAGAATGGCGCAGTATTGTTCTGCATTTCTAATGGATTTTCCAAAACCTACTCTTTAACACACTAAACCGGACTCTTCATTCCAACTAAACCTAGAGACATCTCAAGGGCATCCATCATACGGCATCTCCAAATCTCAATGTTAAGCCCTGGCAACAAGTCAATGCAAAAGCAAGTTCAAAACAGCACAATGGTTGATGTTACCACTTACCATGCCCATGTGCTAGGCTTGGTTTCTAATCTAGACCTTAGAGCTAAGAAAGTATCTATGGCTCACTATAAACATACAAATTTGGAACAGCTTCTTAATTTGCAAAATCCCTCTTTTACTTTATTCTATTACTTACAAGATAAACTGATGATTGTCTTGTCTAACTCAGAGCTGCAGCTACATCCTGGGAAAAGAATCACTAAGCAGGAAGTTCGTACAAATCCCACTCCCACCCATATCTTGGGCTGCCGAATAAATTTAAGAAGCCTCAAGACATATATAAGCGGTAATACTAAGCTGAGTTTTTCAAATATGTGCTTGAATTCAGACAATCTGAAGCACTTTTGGATCATTCTCCACCTGCAACTATTGAGTTTGGTAAAGGCGCCAAACAAAGTGATGGACTGGCAAAACTTGAAAATATTGTAACCAATAAATTAGCAGCACAAGCTCGCATTATATACTGTTGCATAGACCACTTGACATAAAAAAAAACCACACTAATGCAAAAAAGACAGTGTTGCCAAATCCATGGGACAAGGTACACAAACAGTAAACAACAAATTTAACCAAACATGGGACAAGACACCACATAGAATGTTGCCAATTCCAGTAAGAAAAAGACAAGAAAAGCAGCAAAAATACTGCATTACAAACTTATAAGACCGCTACTTTTTTAACAGTTAACAAACTTGTATCACTTATTTCAATATATCTTTCCAAATGATTTTTTCAATCTTCAAATAGGAATGAAGAAATATTCCAGACTGGTTCTAACCATTTGATTTCTAATTCTTTGGTTTTTCTTAATGCATGATAGAAATATGCTAATTGAGGGATTAAACTAATATAAGGTTTTGTGTTGTCAATTTACTATGAATGTTATTGTATATAATTTAGAAATTTAAGATTGTTTCATCTAACTTTTAAAATAACTATGCCTCTTTTGGTTACAGCATAATAACATTAGGAAATAGCTTATTCATTACATATGTATTACAATAGTTAGTATAAATTTAAACTTGAAATTAGAAAGATGAGTAAAAGCTCTCATAAAAAATAAGACCTCTTCAAAATAAGCGAAAATTTTTCCTTTTCTTTACAAAAAATAAGCCATGAGAGTGGCTAAATATTACCAATTGAATTAGTTTATTGTTAACTCATATCCTAAAACATGTGTAAAAAACAGTACACCTACCAAACATACTATTTTGCTTATCTACCAAGCATAAAGGCTTTATGATCCTATATTTTATCTTCCATCAGTTCTATTGTATTTGAATCTAGGGCTTAACTTATAACTACCATGTAGTTTTAGATTAACTAGCTTAGGCTTAACATAAAAGTATCATCGAAAACTTTCCATCATTGTTGCTCTTATGATTGCATGATGCAAACTGCAAAGTTTTAGATGTGAAGCTTAGAGATATTTTCTTTTCTGCTCTTTATTTAAATTCAGTTTTCTCTATTATCTCAAGTACTCAAATAACAGAATTTCCATAAGCCCTCATCACCTAGCAGTTCTTCATCATTTGCAATTTCCATATACCTTTTTAGACTATTTAGGGTATGTTATACCAGTTGTATTTTGCTGAGCTTTCAAATGTTAGGCTTTAGTTTAACATAAAATTATCATCAGAAGTTTTCCAGCATGACTGCTCTTATTATCCAATATAAAACAGCCTTTCGTGTGACTTTTAACAAGCCCAAGGTCTGAAGCTAACTTCTCCATTCTTACTCATTCAACATTCTTTTCCAATAACGGGTGCGTTTGGATATTACAAAGTAATTAGATGAAAGTGTAATTACTAATATAGTAATTACACCCTCTTGTAATTACAAAAATTCTAGTTCCCTAGACGTGTTTGATATAGTAGGCCAAAATGTATAGAAAATTATCTCCTGTTAATATATATATATATTTTAGATTTTTCTAAATAAGATTAGTAAAATAACATGATTATATTTAAAAAATAAAATATATATCCTACAATTAAAATACTATTATTATGGTATAAAAAATAACTTTTTAAACTTAAATCATGTATGGACATGTTTGGAAAGCCATAAAGTAATTGCATTTGAGTATATTATATATAACAACCCATGTAATTACTCCAGTACTCACCCTACCTCTAAGAATTGGAGTGCTCCAATTACGCTAAATTCAATGAGACCTACTAATTACATTGGTTACCAAATAGAGTGTGATTACAAGCAATTACACCCAAATCCAATTACTAAGTGGCTTTCCAAATAAGTCCTAAAAAATCCAAAAAGCTACTGACCTAGCTATCAGAGCAAGAAGTACAATAGCAACAATTTTAACTCTTTCCGCTATTCTATAATGTAATTTGTGATAGCACACAAGGCCTGGAAAGATAATTTATTAAACAAGCCACGGCAAGATCCAAAGAGTGACTGTACAAGGATTAGGAACTGCATGAATAAACTAGACAAAGAGGATGAAACTTAGATGAATGGAAAAGCACACTCCACCCAATCACCAGAGTAACTTGATGCTGATGGTACTCACAAGAAAATCTTATCAGATTAATATTAACATTCAAAGTCAAAAGTTCTATAACATGGCAGCAACCAGTGGATTCTTATCAGAAATTGGCCAGAACCTTTAATATTTCCTTTACATTGTTGTGCTAAATAAAATGTAATTCTGTTTTCAAGCTGACAATTAAGAGGGGTAATGTCAATAACTTTCAACAATCAAACCAAATAAGCAGGAAGCTTTCAAGAAATAAGATGTCAATCTTCATACTTACGACACTTGGTCGACAAGAAAGTACATAACTAGTCTTACTGAAAAAGATTGTATGACAATTTCAAACAATGAAATCACTCCTAGATAGTATTACCATCAAAATTTAAATCTACATTGAAGTTAGAGACAGACTTATTTCTAATTTGAGTTATCTGTAAGAGTGTATGAATCTATGCAGAAGGATGAATAGGCTGCTAAAAGAAAAAGAGTAAAGCACAGCTCTAATGAGTTACAATGTCAACTGAAACTCTAAAGGGAAATAAGATGTTTAGGCAGAAAGAGTCCTAACAGGCGATGGCTTTAGCTAAGAAACTTCAGCACCAGCAGTGGATCCAGTTCTGCTAACAGCATTATTTTGACCCTATAAAATGGAGAAAGAAAATTTTAAAGAGATAGAGAACCATCAAGTAGTTTTGACTCTTTGTTTTCATTTCTAAGAACTCAGATATCCAATAGCCACATTGGGCCTCGACTATTCTAGAGTCAAGCCAAGTTGGATCCCAAACTAGGGAAATTTTCAGGGCAGTTATTTTTCTGGTTCACAAGACTCGAAAATAAGACCTTGCTTAGGAGCACCAAACTCCTTACCACTAGGTCAACAGCGGTTGGTGCACCAGTTTTGACTTGTGATAACAATAAACATAAAAAGAAGAGTAAGGGGTTATACCAGAAATGAATGTCTACTGGGTTGCTGACGGTCTTCAAAAAGGGAAGAGTAATAAGCAGGATCGTAGATGGAAGCTCCTAAAGCGTCATCAGAGTCATTGTGAGAGCACTGTCTGGAACTGGGTAGGGTTGCAGGGCTCAGAAAACTAGTTCTCAAATCGAAATCAGGGTCTCGAGGATTGGCACCACTGTTTACATATGAAATTCCCAGTCTATATATTTGAATCCATAAGAGGGACGAGCAGAATCTTACGCAAAACCCCACGATCTCCATGGCAAGCGATAATCTGAGGGAGAAGGTGAACAACATTCCATTACGCTCGCTGGACATGTTCCAAATATTGTGGGAAAAGAGGATGAACCACGAAATGTCAAGCAGAATGGCGCAGAAGAGCAAAACGGCGTAGGTTCGACCTAAGCTCTGACTGCTGCTCTCGATGGCAACCAAAGCGAACAATGCGATCCCCAAATTGATGAGCGACACACCGTTGTATAATGCGCCGAGGGATCCGATCAAGGAGCACCCGATCTGATGAATCAAATAACAGCTTTTACAAAAGCACAAAGAAACCCTAGATTTGTTTTGCTTTTAATCTCAAAAAGGAAGAAGGTAATTTACTTGGATGTAAATAAGGACGACGGCCAGATTCTGGAGCCTATCATAATCGCGAAGACAAGCGTGAATCCCATCTCTCACATTCTGAGAGCAAAAACAAACCATCATCTGCTGCGGTTCATCCAATTTTGATTGCTTCTTCAAAGCAATCTAATCATAACCAACTCCAACTCCAACTCCAACTCCAACTCCAACTCTTCTGTTCCTTTCCTTTCTGTGTATTTGGCTTAGGCCGGACTTCATTCAAGAAATGCAACAACCAAAGTACCAAATATTCTCAAAATCATCAATCAAATGATCCTTGTAATGTTCAAAATTAAATTAATCCTTTTCTAAAATAAATAAATAAATAAACAAATAAATAAAGGGCCACGAACACCAACCTCTTGTCTTCTCTCCTTTTTATTTGCTCTTTTCTCAAACAAACTTTTCCCCCTTCCTCTTCCTCTTTCTCTTCCTACTCTCTCTTTTTTCCTTCTTTTTCTTTTTTTTATTTTTTGTAATGTATGGTATGCCACTATGCTCTGATTTCGGTTGACCATTGGTTAGGACTCTGTCAACTAGGTCCAACTGCCCAATGCATAAAGTCCAAACTGCCCCAAGTCCAATCCAATCATCTCCGTAATCAATTCCATTAAAATACATATTTCATTCTTTAAAACATTTTTTTATTTTAATTTATTGATATTAGGAAAGGGGATGGAGGATAAAAAGGTTTGAATCATGATGGTCGATTCTGCACCGGTTTCGGTCATATAGGTCAGTGCACATTATTTCAGTACTAAAGTAGAATAAACGATAATCTTTTTTATACTAGTGAAAATTTCAATTTATACTACTTGCACTAGCTCGTTTCAGTCAATTTCAGTCACACTTGTCGAAACATGTTGCACTAGTCGATGAGAGGATATCATTTACCCTTTCTCAAACTATGAATTCCGTTGTTGTCGAATGATGCTACATCATGTAGAAGTCACATACGTAAGGCACTAGCTTTCGGTTTTTTATCTATTTGAACTCGGGTTTTCATTTTTATCAAAGTATACAAGTTACGCATACGTAGTCCATCATCCACTCAAGATTAAGTTATATCACACTATAAACGCTACAAATGAATAAATCCATAAACGAATCTATAATATATTCTATTTGTGTCATGTCCAATGTACTATCAATCTAATTAGTCATATCTATATCTCTATATTCTGTGAATCATTTGCTTCGATACCCAAAGCAATATATCTCTCTAATTGAACTTGATAGACGACATATTAGTCTTTCAATTGATTTGCTCAATTCTGATTAGACTAATGACGTGTTTAAATTATTTACTAATATAAATTATATTTCTGTATTTAGATTTGTTCAAGAAAAGAAAATTTTTCCAATGTCGTGTGGACCTCTATAAAAACTCAGCTTACTCCCTGTTGAACTCGAGGTCAAACTTCAATTATCACCCACCTACAAAAATGGCCCTTCTTTTTCCAATGTGGGATTATAGGCATTAGCTTATTGTTGTGGATAAGGTAGGTGGAGAAGCAGCTAAAAAGCAGCCAATGATCGATTATTATATCGAATCCTTGCTAAAGTTGATTTTTTTGTTTGCCTTTGTTTTCTTAAGATTGATTCTTTAGCATAATTATTGATGCCATTCATTTTAATTTATGGATTTGAGGTTTTTTAATACATTTTTTAAAATTTTTTATAAATTTTTAAACCTTTAAATCAGAAAGAAATATGCGTGTTTGAATTTATGTCTTTTTAATTGTTTTAACAACAATCGTGTTAATTTGAATTAACATTCAATCGACATGAAGTTGAGTTTCTATCGGACTTCCTACATTATTTTAACATTTAGTTTTTGAGATTATTGTGTTTGAGTTATTTTTATTGTTTCATGTTATTGAAGAGAAAGTTAAACTCGTGTATGATTCACTAAACCAAATACATTTAAATAATAATTGAAAATCAAATCGAATTAAATTAAATTAAATCAAAATCAAAATGGAAATTAAGTTTTGAATCGGTTTTCGATTTTTTCAGTTTTAGTAGAATGTTGATAATATGTTTATATATATTTTAGGCTAAATTACAAAAATAGTTATCTAACAATGCTTTTAGTTCTATTTTGGTCATCTAACTATTTTTATTTTTTATTTAGTCATTCAACTTTTCGAAATAAAATATTTTAATTAATCTCCTATTAGTTGTCGTTAGATGAGTGACGAAAAGTTAACGTGGGTATTTTTTATTGGTCTAATAATAAATTTAGCCCTTCAATGTTTACACATTCTATCAATTTGATCCTAAATCTAAAAATTCAACAAATTTAGGCCTCAATGTTTATATTTATTTTTTTTCATTTTAGTTCTATTTTTAAAAAAAAATCAATAAATTTAGCCATAAGCATTTACAAAATTTGTCAACTTAATTCTAATTATAAAAGTTTCAAAAAAAATAAAAAAGATTTAAAAGATTTTATTTTTTAATATTCCTCAACGTACCTTCAAAACCTGAGGAATAAGAAGAGTATTTAATACCATTCATATATACTCATTTTAAATTAACTTTGCTGACATGGCAGTCCACGTGTATGCCACATTAGCAATTATATATTTTTAAAATTTTAAAAGTATTTAAAAATTGTTTTTTTATAATTTTTATATTTTTTGAATTTTTTAAAATTTTAAAAAATAATTAATTATTTATATGACATCCACGTGGTAAGCCATGTGTATGCCATATCAATAAAGTTAACAGACATTAATTTTTCCATCTATTTTTAGGTAATTTGACAAATAACGCAAGTTTAAAGTTAAAAATGACGAAAACTTAAATAAATGGATAAAATAATTTTATTTTATTTTTAATTTGAAAGGCCAAATAAATCATTATGCCTTCTTTAAAATGTGCCAAATTCTAAGGGAAGAGTGTCAATGATATAATTATATTCTAAGCATGTATATTTATATTATATGTTGTTTTGAATTGTATTTGAAGATATAATGAGCTACTAATTAGAACATTTGGCATCGGTACTTAATAGTTTTAACCCATTTTTATTTTTTTGTTTCCTTTGAGTGTAGCATCACGATTCCTAATCTTTGTTTTTTGATATAATACCTAGAACTACCCATAACCCTTCTCCAACCCTTAAATAAGAGGATAATGTGCTTCAGCACACTCAAACTCAAGTCTTTTGACATTAACAACAATACCGACGTCAACTAAGCTAAGACTCAATTGACACCCACACTTGTTTTTTTAAAAGAATTATTTTGTGTTTTTTCTAAAGCAAAGCAACGAAGAAGCAGTCGACTTCAACGAAAGTTCCGTTGAATGTCATAGAAAAACTCTTAAGCCTATTTTGAATGGTTAAAAAAAAAAAACTTTCCTTTTATTATTATTATAAAAAATCAGTTTGAACTTATCAAATCTTAAACTTAGTAGCACTTTTAAGAAGCAGTGCTAAACTAAGCCTTAATTAAGGTCGATGTACGATACACAAAGATCAAAAGTCCATTGAACTTAGAAAATTTGGGCTAGTTTAGCATTGCTTTTAAAAAATGTTTTTAAAAAGTGTTGTAGAAAAGTGCTTTTGAAAAGTTTGATTTAAGATTTAAGTGTTTATTATTGTTGTCAAAAAGTGCTTTTAGAAAATTAAATGTTAATTTTAGACATGTATTATAAAATAACAAATATGCATTTAAATAATATTTAAATTAGTTAATATTATAATATTTTAGCAAGAATATAAAAATAATTTATTATAACTTGTTGTTAATATTTTAATATACGAAATATAAATTTTAAATATTTTTAAGCAACTAATATTAATTATTTATAAAATTTAATTAGAATATATAAACTATATTTTGAATATTTAAATATAACCATTAAATATTTGTAATTAGATATTAACACATTTGTATTATTTTATTTTAAGATGTAATTTGAATATATAACCACATTAGATATTAACATAAAATAAAAAACATAAACCTAACAAATTAAAATATTACACGTATTTAGATTAAAGTTTCAAAAAGGGGTAATATTTATATGCCAAATATAAATTTTACAAATTTTACATTAGCACTTGTAATTTAAAGGGAATTTATTAATCTAGAAGCCATAGCATCTCTTGTTAATTCCATTTCAAAACCACTTGAATTGTTAAATTTGCCCGTTATCATCATCATCACTTTCTCCATCATGCTCATCTTCAGGATCAATAATATTCATATATGCCCTATTAATATTTTCGTACTCCATAAAATCTGCATCATTTCGATCGACATGCTTTCAGATAAAATTGTGTATCGCCATTGTGGCAACAATGATCATCGTTTGCTTTTCAAAACTATAATTTGGAATATCCCTTAAATTGACCCATTTTTTTTTAAAACACCAAAAGTTCATTCAATCACACTACATAATGATGGATGTAAATGATTGAATATCTCTTCTTTACCAGATATAGGTCTACCTCTACGAAAGTCAGGTAAATGATATCGTTGTCCTCTATATGGTCAAAGATAACATTTCATTTGAGGATATTCAGAGTCAACAATATAACATTTTCCTACATGTCACAATATGATAAACAATTAGTTCAAGAGTTGTTTATTTTTTTAATTATCAATTAAAGAACTTATACTTTATTATTTAAAAAAGAAATAAATGAAATATCTTACCATTTGGTGGGTGCGGAAATTTATATTTTGAATCTCGAATTGCATCAAGAAATATTCTAGTGTCATGTGTTGGTCCTTCCCCTCCAGCCATAACAAAAGTGAAACACATATTAAAATCACATATTGCCATAACATTCTAAGTTGGGATACATTTTCTTCCAATGTAGAGAATTTGTTCATTTGGTGGAAGAATAACGGCAATATGAGTACCATCAATTGCACTTATGCAATCCTAAACAAATAATCGTATTAGTCTCATACATATTTTTAATCAATAAAAAATATTAAAATATAGTAATATAATATTAACTTTTAACCTTAAAATACGACATATATCTAGAATCATTACATATTTGTTCAGGTATTGAGCTAAAAAAAAATCATCGGGTGCCATTAGATCAATGATCATCCTTGAAACTTTCTCAAGCACAATTGCAAAGTATCGACTTATTGTTGCTCCATACCTTTGAAATATTTCTCAACATTGAGAAACTTTTGCACCGGTGCCCAAGATGTACAAAAAAATCCCAACATTTCACAAGAAGATGTGTCTTGAAGTTTGCAAATTGTATCTTGTCTCCAAAACTCTCAACAAACTTGTGAATACAATTTTTGACATCTTAAAATTAATCATACAACGTGATCCATGATCGTCAAGGATCTCTTGGATCCATGCCTCACCAGACTATTTTGAATCAATGCATGGTTGCTTCAATACATACTTCTCATAATATAATTGCACAAAAGAATATGCAACAACAAATAACCGGTTAAAATATTCCATTTGTTGTAAAATCTATTTCTTCTCCCTTTCATTATCACTTTCATCACCGCTTGAATTGTCAACCATACTCATCACCTGTAAGCAAATTTTATATCCAAAATCAAACATAAACAACTATTTATAAAACTAGATTACACATAAATAAGTAGAACATAAATTCAATATCCAAAAATCAAACATAAATAACTATTAATAAAAATAGTTTAGCATTGTTGTTTAGTCACATAGTAGATATCTTTAGACATTAGAAGACTAGAAAATTTTCAACTCTCCTCCATTCCCGTCTTAAGTCACAAAGCTCTAATCTTGGGATTAATTGATGAAAACATAATTCGTTTGTCCTTATTAAGTAATAATTTCAGTGAGAAAAAGTATAGCAGACTAGCTTTTGGAACTTCCTCCGACATGCTATTAAGCACTTTGACTACTTGTGGAATACCATATGGATCCATAAAAGGAGTCAAACTACATGTGGCTTGACTCATATTGTCTGCTGCATTACATAATTTTTCAATTTGACCGGACAATCTTGTAGCCCATTCAATTTACTTTGAGGATTTATTCCTTCCAGTTTTAAAATGTGAAGTAGATATCTCAAGTGTTTTTCCTTTTTGACCGTTTTCATCAATGTGAACATCATTTGAAATGTGAACATCATTTCTCGCATTTTCTTCCTCATTCTCTTCAGGTATGTCATTGTCAACATCCTTAAAAAATTCACTATGGAGTATACTAGAAGAAGGTGCCTATACTTTATCATAGGTTGCAACTACCCCAATGAACATCTGGTCCAACTTTCCTTCGAATTCAGGATCAATGCCCGATGTTCTAAATTTTCGAGCTTCAAGCACAACCTACATATAAATTGGTAGTTTAATAAGAAATTATCAATAACATCATAAATAAGTAAAAACAAAAATGTTAAGAATTATTAATGTACCTTTAGCCTACTCTCCCACCAATCATCTGATGCATCAACGGTTCTTTTGATAGGATTCCACCCTAAACTAGTATCTCCGCTTTAAGTTTCTCCAAGCCTTCTATTCTTTTTTCAAGGCATCCCACCTATTTTTAAGTTGTCCTTGTGAATAAGCCTTGCCTATTTCTTTCTCGAAGTTGGTTATTATTTTCAACCATCCATCTTTTGTGAAATGAGTACCAGGCCTATTGCCTTTTAATACCCCTTTAATACAAATATCACATAATATTTCTGTCAATCTCTTATCTTACATTACTTTGACCTTTTCACTGCTAACTTCAACAGCCAAAGTACTCATCTATTGTGTATATGAACATATTCATTTTATCTAGTAAAAAAAACAAGAAAACCATAGATTGACACAATGATAAAAAATTTATGTGCAGAATTTATATAAATATTTGCATAATGTCAGTGCAGGCTGTAGAGAGAGAATGGCAGAGCAGGAATTGATGAGTTCAAAATCAAATGCTTTCACAGAACAAACATCAAATTACATAAATAAAAAGTGCAAATATAGGACGCTAAACAGGGTATTAAGGGAATGAAATGGAACCTTCGCCATGGTGTTTTTTAATAAAGCAAATACAACAAACAAAGTTGTATAAGAGTTGGAATGTGAAGAAGCTTTTTTTTTTTCAATGGATCCAAGCAGTCTTATATATATAATTATTACTACATCCCTCTCGAACTTTCATTTCATTACATGTAAACTTTTTGTCTTTTGTCAAATAAGAAGAAATCTTTAGTGTCAATTATTTTTTTTCCCCTTCTATTCGATGACTAAATAAAGTACTGAAGAAAAGAACAAATATATGAAAAACTCAACATGATTGAGCAAATCAAAAGGGACACCTCCATGTTTGGAACTGGAGATACCATAAGTTTAAATATGGCTGATGAAGTTTATGGGTTGGGAAAAGATTTATCTAAATACTCACATTAAATGGGAATAAGAATTGATTAATAAATCAGATTATCAACAAAAAAAATTCAAGCATTGACATTTTCCTAAGAAAATTTAATTTCTCTGATGCAACAAATAACAAAAAGTAGACAAATTTGTATCAGACCAAAACAAACCCAAGAAACCATATTATAAACAACCCAGAAATATACATACCATAGTATAATCAAAGACTCCTTAAGTTGTTGAGCTTCTGCAATGACTATATCGAATTGACTTTCACTGCAAATTTGTTGCAATTCAACTGTCAATGGCGCATCATCCAACTCCTCTAATTGCCTTTCTTCTCCCCAAGCACTAAAGATCCAAAATTTCCCTCCAAACCCATTAATTTTCTCATCAAAACCCAATATTTTTCTCTTCAAAGAAAGCCCAAAGCTTGAACAAAGGATTTTTTTCGAGAAGGATACTTAGAAACAAGGTAAACAGTCTCTTGAAAAATTGGAATTTATTAGAGTTTTAAGAGATGGAGAGTGTAACACCCCTCACCCGTATTCACTGTCAAAATAGGATTACGAGGTATTACCGATCAATCAACATCATTTAACATACATAATTCATACATTTATGCATTCATACTCAAATTTCATTCAATCATATTCATATTGTCCCTTATGAGGGCCTACGAGGCCTTAAACACATTTAACAAGTAAAATGCAATTTTTGCATTTTACACGATTTAGTCCTTTTCTCAATTTAGGCAATTAAACGATAAAATTAGCTCACGAAATTTTCACACATATCAAATAACATGCTATAAACACCAAAAATAATATTAAAATAAATTTTCGACATCATATTTGTGGTTCCAAAACCACTGTTCCGACTTAGCTAAAACCGGGCTGTTATAGAGAGAAGCTTAAGGCGAAATGGGGAAAAAAGAAAAATCCAGCAAAAGAATCAAACTCAACAACCAAATAGAAAACCCAAGAAAACCAAAGGTGAAATGAGAAAGTTAACTTGAAATGGGGAGCAACCAAACTCAGCAGCAACCAAAAAGAGCTTAACCTGAAATGGGGAAAAAACGAGAAAGTTAAATGGGGAGAAGTCATAGAAGATGGGATTAGGAGAGTAGAAAGAAAGAGAGGGAGGGAGCAACAAATACCTTGGAGAAAATGGAAGAAGCAAAGAAAATGAAGGAGAAGGGAGAGAAAATGTAATTAAGCTTTGAAAAGTACTTTTAGGAGAAAAAAGTTAAAATTTTTAACTTCTCCATTTGGAGAAAAGTACTTTTGAAAAGTAAAAAATTTCTTATTTAGTATTCTTTTTGCTGTAAAAGTGCTTCTAAACATAGCCTTTAAGCTCATAATGACTGCCCAAAAATCAGTCTTATAATTGGAGCCTAAGGATTGTGTAGTCCAGATGTCAAAATATCATACCTCATGATATTCTTTTTGGCATAATAACTTTTTTGGCATTCCAATTTACAAAAAAAAAAAAAAAACATTTTAGCCCTTAATTTATTTATTCATTTTTGTCAAATTACCCTAAAGTGGATGATTAAAAAAATAAAAAAAATTAAATTTTCCATCCATTTTAGCGTGATTTGACAAAAAAACACATATTTAAGAACTAAAAAAGGTGAAAAATTAAATAGAGAGCTAAAATAATTTTTTTTGTAAAGTTGAAATGCTAAATAAGTCATTATCCTATACTTTTTGTCTATAGTTATATAAATTAAATTATTTAAGTTAATGTTTTTTTTTTTCGTTGAATGGGTTTTTAATTATTTATTTGAAAAAATTTATTATAATTCATTATATTTATTTCATTCATTTAATAACAACATGTATTGGTAATTTAACTTGAATAAATTTCGAAAATAACATCGAGATCACTATTTAACTTAACTCATAATTTAACCCTTAAATTATTTCTATATATTTTTTACTTTATTATTTGAATTATCACTTTCATTTCAATTTACATTAAATAAAATGTTTTGAATAAAAACTTTGGCACTAGTTTGAAAGTTTTGTGTTTTTAATAATAATAATAATAATAATTAATGAAATATATAATTTAAAATTAATTAATAATAACATAATAAATATTTATAATATTAAAATAAAAAAATTAAATTGGGGGTATAATGAAATTTAAACAAGTATATACATCATATTAATTAGCATATTAAATGTATTACAATTATTTATGACGGTGTTGCTATTAGTCTTGAATTAGTGTCGAGTTGACTTGTTACACTAATTTAATCAACAATATTATCAATATATACGATTGATGAGGTAATAAAATATATATAATATAGTTAAAATATAAATATTATATTAAAATAAAACTTTATTCAATAGTAAAGTTAATGCTTTATTAGAGTAAATAACACGAGTTTTAAATCTCATGACATGACATGTAAATTTTTGTATTTTCTCTAATCAGGTCGGCGCCTATTTGACTTTTAACACCAACTTGTCAGCGGCTTAAATAATAATTAAAAACTCTATCACACTCGTACGCATGTGTATACCATGTATTATTAATATATACAATGGATGAAGATAATAAATTTTGCATATTAAAATAAAAATGTATATAATATATCAAAGTAAAACTTAAAAATTTTAAAGTTTTATCAATGAAACTGGTGTGAGTTCAAATCTAACCATATATATATTTATTAAGGGTGGGTTTGGATGGGCGGTGCGTTTACCTGCGGTTAATATAAAAACAGCGGTGGCGATGAGATTAGATACGGTAGCGTGAGACAAAAAGTAAACTAAACGCACTGCACCGCATTCAATCGCCTATCCAAACCCACCCTAAAATAAAAAAGATTAAAATATTATCAAATAATATAAAATTATTTCGTAATTTCATTGTAATTAATTGATTTGTGAGATGAATTCAATCTGTGAGTGATTTAAATAAATAAAAATAATAATATATGGCAGGCTTAGGCCTTTAGTTTTCTGGTTTGCTAGTTTTATGGTAGCAGCATCCGCCAAGAAAGTCCCACCCACGTTGGAGCCTACTCATCATAGTCTTATAATTTCTTTTTTTTTTTGGTAAAAAATCTAAAAGAAAGAAAGGGATATGGAAGGGAACTCTGGCGGCGGCGGCGGAGCAGACAGAGGAGGCGGTGGCGGAGAAAGAGGAGGAAACGATGTGGAGCTGGTTTGCAAAACACTTCAGGTAGAACACAAGCTGTTCTACTTCGATCTCAAGGAGAACCCACGCGGGCGTTATCTTAAAATCTCGGAAAAGACATCGGCTACCAGGTCAACCATCATCGTCCCTTCTTCCGGCATCTCCTGGTTCCTCGATCTTTTCAATTACTACGTCAACTCCGACGACCACGACCTCTTCAGCAAGGAATTGCAGCTTGACACTAAAGTCTTTTACTTTGACATTGGCGAGAACCGGAGGGGTCGTTTCTTGAAGGTAAGCTTTTACCTTCACCGAACCACTTTCCATTGCTCTTTTTCTTTGCTCGACTCAAATTCCACTTGTTGTTTTCTCTTTTGATGTTGATATTTTTCCTATGGAATGATATATTGGCTAAATGTTTGCTGCAATCTTCTGTTTCCTGTATATGATGTCGTGCTTTTAGTAGAAATGGTTTTGGGGATCGGATCTCTTCTTAAATTGGATTGTGCTGGAGAATCATATTCTTAACTATGCTGTTGTTATAACTATACCTTAGCTTTATATCACTTCGAATGCTAGACCCTTTCGTATTCGTCTCCAACCAGAAACTGTAAACGTTAACCATTACGGCTACAAGAACACTAACCTTCTGATAATTTAGGGTGGTGAATACTATCTGTTGTCATTCATCCTGGACAGGTGATGCTGGTTTATGGTTTTTTCTTTTAATCGAAGAAGAGCATTTGAGTCCTTCCATAAATTCAATTCCCTGGTTCCTTTTAGCTGGAGAAGGGGATAGAGGAAGAAGAACACTTCGGAATAACTGGTCCTGGAGAATGACAAACCCTGAATTAGGAAATTTGACTTAATTAGAACTACTTGCTTAAAGCAGGTTTTATAGGATTGCCACCCAACATTCAAAATGCACATTGATAATAGTTGGGAAAAGACTAGAAACTTCTTTTGGTGTTTGAACTCGACCCAAGAGCATATGGATTCATTAATAAATCCTATAGTGGAAAACCCTTTTACCTGAGATGAATTAATTTTAATACTCCTCCAGACATTGAAATTCCTAATTGCTTTTTGCATGAGAGTTACCCTGTTTCTTGCTAATGAAGCTTCTTTTTCATAGCCTCAATCTGAAGGTTTGTTGCAGCTCAAAATGGTTCCTTCATTAGAATGATATGGATTCCTCCAATTCAATATTCCTTGTTCGAAATGCCAAGTTTGATTCTGTCAGCCATCTAACATCAATTGATGCTTTTATTTCCTAGCAACAAAAAGGCTTCCTTGAAGCTCCTAATATCAATTTTCAAGCACCATGATTTTGGTCTATATTTCCTTCATTGTAAATATGGCTGTTTGAACCTTGGATCAGCTTCTTTTCCGCTCCTTCAAGTAAAATGTATGTCGGAGCTGAGGATTTTCCTCCCATAGAAATGGTATTAGTTTCTCCAATTAAATATTCTCATCTATGAAGGGATCTTTGGTGCTTGGTTCTTCCACCCATTCTTGTTAGCATTAATAGCTTTACTTCAGAGTATGACAATGCTGTGTTGAAGCTTCAAATATCTAGTTTCTGTCTCTTTGGCTTTGGTTTTTACTTCCTTTGGGTATTGTGGCTGCTTGATGTGAGAAAAAGAAAAAAGAAGAAAAAATGTCATAATTAAAAACCGTTGTTTCTTACTTGAACCTTGCATCTTTAATCAACTTGTAGATTGTTGCTTATTGCTTAAATTTGAGATTTCTCTTCTAGGGTTTATTCCTTCCAAACCTTGGCTAGTTTCTTAATTAAAGGTTGTAACTGGATGGGTTCAGTTAGGTTTGTATTAAGGCATTTTTTATTTTCGATTCTATTTCTTTTTAGGTTTTAGGTTGATAAAGTTCAGGAAGTTTCCTTCAAGTCAATTCTCTCTTGGTTTTCTTGGGTTCTGAATAGATCTTTGTTCTGGTTCAACTTTTACCACGTTAGGCCGTAGATGCAATTGGTTATGGATTTGTGTTAGTTTGTTTTGAGCCACTTTTAGTTTGTTGTTGTTGACCTCTTTGGATTGCTCAAATAGACTTTTTAGTTGAATTGAGTTGGTCATTACAGTCAAATTTACCTTTAACCTTCTTGACTTAAAGAGAGTTAGTAAGGCATCTCTTTAAAACAACTTAATAAGAGTGGAAACTACATTTCATCGTACTATGTGTAAGATACCTCAAAAGGAAAGCTGTTTCCAGATTGCTATATGAAAGGATAAA
The DNA here is from genome assembly GCA_025698515.1 of Gossypium sturtianum. Taxonomy (NCBI): domain Eukaryota; kingdom Viridiplantae; phylum Streptophyta; class Magnoliopsida; order Malvales; family Malvaceae; genus Gossypium; species Gossypium sturtianum. Next base: position 4,193,815 of record CM046944.1, on the reverse strand, counting down.
CTATAACTTTTTGTCAATCTCTTCAAATTGATTATCTAATGAACCATAATGTGAACTTCCTAGAGAACCGAAAATTAAAGAAAGATGGATTGATGGAACCAATTTTGTGGATGGATGATGAATTTTGATGTTCCTATGCCATTTTGAATTCACTTGAATTTAACAAAGCATTCTTTGGACTCTAACCAACACTCTAAGGTTGAGAACTCTTGCTAATTGGAGTGTGAACAAGTAAACACCACAATCTTGAAATTGAGTTGTTGCCATTTTCAAAGAAAGAACAAGCATTGAATCTTGTAAAAACTCTCAGAGTAAATTACAAAGCATAGTATCCCATGTATAGACTTAAGTTACTTGAAAAATAAGTTGAAGTGTGAAGAAGTAAACACCACTATCTTGAAGATTGAGTTGCTGCCACTTTTAAAGAAAGAACAAGAATCAAATCTTGTAAAAACTCTCAAAAAGTAAATTACAAAGCATAGTATCCCATACATAGACTTAAGTTACATGAAAAATAAGGAAACAACCCTTGCTTTGCCTTTAAGCTTAGTCATAAAACTTTTTAAACTAAACTAATCCTAATTTAAGAAAGCAAGTTACGATTGTACCATTAATAAAGTTGCATATTTGGCACATAATAATTAGAATAAATAATTGGTCTCATAAAATATCATAAATTCAATTCCAAAGTTAGCCTAAAGCTGATCTCAAACTTGAAAACTCATAATTCTATAATTGAACTTATGTAAAAAAATTTGCTCGTGCATACTTCAGTAAAACAAAAATACCTTGAGCTCTGAAGTTGGTTCGATTCATTTCAAGATGTGTTGGAAAGCTAAGAAGGACTACGATTCTATGTTGATAAAACAACCCATATATGCTGGATCCCATCCAAAAATTCGTTGCAAGTTGACACATGTTTCTACTTTATAAAATAAATTTAAATGAATTAAAATTTCCCCCCAGGCATGCATCACGTATCCAACTAGGATTATTTTTCCCTTGTTAATCTTTCAAAAATATTAATTCCCATGTCATGGGTTGTTATTTGATGATTGTCTTTTTCTAGAGAGATTGTTTCTTAAGCGCTAGTATCATAGCAAAACTATTTAAAAAAACCAACCACAAGCTTTAGTTGTTTTTAAGCAAAAAAAAGTAGTTGCTAGATTTATTTTTTGAGAAAGGAAACTAGTAAAAAGGCCCAACTTATTATTGGTAAAACCATAGACTTGGATAACCCAAAGCTTCCTTGATTTGCAGACTTGAAAATGAAAGGATGAAGAGGTGCATTCAAATGCCCTGAAGCCACTCCAGGTGCAAATCCCTTTGTTTTACCCTAACACTATGTTTGGATTAGAAGTAGTAAAGGAAAAGAAAGGAAAGAAGTGGAAAGCTAAAGAAAGTAAATAATTACCTATCATCTTGTTTGGATAGTTAAAATTAGTGAGCGGAAAGAAAGTTAAGTAATTTTAACAATTTTTGTTTGGATAAACAGTGGAAAGGAAAGAAAATGATTAATTATAATGAATTTTTACAATTATAATCTTTTAATAAAACTATTTATAAAAGAAATAAAGAACAAAAAGGATATTTTACATCTTAAAATTTTGTTTTCCTTTCCTTTCCTTAGCTTTCCCCCAAATTGGGGTAAATAAAAAAATTTAGCTTTTAAGGGAAAGCAAAGGATACTTGACTTCCCTTACTTTCTCTCGCCTAACTTAAAAATTCTATCCAAACAAAGGAAAGGATAATATTTTCCCATACTTTTCTTTCCTTTCCTCTCCCTAAGTCCAATCCAATCATAGGCTAAGATTTCATGTTAGGGGATTTGATTCTAATTTGATTATGACTTTATTTCCAAGAATTTCCTTAGTTTAAATAAAATTTCCTAATAAATTAGGATACTTTATTGTCATTTTTGTTTTCTTTATTAGAATATGAAATTACAGTTTTGCATCTTATTTTCTAAATTGTAGATCTCTTTTTAGGAGGTAAATTATTCATGAATAAAACAAGTTGAAAGTTTCAAAAAAATTAAAAGTAGTCAACTACGTTAGAGGTCCACAATCATAGGCAAAAATAGGAATCAAAATAAGGGAAAAGACCATTTCTTTTAATTTGATTTTTTTGGTACTCTTTCGGTGACTCGAATTGGCACTTGGGACATAATAATTTTGGCATCAAAGTAGACACCATGAACGAGAAAACCTTTGATGAGGAAATTCGAAACTTGCTCTACAAGGCTCAAGCTTGGTACAAAGCGCAGGTGGCTGCATCAAAGGCACGAGTTGATGCAAACCTAGAACAGATTGAGGCCTTGCTTCATACCTTCTTACATGGGAAGGGGCAGAAACTTTTGACCAAGGCATTTCAAACTACACCAGCGACTAGATTGCATACTTGGGCATTCTTTTCAATTGTAGGAGCAGTGATAGATATATGACAATCCAAAATGGCAGGATGGGTGGGGGAATAATGCCTAAATACACCAAACTTGACTTCCTACATACGATGGATCAAATGACCCTCTTGTTTGGCTCCATAGATGTGAAAAATCCTTTGCCAACTAGAATACTACCTCATAGGATAAGGTTCAGTTGGTTGCCTTCATCATCTTAGGAGAGGCGCAAATGTGGTTCTATCAATTGGAACAGGAAGAACAAAATATGACATGGGTGATCTTCAATGGATATTGTTTGCTTTGTTTTGGCCTCCCATGAGTGGCAACTTGTTAGGAGAACTCATCACTTTGAAGTAGACATGTTTGGTTGAGGAATACCAATGGCGATTCTAGCAGTCTTGGTGTGCTCATCATTCGTGCGAATCAATTAACAGCCGAACCTGTTCATTGCATGCCTAATTGACCTATCAGACTTGATGTGGAATTATACTGCCTGCCAATTTGGTTCAAGAGATAAGTCTAGCAAGGCTATTTGAAAAAAAAAATTGCAGGTAGAAATGGGTCCACAAAAGAAACCTACTTTTGTCTAGACTTCCAAAATTACACAAACAATGACTAAGATGATTTAGACATACAAACTTAGGCTACAACCGCATCTTGCAGTGCCCCTTCTACCTTCGCTAAGAAGCTGACAAGAGGAGAGATGTTTGAACGACTTGCAAAGGTCCTTTATAATTGCGATGAGCAATATGAGTTGAGCCATTAATGTAAAAGAGCTCTTGTGGTTGGGAATAGAAGATAGTGAACTAATGGAGGCAACAAAGGATACAATGGAACTGTGTCTTCAAGCTTAAGGACAAGCTTTCTCTCCATGATTGGAGTAACGTTAAGGTGATTTGATTTTGATTTTATTTCCTGGAATTTCCTCATTAGTTTCAATAAAACTTCCTAATAATTAGGATTGGTTAAATTTTGTCATTAGTCCCTATATTATGTGTAAGTTGTAGATTTAGTCCATATACTTTAATTTGATCATTTTTAATCCTTGTACTTTTCAAATTTTAAAATTTCAGTCTTAACCAAACAATAGCTTAAGTTTTGTTATTTTTAAAGTTTGATGCGACAAATATATTATCGCATGTGTAATGTCATGTCAGCTTACTAGTTTCACATATTATTCACACACAAAAAAAAAAACAGTTAATGGATTTAATGACTTTTTTTACATCAAGATTGAAATTTCAAAATTAAAAAAATATAGTAATCAAGAATAATCTAGTTGGAGAATATAAATCTACAACTTTACGCATAGTATAGGACTAATAGAAGAATTAAACCAAACAAATTTAACTATTACCGTTTGATTAGGATTAAAATTTTAAAATTCGAAAAGTACGTAGACTAAGATTGACCAATTCGAAAAGTACATGGACTAAAGTTTATCAAATTAAAGTACAAAAACTAAATCCACAACTTACATAGAGTACAGGGACTAATAACAGAATTTGACCATTAGGATTCTTTTCTGTCATTTTTGTTTTCCTTGCTAGAATATTTAATTAGGGTTTTGCATCTTATTTCCTAAATTAGAAACCTATTTGAGAGGTAATTATCAATGAATAAAACAAGTTGAAAGTTCTATTATTTTAAAGATATGTATGCAACTGTAGGCAAAAATAGAAATGAAAGTAAGGGCAAAGACCCTTTCTTTGAATATGATTTTTGTGTTACTCATTTGGTGACTTGATCCCAATCTTGAGAGCATACATTTCAAAATAGTTCCAAAAAAATGAATATAGATTCATAAAAGACCTAACTAATTTAGAAAGGACCCAAATGTCAAACAAAATGGAGATGGGTAGCCATGGAAGAGAAATCCATTGAATCGAATGGATTGCCACGTCGTCTTCATAAAATAGAGAAATTTTTGACTGACGGATTTGTAGCAATGAATTTGGGGAAAATTACACAAGTTTTTTCTTTTAGTTTGTTGAATTTCTTCCCAACCGCAGCTTTTCTTTTCCCCTTTTGCTCCTTGGCCATCTTAATTAGAGCTTAAATCAGGTTTTCTATTCTCCTACCTTGAGCTAGATGACAATAAAATCAACAATTGTTTTTCAATAAGGAATAATCCTCTTCTCTTCTCTAAACATTATGCTTTGGTGGAAATGTTTGTAGCTTGAGCTACCTTGAGCTCTGAGTCTTGTCAAAGATGAATTTGTTTGTACCTTGTTGGAGCTTTATACTTTGGTAGTTATTCTACCAAGTTGTCAAGTTTGTAGAATGCAATTCATTTTATCATCTTCTATTGGACATGAAGTTTATTATCAACCAACCAATTGGTATCTCTTTCTACAAGCTTTAATACCAACTTTTGCAGAATGGAAGTAAAGTGGCTACTACATGACTAAACAACTTGTGAAAATAGAAAGGTACTTGTTTTTGCTCTTAAGGAAATAAGAAAAACCAACATTATTATTATTGCATGAAAATGGTAATAATAGTATGTGCTTATTATATGCTAAAAACTATTCTAGAAAAATCCTAAAGAATTAGCATCCCTTTTGGCACCCACTTGACAAACAATGCCATAGAAACAATTAAAAGTAAGAAATCTACTTTCACATGTTAAAAGTTTTAGTGTAACCAATCCAATGATTATGCTTGTATAACAAAAGATGTTTCATATGTAAGTTTGTTGGTGTCCAAAAAATTTAAGACGTTACTTCTCCAAATTACATGTGGGGAATGATCTACTATTAACATTGCAACATGTTGATTTAATGCCTTGCAATTTGTATTTTGTTCTTGAGATTATGTGATGCCTATTTGTGAGAACCTTCTATGAGAGGACTAGACAAAGTTGAGTATGGCTTTAAGCAAAAACGTATATTCTCTTTAGTCCCTTATCTTTGAAGATGGAGTTCACAAAATAAATGGGAGAAATTAGATGAAAATGTCAAATATGTACTTATAGTTTGTCCTGGGAAACTCTTGTTACTCTTGTAACTTTTTATTTGGTTAGCATGTAGGGAATGCCAATGGTGGAAAACTAGAGTTAATTAGGACTATATTTAAGTAAATGTCTAGATTGAGTAGGTAAAAGTCATCCAAGTTGAGATCAGAATTTTTTTTAATGTATGCTGATGTGGCATACTTATCCGCGTGGCAGGCCACATGCCAATTTCTCGTTGCTTCCATCAGTTGCGTCAATATTTGCTAACTGTCAAATCAGTCGACAGAGCGCTCAATTTTTTTTTTTGTCATTGAAGGTTCAATTGGTTGCACTTTTTCCCTTAGTGCTCAATTTTTTTTATTTTACTAAAGGCTTTTTAGACTCTTTTCCTTGCTAATAGGGATGGCAAGAAAACTTGGACGTGACAAGTTTCGACTATTGGGCCGGGTTTAGGTTGGGTCTAATTCTTCAATTAGTTGGGTCAGGTTTAGGAAAAGCCCGCTTAGTCCTAGAATAATTATTAAAATACCTTTGTATGTATAATATTAGTTTAAAATATATAATAAAATTTATATTAATATTTGCTCTAGGATAATTATACCTAGAGAACAATTAATAATATCATTAAAAAATATTATTCTATTTTGATAAAAATTAAAAATTTTGGTATATGAGGTCGGGTCAGAATCAGGTATAGCTTTGATTTTTCAGGTTGGGTTTGGGGTACGTATATTAATATTTAATTTCGGATTGGGTCGGGGTCGGGTTATGTGGGGGGTATTATCTGGTTGGAGTTGGGACGGGCAAAAAAGCGCCCCACCGCACCCCATCGCCATCTCTCCCTGCAAGTAAGTATCATATCTTGTTTTTTATTCTTTGCATTAACTTGTATTGTTTGGAGGATCAGAAAAGTCAAAAGTAAGAGTTCATCTTTTGAAAAAAAAAATGTTTCTCAAATGAAATTATCTGTGAAGGTGTCTGAAGCATCTGTGAGCAGAAACCGCAGTACCATTATTGTACCAGCAGGAAGTACCAGGGATGAAGGGTGGGCTGCCTTCAGGAACATATTGGCAGAGATCAATGAGGCATCAAGGCTTTTCTTATTGCCGAATCAGGTATCTTTGGGCTATATTCCTATGCTCCTTCCTTTCCGGTTACTCTGCTGCTATATATCAGTACCATATTTTCATTTAGTCTCATTCAATTTTCAACCTGACTGCTTGTGTCTAAATGGGTTTTCCGAAGCAGCAAAGTTCTGAACCTTCAGAACATCTTGTTGGGCTTTCAGATGATGTAGGGGCGGGCTTCATATCTGGACACAACCAGCCTAGCTCAACTTCTGAATTGAATGTAGATAGATCAGTTGAATTGCCACCACAGGATGAAACTGGTAACATGGGGGTTTCAAAGGTGATCAGAGCTGACCAGAAGAGATTCTTCTTTGATCTTGGGAGCAACAACAGAGGACATTTCTTGAGGATATCTGAAGTATTCTCTCCATTCAACTTTATTTCTTTGTCTTATTTTATATACACGTATATTAATAAAGTGTAAGATATGGAGTGTTGGTTGATAAGAGGATTGTTCAACATTGCAGGTTGCAGGTTCTGATCGGTCTTCCATCATTCTCCCACTGTCAGGATTGAAGCAGTTCCACGAAATAGTGGGTTATTTTGTGGAGATAACAAAGGATCGCATTGAAGGAATGATGGGTGCAAATGTTCGAACGGTGGATCCGCCACAAAGGTGAATGGCTGGCAGTGGAAGATGGTAAAATAAATAATTGTCAAGTTTGGTTTAAAGCCTCTGATTGTAGAGATGCAATTGTGGTGTCATTCAAGGCTTGGAAATAATCCGATTTTTGTCTGTTTGATTAACAGAGAAATATTGGAGATAAGTTGTGAAGGGAAATAATGGACAAAATGGTTGTAATTTGTGAGTTTGATGGTGTGGCCTCTCAATAATGTCTACTTCTGTTTAGTATCAAACACTGCTTGAATGTACTAATATTAATTAATTAATTAATTAATTAATTACTTAATTCCATTTCCAAAGAAAAGTATTATGTTCTACCTTTTACTGGATTGCACAACTCAAAACTTCCTTCTACCCTCCCTCTGTTAATCCACAAAGGATTGAAAGAAAACAAAAAGTCCATGACTACCATTCCCTCTTCTTTTGTGTTCATTTTTTGGTAAATAATAGAATTAGTCATTTAACTATTTGTGTGTTTCTGTTTTGGTCATCCAATTATAAAAGTTTACAATTTAGTCACTAATGTTTTAGATCGTTCCTATTTTGGGTTAACGGAAGTGATGATGTGACTTTTTTTAATTGGTATAATAACACATTTAGTCCTCAATATTTACACATTTTATCAATTTCATCCTAATTCTAAATAATTCAATAAATTTAACCATTCATATTTACAAATTTTATCGGCTTGATCCTCAAACACATATAATTAAATATAAAAATAAAAATATTTAAACACAATTAAATGTTGATAAACTTATATGTAAATTTGTGATTTTGATAAACCTAAAAACTCAAAATCCTCCTCAAAACTTAGTAAATTTGTAATTTTTATAAACTTCATTCATGATCGTGCTAAAAGCATTTTCATTAGAAGAACCCAATTTTTCCTATAAAACCTAACAAATAATTAAAAAACAAAAAAGGAAAGCAAAACAGCTTCCTATAAGCCTTCATCAAAATCATCTTTTGCATTCTTATCAACTTAAAAATTCGTGTAATAATATGCACCCATCTCTAAGCATAAAATTAATTGTAAATTCTATCATCATCTAAATTGTTTGCAATTTGTTTAGAAAAAGATGTAAATTTTTCGGGTTTTCGGTTTTTCTAACTTGAATTTTAAGTATTTTTATATTTCTTTTAAATTTTTTTATAGGAAGAATAGATTATGGCATCTCAGTGCCACATATCACAACCTAAAAGTGTCATGTGTCCTATATTTAACATTGTTACAAAAAGTACCAAAACGAATAAAAATTTGAGTATCAACTTGGAACAGAAAAAAAGAAAATCATAAATACCAGCTTGAAAGGAGGAGTCAAAATCGAGGGGCTAAATGTTATAATATAAACACAGGATGAGTAGATTCGGATAAAATCCGGTATCTAGGATAGTCTTAAAGAAATAAAATAAATTAGACATCTAAATGTTTTTTTAGTATAAGAAAAAAGAAACACATCACGCACTGAGAGAAATGAACCAAAACAAGAAAAGAGGAAGAAACCAGCATTTGTGAATAAACAAATGAATTGTTCAAGAAGATGAAAAATATAAAGATTTAATGCTTTGAACTTGGTTTGGTACACATTTATTTTTAATCAAATCATAACTCTGGGATGCAAATGGTTTTCCTATCTCACCCTAAAATATTTAATCAGAAAATAAGACAACATTGACTTGAAATGTATTTCAAAATTTGCATGATTAGCCAGAACCAGCAAAAATCCAGGATTTTATTTGACGCAATCAATTAGTCCAGCATTACTCCACGTCTCTGAGAAGTGACAACGCTCTACAACCCTATTTTTTTCTCTGCCTTCTGAATCTGGTTGAGGAATATCCAAGTCATCTGCATAAGTCAACATCCAGTCATTAGATATAACTAAAAGCTCGTTCACTTCACACTTGAGCTTGAGAAACCACATATGGAGGACAGAGGAAAGTAAATACCATGACGTGCGGAGCAATCCTAACACAATATACTGGGAACCCGGTGTAAAATTTGAATGGTCCTCCAGCCTTGAGGGTTTTCATGGCACAGTCCAAAGAGCCGCTATATGGATACTTTCCCGAAGCATCAGGTTGCATTTTCTGAATTTGTGTTTTGACATAATCAAAAGGCAAACTGCAAGCAGCAGCAAAGAAACCCGAAACAGTACTTGCACCTGAGACGATGAAAAGGAACATTAATCAATATGGGAATAGAGGGCATAGTCATTTCTTTGCTAAATAAAAAGAAATGTAAAAGCCAGTTAACTACACAAGTTTTAGAATTAGTAATGCATGCCAACCAACGGTCTTATAAATTGGAAAAAGTATCACAATCAACTCTGAAAGCATATACACCAATTATTTTGAATTACAAAGACTAAGTGACCACGGTAGAAAGAGATCTAGTCTAATAATAATGCCACTTCTGAAATCAGGAGCAGCTGTCACTTGGATGAGTCATATAACCAAGAGAACCCATGAACCAGAACAGAAGAGCTTGCCCCACTCATGAGTAAATATTTTGTATTTTTATATCTTTGATCTTTCTAGCTATACACAAGATAAAAGGTAGGGACGGATAAGCCCAAAAGCCTAACCAACCGCTGAAAGCAATGAGGTAGTAGAAACCAGTTCTCAAATTAAGAAACAAATAAAAGCAACGAGAGCCAATCTTCCTGTTCAAATCTCTGAATGTATCATTGAAACATTAAGAGTTCCTGAAAGGACATAGGCATCAAGACCAAGCCTTTAAAGAAGATGCACAAACCCAAAGATCACCAAAGCAACATCTCTTTGATGAAGCATACCATTTCTAATGCCCAATCCCTATTTGGATCTCCAATAACGGAATGGGCTATATATTACTTACTTATATGTAGTCTTACAATTATGGTTCTCGTTTTATTTCAGCAGAGCCAATATTCCTGTTATATCATTGGTTATTAATTTATTTTCAGTTTTTTTTTTTATTCCATTCTATTCATTATTAGAAAAAGAGGTGCTTCTACAAAGCATAAACAAGTAATTTGCTTCAAGGAAAATCTTTAAGCTTCTGAAATGGAATAGTAAAACTATGCGGTTGTCAGGGTAAAATATTATGTCCAGAGCAATCACTTATGCATATGACATTAAAAAAGGGATGTACTTAATGCTTAATTTCAAAAAGGAAAAACAAAAAACTACAATTACATGTGGTCATCCAACTCGATAAAATGTTTTAACAATATTTCCTTATATTAGCAATGACTTCTAACAAATGAGTATTGTTCAAATAACAAATTTAGAAATATAATAGTTAAAAGACTCTTACCTAGCACCGTAGCAGCTTCTCCTAAGCCAAGGGAATCCTTGCAAAACTCAACACTTTGATCATAAGAGGCAAGCATTCCCATGTTCAATGCCATGGCTCTGACTACGGTGGGGCCTGCACCTTTCCAAAGAGCCAAAATCCCTTCATCCGCAACAATACGATAGAGTGCATGGAATGCATTGGTGTAATTTCTGCGCTGAGCAACAGGCAAAGTAGCATCAGCCTGCATACGAATAAGTGCCAAATCAGCCGGGCTGCCAAAACAGGCTCCAATAGCACCAGCAGTCAGACCACACAAAGCCTTCTGATATAGAGGTAAGGGCTTCCCATCATTGGCTTCAATTGCTTTGTTTGTCAACATTCTGTAGAAACAATGGAAATAAATCAAAAGCTGAACCAGAACCACATAGAGTATCCAAGTTTAGTTCAAAAGCAAACCACGTCATACACAGGCAGTGGAAATAAGGTCATAAATAAAGTCCACACTTCAGAATCAAACTATTGATCATTAACAAAAAAGGAAGTATCTTGAAACGTATAATCAAAGTTGCACAATGTTTTACATTCTATCCCATTTTTAGGCACTCACTTGAATGATCCCAATCGAGCAGTAGTGTATGTAGCTTGCCTGAGCAGTCCTGCTGATAGACCCTGTCCAAAAATTTACAAGTGAGATGACAGACACATGACGACTGAAATATCCTCTTGATTCAAATTAGAACATCAAAATAAATTCCTCAAGACAAAGTCACCAAACCTATGCATAACCACAGATGAGCTGCAGTTTCAACTTGTGTAAAGTCTAACCTCCAGATAATCGATGTAACAAGAAAGCATGTATTTATGCCAATATCATCCTTCACTTATACTACTAACCAATAATTAATAACAAATCAACAACAAACACATCTCATTCAATGAAACAGCACTAAATTCCAATGTTTTGTCAACTCAACACCTATAAATAATTTCACATGCATCATTGAACACAAATGTAGAAATTTTCGAAACGTTGAATATCCTTAAAGGAACCATGCTAAACGATGTGAAAATTAAAGATCTAGCATCCATCACAGGTCTCAGAAGCCGATAACAAATCCAGCATCTGAAAAGTTAGATCAAGAAAAAAAATCAAAATTAGAATGAAGTAGAAAAGAACCTTGTAAAAGGCACCAACACCCTCGTCCCTAAGCATGTTCTTGGTAACACTTGCTGCCGACCCTTGACCCAGTTGGATTCTTACCTACACCAAACCAAAACATAAAAAGACCATTAGCCGAAACGATACAAACCAAGCTAGACAACAGAAAATTATGAAAGAAACCCAAGCAAATCCCAGATCTAATTTAACTTTGAAAGAAAAGAAAAAAAAGAGCTGAAGATCTGATCTACCAGAAATAAGAAAGGAAAAAATGAAGGTAAAGAAGAGTGAAAACCTTGATCATATCGATGGGTTGGATGACACAGGTAGCAAGCATACCAGAGGCACCACCATTGACAAAAGGTTTAACCGTAGGCCAAACCCCAGCAGATTGAGCCTTCTTCTCCTCCGCCATTTCTTTGAGTTGAAACAGTGAAGGGGAAAGAGAGAAGAGAGTTGAGGGGCCGCCTTTTGTTAGGACTGAAAAGAGTGAAAATAGGAAGGGGGCGAAATGTGAGGCTTTCCCAATCTATTTCTTCTTTATAAATGCAAACCCTGCTTCCACATTGTTGGCTATAATTTAATACATATATTTTTATTTATATAAAAATGGAGAATGGGGTGTTCCTGGTCACAATTAGGTTGCCTGCCTTTGTTTCACTCGAAAACTTTCTACTTTTCTGCTATTAATTACGTCACCTTCATCTGGGGAAAACTACAATGCCCTCTTCTTTTTAACTAATTTTTAACTCAATAATCAGTCAAGTGTAAAAATTGCTCGAATTTTTAATATCATTAAAAATCCATTACTTTTTTTAAAGTGTCACGAGTATAACTACAAATATATGTTCCACATGGGTCGGGCTCGATCGTCTGTTTAAAAAATAAGTAAATTTGGATAAAAATATAGATTTGAAAAATAAGTTTAGGTAAAAAATAAAATACTTTTTCTAAACGGTCGAGTTTTGAATAAGTTTTTTTTTTACTCTGGCCCGAATTTGTAAAAAAAAAAATTGTTATTGTTTTACTGTTATTTTGTTGTTACATTTGATACTATTTTATTGTTATTGTTTGGATATTGTATAATTATTATTTTGTTGTTAATTTTACTATTATTTTAGAGGCATTTGCTTGTTAAGTTATACCTATTTTAATGTTATAAATAGCTTTTTTAATTTTATTTTTAATTTATTGAGAAATATTTATTTTATTTTATTAGTGCATTTGATGTATTGTATTTTTTAATTTTGTTTTTATATAAAAATAACATTATAAAATAATTTAATACAGGCGGGTCGAGCTTGGATTTTAGCATTTTTATCTGGGCCGAATCAGCTCTAATTTGACCAGACTAAAAATTAATACAATCCAAATTACGAGACCTACACAAAATTGCGAATGATGACGCTCAAACTTGAGTTCTTAAAACTTAAAGTCTACACCTTTTACCAATTGAGTTAAGGCCTCGTAATTTTTAATGCCTAAAAAATAAAACAATAAATATTTTAGAAATATAAGACATAAGAATTATTATGGTGATTAAAAAATTAATGGTTTAAAATTTTATTAAAAATAATATGATAATAAATTTTTTTAAAATTTTTATAATCTCTTTTTGGGGCCGTTTTAAAAAAAATTAAGTTTGATTTTTAAGAAGTGATGCTTAATTATTTTTATATAAATTATGTATTGGAGGTATTGTTTAAAAATAGAGTAAATTACTTTAAAATAGGTTTTTTTTTATCATTTTAAATTTTTATTAATTTAATTACTTTAAATAAGATAATTGTGCGAATTATTCTTTTAACAAATTGTTGACTTGACATATTAAGTAATTGACACATGACTTTTTTGTTGACTTTTGATTAAAGTTTAGAGACCTCCTTATAATTAGTCCAATTAATCCAAAACTTATTTTCCTTAAATTTTAGTCAAAAGTCAACAAAAAGAATGTTATATGTCAAGCACTCGATAAACTAGTATACCACATTAGCAATCCGTTAAAAGAAAACAAAAATTTTAACTACAGTGATCGATTCACACAATTATTTTATTTAGAATAACTAAATTAATTTTTTTTAAAGTGATCAAAATAAGACATGCTCTATTTTATAGTGACAGAATTATAATTTACCCTTAAAAATATGGACATATATTTGAAAAAAAATGAACATAAATTAGTTTTTTTTTTTTCTCTAAAACGGAAATACGTTGCGTAATTTATCCGCTCCACCGTCACAATGGACCACGCTAGCCTACCAATTTTCTGGATTATATTTATATGTTAAAAATTTCAGAATATAATATTTACTCCAAAATCAAGTCTTCATTTCCTTTTTCAGAATGTGATATTTTCTAATATTTTCATTTTCATGATAAGTTTTTTGCGTTAAAATATGTGGCGTTAAATCTCTTAACTACTTTGAGTGGCACATAATTGAGTTGATTGCAAGTAACTCATTTACTACCTGAATTTTCTATTGCTCATTGAATATTAGTTCGATTGGTATGTATATTATTGTCAATATAAAAAGATGTGTGTTTAAAAATATTGAAACGCATTATCTTCTTGTTTATTGATTGAGGAGTAACTATGGATAATTCTAAACATTGGGTCAAAATGAATATAAATATGACCAAAACATATAATAAAATTATTAAATAATTAATGCTACTTTTTACTTTTGAATTTGTAATTTTTTATTTAAAACTTATATGAAAATATGAAAATACAAAAGTGGCATAATAATATTAATTATAATTTATAAAAAAAATATTTTTATAATTTTATACTAAATTAATAATTCGATTGAGAGTGATGTCAACCCAATACTCGATAAAATTCAAATATACCATAAAAAAAAAAAAAACCAATAGGATTCAAATATATTTTGGATTCTATGAATTCCTCCTTTTACGTGGCTCTATGCAGCATTATTAATTAACTCCACCTATCCATTGGCCTACCATACCATGAATGCTCGCCCTATAAGTCATCGCCACTTGGGGCTAGAAACCTCCAAATCCAATAAGCCAGCTATGATTTGGGGTAAATTTTACTAGTGGCTATCCAACAATTAAGAGTATTTCTGCTTTGGTCATTCAACTTTAAAAATTTATTATTTAGTCATTAAAGTTGCCAACAATTGATATTTTGGTCACTCCTCCATTAAATCATTAACAAGATGTTGATGTGGCTTTTTTATTTACATAATTACTATTTAGCTTCTAATATTTACAGATTTTATCAAATTTAGTCCTAATTTTAAAAATATTAATAAATTTAGCTCTCAACTTTACACATGTTTGTCAATTTAATCTCAATTCTAAAAAATTTAGATAAAAAATTCAAAAAAAATTTTAAAAAAAAAGGAAGTTACCAAAAGAATTTATTTTTCAATAAAAATACATAATTCTTTTAAATTTATAATATTAAAATATATAAAAAATGTTTTTATAAAATAGCTTTAGTAATAGGAATGGTCCTCTAAGTATAAAATACATGACTATTGAATCAAATATTACTTGAAAATAAAAGAAAATAATAAAAACATAATGTGAGACCTGATATACAATATTTAACAAGCCCTTATTTGAGAACTTTTATAAAGGTTAAGCCCTTATATGAGTATTTTGAAAGGTTTGGCCCTTGTATTAGTAACCCCTAAAAGTTTGTGCTCCAATTTGAGCATTGAAGGGAAAGCCAATCAATTAGGATTTTGAGAAGGTCGAGTCTAGTATGAGAGATGAAGATTAGGAGGACTTGGATTTGAAAGCTACAAGCGCAATACATCTGTGCTTGGAAAATATTTATCTTGAAATGTGCATGGAATATCAAGTGCCGAACACTACAGGAAAATAGACTTTTTGCGGCGTTTTTTTTGCCTTTAGCGGCGCTTCTAAATAGGTTGTTGTGGAAGGAACAATTTCAAATCACCTTAGTGCTCTCAATGATAGCACCTCTAAACTAGAAGCTATTTGAGTGGAAATTGAAGATGAAGATTGTCGTAACCATTTTTTGATGAAACTGGTAAACGACGCGGTCGACTCGATTTTTGAAAATGAAGAGGAAGGGAGTCGCCACCGATCTTTATTTGGGTGTGATCTGATCACCTTTGTTCTAATAGAACGCCTCAGTTTATTAAAACGATGCTTTTGGTCTACGAAAACTCGAGAAAAATGGGTTCAGAAGTCAATTACGTGCGAGGAAGGATTAGCACCCTCGACACGCCCAAAATCGGTACCAAACTGATTGATCGATGTCCTAATGTTGAAAACCTGGAAATGATTTGGAAATGGATACTTTTTATTTCTAAAACTTGAAGGAATTGGAAGGGACGTTAAGGCTCTCTTATTTTCGAAGAGACGAAGTATTACGTCCAATAAGTTAGGCCGCGATACTTAAGACTCCCTAAATTAAGCTTGCCTTTTTAAAACTCGATTTTTATTTGGAGAGGATATTCCGTCATTTGTCGAACGAGAAACCAGAACCCAGTAAGTTAGGGCTTGTCTTCCCGAAGGTCCAAATTAGGAATATTGCCTCTATTTTAATAAAAAAACTTATCCGAAATATCTAGATGTCGAGTCCAGTGAGTTAGGGCGCGACATTTCAAATATCCGAGATTAAGTGTTTTGTTTAAAAATTTAAATTGCAGTTTCAAAAGGGACATCTCGTTGTTTAGCTTTAAACGAGAAAAACCGAAACCCATAAGTTAGGGCTCGATTCACTCGAATTGCTAATACTGAATGTCGATTTAAAATCGGAATTTGTGATTTTAAAGGGATCTTCCGTTGTTTAGCTTAAACGAGAAAAATCGGAACCCAATAAGTTAGGGCTCGATTTTCCCGAATTGCTAACACGGAAATATCGGTCGTTATAAAATCGAGAGGTCGAAGAACAAAGAAATGTCGATGAGAATATGAGTAATGGCGACGAGAAAAAGCATCGTGACAATGGTGTATATGTATGATAAAAATAAAAATAATAATAATGATAGTAATATATAAAATAAATAAAAATATATACATATGAAAGCAAAATATAATAATAGTAATAACATAGTGATAAATATAATATATATGTGCATAGATGTAGTCAATAATATATGTACGTAAAATAATAATATGATATCGAGAATAATGTAATAATATAGTAACATTAGTATAGTAACATACGTACGTAAAATGAGATAATAATATTGATAATAGTAATAGTGATTAATAAGTTAATAGTATAACACATGCAAAAGAATAAGCAAGTATATAGTTTAATATAATAGTAATAGTAGAAATATAGTAATAGTAATATACATATAAGTAATAATAATAATAATAGTGAAAATAAAATAATAATAGTAGCAATAATAAAATAATAATATAGTATGTATGTGCATGGAAATAATAATAATACTGTCATAGTAATAATGGTAGTATAGTAATGATAACAATAGTAATAATAATAATATATGTGTATAAAAATATGGTAATATAGCAATAGTAGTATTAATAATAATATAATAGGATGACAAATAATAGTAATAATAATGACCTAGTAATAATAGTAATATAATAAAAATATAGTAAGGATAGTAATAATAATAATGTATACGTACATGGGAATGATAATAATACTATATAATAATAATAATAATAGTGGCAGTGATAATATAATATGTAGATATATACAAAAATAGGGAAAATGATAAAAAGGAAGACTAAATTAGATTAAAAGCAAAATTTCGGGGCGAATTTAAAATAAATAAAAGAGGGAAGGGCCATATTGTAATGCGCACGGAAATCCAGGGGACGAGGAGCGCAAATTTCCCCCGAGTGTTTAAGCGCAGCGTTTTAAAGGGACCGAATTGAATGCGGTGCTAAACTTTAGGGGCAGATTTAAAAGAAATTAAAACTTGATTGTAGAGCAAAAGAGAAGCGGAAGGACTACGCACATAAATACTCCATTTTTCCGGCAAAACACGCGGATCCTCGGGTAGGCGAGTCGGGTTCGGGTCGGTTTAGGTGAAACGACGTCGTTTTGAGCTTAAAGGCAAACTTCCCAAACGACGCTGCCTCGTGGTGCTATAAAAGGCCCAAATTCTTCAAAAAAAAATCATTTGTCACCGCTTTTAAAAAAAAAATTTTAACTCTTCTCTTTTCTCTTTGCAGGTCGAAGGGAAGGGGAGCTTCTGGGGTTGCCTCGGCCCGGCGTTCCGGCGACGCGCCGTCGCTCCGGCCACCTTTCTACCTTTTTTGTGTCTTTCTTTTTTTTTTTAAAAAATGTATGTATGTGTGTGTTAAAACTAGAAAGGGCGAAAACAAAAGGTTTGAAAGTGATAAAAATTCACCTTTTCGACTTCTGTTTACCCCCTTTTTGTGTCGAATCTGTGCCTATTGCCTCTACTTCTCTCTGGTTCTGTTTATGTTTAATCTATGCCTATACTGTGCTTGAGAGTCTACTGTAAAACTTTGTGCTTTTCTCGTATTCTATTGATAAAAAAAAACCCCTTTACATTGTTTTAAAATCGGCTTTTATAGCCGAAAATGCTACTGTTTTGCTTTCTGTCTTTTCTCCTTTTCTGTTTTCGCAGGCATTTGGGCGGTGGCAGCACAAGTGCTCTCGACGCAAGGGGCGGTGGAGCAGGTGGTCGAGGGTCAGTGGGTGGGCGGATGGGACGGCGCCTAGGGTAGCTTTAGGGTTTTTTTGTTTTATTATTTTTTTATTTTTTTATTTGGGCTATTTGATTTGGGCTGAATTGGGTTAATTAGGTCTGTTATTTGGTATGTGAAGTGGGCCGGGCAATTTGGGCCTTCTACAAAGATAAATCTCTAAGGCTTATATGGTCTCTTCCATCTTCCTATGAGTACATGAAACCTATCTTGATGTATGGGAAGAAAACTCTGAATTTCACAGAAGTTTCCAGCAAGCTCTTTTTTTTAGGAGATAAGGTTGAAGAATGGAGGTCGTGCTTCATTAGACTCTGTATTGACAATGGGAAATTAGACTAACAAGAAGAAAAATATTTTAATTTGCTTGGGGCTGGGCATGTAAAGAAGAATTGTCCAAGTGGAGCCAGTATTTCGGCAAAAGGCTTTGTATCAGAAGCTAGTTGTGTCTCCATTGTCATGGATGATGGTGATCTTCTATGACATTGAGAAGTACATCCTCATGATATGTTTGCCTTACCATGGAAAAAGATGTGGTGTTGTTACCGGATCTAAAGTTGCACATTGGCATTGATGCAACACATACGATGGAATTATGTCGATGGCTAAAGAACTTCTGAGGAAAACCAACATGGAAGTTACACAATAAATTTTAATAGTTTTCAACATGTGTTGAAGTGAAATGTTTAGTGAATGTACTTTTATGGTAGAGTACGATCATTTTTCCGAGTTAGAAAATTATGATTATTAGTGAAGACAATGGAAATTGAACCAGTGTACATTTTCAATCAAAGTGGAGATTTGTTGAGGTTAATTGAAAATGTTTGCAGTAAGAAAATAAAGAAAATGAGTTATCCTATACGAGAAGAGAAATCCCACATAGATAAGGAAACAAAGCCTAAAAGGTTTCAAAGTCTATATAAAGAACTCAAGTCCTAGAATTACAAATGCACTAAGTCAAAGGATTGAGCATTATATTTGACTTTTTTCAAATTTATCAGTTTCTCTTTTATTAGGTTGTTTGGGAGGTGTAATTAAATATTTACTTTGGAAGCAAGAGTTTATTGTTACAATTTCACATAGTAATAATTTTCCACGTAAAATTATTGTATGTTTATTTATTATATTCTTTTTTAAATTTATTTATTTATTTTTCAACATGGAAATATCTATCTTATTACCTATTAATTATCAATTTTAATCATTTATTTATATTAAAAATACTGTAAATACACATATTCTTTCATGTTATTCATCTGGCTCACGTGACTATTTCTATATTGTAGAACTTCAATAAATAAGTAATCTCGGTAAACACTAATAAAATTTTATAATTTCAAGATTGCACTTCAAATTAGACCTGATCATGGTGAGATTATTTGTTTAGATCCGAAAGTTCGTTCGAAAACTGAAAGGGTTCGGATAAAAATATAGATTCAAAAAATGGACTTGGATAAAAGATAAGACCCGTTTTTTAAAAGGACCGGGCCTCGGATAAGAAATTTTTAGCCCCCGCTGAATTGTCTAAATTTCTTTTTTCTACTATTGTTATGCTGCCATTTTGCCACTATTTTGTTACTATTATTTTGGATCTTGTGTAACACTTTTTTTATGGTTAATTTTGTTACTACTTTAGAGGCATTTATTTGCTAAGTTGCAACTATATTAGTGTTATTAAGTATACAGAATTTTTTTAATATGTTCGAATTATCGAAAAATATTTATTTTAATATTTTTAGTGTATTTGATGTATTATATTTTTTAAATTTATTTTTATATAAAAAACTTTAATACAGACGGGTCAGGTTGGGTTCGAGTTTAGCATTTTTTATCTAAGCCAAACCTGAGCAAAATTTTAGATTCATTTTTTAGGCCGAACTCGGACTTAAAAAATAGGCTTAAAATTTGATATCGGTCCTTGAAATTTGAAATGAAAAATATCCAAATCTTAAATGCAAGATATAAGTTGTTCTTCAAGGTCTCATTTACAAGATTTAGTTGCAACAATAATACTTAGATCTATCCATAATCTATAAAGAGAAGGATAATACGCTTCAACGAGCTCGAACCTATGTCCTTCGACATTAACAACAATGCCCATGCCAATCGAGTTAAAACTCAATTGACTTATAAAATATTTTTTTTATTTTATTGAAAATAACTTTCAAATATGATTTCTAGAAAAGTAATCGATTTCCTAGAAAATTTAATCTTTTTTATTGTTTGGTTTATTTTGGAAATATTTTTTGAAAGTTATTTTTAATAAAATAAACGCAAAACATAAATTATATTGGTTACAAAATATTATAAAATGATTTTTTTTACAATTGAAATTTATTAATAACACGATGTTTTATAATAATTAATATTAAATAAACTTAATAATAACCAATGCCTAATTAAAACTTAGTTTGAAGTTACATATTTTTCATATATCAAAGTATATAAGGAAAGACAGAGTTGGAAGAGATAAATGAGTCTAACAATGTTTTAAATAAATACTCATATTTATATTATTAGAATATTTATATTTTATACTTTAAAAAAATTATTATTAAATATTTATGAAAATATTAATATAAATATTTTTCAATAAAATATTAAAAATATTTTTTTAATTTAAAATTTATTATTTAAAATTTATTATATTCTTAAATATAAATATGTATCTTTGACAATATTAAAAAATATAAATTTAATAACACTGAAAATTATAATATTAATATCAATATGTTTAAAATTAAAAATAATAATTTATTATAAATATAATAATATTAAGTTTGATTCAAGTTAATTTTTATATAAAAATTAAGTTACTCGTAATGAACCCATAGTTTCTCCCCAATCCTTGAATAAGATAATGCGCTTCAGCGCACTTGAACCCATGTCCTCCTATACGGGTAATAATATCGATGCCAATCGAATTAAGACTCAATCGGCAAATATATATACACATATATATTTATATATTTGTAGCAAGCTGACTTGATATTACATATGTTATATGTTTGCTCATAAAAGAGCAAAGAAAAGAAAAAGAAAATGTTGCATTTCTACAAGGAGAAGAGCATATACAGTTATCAGCAGCATCCATTGAAATGCTTTGAATTTTTTTTACATTCTCCTCAAAAAGAAAAAAAAAAGTTTTATGAACATGAAAGAATTGAGATCTGATCCAAAGAAAATAGCAAAAAAATCTAGTAATACAAGACCAAACACCTGGCACATATGGTGCATGAATAATTTCTCTTGATCTTGAAGCAAATGGGCAAGAAACATAACCTCCATCGCCTCTCAACATCGACGGCCTCCACTTTGCCCCCACAGTGCGGACAAAACCCAGGAGCTTGCATTCTTCCCAAAACCCTCTCTTCTTTACCACACAACAATACCAAACACATTTTCTTTTGTTCATTCCCGTTGCACAAACAAGTTCCTTAAGCCTTTTTATCTGACCGACCGACGGCTGAGAGATTCAAACCCGAAATACTGTTCTCAACTTTGAATGTCAACAACGACGGCAGAAGAAATATAAATCAAAGATTGAAGTTGGTTATACGTAGGGTTTAGATTTCGGTGGGTTATATTCCCAATTAATAATACATATTATATATATTTAACAATTTTATTATAAGTTTTTTTTTTTTTGACACAATGCTAAAACTACCCATAATCCATAAATAAGAGGATAATGCGTTTTAGTGCACTCGAACCCCTCCTGTATTGAAGACTTAATCGACATAAACATATTATTTGATAGATTGTGATAATGAAATAAGCTATTTTATGATTTAATATATATAGTTTGGTAGCTCTCATCTAAAATTGAAGTTAAATATTAGTATACATGGAGGAAAATAAGAAAAATGTGGCAAATGCTTTGGCTTCTAACCAGATTCCAGGGTCAAATATATTATGCTTTGACCCCTAACAGGAGACTTGACTCACTCCACTCACTGTGCATGGGTTGATCCCAAATTTTCTCAAATGACTATAAATAATATCAGTATAGTTGTTACCTCATTGATTATTTATTTATATTAAACTATGGAGTGAAAGTTAAATTACCTCATTGATTATTTAATTTAATTTAGTTTATCTACATTTGAAGTTTAAAAAATCAGGTTTAGTTGTTATTATTTTTAAATTTTTTCTATTAATTTTATTGGTGTGATATTTTAAAATTTTAAAAAAATCACTCGGTAGTCATGTAACAATAAAAATAGCGTTGGAAACATCGATGTGAATTTTTTATTAAAAGCACTTGTTCAAACTTGTCATGATAAAAAAAATTAGAATAATGTTCTTAAGAAAAATTGACGTTCGCATTTTGATTGAAATAGTTAATAATATTAACTATTTAGGCTAGCTAACAACATTATAAAAGTAGAGGAACCAAATTATGTAAAAATCAAAGTATATAGATTAAATCTCAAGTTTCAACATAATAATAGGGGTTAAAACTAAAATTTGACCATTTTTTATAAAGTTAAAAGAAAGCAAGGGAAATCCAAAAGAAATGGAAAACCATGTGTCAGTCTCTAAGACTCTTAGGACATTCAAATTATATATAATCACGTAATATCTTAATCGAGAAGTTAACAAGGTTAACTATTTGGACTAATTAATAACATTATCAAAATGATAGAGATCAAATTATGTTAGAAACTAAAGTATAAAGATTAAATCTTAAATTTAGGCATAATAGAGGACCAAAAATGAAATATAACTATTTTATATAATGTAAAAAAGAAAAAAACACTAGTGAATAGGTGTCAAACAAAGACATCACTTGTGTCATGGGCCGCAATTTCTAGCCCCGTGACACTTGGACAATCTTCTTATAATATACTAGTATGGTTCAACCACGTTTCGCGTTGAGTTGATTATTTGTTTGTATTAAATTATAGAGTAAAAATTAGAAGATTAAAATATACTCAAAGCAAAGTTTTCAGAACTGAGTTGGTAGTTGAACTGGTTAAGCCACTAGTTCGTATGGTTGGATTAAAAAATCATTAAAAATCATAAAAAAAATAATTCAATCGGATTTTTAGCTTGGTTCAATCGGTCCGTACCAATTTGCGAATCAACTGACCTAATACCTCTCTCCGGACAGATATCCCGACTAGTTCAGTTCAAACAACCATGACTCTAAGTCTAGTTCAAATGACCATGAACCAACTAGTCCCTTTACTTTTTGGATTTAAAAATCCGCTTTCAATTTATATATAATCACTTAACCTTTTAAATGAAAAGCTAACAATAACAACTATTTGAACTAATTAATAATATTAAAAAATATTGAAGTAATTAATGATATTATAAAAATATAAAGACCAAATTAGGTTAGAAATTAAAATATAGGGATTAAATCTCAAATTTAAACATATTAGAATGACCAAAATTGGAAATTAACCATTTTTCCAAAAGAAAAAAAAAGCATGGTTGGTGTGTGCCACATGTCAGCATGAAGAAGAAATGACATTCTTTTAATATACAGGTATATAAATAATCTCTCTAATTTTTTAATCTCAAAATCCTCTTTCAAGTTATATATAATTATTTAACATACATTTTAATTGAAAAATTAACAATATTAACTATTTGAACTAATTAATAATATTATTAAATATTGAACTAATTACCAAATTAGGTTAACAATTAAACTATAAGGATTAAATCTCAAATTTAAACATATTAGAAGAACCAAAATTAAAAACTAACCATTTTTATAAAATGAAAAAGAAAAACATGGTGGGTACGTATGTGCCACGTGTCAACATGAGGAAGGTCCTTTGAACTTCTTTAATATATAAGTATTAGTATGGTTCCTAGCTCACACTTTACGTTAGGTTGATTATTTATTTGTGTCAAATTATAGAGTAAAAAATTAAAGGTTAAAATATACTCTAGATCCCTATACATTTTTTACATTTGGAATTTAGTCCCCCTACATTTATATTAAGGAATTTAGTGCCTCTAGTTTCCAGATTTAAAAATCCAGGTCCAATTATTACCACTATTGAAATTCTTTTATTAAATTATTTGGTGACACATTTTGAAATTACAACACACACACACAAACTTGATAGTCATATAACAATAAAAATAGTATTAAAAATATTGATTAAGATTTTTTTTCCTTAAAAAACACCCATTAAAATTTGTCATGATAAAATAATTTTTTTGTTGGAATAATGTTCTTAAGAAAATTTGATGTCATCGTTTTGATTGAAATAGTTAACAATAGTAACTATTTAGACTTACTTATGACATTATAAAAGTAGAGGGGTCAAATTGTGTTAAAAAGTAACACATATAGATTAAATCTCAAGCTTCAACATAGTTCAGGGGCTAAAATTAAAATTTGACTATTGTCTTATAATGTAAAAATGCAATGCGAGCCTAAAAGAAATAGGAAGCCACGTGTCAGTCTGTAAAGCTCATATGTCATTCAAATTATATATAACCATATAATATTTTAATCGAGAAGTTAAAGGTTTTTATTATTTGGACTAATTAATAACATTTTAAAAATATAAGGACCAAACTATGTTATAAATTAAAGTATAAAGATAAAATCTCAAATTTAAACATACTAGAGGGACCAAAAATAAAATTTAACCATTTCTCTAAAATGTAACAAAAAAGAGAACAAGGGAGGACACATGGTGGAAGGAGGACATAATAGAAGGACCAAAACAGAAAATAACCATTTCTATAAAATGTAATAATAAAAAAAGAAAAAGAAAAGAAAAGAGAGAGGACAAGGAAGACACGTGGCAGAAGAAAAAAAATATTTAGTACGAGAATATATTATTAGATTGTCGAGTAATTAAATCAAGAAAATCGTTGATTATAGTACAAGGGCTATATTGCAAATGTATAATTGCTATTGAGTTTTTAATTTAAAAAAACACATGAGGACTTAAATAGCAATATAATCAAAGACTAGAATACCAATTAGGCATGTTTTAAACTTAGTTAGTGGTGTAAGATGATCTCTACCATCCATTTCCACTAAAATTAGTGTAATTAAATCACACCCTTTTATTAGTGATTAATTAAGCTAATTAACTTTAGTAATTAAGAAAAAGAAATAAAAAAAAATTAGGGTTTTCTTCATCAAATTCGGTCATCAATTAGCAAGGTATTGAAGGTTTTTCTTTGAAACTTTTTTTTTTATAGATTTATGATCCTCATAATATATTTGGTTGTATAAGTTTGGATAAGTAGAGATCATGTTAGGAGTATAAAGGATGATGTTGATGTGAACATGAGTTGGGTTTTAGATTTTATGGTAAATTATGTGTTAGTAGGGACCTAAATGTAAGGGATAGGAATTTCAAGGGTTGATAGAGAATAATGATAGAATGAGGTCCCTGTAGTATATTTGCGAAATCATATTCGAAGTTGGTTGGGAAAATCGAAAGATACAGAATTTTCGGATATTAGGGTTCTAAGGGACCAAATTGT
Source organism: Gossypium sturtianum (assembly GCA_025698515.1). Taxonomy (NCBI): domain Eukaryota; kingdom Viridiplantae; phylum Streptophyta; class Magnoliopsida; order Malvales; family Malvaceae; genus Gossypium; species Gossypium sturtianum. The sequence goes on along the minus strand of CM046944.1, from coordinate 4,168,119 downwards.
AAAATATACATTGATGATTGAATTGATGACTATGTCTTTGTGGATTGTGTATTAATACCATTTTCGTAAACAGATTTATCATACGTAGTTAAAGACGACGCTGGAATCTCGAAGGCGAAAGGAAAAGAAAAGGCGACGGACTACTAGCGTTTTCGATTTGTGCTAACTTAATATGTTCTTATTTTATGTTTAAATTGATGTTTAGTTATTGACTCCATGCTTTTATGAATGGAAAGCATGACTTGTCTCATATGTTGTTGATAGCCTCGTAGTAATATGAAAGCTAAATAACAACACAAGGCATGATAAGTGAACAAGGTAAGTAATTATACTTTAATATTAATGTTATGTCACATTGTTTTACGTTTATGTGCTTTAATTCAAATTATGTTAGCACCATTGAGTTCCTTTGCTCAGCAGACTGTTTGTTTAATTTTGTGTGCAGGTGTTAATCAAATCTCGAGGTTTTAGAGAGGTCGACAATATTTGTAATTCAATTCTCGACTCAACAAAGTGTGTATAGTTATTTTATATGTTTTGTTGAGGTTGGCATGTATCTAGTGTCATAATTTGGTTGGGGTTCAATTTGACGTTTTGGTACCTATCATACTTGAGACTTGTAAATAAAGTGTGGTTATATAAGTATGAAGTTGTGTATAATATGTAATCTTAAGATTATGATAGTATGCATGCCTATATTACTATGATTGTATCATGCTTTTGATGATTCTTACATACCAAGCAAGTGAAATTGATGCTTGAGTTGGTGATGTTATGTTCTTGGTTGAGATCATGTGCTTAAATGTGTTAAAGTATGCTTAAAATGGTGTTTAGAGCTTGTTTATAATGTTCTATAATGTTTAGAAATGATTTGGTATTATTTTGGATCAAACTAGGTGTGTTTTCGAGTCATTTTTGGGTTTTGACAAACTTTTACCGATACAAGTGGCAGGTGTATCAATATAAATAAGTCAATAGTCAAATGAATGGTGGTAGGGACTTCTACCGACACAAGTGTGGCAAAATAGTGTTTAGAATGACTTGAACTTGGTTTCAATCATCCCCAAACACCTACAACTCGATTTAAAATGTTTCTATAGTGTTTAAAATTACTTGAATTTATTTTTAATTAATATGAATGGTTTTGTATAATATGAAAAAATGCTTGATGCTTGTGTTGTTAATGAAAGAAACCTACTCCAAGTTGTTTTGACAATGAATATGGTGTTTCACATTCGAACTCGACGATCGAGCAGAGTGTGAGATGTCACAGTATATGTCATCAATTCATTGCTGGGGTCCACCACCTTAGATTACTTGTCCAAATTTCTTCTTCCTTTTCTTTAACTTCCAACCATTAATTTTTACCAACCAATCAAACTCATCCAAATTCCATACTAGTACCATTCTTTTTTTTTTCCATATTATCACTTAATATAATTTTTTTTCCAAACTAATCATTATGTTGGAATCTAATCATGGAAAAATTGCTTTTAAATCCTTTTCGCATAAAATGGTAAAATTAACTTTAACCCTTTAACTTTTTCACTTTATTCAACTTAGTGCATACTTTGGTTTCCAATTCCACACATCAATATTATTCTATTCCACATTCACAAAAAAAAAAAAAAAATTATTTGTCACACCACCTTTTCTTCTTATAGTAAAATTACACTTTTAATCCTCAAACTTTCACCAAATTTCAAGTTAGTCCTTACTAAAAATTCTCCATTCATACTTTATTTTCCCAATGTCTAAGTTAACTCTACTATCACTATTTGATTAATAATTCTTACTTTCTCATAAATTTTACTGTTCATCTTTTAAAATACAAGTATCAGTGACATCAAGATTTTTATCTTACTCTACCTTCTCATAAGATTTTTTTCAAGTAAAGTTATCTCACATATCCATATTCACACATTTCATTCTTACAGTAATAACTCAATCCTTTTTAGTACCTATATCTCAATACTTAATAATTTATTTTACTATTTCATAGTATAATCATATCACATTTTCTTTTATATTAGTAAATGATATCAGAGCCAGTTCAATTCTGTTTGTTTTACTGTTGTTTATCTTAAAACCCATATATCTGTGATTATGTCTTCTTGTTGCCGTTGAAGTCCGAGTGGGACGTGTAAGGTGTTTGAGTGAAGACGTTTAAGACACAGACGGTTTTAGGTACCGGAGATAAAAAACATGGAACAAATGGATTGTTTATACAAAAATAAAACTTATAATCATACTATGCATATTGACTCTAAGAATGAAAATAATGTTTCAGCTCTTAATAAAGGTATCAATAGTTTAATAGATTTGACATCTATATATTTTAATAAATTATATACTAAAGTCAGTAAAATAGAAGAAAAAGTAGAAAATATAGGTGAAGTAAAGGATTTAGATTTGAACAACAAATCTAAAGAACTTTTATCAGATGTTAATAATAAATTAGATCACGTTATTACTAATAAAAATATAGAATCAGATTTAGATTTAGGACATTTATATTATGGTAATAGTAATGTTATATTAAATTTATCAGATGAAGATGATTCTTCGGATGAATCTTCTACTTATTATAAAAAAGAAAAACAAAAAAGAGAAAAATCTAAAAAACAAGAAAAATATGACTTCCAATCCTATAAAACCCTTATAGAACATTGGAAAGATAAATTTTCTAAAACAGAAGATAAAAATGAAAGAATAGAATATTTAAGATTAATAGAAGAACTTTATGAAAAACATAAAGAACTATTTACAAAATATAATTATCACTATATGTTGACATATGATACTACAGAAAGTAGTAGTAGTTCTAATAATTCTAATGTAGATATAAATGTTACTAGTTATAATTCTGATGAAGAAAATACTTCAACAGAAGAGGATGAAAATATAGAAATTCTTGAACCTATGGATACTGAACAACCAGATCCATATGATTATGAAATACCAAACCTAGGGAAATTGATAAACAAGATCCTTATGGTAAAAGAAAGATAGATTCAGATCTTCAAACAGATAATTATCTGAGATCTATTACTAAAAATTATGAAAAAGTTGAAAACACAACTAGAATATTAGGTAATCAAACAGATTTTATAGCTACTAATGAGATCAAATCTGAAAAACCAATAATTTGACAAATGAAACTAGGGAAAAAGATATTATTACATTTTCACATTTCCAACCTAGGAAATACTATACTTATATTGAAATTATATTTCAATTTAGAGAATATAAATCATATTCTTTGCATGCTTTATTAGATACAGGAGCTACAACCAGTAGCTGTAGAGAAAATGCTATTCCATCAGAAAAATGGGAACTTATGAAAAATCCAATAAGAGCTGTTGGAGTAGATGGAAATGAAACTTTAATTCTTTATAAAGCTAAAAATATACCAATCTACATAAATAATGTTAGATTTGTGATACCCAAAATATTATGTTTTCATGAAATGCATGGAGATATATTATTAGGTAATAATTTTATATATCAACATTTACCATTTTCTATTGATAAAAATTTTGTTATATTAACTACTGAAAATACTTCAGTAAAAATACCTTTAGTTGATAATCATAAATTTATTTGTGATAAAAACTTCACACCCTCTAGGAAAGAACAAATTAAACAACTTGAAACAAATCATTGGTTGTTTAAAATATTAGAAAATAATTTTAGTGAAGAACCATTAAAATTATGGGAAAATAGTCCTAGATATTGTACTATTATGTAACACCCCAAACCCGGCCCAAACGCTACAATCGGATCTGGTATGTCACTTAAGAGATTTTACATAACATGTCGCATTTTGGAAAACAATTACTAGGTTTACACCTTTATTTTGAAAGCTTAATAACTCATTAAAGTATAAAATATTAAGTAACCAATTATCTTGGTAGATTTTAAGAAAAAACCGAAATTTCATGCAGGTCTTAACTTAATTGAAAACGTAAAACTTAAAACCCAGTAATAAAAGCCCAACAAAATCCCAAGACATAAATGGTAGTCTAGTGGCCCATGGCCTTATTACAAGGAAATTTGAACCCATTAATTAAATGAAAAAAATTAGACTAAGTCTTTTTTTGAATTCTCAAAGCTCATCGCATGGCCACCTTGCTCTCCTCTCGGCCCGGTCCGATGCCCTAAGTGTCACTTGAGGTGGTTAAAATAAAAGGGTGAGTCGCGAGACTCAGTGTGCAACCCTCATGCACCATTAGACTTGGGCTTTAGCCCCATAAAACAGAATAATCAAAATATAAGTAACAAAAATAATATGCAAAGCCCAACCCATATCCTAGGTATCCATCCGCTACACGCCCGTACCACCATTCACACCATTGGGGATTTCTACAATCAACCCACACCGCTACACGCCTTGATGGCGCTCGTCCGCTGCTCATCATCGATCATGGCCGTAGCCACTACAACGAATCACGGCGAGAAGTCGCTACAACGAGATCACGGTGAAGGGAACCTACATAACAGATCACTAAAAACCGCTACAACATATAACTTCCTCCTTTCATTAAACCCAACCCATGCAATCACATAAAATCGGTATACTTATAACATTTAATCGGATCATTTACTAACTCGGTGATTTGCTTTACCCTCTTTGGGTTCCCGTCAATATCAGGGTTTTGATTTAACAAAACATGTAATACTTATTTTCATATATTAATCAAACAAATCTAGATGGTGTAGAGAATTACACACCTGATATTGCGAAATCTAATATTCTTAGTCGATGTCCTTGCTATCTGGATCTATTATCCTCAATCTATAGCCTTGCTTAAAAGCCGAAATAATTGCGAAAATAGGCCTCTCCTATATTCGGCCATGGTTAGTATTCTACCCGATTTTATATATATAAATAAACAAATCCTCTTACTTTGAAATACCGAAAGTAACACGATTCTATAACTTAGAGATCTATGCGATTGGCCTCCTTCTTCAAATCCCGGAATGCCGAAAAGAAGAGTGAAATAAGAGATTAGTTTCTAATAGCCATTCGACTAAGGACTTTTGAAAAGCCAGAAGAACATTGAAATCCCAAAATCAATACTTACCTATTGTTTCCTTTAAGATTCGGCACAAGCAAACTCCTTTGAAGAGAATTCGGCAACTTCAGGAAGTGAGATCTAAGAATTTCGGCTTTTAGAAGATGTACGAATTGAAGAGATGGCTAAGAGAGATTCGGCCAATGAATATTAAGGAGAAGAATAGAATAATAGAGATGTGATTTCGGCTTTTAGGGATTAAAAGAAGAATAACAATAGAGGTTAAAAGATTCGGCCAACCAGGAAATTTTAGAGAGGAAGAAAGGGTGAAGAAGATTGTGGTTTTCGGCTTTTGAGAGGAAGAAGATGAGAAAATAAAATAAAAGAGAGGCTTCAAAATTTGCACACCCTCTTTATATAGAAAACCGATTCCTCCCTTTAGCAGAGATTGATTTTCTACCCAACACTGCCACACATGATAGCTCCTATCCCTTTTCCATTATCTTAATCTGTTATCTCCTCAAAAATAGCCTTTATCTGCTTATTATCCTTAAAGACTAAATCTCTAAATAATAGCCTTTATTTGCTTATTATCCACATGAAATAAATATAATAAGATTCCCAAAAAAAATAGCCTTGTGCTGTCCCCCCTTACTCAATTAAGTGCCGAAATCTAGCCCTATAACTTGGGCTTCAAGCAACCAAAAATTTGGGCCTTCCTCATGCACTAGTGACGCCACTTATAGCTCACCTTACTGTGCCCCTAGCTGCTGGGCCTTGAGCCCAATATGTCAATTAAACTACTACAACTTCAATTTAAGCCCTTAGAGTGTCTAAGCAAAATATTTAAAACAAGGCCTCAGCCCAATTTGAGCCCCAATTGTACCTCAAATTCTCAAATTAATATTTTAAGCATCCAAACACATAAAATGCACTGGACCGAATTATTCAGATGTTACGCTTCTACCCCTTAAAAGAAATTTCGTCCTCGAAATTTCCAACTAACTAGTAATCGTACTACCTAAGTCTCACTACCATGCTTTCGCTGCGCACTCCAATACTAAACCCAAAATAAACACTTAGTATTCTATGGTAGAGTACGCACCAGTGTTAGCATCTAGAGCGTCCTCGTCCCCTTGTACTCATTCTACCGATTCGCGTTTATCTGATTAAAAATTTTATGAATCATTAATTCTTTCCACTGGTTAACCACAAACAATCTTATGAATAGCAGTTTTAAGGGTAGTTCTTTCGAATTCGCATTCACAATACAGTCTCAAGTTTGTAACCTCTAACTAAAATAAAACACATACATCATACAAAAATCATCCAAGCACTTACATTCTTCACGTAAAGGTGTTTTCGTTGATTCACTACCCATGGGTATTTTTGTAATTTCATCCTACAGGGGTATTTTCAAAATTTTCTGAAATAGGGTTCCTTGGTGATTTTGTGAAATGAGGGTATTCTGGTAATTTTACAATCCGGGGGTATTTCGGTAATTTTGCAATCCGGGGTATTTTGGTTATTTATAAATCGGGGTAATTTAGTAGTTTTAAAAAATAGAGTGGCTGGTCCCTTTCGGATTTTAATTATAGATTTTGGCCCGTCAACAAATCCTCGTGGCTAAGGTGAATGATCATCACTGCACACTGTAGGATTCCAAATGAAGAGGAGGTGAGTCACTAGGATCGCTTAAATACCGTGCTCTTCCAGATCCAATCCTAGACATGCATATGCTCATTACCACACCCTAGTCTTGCATGCTCGTTCACGGGTTTGTTTAGTGAAGTTAAGTCTTATGAGATTTTAAGAGTTGTTTCAAATAGGCCTAAAGTCCATCAAGTTCTAATCTAACTAATATACGTCCCATAAAGCCCATCAAGCCTACATATATTATATCACACAATGGTTCAGAATACTTACCTGACAGACTTGGGCCGGAGACGCAGGTGCCATGCTGAGCTAACAGACCTGTATAAATATGCATGTTTCGAAAACCCAACTTTAGAAAACGTTTTGAGCCCCAAAAAACCCCCAGAGCCGAGTTTTTGAACCGGACATCGATACCAATTTGTAACACCCCAAACCCGCCCAAACGCTACAACCGGATCTCGTATGTCACTTAAGAGATTTTACATAACATGTCGCATTTTGGAAAACAATTACTAGGTTTACACCTTTATTTCGAAAGCTTAATAATTCATTAAAGTATAAAATATTAAGTAACCAATTATCTTGGTAGATTTTAAGTAAAAAACCAAAATTTCATGCAGTCTTAACTTAATTGAAAACGTAAAACTTAAAACCCAAAGAATAAAAGCCCAACAAAATCCCAAGACATAAATGGTAGTCTAGTGGCCCATGGCCTTATTACAAGGAAATTTGAACCCATTAATTAAATGAAAATAAAAAAATTAGACTAAGTCTTTTTGCTTTGAATTCTCAAAGCTCTCGCATGGCCACCTTGCTCTCCTCTCCACCCTGGTCCGATGCCCTAAGTGTCACCCGAGGTGGTTAAAATAAAAGGGTGAGTCGCGAGACTCAGTGTGCAACCCTCATGCACCATTAGACTTGGGCTTTAGCCCCATAAAAGAATAATCAAAATATAAGTAACAAAAATAATATGCAAAGCCCAACCCATATTCTAGGTATCCATCCGCTACACGCCCGTATCACAATGGTATTCACACCATTGGGGATTTCTACAATCAACCCACACCGCTACACGCCTTGATGGCGCTCGTGCCGCTCATCATCGATCATGGCCGTAGCCACTACAACAGATCACGGCGAAGCCGCTACAACAGATCACGGTAAGGAATCGCTACAATGCATCACGGAAAAACCGCTACAACATATAACTTCCTCCTTTCATCAAACCCAACCCATGCAATCACATAAAATCAATATACTTATAACATTTAATCGGATCATTTACTAACTCGGTGATTTGCTTTACCCTCTTTAGGTTCCCGTCAATATGCCGGGTTTCAACATTTAACAAAACATGTAATACTTATTTTCATATATTAATCAAACAGATCTAGATGGTGTGGAGAATTACACACCGATATTGCGAAAATCAATATTCTTAGTCGATGTCCTTGCTATCCGGATCTATTATCCTCAATCTATAGCCTTGCTTAAAAGCCTTAACAATTGCGAAAAAATAGGCCTCTCCTATATTCGGCCATGGTTAGTATTCTACCCGGTTTATATATATATAAATAAATCCACTTACCTTGAAATCCCGAAAGTAACACGATTCTATAACTTAGAGATCTATGCGATTGGCCTCCTTCTTCAAATCCCTTAATGCCAAAAGAAGAGAGTGAAATAAGAGATTAGTTTCTAATAGCCATTCGACTAAGGACTTTTGAAAAGCCGGAAAAACATTGAAATTCGAAATTAATACTTACCTATTGTTTCCTTCAAGATTCGCACACAAAAAACTCCTTTGAAGAGAATTCGCAACTTCAGAAGTGAGATCTAAGAATTTCGGCTTTTAGAAGATGTACGAAATTGAAGAGATGGCTAAGAGAGATTCGGCCAATGAATATTAAGGAGAAGAATAGAATAATAGAGATGTGATTTCGGCTTTTAGGATTAAAAGAAGAATAACAATAGAGGTTAAAAGATTCGCCAACCAGAAATTTTAGAGAGGAAGAAAGGGTGAAGAAGATTGTGGTTTTCGGCTTTTGATAGGAAGAAGATGAGAAAAGAAAATAAAAGAGAGGCTTCTAAATTTCGGCACACCCCCTCTTTATATAGAAAACCGATTCCTCCCTTTAGCAGAGATTGATTTTCGGCCAACACTGCCACACATGATAGCTCCTATCCCTTTTCCCTTATCTTAATCTGTTATCTCCTCAAAAATAGCCTTTATCTGCTTATTATCCTTAAAGACTAAATCCCTAAATAATAGACTTTATCTGCTTATTATCCACATGAAATAAATATAATAAGATTCCCCAAAAAAATAGCCTTGTGCCGTCCCCCCTTACTCAATTAAGTGCCGAAATCTAGCCCTATAACTTGGGCTTCAAGCAACCAAAAATTTGGGCCTTCCTCATGCACTAGTGACGCCACTTATAGCTCACCTTCATCGTGCCCCTAGTCTGGGCCACGAGCCTAATATGTCAATTAAACTACTACAACTTCAATTTAAGCCCTTAGAGTGTCTAAGCAAAATATTTAAAACAAGGCCTCAGCCCAATTTGAGCCCCAATTGTACCTCAAATTCTTAAATTAATATTTTAAGCATCCAAACACATAAAATGCACAGACCCAATTATTCAGGATGTTACATATTAAATTAGAAAATCCTAATAAAATTATTAGAGTAAAACCGATGATCTATACTAAACAAGATATAGATGAATTTGATATACAAATAAAAGATTTATTAGAAAAATGATTAATAGAAGAAACTAATAGTCCACATTTTAGTCCTGCTTTTATGGTAAGAAATCATGCTGAAATAAAAAGAGGTAAAGCTAGAATGGTCATTAATTATAAAAGATTAAATCAAAATACTATTTTTGATGGATATTTTATTCCAAGAAAGGAAGTTTTAATAAATCAAGCTAAACAAGCAAAATATTTTAGTAAATTTGATTGTAAATCAGGATTCTGGCAAATCATGCTAACAGAAGAATCCAAACCGTTAACAGTTTTTAGTGCACCTAATGGACATTACCAATGGAAAGTAATGCCATTTGGATTAGGTAATGCACCACAAGTCTTCCAAAGATGGATGGACTCTATTTTTAATAAATATAAAAAAAATTTGTGTTGTCTATATAGATGATATTTTAATATTCTCAGATACATTAGAAAATCATCGAAAACATTTAAATATCATATCTAGAGAATTCATAAAACATGGAATTGTACTAAGTCCTAAGAAAATAGAATTAGAAAAAACTGAAATAGAATTCTTAGGATTAATATTATCTGCAGATGGTATTAAACTCCAAGATCATATTATAGTAAAAATAAAAGAATTTTCTGAAAATATTAAAGATAAAAAACAGCTTCAACAATTTTTAGGAATTGCTAATTATGGTAGAAATTTCTTTCCTAACTTATCTAAAAAATTAGATGAGTTATATGAAAAACTAAAAAAGGATAAACCTTTTGAATGGTCTAAGAGAGATTCAGATATTATAAAAAATATAAAATCTGAAATAAATTATATTCCTAAAGTTTATTTACCTAAACAAGGTGATAAATTAATTCTAGAAACAGATGCCTCAGAAAAAAATTGGGGATGTGTTTTAAAAGTAAAAACAATAAAAAATGAAGAATTAATTTGTGGTTATAGTTCGGGAAAATTTAAACCGAATGAAATAAATTATGCTATTTATGAAAAAGAGTTATTAGCAATAAAAAAAGGAATAAAAAAATTCCTAATATACTTAGCACCAGAAAATTTTATTATAAAAACTGACAATCAAGCAATTAAACAATTTCTAACTAACAAAAGTTTAGAAACTGTACCAAGAAGAATTAGATGGTATAATGAATTATGCCATTTTAATTTTGAAGTTATTTTTATTAAAGGAACTAACAATATGATTGCTGATTTTCTTAGCAGGCCTTATGGATAGAGGTAAAAAAAACCTCTAGGAAAAGTTGGAGAATGGACAACTGTCCATAAAAAACCCAACAAAAGGAAAACAATAAGTCCTAAACAAGGATTTATTACTATACCTGCTCAAGTATCATTTTATCCTAATCAGGGATATTATGTACCATACCCAATGGTAAAACAACCATTTGGTTCACAATCACCAAACCAGGTGAGATATTCTAATTGGTCTCAAGATCCAAATTCGGTATCACAAACCGATTATCTTTGAAATTATAAAGAAATGAAAATTTGTTGAAACAACAACAAATTCCTGAAATTAAAGATTTTTATAATCCAGGATTACCTCTGTAATATTATAATTTTATAAACAAAATATAGAAAACCCATATTTCTGAACAAAGAGCAAACTTTCGAAGAGCTCTTACATAATTTTCACATTTCTTAGTTGAAAAAACAACTAAAGAAAATGAATCTCATGATTTATTACTTAAATCTGTTTTATACAGAGATTGGGATGAAATCCTAATCGAATATATGGATATTAAGGAGATAAACAATCTTCTTGATATATTTCAATATTTTATTAATAAAGGGGCAAACAGTCCTATTATTAATAAGATGTTTAGAATATGTCTATATAATATCCAAGAAGGATAAAGACAAAATACAACACGTGGAAGAATGACATCCAAAAAATGAGCATTCAATTTTGGAGGTGACATGAAAAGAAGGAAATCACCATCCATAAATGAATAAGACAAAGATGATGCAAGCATAATGGAAGCAACCATTAATGCATGGAAAACGTGGAAACAACCACAATTGATAAAGATAGAAGACTATGGAAGCAACCATTAAATCAAGGAGGCTACGTGGAAGAAATCATGAAGCCACCATTTAAGTTATCCTTATCAGGATACTGTTCGGATTCCAATTGTAAATGAATTAGAGTTTAGAATTTGTATTATAAATAGGCATTGTTGTAGCCTAAACAAGGCATTCGAAAATAAAAAGAGATCGAGAAAAATATCAAACTTTGGTTTTCTTTTGTATACTCTCTTGCTGAAGAAATCAAAGAAATCTTTCTTGATCATCTTTTTGTAAATTATCTATGTTCCTTTTGTATAATAAAATCCTACGATATTATTATAGCCTTCCGTTTGTGCATATACACCCTCCCCCCCAATAATAAATATATAGATATGACATCTATATATTTTAATAAATTATATAATAAAGTCAGTAAAATAGAAGAAAAAGTAGATAATATAGGTGAAGTAACGGATTTAGATTTGAACAACAAATCTAAAGAACTTTTATTAGATGTTAATAATAAATTAGATCAAGTTATTACTAATAAAAATATAGGACCAGATCTAGATTTAGGACCTTTATATTATGGTAATAGTAATGTTATATTAACTTTATCAGATGAAGATGATTCTTCGGATGAATCTTCTACTTATTATAAAAAAAAAAACAAAAAAGAGAAAATTCTAAAAAACAAGAAAAATATGACTTCCAATCCTATAAAACCCTTATAGAACATTGGAAAGATAAATTTTCTAAAACAGAAGATAAATATGAAAGAATAGAATATTTAAGATTAATAGAAGAACTTTATGAAAAACATAAAGAACTATTTATAAAATATAATTATCACTATATGTTGACATATGATACTACAAAAAGTAGTAGTAGTTCTAATAATTCTAATGAAGATATAAATGTCACTAGTCATAATTCTGATGAAGAAAACACTTCAACAGAAGAGGATGAAAATATAGAAATTCCTGAACCTATGGATACTGAACAACCAGATCCATATGATTATGAAATACCTAAACCTAGGGAAATTGATAAACAAGATCCTTATGGTAAAAGAAAGATAGATTCAGATCTTCAAACAGATGATTATCTGAGATCTATTACTAAAAATTATGAAAAATTTGAAAACACAACTAGAATATTAGGTAATCAAACAGATTTTATAGCTACTAATGAGATCAAATCTGAAAACACAGGTGAATCTAGTCAACCTATACCTATACCATATAGGGTAGATGATTTAAATAAAAGAAGTGTTGCTCAAGGAGGAATATATTTAGATTTAACTAATATTCCTTTATCAGACTATGAAAAAACCATAGATGATTGGGCACAATCTATGACTATTGTTGTAAACAACAACAGTACTATTTGGTCAAAAGAAAAGTTTTTAAATTATTTTGTAGGAAAATATCAAGGAGATGTTCTACAATTTCTCAGACGATGGGAAGAATCTGAGAAAGGAAATGAACAAAAGGGTCAACTTATTAATCAAATAGGAACCCCTAAGGATTTACTAAAAGGATTAACTCAAATTCTAAAAACAGAATTTTGTGGTTATTCTAATAAAATAAATCAAGATAGCCAATCCAGTTATATCTTGTCAAAATTAAAATTATGTGATATAAGATATTTAGAAGAATTTTCTAAAAAAATTTCTTCATGAATATCAAAAATTAAAAAATGATAGTATAGACTTTTGGAAAAACCAGTATTTTCATAAATTACCACCACCTTGGGATGAGATTTGTATTAATAAATATGTTTCTTATATACAAAAACATAGTAAAAATTCAGGATTAGATATAGCAAATATAGATTCTATAGGCAATAGAATTAATTTTGCTAAAGAAAGAATAATATTACATTGTTTACAAAGTAAAGCTGCTAAACAAGTTAAGAATAAATTAAGTCATAAATATTGTACAAAGATATTAGAAAATGAATGGAAGTTTGGATGTAAACCTATACGTCCTACTACTTACAAAAAATATAAAAAATATAAATTAGCTAGATGGAAACAATGAAATAAAAATTATACTAATAAAAAGAAAAAATTTGTTAGAAGAAAAACTTCTAATAAACCTAAAAAACAAATTTGTAAATGTTTTATATGTGATGAAGAAGGTCACATAGCAACAAATTGTCCTAACAAAGGAAAAATGCTAGGAAAATGATTAAAAATCTTGAAGAACAAGATTTAGAAATATGTTTTAGTGAGAAAATCAATCCTACTGAAATATTATATGAATTAATATCAAAAACAGATTCTGATACAGATTCTGAAGAAGAATATATTTTTATGTTAGGAAGTAGTTCTAATAATCAATTAGAAGAAATTCCAAAATCTGAACAACATGATATTAAATTAGGAAATTTAATCGGAGAAGAAACAGACTTTTTTGATGAAATAATATATAAAATTACTAAAAACCATATTTCTAAAGAAGAAATTTATAAAATATCTAAGTTTAAAATATGGTTACAAAGACATATAGAAAAAATCAGCGGTAACACAGTCGCTAAAGATACTAAAGGTGGATTAACAGAAATCCCTTTATTTACTAAAGATAAAATAAAAAGGATTAGAAAAAAATATATTCAGGTTAGATATATACATTTAGGAATAATTATGATAACAATCAGGGCTTTATTTAGAAAAGGTCATGATATTCCTATTATAGCAGTATTATTAGATAAAAGATTTGAGAATCCAATAAAAGCACTTATTGGAGGAATTTAATCTAATTTACATACAGGAGTTATAGGATTTAAAGTTAAACCAAATTACTTTATATCCATAACAGACCCTCTAATAGAAGAGTGTCTATGTCTTAGAATTCAGATAAAAAATTCTGATATTAGTGATTTAGCAGAAGATTTAGCAATAAGCTGGACTTCTACTAACGAATATACTAATACGGCAGAAGTAGAATGTCGAAACCATTTTTTTGTTTGAAAAACGGGCCGACTTTAAAAAAGAAAAACGGAGTCGCCACCAATCTTTTTTCTGAAGTGTGATTGGATCACTTTATAAAATATTTGGTTTACGAATTTTAAGAAAATGGGTCCGGGAGTCGGTTACGCACGAGGAAGGATTAGCACCCTCGCAACGCCCAAAATTGGTACCTTATTGACTGATTAATGTCCTAATATCGGGAAATTGGAAGAGATTTTAAAATATGATTCTTTTAGAAAATGTTTGAATAATTCGAATTGGATATCGAAATTCTCTTGTTCCGAATAGATGAAATACTGCATCCAGCACGATAGGACACGATGTTTCAAACCCTCGATACCAAGATCATTTCATGATTTCCAAAACTCATGCGTTGCAATTTGAAAAGGGTATTCCACTATTAGGCCAAACAAAAAACCGAAACCCAGCACGATTGGGCACGATTCCTTGAATTTCCAAACATGAAATATTGCCTTTATTTAAAAAAACCCGATCAAAATCTCTTAAGGATATTTGGTCATTTGGACGAATAGAAAATCGAAACCCAGCACGATTGGGCACGATCTCTTGAACTTCCAAACACAAAACATTGCCTTATTTAAAAAAAAAATGCGATCAAAATCTTTAAAGGATATTTGGTCATCTAGACGAACGAAAAATTGAAACCCAGCACGATTGGGCACAATTTCTCGAACTTCCAAGCCCGAAATATTACCTTTGTGAAATCCTTTTTATGAGTTTTTAAAAAAAAAGTGGTAAAAGAAAAGTCGAAGTGACCCTTAAAATTGAAAATCAGTTAAAACAAAAAAGGTTCTACTAAGCGACTAGTGATAATGTAATCAACAAAAATAAAAGCAAAAATAATACAACAAACTGACATTTAAAATCAACAACCTATACGAAATAATTGGAAAAAGGATAAAGAAAATAAAGAAAATGACAGCAAAAATAAAAGTTAATGATAAATAAATAAATAAATAAATACTATATGCTAACCTAAAAAATAAAATAATAATAATAGTAAAAATAAGATAATAATAAATACCGTTATAAGAATAATAAGACATATAAAAAAATATAGTGATAATAATAAAATAATAGTGGTAAAAAAATAATAATAATACTAATAGTAGACGAAAAATAATAATAAAAGTAATAGTAAAAAAAAATAGTAATAAAATAGTATAATAATAAAAATAATGGTAGGTAATAATAATATATACAGAGTTAATTTTAAATAAAATAGATAAATAAAAAATAGTAGTAATAGAAATATTAAAAGAATAATTGTAAAAATAAAAATAATAATACTAAATAATGTTAACAGTAATGAAAATAATATATTAATAATAATAATAATAATAAAGCTCAAATTAATTAATAGTAATAATAAAAATATTAAATAATAATAATAGTAATAGTAAAAAAAGAAAATAAAAAAAACTAAATTGAACTCAAGATAGATATTTGGAGCAAATTTAAAAATAAAATAAAATTAAAAGGAAAGGATTAAATTAGAACGCATGCTATAAACGGGGGACTAATCGGGCAATTTTGCCTCTTCCGCAAAACGGCGTCATTCCAACAGGGGCCTACTCGTAATTGGAATAAATTATAGGGCCAAAATTTAAAAAAAGAAAAGAAAACTTAATTTAAAAGTCATAAAAAAGGGAGAGACTGAGGGCGCAAATAGACCCTCAGTCCAAAACACGCGGATCCTCTCAGCCTAGCGGGTCGGATCTCGGGTCCAACATCAAAACGACACCGTTTTGGCGCCTGGGAATAGGGCCCAAAACGACGTCGTATAATACCCCTATAAATACTAAAATTTTGACAAAAAAATCACTTTTACCCCATTCAAAAAAAAAGAAAAAAAAAGTTTTAAACTCTCTCAACCTCCCCTCTCCCTTTCGAATCTGGCCAGGGGTCCGGTCGTCGGACCGCCATGACGCTGCCGCCGACGCAGCCTCCGGCCACCGCGCACGGTGGCCGAAATCCGAAAAAAATGTAAGTTTTTCCCCTTTTTTTCTTTATGAAATATTTAGCACTTTTGTATATGAAAAAAAAAGAAAGCTAAAACAAACAAGAACAGATTCGAAAATAATAAAAAAAACAATAAAATCAAAAACCTTTCGTTCTTTGCTAATTCTTTTTTGTTTTCTCGTATTGATTCCGTATAGAAAATGTATATATCTCTCGTATATATCTCCCCCTTTTTACAAGTGATCTCTTGGCCTTTTATAGCCGATTTTAAGAAATAAAGAAAATACAAATTCCAGATTCTGTTTGTTATGTTGCTCTCTTTTCCTTCTTTTTCGCAGGTGAAAGCGTCGTGGAGGACGTGGCTCGGTGGTGGGGGAGCGAGACGTGCGGCTTGTGGAGGCTGCTAGACTTGCGGCACAAAGAAAAAAAGTGGCTAGGGTTTTTCTGATTTGTTTTCCTTTGGGTTTAGTAGGCTTATGGTTAGTATAGATGTAATTGGGTTTAATTTTGGGCCATTTTAACAGATTTTTTTATTTCTCTGGTTTTGGTTAATTGGTATTGGGCCCGGGCGAAATTTAGGCCCAACAGCTCCCCCTCTTTGCTCATTGTCGTGTAACGAGAATATAGAAAAGACTTTAAAAGGGCCAATTTTGCCCGGCGTTGCCAAGTCTGGACTTCTTGATGCTTTCTCCTTCAAGTGGCCTCGCTTTAACCCATTGTTTCCTTAGGGGTATTAGAATTGTCGTTCTAATCCGCTCCAATGCTGCTTTATGGGAATAAGATTCGTCGAAATTTGATCTGCTCCACTACTGCTCAGTGAAGATAAGATCTGCTATCTTCAGCCTATTACCCAACTGCTTAGGGGATTAAGGCTCATCGTTTTCGATCTGTTCCACTCCTGCTCAGTGGGATAAGATCTGTAATCTTCAGCCTGTTACCCTACTGCTTAGGGAATTAAGGCTCATCGTTTTCGATCTGTTCCACTCCTGCTCAATGGGATAAGATCTGTAATTTTTGGCCTGTTACCCTACTGCTTAGGGGATTAAGGCTCATCGTCTTCGATCTGTTACCCTACCGCTTAGGGAATTAAGATCTGTAATTTTTTCGACTGTTACCCTACCGCTTGGGGATTAGGGCTCATCGTCTTCGATCCGCTACCCTACTTTGCAGGAATTAAGATCTGTAATTTTCGGCTGTTACGCTACGCTCGCTTGGGGATTAAGGCTCATCGTCTTCGATCCGTTACCCTACTACTTAGGGAATTAAGATCTGTAATTTTCGACTGTTACCCTACCGCTTGGGGATTAAGGCTCATCGTCTTCGATCCGTTACCCTACCGCTTAGGGAATTAAGATCTGTAATTTTCGACTGTTACCCTACCGCTTGGGGATTAAGGCTCATCGTCTTCGATCCGTTACCCTACTTTGCTAGGGAATTAAGATCTGTAATTTTCGACTGTTACCCTATTGCTTAGGGATTAGGGCTCATCGCCTTCGATCTGTTACCCTACTTTGCTAGGGAATTAAGATCTGTAATTTTCGACTGTTACCCTACTGCTTAGGGATTAAGGCTCATCGTCTTCGATCTGTTACCCTACTGCTTAGGGAATTAAGATCTGTAATTTTCGGCCTGTTACCTTACTACTTAGGGGATTAAGGCTCATCGTCTTCGATCTGTTACCCTACTGCTTAGGGAATTAAGATCTGTAATTTTCGACCTGTTACCTTACTTCTTAGGAGATTAAGACTCATCGTCTTCGATCTGTTACCCTACTACTTAGGGAATTAAGATATGTAATTTTCGGCCTGTTACCCTACTGTTTAGGGGATTAAGGCTCATCGTCTTCGATCTGTTACCCTACTGCTTAGGGAATTAAGATCTGTAATTTTCGGCCTGTTACCCTACTGCTTAGGGGATTAGGGCTCATCATCTTCAGTCTGTTACCCTACTGCTTAGGGTGTTAAGGCTTACTGTCTTCTGTAACTCCCATCAACTTTGCTACATTGTCTTCTGGGAAACCTACCTATAGAATTGATTTCATGGGATCTATGCTTATGCCAATATGATTGGGATGTCATGCTCCTAACCAATGTATTGCGAATGCATGGATGAATGCCAAATGTCATGAGCATGATCCAATTTTTTAATTTTTGGGTTATCACTGCTCGCTGTTTGTTAGGGTGATACCCCTGACGTATGTCTTCCTATTCAGTTGAACTTCTAACAGAGAATCTGAAGATGTCGTCTCTGCTTAGACTCTTATTTCAAGGGTTCCCAGGCTTTAAGCCTGGTGAGTTCTAAATAATTGTCTTGTTTCGGATTCTTGTATTATTTAGAGATTTGCAGAGTAATATCCAGAACTTCTTTCATGAAAACATTATTAGTTCATTGATCATTATTTCAATATACAATGCTTGAAAAAGAGATCATTACAATGGATAAGAAGTAAATTACATAGGAGCATTGCTCGAAACAAACAAGTTAAGCAAAGATAGCAAATGCAACCCAGAAGGAAATTTATTGGTAATGTAAAATAAAATGGCAAGGTAAGATGGAAACTAGGTGCCCCAGATATCGCAGCATGAGCTTCTCTGTTCAAACTTGTTGAGGATCATTTTAAGCTCAATATGTGTTTAGGGGATCCGGAGTACTTTGTCGATGCCCCAAGACGAAACATACTTCCTCATTGTTAATTCAAGCCTAGCAAGACTACTGTATGTCCCATCATAATTTGATCACAATTTGAGCAGCCCTTTTCGGGTTTTCGACTCAAAGCCCATCTGGTCTCAAAGCGCCCTTTGCGGGTTTTCACCTTGGCCTCTCCTTTTTGTTTTCTTTTCTTTCTTTTTTTGAACTTAAGAATCCCCTTTGCGGGTTTTCGCCTCGGCCCATTTTCCTTCTTAAGCGAAGTACTTCTTGACTGAGTCCGCATTAATTGGGTTTGGCTGACTCTTGCCGTCTATCTTGGCTAACACCAATGCTCCTCCAGGAAAAGCCTTTCTTACAACATAAGGCCATTCCCATTAAGGCACCCACTTTTCTCTGAAGTCCCTTTTGCATGAGAAGGATCCTTTTTTATCATCATGAGATTCTCTTAGGCGAACCTTTTTATCATAAACTTGTATCATCTGTTTTTGGTGTAACCGACCATGACGAACACTTTCAAACAAGCTTACTGGAGATGTTCTGATTCATCCAATTCTTAATTCAATCAAAGCACAGAGAAAAAGAATCTCAACTTCCAAAAAAATCGCTTCCCTTCCATAAACTAATGAGAAAGGTGTTGCTCCGACAAAGGTCCTAGCCAACATTCAAGAAGCATGGAGGGTAAATGGTAACTTCTCTATGCCAATCTTTACAAGTCTCAATCATCTTTCAGAATCTTTTTGGATTTTTTTTTGAATTCGAATTCGAATTTTGAATTTGAATTCGATGACTGTTGACTTTGTAACTTTGGCCCATGAAGCGACCTTCACCCTCTTAGTGAAGTAATTGACAATCACGAAGATGAATTGGTGCCGGCTAGATGCTTTTGACGAGATCATCCCCATAACATTTATGCCCCCCGTATAAGGGAAGAAAAAACAATGGAGGAATCACATAAGTCTTGTCTTCCTCAATTTGACGTTCACGGCATAACTGATGCAACCTCCCTTTTATGGTAGACCAGCAGTACCCGAACCTTATAATCGGCCTAGCTATCGAAAAACTCTTAGCATGTGCTTTTTCGAACACTCCATAGCCTCCTCGCGCCTAGGCATATCTTGATACGATCATGAAAAGACATCTTTGAATTCTTGGAATAACTCAATGACGTCTCGCTTCGTTTCTGTGGTGGGCAAGACTTCGATCTTCACTCCTTTCCTAGACTCGCAATGTCCACTGACCCTTTGTACAGTAGAGTCTATTTTCATCTTGTTCTAACATCCTTAACAAATCAAAAGATAAGTTACAATCTCTGGCATCTTCAAAATCCTCAGATCCTTTTAGACTCATATTTCACTCAAAAGGGAGTCCGTAACAGCGTTGCTCATGTCTCGATATCTAGGGACCTATTGTAGGCATGAAAGAATATCCAAAGAATGAATCTAAGAGTGGCTTATTTGTATGGCACGATTATGAATGAAATGAGAGAATAAAACATATTTTCCCGATATAAAACACAAAAATGCATTTTTTATTGAAAGTAAAGATGTTTGAACGTGGGCCTATTTCAAAAAAGATTCTTATTGTTTCTAGGCCTAAAACAACAAGTGTGTTTTGAACATTACTCCGTCTTAGCTCTAAAAACTACAGAAATTTCCTCCGCAGTCCAATTGTTCAGAACACTTCCAGGCTCGTAGGGGCGAATGCCCCCTAGGTTTCCTTCATTCGATCCCTCTTCGAATACGGTGTTGATGCTCAAGGTTTTCATTATATCTTCAACCATCCCTTCTCTTGTCATCCCCGGTTTAGGAGGGATAATAAATGCCTTGGATGTATGGGGAAAAGTCATTGATCCCCATTTGACCTCAGCGTCCTTCTCTACCGATTCTCCTCCTATGGCACTCACGTTTTCTCCTTCAGAAGATTCAAAGAACTTCAGCTCTTTGTTATCCATTAACCCTTGCATTAGGGCCCTGAATTCTTTACATTGCTGGATCTCATGGTCATTCTTAATGTGGAACTCACAGTAGTTCCTCGCATCTCAAGATTTGCTCCCTAACTCTTGCGGAACTAGACCTCTTTTCCGCATTTCCTTCCAAACCTCCCTCAATGGGGTTCTTACTTCAGCAACATTTCGTTTGCTTCTCCTCCCCATGTACTCGACTATCGCGTTTACCCCTTTCTCGGTATGACTGGGTAACGGATTTCCCACACCTGGTGCGTCGTCAAATTTCACAACACCCGCCTTAAAAAGCCTTTCGACTAGCCTTTTGAAAAGGAAGCAATTCTCTATCGGGTGCCCCACTATCCCTGCATGGTATTCACATTGAGTGCTTGCGTCGTACCACTTAGGGTATGGGGGTTGCAACGGTTCTGAGTAGACAAGGGCTACAACGTGTGCATCGAACAAATTTTTGAACAACTCCCTATACGTCACTAGTATGGGGGTAAACTGGAATTTCTCGATATTCTGCCTCGTGTTGGGCTTTTGTCTTGGTGAGGCTCATTGCTCACATGCCTACCACTCTCGATTGGTAGACATAATTGGATTTTGGATAACCCGAGCTTACATTACCTACTTCATTTTCCTTTTTCTTCGGAGCCGATCTTCTCGTGCTCTCTCCAACTTCTATTTTCCCACACCTTATCGCGTTCTCTATCATTTCGCCGGACATCACTATGTCTGCGAAACTCTTAGTCGCGCTCCCTAACATATGATTGATGAAAGGTGCTTTCAGGGTATTAATGAAGAGCATGGTCATTTCTTTCTCTAGCAGCGGCGGCTGGACTTGTGTAGCGACTTTCCTCCACCTCTGGGCTTATTTCCCGAAACTTTCACCCGACTTCTTCTCCATGTTTTGTAATGTGATCCTGTTAGGCGCTATATCAGTCACATGGCCATAATGCTTCATGAAGGCCTGTGCTAAATCCTTTCACGATTTAATTTGAGTACGACTCAACTGATTGTACCATTTAGCCGCGGCTCCAGTCAGACTATCCTGGAAACAGTGTATCAACAACTGGTCGTTGCTGACATATCGCGTCATTCTCCGACAGAACATTGTAATGTGGGCCTCAGGGCAGCTGGTCCCGTTATATTTTTCGAATTCTAGCATCTTGAACTTTGGTGAGAGTACCAGATCAGGGACCAAGCTCAACTTCTTAGCATCCACTTCGTATTGGTAATCAGCGCTTTCCAATGCTCTAAACTTCTCTTCCAACCATTTGCATCGATCTTCAAACTGTTTTGGGAGCTCTGCCCCTGCTTTTTCCCCTTCTACCGCATCATCGAAGTCAGGGACCATTGGTTTTGTTAGATTATCTCCGGGGTTGGAGCTCGAGCCTGTCAAGAAATTTACCAGTGCTGAGGTGCCGTATTGATACTGGGGTTTGATGTTGACGGACACTCTTGGTGGTTGTACTTGAGAATTTACAGGGGCCAAGCTTGGAGGATAAGCAGATCCCTCATTATCATCTTCGGTATCGACCATAGGGCCTTTTCCTTTATCATGCCCTCCAGTCAACAATTGTGTCAACTGGCTCATCATGTTTCTCTGGGATTCCAGCATTTGATCCCTCATATCCTGTTGGATCTTGGTCAGTTGCTCTTGCATCTGAGCTTGCAACTGATCCTGCATTTCTTTCTGCATCTGCTCTAACCTCTCTAACATTTGATCCATGACTTGTGTTTTTCTTCGAGTATAGTAGCGAAGTTCCAGGGTAGCTATAACACGATCTCTAGTTAATAGGGTTCTTTTATGATAATTGATGCATATGATGCGATGTAATGCAAATGCATGAAATGCAATGCAAATGAATGAATGCAAAAAGAAAGAGAGGCGTCGATTCTGAATTCAATTCCATTAGAAGAACTTTTCTAGAAAATAAATTTCTTTACATAAAACGGATTACATATGCAGCTTCATCCTCATAGTCTGGGTGAAGACACCAATCTTTTCTCATTGTGTTCACTTGGACTATATTTGGACAAACGTATTATAACCCACTTTATCAAGTAATCCATTTCTTTATGACAAACTCTTCTTTTTAGCAATCGAATATGAATCAACACCTCCTTTCTATTATGATGAGATGCAATATAGTCATAAACAAAAGAAAGCACGTTAGTATCAGGTGCAGATGGTAAAAATCAAACACCTATCCAGGTAGCTGCTAAGGTTTAGCATGGCTCTATCTAGAGTGGGCTCTTAAGGATCGCTAAATGTGGCTTAGTTCTAAAGGAAGGGTACCTGAACCAGCAGATTCCTCAATCCTCACCCATTATAGGCTCATACGGATCGAGTTCAGCTCAGGGGAATACATTTCCCTATGGCCATGCGGAGGTGAAAACCTCACGGAACCATAGGTACGGATGTATCTCGGAAGCAGTCCCCTAGCCCATGCGGAGGTAAAAACCTCACAAAGGCATAGCTTCTCGTTCCCACTTAAAGGGTGTGACCACAATGGTCATGCAATATGAATGCAGAAATATCCTATGGGTTTCAAACCACAACAACCAATATGACACGACACCAACTCATGCATTGAAAGAAACGAAATGGAAAAATTTAATTTTCGATAAAAGGACATTAATCAATCCATTCTACGGCTTGACTCTCTTATTGTCCACAGTGGAGTCGCCAAGCTGTCGAAACCATTTTTTGTTTGAAAAACGGGCCGACTTTAAAAAAGAAAAACGGAGTCGCCACCAATCTTTTTTTTGAAGTGTGATTGGATCACTTTATAAAAAAATTGGTTTACGAATTTTAAGAAAACGGGTCCGGGAGTCGGTTACGCACGAGGAAGGATTAGCACCCTCGCAACGCCCAAAATTGGTACCTTATTGACTGATTAATGTCCTAATATCGGGAAATTGGAAGAGATTTTAAAATATGATTCTTTTAGAAAATGTTTGAATAATTCGAATTGGTTATCGAAATTCTCTTATTCCGAATAGATGAAATACCGCATCCAGCACGATAGGACACGATGTTTCAAACCCTCGATACCAAGATCATTTCATGATTTCCAAAACTCATGCGTTGCAATTTGAAAAGGGTATTCCACTATTAGGCCAAACAAAAAACTGAAACTCAGCACGATTGGGCACGATTCCTTGGATTTCCAAACATGAAATATTGCCATTATTTAAAAAAAACCCGGTCAAAATCTCTTAAGGATATTTGGTCATTTGGACGAATAGAAAATCGAAACCTAGCACGATTGGGCACGATCTCTTGAACTTCCAAACACAAAACATTGCCTTATTTTAAAAAAAAATGCGATCAAAATCTTTAAAGGATATTTGGTCATCTAGACGAACGAAAAATTGAAACCCAGCACGATTGGGCACAATTTCTCGAACTTCTAAACCCAAATATTACCTTTGTGAAATCCTTTTATGAGTTTTTAAAAAAAGTGGTAAAAGAAAAGTCAAGTGACCCTTAAAATTGAAAATCGGTTAAAACAAAAAAGGTTCTACTAAGCGACTAGTGATAATGTAATCAACAAAAATAAAAGCAAAAATAATACAACAAACTGACATTTAAAATCAACAACCTATACGAAATAATTGGAAAAAGGATAAAGAAAATAAAGAAAATGACAGCAAAAATAAAAGTTAATGATAAATAAATAAATAAATAAATACTATATGCTAACCTAAAAAATAAAATAATAATAGTAAAAATAAGATAATAATAAATACCGTTATAAGAATAATAAGACATATAAAAAAATATAGTGATAATAATAAAATAATAGTGGTAAAAAAAAATAATACTAATAGTAGACGAAAAATAATAATAAAAGTAATAGTAAAAAAAATATTAGTAATAAAATAGTATAATAAAAAAAATAATGGTAGGTAATAATAATATATACAGAGTTAATTTTAAATAAAATAGATAAATAAAAAATAGTAGTAATAGAAATATTAAAAGAATAATTGTAAAAATAAAAATAATAATACTAAATAATGTTAACAGTAATGAATTAATATATTAATAATAATAAAAATAATAATAAAGCTCAAATTAATTAATAGTAATAATAAAAATATTAAATAATAATAATAGTAATAGTAAAAAAAGAAAATAAAAAAAAAACTAAATTGAACTCAAGACAGATATTTGGGGCAAATTTAAAAATAAAATAAAATTAAAAGGAAAGGATTTAATTAGAACGCATGCTATAAACGAGGGACTAATCGGGCAATTTTGCCTCTTCCCCAAAATGGCGTCATTCCAACAGGGGCCTAATCGTAATTGGAATAAATTATAGGGCCAAAATTAAAAAAAAAAAGAAAACTTAATTTAAAAGTCATAAAAAAGGGAGAGACTGAGGGCGCAAATAGACCCTCAGTCCAAAACACGCGGATCCTCTCAGCCTAGCGGGTCGGATCTCGGGTCTAACATCAAAACGACGTCGTTTTGGCGTCTGGGAATAGGGCCCAAAACGACGTCGTATAATACCCCCTATAAATACTAAAATTTTGACAAAAAAATCACTTTTACCCCATTCAAAAAAAAAAGAAAAAAAAAGTTTTAAACTCTCTCAACCTCCCCTCTCTTCCGAATCCGCCAGGTCCGGTCACGACCATCATGACGCCGCCACAGCCTGTGCTGACCTCTCCGCCACCACGCACGGTGGCCGGAATCTGAAAAAAAATGTAAGTTTTTCCCCTTTTTTTCTTTATGAAATATTTACCACTTTTGTATATGAAAAAAAAAAGAAAGCTAAAACAAACAAGAACAGATTCGAAAATAATAAAAAAAACAATAAAATCAAAAACCTTTCGTTCTTTGCTAATTCTTTTTTGTTTTCTTGTATTGATTCCGTATAGAAAATGTATATATCTCTCGTATATATCTCCCCCTTTTTACAAGTGATCTCTTGGCCTTTTATAGCCGATTTTAAGAAATAAAGAAAATACAAATTCCAGATTCTGTTTGTTATGTTGCTCTCTTTTCCTTCTTTTTCGCAGGTGAAAGCGTCGTGGAGGACGTGGCTCGGTGGTGGGGGAGCGAGACGTGCGGCTTGTGGAGGCTGCTAGACTTGCGGTGCAAAGAAAAAAAGTGGCTAGGGTTTTTCTGATTTGTTTTCCTTTGGGTTTAGTGGGCTTATGGTTAGTATAAATGTAATTGGGTTTAATTTTGGGTCATTTTAACAGATTTTTTTATTTCTCTGGTTTTGGTTAATTGGTATTGGGCCCGGGCGAAATTTAGGCCCAACATAGAAATAAAAGAAATAAATAATAAAATAATTGAGCTTTTTGAGCCCAATAAGTTTACTACAGAAATTCAACCAAAATTATTACATTTAAAAGATTTATCAATTCCAAAAGATTGGATGATAGAAAAGGTTAATAATGCAAGTACTTCTAAACCAGTACGTACTATAGAATATATGTCATCTGGTGACAAGTTATATTTTTAAAATAATTTGATAACTAATACAGATGATAATTTAGTTTTACCCTCTAATTCTAAACTAGAAGGAGAGGAGGATTATATAAGTACTTCGACACCAGTAGGTATGAAAACAATTCATATTCCTATTTTTCCTACTACACATAGTAGAAATTCTAGAAACACTAGAATAGAAGATATACAATTTTCAATAGAAGATATTATTAACAATAAATATATTCAAATTACATTACACAATGAATATAAATCATATTCTTTACATGCTTTATTAGATACGTGAGCTACAACCAAAGAGTTGTAAAAAGAATGCTATTCCAGGAAAAATATTGGAAACCTGTAAAAAAGACAATAAAAATTAATGGAATAAATGGTAATAAAACTAATATTTATTATAAAGCAAAAAATATACCAATCTACATAAATAATGTTAGATTTATAATTCCAAAAATATTAAGTTTTCCTAATATGTATGGTGATATTTTATTGAGAAATAATTTTATAAATCAATATTTACCATTTTCTATATATAAAAAATCAGTTATGTTATCTATAGAAAAAACTTCTATAGAAATATCATTAGTAGAAAATCCTAAATTTATTTGTACTAATGATTGCTGATTTTCTTAGCAGGCCTTATGGATAGAGGTAAAAAACCTCTAGAAAAAGTTGGAGAATGGACAACTGTCCATAAAAAAACCCAACAAAGGGAAAACAATAAGTCCTAAACAAGGATTTATTACTATACCTGCTCAAGTACCATTTTATCCTAATCAGGGATATTATATACCATATCCAATGGTAAAACAACCATTTGGTTCACAATCACCAAACCAGGTGAGATATTCTAATTGGTCTCAAGATCCAAATTCGGTATCACAAACCAGTTATGCTGAAATTATAAAAGAAATAGAAAATTTGTTGAAACAACAACAAATTCCTGAAATTAAAGATTTTTATAATCCAGGATTACCTCTGGAATATTATAATTTTATAAACAAAATATGGAAAACCCATATTTACAACAAAGAGCAAACTTTCAAGAGTCATATTTACACAATTTTCACATTTCTTAGTTGAAAAAACAACTAAAGAAAATGAATATCATGATTTATTACTTAAATTTGTTTTATACAGAGATTGAGATGAAATCCTAATCGAATATATGGATATTAAGGAGATAAACAATCTTCTTGATATATTCCAATATTTTATTAATAAAGGGGCAAACAGTCCTATTATTAATAAGATGTTTAGAATATGTCTATATAATAAATGTAGACAAATTCTTCCACTAGATATTTTTTCAAAAATAGATAGAGCTATTTGCAACCATCAAGCTCAATTTAAAGAAACTTTTTCAAAATACTTTTTATAAGCTTATGTTTTTACTAATGATATAGGATAACAATTTCCTACTATCAAATTTAGACTTGATCATGAACCATTTGATATAACCAGTATTAAATGGGGATTTGTTAAAGAAATAACAGTCCAAAATCTTTCTTTTCATTTATTAAAAAAATTTCCTGCTATAGTAAAATCTAAATTAATAAATTTTACTAATATAGATGATTTTGTCTATTATTTTCATATAGAAATAAATAGTTTTATTGGTATTGCTGAAAAAAAAATTTATCAGCCATATCAAATTTGGATTATTCATACTATGTTTTGGGGAAAAGCCCTCTCAGCAGTAGATGAAGATCAACAACACTTGGTAAAAGCCATTGACAAGTGTTATAATATTTTTTTTTATTATCAAATCTAAGCTGGAATTGATTTAATGACCAATGCCCAGTTTTTTCTTCAACTAAATACCTATTTGCTCTGGACCGATAGTAGAAGAATATTAGCATATGACATTGGAAAAATCCAGGATGAAAGAGATGAAGAATCTGTTCAGTTATTAAAAAAGATAGCTGAAATGGAGATCGATGATTATCCGCTAACAACGGAAATCAAAGACACGTGGGAAAGCTGGAATACACCAGTTCCTTCACCAGAGTCATTGCATCTCGATGAAATCGAGGAGATGAATATCAGAAATATCCAAGAATGATAAAGACAAAACACAACACGTGGAAGAATGACATCCAAAAAAGGAGCATTCAATTTTAGATGTGACATAAAAAGAAGAAAATCACCATTCATAAATTAATAAGACAAAGATGATGCAAGCATGATGGAAGCAACCATTAATGCATGGGAAACGTGGAAACAACCACAACAATTTTGATAAAGATAGAAGACTATGGAAACGACCATTAAATCAAGGAGGCTACGTGGAAGAAATCATGAAGCCACCATTTAAGTTATCCTTATCAGGATACTGTTCGGATTCCAATTGTAAATGAATTAGAGTTTAAAATTTGTATTATAAATAGGCATTGTTGTAGCCTAAACAAGGCATTCGAAAATAGAAATAGATCGAGAAAAATATCAAGCTTTGGTTTTCTTTTATATACTCTCTTGCTCAAGAAATCAAATAAATCTTTCTTGATCATCTTTTTGTAAATTATATATTTTCCTTTTTTATAATAAAATCCTACGATATTATATAGCCTTCCGTTTGTGCATACACCCTTCCCCCCCCCGGGTAATTGGTATCAGAGACTTTTATAAAGTAATTGAATTCAATCACAAAAATAATTTGTATTTCCTTTGAAGTGTTTTCTTCAGTAATTGGTATCAAAGCCCAATAATTGTACTAACGGATAAATTTTTAAGTTCAATTCATTTTCTTGATTTTGTCCAAAATCGACTAAATCTAAGCTTTGATACTAATAAATATAACATTCCTTACCCAAATCAATATAATTGAAATTCTTTCATAATATTCGTACACTTAATTTATTATTGTTAGACTAAATTTCAACCTTTTAAATTTCATTTTTGTGTTTTATATGGAAATTAATACTAGAAACTTATTTTGTTGAGTAAATATAACTTATCATATTATATGACATGTATAAGCATATAATGTTGTTCAGAAGCAGGTTTGGTTCCAGCTGTGCAGTATGAATTTTAGTATAAGGTGATGCTTAAGATAGTGTTGATCTTTAAATATTTGTTAAATAAGGCTATGAAAGAGGAAGAACAATTGGAGCAGGTGGAACCCATTGTTGAATTGGTGAACATTCCCAACCACCATCTTTGGTGTAAGTCACACTGAAATGCTGGGGAACCCATGTTGTTCCTTTCAACTCCCTTTCTCTCGAGACCTCCCTCTGCTTTTCCTCCACTGCGTTCTTCGCTTCTTTTGCTTTCTCCCAATTTTGGCTCATTATGGCCTCGCTTAGCTCACTCCACACTGCTGCCGATTCTGTTGACCTCACCCCCTAACAACACAAAATACAACAATCCATCATCATCCTTTTAATACAGAAATGCAAATTTGTTCATTCTCATTCATCAAGGAGTTTACCTTCAGATCGTTAACGACAGGGGTTTTCAGCCCTGAAAATACTTCTTCTGCATTGTAAATCACCCTCGACTTCCCACTATTATTGTCCTTCGCTGTCACCGTTCTGAATTAAATAATCATTAGATTTAGAACAGCTGCATGCATGAGATGGTTTAAAAATAATATATATGTATAGTACATGTTGAATACCTATCCCAATGACCATTAAGTTGGAAAAGGGTCCTCTTGGTTGCTGTTTCATAGACCTTTCCTTTAACTGATCTATGACTTCCTCTAAGACCAAAAAAGGACTTGGGTCCAAATCGTAACTCAGCTTCAAGCCCGTTTTCTTTGCAGCTGATTGTAACGTTTCCAGCCCAATCCACTCCTGGCAGTGGCAGAATTTTTATCAAGAGGTTGGGGGAGTTCATTTCATATGTTTCTCCTCGACTCAGGAGCTTAAGTTGCCTCTTCCCTCGCACCTCAGTTTCCACCCACGCACCTACCAATATTGTTTTTATTAATTAAACACCAGACCCACCAATTGTTCTAAATAAGAAAATGGGTGTAGGAAGAAGACCAAACCATTGAAGTTGGGGACACATTGGTGACACCAAATGAGTTCAACATTATGTTCCTCATCGGTTGCATGGAGGGCAGAAACTGGGGGGTGATGAGAAATCTGTAAAATAAAATTACGTGTTTCATTTGGACGATCAAAATCATCAATGTTATGTTGTCGTTTCAACAAAATGAGAGAGAAGATAATTAATGCAATAAAAAAGACTTGAAGGGAGCAATAAATGGAAACAACCTACCTGTTCGAGGAGGACGTTGAGAGTAGCCCTCGAGACATGATGAGTCTCACCGAGGATGGGGTTGTAAGGGGCAACCCCAAATATGGGAGGGCGTAACGTGGAAATGTTCCAAGCCACAACCGACATGAATCTGTCGAGGGAGTTGTCGGCCTGGTTACATCGCCTCAACATGTCACTGCCGCTGCAGTACACAGTCTCTCCATAACATTGAAGGTGTGACTTGGGAAAGTTGAACTGAGGCGGCAGCTGCACAATCACACCATTAGTTATTTAATTATTTATTATTATTACTTCTTAGAATTCATTTTTTCCCTGTAATTAATTCAAAATAATAACTAATTAACATAATTAATTCTAAGATATTTAAAATTTTATTTAACTAATGATTTTATTTTACACCAATAAAATTAGCACAACTTTTTTTACATCAATCTTTTTTAACTAATAATTTTAATTTAAATCATAATTATAATTATAGCTTAAAATATTCAGGTAATAAATCTATTTTAAAATTAACACAACCCTTTAATTAATAATTGTAAATTAAATTAAATTTATTTTTAAATGTGTAATTATCACAATTTATATCAAATTATAATTATTTTTAAATATATAATGATTATTTAAATCAGTAAGAAATTAAAGCATATATTAGCGAATGATTATTTAATAAATTAATAATAATAATAATATTGCAAATAAGAAAATAATACCAACACAAACAATCCTATGAAATTTAATTAATATGTTGTTGACTAAATAATTTTTTAAAAATTAAAAAGAAAAAACAAAAATTGAAGTTTGACGAACCTTAAAATGAGTGAGATCGGAGCCTGGGTGTACATTCTTGAATAGACTTAATATTCTGTGGATCAAATTGGGAGCCTTGTAATCAACATCTAGTTCACCATTTATTGATAATGGTCTCGTAAGAACTATTTCTATTTCATCCTCGCTTCTTCTTAACTGTCCAAATCAACGATTATCAATAATTCATCAATACAATTCACTGACTGAATTACAATTAAAATGAATATATATAATTAGGACGAAATACAAATCACTAAATTCACAAATGAAGGAACTAGAATATATTTAGGAAAGACTTATATATTAAATAAAATATAAATGGAGAACTTACACATGCATAAATGCGCGTAATGAAACTCAAGCTTGGACACTCAAAGTCTTATGGTTACAACATTGTCAAAACTACTAAAGCCTTGTTGCCATAAATGTAGACTTTTAATAAAAAAAACAAATATTTTTAATCAAATTTGATCCTTTTTTAGAATTAAACTGATCGATCAGACCAAAATCCAATTGAGCGGTTCAAAATAAGGGGTTGAATTGATTAACTCATAAATTGATCCAAACCAGTTGAGCTACGATTAAACTAGTTAAACCAAGTTAAAAAAAAAAAACCAATTGAAATAATTTTCTCTATTATTTAAAATTTTTATAATTTTTTAATAATTTATTCAATTAAATCGAACAAACCAAATGAACAAAAAACGATCAAACCAATGACCGATGGTTTGATCAATTTGACAACCGATTTAATTATGAAAACTTTAAATTTAATTATAAAAATATATTTATATAAAATCTGTAAAAGACCTCGAGATGATTAGACTTAGACTTAAAATACTATAATTTTCAAAATTTCAATTTTACTATTTCAACTAAAACCTCATTTAATTTTTTATATAATTTTTTTCCTAAATATATTTTTTACAATTTTTTCTAATATAGATGTAACAAAACGATAAATTAGTACGGTCGCAGGAATTTCACTACTAGTGGCTTTTTCTGAATATAGACAAGAGGCTTTGTAGCCTATCACAATTAATTTTAGGATAGATTATATTATTACTTATTAAACCATTCAAAAAAAATTATTTAAAACACTGAATTATTCAAAATATTTTATATAATTCATTTGGCTATTAAGTTTTTTAAAAAGAAAAATTTTACCAACGAGATTCAAATGACGATTCAACAATTAGTAAGGTAGATCAATACCCATCAACGAATAGAATAACATATCTTAAATCCAAATTGATCTAACAACTAGTGTCAGAGATCAAAGAAAAAAATTATATAAATTTTGATTTGTAAATTCATGATGCCCAAAGTCATTTCAAAGAAAAAAAATTAAACTATGAAAGAGAAATAGAACTTTCGATTAGTACAGATAGTGTAAACAATAAAAAGTCATATAACATTAGTTTTAATAGTCCAATGACTTAAATAAATATTTCAATAACCAGATTATAACTTTTTTAATAAAATTATCAAAACAAAAATTTACTCATAATTTAATAACTAATGATATAATTTACCTTAATTTTATATCCCTATACATTATTCTTTGACAAATTCTAGCAATAAAAACTTAGTTTGATCAAGTTGCCTTACTTAAAAAAGTCTTCGAACCAATAAAAATAAAACCTTAAAGAAATCATTTTTATGTACTTATTTGATAAATGGCCCAACTGTACATCTGAAATCAATAATGATTCTTTGACCAATTCTGAAGATCAAAAACTAGTTTGATCAAGTTGCATAACCTAAAAGAATATAACTAACATTAATTTTTAGGTATGGGTAAAGTCAAGAGCAAAGCCAAAAAAAAGAAAAAAAAAATAGCTGGATTTAAATTATACATTTTTATAATAAAGAAAATGTAATTTTATTATTTTAATAACTTATAAAAAGATTAAATTAAATTTTATAATTTGTAGGAGGGTCAAAGTATAATTTTACTATTAAAATTCATCTTAAGGGTTTGAATCCAAATTCTCTATCTAAGAGTGTAATGTGCTTTGTTACTGCACTAAACAATTGTTGATATCACTAACATTATTTAAGCCTAATTATCTAAATGTGTTAATTTAATAAATTAATTAGCCAATAATAACCTTTAGCTATATTTGATAATTTTTTTTCAAAGAATGATACATCCAACAATCAACCAAATTTGAGATATATAGACTTTTTTTTCTCCAACTATTTACAAATAAAAGAAATTAATTTAATTAATAACCTTTAAACTATATTTTTTAAAATTAAATATATAAATATATTTTTAATCGAACTAAATATTTAAACTATAATTTTACAATAATTATGTTTACATTAAAATAAATTTGTTTTTAGTTTCATTCTCTCTCTACTTGTCTTCTTCAAACAACTCATGTTTTGTTCCTTTCCTTTTCTTTCACCTTTTTTCCATTGTTTTCTCTCTTTTTTTTTCATTAAATCTGAGGTCCATCACATTTTGTTTAATTTTTTTAATGACATTTTTTGGTTTTCCCAGATTTAATGGAAAATAAAAACAAAGAAAAATGGGAAAAAAATGAAAAAAGAAAGAAAGAAAGAAAAGCATGGATAATTTGAAGAAGAGGGGTAAATAACAAATTTTAATTTAATTTTAAAATATACCTTTAATTTCACGTAAATTTAAAAATAATATGTGACAAGTTTAGTTTTTATCAGTTGAAGTAGTTTTTTAAATAGAAATAATAGTATACTTCGAGGGCTACTTTAAATTAACCCATTAAAAAAGGTATACTTCGAGGGCTACTTATTAAATTAAGTATTTTTTTAAAAATTAGGTACCTAATTTTAAAAAAAGGTATACTTCGAGGGCTACTTATTAAATTAACCCATTAAAAATAAAGAAGTGGGAAATCAAAGCTATTATTTCGTTTTCTTTTTTACCTTGTATTTAATTTAATAAACCGATCAAAACATTTTGGACAAAGTCTATGCAAGAAGAAACAGATTAAAATATAGGAAAAGCTTTGGGAATATAAAATAAATGAGAAATTGGCGTAAGCAATCATTGTGTTAACCAAATCCCTGGACTATTTTGGAGTGGAGTGTTATGCAAAAATGGATTCCCATCCTTTTACATTATTCACCCATCAAATTAGCTGACGAAAAACTTAAACAAACACCGCCCATCCCCCCTAAAAAGAGAGCTAAGATCATTTGCATTTTAAGCCAAGCTTTTCTCAGATCGATTTAACTACTATAAATATATAAAGAAAAAGAAAAGGAAAATGAAAGATGCCATTACTTTACGCGTCTTTTTCCTTTTTCAAATTTGCACAGATATCAACATAACAAACAATATTGTATTATTCTATAAATCAAGCAGAGAATATATATATTCTATGAAGAAGAATGATCAAATATCACCGGAAAACAGCCTTGAGTATGGAAATCCGGTTTCAGATAACCGTAAAACAGCCGTTTTGTGAAATTATGAGAAGCGGAAGAGTCATATATCATAATAAAAAAGAATGAAAGTGCGTCGTTTTCCGAAACGAACTTGTGTGTGTGTAGATGAAAGGAGAGAGAGATGGAAAATGTAAAAGATATAACGTACCATTTGAAAGGAGCAGAGCAAGCAATAGATATCCAAAGAGGTGTGATCTGCAGTGCAGAGGCTTCTTTTTTTTTTTTTCTTTTTTTTCTTTTTTTGGTATGAGGAAGATGAATGGATGGATAGGTTTAGTGGGATTTTTATAAAGGGGTTTAGAGTAGAGAGTTTGAGTGAGTAAATGACAATAAATTTGGTAGCAAATGGTTTGATCACCGAGCCTCCCAATCAATCCAACAGTCTTCGTATGCCAATCAAGTGCCACCACTTGATTTCCTCTTTATATAAACAATGCACTGAAAATAAGCAATTTTAAAACGTGTTCTAAAATGACTGGTTAATCAGAACGGTCATCACTTTAAAATTATTTTTCCAAGTAATTCTAGTATGCTTGTGATACCATGTGAGTTTAGCCTTCATTTCAACGAAGCAATGGTTGAAAGATTTTGATATACACTCATTTAATATACCTGTGTCTTGGTCTGATGGTTAGAGAGTTTACTGTCTCAATTATAGTTTGAGTTTGAGTCGTGTTAGTTGCGTTGTTATTAGAGCTTTGCTTTACTTTTATCTCCTGCGCCAAATGAGCGGTCAAATATGTTTTAAGGAAACTGTGAAAATAGACCTCAACTACCGGTCAAATTTTTGCCTACGTACGAGTACACAATTTCAATCCAGTTTTATTTTCAATTTCTGTTTTTTCAAATGATATATATTGTTCTGGTTTGATCTTGTGATTTAAATCAATACTTTACATTATTGTTTATTTCTCTAACGTATTTGCAACAACTTTCTGTGACGTTTACTAAAAAAGTCAAAAAAAGTCGTACCTTTCATGAGTTTTCATAAACAGTCATGATAAAAAAAAAACGTCATTAAAAGTCATAGTTCTTATAGTGACTATTATTTTAATACTTCATTGCCTTAGACATAATATTTCACAATAGAATAATAAACAACATTTACAATTATGTAAATATTATTAAAATCAAATGATACTAAAACTATTGAATATCAAATGTAATTAATATATATATACATTAATATTTAATTTAATTATAAAATATGTTTATTGTGTTTTGAGTTTTGACATATAAATTAAGAACTGCGAGATAGACTTAATATAATACCCCTTAACCCTAAACCGTCGCCAGAACAGGGTTACGAGGTATTACCGGACATATCAGATAATTTACAAATAATTCTTAAATAAATAACAATCATATTATAATATAATCATAAATTCATATAAATTTTTGCTAATTGACTTCATTCATTTTTTTTTAATTTAATATAATCCCTTTATAAATATTTTACCTTTCCTGCAAATTTCAAATCGCAACCAAACCAATTCCAGTATTTCAATCAATGCATTTATATATTCAAATATACTTAAATCATACTTGACATATTGACTTAACAGCTTAATTAATGAAAACCCTATTATGATTTCTAATTAGCTCATAAAACTATTCAAACCATTTCAATTCAATACCAATTCCATAAACAATTTCTACCATTTCACTAATTTAATCATCAAAACACCAAATACATTTCTTTACAACAAAATTACATAACATACCAAAATAACCATTATAATCCCTATGTACATGCCACTTTCACTTAAAGGAAGAAAACATCACCAAAATCTTTATCTTTGAGTCGGGATCGTTCGGATCTTTGGACCGACACGGACTCCTATCAACTGCGCGCACGGAAACAATCATGCACCGAGTATTCCATACTCGGTGGTATTACCATAATTCAAATTATAATAGCAATAAAGAATTATAATTACCAAGCATGTAACTATCCAATTTCTCAAATATCAATTCATTCTTAAACTTTCATTAAGTAACAATAACAATACAATTTTTAGCTATTCTTCAATTTCAATCACTGCATGAACATTAAGTTCATGTCTTCCATTTTCAATCTCAATTTCAATCCACAATTTTAATTTTTTTTTTCATATTCAATACTACAATCGATCAAATTCATTTGATTTTCTCATTTCAATTATTCACCCTATTAACAATCCGGACTTTGACGGATACACGGATTCCAACCCAAACACACCAGTACGGCACATTGTGCCTAAAACAATACATAGTACCTGATCAGTATACGACACACGAGGTGCCTGAAATACGACACATAAAGTGCCTGATATACGACACATAAAGTGCCTGATCGGCAAAGCCGATAAATCCTGTACTCTTCCAAACCCTATGGCATGCCGATTATATCCGACTCAGCCGGACTAATTAATAGGGTATTCCATATTACTTTTCAATTTCAATTTCATTCTCAATTTAATTACAACTCAATTCAATATACTTTTCCATTTTAATCCACATACAATTCAATTTCAATACATATTCATCATTCAACTTAATTTTCATTCAATTCAACAAAAACACTTACCTTATAATTTACTTATCATATACATAAATTAATTTAGCATTTAATGAATAAATAAATAATTTGAATTATAGTAATACAAACCCGAATTTGGCAGTTATTCCTCGATGACCTTCTCCTTCCCTTTTTGTACCGATGCCTCGAATTCTTTATTAGCAATTACAGCTTTAAACCTTAAACCCTTAGTTTTTTCCTTTTTCTTTTCTTTCTCTTTCCTGCTCTGTTTCGAATGCCTCTGTTTCTTTCTTCTTTGTTTTTCTTTTGATTTTTATTTCTTTTTAGTTTATTTACTTTATGTTATAATAATATAATATATAATAATTATTTAATAACAAATATCTTTTAGCTTAAATTATAAGTAATTATATATTTATTTTACATTTATACTAATGATTTTATTACAATTGTCATTATTTAATTTGTTTATCAAACAAAAAAAATCTTATAATTTAATTATTTAATTAATAAATATCTTTAACTTAATAATAATAATTAATAAATATATATTTTCCAATTTAAATATTAATATTACAAATGTATATATTTTTATTTATACATTTGTAATAAATCATCTCCCTCTACTTGTCTTCATTTTATTTCATCATATAATATATCATAATTATAACAAATTAATATATATTTAATATTAATTACATGTATTACAATTGTACACATACATATTATTACACATTTATTTCATCATCACCCTACATTTGTCATGTTTTACTTCATTTATCCTATAAAAATCTCATAATATAATCAATATAAGTTATAATTTAATAAATTAATAATAATAATAATAATAATAATAATAATAATAATAATAATAATAATAATAATAATACACTATAATAAATATCTATTTAATAACAAGTATAAATACTACAATTGTACACATATATTTTTGTACATTTGTACAATATCATCACCATCCATTTGGCAAATTTTTAGTTTATTTATCATACAATTGTCTTTATTTTATTTATTTCCTATAATATAATATCTTAACTTTAATTAATATAATTTATAATGTTTTAATTAAATAATATTTTTATAATTAAATCAAGAAAAATCTAAGATTTTTTCATGTATTGCCGCCTCATCTTAAGCCATTGGCTTATTTACCTATTTAGTCCCTCTTATTTTCTTTTACTTTATAATTAAACTTTTACACCTTATTCAATTTAGTCCTTTTCACTAATTACTCTAAATTAAGCTAAATTCACCTAATTTAAACCTAATTAAACACATCACTAGACTCATAAATATTTCTAATAATTATTTTCAAACTCGATGTACTAAGACGGAGGCCCGATAATGTACTTTTTCGATGCCCGTGAATTTTGGGTCATTACACTTAAACATAAATTAATATTCCCAACGAGATAGAGTTGCAACCTGATCTGATGTACAATGAAGAACCAGTGAGAATTTTACCTCGGGAAGTAAAAGAACTGCGAAATAAACAAGTATCATTAGTGAAAGTATTATGGCATCGACACGATTTAGAGAAAGCAACATGTGAATCGGAAGAAGCTATGAAATCACAGTACCTTTATCTATTCTCAAGTACGGAATTTCCTAAAGAGGGGAGAGTTGTAACAGTCTGAAAGTCAGTGGTGTTGAAAACGGTGATTTTGGAACCCCATTTTCAATGATCAAGTCTGTAAGTATTGATATTTAATATTTACAATATTATTATAAAGTTTAATTAAAGTTTGATACATTAGTTTTGTCGTTTGGATAGTTAATTAAGGTACAAAGACTAAATTATAAAAGTGGTAAAAATTAATCACTATAGATTTTTAAGAACTTGAAGGACCAATTAAGCAATTAATTATTTTTAATTGGACATTCAGTGGTGGATGATGATACCCACTAATTTAAGTTAATATGGTTTAAGGTTAAATTAACTAAGTTTAATTAGAATAGTTAGTGATTAATTAAAGTTAATTAAAATATATAAACTAAAATTAAACGAAAAGGAAACCATTTTTTGCTTAATCTTTCTCATTCATAAGAAACGAAAGGGAGAATAGGGTTTCAAGCTTCAAAAATTTATTTCTTCAATTGATCGGGAATTGAACCAACCAGAAGAAAATTGAGGAAATGAAAAAATTGCATATTAGTCTCTGACATCTTACCCGTTGTCATTTTTATCAAGTAAGTTCATATGAAATTTACTAAATTGTTTTAATTATATTTGAATTATAATTAGTGTATATTAACTTAGATTAATTGAAAGATTGTTAGTTTGGCATACGAGGTATTAAATCGTAAAATATGATATATATATATATATATATATATATGATAAATACAAGTAAGTATATGAAATCAAATGGATGTGAAATGTAGTATGATTGAATGATACGTATATATTGAAGTTAGAAAAGTTGAAATATTACGGAAATGAAAATGGTATTCATTGGAACCTGGTAAATGTTATTAAGGTTCAAAGGAAATTAGGTGTTTAATTAGGGGTTCCAAGATCGATGGCTTGAGATCCAGCATGTGTTGCGGATTCTCTGAAGCTTGTGTGAGTAGCATTGAATTATCCTTTACCGATGGCTTGAGATTCAGCACGTGTTGTGAACTCTCTGTAGCTTGTGTGGGCAACATCAGGTAAAGCATGTACAGTAACTCTGATCTAAAGCTTGTGTGAGCAGCCCAAATATAAAAATAGTAACTATACGAAAATGAAACAATTGAAAAAGAATGAATATGAAATGAATTGATATGCATGAAAATGACTAAGATAGAGTGACATGATATAGAATATATTGCATATGAATTGATTATTATGACTTTGCTATGTTGATAACGAACTTATTGGTGTTGTAATGAATTTGTATATGAATGTAAGGTTGACAAAGGAATGCCAGTTGTAATGTCAATGTAAGTTAAGTTAATTTCTTATGAAGTTACTAAGCATTCATTATGCTTATCGATGTTCTTTCTTTTCCTGTAGTTGTCGGATTGTAGAACATGCCGGTCGAATCAGCTTGAAGATCACATTATCTTGGTAGTCATCTGTTCACTTTACTCAATTCTGTGGCATGTAATTAGAAGTTTGCTTGCTTATGAATGAAGGTTTAATTAAACCTAATTTAATGCTTAACCTTGTAAAGTTAATGTGCATAAATGTATTAGTACATGTTTTGGTATGCTTAGTGATAACATTGAATGACTTATAATCATGTTGGCATACTCGGTATTTTTGTCGTGAAATGGTGCCTATTGTGGCATATTAATTAGTTTGATATTATGATTGTTTAAAATGAAGGTTTAAAGTACGCTTTGAAATTGTTTTTGTAACTTCGTAGTGTGTTTGAAAGTACCATTTGGGTATTTTGTGTTTTAGGCATGAAAAAATCAGACCTGACATTTAAAACTCGTGGCCAACATCTACTCTTTTAATGGACCTACAAAATATGAAAAATTAATTACTAGACTCGTTTTAATAAATATTTTGAAGATTCTATCAACTCTATAAGCAGCGCTCAGTCACTCCCAATCAGTATATTGGGACTATTGGGTTAGGTTTAAAAACCAAAGAAGCTGAGCCCACAACATGGATTACTTTAAGGAATAGGGTTGGGCTTTTCTTTTTCTTGGTTTGGCCCAAAATAAAGAAAAACTGGTTTTAT
Source organism: Gossypium sturtianum (assembly GCA_025698515.1). Taxonomy (NCBI): domain Eukaryota; kingdom Viridiplantae; phylum Streptophyta; class Magnoliopsida; order Malvales; family Malvaceae; genus Gossypium; species Gossypium sturtianum. Next base: position 4,126,968 of record CM046944.1, on the reverse strand, counting down.
CGATATTGGTCCGTGATTCACAGGTCAACCAATTAAATATCTTTCTTCGGACTGATATACCTACTGATCGATTCGGTTTGGTATAAACAATCATGCTTATGGCATTCTTATCCTTTAAGAGCAATTTTGATTGTAATCTTAACTAATATTTTAGGAATAGGACAGGTGATTGAATCAATCAAGCCACTAGTTCTTAATCCAACTAGTTCAAAGCAAATAAATTATTTAAAATTTTCAAAAATATAAAAATCGTTCACCTGGTTTTTTTAGACTGATTCAACCAATCCATACTGATTCTTGAGTCAATCGATTTTATCTCTCTCCAGACCGATACCTCAACTGATTCTTGGTCTAATCAATCCGATTTAGACATGGTCCAATCAATCCGATTTAGACAACACTGATATTATGTTAGCATTTTAATAAAAATAGTCAATGATAACAACCATTTGAATTTACTATTATTATTGTAAAAGTAGAGGATTAAATTATGTCAAATTGAAATATTAAGATTAAATTCCAAATGTGATCATAGTTGAAGGACCAAAAACTGAAAATTTACCACTATCTTTTTAATGGCAAAAGGAAAATAAAAGAGGAGGTAGTAAACGTGTCATGAAGTTAAACCCTTATCACTAGAGGTGTTCATGAGCTGGACGGCCCAGCCCGGCCCGAAGGCCCGATCGAAATTTGGGAGGGTTTGGGAAAAAATATAAGCCCAAAAAATGGGCTTGGACAAAAAATAAGGCCCGTTTAAAAAATGGGCCGGGCCTCGGGTAAGATATTTTTGGCCCGGGCCTGACCCGGCCCGCCCCAAATTCACTAAATGACAAAAAAAATATGCTATTTTTTTTATTTTTGAATGTTATTTTCTCCCTATTTTGCTACCATATTACTATTATGTTGCTATTATTTTGTTGTTATTGATTAAATATTGTATAAAACTTATTTTATTGTTAATTTTGTTATTATTTTAAAGGCATTTGTTAATTTTATTATTATTTTAGAGGTATTTGCTTGTTAAGTTACATCTATCTTAGTGTTATTTAAGTCTACATATTTTTTTAAAATTTATTTTCAATTTGTTGGGAAATATTTATTTTGATTTTTTTAGTATTTTTGATGTATTATATATATTTTAAAATTATATAAAATAATATAAAAATTTAATACGGGCGGGCTAGGCCGGGCCCGGGTTTTAGCATTTTTATATGGGTCGGGCTTGGGAAAAATTTTAGGCCCATTTTTTGGGCTCGGCCCGACCGAGCCCGATGAATGGGCCTAAATTTTTAGTTGAGCCCGGTCCGAACCCGGCCCGGACCGGCCCGGCCCATGAACACCTCTACTTATCACCTTACTTTTGTAATGGTCAAAGTCCTTAAAAGATCCTTGTATTATAGGGACTAAATCAAAGTACTTTCTATATTATTAAATAGATCAATTTAGTCCCTGTCACATTAAAAAAATCAAATAAATCCAAATCGGAGTTGACATTTACTGTATAAAAAAATGTCCTAAAAATTATATTTTTCAATTACAGTTAAATTCCAAACAAAATATTTCATTTACTGAATAAAAACTTTAAAAATATTAACTTAAAATATTTCATTTACTGAATAAAAACTTTAAAAATATTAACTTTGTTAAATAATAAATTATATTTTTTAAACAATACATGTTAACTCTATTTCGATTTAGTATTATTTTTTTTAATAGTACAGGGACTAAATAGATCCATTTAATAATAAATAACTAATTTAATAAGTTCCTATCAAAGAGGGACATGTCACGTACATTCACTTTTATAAATAGTTATAGGTATATTATAGATTAGAGTAAATTACGTTAGTAGTCATTCAATTATTAGTATATTTATTTTTTATTACTTAATTATGAAAAGTTATAAAATGGTTATCCAACTATTAGTAAATTTCTTTTTTGGTCACCTAACTATCAAAAGTTTATCTTTTTTTATCACTAGTCGGCAAAACTAAAAAATTCAAGATAATTGAGTAACCAAAAAAAGATAAAATTGAATGGTTGAGTGAAAAAAAAAAAAGAATTAGTGATAATTGGGTGACCATTTTATAATAAAAAGGAAACTTAGGTGAGTATTAGTGCAATTTACCCTGTGGATTAACGCAGCAAACTGTTTATATTGGGCGTGCGAACTCAGAAAGAGGAGAGAAGAAGAGAATAGAGAAAGGGAGATAATCAGAAGAAGCAGCGCTGATTAAAACAACAAAGCCAAGCCATCCTCTCTTCTCTCTCTCTTTCTTCAGAACCCAGTCTCTTAACTTCTGATTCACTGCTTTCGTTTTTCTCCTCTTGGGGGAATTAGGGTCCTACAAACCCCATGAATTTAATCCCCTCCCAACAATCTAAGGGGCTGTAATTCTCCTAACAACATGCATAATTTTTGTGGAAAAAAGAGACCCGCCATCAATCTCAACCTCTTCACCTCTTTATCTCACTCTTTTTTCTGTCTAAACCCCACAAAACCCCCAAGCAACTTTCAAAATGGTGTGGTTGGGCTAGGCATAGTAGCAGCTATGACTGATTCAACCCATACACACCAATCTATTTGCTTTGCTCCATCCCCAAGATCCACCCCCATACCTATAGTCTCATCTGTTAAAGCAGCTCCCAGTTTCGGAGGTGGCTTTAACTCGGAGAAGTTTGATGAATTATCTGACAACGACACTTGTGTAATTTCTCATTTTGGCGATAATTTGATCAAGAATCAGTTCGGTTTTGGAGATGACAACAATAATTGCAGTGGGTTTACTGCTGCTCCTTCGCCTAGGAAAAGCAATATGGGTCAGTTCAAGAGGGAGTTTTGGAGTGATGGCTTTTTGACTTCTTGTCATCTTTGCAAGAAGGAACTACATGGTTTGGATATTTTCATGTACAGGTATTGGCCTCGCTTTTTTTCATCTTTTAATTGATTTAAGTTTTAAGTTCTGATTCTTGATGATGTTTTCCAGTTGAGTTTTTTTTTTCCTTGTAATTGAATTGATGCTTAAAATGATCTGATGATTACTTGGATGTGATTCTGTATTTGTTTTCTTGGGGTGCAAATGCTTTTATTCCCCGTTCTGAGTAGGGAATAGAAATTAATCTTTTGGTCAGAGCTTTACAGTTCATTCTTGTCTGTTGTAAATATATCTAAGATCCAATGGCGTATGTGATTTTATTGGAAATACTAATCTACCTAAACTGGGATTGATTCTAGCCCCAAATCAGAGTAATTCTGTCAATGGGGGGCTTTAAGAATGGAGAAGAGGTAGGATGGCTGGTTGGTCATATCTAGTATGCATCCTACATGGACGGTAGTTGAAGTCAGTGGCTCCCCTGCCCTAGGTTCCGCCATCTGGGATTGTATAGTAAGCTGTCTGTAAGTAGCAGCCATTGTGCAAATGTGTTACTGGAAGTTGTGTTACGATTCCGTGCTATGATAACAAATATGAATGGCAAATTTGTTCTAGACCTGAACACTGTAGATGTATTATACTGCTTGCTGTATCTTTGAAGTCACTACTGGTATGCTAACTTTTTCTGCTTTATCAACCATCACCAACCATCACCATTGGGGATATGCTTGATTTTGGTTTTGCCATTCCTTTTGTTCCATATGATCATTTGAATTGTTACTATTTCCAATGGAAGATGAAATTGAAATGTCATAAAATTTGGATGTTGCTGTTTCGTGGTTCCAAGTTTCAGTATGAATATGCTCAATCACTTTCAATTGTCTTGGGAATGTTTTGGCTCCTATTTCGGGTATGAAATGTCTTTGGATGTCAATTTTATATCAGTTATTGAGTGCAGTCAATCTCTGTTGAGTCCTCTAGATGGAAAACCTTTTTGGTAGTTGTAGTTGGACTCAAGGAGAAGTGTAAATATTTGGAGACTGAGGCCTACATGTCAGTCGGATATTTATTTGACCCACATAGCACTTAAATGAGAATTTATGACCCCAATTGCTTGAGATATTTTTTGACATATAATAACGGTGATGACATAATGCTTCTGGGGTGTTGATTTTCTGCCATGAATAAAATATCTGGTTGGATTGGGCAGAGGGGAGGAAGGATTTTGCAGCGCCGATTGCCGTGACAAGCAAATTAGAAGTGATGATCACAAACAAATATGTGCGCTTGATTGCTCCCAGTCTGCCCCACACGTGTTATTTTCCGAGGTCGCCGCTGCATAACTACTGCCACTGCATCATACTTAATGAATAAACAAACAAATAAAGGAGATGGGCAACTTGGCAGAATTTTGGAGGCTTTCCGTTGCAGTTTCAGCATCTCTAAGGACAAATAGATAGATGATATTTCCTTTTCCATTCTGAAAGAGAACTTATTTCACCAAGCTTTAAATCTTTTCGTATGTAGGAAAGGAAAATCTAGTATAATTTTTGTAGTCATTTTAATATATCCCAATGATAGATTGTAAAAATATAATTCCTCTTCATTGTGAAAAATGTATCCATAAAATCTTGAAACTTCAATGAATAATATATCAAATTCCGGGTTTTGGGGGATATATATTCCAACCACTATGAAGAAAATTATTAATTGCGTTTCAAGAATAACACATCACAGTTGAAAAAACACCAGGATAATAAACGATGTATTAGAATGTCAGCTGAACAACAGGATCTTGATGAACCCCATGTACACGAATCACCAATGAATATGAATGACTTATCACCTACCAACATTTCCAACAAGCTGACTGCTACATGGCTTATACCAGTACGCTGAAGAAGTAAAACAAGAAGAAGAATACCAACCCTTCTAAGCGGTCGCACTCGCACTAGTCAATTCTTTGGCAGCAGTTGCTAATACCATTTTCTGTGGCTGCAGGCACACAACAAAATCTTTAAGCTCTTTGCATTTTGGAACTACTTATCTACATAAGGGAGAGATTAAAGCAAGTACCGCGGCCAACTCTTCTTCATGTTTTGGAATGAAAGCAGTGTCAACGTTTCCATTTCTGAAGTCCTGTAAAGTGTTGCATGTTAGATAAAAAATTGTGAACCTTGATGCATAATATTATCCAACACACAGAAAATAGCACCACCAACCTCAATATCAAGGATGAGTTTATGGTATTCAATGGTTGTAGGAACCCCTAAAACAAAACAATAAAAAGAATATGGATTAGGATATTCTTTGGGGGGTAGAGTTTTGCTGGATAACAAAACCAGACTGAACAAAGAAATTATAGCAACCCCTTTTGGTGCAAACATATTCAGTTACATGCATGAAGCACCAACAGAAACCACACTGATTATGGTCAATGGGAGATGCTGAGAATCACTTTTTTCTAGTTAAAGGTTTCTTCTCCCATGTCCATGCAACCTTATGTATGTGACCAAGATGTAAATGATAAAAAACAACAAAGTGGAGTAAACTCTTAGTCAATAACCAAGTACCTGTAATTACAGTGTCATCAAGAGCCCTTTTCATGCGCTCAATTGCTTTTTCCCTTGTTGGAGCCCATACGATAAGCTACAACAGAGTAAATAGTTAGAACAATGTCAAAGCTAGAAAAGCGGACTCATAAGCATGGTCATTTTCAAACACAAAGATCAAACATGAAAGTTTGTTTATATTCTAATATGTTAAGAATAACCTTAGCAAAAATTGAAAGATAATTCAGTTTACTATATACACCTTGAAATAAGGACAAACTATGGTCTTCTTATTACTCTTTCCTGAAACGAAGTTTTAAGAATTCCCTTCTCTTCCATAATAACTTTTTTTGACCTCATGTGTTTGCATTGAATTGCTCATATATACATAATCTTAATAGTATAAGACAGATATTACAAACCTTTCCAAGTAATGAATCATAGCTTGGAGGAACCACGTAATCAGGATAAACATGGCTATCCATTCGAACAAATGGGCCTCCAGATGGCAAGTATGATGTTATTCTCCCTGTCATTAAGAATGCAGAGTAAGTGTTTAAAATATCAAACTATAGACAAAGTCCTTCCATTTCCTATTCTTTTGGTTGTTTGAAAATCACATCCTATAGAAATTGAGGTAAGAATTACGAGTATAAACTTCAAAAGTTTAAAACATAAAAGAAGAGAAAAAAGTACAAAATATATTCTCTAATGTTAATATAAGCATATGAAAGCTTGTAGTACAGCATAATGGAAACTTTCAAAGGCAACACTATAAAGGCTCTGATGGTAGCAAGTACCAAAAATGAACCTACTGCAGTATTAATTTACACATGAACACTAAACATAGATATGCATACCTGGCCCAGGTCTGAACCCTTTAAATGCATCTTCTGCATTGATACGACATTCAATTGAATGCCCTCTGAGCACAATATCTTCCTGCAAATCATTATTTATGAGCAGTTGAATACAATCGTGTTTGATGCTCCAAAACTTTTAGCTGAAACATTTCATTTCATACCTGTTTGTAGCGAAGTTTTTCTCCCATAGCTACACGAATTTGTTCTTCAATCAAGTCAACAGAGGAAATCATCTCTGTTACAGGATGCTCCACCTGAGTTCATTAGATGAAAATACATGATTAGCAGTGCTTCTAATTAATCCACTAATAGATAATTCATGAATCAGAGTTCCCAGTCCTTATTAACCTGGATTCTAGTGTTCATTTCCATGAAATAGAAGGAACCTCTTTCATCTAAAAGAAACTCAACAGTTCCTACACCAATGTAACCAATAGATGCTGCCGCAGCAACTGCTGCATCACCCATGGCCTTCCGCAACTCTGGAGTCAATGCTGGAGAAGGCGCTTCTTCTAAAAGTTTCTGATTACGCCTCTGTATGGTAAGTCACATTAAACAACATTTAATATCAATAGTCTAGTTATCTTTCTATTAACAATCAAGAGGAAAGTGGGGACAATAATATTCTACTGCCAAAAGATTGGTATAATTAGCTTATACACATACTGCAGCAAATATTTGAGTAATAGTCACCAGTCACCTTGTAAGCATATTTGCACCGTTTAAGAGAAGGAAGCAATATTTAGAGGCAATTATCACGACTAAGATGCTTTAATTTCCAACAGGAAATGGTCATAGATCTGTTTGAAAATCAAAGTTGATAATGCCATACAAAATTAAACTAATTTGTTTTCATGTTTATGATTTCAGTTTTAAAACTTTAGCTACTTTCTTCTATAGAGGAAAATTTACAATTTTCCAAGTTATGCATCCAAGGGCTAACACGTCAAGTTCAGATTTTCTTGGGGGTATCTAGCCGGAAAGTTTTTCCTTGAGTCTAAATTGTTATTTAGGCTCCATTTAGGTGTTACTTTGGCTACTTATTTTACTTTCCTAAAGTTGGTATAAAATATAATAAAAAAAAATACTAAAAGAGAAGAATATATTTGCTCATAATGAGTAGAGTTCTAAATGAAACCTCAATTTAAACAAAGTCGTTTCATTAACAGTAAAATCATGTTTTTCGTTACTAATGGAAATTAAAATTTATCTTCTAATTCTTCAAGAATTTGCTTACCTTTACAATCAAATGTACTTTTTGCTTTGTGTCAAAACCAAGTAGCAAAAGTTACAACCAAACGAACCTTCCCTTTTTACAGGATAAAGTTTCCCGTAGGCATCCTAATCTAATAGAATCTAGGATCAACAACAAGCTTTTCTAATGAGTCATTGAATTTCATGTGCTCTCCTATTACTTTCTCACTAGTTTAAACTTTGAAGTAGGAATCCAATTTCTAGTAGACTTATTAGTCCTTGACTAGAACCATCATAATTGAGGTTTTTAGATTCCAGTATGGTTTTGATAATTAAAATTATCAGTATGTTGGTTTATCTAGGAATGAAAGTCCAGAACCAGTCATCTTTATTCATCCAAAAGTATAATCTCTTTCTTAAAACTTTCAACCCCAATTCTAGCCCCAAAGTTCCTTTTAATTTCCAACAGCCAAACACCTCAACTAACTACTAATATCTCATTCCTATTGTCTTTGCTTCCCAGAATGTTAGAGCAAACCATTCTTTCAAGAAAAAACTCAATTGATTCAAACCCAATTTGATTCCTTAAATCCTAACCCTAATTCTTACAAGAGCCACAAGTCTTAAGATTCCAACCCCCAGGCAAGGCTTTTCAAATATGTCCTACATCACAAAGAATTGGAGGAAGGGAGAAACTTTAAAAAATCCAAACGAGTAGATACATATAGTTTTGCCCTTCCATTGAACTTCAGCATTTCAAGTTGAGTAACCTTTTTCCAGTGCATTTGGTTGGTTCAGTTTCCATATATTAATAACGAATAAACTGACTAACCTATTAAAATTAAACCAAACCAACCGACTCTATTGCCAAGACCCAAATAACTGAGCCAAAGTTCAGTTTGGTTTGATCGGTTTTTCTGGTATTGAGCTTTTTTTATTTTTTCCTTTTTAAGATTTCTTTATTTATTAAAAAACAGAAGTTACCACTGTAATTATAAAGTTTATTGAGATAATGTACATATTTATACATTAGATTTCTCTTTTAGATTAATTAAATTGATTAAAAGTTCTAATTTTAGTTTTTGGGTTGGGTTACTTGGGAATTTATTTAGGTAATTAGATTTATATTTTTAGTTGAGTTGTGTTGGATTTTATTTGGGTATTGGGTATGTTAGGGTTTATTAGATAAAAATAATAATTAGTTCATTTGGTTTGCAAATTCAAAGCCAAAAACGACCAAATAAACTGGAAAACCAACTAAGCTGACTAATTTCAGTTAACTAGGTACAATTCACTTCAGTTTAATCGGTTGACCCATTTTGTTCTCACCCCTACTCTTTTCTACTTATGGTTAAAAGTGATTTATTTATGAATTGGTTTGAGGAGACAAGATGTAGTTAAGATAGAGAGAAGTAAGCATGGTAACGGTACCTGGATACTGCAATCACGCTCACCAAAGTGAACAACATTACCATATTTATCTGCAAGAACCTGCAAAACCATAAAAATAGTGAGAGAAGATAAAAAACTTGCAAGTAGTCTATACTCTAGCAGAGAATATGAAGCACAAGGCAGTACAGCTTAACCATAGGTCAGTAACCAATTAATGCCATAAGTCTTCCACCAGACAAGGCCATCAATGATAGCAGAAGGAAATAAAAACATTTCTCCCAGAATAACGTTACCAAGAAAACATCCTAGCCATAACAGAGCACAAAGCATTCTAGTTCTCCAGAATTACATTCCTAAGAGTAGTTTCAGCTCATGAAGAGATGGGAAATTATACAAGCAAGGAGTAATTACCTGGAACTCAATGTGCCTAGGATTTTGTATGTACTTCTCCAAATAAACTCCATCATTTCCAAATGCAGCAGCAGCTTCACTTTTGGCTTGCTGTAAGATGCAGAAAACAAATAAAAACTGAGTACATACATTTCATTTAGATATTGCATACTCCAATCTTTTTGAATAACATTAATTTATTAATTCATGAGATCTAACTAGTATTTTATGATATACATGTAAAATAAGCTGAAATTTTCAAGTCATAAGTATATAAAATATTGTTTTGAGAATTGATGCAAAATGTCAAAAAGTCTTGAGTAATTATTTAGTAGAACAAAGAAACATTCCAGAGAAAACAAATGTTCTTTCTAATTAGTAAATGAAATCTAGAAGAGATGTGATAGGATTAGAAGCACTAAAGATTTGAGAAAACAATATTTAATGTTACTAGGGTTTCCCTGTGTGTGTGTGAGTGAGAGAGAGAGAGAGACAGAAGGGGGGAGGGAGGGAGGGAGAGAGGAGAGATAGAGTGAGAGAGAGAGCTAAGTTCTTTTTTTTTTTCTTTTACTTTGCTGTCTTCCAGTGGCTTTTAGGTTTGCTTCCTTCACGAGTAGCAAAATACTGCCTAGTGACTTTAACCATTCCTAACAAGGGGATTTGGGCCTATAGGACAAGATTGCTAAATACCATTCTTAAAATGAAGGCACTCTTTACTGAGTCCTTTAGTTTGGTGGTATGACAGGGGTCCACATAAGGTAAAAAGAAAAGAGAAGTCGCGGCTCATGAGCCAAATGTAATTGACATGATTAAATAAATGACACACAACTAAAAGGTTCTAAAGGGTGAAATGTCAACTAAAATAAGAGCAATTGATATTTAAGTAATACCTGTAGTAACTTCACAAACTCATCAGGTTCTTTAGCAAGACGCATTCCACGCCCTCCACCACCAGCTGTGGCCTTGAATAAAAAAGAAACAACAAAACATGTAAATTATTAAAAGGTTACTGGATAAGACAAATTTCAATGCAGCTTCACAAACAACAATATCCTCTTGACATTCAAAAATCATATTTCATAGCTTCATTTTGGCAGTAAATGTCAGTAAAAGAATCCAAGATTCTTGCTGCATCTTTTAATAGAGAAACACAATTGAACCACTAAAATGCCTTGCAACAATTAAATCCTAATCATGTTCAAAAACTGATCAATAAGAGGTCAGATTTTGCAATGATTTTAAAGAAGTTACAACCTGAGCAAAAGTGAGGTTTGTCAACTCTATTAGTGGAAAGGATTCAAAAACCAAGAAAATCTTTTCTAACGAAAAAAATGATCTCTGCTTTACATGGATGGCAATTCTCCTATGAACAAGTCTGAAATAATTTTAGGGTTTCAGGTTGCTTTTCTGACAACATGCACATCCAGTAGATCTGTTTCCATTTGAACAGTTAATTGAATAAATAAGGAAAAAAAATAACTGGAAAACAAAACAATTTTTCTAAACAAAATCTATGTTAGCTAGAAAAATGCCAAATTTCCATGTTCAGACAATAAATTATACTGATAATAGACCATAAGTTGATTGTTATTGTTAGAGAGCAGAATAATCACCTTGATCATCACAGGAAAGCCAATCTCATGTGCTAGCTTGATTGCTTCCTCTGTACTCTATGATAAACAGAAAGTTAACCATGGAACTGCAAATTGACCGTATAAATGCTATGTTTGAAGTTTCATATACTGATACAAACAATTCGCGAAATATAATACCTGTAACAAACCAGCACTTCCAGGAACAGTAGGAACACCTGCATTCTTCATTGTTTCTCGGGCAGTTGATTTGTCACCCATAACACGAATACTGTCAGGCTGCCAAAGCATACCAAGATACATTCTTCGAATTAGGAACGAGGATGAGAAAAAAACCAAAAGGAATACAAGCTAGAAGAATGGGCTAAAAGAATAACAACAGTGTCTACTTTAAGACCATCACATACATAAACTTAGTCATTTACTATGCATTTTAATACCAAAACGAATTAAAAGGGAAAAAAATCCAGCCACAAAAAAGGATACCATGTCTAGTGATCTGCTTGCAACAGATAATTCATTTTGTATTGGTCAAATTTGATTAAAGGCTATAAGCAAGAAAGAGAAGAGACTAAAATAAACGCACAAAAGCCATAAGATTTTGCCAAACATCAGTCCTCCAAGCCAATGTAATGTTCTATATCAAAAACACCAGAAGTGAAAATGTAGGGTAAAAAAATTGGCAGCAAAGCAAACAGCAACAGATTAAAAAAGAAAAAGGATGTATCCTCTCATAAAAGATTTATGAACTGCATGTAAACATAACTAACTGAAATGTGTAGTGATACGTTTAGAGCAAAATTTGCTTTTAGTATCCATTTCAAACCTGAAAACACTTCTATATTCTGGAAGCTCCTTAGTAAGCATATAGCTAATGTCATTATAAGGTATCATTTTAGTACCAAACTAAGGTTCATCGGCCTCATTAGAAAGAGCAGGTTGCAATTCTATATATCAATATCTTATCCATCATACAGACAAAGTATTATTCACATTCATTAACTCTGAACATGAAAAGCCACACTGAACTAGTTATTCCAATTAATTAGAAAAATAATAAACGAATTAATAGTTGAGTACTTACATTAGGCCCAATAAAGTTGATTCTGTGATCTCTGCACATTTCCACAAAAACTGCATTTTCAGCAAGGAAACCATATCCCGGATGAAGCATAGTACAATTACGGCTAAGTGCAGCAGATAGGACATTTGGTATCAATAAATACCTGAACAAAGACAGTTCAACATAAAAATTATGCTGTTATCACTGATAAAACTGAATAAATGCATAAATGTAGGAAGTAAGAATGCAAAATTTCACAGTAAACATCGTTGGAAGAAGCTAAGACAATTATTATAAAAGCTGATTAAAAACCCATAGAGGCTTAAGATATGACTACGCACGATTGACTGCTTGGTGCTTCCCCTATGCAAACTGATTCATCAGCCAATTTTACATGAAGTGCATCCTTATCTATGGTTGAGTAAACAGCAACACAAGGTATTCCCATCTCATGAGCAGTTCGGATTACCCGAACAGCGATTTCTCCTCTATTTGCCACCAGGATTTTCTCAGAACGGCATGTGGCAACGAGGGTTCCTCCACGTTTACTGGATTTACATCGAACTTGGGTTACCTGAGCTTTCTGCCTAGGAAAGTTGATCCTGCTTCCCACCTTAAAGGTACATTGGAAACTCCTACTACTTGTATTTCTCCGCAAGAATAAGCCCTTCAATTGGAAAACAATAACATTAACAACACTTGAAAATAAAAGGAAGGCATGTCTATGCTTAACAACATCTGAAAAGATTGGAGCTTTAGCAGAATGGAATCCAGGAAAGTAGACCCAAATTTCCAAAACCATACAGAAGAAAGAATGAAATCAAGTTCTTTAGAGAAACCATTTAAGCATCCACCAGATGGAACAAAATGAAGGTTAAAAAACAGAAAAATCTGATTCCAAAGAGCAGAGAAATTTACAGGGGGTGAGGTGACGGATTTGCACATAGTCATGGAAGAATCCAATGCCATAGCGACAAATGCCTGCAATAACAAAAACCCATTTAAGCCACAGTCAGCGCACAACATAGCTAAGCATCAGAACACAGAGAAGGAAAGCAAGAAAGAAAGATACCAAAGAATATGAGGTGAAGAAGAATGAGAGGATGAGGTGAAGTGAAAGAGAGAGTGAGTGGTGAGGGAATGGAGAAAAGTAGAGAGATTGATATGGAGAAGAAGTCGATGGAAACGAGGCTTAGAGTTACTGTCACTACTTGATCGATTTCTCCGCCTAAAATGGTTGGGGACATCAGCCCCCACCTCCCTATGCTTGACTTTTCCCTACGGTTACTTTCTCTGCGGTTCTATCTGTCTTCCAATGACTTCATTCCACGTTTACATTTGCACCCAATTGTCCCCACCAAATTGTCATGCAGATGACCAACCCACGCCACAACCACAATTACCGCATTCACGATCTTTCTCATGGAACAAAAAATTTGATTACTTAATTACATTTGAGACTAAATTAAATAGATTGAAAACTGTCATGAGATTATATTGTAGATGAAAAATATAGGGTCCCTAATAAAAGAATGTGAAATTGGATTTTGATCTGATGTTAAATACGGAAAACTATGAGTATCTCGGATATTTAACTAAAATGAATAAAGGGAAAAACATATGGCTATGTATTTTAATGTGATTAGGATGTGAACGGACATTATTTTACAATTGAATTATTGAACGCAGCTAAAGATGCCAAGCCGTCGCGGGAGAAGATAAAGACGAGTGACGAAAACTCAGTTTTTACTTTTATGATTTGAGTTCATTATACATGTATACATGTTTGTTGCAAGTTAGCTATTGAGGTAAGCTTATAGTTGTCATATGAATTGATTCGTATTTGATGATAATATGTCGAGAACTGAACTGAGATGTGCATAACATAAACGAACATATTATGAACTCGCTAAATGATTCGTGATACAAAATGATGATGAAAATGATGATACGGATTGATTTGTTGATTACACTATTAACTGTCTTGGGCAAAATTAGATATAGTTGACATGCCATAAGATTAGATTGTGTACGGGTTAAACTTCAGTTATATACCGATGAGCGCTGGGCACAAATTACTTCAAACGTTTCGATGAGTGATGGACACACATTTTATTTCAATTATACCGATCAGAACTAGGTGTAAATTATACTTCGGACGTTTTGATGAGGCACTGGATGTCATACTAGTGTGATGGTTGGATGATCCGTGTATCCATCCTAAATCCGTGTTAAGTTAATAGGGATTATAAAATACGAACTTGATAAATGATATTTGAATTGAAAAGATTATATGAATTGGTATTACATGTGCTTATATGTGAAATGTGACTAAAGACAAGCAGGGAAAGATCACGCAAAACAATTTATACGAATATGGAAGGTCGATATGGAAACAAAACGAATCAATAAATTCAATATGGAAATAAATGTATTATTGTTAGTAGAAAGTAATACATAATATGTTATATTTATTTGCCAATTGTGATAGTGCATGAATCGGTACATATGACATGAATAGGTGAATTTGAAATGATTGAAACTTGAACATGTATTGATTATATTTTTATCATGTTAATGTTTTCGTTTATATGACTTGAATCATGAAAATACTACTTTATTGTTTAACGTACGGTTTGTTTATTCCATGCGCAAGTATTAGTAGATCTCGGAGACTCGAGGAGTGAACAACATCCAAACCACAACTCTCGATTTTGCCATCTCATCTAACCCCTGTGATTAATAGGAGACTTTTTTTTATCTTATGTCTTCTAATTTTTATTGTTTATTAGGAAAGATTAGACCTGCTCATGGGTCGGGCCACCCGGCCCGGCCCGAAGGCCTGCCCGAAATATGGGAGGGTTTGGGCAAAAATATAGGCCCGAAAAATGGGCTTGGATAAAAAAAAGCCCGTTTAAAAAACGAGTCGGGCCTCGGGTAAGACATTTTTTGCCCGGGCCCAGCCCGAATTTACTAAAGGACAAAAAAAATATGTTTTTTTTAATATTATTTTATTGTTGTTTTCTCCTTATTTTGTTACTATTTTACTATTATGTTGCTACTATTTTGTTGTTATTGTTTGGATATTGTATACAA
This sequence comes from Gossypium sturtianum, assembly GCA_025698515.1. Classification (NCBI taxonomy): domain Eukaryota; kingdom Viridiplantae; phylum Streptophyta; class Magnoliopsida; order Malvales; family Malvaceae; genus Gossypium; species Gossypium sturtianum. Next base: position 4,111,953 of record CM046944.1, on the reverse strand, counting down.
CTTATTTTATTGTTAATTTTGTTATTACTTTAAAGACATTTGTTAAGTTTGTTATTATTTTCGAGACATTTGCTTGTTAAGTTACATCTATTTTAGTGTTATTTAAGTATATATATTTTTTAAAATTTATTTTTAATTTGTTGAGAAATATTTATTTTGATGTTTTTAGTATTTTTGATGTATTATATATATTTTAAAATTATATAAAAATAATATAAAAATTAATATGGGTGGGCTGGGTCGGGCCCGAGTTTTAGCATTTTTATCCAGGTCGGGCTTGGACAAAATTTTAAGCCCATTTTTTGGGCCAGGTAGGGCCCGAGCCTAGCAAACGGGTCTAAATTCTTCGTTGAACCCGGCCCATGCACACCTCTAGGAAAGATACACCATTTTATTTTAGTTCAACAAGAAGTACCTAAACCATTAGGTCTGATTAAGTTAGGTATCTAAACTATTTTTTGGTTGATCCTGATACCTAAACTTTGATTCTACTACTAAAGTTGATTCCTGCTATTAGTGTTGTTAAAAAAGAACATGTCAGCTAATCAAATTTTGCCATGTCATTATTTCATTAAAATATAATTAAATAAAAAATTATATAAATAAAAATGATTAAATTAATATTAAAAAAATAAAAAAAAAATACCTCTCATCTCCTCCTCACCCCGTCCATTGCCTCCCCTCAGCTTTATCCCTCTCACTCTCGCTCTCCCCTACCGTCCGCTCGCTATTATTTAAATATATTTTAATGAGATGATGACATGATGAAATTTGATTGGCTAACATGTTTTTTTAACGACACTAACGACAAGTACCAACTTTAGTAACATAATCAAAGTTTAGGTACTTGAATCAACCAAAAAATAATTTAGGTACCTAACTCAAACAAATCCGTTAGTTTAAGTGCCTCCTATTCAATTAATCCTTTTTATTTTTATCACTTAAGTTAATATAATTCTTTATTTGTCATTGACTCGCCAATTTTGGAAGATTTGAGAACTTGGAACTTATTTGTTTAAATAGGAAATCATGTACTAGGATTGGTTATATGCTCAGGTGATTAGATAGTAAATTTTGATATGATTTGTTGTAATGAACAAATTTAATTGGTTCGACAATTGTAAATTGGTGTCAAAATACAATCGACTCGTATATATTGTTGGGCAAGGTTTTTGAAACCAGATTATACAGTTTTTGATTTGATTGATTCGAACAGTCAGATTGATTTATTCAGTTCAATTGAAAAAATTATTTAAAAATTAAAAAAAAATAAGAGAAAAACAACTCAACTAGTTCAATTGTCGGTTCAATGGTTCTTTTAACGTAGTTCTAGGTTAACAAATCCAACCCTTTATTTCGAATCAATACCAGGCTAGTTCCCGTATCCAACTGACCGGTCTAATCCGATTATGAAAACAATGTTATTGGGGTATTTTATAGAGAGAGAGATAGGTCATAGGTGTGAAATTTGGAATTTGATATTCTAATTTGATTTTTTATGGACCGCAAAAGTTAGCTATGGGATGTTGAAGTTTGTCACTCTCAATTCTTCGATACTTAAGTTGGGTAAAAGTAATATTGATGTCTTTATATTAAGAGTCAGATTCCATTTTACCCATCTGCTCAAAAAAATGAGCAAATTAGTTATTGTACATTAGATCAAAAAGCAAATTAACCTTTTTATTAAAAATTTCATCCATTTCTACTGTTAAAAATTGATCCATATACGTCAACATGAGGTACACGTGACACATCACATGTCACTGTTTGGTTATTTCATCAACCACGCTAGTCTCGCAAACCGTATGACCTTAGGCAATTTCTTTACTTCAAATCCGCCTAAGTCAATGTAACTCTCAAAAATGAGAATTCACAAAGGAAATTACAAAAGAACTCAAATCAAACAGAAAAACCTCAAGAAAGTAATGCACATAATATGTTTGAGTAAATGCTCTCAAATATATTATTTAACTTCCGAAGTGATTACAACTAAAGGGGGAGGGCTTTATTTATAGTTGAGCTCCCCTAAATCCAACGGTACAGATTGAGTTACAAATTATGAGATTTATACGGGATTTAAACTCTATACATTCTCATCCTTTAGGATTTACAATAATTATCCTAATAATTATCCTCTAGTCGTACAACAGGAAAATAAAAAATTAGTAATTTTGTTTATATTTTTTTTCTAATTTTTTAATAACTTTTAAATTTTAAATGAGATTGATTATTTTTAATTTATTATTAAAGTTTTTTTTACCTACAATTTTATTGGTTTCGAAAATTTTTAATTTATTTTCAATAAAAAAAAGTCAAATTGCATAAATATATAAAGGTAGAAGATTATATTTATTATTATACTTTATATATAAAACATCAAAATAAACATTTAACAACATTATTTTAATGGAAGTACTATTTTACTCAATTATCTACAATACAAAAATTAATTAATTTATTTAATAATAAAATTAAAATGCAATCCAAAATAATTTTTAGTAACTTTCGAAAACCCACCTACAAATTTGTGACTTGTGAAGTATGTAAGTGTTTTTATGCATCAAAATGACTTGCAGGGAATGCTATAGGCTAGAGTTTGTTTCAAGTGGTGCATCAAAACTCGTGGATAATATTTACCCCCTTAATGAGCTTATAAAATACGAAAGATTTGTTATTGGACTCGCTCTAACAGATATCTTGAAAAATGAAAAAAAAAAATGGTTATGGAGTCTAGGAAAACTGCAAGCTAGTATGTTCGCATCTTGGGAGGAAAGGGTAAAAGCTTATTAGCAGCTATACTAGAGATTGCTTGGAATGCAAAGATTTACCAAGTTTGGCAAGAGGGAAACAAGAGATCACATAGATATAACGGGAAAACTATACGATCATTTTTTGGTAGAGTGAGTTAAGTTCGAATTATGTTATTTTATATAAGATCTAATTTGAACAAAATATCAACTCAATATTTCGGGTCAAATCAATCCCGAGCAAAAAAAAAAAAAAACCAAAAACCCCTTGTTTAGACTTAATTTAAATCCGATCCAACTTGACCCAGAAACAACTCTCCCAATCACAAAACAATAATCATCTCCATGCCAATCTCCTTTCTCCTTCTAATCCCAAGTCAAAGTATTTTGTACCACACTAATTCAATGGCCCACATCCCTTTAATTTAACCCCAAAAAAAACATAACTAATCTGCTCTTATTGTGGATTAGTTGATAATACAAATGAAAAAAAAAAAATCCATTTTTGTTGTTGAAATGTTCAAAGTTTGATTCACAGATAGCAATATAAACATTACAAACCCTTTGTTACCAAATCAGCAAATAATACAGGAATTGGGATATTCATCAGACCGATAATACATAGCCATGTGCTGATTGTAGGCATTGTAAGCTCTTATAAGCTCAGCTATTTGCTCACTTTCTTTCTTTTTATTATCATCATCCTTCTTCCCACCTTCATCTTTCTTCCCACCATCTTTCTTCTCTTCTTTAGCAGGTCCTACTGTTAAAATCTGTGTGTCCCATTGTTTTCTAAGCTTGCTCGCCACTTTAATAGGGTCAACATCCCCAATCACTGTCATTTTCTTGTCTTTCATGTCCATGGAAATCGAATCAATACCTTCAAACACATGTTTCATTACAAAAAAAAACCACAATTAAACCATGTAGTATTTGATTAACATGAATATAAAAAGATGGTTTACATTATAAGAACCTGATAGACCAGAAACTGCTCTCATGGCCTTCTTCTTCTCTTTGTCATCATGTAAATCCAATTTCAAGACAACTTTCTGTAAGAACAAATCCAATATTAAAACAGCAAATAGCAATAAACAAAAGATTTTTTTATGTTAGAAGCCAATTGATGAAAATGATTTAAGGAAAGGAGACTTCACCTTCATTGAAGACTTCAACACCAGACTAAGAAACTAAACAATAATATAAATTGAAACTACAAACACAAGCAAATTGTAAGACAGAGAAGAAGACAATAAATATACATATATATATATATATATAAAAGTCAATTGTCAAAGGAGTAGAACTTTGAAGTCTGACCGATTCCTTGTCTAAGAAGGCAAAGAAGATGGACAGTACCCAGTTATTAATTTTCATATACTGACGTTGTAATTTTGAATTATTAATTTTCAGGATTAATTCTTATGGGACCATTTTCAAAAGAGTTAAATCTATAAAAGTCCCTTCTTTTGACATTGGTACCCATAGTTAGGGTGGGTTTGAATGGGCGGTGCGTTTATCTGCGGTTAGTGTAAAAACAGCGGTGGCGGTGAGATTAGATACTGTAGCGATACTGTAGCGTGAGACAAAAAGTAAGCTAAACGCACCACACCGCACTCAATCGCCCATCCAAACCCACCCTTAGAGGTGTTCATGGGTTGGGTCAAGTTGAGTCTAAACATAATATTAATATATTTTATATTTGCCTAAGTTCAGACCAACCCGAAGTCTAGGTCTAAAATTTTGTCTAATTCCGTCCATATTTGCAAAAGACTAACTTAAGCTCATTTTAGCCATGCCCATATTATTTAAAAAAAAAATTATTTTATTTTATTTTAATATTTAAGAATTTTATATTTTTATATTTATTAAAATTTTTTATATAGTCATCTTAATATTATTTTAATATTTACATTAGAGTAGTATTATATATTTAATATAGGTTTATTTTTTTTAATATATTCTAAATTTCATAATATATAAAAATAACATAATATAAATATTATAAACTTAAAACGGGCCGGGTCGGGTTGGGCTTGGATCTTGAATGTTCAAGACCGTGCCCGACCATATTTAATTTTTTTGCCAAAGCCTATTTTTCTAGCCTAATTTTTTTTGTCCAAACCCTCCTAAATTCTAGCGGGCCTTCAGGCCTAGACGGGTAACCCAACCCATGAATAGGTCTACCCATAGCTATGGTGCTAACCCCCTCCTTTATAATAAATTAGTAGTTAAATTTCAATTTTGGTATTTTTATTATGATTTAATTTCTAACGTAATTTGGTCTTTTATATTTTTATAATGTTATTAATTAGTTCAAATAGTTAATGTCGTTAATTTTTTATTAAAATATTATGTGATTATATATAATATAAATGCTTTAAAAGCCTTAAAGACTAACACATGGATTCTATTTCTTTTGAGTTTGTCTTGTTCTTATTTTATTTTTTTACATTATAAAATAATGGTCAAATTTCAGTTTTGGCTCTTATACTATGTTAAAACTTGAGATTTAATCTATATGCTTCAATTTTTTTTCATATAATTATGTTCCTCTACTTTATAATGTCATTAGCTAGTCTAAATAGTTAGTTTTGTTAATTATTTCAATTCAATGTTGACGTCGGTTTTTCTTAAGAATGCTACGAAAAAAATTATTTTATCATGATAAGTTCAAACGAGTGTTTTTAAGAACAAAAACTCTAATCAGTATTTTCAGCATTATTTTTATAGTTTACATGACTACTAAGTGAATATAGTTTCTTTTTTTAAATTTTAAGATGGCACTCTAGTAATTTTAATTAAAGAGTTTTAATAACGATAACAACGATACCTGAATTTTTAAATTCGAAAAGTAGAGGAACTAAATTCCTAAAAATAAAAGTATGAGACTAAAATGTAAATATACAAAGTATATATAAAGACTTTAGAGCATATTTTAACTTTCAAAATTTTATTTTATAATTTAACACAAATAAATAATTAAACCAACACAAAGAGAAATTATACTAACTTTAATTATTTTATTGTACCTAAAAAATAACATTTTTAAGATGATTTTAATCTAAATTGTTGTCTCATTCTTATTGTTTATTGAGAAAAGATGCATTTTTTTAGTTAAGCTAGTAGAATTCTTTATTTATGAGTTTTTGAATTTTTTCATTCAATTGGGTCTTTGAACGAATAAAATTAATAAAATAAATCTTTTGACTAAAGTTAATCGTAGTAACTAACGGTTATGTTGACATAGTAATAACAACAAAAATGTTCAAAAAATAAAGGTTTAATACATAATTTAGTATATGAGCTTGACATTTTTTCTAATGTGGCACTTGTGTTATTTTTTATCCAATCTGATAACTTTATTTGACAAAAGTTATATATTTTGGTACCCAAAGGTAACGATGCTAATATTTTAGTGTTTAATTCAGGTTTTAGGGTTGATTTGATAAAAGTTAAAAAGCTAATTATGTATTTTCATAAAATCAACTCTAAAACCTGGAATTGAATCACATTCATCGAATTGTGTTTGAAAAATTAAACAAATTCACAATTAATGCTAAATTTATTCTATTAATAAAATCATGAAAAATTTAAAACTAATAATATTAGCAATTAACTTTCATCAGATTAACTTTAAAACCTGAATTAAACACCAAAAAGTTAACACTATTACTTTTGTCAAATACATATACTAGATTGAACAAAAAAATAACACAAATACCATACGAGAAAAAAGAAGTCAAACTTGTGTACCAAATGACATATTAAGCCAAAAATAAAAGGTTTTTACATGTGGAATTACACATCAACATACTTAATACATGATAATTTTTTAGGGTAAAAGTGCACTTCAAATTAATAGAATAAAAGGATAAAACACAAGGAAGAGATAAGCTAAACCCAAGTCATCAAGCTTACCTCGCACACTCAAACCTATGCGTCTCATCCTCATAAGCGATAGAAATAACATCTCTATTAAAAATAGGTAAAAGAACATTCATAGGTATCTCAAAAACGGGAAAGAATTATATGAAACAGTGACGCCATGTCATCTGTATCCCTTTCCAATAGTTTTATGTCACATCAGTATTTTTATCCTGAATTTCACGATTTTCATCCTGAAAAAAATCAAATCCAAATTAAAATCCTGAAATTCAGGATGAAAATACTGATGTGGCATAAAACTATTAGAAAGTGATACAGATGACATGGCGTCACTGTTTCATACAATCCTTTTTCCTCAAAAACATGAAAAGAAGCATAAGATAAAACCACTCTAGCCTGGTGATGAGCTGCTTTATTAGCCTCTCTTTTTGTCCATTGGAAAGACAAATTAGAGAACAGAGAACTGGAATGACCACAGTCTTTAACAAAAATACCAAATTCAGACATATCAATACTTGGAAGATTAGAAGCATTGACCATACTTTGGCAATCAAATTCAATCATAATATTATCAAATCTCTGAGCGCGGAGTCATAATAATGTTTCATGAATAGCAAATATCTCGATAAAATAAGGGTCCCAAGAAATATTAACATGGTCGACCAACCCTTTAACAAAGGCACAATTATGTCTCAGATGATCTTGCAAAACTCGAACACTGCTCATCACAAAATAAAGCACCATCCACATTACATTTGAGAATGCTGATAGATGGTCTTTTCAACCCGGGAGTCGTAAAGTCTGACTAATGACTAACTGGTTGTGTAGAACCAAAAACAGGTTGAGCCTCCAACCATTACAAAGTAAAGGTATTTGCAAAATTAACGACATGTTGTGGAGAATGAGCCTCACCTTTCCAAACAAGCAAATTATGATGAAACCAAATACTACATAAAATGGTGAGGATCCGACAAACTCTATTGATCTCGTTAGACTCAAGTAAAGAAAGAATAAATTGACGCAAATCAAGCCGCGTTAATTGAAGCCCGACATGCTTCTAGACCTTACATGGAAAGATGGTCATGTTAGATTTAGTGCCTTAACTGTAGTATATTCATTTTGTGTATTTTTATTTTTTTAAATAAATTGATTTAATAAAATTATCCATAAATTACGTTAATACACTTTCTATATTGTCCTCAATGGTTTTTGTACGCAAAACAAAATGGAAGGAAATATTGACTTACTAGTTATCTAATGTTTAATTATACTAAGCAGTATATGTGGTCGAATCGTAATACGGAAAGACAAATTATATTAATAGATGAATCTAAACGTATTTTTAGTCTAATCGAAAATAAGCAAACTGATTGAAAGACTAATATGTTATCTATCAAGCCAAATTGGGGAGATGCTTTGTATTGAGCATCGGAGCGTATGACTCTCAAAAGATAGAGATATAGATGTGACTGACTGGACTGACAATACATCGGATAGGACCCAAGTAAAATAGATCCTGAATCCGTTTATGGATTTATTTACTTATGACATTCATAGTATGACATGACTCATATACTTAGATGTTAGTAAAAGCTTGAGTTCAAATAGATAAATAACCGAAAGTTGGTGCATTGGGTATACAACTTTTGCAGTATGCAACATCATTCGCAATAATGGAATTAAAGCCCAAGAAATGAGTAAATGATATCTTCTTGTTGCATTACATGATAGATGAAAAATAAATGCAGCCACGAGTCGTTTGTCTTTGTGATAAACGACTTGATTACTATTTGATTGTAATTGACTTTTCATGAAGGAAGATATAATGGTTACCATGAGATAAAATAAGATCGTATTAGGAGAACAAATTATACAAAATAGATTAAGGATATCATATGAGGGTAACACACTTATGACAAGGTCATTAGACAAGCACTGATTGAATAACTTTCACAATGGTATGCAATTAAGGAAAGCTCAGTCACGATACTATAGTAAAATAACTTCATAACTAAATAAATTTATAATTAATAGGTGAAAAATTGGAACTCAATTAATATTATATTAAAAAATTGAAGCCTTATGCATCAAGGAACCACATTCGTGGTCGACGTTGGAACCTTTGAGAATGTCAAATGGACCTTTCCTTTTCTTTTCTTTTTTTTCAAAATTCGCCTTTTATTTAATTAATAAAAAAAACTTTAAAATGACGTTATTTCTTTATTTTAAGTAAAATTTTAAGTCAAACTTAGACAACATATAAACAAAATATTCATGTTAGAAAAAAAAAAGTTCATTCTAGATATGTCAAGCATTACTACTAAAAAAAAAGAAAAAAAAAAGAAAATACTAAATAATTATATATAATATGAAATTAAGGGAGTAGGAAGGGAATAGTCCAAAGAGATACATGGCATTAGTGAGTCATTTTTGATAAATTAAAAATAAAAACAGAGAAATAAAAAAAGGTTAATTAATTAATATGTGATTAATCATTTATTTATTATTAAATAAGTCAAAAATTCAGTTTAAGGACTGCAATGCATCCGCCCTAATCCATCATCTTCCATTCATTTCTTAATCATATTGGAGGTTGATTTTCTTTTCCATCTAACTGGGTGTTGACTTTTAAAAAATTATTATTAATATTTATCGAAACTATTTTTTTGAAATCGACTTTTTGTTTAAAAACGAAGATAGGAGTCGCCACCAATCCTTTTTATGAGGTGTGATCGGATCACCTCGTAATTTGATCGTTTTAATAAAAAGTTTGATTTTACTAAAACAATGATTTTTGGTCTACAAAATTTAGAAAATGGGTTCGGGAGTCGGTTACGCACGAGGAAGGATTAGCACCCTCGCGATGCCCAAAATTGGTACCTAGTTGATTACTTGATATCTTAGTGTCGAAAGTTGAAAACTCGAAAAGAATTTAAAATACGATCCCTTTTTATTAATGTTATTTTTACTTAAAAATAAGCTTGAATAAATTGAAACGTATGCTAAAGACCCTTTCATCTCGAGGTAACAAAATGTCACATCCCGTAAGTTAGGACACGACACCTCGAATCCTTGAGAATAAGCTTGCCTTTTATTTTTTTATTTAAATCTCATGCATTTTAATTTTAAACGGATATTCGGTCATTTAGGTTCAACAAGGAAATCAAAACCCCGTAAGTTAGGGTACGATTTCTCGAATCTCTAAATACGAAACATTGCCTATTTTTTTTTTAAAAAAAATCTCTTTTTATGCATTGAATAAAAATTAACGTAACACTTAAAAAGGTATATATTTAGTTTATTCGGGTATCGTATAAAAAACGAAAAAATATATATATATATTTTTAAAGTAATATATAGTACGATGGTAATGAAATAATGTAAAATAGATATATGGGTAGAATATTAAAATGATAAATAACAAGTAAATAAGGAATACTATAGGAATACTATAGAATATACTATAGTATATTAAAAAGTGGAAGGGTTACAAGCGCAAATAGCCCATGTTTTAAAAACACGCAGATCCTACCTCTCGGGTCGGGTCAGAAGCGGGTCAAAGGCCAAAATAACGTCGTTTTGGCATCTGGGAGCCAAGCCCAAAATGGCATCGTTTTATATCCCTATAAATGCAAAAAAATCTCCAAAAAAAAATCATTTTAACCCTCTTTCAAAAAAAAACTTAGCCTTTTTTTTTCTCTTTAGCCCCCTTCGTCCGGCCATGGCTCTCCACAATAGGCGTCGCTGTACACGGTGGCCGAAAAACCCCAAAAATTTATTTTCGACCCCTTTTTGACCCCTTCGTTTCAAAAATGAAAATAAAATTAAAACAAAAAACAAAAAAAAAACTTCTAATATCCCTCAAGACCGTTGCGCCGGTCCTTAATAGGTCCTAGGTTCCCGACACCGGAAAGGGCCTCCGATGACGGAGGGAGATGAAACGTCCGAGGTAACCTTCTATTTTTATTTATTATTATTTTTTGAAATAAAACGAAAAAAAAAAAGAATCACCTTTGTTAATATTTTTTTTCTTTTTGATTGCTTTTTTTTTTCTCCGTCTCTGTTAGAGGTGGGCATGGGCCGGGCGGCCCGGCTCGGCCCCAAGGCCCGCCCGAAATGTGGGAGGGTTTGGGCAAAAATATAGGCCCAAAAAATGGGCTTAGATAAAAAATAAGGCCCGTTTAAAAAATGGGCCGGGCTCAGGTAAGGCATTTTTGGCGGGCCACGCCCTGGCCTGCCCGGGACCATTAAAGGAAAAAAAACTATTTTTAATATTATTTTCTTATTGTTTTTCTCCTTATTTTGCTACCATTTTACTATTATGTTTCTATTATTTTATTGTTATTGTTTAGATATTATATAAAACTTATTTTATTGTTAATTTTGTTATTATTTTAAAGACATTTGTTAATTTTGTTATTATTTTAGAGGCATTTGCTTGTTAAGTTGCATCTATTTTAGTGTTATTTAAGTCTACATATTTTTTAAAATTTATTTTCAATTTGTTGAAAAATATTTATTTTGATTTTTTAATATTTTTATGTATTATATATATTTAAAAGTATATAAAATAATATAAAAAATTAATACGGGCGGGCCGGGCCGGGCCCGGGTTTTAGCATTTTTATATGGGCCGGGCTTGGGCAAAATTTTAGACCCATTTTTTGGGCCCGGCTCGGCCCGAGCCCAATGGACGGGCCTAAATTTTTAGTTGGGCCCGGCCCATGCCCACCTCTAGTCTCTGTTATTTCTATTCCAAAAAACCTCCCTTTTACAATCTGTTTTTAGGCTTTTTATAGCTGTTTTACAATATTTTTTATTTTTCTACTATTTCAATTGCTCCTTCTTGCGTGTTCTTGTTGTCCTTGCAGGTGGTGGTTGGCGATGTGAGCGCTGTTGGTGGTGTTAGTTAGGTGCAGCGGCCCAGCTAGGGTTTTCTGCCTCTTTTTTTTTTTGTTGAAAATAGTTAAGGTTGTGGGCTTGAGTATTGGGTTTTAGGATTAGGTTAATTTTGGGTCATTAGGTTTTGGGCCTGTTATTTTGTTTTGTAATTTGGATTGTTTTATATGGGCTTTTAATGTTATTATTTTGATTTTGAATTTTTGATTTTTTGGTGGGTCGGACGAAAATGGGCCATTACAATATTTTTTTAATAAAAAGTACATAATTATTAACTTATAATATCAATTCCATTAACACTTTTAATATAATATTATATTTATATTATTGAATGAAAAAAATGTAGTAATTATATTATTAAAATTTTAGCATGTTGAAGGTGAATATAAATGGTTGAGTGTCAACTTTTAAATCAGGAGTGGCCATAGGTGGAGTGGTGAGAGGACTGAATGGTATCTTGATGGGGGGTTTCGAAATAGTAGTGGGATTATCGGATATCTTTTAGATTGAAGCTCGAGCATTTCTTGAAGCCTTAAAATTTGCTTGGGCAAAGGGGTACCGTAGAGTGGAGATTGAGAGTGATAATTCAATTTTGGTAGGCATTATACAAAATGGGCTAGCAACAAACAATATCTACGGTGAAGTTAAGCTCATTCAGGACTGGTGTCTTAAGGATTAAGAAGTGAAATTTCGGCAAATAATGAGAGAGAGTGATAGGGTGGCAGATCGTGTCGCGAAAGAGGCCCGAGACGAAATGGATCACTTGATTATTCATGAGGAACCACCAGAGTGTAAGGGGTTTATTAGATGATGATACACTTTGCGCTACATATCCATTGTTTGATGGCGATTAGTTCTGTTGTAATCTTAGCTTAAAGTTTTTTTTTTATTTACCAAAAACAAAATTAGCATGTTGATTAAGTTGTTACAATATGTCGTGTTATATAATTGATGAAAAATAAATATTAAATTTACAAATTTTAGAAAAAGCTACCCATAACGATAATAATTGAATTAAAATTTCTAAATTAAAAAAATAAAAGGATTATAGTGAATTATTTATATTTGGCCCATGTATCGTCTCAAATCTTCTAATGTGGTACTTCTACTTTGAAAAAATCTATTTTGGTAGGTACCTACACTTTTACTTCCTCTATTGACATGGTACTTATGGGTGCAATAATAAAGTAATATCGACACGGTAGTTATGAAAATTCTATTGTTTTTAAAAAAAAAAAATCAAAGTTAAATGTATAGTGTTGGAATGGATGCATTAATAAGGCACATTGACTTGAATCTTAGTAACAACATTAATAAGAAAGACGGTCACAAACTCCAAATAATAATTATAAAACAAACATGAAAAAGAAGAAATATCGAGTTCTGGATATTATTTGTACACATTTCTCTACAATAATTTTTACATTTCCTCTAGGTTCTCTCTTTCTCTCTATTTGGGATTGAAAATGAAATCCTGCGTAATATCAACTCTCCTCTTAAAAAATAATAGGTTAAATCTATCAAAGGTCTTTATACCTTTTTTTAAAAATTTAAAATTTAGTTCCTATATTTTAATTTTGAGACACTGAGTCTATGTATTTTTTTTATTTAAAAATATTGGTCCCTCCATTTAATTTTGCAATTAAAGTTAATGATGTCAAAGATAAAATAACTTTTTTAGCCTTCAACATTTACAATTTTTTTTTGTCAATGTGATCCTTACCCTTTAAAAGTACATAAAAATAGTTTTTTTCAAAATAAAAATTACAATTTTTTTAAAAATAAAAAATTATGAAAAAAATAAAACCTTTTAAAAAGAAAAATGATTTTGAAAATATAAAAAGATTTCCAAAATTCATTGTTATCTAAATCAGACCAGCTAGTTGAATTGGTTGGATCGGGAACCAGTTGGAATGTTAGTCCGATGAGAGGTAAAAAACCAATTGACCCGCGAACCAATACCAACTAGTTGAACTGAGCTACAAAATTTGTTGAACTAATTTCTAGTTGGTGGTTAAAGCTATTGTATAGGCCTTGATTTATATGGATTGATGGTTAAAACTCTGGTTAGACATTAGTTTGACACGGATTCAAAGTGTGTAACCCATCCCCACCCCTAATATTGTGTCAAAAAAGTTCCGGTTATTATTGAGAGATGGTTATATAACTAATTATTAATCCTAATATTACTCAAATAATAACCAACCTTAGACCTTCACCTGGAACTTGTAATTTAGTGTTACCACTGCTGTTGCCTGTTGTTGTTGTTGTTGAGGGTGAGAGAGGGGCTAAAAGGTTCTCTTTTCTGACCAATCGAGCATTTTCTTTTTCCCTTTGCTAAATTGTCCATCTGTAAAAGATGGAGCAAAGGTGGGACTCAGACTCGGTGGAGCAAAGGCGGGGTCTTTGCGTTGAGTTCTTATGGTTGGTGTGTATAGTAAAAGAGAAGATGGGTTGTGTCGTTGAAGAGAAGATCAAACAAGGAGCTTTGGTTAATGGAGGGGCACAGTCCACTCTGCTTGACTAAATGAAGCTATTGAACGAAATGCAACATCAATCTGGTTTGTCTTTTCTTGAATTAGTCTTTTTTAGGTCTTCATCCTTGCACATTACATAAGTTATTTCGCTGAACGATGCTTGATTGACGGTCAACTCACATTTCCTGTTAAAACTGAAATGATTTCTAAGAAAATCATAATTTTTAGGACATAAATCCCCTAAAAAAAAGGTCAATAGCACGTAACCAAAAATCCATAAACGTTGAGGATAATTTCGACAATTATGCCTTACCACGAATAAGTAAACAAAAAGAAATTAATGGGGAAAAATCGTACTCTTGTTTCAAAAGCTACTATCATTTTCTTGTTGATAATTGAAAGTAAATTAGAAGGATTTGATGGTGAATAAAATAATTTTTAATTTATTTTGACTAACTCTTAAGTCTTAAACACGGTTACTTGTACTTTAATTATAGCACCCTCATCCAATAATCTTGGTATAATGATTCTTTTGCCATTCAACTTTATTAAAAATTTTATTTTTATCTTTTTATTTAATTTTTCATTATTTTTTTTATAAGTTAACGTTTGTTAATTTTGCTGATATAGCAAACATGTGGATTGCCACGTAAATGACTTATTAGCATTTAATTAATTTTTTCAAATTTAAAAAATATTTTTATATAAAATTTTAAATAATTTTAATGTTTTTTAATTTTTAAAATAGTTTTTATAATTTTTGAATTTTTAAATTTTAAAAATTAATTAAATGATGATTTGTCATCCACATGGCAATCCACAAATATGTAACGTTAGCAAAGTTAAAAAAACGCTATTTTTTTTCATTCATTTTGGGGTGATTTGACAAAATAAGAAATTTTAGTGGCTAAAAAGGCAAAAAGTTAAATGGAAAGCTAAAATGTTTTTTTTTTTTTGTAAAATTGGAGGGTCACATAAGTCATTATACTAATAACTTTTTATTCCAAAGATTATAAGTATTGGGCTAAATAGCTTGGTTGGATAAAAAATCAGATAATATTTTAATTTGGGCATAAGGATTAAATCGATTTCTAAGCAAATTGTTCAGAATCAATAAAAATTAGAAAATGTGACAAACATTGGCAGTTGAATCAATTTTATATTTTTATTTAATTATTGTCGGACCAACGATTGAACCAATCAAATCAGTTAAATTGAAAACTGGTGATTTGGTTGATTCGACTATTGATACGATTATTGAAACATTAGTTATTTTAAAAAATCCTTACATTCCTCCTGCTCAAATTCATCAATCATCTTGAGCTGATATTCCTTATCGACATCGACACCGATATTAGCACTGGCACTGGCATCGACCGTTAAACATCCACAACAAAATTCGTTTCAATAAATATTGAAGCTAACATAAATTTTAGGGTTCTAGTTCCATTTACATTCTCTTAACAAGCCTGTTCAGTAAACACGAGAAACAATTGGGACCTTAATTGTAAAATCATAACCAACATAGCAAGTGTTCTTCTTTAGTCACATGTATTTTTATTTAATCTTGTAGATATTAATATAATATAATGTACTTCACAACCCGAAATTCGACCAGTTCTTAGGCCCCTGAAACCCGACCCATCTCGCAAGGTCCACACACTACGCCTCACCACTTTGCGAGGTCACCGATGTCACGTGAGGTGCGTAAGCCACACACACCCAATGTCCTGCCTCACCACTTCGCAAGATATCAGGGTGTGATCACCCCACCACCTCACGAGACCACCTTGTCAAATAAGTATGAGGAGATCATGTGTGAGCACCACACACACCACCGATACCTCCTAAGGCGGTCATCATGCGAGTTGATCCCATTAGACCTCACCACCTCGCTAGGTGGAGCGCGAGCGCTGTTCGCTCTCTATGACAATACCTTTCTATGAAAGGGATATATCTAAGGGTATGTGTCGAGCATAAAAGGAGGAACGTGTCATATGCATGGCACCTAGTTGAGAAAACATGTCATGTACAGAACACTTAATTGATCTCTGGCACGTCATATCAGGTAACCGCGTCTTATAAATATGAAAGAATTGCTCTCAAAGGAGATGATGACCAAAAGAGAATCTCAACATAATATAATATAATAAAATATTTAAAAATTCGGAATGAGTGGTAAAATATTAAATAAAATTCAAGAGAATATAAACTAAATATGTATAAATAAAAATTCATATCAAATTTGGAAAAAAACACCACCGACTTACACGGTTGTCATCCCCGCCTAGGGGCAAAGGCAAGGGTGGCTTGGACCCTCTTAATTAAATGCTCCAATTTAATTCTAAATAATTTTATTTAATCACTTTTATTCTCTTCGTTAAATTTAAAAAAAAAATTAATTTTATTATTATTTTTAACAATCTCATTATAAATCATGGTTATATCTGTTTTTTTTACATAATATTTAGAACTATCTATACCCAATCCCCAACTCATAAATAAGAAGATAATGCGTTTCAGCGAACTCGAATCCACGTCTCTTGCATTGATAATAATATCCATGCCAATCAAGCTAAGACTCAATCGACGAGAAAAAAAAGTTGAAATAAAAGTATTACGAAAGTTCTTATATTAAGAATTAGATTGTATTTTATTTTTTTATTTTAAAAAATAAGTAAATTAGTCATTATAATATATCAAAGAGCAAACTAGTCATTTTTTATTGTTAAAAACTAGTGTGGTTGATAGCATAACCAGATAGTTACACATGTACATCATGCTGATGTACAATGACCAATTTTTATCAATAAAGATAGATGAAATTTTTAACAGAATGACTAGTTTATTTCTTGATTTAATGTACAAAGATTAATTTATTTATTTTTTAGTAGAAGAAATAAAATGCAATGTGACTTGATATATTTATAGATTATTTTAGGATAATTAATTATGTCTATAATTTTTTTATTAAGTGAAAAAAGATAACCCAAAAATAGATTTTTATAGATTCCACCATACTTTGCAAGTAAGAGAGTTAAACACTTGTCAAAGAAACAGCTGTTTTAACTGTATAATCACCAATCCTTGTTTGAGGTTTTGTTTTCTTTTGTGTGTAAGGTTCTAAATGTCTGTCCCACATCTTATAAATATATCAGATTTTTTTAATATATATTTATCTAACATAATCATAATAATAATATCTAAATCCAATACAGTCACAACTCATTCCTTGTTTGGCTGATTATCATCCCCAGGTTCCAATTGCTTAAACGCGCTAACTGCTAAAGCAGCCAATCAAATAAACCTATGAGATTGTTATTATTGATTGACACTTGGCAGCCATAAATTTTTCTCACTTCCCAATCAAATCAGCCATATAAAAGCAATCAAAACTGGCCAAGAAAGCTTAAAGGAAAGTCATGCAATGAATAGCATATGAAAGTGGTGTGTAATTACCAAGTTACTTAGTGTTTTTGTCATTTCCGATCCGTTATCCGGTTAAGATCGACTCAATCTCTTTTTACTTTAGTAGATACTTCTTTTTTTACCTTAGTAGATACATAATTAGTTAAACAATACGAGTTCGCACCATCATACAGATGAAGTCATATTCAGGGGCACGTGTTATTCTTGAAATAGGATATGTGTTGACGTACATGAGACCTATTTAATAGGTCAAATCTAGAGACACGTAAAAGAGATACTCACGAAAACACTCAACAAGTCAAATAGAAAAGAAAAAAAACACCATAGACATATTGTACTAGAAAATAAATTATAATTTTTACTAAAAAATTAATCATTATACGTAAGATTAAAGAATAAATTAATCCTTTTTTGTTAAGGTTTTTATTACTATTAAATACTAGTATGACTTATGGAATAATTAGACAATGTTACACGTATCTCCTACTGATATATAGAGATAAGTTTTCAACGGTATAAGTAAACATAATTTTTAACAAAACTCGGTTTACTTTTTGACTTAACGTATATTCATAATATTATTATGGGTGAAATGTTAAATAAATATAAAAGATAAAAAAAAAAAGAAAAAGAAAAAGCTTTTTATGTACTAATCAAATCAAATTACAAGTCTTAACATATTAATCAAAGGGGTATATTTTTCACATAAGAAATGCTTTTGCTTCACCACGAGTATAGTGGCTGAAGACTGTTAAAAAAAGGTCTAATTTTAATTTTAGTCCCTTTACAATTCTAAAATTTGATATTTGGTCTCTCTACTCTAAGTATAACCAAATTAAAGTGCAGTGTAAAATACCAAATTTTAGCAGAGGGACTAAAACCATAATTACACCCAAAAAAACCACCTTGGTATGGCTCATCGGGTCTAGTCTTCAAGGGCCAAAATAGAGACAGGAAACACCCCTGAAGAAAACTGAACCTGGGAAGATCGAAGCCATTTACCTTTAAAATGTATGAACTTCAAGGGCTTGTCGGAACCAAAGACCGACAAGTCAAAAACGGCCGACATGGTTTTACAAGAGTGGCGGTGATGATTTCCCAACTTGGTCCAAAGCATTAAGAAGCTCAGTTCTGGTTTTTACAATCCTATGAAACACTTCCCTAATCTGCATCTGTAAAGGCAACAATCCTTCTTCCATTCTCCGACAAGTCTCAGCCAATTCCGCCGCGTGTGCCGCCGCTTCTTCCTCTTTCTGATCTGTTATATCTCCGTGAAACTGAAAAGAATCAGTGAAATCCATCAGAATATTTCCCAGTTTCTCCATTTTCTGCATCTCATCTAATAATCCCGCCGTCCCTTTCTTTTCCTTCTTCTTCCACTCTTCACCGATTTTCTCATGTAACCCAATGATGCTTTGAGCCCAATTTAATTGCTTCGGTGCCAGAAAATGAATCGCCGATAAACCATTTCTCTCTTGACAAGGAATCGCAGCAACCAATGCCCACATAACGAAAACCATAATCACACTCATTGTATAAACAGGGGAAGCCAAACCGGAACCCTCCGCCCCACGCGGTGGGACGAGGTTGTTAGTCATAGCTTGAATCTGTTTCGCCGCCGACCAATTCTTCGCCACTTGGTTACTAACAGACCTGAAATGTTCCGGGACACGATCTTTACTACTAACACCACGGCGACTAAACGACCAACTCCTCTCCGTCGCTTTAGCAGCGGAGCATTCTTTATCATCAACGTTCATCGCCGACATCAATGAAGTCAAGGCCTTTTTAGCTCTCCTCGATTGTCCATCGCCGATGGGTTTTTGTTCCAAAGCCGAAACAACAATCTCCGCTAACTTTTGGTAATGCCTGACCGATTCCAACCCATTAGTTACCGCATTACAGACATCCAAAGCCTTAACGGACCGGTCTAGAAATTCAGGGATCAAGCGATCGAGAGGGGGTTTAGAGATCTGAGATGGGTCATTACCCATCATTAAAATCCCCTTGAATTCGGCTTCGCAACAAAGGAAAAAATCAAGTAGCTTGCGTAGCCATGAAATCGAGAGAAGGGCGTCGACAGGGACATCGTCTGGTGACGATAAAAGCTCAGCGAAACGCTCAGAAACATGCTTCGAGAAGAGCTCCAAGTCTTGAAGCTCTTGCTCATGATTACCGTCCATGGCTATAACTTGGTTTCGCCTGATACTGATTCGCCCCAAGAAAGAGGCTTGGTAATCGGTCGCCGGCATTTTCGTCGGAATATTTTCTGGGGAATCAAGGAAAGACAATGAGAGAAGGGAAAAATGGAGGCGTTTTAGGATAAAAAAGAAAAAAGGGATGTTAGGGGTTTATATACAACGGGGAGAAAATGATGGAAAGTAGAGTGTCGGGGACGGAGACCGATTCTTCTTCCTTCTATGGGACGCTGACTCGGCACTTCGCACTGTTCTTTTTTTTTTTTTTAATTCCTTTTTCTAGATTCTGCACTCCATTCCTTTTTATCTATAGTTTTGGAAAATGTCAGAAAGAATTATTTTTCTATAAAAAAAAAGGTAAGAAAATCTCAAAATAATGAAACTCTTATGATTTTCTTTTATTTTATTCTCAATTTACAAATCTAAATGAATTATTCTTAATGAGATTATGGGATTGTGTTGCACTATCATCTAAAAATTAAAAGTACGAGTTATTATAAAGCTGTTAGTAATGAATTGGCATGTGAAAATAATGTTTACTCCACGCACAACGAATATGGTTGTAGATTCCATGGCAGCATTAGAAAAAAATGTTCCTCTTGGTTTGAGAATTTATGATGTTCCCCCAAGATGATCGAGATGGAGATTCTACAAGACAGTGTCGGTGTCAGATATAATTCTTGTTATGGCTAAATGTATTTAGCTTCCTTATCTACAAAAAAAAAAATAAAAACTTTATATAAATTTTCAGGTGATAACATGGTATAATTTTAAAATATCATATATGATGTTCTAATAATTGGACCAATGGTTGAATGAGTCATACCACTGATTCTTAATTGAATTACTAGACCAACAATAATTAAATAAATAATTTAAAATCATAAAAAATGAAGAAGAAAAAAAACTATTAAACCAGTTTAACCTATTTAAAAATTGGTTATTGTTCTAGTTTTCAATTTTTATCGATTTCGAGCAGTTTTCAATTTGATTAGTTCAACTCTTTTGTTTGGACTAGTATACCTGTTGATTCTCGATCTGACCAACTAGTCCAATCATATTTCAAGAACACTGGTCACATAATCAAATCTTGATGAAATCCAAGTTCAGCGATCAATATATATCTAGTTGTCAAGTTCAAATGCCAAACTAACCCCCCAAAAATTATAGGTACAAAAGTGAGCCTAGTTGTCAGATTCGGGAGACAAAAAACATATTATCCCTAATGAGTTTAACAAATGCTATTTAGTAAGAATTGTAATTTTAAAATTTTAAAAAATATAGCGACTAAAATTACTAAATTAGAATATAATGATTAAATCTATAACTTTTTCTCTAGTAAACTTTTAAATAAGTAGTTATATTTTTGTAGTTAGGGCCAATAAGACAATTTAAGAAAAAAAAAGTACAAATATTGTATTTTAAATTTTAATAAATATTTTATTAAATGTGAAAAAAAGTGATTAATCATGCACAATTATTATGTATAGGTTTCCAATCCTATCACATTCAATTTTTATTTGTAAGTTTCGAGTATCATCATATGGGATTATGATGTTCTGATCATATCTGTTCTTTTTGACATAATGTTTAAAATTACCATAGCCCCTTATCAACTTATAAATAGGATGATAATGCGTTTCAGCGCATAATGTCTATGCCAATCAAGCTAATGGTGTGTTTAGTATTGCTTCTAATAAGCACTTTTGGGATAAAAAAATACTTTTGGATAAAAACATTCCTAGACAAGCTGCTTTTTAAGAGAAGAAGTGCTTCTCCTAAACCAAAAATTAGTTCAAAAGTACTTTTTTTGAGAAGCTGGAAATTTTAACCTCTCCCCAAAAATATTTATTTTCCCAAAAAACGATTTTGAGAAATATTCTTAAACTAAACCCAAGACTCAGTCGACTTTAAAGAAGATAACTTTAATCTAAAAAACTATAACAACAGTGTACCATTCCTAATACTTGCAAGCTTTTCCTATTGCATAAATAGATAAAATTTCACAATAAACCCTAAAGTTTATGGGAATGGCATTGGGCTTCATCTAGGTTTACTTCTAAGTTCTAACTACAACAAAGTCAAAACTGTTGAAGGGGGTATAAGCAGTGGCGAATCAGGGGGGCTGGCATGGGCCCCGGCCCCCCTAAAAGGTAAAATTTCCATTTAAGCCCTTCAAAATTTTTAAAAATTTTAAATTAGTAAAGGTAAAATTATACTTTGGCCCCCCCTAAAATTATAAAAATTCGATTTAATCCTTTACAAATTAGAAATATATAAACTATAAAAATTAAAATTTCATCCGCCCCCCTAAAAAATTGTCCTGGCTTCGCCCCTGGGTATAAGAATAAATTGTGGATAAATATACTTAATTTTTACCTCTTGATCGAATATTATTATTAAATCATGCAATTATATTTAATATTTGAATTTTTTTTTTCGAGATCAAGGTATCTATCACTAATAATAGTGATTAGTCCCTTCATCGCGAGTGTTCTCCGAAGATCGAACCCCTTAGCACATGAGTAAGGAATGAGGTGAGCAATTATCATATTACATCTCATGGCTAAAACTCTATTTTTTTTCAAGATCAAGATATGTACCACGAACAACAATTATTAATCCCCTCGTCGCGAATGTATTTATAAAAATAATTATATTTAATACAATTTATTGATATATAAAACAACTGATTTTTTATTGATTTGGTGTCGATAAAATTTAACATTTAAATATTTTTAATTTAACGAAGAATACCTAAATTAACTTGGAATTTATAAAAATAGTAATAAAAAAAGGGGTGGCATAAATTGAAGGGAGGTGTATATTAAGAGCGTGGCGCAGGACCGGGTAGTTGTTTACCATATGGAGACGAAGTCCAGCCCTCCAAAGCCGAAGCCGAAGCCGAAGCCTAAGCCTAGTCTTCATTTTCCCTAAAATATATATTATTGAAAATGAAAAATTATAAACCCTGATACGCAGTGCAGCGTTAATAGTTAAATAAATATAACATAAATTACGGGAATCGAGTGAAATGGTAAGAGTTTTTTATTTTATTTTAATTAGTGATTGATGATTTGATTCTTATTTTTAATATGTAACAATTTTAAAATTCGTAACTAATATTTATTCTTTTAATGAGTCTATAAAATACGAAAAATCAGCCATTAGACCGTTCGGATTGATACTTCGAAAAAAAAAAAAAAAACATATATAAAGAAAAACCAAACCCAGGATGTTTTTGACCCGGTCATTCCATGGTGGGACCCACTTGCATGTCATCCTCTTTGATTCTCTACTACGCGCCTGCACGTTTGCACTTCATTCAGCCGCTTGATGTTTTGACAAATTTTCGACGTTCTCTCACGAAAAACGCTTTGCCGGCCGACCACATAAGCATATGATGTGGTGGGTCCAAGTAGAAGGGGGCTTAACTGGCAATTCGGACGGCCTGGATTTCCTCTAGATTTGATGTATCAGTATCACATAATTTAGGCCAATAACTTTTTTTTTTTTTAGAAAATTAGGCCAATAATTTTAGACTAAATATATTGGGGGAACTCTTTATTATTTAGATTATGATTAGGATAATATAATTTTTTTTCTTTGAACGAGGCAATTAATTTTACTTTATTTTTTTGCATTTTTTATTTACTTTAATCCTTCAATTTGATAATTAAATTCATTTTAATTCTAAAATTTAAAAATATATATAATTTTAGGTAATAATATAGTACAATATTAAAGTGTCACATAAAGTGTTCTAATAATCGAACCAGTAGTTGAACCAATCAAACATCTAGTTTCCAATTCAATCGATTTGATCGATTTAACTACTAGACCAACAATTATTGATTTTTGCCATAATTTATTTTTTTTTTTATCGATTTTAAGCAATTTATGATTCAATTGGTTTGAATTAACTTTTTAAATGCTTATTTGGATAAATAACTATTTTTAGAAATAAAAATAAATTTTTTTTTAGGAATTAAGATTTCATAATACCTTAGTATAAAAAAAAAACTTGTTACATCATAATATCTTAATAGAATCTAAATTTAGAGATTAAAGTAGATGTAATTACCAAATTTCGATACTAGAGTAAAAAAAAAATACAAATACCATAATATTTTTTTTGGGTAAATGTAGATAAAACAACAAGAATTAAATTGTCATCATTTTAGGCACTACAAAACCATCTAAATCTTCATGTAGAACTAGAGGAGTTGCATCTGGTGGTTGTTAGAAAATACAGATACCCAGTTCCAAACTAAAAGCCATGACCGCCATTCAATTCGCTAATCGATTTCCTTCACGAAACATATGTCTGAGCTCAATTTTCCAATCACAAGCAACTAATCTTTTTATGCTCCGTAGCACAACATTATCATAATCCATCTCACTCTTCATACAAACAGATAAAATCCAAAAACTGTTGAATTGCCTATTTCCAAAATAAACCCATAATAAATTTAATTGCACATTTCAGGACAAAAGCTATATACTCCCTTGCAACTATAATAAACTTCATAATTTAATTTCTAGTTTTATTTTTAAGAATTTAGTCCTTTTACTTTTTAGATTTAAAAATTTAAATTTAGTTGTTACCACTGTGAAATTTTTTTTTTATTAAATTCGCTAGTGTGACATTTTAAAATTTTAAAAAAAAAAAGTCACTTAATAACATGTAACAATAAAAATAACTTGAAAATAGTTATGTATATTTTTTCTTAAAAACACCCATTTAAACTTGTCATGATAAAATATTTTTTTTGTTTCAATTGTGTTCCTAAGAAAAATTGGTGTTAGCATTTTGATTGAAATAGTTAAACAAATATTAACTATTATTATTTAGACTAACTGATGACATTATAAAAGTAGAGAGACTAAATTATGTCATATAGATTAAATCTCAAGTTTCAACCTAGTATAGGAGCTAAAACGTGTCTGTCTTTAAGGCCCTTAAAATATGATCAAATAATATTTTAATTGAAGTCAACGATATTAGCTATTTGGACTAACTGATAACATTATAAAAATGCAGAGACTAAATTATATTAGAAATTAAAATATAAATGTTAAATCTTAATTTTAATAATAAATGGACCAAAACTAAAATCTACCACTTTCTTATAATGCAAAAAAAAAAAAAATAAAATAAATAGTGGCCACTTGTCGACGTAGGAAGTTTGGAAGACGTCTAAATAATTTGTATCAAATGCCTTCCTTGAGTAGGTCAAAGACTTGTAATGAGAGGTTTGTCATGCAACTTTTTTTTCTTTCTTAACAATGCTCATCAAACGTAGAAAAATGTTCCGAATTGTGTAACTAACTTCTGTGTTCCCTATTTCATTTTTGTTTCTAGTTTTAGTTGTTTTTTTAGTACTAACTCAATACAACTAAACCAATAATTGAACACTAAACATTGGTACTAGAGCAAGAACTAGATAAATTTTGTGAAGTTCCTATTGTTGAGTTACTAAGACAAGGAAGGAAGTTGAATCTTTAGACCTTATGATTGATGGCTCCAACTATACTTTCTAGAAAACACAGATTAGGGCATTCCTTAAGTTCATAGATTAGAAGGTGTGAAGAGAAATGCTTACTGATTGGGATCCACGGACTGCTGAAGTAAATGGTGTGAGGGCACCTAAACCAACTAAGGAGGATAGGGCAAACAATTTTAATTTGAAGGCTCTTAATGTCATCTTCGATAGTGTAAATACTTAAAGAATTTAGAAAAAAAAAAATTAACGGCACTCACATGGCAATTTACTCGACATTTTTCATATACTTCATAGAATTTCAAGAATAAAAATAATAAAATTCGATCAATTTTAAAAAATAAAACAGTTAATAGTAAAAGTGATGTAACAGTGAGTAAAGCTAAAATCAAAAGAATTATAAACAAAACTTTAGAAAGAAACTAATTAAAATACAAAATGGATGGTAATTATTTTGATGATTAATGAAAATCATGACGTGCCAACTACTAAATTATATATGTCGAAACCATTTTTTTTATGTTTGGAAAAATGGGGATCGACTTTAAAATAAAATATGGAGTCGCCACCAATCTTTTTTATTTAGGCGTGATCGGATCACCTATAAAACGTTTTTACTTTGTTAAAATATTGATTTTGGCCTACGAAATTCAAAAGAACGGGTTCGGAAGTCGGTTACGTACGAAGAAGGATTAGCACCCTCGCAACGCCCAAAATTGGTACCAAATTGATTAATTAATGCCCTAATGTTGAAAATTTAAAAAGATTTTAAAATACAACATTTAAAAATATTTGAATTTACTCGAATTGGATATTAAGATTCCCTTGCTCCGAAGGAATAAAATATCGCATCCAGCACGTTAGGATACAACAGTTTAAATCCTCGAACCCAATATCATCTCATGATTCCCGAAACTCATGCATTGAAATTTAAAAAGGATATTTGGTTATTTGGTCAAACAGTAAATCGATACCCAGCACGTTAGGGCACGATTTATCAAATTTCCAAATATGAAATATTGCCTTGTTTTTAATTTAAGAAAACATGGACGAAATTTCGAAATGATATTTAGTTATTTGGTCAAATGGAAAATCGAAACCCAGCACGTTAGGGCACGATTTCTCAAATTTCCAAACACGAAATATTACCTCATTTTGAGAAGTTTTTAAATAAGCAATTATAAAATCGGCTCCAAATATATTTATTTAGTTTGTTTGGAACAAGAATGAAACGACAAAATATATCAATTAAAATGTTAATATTTGAATCACGATGCGATAATGTGAAAAAGCAAAATTACAAACATGGAATAATGTACATGGATAAAATATTATACAAATGAATGACCATAATATGAAATTTGAAAGGAACGAATTTGGGTACATACAATGACAAGCAAATTAACACAAATATCATATAGCAAATTTTAAAGTAAATAAGCAAATGATATGTATATAATAATATGTGCCAATCTAAATAATACACATGCATAATAAGAGAAATGGATCAATTTCGAAATAAAAAAGCAATAAATACTCAAGAATATATATAAAATAAAGACTTAAATATGAAAGAAATAATAAACAAATAAATAAATAAAGAATTTAAGGAAATGAAGACTTAATTGAAACTAAAATAAAATAAAGGGATAGATTAAATAAAATAATAATAATAGTAATCATAATAATAATAATAAAGTAAAGTAGAGAATACGGTAAAAGAAATAAATTGCTTTAAAGTACCTAAAAAGTAAGAGCAATAAACAAATAAATAACAAATAAATGAAATAACAAATAAGTTAATATACAAAAATAAAATAAAATACATATGAATCCATAAATGAATGAGGTATTAAATCGCAGTTAAAATAAAAGGAGAGCCCCTAAATTACAAATAAAACGTTAACAGGGACCAACTTAGAAGAGAAATAAAATTAATGATCCGAATTTAAAAAGATAAAACGAATTAGGGCCCAATAGGATGCGCGTAAAAAGGGAAGGGACCAGATGGGGAAATACCCCTTTTCCCTGAAACGCATCGTTCAATAGGGGCCAAACTGAGACCAAAATAAATCAGGTAGCCAAAATCACAAAATAAAATAGGGGCCCATTGAACGCGACCTTAAAAGTGGAAGGACCTGTTAGGCAAATAGCCCCAAGGTCACAAAACATGCGGATCTCCGCCTCTGGGTCGGGTCGACCCGTTGCGCGTCGAAACGACGCCGTTTGATGCTTGGGTCCTGGCGCAAAAACGACGCCGTTTTGCAGGTATATAAATACAATTTTTTAACCCCAAAAACTCATTTGCTTGGTTGTTTAAAAAAAAAAAGACTTTCTCCTTTTTATTTTTTTTCTCTGTAGGGTTCCTAGGGCCGACCAGGGTCCGGTGGTTCTCCACCGTGGCTCCGCCGCGACATCTGCCGTATACGTCGATTTGAGATGCCCGAAAACGGGCTTTTCTAGCCCCTTTTAAACCCGCAAACAAAGATACTGCAGGAGGTGAATAAAAAAGGAAAAAAAGAAAATAAAAAAAAGGGCTTCGTTCTTGGTTGCCCCTTTCGATCCTTGTCGGAAACCCGAAGGGTTTTGAGGTATCTAGGGTGGGGGGCCATGATAACCTTCAACGGCGGCCGAAAGCGAAGCGGTAAGTCTTCTTTTTATATATATATTGTATTTATTTATCCAAAATGCAAAAAAAATAAATAAAACACCTTGTATTTTGTTTCTTTTTCGTTTGAATATCTCCAAAAAGTCCCCCGAATACATTGGTTTTCTTCGATTTTTATAACCGAAATGGAAGAAATAAAAAATACAATATATTTTGCTTTTTTTTTGCTGCTGCTGTTGTGCTGTTCATCTGCAGGTACGGAGATGTCAGACACGTGGAGGTGGCGTGCGACGGTGGCGTACGGATGTCAGAGGACATGCGACTGCTAGGGTTTTTCTTTGCTGAAAATTGGTTTAGATTTCGGGCCATTTTGGGCCTGTTTTAGTTGGGCTAGGTTTAGTCTTAAAATTGGGTTATTTTGGTTTGGGTTTGTGGTTTAATTTGGGCTCTGTTTTGCAATTGACGGGCCCGGGCAAAAATTGAGCTGTACAATATATAGCAGAAACAAACGCGTTTTCGATCACCCGAAAAAGAAAGGAGATACTTCACATTAATTTTATTATAGTTTCGGATAATATCTGTTTTTTTTTTTATACAATATCTAAAACTACATATAGTTCCTCTTCAACCCATAAATAAGAGGATAATACACTTCAGTTCACTCGAACCCACATCCTTCTATATTGGTAACAATGTCTATGCCAGTTGAACTAAGACTTGATCGACATTTTTAATATATATTTATTTCTACATTTTTTTTAAATATATATTCGTTGGCATTGTAAAATAGGTGTCCAATATTACATAGTTATAGATACATATATTGTTATATAAAGGGTTTGTTTTGTTGTGTGGTGATTAATTAATTAGAAGTATTAATAGGTAGGACATGGTTGGTTGGTGGCAACAAAAGAACTGTGGCACAACACTCTAACTTCCATAAATTGATATGGGACAAAAATGTGGCAATTGATATTGAACTTGAAGCACATAGGTCCTATCTCACATGACATTCATTACTTGAGTTTTGGGGTTTTGGGTCATGTCACATGCAAGGTTGTTAATATCGTATTGGCATATTATTTCGTTTTGTTATTGGTATCTATTGATATTGACGTGTTTTAATATGTGTGAATTGAGAATCACAAATGATTAAATTGATGGAAGAGAAATTACGTGGAGTTTAACTGAAAGAGAGAAGTAAAAGAAAGAGTTCCCTCGAGTTACGAAATTTGGGGAGTGAATAATGGAAAATTTTATATGCCGCATGTCCTCCCTTGACATGATGAGATTGCAGAGTTTATTAATGGTGAGTGACAACGGTTATATCAAATTGGTTGAGCTTTGGTTTGGACTTAATTTTAGGTAGGACATGAAGGTTGACTGACCACCTTTCTTAGTGGAGTCTTGACAAGGCTTGCGATATGTGTAACACATGCAAAATACGAAAGTTGAGTCTAGTAGCAAGATTGTTGTATGTGATGTAATAAGTATAATAACAACACACAAAAAAGAACACCTAGAATGTTTAGGCAATTTAGTGTAAAATTTATGTTCGTCGGACTTTATTCAAGATGGATCTACTATTAAATCATAATACAAATAATAATTTAAGCCCAACCAATGACTCAATTGTTAATGTTCGATTTTTTTTATTTATAATTTTATATTTATTATTGCTATACTTTAATGAATGAAAATAATTAATTTTTATTATATTTAAAAAAATATATAATTTTAATTTGATAAATGTTATTACTATGTGTATTTTTTTAAAACCGTATTTTGAGATTAATGATTTAATATTTAGTAATTATGATATCATAACCTTAATTCAATTAAGTAAAATCTTAAAATAAAGTGAAAAAATATTTAAAATCCAACTTTATATTTAATATATAAAAATTGTAAAGAGAGTAAATTTAAACAATGGAATAACTTTAAAAATGGTCTCCCTATTTTAGCCAACATATAAATAGCCAACATAAAAAATAAAATATTCAAACGCAGGCCCGACCCTGGGCCAGGGTAGGTGGGGCCCCTGCCCAGGGCCCAACAGAAAATTTATTAAATTTCATTAAAAAAATTATTAAATTTATATGGGATGTAACGAATTTTTATATCTTTTTATATGACTTAGTATTTCAAAGAAGAAATGCGTTAGGGGCCCATTTTTTTCAGTTCGCCCTGGGCCAAAGAAAATTCAGGAACGACCCTGTTCAAACGTCATGTATGATAATGGTAATTAAATACACTATTTCAAATGTGATTTTAATTAAGAGTTATTTAAGATAGACAACTATAAAATGTGAATCTAATTAATTTAGATTTTGGCCCATGAATTTTTGTTTCTTTAATATTTATCATATTGCATTTTTATTTTTGGTGAATTATAATAATAGGGCAAAGTCTGAACAACAAATGCGGCTAGCGCGACTCGACCCAGGCTATACCTGGGGCAATGAACACCTTTTACCATCAGGCCATCACATGCGGTTCTCATACTTCATTTTTTATTTCATATGAGATGATATCCTAGTTGACCACCCGTCCAGACTTGAGCTGTGACCTAGACCACTTGCTTTTAAGAATGAATACTCCTCAGGTATGAATATGCTCTCAGAACAATAAGAGGCGTAACAGCATTGTACTAATTGAATGCATAATAAGATGGATCCCACGATGCACGTCTATCACGCCCATGAATATCTCTTATGCATTTTGTGGGATTGAGCATTTATCCTACCAGGTCACACTTGTGGGCAAGAGGACCTTACCTATAAATGCCCTTACAACGATGAAGAATGGATTGATTTTTTGAAACCCTAAAGTTACTCTGAGCAAACCTCTCATCTCTCACTCTCAGTTAACTTATCATTTTATTCCTTTTTGGCTTTCCGCCTCTCCAAGTGAACCGACCTCCATTGATCCACCACTCTCTTTTCCATTATTGTGACTTGTATCGACAAACTAGGATAACAATAAATCAAGCAAATACAAAATTTGAATATAAATGTAAATTAAATTAATATTAAAGAAATACATACAATACACAAGGCAATTTTTTTGGGCTGTACAGATGTCAAAATATTAGGCAATAGAGTTTCCTTTTTTGGTAGACATGACAAAGTTGCTAAATAAAACAGGTTTTGTTTTTTAATACCATCACCACTTTATCTTATTGTTGGGAATTGGTACTTGAATGGGCTTTGACTAAAACTCATCAACATGATTTTGCAATTGCTAAGCTTATAGAATCAACCATAAGAGCTTACACCAAGAACCCATTATTACCCTAATACGAGTTTGGGCTTGGGATTTAAAAATAAAAAGGGTTTTGGATTTTAACTTATGGATTGCATCATTGAATATTTGATGTTATGATAGTTTATAATTATAATTTTTTGATATTCTTTATGTCCGTTTTATAATTTATGTTCAGAGTTTGTAGTTGCTCCATTTAATAAAGTTGTTTCTAAAGTTCGAACCTGCATTCTTTCTTAAAAATGTAATATGTTTAATTACTGCAACCAACACTTATTATTAATTACAATATATATCTAATTATGGGCTAAGATAGGGGGTTTAGATAGATAGAGGTTGAAAGTGATAACGCATAACTGGTGGAGTTACTTCTGGCTAGTGGGGGAGAAAATAGCAGTTTGGTTGAGTTACGTTTGTTACATCAAATCCTGAGAAAAAAGTGGAGAGTGAAAATCCATCATATTCCAAAATATGAATCAGTGATATGGGAAACTAAAGTGACATTAACACCGAAGTCATTAGATAAAAGTAACTTTAGCAATTAGCATAGATCCCCCTCTTAGAACAATTAAGTCAGTGAGTCATCATCATTGTATATTCAAAAGACCAAGATTTGTTTTAGACCCAAAAGCTAATTAAGTCTATAAAATTCATCCTTTGTTTCAATTCCCCCAAAGATTCTAATTTCCCAACTTTTCATTCTGTCTCCTAAGCCCTCTCACCATTGCAGGCATGCTTTAAAGAGATATCAATGGGGAAGGGGGGTTGCAAGTTGAATTCAAGGCATGCCATGCATCCACCCAATATTTGCTTTTCCCTACTTTTGCCGTGACTACCGCAAATCACCCACTTGGTGTCATTGTTTAGTGATAATTTTATGATTTTCAAAAGCCAACCCAGATAATCTATGCATATAATTCAAGCTGCTTTAATCATACTTGGTATTGAACATGGGCTTGAACCAATTCAACATCATAGCTTTATGTAAGCTATAGGATAATATACCAAGTGCTTACATCAACAAATCAAGTTGAAGAGAAAGACAAACACAGAGAGAGAGAGAGAGAGAGAGATCTTTAAAGCTGAAATTCTATTTCAAGAACATTGGACCCATACAAGGATAGGGCAGGAAGGGTAAATCTGTGCACCAAATAAGGCAAAAGGTCCATTATAAACTTGAAGGTGGGGGCACCATATGAAGAGTGAAAAATACCATTACTATAATATATATAATTATCATATAGTACATTAGTGGCTTAAAAATTTCCTAAAGTTTATATGAAAATAAAATGTTGCTGAAATGGTAAAATTGAGAGAAATAAGGAAGATTTTAAAGTTTTGACTTTAAATCTCATCACGTGCATGTATTTTTTTAAATTGTATATAAAAAGATATAAAAACCCTCAAAATTATATTTTTTGCTTTATAAAAATATTGAGCTTTTGGTAATTTTACAATTGAGTTGGGATTCGACTGACACTAATTAAGTCGAAGCTTCAAATAATAGTATAGATGGTAAAAGTAGCAGGAAAGCCCTTGTACTTAGGGGTTGGATTACATTTCAGCCCCTTATTGAAAAAATAAGTAAATTAGCCCTTATACATTTTGAAATATGCAAATTAGTCCTTCTATTAAATTTTATCTGCAAAATGGTGATGTGGAACATTAAATCCGTGCTAAATTTTTTTTTATGGTTAAACTATAAAACAGTCACCCAACTATTCTTTCGTTCTATTTTGGTCACCTAACTATTAATTTTTTCGATTTAGTCACTAAACTTTTCAAAATTAAATATTTTAGTTGCTTTGAGTTGATGTGGTTTTTTTTTTTAAATTGGTCTAGTAACAAAATTAGCCCTCTAATGTTTACACATTTTATCAATTTGATCCTTAGTATATAAAATTCGACAAATTTAGCCCGCAATGTTTACAAAATTTGTCATTTTAGTTTTAATTCTAAAAATTCAATAAATTTGGCCCTTAACATTTATAAAATCTATCCATTTAGTCTTAACTCTAAAAATTTAAATCTATTTTTAGCCCTTTATAACCCATCGGCTAACCCATGTGAGATATTAAAGTAAGAAAAAGAGTACCCTCTTTCAAGTCACTTGAAAAAGAACTCTATAAATATGGGATAAAGCACACAAAAAATTTAAAATCCAAAAGAAAATAAAGGCATTAAAAACATTATTTGTTCGGGTAGTAATGCAACCAATTACTCTAGATAGGTACAAAATCAATTGGTTTGGTCCAGTATGAAGCCTAAATTATAGTAAAAGAAATTGATGCAAGTGGCTTGAAGAGGGTACTCTTTTATATATATATATATATATATATATATATATATTTCACATGGGTTGGCTGATGGGTTATAAAAGGCTAAAAATAATTTTTAAATTTTTTTTTTATTTTTAGAGTTAGGACTAAAGTGATAAATTTTGTAAATGTTGAGGACCAAATTTATTGAATTTTTTTTAGAATTAGAACTAAAATGACAAATTTTGTAAACATTAAGGGCTAAATTTGTTGAATTTTTTATATTTAGGATCAAAATGATAGAATGTGTATACATTAGAGGGCTAATTTTTTTACTATACTAATAAAAAAAAAACTCATATCAGCTCAAAGTGACTAAAATATTTAATTTCGAAAAGGTTAGTGACTAAATAAAAATAATAATAGTTTGGTGACCAAAATAGAACGAAAGGTATAGTTAGGTGACCATTTTTATAATTTACCCATAAAAAAATAATTTTCAACATGGATTTAATGTTCCACATCATCATTTAACAGATAAAAGTTAACGAAGGGATTAATTTACACGTTTCAAAATGTATAAAGATTAATTTACCCCTTTTTTTAGTAAAGGGGTCGAAATTCAATTCAACCCTAAATACAGATGCTTCCCTAATACTTTTACTTAGTATAAATATATATAGATGAACAATTATGGTATTCATCTTCACAAAGATAAACGAGATTAAAAACACCATTAGTTATTGCCTTTAAAATGATGATGTGGAATTTTTTAAAAAGATAACATTAAGCATTCGGCTGCCATATAAATTTATTACTAGTTGAACATGGTTGATTGGAATTCTTGTGACCCTAATTGTGTGACTTAATAATAATAAAAGAAACCCACGTCATCACTTTAACGAAGAAACTAATAGTGATTATGTCAAATTAAAATATTTATGAATGCCACTTATTTTGACCAAAAATTATTTTGACTTTTTTTTTCTTAATTAAACTTTGTTTTTAGTTTCCCACTTAATCTCTAATTTACTTAGAGTTGTTGTAGTCATATATGCTACGAATTTCAGCCTATAAATAGGCCTTAGTTACTCTAGGTTTTTCTTGTGGGGTTCTGGGCTTTCTTTTAATTATCTCCATCTTCTTTATTATAATTTTATCCTCTTTTAAGGATTTTTTCCATGTAAAATTCGCATGTTTGATCTTTTTTATTATTATTTTCTTCACTCGGTTTGTTGTTTAATTGAGTTTATCCCCTATAATATGGAATTCAACTCGATTGTATTCTTTTATCCATATATATATATATATGTCACAAAGAAGATGTTTTAATTAAATCATAAAATAATAGTGAAGATTCAAGACAAAGAGAGGTCTAAAAACCCATGAGGAGAACATTCAAGAAAAAAAGAAGAAGCTTATGGTTGATGGTAGAGACCAAAGACATTGCATCCATGACTTAATAACATAAGCAAACCATGCTTTGTAATAAACAAGGTCTTAAAATTTGCTCAATGGTAGGCCCATTTCTCCACTCCATTGCTCCTCCTTAAAGCTAAGCATATAATCATATTCAAGCTTCTCAATCTCTCCCTTTTCCCCTAAAGGTCTTTTTTATAAATGATTCGTATATTACTTTCAAAGCTTCTTAGCTTGCGATGCATCCAAGCAATTGTCTTTTCTTTTCATAAACTTTTATTTTTATTTTCACATCAAATGTGGTGAGATGATTCACATCAATCAACAAAACCCCCTCTTAATACCTTTCATCAAATATCATATTTTAATTTTTTTTTCTATATTCCATCTACGTATACATTTAAAACGTTTCTCACACCTTAGCTAACCATACAAATTCAGAAATATATTCAAAGTTTTTATTTTAATGTTCTAACTAACCTTGATGTATCACAAAAAACGAAAATAACAGTTGATTGAGTCTTAACTCGATTAGTATAGGTATTGTTGTCAATGCAAGAGGACGTGGGTTCGAGTGCGTTGAAGCGCATTATCCTCCTATTTATGGGTTGGGTAGGGACTATAAATAGTTTTAGATATTATGTCAGAAAGAGCATATATGTAATCCGAACGTACTTTGAAAACAAAATAACCCCTTTTTTTTAACTAACCATTCTTAGTGTACATTACACTCTGCTGATGATTGAGTATAATACAAATTTGGATAATTAACTATTGAGCCCCCTAGTTTCTGAGAGCTATTTCTTTGCCATTTATTGTTGTTTTTCTTTTTTCTTTTTTTGGGGGATGATCGAAGGAAGTAAGAACAAGGACAGTTTAACGTATCAAAATCTATATCAAAGTATCCTAGAATGATGTATGATAAAATTGGTAATGTTTCTCTACAAAATCTAATTCTTCAAAGGTGTTGATTTTGGTACATTGAAAGGGTTGGGGAAATTAAGCATTTTTTGTGAAATATTGTTAAAATTAAATCGTTTTATAATGGATTAATGTTCTAGTTGGCCCTTGAACTTTTATCTAATGTGTAATGGGTACTTGTATTATTCTACCATGTATCAATGTACCACAAAGCTTTAACATCGTTTAATTTACACGCTAATTTAGCAACAATAAATAAATGAATACCAGGTCTTATTATATGATTGGTTTTGGATTTTGAACATAATTTTTACAATTTGATTAACTTATTTGATATTCCTTTAAAAAGGAAATTCATTCCATAATTGGGACCATACAATTCAGGAAAAAAAACAACAATCACTAGTTGTAGGCGGTGAAGGACAAGCTTCATCAATTTCAACACAACAAAGGCTTCAGCCTTAGTACCAAATGAACATTCTGACACGTTGACAATTGGGTTTGTCACAGCTCAAGCACAATATATTTGAAGCGATTGCAAACACTTAATATGATAAGGATATCGACAAAATAATCCTTAAATCACTTGTAAAAGTAAGACTACATGCATAAGCAAGACTACAAAACTTGCTACAAAAGCAGACAAAAACTTCTAAAAGTGAAGATTTATTAAACAATGGTAAACAAACAAAAAAATATATAAAACTTAAGACAACACGAGTCCAAGCCGACTCGTGAAATCATATATTATTTTGAAATACTCTTAAAACAGAAACAAATTAAGAAACTGACGAGGAGCCATCCACTTTTCAAGAGAAATTGTTGGTGGTCGATGGAGTTTCATGGACGATAGACAACGTCATCTGTCCATTACAACTTGTGAAAACAATAAAAATATACAAAATAGATCTACGAACCGAAAAGAAAAAAAAAATACATGAAATGAACGAAGAAAAAAGAAAGAGAGAATCAATGAAAAGGAGAAAAAGAGGAACGAAAACTATTCCACATTTAATTCCATTTTTAAGAAACCTTAAAAGCAAACTTGATAGTACGCAAATCCTTTTCCATTAATGATTTAATTGAAAATAATACATAAATAGGAACATACAAATATTGATTGAAACATCGAAACAAGCCTTACTTGTTATTGATGACAAAAATTATGATTAAATTTTATGTTGTGTTGTTCCAAAACGAGATTTGAATAGAGAGATTAGTACGTGACATAAACCATACTACCTACGTATTGGGCATTTCTTCCTATAGTCCTTATTGGCACAATGCTTAGAATTACCTATAGTCCCTCCCCAATCCATAAATAAGATGACGTCCTCCTATATTGACAACAATACCCATTCCAATCGTTAAACATGTCCAGATATAATATACTATCACTATAAACTACTATTACCCTTTTGTCATTTTCTCCTTCAATGGGGCAATTAATGAAGAAAACTAAATTAAATTTGGTAAAAATAAGTGAGATGGAATTACAAGAGTTACGTGATGCAAGCGTCATCAAGATTAGTGAAATGATAGAATTAGAAAAGAGGTCATGTCTTTGAATAGTGGGATGATACATAAGTATGGTCCCCATAATTAAGTAAGTATGAAGAAAAATCAAAATTAAGTGATTTCATTTTCATAAGCTCTCAAATTGTCTCCTAACTGAATGTGAGTCTTGTATTACAATCCATTTCCCTTTTATCTCTTTGCATATATGAACTTTGTATTTCCACATCTCTCTCTCCATAAACCGTCTAATAATTTCGACTGTTCGACAAAACATTTTATGATCAACTTATGAAATTACTCTTGATTTATAAATAGTATAATTTGCTGCAATTAATTCATGACATAAATTTGCAAAATTCCCATTTGTGTGTATAGGTATAGTTTAGATGTATAACTTGATTCTAGAATTTATCTTTAAGTGTTAACTACTTGTTTTCATAAGAGATTTAATGAAAATTTAGATATCATCCTTTTTATTGTGAATAGTTAGAAACCTTAAATAATTAAGAAAATAAAAATAAATTGAAAGTCAACATAGTTAATTACCAACGTAATTTCTTTGTTAGAGTAAATAGTTGGGGTGCTCCAATTATACTTAATCAATAAGACTCATTACATATCACGGTTCAAGTTTGAATAGGGAAAGAAAATGGAAAGTCGAGCACAAAAAAAATAAGGCGTGTAGAACATTGTCCTTAAGTTAGAGAAATTTACTATATACATAGCCATCAAAGTAACAACTAGTTAGAGAAATTTAAGAGAAATCAAAATTGGGACGAAGCCAGAAATTTTGTTTAGGGGGACTGAGATGAGATTATAAAATTTGGGGGGCAAAGCTAAAATTTTGTATAAAAAATGCTTAAAATAAATTATCAATATTTTAAAATGACTAAAATTATATTTATTCAAAAGTTTAAAATGGCTTAATTAGAATCTTTTAGTTTTGGCAATGGGCTAAAAAGCAATTTACTCATTTAGTCAAGGGAGCCAACGTCCTCTCACTCCTTTAGGCTATGCCCTTGTGTCATAGGTTATGAATCGAAGCTCGTGAAAAATGTACACAGAATGTCATTATTTTAAAATTTTATGTTCTCTCACGTGTTGTTAATGAATGAGTAATTAAGAAAAATAAACTAAAGAAGTATCAAAATAGTCCGATGAACAGCCATACGTTGGATGAAATTAAAGAAAAATCAGAAAGAAATGATTATAAAGAATTAAACTTCGAGATGACTATATCGATCTACAATTTATTATTATATTTTATGTATGAAAATTTATCTTGAAAAGCACCAAAAGAAGTCCAAAGGGGTATAAATATTATTGCATGATGCAAATCGTAAAGAGGGGGCATGGTTAATAGTAAAATTATGTCATATCTGCTAAGAATAAGCATCTCGAAACCTTCCTCAAGATTCACAAAAGTGTTATCTTAATGCTTTCCTGTCACCTTTTTTTCCTGCCATAATTGACCTGTTTTTTCTTTTATTAATCACATTAAAATATATCTATTGAGTTTTAGTTAAATTAACATCGATATTGTTGTTAGTGCAAGAGGATATGGGTTCGAGTGCGCTGAAACGTATTTTCCTCTTATTTAAAAGTTGGGGAGGGACTATAGATAGTTTTAACCTTCTAGACATTGAATAAAAAAAATAAAGATTAAAAATCGTGATGTTACACTCCTATAAAATAAAGTAAAATTTATACGTCATGATTGGACTAGAAATCCATACGTCATCATTACACATGGTAAAACTCGAAAATATCAAAGTTACTTTTAAGTATGTTAATTCATATTTGTTTTAAAATAATGTAATTCATTTATAAACACACTCTTGTTAAGTTTTTCTAATTCTAATTAATAATTTTCTAAAAAAACTTTAATTAATAAATAAATGCAATTGAATATCTAAATTATAAACACTAAACCCCAAATTTAAACCCCTAAAAGTATAAACTTTAAAATCCTAAATTTTAACTCTAACACGTGTTGTGTAATCTTCCATACACTTTGAGCATGTCGTGTTACACTAAACTCTTAATCCTAAACCGTAAATTATGCTATATAATTATTAATTTTATTTAATTAATTAATTAACATAAAAAATTAAGACAATTAGATTAAATATTGTTAAAAGAGAATTGATTTTAGTGTTAAAGAAGGTATATTCAAACCTAATTTTTTTAATATTAGTCTAATATAAATTAAATTATATGTTTTTAAAAGCAGAAAAAAAAGAGGCGAAAGATTTTGGAAGAATTGAAGGAAGGGTACGTGAAAACATGGTTACATGGGTTTACGTAATACACCTCTACGTAGAAAAATTTAACTCTCAGTGAACAGAAGCCGATGAAATGTCGTTTTAGGGTTAGATGAAAAATATTTCCAGGGACCCTCCCTCTTGAATAATTGGACCCCATTGGTGTTTTCAATGTCAGCATATCATCATTTTGTACTTCCCCTTCTCCTTACTTTTAAATGGAGGGTATGCAACAGCCTCCATTTCTTGCAAATCCCGAAGAGCTATTTCTGTCCTTTCTTTTAATTTGTGAATTAAAATTAAGTAAGCAGAAGATTAGTTGATATTATTTATCATCATCATCATCATCGTCCATATTAAATTATACAGGATGGGTCACCATTCTTGCTGCAATCAACAAAAGGTTAAGAGAGGCCTTTGGTCCCCTGAGGAAGATGAAAAGCTCATTAGGTTCATCACCACTCATGGCTATGGATGTTGGAGTGAAGTCCCTGAGAAAGCTGGTAAATACATGTGTGTGTGTGTGTATTGATTCATTTGATGAGTGCTCTGATGCATGCAATATGTTTTTAATTTTCATTGGTTTTTAGGTCTTCAGAGATGTGGGAAAAGTTGTAGGCTGAGATGGATTAATTATTTAAGGCCTGATATAAGAAGAGGAAGGTTTACACCTGAGGAAGAGAAGTTGATCATTAGCCTCCATGGGGTTGTAGGAAACAGGTTCATTTCACTTTATCTTCACATTTTTTCAATATTTTTTTCACTTTAAAGTTGCATAGATCCTGGGTTTTTTCCCTAATGGTGCTAGCTGTTATTATCACGGTGCTTAAGTTAGCCAGAACTTTCAAAATTTGAGAATAGAGACACTGATGCTTGAAAACAATTAAGTGAACAAGCAAACTTCAATATCGAGTTTTCTATGTAAATGTCAAGATTTTTGTTTTTTAAATTAAGTTAAAAGCAATAGCTCCATGATTACTTTTTAAGTAGTTGCTAAAGCAGTTTTCACCACCATTTTCGAAGGGCGTTAGAAAGACCATATCATGATGTTGAAATTCCACAAGCAAATACATGCTTTTTGACCTCCCAATTTGATTTTCTTTTTCATGTGATTCAATTTCTGATATGTCAAAAGGAATTTGCAGGTGGGCTCATATAGCAAGTCACTTGCCTGGAAGAACAGATAATGAGATTAAAAACTATTGGAATTCATGGATCAAGAAGAAGATACGAAAGACTTTAGTTCCGCCCACGCAAGGTACAGCTTCCATTACTGAGCTAGTAAACCAAGACATGGCAACAACAACAACAAGGGCAATACCAATCCCTACACAAGAAACCCTATTTTCATCTCAAGCCCCATTATTTATGTTTGAAAGTACAATGACACCAATTGATCAAGGGGTACTACTTCAAGATGTTAATGTAAGAGGGGAGGTTTTCCATGAACAAGCTCAATTAAACACTTGGAATAATAATAATCATCTCAACCAGCAGCTTCAACTTCAAGTCCCATTTCCCCCTCCTTCAACTTCTGTCACAATGGACACAAGTAATTATTTGCCACCATTGATAGATAATATGGAAACCATGGTGCCTATTGAAGTCCAATCTTGTACTAGCTTGGATGAAGAAGGTGGTGGAGAAATAACACTTGAGAGCTTAAGGAGACAACAACAAGAGTTGAATGAATGGGTTGAATCACAACAATGTTCAAGCTTTATGTTGTGGGATAATATTATTGAAGCACAAATTGGTGGTAGTGTTGAAGGAACAACAATACCATTACCACCTTCATCTTCATCATCATCAAATATGGGAACTACACTATCTTCTTTCCCTTCATCTCTATAAATTATCATTAATGGTGATGATTTGTTTTCATTTCTTTCTTTTTTGCTTCTTTTGTTAACTTTATTAATTGGTCATGAGCTTGTGGAAAATGTGAGGGAATGTTGCATATTTAAGTATATGCATCAGTTTTTTTATTTTTTTTTTCTTTCTTATCGGTGTTTGGAAAAATGGAAAAGGAAAGAATAAAAAGCAATGTAACAGCTAATTAGATAATTTCTACTCATTTCTTTCGGATTTTTTTTTATATACAAGGTATTCTCGGTTCATCAAGACTTTTTCGAGGTTAATGTATTTTGAATTTTTTTATATTTTTTAAAATTTATAATTATTGTACGGTAAAATTACACTTAAAAGAATCATATAATATATAAATTATTATTTTATACACAGGCGGTGAAGTTTTTTAACTTCACAAGCGGAGTTAAGAGATAACATGTGTCTCATTTATATATATAGTTTTTTAAAGGGAAAATATTTGGTACACGAGTGAAGTTTTTAGACTCTATAAGTAGGTTTAAGGAGTTGACAAGTACCTTATATGAGTATAGTAAAATATTTAAAAAAATATTTAGAAAAAAAAATACACGTGTCAATTTTTTAAGGTTTTTTGTGGAATAAAAAAATCATCAAATATTCGTCCTTTTTTTTAAATGTCAATTAAGGACATTTGTCATTCTCTTAACCCTACTTGTGGAGTTAAAAAAAACTACCACTCGTGTATCAAATAATAATTCATAATATATATAAAAAAATTTAAAAATTTCAACCCACTAATAAAATCTAAAAATTTCACACACAACCTATCATATAATGTACATTATATATGACTAATATTGGGTGAATAGAAAATTTGGGAACTGATATTGGCTGCCCACATTTTGTATATAAACAATAACGATTTCTACATGCATACAATATATTGAAGTTTTCTTTTTGGATTTTTAGAATTTCATGATATCATCATAGCTTTCAACAAAAAATAAAAATAAAAAAAAATGTTTTTTTTTTCAGAAAACTATGTTCAAAGTCAGCATATAATTTTCATAAATAGACATATATATGTTTCTTCGTAAACTGTTGCTGCAAATGCTGCATACGTAATAATACTACAACGTAGTACTGTTATTTTGCTTTGTCTAATCTTCCATCAACATGTTTTTTCTTCTCTCACTTCAAGTGTAATTCTTTTTTTTTTTTAATTTGTAGATTTATTTTATGGGTATTTTTTTTTTCTTGGATTGTGATGGATAGACGCCATTACTTACTTTTGCTGAATTTACATCAGCGACCAACAATGCTTTTTAGAAAGTGGGTTGGCTTTAGATTCTTGAATATTGTGACTTTTTATTGGCGCATTGATCTATTTTGAGAATATTTCGAAATAATAAATGAGTTCATGATTTGATTTGGACTATGTTGCTTTAAGCCTCAAGTGTTTTGTGTTATTTTCTTTTAATTAATATATAAACTTTCTTTTTTACTTATGAAACTGGTGGAAGATTTTGTCTTGATGTTTTAAGGGATGGACTTGTCGTTGTCATTTTCAGTTTTAGTGGATGTTTCGTTTTCTTGCTAACTTCACCTGTCGTTTTGGACCCACTGAGACTAATTTCCTTATCAAATTAGGTATTTATATTCACCCAAATATATCGTGCTTAAGTTGTTATAAAATCGATTGTCAACATATTATAATTTTTTTTTCTTGTTGAGGCTAAAGTTTTTATTCGTGTACATTGAAAAACTTTTTTTTTTCATTGTTGACTACTTATATTTACTATATATATATATATATATATATATTTCAATTATATGATACTATTCGTGAAATGAATAATTAAAGAAAATCATATAATTAAGATTGAAATCCCAAAGTTTTGAATAATATTTAGGCCTAAAAGTGGAAGGGAAAAAGCTGTGGATGAGTAGTAGGGTTAATAGATAACATAAACTGTAATACAAATGGTCGACCATTAAGAAGCCATTATCACTTTTCACTAGAATGCCATAGCCCAGCTATGGACTTACATCTTAAACACGTATCACAACGATGTCATATCCTAGATATGGTCTTACACAGAAATCACTTGTCACTGGTAGCCGAAGCTACCACTATTCACTGATCAGGTAGCCGCAGCTACCATTATTCACTGATCAGGTAGCCGCAGCTACCACTTTTCATTGATCAGGTAGTCGGAGCTACCATTAATTTCACTTGATCAGGTAGTCGGAGCTACCATTTTCACTTGATCAGGTAGTCGAAGCTATCCCTTATCACTTTCACTTGTCCTTGATCAAATAAGTGTAGCTGAAGCTATCACTTACCACTTGTTGCCATGGTTCAACCATGGTCTTTTCCGTCTATTCATCTTGTCACTAAACTGAAGTGCTCAATTTGATCATTTATTCAATTTTCATGCTTTTACATTATTCACGATTTTATCATCAATACATATGAAATAACACATCATGAAATTCATAAAATTAACAAATGATCACCAAAATTTAGCCAT
This sequence comes from Gossypium sturtianum, assembly GCA_025698515.1. Lineage (NCBI taxonomy): Eukaryota > Viridiplantae > Streptophyta > Magnoliopsida > Malvales > Malvaceae > Gossypium > Gossypium sturtianum. Next base: position 4,068,195 of record CM046944.1, on the reverse strand, counting down.
ATAAACTCATAAGTTCAATTTTTGTATTATAACGATAATTTCATAATAAATATTCCAAATAAAACATTATATCATTTCTAATTCAACATTTATCAATTATAATCGGGCATGTGATCAATTTAAACACACATCGTTCATATATTCTTCCTCCTCCTCCTCTCCATTCACATCCTTAGTATAATTAACACACTTGTAAATAACATTATCTTTAATTTTTCACTATTTATTTATGTGAATATTCAAGTTTTATCTTGAGCTACAGAACTCTAAATTAAGATCCGTTAATTTTTCCCTGAAACTAGACTCATATATCTTCTTACCATAAAATTTTAAGAATTTTTGGTTTATCCAATAAGTATAGTTTATTCTTTAAAGTCACCCATGTTCTGCTGTCTGACAGTTCCGACTCTTCTTCACTAAAAATTAATTATCTCCTCATATGGGATTCGGATGATGTTCCCGTTTATTTCTCTTGAAAGTAGACTCATTCAGGATTTTAAAAATATAAATTTAAGCCCTTAATTATTTGTTTCCAATTTTTTATGATTTTCCAAAGTCAGAATAGGGGAACCCGAAATCATTCTGACCTTGTCTCACAAAACCTATTATATCTCATGATTTACAATTCTATTGTTTACACCATTTATTCTATAAGAAACGAGACTTAATAAGATTTAATTTCATATTTTATTCATTCTATAATTCGATTTCTATAATTTTTGGTGATTTTTCAAAGTTAAACTACTGCTGCTGTCCAAAACTGTTTTTAGTGCAAAGTGTTGATTTCCGTTTTGCCCCAAATTTCACAGTTCATACAATTCAGTCATTGTCCAATTAACTCCTCAATTGGGATAATTTTTCTCAATTAATACTTTATTCTATCATTTTAAACTACTTCATAACCCTTGAAAATCAGAACTTTAGCATTAGACCTTAATTCCAAACTCTTTCACAATTAGGTACTAAAACCAATTTCCATCAATTTTACTTGATAAAATCATCATATATCAAAATTAAAGCTTCAATTCTATGTTTATTCGTCATCTTCTTACAACACTCATCCATAGAAACTTTAAAAATTAGCCATAGAATCAAAAACTAATGACATAGTAAGTTGGACCCAATTGTAAAAGTCTGAAAACATAGAAATTTCAAAGAGAAAGCAAGAATTAAACTTACATGAAGCTAAAGTATGAAAACCAGCTTGAACCCTCTTCTATGGCTATTTTTCAGCTGATGAAAATGAAGAGAAATGAAGAGAATTCTAGATATTCCAATTTGGTCCCATTTTATTTAACTAATTTGGCAATTTTCCAATTTTGCCCTTATTTAACCCATTTCCTGATATTACCGCCCAAAATATCTCCTTTAGGATTATTTTCACTTTAGATCCTTCCTCATTTGACAATTGAGCTATTTAATCTTTCTAGCAACTTTTACACCTTTTTCAATTTAGTCCTTTTTATTTAATTAACTACCCGAACGTCAAAATTTTCTAACAAAATTTTAATACTACCTTATTGACACTCCGTAAATATTCATAAAAATATTTATGGCTTGGTTTATAACACCGAGATCTCGATACCTCTTTTTCTCAATTTCTTGACCAAATAAATCTTTATAAAACACAATTTACTATTTCAAAAATATTTTAAAAGCTATATTTGGCTTGTAAATATTAAATAATATAATCTACGAATTTATTTTTTAGATTTGGTGGTCTCGAACTATTATTTCCGACATCGCTGAAATTTGGGCTGTTACATAGCCAGCATGTCCAACTTGCTGATATATAGTTTACCACCATGCAGTTCGCCTGCATGGGTTCGCATCACCATGTAGGCAAACTCCAACTCATGAAACACGTGTTCACCTTACAGTAGGATACATGTTGATCTGTATGGGGATCTATCTAATTCTAATACATCAAATCATAAAACCGTATCATATAAATAGAAAATTGATTTCCATGAAGAGGACAAAAACAAAAACACTTAACACTATATATTCCTATTTATTATAATTAGGATTGATATTTAAAACCTTTAATTTCTCTTTCATAAATGTTCATATTTTAGATTCAAAATTCATAAGTTATAATTAAACTTATAAAGATGTGTCCTTATGCCATTGTGTGGCCTAATAGCAGGGGCGAAGCCAGGGAGGGGCTGGCATGGGCCCCGGCCCCCCCTAAAATGTAAAATTACTGTTTAGACCCTTAAAAATTTTTAAAAATTTTAAATTAGTAAAGGTAAAATTGCATTTTGGCCCCCCCTAAAATTATAAAAATTCAATTTAATCCTTTAAAAATTATAAAGATATAAACTATAAAAAATTAAAATTTCATCCGGCCCCCCTAAAAAATTGTTCTGGCTTCGCCCCTGCCTAATAGTAATTATCAAATATATAATGCTTATTGGAATGTGGGTTATAACTTGGGCCAATGTAGATTGAAAGATGTTGAGCTTAGGGATGTAAATACACCTAGCGTTCGATGAACAGTTCGATTTTTATTTATTTATGTTTGTTTATTAAGTTAAATAAATAAATAAGAATAAAATTTTGAGACTCATTTATTAAACGAACTAAACACAAATAAAATTTATATAGCTCATTTATATTCATGAATAAGCTTGTTTATCGTTTCATTTGTATATATTAATATAATTATTAATATTTATATTTGACTATTTTATATTTTAAAAAATAATATATATTTGTTTATTATTCATGAAAATTGTTCGTGAACATTAAAAAAAGGAATATAAACACATAATTTTAAATAAATGAATACGACCAAAAATTTTAAAATTTTTAAATAATCCGTTCGATTAAGATTAGATGAATTGATCAGATTGATCGGATCAAGAACCAATAATTTAACTGATTCAACTATAATTCGATTCCAAAATAATTGAATCTAACCCAAGCCCCAAAAAAACCTAACCAAGCCCAAATAAATGAACGCTATAAGAACTTTAAAGTAGGGTTTCCATTCTTCGTCATTAGCGATCAGAGAGCTGAGAACTAAAGGAAACAAAGGCCTTCTTCTTAGCACTCCGCCGCTCCTTATCTCATCGCAATCATGGTGATTTTCTTCTGTTTCTAACATTGTGTTTGGTTTTCCAGAAAATTTGTTGCAAGAAAATGTCTTTAATACGATTGTTTTCTTTTTTCTAGATCATCCCAGAAAAGAACCGCAGGGAGATATCAAAGTACCTCTTTCAAGGTAACCCAAATAAAATCCCATCCCCAATTTCAATTTAACCCATTTTTTCATTTACATATTTGGATTCACAAATCTGGGTTTTATGTATTCTTATCAGAGGGTGTTTGCTACGCCAAAAAAGATTACAACTTGGCAAAACACCCAGAAATCGATGTTCCAAATCTACAAGTAATAAAGCTGATGCAAAGCTTCAAATCCAAGGAATACGTTCGTGAAACTTTTGCTTGGATGCATTATTACTGGTACCTTACCAACGATGGCATTGAATTTTTAAGGACTTACCTTAATCTCCCCTCTGAGATTGTTCCTGCTACTTTGAAGAAGCAAACTAGGCCCGGTGGTGGTCGTCCCATGGGTCCTTCTGATAGCCGCCCACGGTAATAGTTTTGGGGTTCCTTTTTTGCTCTTCGATATAAATGCAAATGAATCAGTGGCTTTGTTAATGTTTTTTGTTGGTTATGAATCAGTGGTCCGCCACGCTTTGGCGACGGTGAGAGGCGTTTCGGTGACAGGGATGGATACCGTGGAGGTCCACGAGGAGGCGGTGATTTCGGTGATAAGGGTGGTGCGCCTGCTGATTATCAGCCTTCATTCAGGGTAATGTTTTGCTTTGAACAATTATCCTTGATTGTGTCTTTGTTATGGTTATCGCATTTGAATGACAATGTTTGGATTGTGTATAAGGTTTTTGTTGTTTACAATAGTTGGATTGTGGAATCATTTGTTTGCTTTTTGATATTACCATGTTCTTTTAAACCCTGCTCGGTTCCGAATTTGATCAAAAACAAGTCTTGGAGTTGAGTTGTTGAATGAGTGTATGTCTAATATAAGCTTGTAATTGAGTGTCATGGGACTTTTTCATAAGAGAAGCTACTTCATTTTCACTTAGAACAATGCAGCTTCCAGACATGATTGCTTGAATGATGGTAAAAGTACCATGGAGGTCCTTGTATTAGGAGTTAGATTGCATTTTATCCTATCTACTAAAACAAGGAGCAAGTTAGTAATTTTATATTAGATTAAAGAGCAAACTGATTCTTTTTATTAAAACTTTCATTCATTCCTACTGTTAAAAACTAGTGTGGCTGACAAAATAATCAAATAGTTGCATATGACGTGCCATGTGTACCTCATTCTAACATACAGGGGCCTGTTTTTAATAGTAAAAATGGATTGAAATTTTAACAGAAGGATCAGCTCTTTAATATAATAGACAGTGACTAGTTTGCCCATTTTTCGAGTAAAAGAGGCAAAATGCAATCCGAACTCCTAGTACAAGAGCCTTTATGATACTTTTACCCTCAATGATCTTTCATTTACATGAAGAGGTGGCTGTACAATATTGGTGGTTATGCGTAGGCATCGACCGAATGAATTTGGTTATTCTTCTTAAAACTGATATAATTTCCAACTTGTGGATACACAGGGCCCTGGTTCAAGGCCTGCTTTTGGTCGTGGAGGCGGTGGTTATGGTGGTGCCGGTTCCGCAAGCGGTGCAGGTCTTCCATGAGTTTTGTCAATTTAGGTTGAATGGCACTTCCTAGTTCATTTTGGGGTGTGCTTTTTTGCACTCAAATGGTTGAGATTATCTATGTTCTTTTTTCCCCCTTGTTTTTGATGCTTTTGTTGCATTGATTTTCTTTGTTTCAATTAGACGGTAAATACCGAAGTTGTGCAGCTCAATTTCGGAAGAAACATTAATTATTATAATATGTAATGAAATCAGTATCTTTGGCATTTTATTTTGTGTGAATTTGGAGATGATAATAGAAAACAAACAAGAAATGCAGAAAATTCTTATTTTTATATACTTTTGTTTGAAGTTGTTCTTTCCTCAAGAAGTCAACTGAATTATTTTTGACAAACTAATCTTTGGGTAAAATTAAGTTGTTGGCAAAAGTATGCAATTTATATTGAAGGGATTAGTTAATTAATTTTGTTTAGTGTTTATAAATAAATACATATGAAGTATTTAAAATAGAGTTTGTATGAGATTAATTTATGTTAAAGTTAATAAATTTTAGATATGCAATTTTATAGTGGTTTATTGAAAATTAAAATGGAGTAATTAAAATTTAAAAGGGTCAACGCGTTGTTAGCCTCTTAAGTATTCGGTTTTTCTTATTAATAGGAATCTTTTTATTTTTCATGGTGTAATTTGAAGCAACCTTGAGATTGTTCAAGTTTTTTATAGATGGGTACAATAGAATGAGTTAAAGTCATAATGGAGCTAAGCTAAATGATCATACATTTGGTACTAATATTCTTGTGAGGTAATTGGGTGCATTTATTTGCATGCTTATTTTACTTAGTTTTGAGCCCTACAAGATAATATGTTGTTGAAGTTGAGTATTATAATATTCAGGAGAGTTTAACAGATCATGAAAATTGTAGGACGACGGTTAATTCGACATGTTTTTAAAGAAGATAATCGAGTTACTAATTGTTTGACTAAAGTAAGTTTACAGGTTTATGATAAAGTCTATGATAGTATACTAAAAATTCTAAATCAAAAATACTTTTGATCAATTTAATTTGATGTAATTTTTGTTTGTTTTTTTAAAAAAGAAAATTTTGTATGAAGATTTAAGATTTAAAGGTTGTTTCTGCTATATGGTTTCTTTAATTTGATGTAATTTTTTTTTTCTTTTCAAAAAGAAAATTTTGTTTCCGCTATATAATTTCCGACAAGTTTTTTTAAAAAAACTGAAAATGCACTCATTAAAGCTCTAATACCATACATAACATCTCAACATGGAACCACCCATGAAACCCTAAAACTAAAACCAGACACCCACCGGCACCCGACACTCAGCGACGAGCTTTGTAGGTATATGTACTATGTACTAATGAACAGATTTTTATAGTGTTTGCGTATTTATTAGCTGTTCAGTCGACCTCTTCCATCTTGCTTTCTTCATTGCCCTCTTCCTCCAAAGATGGCATATCGACATCATCAGCATCACCGGTGTCATCATCATCAATGCTTAAACCCAGCTTCAACATCCTATGAATCCTTCCTGCAAATGTATTGGGATCATCCAAGCTGAAACCTGAAGTCAAGAGAGCAGTTTCATATAGCAGCAACACTAAGTCCTTGACTGATTTGTCATTTTTGTCTACTTCGGCTCTTTTCCTTAGCTCCTCCATTATGCCATTGTCCGGGTTAATTTCCATTGTTTTCTTACTAGACATATAAGCACTCATGCTATTGTCCCTAAGAGCTTGAGCCTTCATGATCCTCTCCATGTTGGCAGTCCAACCATATTCACCAGTGACCAAACAACAAGGAGAGTCAACGATTCTGTCGGACACAACAACCTTCTCGACTTTGTCACCTAGAATTTCTTTGATCGTCTTGCAAAGGTTCTCAAACGATTTTTTCTTCTCCTCCTTTTTCTTCTTCTCGTCTTCGGACTCTTCGTCAAGTTTGAGTCCTTCCTTTGTAGCAGAGACCAGCTTTTTCCCATCGTATTCCTTCAATTGTCCAACAGCATATTCGTCGATAGCATCAACCATAAACAACACTTCATATCCTCTCTTCTTGAGTTTTTCAAGGAATGGTGAGTTCTCAACAGCTTTCTTGCTTTCACCAGTGATGTAATAGATATCCTTTTGGCCTTCCTTCATCCTAGTGACATAGTCTTTCAAGCTGGTCATCTCATCGCCGCTCTTCGTAGAATGAAACCGAAGCAAGTCAGCAAGTTTACTCCTGTTTTGGCTATCTTCATGAATACCAAGCTTGATGTTTTTAGAGAAAGCATCATAGAACTTGGCATAGTCCTCTTTGTTTTCAGCAATCTCAAAGAACATCTCAAGGCATTTCTTCACAAGATTCTTCCTAATCACTTTAAGAATCTTGTTCTGTTGCAACGTTTCACGAGAGATGTTCAATGGAAGATCATCAGAGTCCACAACACCTTTCACAAATGACAGATACTCAGGAATGAGTTCTTCACAGTTGTCCATGATAAACACCCTCCTAACATACAGCTTAATGTTGTTCAGCTTCTTCCTCGTGTCGAAAAGATCAAATGGGGCTCTCCTCGGAACAAACAGAATAGCTTTGAATTCGAGCTGTCCCTCGACAGAGAAGTGCTTCACCGCAAGGTGATCCTCCCAATCATTTGTGAGACTCTTGTAGAACGATGCATATTCCTCCTTTGTTATCTCCTCTGGTTTTCTTAACCAAATTGGTTTTTGCTTGTTAATGAGTTGCCACTCATGAGTCACCTCTTTAACCTTCTTCTTCTTTTTCTTGTCTTTGTCTTTGTCCTCGTCAATATCCTCCACATCACCTTCGTCCTCCTCCTTTGTCTCCTCATCTTCATCATCACTGACCTCCTTTTCAGTAGTTTTCTCAGTCCATAGGTAAATTGGATAGCTGATAAACTCGGAATGTTTCTTCACAAGATCTTTTATCCTCCTTTCCTCCAAGTACTCCAACTACATTATATGTAATACAAACAAAAATCAATACCAAGAACTATGTTTAAAAAGATTAAATTGTACCATAGAACTGACATGAAATTTCAACTCACCTGATCATCTTTAAGGAAGAGGGTGATCTTGGTACCTCTGCCAAGAGGTTCACCACTCACATCACGGGTAACAGTGAAAGACCCACCAGCTTGTGACTCCCATACGTATTGTTCATCATCATTGTGCTTTGTGGTGACAATCACCTTCTCTGCTACCAAGTAAGCCGAATAAAACCCTACTCCAAATTGACCAATCATGCTCACATCGGCTCCAGCTTGCAATGCCTCCATGAACTCCTTTGTTCCAGACCTCGCAATTGTTCCCAAATTATTCACCAACTCTGCACAAGAACATTTGAGTTGCTAGTCCAATTCGAATGGATAAAATAAAACAATGTTAACGAAAATTAATATATATATTGATACAGGTAGTTCAATAGAAATGATTGAACAAAATGTTAAATTATGTACCTGCTTTGGTCATGCCAATACCGCTATCAACAATGGAAAGAGTTTTGTTAGCTTTATCCGGGATGATTCTGATAAAGAGCTCAGGCTGAGCATCGAGCTTGCTTTTGTCTGTTAAGCTCTCAAATCTTATCTTATCCAATGCCTATGAAAAACCAAAACCAAAACTCTTCAGATTCTTATATCAAAAATTGAAATATAACAGACCAAAATCAGAATTCTCTATGTTAATTTTCACCGTAGCCAAGCAGACAATGGCCAGCAAAATACACACGAAACATAAAACTTGATGCTCACATATCATTAAAAATTTGTTTATGAAAATAAAATGAAATGAATGACGCGAGAAAACATGAGAAATTAAATCCCTAAGAAAAAATTATTTTCCTCTGATTTTTTTCTCGGCGAACAATTAGAAACATAAAACAATGGCAGTAAATAAATATATCTAGAGAAAAATAATGAAATAATATAAATCAAAACATCATGATTCTTAGATCAAATATATCGGTTTCTCCCTCACAGTAAAAACAAAAAAACTTAAAGAATGGAAAATAGTATATTAAAACCAGAAGTCTCACTGTTTTTTCTCGGTATCTAATGCAATAGCCAGAAAAAAAAATTACACAAACGTCGTCAACTTGCTGTTCAAACTTCATATATTTAAAAAGCCAAAGTACGAAAATAAAACGAAACATTAAAAAGCACAAATTCCTAATAAAAATTATTTTCCTCTCATATTTTTCTCAGCGAACAAACAGAAACATAAAACAAAGAAAGTAAAAGAAGAAAATAAACAAACGATATATATACTTACATCAGATGAGTTGCTGATGAGCTCACGAAGGAAGATCTCTTTGTTACTGTAAAAAGTATTGATGATCAAGCTGAGTAGTTGATTGATCTCCGCTTGGAAAGCGAAGGTCTCCGACTCTGCTCCTCCCATATGCACGTCCGCCATCACTTTCAGATCAAACGATCAGCGAAACGAAGAATTGAGATACCGAGCACACGATTGAAGATGCTGTCGCGATCTCACTAGAATATTACTACGATCGATTCTTGTTGTTTCTCAAAACTTGGCTTTGGATTCGTATGATAAACTGAGACTTTACAGAGAAGTGAAATTTATATAGGGAGAGAAGATAAGCTGGAAGGTTTTGGAATCGGTTTTTTGCGCGGGTTCTAGAATTCTCTTTCGTTTTCTAAACTTAAGTGTTTTCCCTGTTTTGCCCCTTTATTCATAACTGCAGCACTGTGGATCCAGAATCTTCTTTTGGTAAATTTACTAAATTGATCAAAACGGCGGCGTTTACCACGTGGCTCTCGCAACTATTACATTTAAATTTTATTTTTCTAGGGTGATATAAAATTATTTTTGTTGGGATACAAATTGATTGATCTATTATGTATAAAAATTAAACTACTCTAGAAGCTTCTTGAGGAGATTTTATTGTTTTATTATTAATATTCTCATTAAATCGTTTATTTTTATGAATAACACATTCTTCACAAAATTTAAATTCTATTTTTATCTCAATAATTATTTCTTTAGCACAAGTCATAACATTTCAAAATTCAGCTTCCCTATATTTTTCAAAAAATGAAAAAAAATATTTTAATGTTTTTTATAGTTATATCAGTTCGCATATATTTTTATTGTAAATTTTTGCAAACCGAGTTCATGGTAAATAATATTTCATATCAAATAGTCATGCTAAACAAAAACTAAAAAAAATTCAAGTTCTTATGTTGCTAACCATTCAACTTTACTTTTAACTTTAGGATCATCACTAGCTTCAACTAATTTCAATAAAACATTTCTTATTTGTGAAGCTTGAAATCTTATAACTTCGATACTTTCAATACGACTTTCTCAATATATTAGTGACAATGATTTAAGAGTTAGGCCCAATAATATGCGCATTAGTTATTTCTAAATCAATGATTTAATAATCTTTTTTTCTAAATCAATCCATAAACTCATTAGTAATATATTGATTACTTATTTCATATTTTTAAGCTTTATACTAATATTTCTCCAATCATGAGTACTTTCACTAGTTGGTTTACTTGGATTTTGGGTAAAACTAAATCAATTTCGTTGACTGACTGAATTTGATTAATCGGTCGGTTAATCGGATTAATTCAGTCAAGAGTTGGTTAATAATTTTTTGAAAGTTTGGTTAACGGTTAATTCGGTTCGAAATCGGTTAATTAACCGAAAATTTATATTTTTTATATACATTCTACATATATTAAATTAGGTTATCTTGGTTAGTTTTTTTTTATATGTTTTATACTTGTTTTAACAAAAAAACAAAAAAACATATAAATTTCAGTTAATTCAGTTAACCGATTGAATTAACCGAAAAATTTTAATTCGATTCGGTTAACGGTTAAGATTTAAAATGGTCGATTAATTTAATTAATGGTAGTTGAGATCGGTTAACCAATTAAATACCCCTAATCATAGGAATTGAATCATCTAATTCATCGACTTGTTTTTCTTCATAGTGAGCTTTCAGGACCAACATAAGTGTTTTTTTGTTAACTAATAACTCTTCTTCTACTTCAACTTCTTCCAAAATCTCATCATTATCTATATCGACATTATTAATACTTCCACATCTCTCTCTTTGAGTTTTGGATAACCATATTCATATCTTTTGATGTGATAAATCTCAAAATTATACATGAATTTTGATTTAATGTGCAATTATACCTATGAACTACGTGAAACTCTAATTGTGATTCAAATATATACTTAAAACTTTAATTTTGTTTTAATCATACACATTTAAAGAAAGAAAGAAATCAATTTATTTTTATATTGTATAAATATAATTATTTATGTATGCAATATATAAACATAAAATGATATTATATCAATAATTATATTAATAATTTACAGGAATTGGATCAAATTAAAATTTCATGTATAAAATTATACAAAATCAAAGTTCATGTATACATTTCTACGTTCATGTGTACTTTTGGAATTTATCCCATTTTTGGTTGACATCTTTTTAATTTTTTATATAAGATGCCTTCTCTCAATATATAATAAAAGATAATATAAACAATGATATTAATTATACAACAACAAAAAAAATCAAATAAAATTAATTATACAACAACAGAGAAAATCAAATAAACCAATAACGATTAATTATAAACTAATAATATAGCATGATTAAAGTCATAATTTTTTTATATTATTTTAATAATATAGAAAATATAAATAAATATACATAAATTTTATTCAACTTTAAATTAAAAAAAAATGTCCAAACTTCTATTTAATAGTTAATTATGACATATATATACATATGGGGATTTGGGTATATATTTTTTAGGGACCTAAAGTTTTACTTGTTTCATCTTTGAGAAAAGAATGGGATAAATTATCTAGTTGGTTATTTAATTTTAAAAGCCTTTTCATTTTGGTTACTTAAAAAAATCGTTGCAATTTCATCACTGTCATTAGACAATACTTTCATTTAAGTCATCCAAACGTTAAATCCTTATCGGTGTTATACACCAATAATTACCAACCTGAAACCCGGATAAGGTCCCACTAAATGGGTATGTGCGAGGTATACAACGAAAAGACAGTCAGGGGAGCTCGTGATATCAGCTTGCACGAGGTCTAGCAGGCGACCCACAACGGTACACATGTTCAACATGCTTAAGGCCTACCCGAATGTTCTCTTTAATGAGACACACAAAAGTACACACGCCAAATTATGTCCACATTTTTATTTTTGTCACTGAACTTCTAGGTCGATTTCGTTTTAATCACCCAAAAAAATCAATTCTAAAGTACTGATCTGGGTAACAAAAAAATCATTAAGGACTGAAATGAAAAAACAATAGAAACTAAAATAAAACATTAAAAATTTATCAAATTATACTTGTTACTTCTAAAAATTTGATAATATTTTAATAAACTATTTTAGTTTCTATATTTTTTTTATTCTAATCCTTCGTGCATTATTTTGGTAAAATCCATTTATCTTATAATTTATTAGGGATTTTTAATTAATAAAAAAAGTCAACAAAAGCTTAATTATAAATTAAGAAGCGTTAGTTGGCAATTAATGAAATGTATTGGACACTACTTCAAAAATAAAAAAAAAAGAAATGTACGGGACACATGGCACGCAACCGTACACGTGGCACAAGATCACTGGCATGATAAGGATAATAAAGAAATAAAAAAATCAGTCCCTCTCTACTAAAATAACTATTAGCCTTTTTTTTTATCAAAAAAAAAAAAAAAAAAAACTATTAGCCTTTTTTTTTCAAAATAAAAAAATTATTTATTTGAAAATCTTAAGAAAAGTCTTACTTTTTTCACGGATTTTCAAACAAAAACAAAAAATTTCAAAAAAACCCCACTCTTCTCTGAATCTCAGAAAGCCAGGAAACCAAGAAAAAAAGCTTAAAAACCCAACATTTGGCAACCAAACAGTAATTAGAAACACAACAATAGTAGCCGACAATGCTTCTTCTTCAGATATAACGCTGAAATAAAACAAACCCAGTTTTTGAAACAAAGAGTTGTTTTTTTTTTTTTCATTTGGTTTCAAGCTTAGTAGGTGGGTGAGGCTGAAAGAGGGGAAAAAGGGGTATATTGAAAAGGAAATGGCAAGTACAAAAGAGTCAAGTTCAGAGGGAAGTAACATCAAGGGTGTGCACACTCATGGAGGTCAATATGTTCAGTACAATGTATACGGCAACTTATTTGAGGTTTCCAGTAAGTACGTTCCTCCTCTTCGTCCAGTCGGTAGAGGTGCTTATGGCATTGTTTGGTAAGGTTTTTTTTTTTTCGAAAGTTATTTGTTTATGCTAGTTTTAATGTTTTCTCTTGAAATATTTGATGGGTTTCTGTTCTTTTTCTGGTTAATTGATCCTTTTGTTGAATCATAAAGAAGTTCTTTTTTTTTCCTTCCTGTTTTGGTTTTGTGGATAATATGTTTTGTGTAGTTATGGTTAAGTAAATATCTTTCTTCTTCATCTGCTGATTTTTAATGTTAGGGATGTTGGGTTTTTAGCTAAAATTAAGATTCTTTCATGGCAAGCTTAAAGTTTGTCCTTGATGTAGTTGCTAAAGTCACTGGCTAATGATTGTTCAATAGATGTCATGATTTGGGGGATTCCTTTATTATTATTATTAATGATTTTCTTTCTTTGATCTCAGTTGGCACATGATAGAATCAGTTTGATTTTATGAATAAATAGGTAGCATATCTAATCTTATAGCATAAATTAATTTATTTATGTTCATCATAGTTCTTGTTGTAAGTGTCTGTTATATGTAATTTGACTTTTTAGTGAGTGTGGTTTAAGCACAAGATTTTGAACTTATAGGTTTTGGGACGCTTCAAAGAGTATTCTGCCATGTTGTAGTTAGGAAAAAAAGAAGAGAAAACAATGAAATGATGTTTTGCTTATGCCTGGAAAGTATCTTATAGAACTTTCTTGTGTTTCCATATATGGCTCGTCATTTTGATACTTTGTTAGTGTGGCGGTGAATTATGTAAGTTCTATTTCTTTTGTCCTTTTCAGTGCTGCTGTTAATTCACAGACCCACGAGGAGGTTGCTATTAAGAAGATTGGCAATGCATTCGATAATAGGATAGATGCCAAAAGGACGTTGAGAGAAATTAAGCTTCTTTGTCACATGGACCACGAAAATGTAAGACAGGCTCTAATGTTGCCATCCCTTTCTTTAACATGTCCTTGGAGAATAGGCAATTAAGAAAGAGTATATCTTTTGTATTCCCACTTCCCTGCTCCCCCTTTAATAGAGCTCATAAGTACTTGGTTTCTATGACTCACTGTTTGCATTTCCTTTGCATTTCTTGCATTGTTTTCTCTGGCATTCTTTGATTTTTTGTTGACATTGTAGTACTTAGGAACACCATGTGCATTCTATTGATAATGTCTTAGCAACTAATGAGATGGCTATCTTTTTTCTTTTTTTTGGGTATTCTCCATGTCTATTTTACGCTCCATGTTCTCAATAATGTAATCTCCAAGGTTCGAACTTGCGTTCTCCCTTGGGAGTGCAATGTGCCTTAATACTGCACCTAACACTTGTTGGTAATGAGTTGGCTATCTAATGCAGCATGAAAGCTGTTTATTAGCTAGCGTTCATGTTGGTGTTCATGAATTATGGTGCATATATATGGATTGCTTGTTTGGAAATCAAAGGGAGGGATTGTGATTTGCAATTGGAGCTAACATGATTACACTGTTTATTCTTTTAGCATTTTAATAACAAATAACTTCTTAATTACATATAAAACAGGACATGTTCAATGGGAACTATATATCCTCTCTAATTGAGTGAATTGATCTGCACAAGTGAACATACTTACTGTGAGTCAGTTTATTCTTGTAGCAATCTGCTGTATATTTATCATGCCTGGAACTATTATCAATTCTCTTCCTGTAGGTTATTGCCATCAAGGACATCATTCGACCACCAAAAAAGGATGCCTTCAATGATGTTTACATTGTTTATGAATTGATGGACACCGATCTTCACCAGATAATTCGCTCTAATCAACCATTGACAGACGATCATTGTCAGGTTTGAATGAAACAGTTTTGGGGGGCATTTATGTTACTGATATATCTTTTCTTCTTTAATTACTTAACCAACTAGTTCTTTCTTGTAAAGGGTTCATCACATAGGGGGACTTGATTTAGTTTGCATGGAATTTTAAAAAAAAATTATTATCATTCTTCCACGAAAACCTTGATTGCTTTGAAATCAAATGGAGGAAACAACAATACTGCATGGCAGCTGTTGACTAGATATATGCAGAAACCTTAAAAAAGAAATAGAATCTGAATTTCTGCCCTGAAATTTCTTGCACTTATCTATTACTTGCAATTGAAATATTTCTGCATGTCTACTATATCTTGGTTTTGTTTGACAATGCATAAAGCATGACACTGATACTGAATGAAACCTCTGCAGTACTTTTTATATCAGTTGTTACGAGGGCTGAAGTATGTGCACTCTGCCAATGTTTTGCATCGTGACCTTAAGCCAAGCAATCTGCTGTTGAATGCAAATTGTGACCTTAAGATTGGAGACTTTGGATTGGCAAGAACTACATCTGAAACAGATTTCATGACAGAATATGTTGTCACTCGATGGTACCGAGCACCAGAGTTGCTTCTTAGTTGTTCAGAATACACTGCTGCCATTGATATTTGGTCTGTTGGTTGCATACTTGGTGAAATCATGACGAGAGAACCTCTATTTCCAGGCAAAGATTATGTTCATCAACTGAGACTCATCACAGAGGTAGTCAACTTCTGCCGACGTAATCTCACTCTGGCCTTACATGATCTATGATATTGCTTCAAGATGCAAAACAATGGCTGACGTGCTTTAAAATTTTGTTTTACATCCTTCTTTCTCCCTAAAAGTTATTTTGAGCATTTCATTTCTGGTTGCTGTTTCTCATCAGTGACTCATAGTCTCCCATCGAATATAAGTCTAGAGAGGCATTGTCTCTGCCCATGCATGACCCTGATGGTGTGAAAGTCTTCATAGGTTATATCATTGTGTATCTTCTTGCATATTTTTAGCAACCTCTCTGGCCTTCTTTTTAATGCTGTCATTTATTTAGTAAAATTCAGTTCGTTAATGTTCTTAACATTGTAATTCTTTTTAAAAAAAAGTTGATAGGTTCACCCGATGACGCTAGTCTTGGATTTCTCCGAAGTGATAATGCCCGTAGGTACGTCAGACAACTTCCACAGTGTAGGAAACAACAGTTTTCAGCTAGGTTCCCAAATATGTCAGCTGGTGCTGTTGATTTGCTAGAAAAAATGCTTGTATTTGACCCAGACCGACGAATTACAGGTACAAACCAAGAAATAGAGTTCTTTATGGTTCCCCCACTTTTCAACCTCTACATACTTATGATTATTTTCTTAAATCTATTATGCAGTTGATGAGGCACTTAGCCACCCATACTTGGCATCTCTTCATGATATCAACGACGAACCTGTTTGTGCCAGGCCTTTTATTTTCGATTTTGAGCAATTATCATGCAGTGAAGACCACATCAAAGAGCTTATTTGGAGGGAATCTGTAAAATTCAATCCAGATCCAATCCATTAAGAGAAATCAATCTCCCATGTAGAAATATACTGGGAAAGGCTTCTTTCCGCGGAATTCCCTATGTGACATTGTTCTTCATTGTTCATGGGAGTCCTTGTCAGTCGAGTCGAACCATAACTAAAGTACAAGGAGGATGATCTTTTAGGTTCTTATATTATCAAAGACAGACATAGAACTTCCTTCTTGATATATGTAATGGAAATTCAAGAGCTCAGTGCAAAGATAATGAATGTTGTATTGATCAATGGTTTTTTTTTTGGGTTGATTTTAGATACTTCTTTAACTCGAGCCATCCAGTAATCATTGTTTCTTACATAAATTATGTAATTTCATTTTACATAAAAGAAATTAATATCTTGACTTTATATTGTCACAAATTTTCTGTATAAACACATATAGACTTACACCATGGCACTTGTGAAGCTGTCCTCTGGGAAATTACAGGCATTATCTGGCCCTTGATCAGTCAGCAGATTGCAAGGCTGAGGTGTAACATTACTTGATACCCCAGCAATCTCAGTGCAATTCCATTGAATCTTCTTTGGCTTTTGTGTTAATCCGATGGTTGTATTGGATATACAAATCCCAGAAAATGGATGGCCTGGAATTCCCTCCAACCTAGCTGTCATGGTTACGTTCTCGGCAACGACGTCACGGAAATTGATATTTTGTATAACAGGGATTGCATTAGGATCATAATTGTTATCGGGGTGAGAACCGTAGTTCCCTGCCATCCAGAACACCATTTTCATGGTTTTCATAGTCATCCTTCTTACATATATGTCCTTGACATAGTTTCCTCTTCCTACAGCGGTTTTGATCCTAACAGCCGACTCGGAATTAATGCCTGTTATGTCTTCGGCCCTAACATCCTCAATTCCGCCAGACATCTCACTGCCTAGTGCAATCACTGCACTGAATGGAGAAATGCATGTGAGCCGTCTGATCACTAGCTGCTTCGTTGGCATACCAAACTTGATACCGTACTCATCCCAGCCACTCTTAACAGCTACACAATCGTCTCCAGAAACAATGTAGCAGTCCTCGATCCGGGTATTCGTGCAAGAATCTGAAGAAAAACAAGAACCCTTTTAACACCAATGAAGAAGCTTCAAATGCGTATAGCCCAATTCAATGTCCGGTTTCTAACCTGGGTTGATCCCATCGGTGTTTGGAGAAGTTACTGGTGCGAGGATCGTTAATCCTTGAACGACAACATTGCTGCATTTTAATCACAAGCAATGTTAGAACACGATATAAACACATCAGCATACCGAGGAACATGAAACCGTAAACTAGCAAACAAAAGGGGGCAAATAAACCTGCTATAAACAGGATGAACATTCCAGGAAGGAGAATTCATCAATGTGAGATTAGAGATTTGGACTTTATTTGAATACATGATCTCAATAAGGTAAGGCCTGGTGTATTTCAACTCTCCCTTATGGAATTTGTTCCACCAGGTAACACCCTGACCATCAATAGTGCCATTATCACCTGCAACATACAGTCCATATTATATTACTGGGATGAAACTATAATGTTGTTATAGATGATTACGGTTCTCGGTACCTGTTATCACGACATCAGTGAGGTTGGTTCCGAAAATAAGACTGATATATCTTCCACCATCGGCATCCCTTCCTCGACCGTAGGATGGTAAAGGATCAATGACAGCCCATTCACTCTCATCCTGGCATAAGTTTAGGGTAGCACTTCAACATATATATATATATATATGTGTGTGTGTGTGTGTGTGTATATGTATATATAAAATGTTTATTGACATGGGGAGTTTGTAACCTGCGAAGCAAGAAGAGTAGCATCCTTGTGGATATGCAAAGTGAAATGGCTAGTAAGGTTAAAACTACCAGTTAGCCATTTTCCTGGTGGAACAAAGAGTAAAGACCCACCATCTGATGCATATTGGCTGAGGTTAAAAATGGCAGCTTGAAAAGCCTTTGTATTTGATGTTACTCCATCACCAACACCTCCAAAGTCTGTCAACGAAGCACTGTACTTTCTGCTTTCAACACCATTTATGTTAATCAAAACCAGAACTATTCCAAGCAAAAGTATGGTATCAAGAACCTGCAGATTAAAGCAAAGGAAAATTTTCAGAAGGATAGAGAAATGTAAGGACTACAATGGAAAGAGTTTTATTTTGGTTACCTGGTTTCTTCTTTGGATTGTCCACATCTCCACTAAACCATAAAAAGAATATTGCCTTTTTGTTTATGGCAGAGGGGTGCTAGGAGTTTAAATAGAGATCGAGGTTTAAAGCATTAAGGAACCTTCAACAAATTACAATTCAGATCCCCCCAAATAGTTTGAAGTTTCACATAGCCCCTTCCACAAATTTCACTTTTCCTTTAATACATGGGGTATGGTTAGTTTTTCTTTAGAGAATTCAAACATGTGATGATTTCATTTCCTTTATAAACACCCTTTGACAATGTTTCTTCAAAAGAATCGGACCGGTGTTCGAACTGCTCAAATCATCGGGGGATAAGAGAATACGGATTCAAACACTGAAATTAATATGGTTAGAAAAAATAACCACAAACCCTGTCTTTATAAATAGTAAAACCATGTCAGTAACTTCAATGGCATTGCCAATGCCAACCCGTGAATATTTCCTTATCTCATGTCGTACCTTTTTTCCTCACGGACCAAGCTTAACAACTCGTCGTCATCATCATTCAATAATTCAAGGAAACAAAGTTCCTTTTTCATGGAAATTTTTATATATATATACTGGGATTCCATTAAAGTTATTAAAAATTCTTATGGGATTATTTTTCACCTTTATTGCCTGTATGGAGACATTACTCAATATAAGACAAAAACTCCCATCATTTTAATTTTTTTTTAATAAGAGAAAAAACATGAACCATAAGCATCAGTCACGAGAACTGAACTTTTTAGCTAAGCAACAAGACAAGTTGGAATTCAAAATTCATGTATTTGTGTTGGTTGGTTGCTAAGTGATGACCCCCTTTTTGTTTTGTGGGTGTGGGGACTCATTGTGCAAAAACTGGAATTATCCATTGATGACCATTTTGTGATAACTTACAAGGTATTGATATACAGGCATTTCACTCCAAGATATATGTATGTACTTTGTTTTCTTGGCGTTTACACCAAGTAAAGCTGCTTAGACCAAACATTGAATGGAAACTGTCTTGCTAATTAAGAAGCTAAATTCTTTTCCCTTTGTGTTGATTTACGTACGTAGTGTTTAGGAAAAGATTGGTTAAACTGCTTGACAGATCCCCGTACTATAGATTGAAGAACAAATTAATTCGTATACATTTAATTTTGAACCAAAGGGATAAAGTTTCAAATAGTAATAAATTTTAATGCTTAAAATGCTGACTTTATCTTGTGAGGTGGAAAAAAGTTAAATATTTTAAAACATGATAATGGTTAAGTTGTTTATTCTCTTTTTGTTCGCACACACATGACGAGTCAATAGGTAAATACTAGGAGTCAAATTTGTACCTTTTACTCAAAAATGGGTAAACTAGTCCCAATACATCGTATCAAAGAGTAAATTAGTCTTTTCTGTTAAAAATTGCATCCATTTTTACTATTAAAAACAATATAACTGATGAAATAACTATATAGTTACATATGGTGTGCCACGTATACCTCATGCTAACATATAATGACTAGTTTTTAACAGTAGAAATAGATGAGATTTTCAATAGAAGGATCAATTTGCTCTTTTATCTAATGTACAAGGACTGATTTTCCCAATTTTTGAGTAAATGGGGCAAAATGTAATCCCACTCCTAATACAAAGGCCTCTACAGTACTTTTACCCAAGTCAATATCTTTTAAGGTTCCTTGCTACAGTTTTACCTATTTGTTCCCAAGCCTAGAGTATAGGGACGTGACACTGAATTTAACCAAAAAGGTTTAACCAAATATTCGACCTAAAAATCATACCTTTATTAGGCCTAAAAATTTAGCCCATAATGGTAGAGGTGATTCTTCGCAATTATTAGGTCCAATATAACGATCTTTTTTAAAGGTGGGCCTAATATAACGATTTCTTCAACATTAATATCTATATTTACTATATTTAAGTTTCTGACTGAATTAATGTCATCTTCAATAGGGTCAATTTCGATTAGGAAAATTATAAAAATGTGGAAAAGTGTAAAAGAGAACTTATGGAAATTAAGGTTGAAAAGCGTTGAAATTTGATTGGATGATGGAATAAATGGACTAAATTAAAAAAAAAAAAGTGTAGAATTTTCTACACAATTGGAAGGTTGAACAACATCATTTTTCTTGAGTTTTCCCTTAAAATAATAGCTTAAAACAATAACTTAATTTCATATCCTAGAGTGCTATGGAAATATTTTCAATCCTGGAAACAACTTGAATGAAGATGAGACTGAAGAGAAAGCTTGGGACAGTGAAGAGAAATGTTAATTTCAAGTGAAGAAATAGGTATACTTAATTGAATTCAAAGTTAGTTTATTTTAATTTGAATATTTGAGTATTTAAATTTTAATATGAAATAATTAAATCAGATATTATTAAATTATTGAATATTTGATCGTTGTGAATCAGAGCTTTAAAATTTATAAAAAGAATGATCGAACCTGGAAACTAACTCTGGCAACGATTGAGGCAAGTGCACCTATCGAACAGTAGTATAGCTTAGGCAAGACCGGATTATCGAACCCAAAGGAACTAAAAGTACTAATACTAACTTTCTTTCTATTATTTAGCCTAAAATAAGTGAAGTTGTTTATTAAACTAAATTAATTAACTACTAAACTAAAGACTCTAAGACAAAGAAGAATGAATTTGAAAAATAACTTGGGAAAAACTCAGTTGATTTAGGAGATACCCTAGGAAGAATCCACCTAGACTTCACTTGTTATCTAACACTGAACCATACGATTTATTCACTTAGTTTGATCCGTAAGACTCCCTAACGTATATTAAACCCTCTCTCGAGGCGAATAACGTCTAACCCTAGGTTAATTAGTGAAACTCTCGTTCTCTTATAATAACCCCTAGAATAGCGATGAAAATCGATCTATGGATTCCCATATTAGGTTTCACCCTAATCCGGCAAAATCTCGTTACCTATCTCTAGGCGTGCGATCAACTCCGCTTAATTATGTTGGATCTACTCTTGGCGGTGGTCTATTCCTCCTCCACCTAAGCACATTAAATTTGGATTAAGCTCACATAATTAAGAACAAACTAAGTATTTATCATATAATTGAGAAAACAATAACAAGATTCATCATAGGTTTCATCCCTTCTGTAACCGAAGGGTTTAGTTCATAACAATAAAGGAAAACATCTCAAGAGAAAAGATAAAACAAAACATAAGAAATCCCTAAACCCCTGAAGGAATTGAAGGAGAGATCCTCCGTCTTGAGTATAACTCGCTTCTTGAGATGGATCAACTGGCTATCCCCGAGTGAATCCCCACAAATCCGCCTTCTGCTGGCTAGCACGGCGCCCCTAGACGATGGCTTTGGGCTCCTCTCGACAGAGGGTTTCAGTCCAACTCCTCGATTAAGTTGCCCCCTAGGGTGTTTATATAGGCTTTGAGATGTGTTACTTGTCCTCCAAGTATCCTAATTTGAGTGCAATTCCTAATTGGGGGTTTAATTAGACTTTGGAGTGTGTTTCTTTGCCTCCAAGCATCCAAATCCGAGTGAAATTGCTCTTTCCAATGCCCAGCAGGGACACGGCCATGGCACACGCCCGTGTGAATCGTGGCCAGGCCGTGCTCGGGCTTCTTTAATGAGGCACGGCCGTGTGAATCGAGGGAAGACCGTGTTCTAGATGATCAGTGAGGCACGACCGTGTGATCTTTGGTCCAGGCCGTGTCGATTTCATGCTTTGGCCCATTTGTCCCGTTTTAAGCCCGTTTTGCGTTCTTTTCATCCCCTGGTGCTTTCCTGAGTATAGAACATGAAAAGAAAGGATTAAGAGCACCTTTTTACATAAATCAAGGGATAAATCATCCAAAAGCGTACTAAATGTGGGATTAAAATATGTTACTATTTCGGTTTATCAAATACCCCCACACTTAAGCTTTTGCTTGTCCTCAAGCAAAATTCTCAACTTACAATTAAAACGAACTTCCTATAATTCATAATAGTCATTGATAGTGTTTCATCATAATTCATAGATAATTTATACATGGATAATTCACTTCAAAGAGTCCTAAGGATTCAAACAATCTAAGTCATAGATTTGTAGCTCGAAAATATAAGCGTCTCCCCTTATCTAAATAATTACCTTTAATTCAAAACCGACAAGGATTGACATCCTCACTAGAGATTCACTCACATCACTCAAAGTGTTTAAGGTTCAGGAAAAAGCGCTCAAAAGTCGAACATGAAAAGTTAATCCCATAGGCTTGCCTGAAAATCAAATCTCCACCACTATAATATGAGATGATGCACAAATCAAAAGGTCTTTAATTAGGGTTGTAACGGGGCTAGGGTTAAGGTGTGGATAGAGGCTGAATTAGAAGGTTAGAATCGAGATTGAATTGATAAAATACCTAACTAGAAACAATAAACTGAATAATTACATAATGGATTGAAACTTTAAACTAATAATACGAGCTTCTTCTTCAATATTTGGAATTCAAACGTATAAGCTCACTTAATAACAAAACTAGTAATGAATAATGAATATACTTTTGATTGATTTTTTTAAGCACACATAATCAAATATACATAACAAAGGATAAATTATCAAATAAAAACATAGTTAGGTTATTAATCAAATCAAATCTCGATATAAGGGTCATCAAAAGGAATGGTGATAACAAAAACAAAGGGTTTCTGGGTTAATATTAGCTGTTAAGTCAATAAAAAGGGTTGTTAGGATCAAAGGGGTTCACTAGGGGTTAATTGTGAAGGTAGGCTTTTAATGGAGTTAGTGGGTTAAAACCTAGGTGCCTTTATCATCTCTGTATATCAAATCATAGGTGTGGTCTCGATATGTATAAACGAGGTAAGTTCTAGAATAACAAATCAATGTTGACATACTCATAATCAATAAAGTGAGCATGAAAAAGAATATATGCTCTATAAGGCTCAAAATCTCACAAAAATTATGGGTATTTTTGACATCAACCTCGTAAATTTCAAACTTCAAAGTAATATTTAAACTCAGTTCGACAACCTAGAAAATTTTTAATTTCTGAAAAATAGACTTATCATGCTTGATTCTCTAGTATTCTTAGAATTTAATTATCAATGCACAATTATCAATGACTTAATCTAAAACATATCAATGAAAATCATAAGTCATTAGAAATTTCATCCTAATTAGTAATATGACGAATTTACTTAAAAACAAGACTAAATTCGGGAATTTGAGAATAATGCAAAAAGTTTGGCACCTAATTTCAGGAATTTGAGAATAATGAGAAAAAAATTAGGCACCTTTTTAGGTTGTTCACCCCCCACACTTAAGATGTACATTGCCCTCAATGTACAAAGATATATATATATATATATATAGACAATTAAGTATAAATTCAAAAGATATGGAGAGAAGTGAAACTTCCTGAATTTTGGATGAAGTTAATGAAAAGAACCCGGATAGGATTGGAGGTGAACGTAGGGAAGCGCCTCGAACCATTTGAACTTGAATCCTCAAAGTAGCCGGTCTGATTCTATTGTATCCTAATCTAAATCTAAGTGGTATGAATAATAAGAAGAAAATAATAAAGAAAATAAAAGAAAATTAAAAGAAATAAAAATAAAAATAAAAATAAAAATAAAAATAAAAGTAAATAATGGAAAATGAAAAAAAAGAAAAACAACTGGAAAAGAAAAAGGAAGAAGGGGGTTAAATAAGAATTATGGATCTGGTGGTTGCCCCCGCCCTTGTACCTTCCTGTGGTGGCCACATGGCCACGGCCACTGCTGTGTGTAAGGTAAGTGTGTGTCCGGGAAATCTGCACTTTGGTTAGTTTATAGTTAGGTGCTAAAAAGGGAAAATAAAAGTAAAAGAAGAAAAAAAAATGTAAAATTTAATGGGGTTAGTGCTCGGGTTGCCTCCCGAGAAGCGCTCGTTTATAGTCTTAAGCTAGACTTTACCTCTCATTCGTGTGGTCGAGGTGGTTTGAGGAGGTGAAAGTCCTTTCTCATACGATCAATTCGGTTGTGGATATAAAGTTTAAGTCGAGTAATGTTTACCTCAAAAGTGTTGAATTTAGGATTGCTTACCTCGACTGTGCCGTATAAGAAGACATTAATTACCTCAAAAGTAATTTCTTAGTTTGTCTTGAGGTCTGAATTGGTGATTCGAGGGTCTTCCTTATTCAACAATACCTGGTCCCCTATTTTGAAGTGATTTGTTGTTCCTATCAGCTCGTCTGGGGTTTCCTTCGGTTTCACTTCGTGTATTCCTAGTTTCTCTTTAAAGTGTGTTTTCCATTCGTCTAGCTCATCGAACTGAATCCCCCGATCTTCATGAACTACTTCCTTGTTGGCTTGAGGTTTAGGATCGGTTTCAGTTGTATTCTTTGGTGGTGCTTCCTGAAAATAGGGGTTAACCGAATGATTATCATTAGAATTTACGTTCTCACCTTGATTATTCGATGTTCTAGCCGAGTCGAGAGCATTGATGGTGATTGTCTCATTCCCTACACAAAGTATGAGTTCTCCTGCATCAACATCAGTTTTAGTCCTGGCAGCTTGCTAAAAGGGTCTTCCTAAAATTAGGGGATCGAATTATCCTCATCCATGTCTAAGACAACAAAGTCTCTTCGGAAAACGAATCATCGATTTTTACAAGAACATCTTCGATAATACCCCTAGGAATTCTAATAGTTTTATCAGCTAATTGAATGCTCATCCTAGTTTGTTTGGGTTTCCTATACCTAATTGTTTAAACAATTTATAAGGCATGACATTTATGCTTGCCCCCTAAATCAACTAACGCATTATCAACGCTTAGTATACCAATTAAACATAGAATTGTAAAACTCCCGGATCTTTTAGCTTTTGTGGTAGTCTATTTTGGAGAATTGCTGAGCACTTTGCGTTAAGTTCCACATGTGACGACTCGCCTAACTTCCGCTTGTTTGTCGAAAGCTCTTTTAAAATTTCCTAGAATCGCATCTGCGAAAGAGCTTCAAGTAATGGTAAGTTAATATGTAATTTCTTTAACAGATTTAAGAAACTTACCGAACTGCGTTTCTTCGTGTCTTCTCTTCTTAATGCCTCAAGGTAAGGTACGCGAGGTTGGTACTCCTTGATTACCGATTTTGGCTTGTCTTGTGTTACCTCAACTTTACCTTTTTCTACCTCGTTTCCTTGTGTTGGACTGGGTTCGTCTACTTCTTCGCTTTCTTGAGCTATTATGGCTTGGATTTGCTCATTTGGATTAATTTCAGTATTACTCGGTAGACGCCCTTGCGGTCGTTCGGAAAATAGTTTCGCAATTTGTCCGACTGACTGGGTAATTTCCCCGATTGCCTTTGTAAGTCCTCCGACTTGGTTCTCGATCATTTTGATCGATGTTTGTTGAGTGTCGAGTGTTACCTCAGTTTTTTGGAGATGGGCTTCTGTGGATGCTATGAATTTGTTCAGCGTCTCTTCAAGATTCGGCTTCTTTTCCTGTGGATAGGGCTGATTTTGGAGATTTTGAGGAAGTTGTTGTCTTTGATTTCCTTGATTTCCTTGACCTTCCCAAAAAAAATTTGGGTGGTTCCTCCAACCTGGATTATAATTATTACTATATGGGTTATTATTAGATCTGAAATTGTTACCTATATAGTTCATCTGTTCGCTTTCTGTGCCTGGTTGGTAGGGTGGGTACTCAGGATTCGCCACAGTTCCACTTGCGTCGCACTGCATGACTGGATGTACCTGCGAAGAACACAAACTATCAAGCTTTTTATTCATCAACTCTACCTGGTTTGACAGCATGGTTACTGCGTCGAGGTTGTAAACTATGGCTGTTTTTGTTGGCCTTGTTCTTGTAACTTGCCACTGATAGTTATTCAGCGACATCTCTTCAATAAACTCGTAGGCTGCTTTAGGAGTTCTATTATTCAAGGTTCCACCGGTGGCTGAATCAATTAGTTGTCTCGTTGAGGGGTTTACACCATTATAGAAAGTCTGGACTTGGAGCCACAAAGGTAAACCATGGTACGGACACCTTCTCAAGAGATCCTTATATCTCTCCCATGCATCGTATAATTTCTCTAAATCCATTTGCACAAAAGAAGATATATCATTACGTAAATTGGCCATTTTGGCCGGTGGGAAATATTTTAATAAAAAATTTTCGGTCATTTGTTCCCATGTAGTGATTGACCCTTGTGGTAACGAGTTTAACCACTATTTAGTTTTATTCTTTAATGAAAAGGGAAATAACCGAAGTCGTATGGCATCATCAGAAACGCCATTTATTTTGAAGGTATCACAGAACTCTAAAAAACTAGCTATATGAGTATTTGGATCTTCGTCCTCCAAACCATCAAATTGAACAAACTGTTGAATCATTTGTATAGTGTTAGGCTTTAATTCGAACTTATTAGCAGCTATAGCAGGCCTAACAATACTTGATTCGGCTCCTGTTAAATGAGGTTTAGCATAATCAAACATAGTACGTGGAGCATTATTTTCTGCCACATCTTGTGGTGGAAGATTATTTTCGTCCATCCCTTCAGTAGGATTGGATCTGTCTTCTCACTCTTCTTCTTGGTAATTTAGGGCTCGCCTAATTTCTCTGCGATTTCTCTGAGCGGTAGCTTCAATATCACTGTCGTATTCTAACGGTCCTCTCGGGTTCCTTCTAGTCATACACTAGAGGTACCTGCTAGGAAAAGAAAGAAAGAGAATTTTGCAAAATTAAAATTAAAACTAAAAATAAAAATAAATTGCAAAAAATAAAATTAATGGCTAAAGTAATAAAAATAGAGCTTTCTTAATATTTTAGTTCCCCGTCAACGGCGCCAAAAACTTGATCGCTGTGAACCAGAGCTTTAAAATTTATAAAAAGAATGATCGAACCTGGAAACTAACTCTGACAACGATTGAGGCAAGTGCACCTATCGAACAGTAGTATAGCTTAGGCAAGACCGGATTATCGAACCCAAAGGAACTAAAAGTACTAATACTAACTTTCTTTCTATTATTTAGCCTAAAATAAGTGAAGTTGTTTATTAAACTAAATTAATTAACTACTAAACTAAAGACTCTAAGACAACGAATAATGAATTTGGAAAATAACTTGGGAAAAACTCAGTTGATTTAGGAGATACCCTAGGAAGAATCCACCTAGACTTCACTTGTTATCTAACATTGAACCATACGATTTATTCACTTAGTTTGATCCGTAAGACTCCCTAACGTATATTAAACCCTCTCTCGAGGCGAATAACGTCTAACCCTAGGTTAATTAGTGGAACTCTCATTCTCTTATAATAACCCCCTAGAATAGCAGTAAATCGATATATGGATTCCCATATTAGGTTTCACCCTAATTCGGCAAAATCTCGTTACCCTATCTCTAGGCGTGCGATCAACTCCGCTTAATTATGTTGGATCTACTCTTGGCGGGGGTCTATTCCTCCTCCACCTAAGCACATTAAATTTGGATTAAGCTCACATAATTAAGAACAAACTAAGTATTTATCATATAATTCAGAAAACAATAACAAGATTCATCATAGGTTTCATCCCCTTCGGGTATCTGAAGGGTTTAGTTCATAACAATAAAGGAAAACATCTCAAGAGAAAAGATAAAACAAAACATAAGAAATCCCTAAAATCTCCTGAAGGAATTGAAGGAGAGATCCTTCGTCTTGAGTATAACTCTGGCTTCTTGAGATGGACCAACTGGCTATCCCTGAGTGAATCCCCACAAATCTTTCTTCTGCCTAGCACGGCGCCCACTAGACGATGGCTTTGGGCTCCCCTCGACAGGAGGGTTTCATCCAACTCCCGATTAAGTTGCCCCCTAGGGTGTTTATATAGGCTTTGAGATGTGTTACTTGGCCTCCAAGTATCCTAATTTGAGTGTAATTCCTAATTGGGGGTTTAATTAGACTTTGGAGGGTGTTTCTTTGCCTCCAAGCATCCAAATCCGAGTGAAATTGCTCTTTCCAGCGACAGGGACACGGCCATGGCACACGCCCATGTGAATCGTGGCCAGGCCGTGCTCAGACTTCTTTAATGAGGCACAGCCGTGTGAATCGACGAAAGACCGTGTTCTAGATGATCAGTGAGGCACGGCCGTGTGATCTTTGGTCCAGGCCGTGTCGATTTCATGCTTTGGCCCATTTGTCCCGTTTTAAGCTCGTTTTGCGTTCTTTTCATCCCCTGGTGCTTTCCTGAGTATAGAACATGAAATGAAAGGATTAAGAGCACCTTTTTACATAAATAAAGGGATAAATCATCCAAAAGCGTACTAAATGTGGGATTAAAATATGTTACTATTTCGGTTTATCAATATTCATATTGAATTTAGTAGTGAATATGCAATTAAAGGTATGTTAGTAATGCAAGAAATGATAAAATATAATTTAGTGACTAGTGAATTTTTTATAAAATTAAGGATTAAATTATAAAGAGTGAAAATTAATAAGTGAATAGGCGTAGAATAGTGAAATTACTATAGAGAGGACTAAATTGTAAGTATGTGATATGTTAGTGTTTATGTGAATAAATGTATGAAGTGAGGATGTAGTGCATGTGGTTATGTAATTCAAAATGAATAAGTAATGTGATATATGTGATATGTCAGGTTTGTTGTATGAACGTGAATATTTGAATGTGTGAAATGAAAATATCATGGATATGCTTATATGAATTAAAATGAACGAATAAAGTGTTATGTGAATAAATGCCTCAGTGAGCTCAGAGGACATATGATATGTGATAATGAAATGATTTTGGAGTTGAGAGGGGCTGGGGGTTCGAATGAGAATCGAGTTGGTACTGCGGAGGTTGGGAGGAGATTAGGAGAGGAGAAATAGGTTATATAATGTGTTTAATGGAATTTTGTATATTTTCTAGAGTTCTATGTTGGGAGTTCTGTTTTGGTCTGGAGCTCTGGAATTTATCAAAATACCACATGTTATGATTGATTAAAGCTCCTCTAAGACTCACTAGGGGTTAGAGGTGTTCAAATTTCGGTTAAAACCAAATTAACCGACCGAATCGAACTAAATCGGTTAATTTGTCGGTTAACCGATCTAATTCGGTTGGATTTCAGTTAATGATTTTTTGAAATTTCGGTTATCAGGTAATTCAGTTCCGATAAACCATAATTTATACATATTTTAACCCCATGCTTAGCTTATTTTTGGATGAGTTTTCATTAGATTTGATGGATTCGATGCTCCTAATCCTTTAATTTCATGTTTTACACTCAGGAGAGCTTAGGGAGTCGAAAAGAACGAGAAACAGCCCGAAAAGGGACAAAATGGGCCTACCTAGGAATTCACCACGGCTTGGGCCATTGGACACGGCCGTGTGTTACGAGCAGGATCAACCACGGCTTGGACTATCTTCCACGGGAAGACCACACGGCCGTGTGTGGTGAGCAGGAGTGAGCACGACCTAGGGCTATCGAGCACGAGCGTGTCCCTGCCGTACCTAAGTGTAATTCTATCCGGAAAAGGTTACTTGTGAGCAAAGAAAGAAGTTCCAAAGCTTATATAAACACCCTAGGGGGTGACCTAAAGGGGACGCTGAATAGAACGCAGAAAATACTCGAAGACAGCCGTCGGAAGTAGCTCGGAGGAAGGATCTCCATCAAGACTGAAGATCTCCCATCAAGTTCTTTAGAAGTTTTTGGGTTTTCTTATGTTTTGTAGTTTTCCTTATTCTATGATGTTTCCTTCTATCAGTATGAACTAAATCCCTTAGATACCTAAGGGGATGAAACCTAAGACGGATCTTATTATTATTTGATTTATAAGATAAATAATTGTTCTTATTCTTAATTGTGAGTTCTTATTCTTGTTTGATAATTCAGGTTATTGATTCAAGTTCGAATGTGCTTATTCAGTGGAGCAAAAGTCCCTGTTTAAGACTAGATCAACACAATTAAGCGGAGTTGATTGCAACCCTAGACATAGGGCGACGAAAATCTGCCGGATTAGAGTCAAATCTAATAAGGGAATCCATAGATTGAGTTAATGCGACAATATGGGTTTTAATTAGAAAGAGATTTCAATTAATCAACCTAGAGTCAGTTGTTTTTAGTCTCGAGAGAGATATTAACATAAATCAGGGATTTCTATGGATTAAGACAAGTGAATAAATCATATGAATCAAAAGTAATAAGTGAAGTCTAGGTGGATTCTTCCTTAGGTATTGTCTATCTCATAAAGTTGTCTAAAAGTATTTTCCTAATTCATTCGTTGTCGTGTTTTTAATTAGTTTTAGTTTAAAAATAATTCACTTCAATTTTTAGGCTAGATAATAAGAAGATAGTAATTACTAGTACTCTTGGTCCTTGTGGATACGATATTATCGGTCTTACCATAACTATACTATTAAACGATAGGTGCACTTGCCTTTATTGTTGTCATAGTTAGTTTTAGACACATCAAGTTTTTGGCGCTGTTGCCGGGGACTAAGATATTAGGAACGCTAAATTTTTATTACTTTAGCCATTATTTTATTTTATTGCAATTTAATTTCTTTTCTACTTTTCTAATTTTTCTTTCTTTGCTTCTGGCAGGAACTTTTAGTTTATGACTAGAAGGAACCCGTCGAGACCATTACTTTTGTGATGATATAGAAGGTACAGCTCGTAAAAACCGAAGAGAAATAAGGCGAAGTCTACAATACATAGAAGAAGAGCAAGAAGACAAAACTAATACTACAGAAGAGATGGCTGATAATAATCCACTACCTCCTGTGGTTGCCGCAAACTCGGTGAATCAAAATCCTGCTCCTCGTACTATGTATGATTATACTAAACCTAATTTAATAAGAACTGAATCAAGTATTGTTAGACCTGCTATTGTTGCAAATAATTTTGAACTAAAACCTAACACTATATAGATGATTCAGCAATTTGTTCAGTTTGATGGTTTGCAGAATGATGATCCAAACAATCACTTGGCAAATTTTCTGGAGTTTTGCGACACTTTCAAAATTAATGGCGTTTCTGATGATGCCATTCACCTTCGGTTGTTTCCCTTTTCGTTGAGGAACAAAGCTAAACAGTGGTTGAACTCGTTACTACGAGGATTAATCACTACATGGGACCAAATGACCAAAAATTTTTTACTTAAATATTTTCCGCCGGCTAAAACGGCTAAGTTGAGGAATGGTATCTCTTCTTTTGTGTAGATGGATTTAGAGACACTTTACGATGCATGGGAGAGATACAAGGATTTACTAAGAAGGTTCCCTCACCATGGGTTACCTTTGTGGCTCTGAGTTCAAACCTTTTACAACGGTGTGAACCCTCAACTAGGCGATTGATTGACTCGGCCACCGGTGGAACCCTAAATAACAAGTCCCCAGGCGACTTATGAGTTTATAGAGGAGATGACACTGAATAACTATCAGTGGCAAGTTATGAGGACAAAGCCAACAAAAGTCGTCAGTGTTTTCAACCTCGACGCAGTAACCATGCTATCATACCAGGTAGAACTGTTAAATAAAAAGATTGATGGTTTGTGTGGTTTTTCGCAGGTACATCCTGTGATGCAGTGCGATACAAATGGAGGAGGGACGAACAATACAGAATACCCACCCTACAACCCTGGCATAGAAAGCGAACAGATGAACTATATGGGTAATAATTCTAGACCTCAAAATAACCCTTATAGTAACACTTACAATCCAGGTTGGAGAAACCATCCAAATTTCTCATGGGGTGGCCAAGGAAATCAGAGACAACAACCCCCTCCAGGCATTCAACAGTAACCCTACCCACAAGAGAAAAAAGCCGAACCTTGAGGAGATGCTAACAAAATTTATCGCGGTGTCAGAAACCCGTTTCCGAAACACCGAAACAACACTCAAAAATCAGCAAGCATCGATTCAAGGGCTCGAGAACCAAATAGGTCACTTGCTGGGTGATCTCGTAAACGACCATAAGGAAACTTGCCAAGCAACACTGAAACTAACCGAAAGGAGCAAATTCACGCCATTACTGTTCACGATAGTGAAGGGTTAGACGAACCAAAATAGAGGCAAGAGAACGTGGTAGATAAGAGTAAGGTTGGGGTAAGTCATGAAAAACCAAAACTGGTAAGTACAGAATACCAACCTCGTGTGCCATATCCCAATGCGACAAAGAAAGACCGCACAGATGAACAATTCGGTAAATTTCTTAAACTCTTAAAAAAAGTACATATTAACTTACCGTTTATTGAAGCTCTTTCGCAGATGCCCAATTCAAGTAAATTTTTAAAAGAGCTTTTGACAAACAAACGGAAGTTAGACGAGGCATCGCATGTGGAGCTAAATGCAGTGTGCTCAGCAATTCTACAAAATAGACTACCATAAAAGTTAAAAGATCCATGGAGTTTTACGATTCCTTGCTTAATTGGTGGTTTATCTGTTAATAATGCTTTAGCAGATTTAGGGGCAAGCATAAATGTTATGCCTTATAAAATGTTTAAACAGCTAGGTCTTGGGAAACCCAAACAAACTAGGATGAACATTCAATTGGCTGATAAAACCATTAGAGTTCCTAGGGGTATAATTGAAGATGTGCTAGTGAAAATTGACAAATTCATATTCCCAGTAGACTTTGTTGTTTTAGATATGAATGAGGATAATGATGTCCCTTTAATATTAGGAAGACCCTTTTTAGCAACTGCTAGGACCATTATCGATGTTGATACAGGGGAGGTAATACTTCGTGTAGGTGATAACATGATTAAACTCAAAGCACGTGATTCTGACAGAATATCTAATGATCAAGAGAAAACAAGTCCTGATAATATAAATAAACTTAACGTTCAATATTCTTTGCAGGAAACCTCTCGGAAAAAGATAACAGAGCCAGGGTCTAGCGTTCATATTGAGAATAAAACTGTTCATGAGGAACGAAGATTACAAATCGATGAACTAGATGAATGGCAGACACACGTTAAGGAAAAACCGAAAAAACACGAGTAACCAAAGCAAAACCATGTCAAAATTAAGGATGGGATAAACCAATTTAAGATCGGAGATCAGGTATTGTTGGATAAAACCGACCCTCGAATCGCCACTTCAGACCTTAATACAAGCGAAGAGAACCCTTTTAAGGTAATCAATGTCTTTCCATACGGAACAGTCGAGGTAACTAATCCTAAGTTCGGCACCTTCAAGGTAAATTGTACTCGTCTAAAACCTTATTTTAATACAATTGATAGCAAGAATGATAAGTACCAACTCCTCAAACCACCATGATTATACGAATGAGAGGTAAGTCTAGCTTAAGACTTTAAACGAGCGCTTCTCGGGAGGCAACCCGAGCACTAACCCCTTTAAGTTTTCATATTTTTAATTTTTAGCACCTAACTAAAAACTAACCAAACTAATAAAGCGCAGGTTTCCCTACCACACGGCCTTACACACGGGCGTGGCCGTGGCCGTGTGGACACCACGAATACGCACATCTCATTTTATAGTGGCGGAGATCGTGCGGGTCAAGGACGAAAAATTTTCCCCAAAACACGGGCTGCGATAAAATGCCACGGCCGTGCGATGCAGCCGTGGTCGAAACTGACTAAAGAACACGGACGTGCGATACGCCCATGCCTATGGATCGTGGTCGATACTGATTAACTAACACGGGCGTGTGATCCTCTACACGAGCGTGGAAGGACCTTTGAGTCCATTTATTTTTTCTTTTTCTTTTATTTTAAATTTTGAACTCTTTCTTTTTATTTTTCTTGTCTTAAATTTTTATTAGTATATTTTGATTTATTTATATCTCTGGCTGTCTATTATCAAAGACCATTAATAAAACTCCCTAAAAATTTACTAATGACTCTGCAGTTTCAAAAGGTTCAAGGTGCTACTAAGGAACGACCAAACTACCGGAGTATTCTCCCCCACCTTCACCTCTGCCTAGTTCATCAGGCTTCTTTTCACTTTCTAAGGATTTCATCCATAATTCAGGAAGTTTCACTTCTCTCCCTCTCTTATGATAATCTTATTATCTTATCATTATCTATTTTTTTTTGTACATTGAGGACAATTTACATCTTAAGTGTGGGGAGGTTATTTAAGTATATCATTATTAGAAAATCCCTGAATTATTTCTTGTTCTTAAGTAAATTTTCTCATATTACTAATTAGAATAAAATTTCTATTGACTTATGATTTTCATTGATATGTTTTGGATTAAGTCATAGGTAATTGTGCATTGATGGTTTAAACTTTAAGACATTAAAGAATCAAACATGATAAGTCTATTTTTAGAATCAAAAATTTATTAGGTTGTTTCCCTAAATTTAAATATTACTTTGAAGTTTGAAATTTGCAAGGTTGACATCAAAAACCATAATTTTGGTGAGATTTTGAGCCTTTTAAGAGCATATTCTTTTCTTGCTCACTTTATTGATTATGAGTGTGTCAATATTGAATTGTTATTCTAGAACTTGCTTCGATTATGCATGTCGAGACCACACATTTGATTTGATATACAGAGATGATAAAGGCACTTAGGATTTAACCCACTTACTCCATAAAAAGCCTACCTTAATAATTAACCCCTAGTGAACCCCTTTGAATCCTAATAAACCATTTCTTGATTTACCCTTAATATTAACCCAAAAATCACTCTTTTTGATTCATTAAGAATTTTCCCTATTAAATTAACCCCTTTTTGTCGAGATTTGATTTGAGCAGTTGCCTAACTATGTTCTTTATTTTGGTTGTTAAATTCTCTTATTATTGTAAATACTTGATCTTATTCAAAAAAAAATGTGGAAAGTTATTCATATTAGTTCTATGTTATTTGAGCTTAAGCAGTTAATTTTACATTTTGAGAAGAAGCTCGTGTTATTATGATAAGTTTTTAATTGATGTAATTATTCAGTATTAGTTCATTTTTCTAGTTAGGTAAATTGTCAATTCGATCTCAATTTTAACCTCCTCTTTCAGCCTTTATCCACACCTTTAACCCAAGCCCCATTACAACCTTATAAAAGACCTTTTGATTTGTGTATCATCTCATTTTATAGTGGTGGAGATTTGATTTTCATGCAAGCCTATGGGATTAACTTTTCATGTTTAACTTTTGAGTGCTTAATTTAAACCTTAAACACTTTAAGTGATTTGAGTGAATCTTTAGTGAGTATGTCAATTCTTGTCAGTTTTGAATTAAAGGTGATTGTTTAGGTAAGGGAAAACACCTATGTTTTCGTGCTATAAAAATTTATGACTTAGATTGTTTGAATCTCTAGGACTCTTTTAGTTAAATTATCAAAGTATGAATTATCTGTGAATTATGATAAAACATTATTGATGAGAATTATGAATTGAGGAAGTTAGTTTTAATTGTGAGTTGAGGATTTTGCTTGAGGACAAGCAAAGGTTTAAGTGTGGGGATATTTGATAAACCATAATTTATACATATTTTAACCCCATGCTTAGCTTATTTTTGGATGATTTTTCATTAGATTTGATGATTTCGATGCTCCTAATCATTTAATTTCATGTTTTACACTCAGGAGAGCTTAGGGAGTCGAAAAAAAAGAGAAACGGCCCGAAAAGGGACAAAATGGGCCTATCTAGGAATTCACCACGGCCTGGGCCATTGGACACGGCCGTGTGTTATGAGCAGGATCAACCACGGCCTGGACTATCTTCTACGGGTAGACCACACGGCCGTGTGTGGTGAGCAGGAGCGAGCACGACCTAGGGCTATCGAGCACGGGCGTGTCCCTACTGTATCTAAGTGTAATTCTATCCGAAAAAGGTTACTTGTGAGCAAAGAAAGACGTTGCAAAGCCTATATAAACACCCTATGGGGTGACCTAAAGGGGACGCTGAATAGAACGCAGAAAAATACTCAAGAGGCAGTAGTCGGAGCGCGGCTCGGAGGAAGGATCTCCATCAAGACCAAGATCTCCCATCAAGTTTTTAGAAGTTTTTGGGTTTTCTTATGTTTTGTAGTTTTCCTTATTCTATGATGTTTCCTTCTATCAGTATGAACTAAATCCCTTAGATACCTAAGGGGATGAAACCTAAGACGGATCTTATTATTATTTGACTTATAAGATAAATACTTGTTCTTATTCTTAATTGTGAGTTCTTATTCTTGTTTTGATAATTCAGGTTATTGATTCAAGTTCGAATGTGCTTATTCAGTGGAGCAAAAGTCCTTGTTTAAGACTAGATCAACACAATTAAGCGGAGTTGATTGCAACCCTAGACATAGGGCGATGAAAATCTGCCGGATTAGAGTCAAATCTAATAAGGGAATCCATAGATCGAGTTAATGCGACAATAGGGGTTTTAATTAGAAAGAGATTTCAATTAATCAACCTAGAGTCAGTTGTTTTTAGTCTCGAGAGAGATATTAACATAAATCAGGGATTTCTACGGATTAAGACAAGTGAATAAATCATATGAATCAAAAGTAATAAGTGAAGTCTAGGTGGATTCTTCCTTAGGTATTGTCTATCTCATAAAGTTGTCTAAAAGTATTTTCCTAATTCATTCGTTGTCGTGTTTTTAATTAGTTTTAGTTTAAAAATAATTCACTTCAATTTTTAGGCTAGATAATAAGAAGATAGTAATTACTAGTACTCTTGGTCCTTGTGGATACGATATTATCGGTCTTACCATAACTATACTATTAAACGATAGGCGCACTTGCCTTTATTGTTGTCATAGTTAGTTTTAGACACATCAAGTTCGAAATCGGATAATTGACTGAATTAACCCAACTTTCAAAAAACCAATATTATATATTACCAATTCGGTTAATTTTGGTTAATTCGGTTAAGTGAACATTACCAATTTATTTTTTTGATATGTTTTATACTTGATTTAACAAAAAAAAACATAAAAAATTCGATTAATTCGGTCGGTTAACCGATCGAATTAACCGAAATAGTTCGGTTTGATTAATGGTTTAAAATGTTCGGTTAATTCAGTTAATGTTAGTTCGGTTTAGTTAACCGGTTGAACACCCCTACTAAGGACTGCAAAAGTGATATATGAAAGTAAAGGTGTATGTGTAATAATATGTGAAAATAAAGATATATGTGAATTAATGTTTGTGAAATGAGAGAGATTTTGATATGTGAATGTGCAACTTAATTAGTGACAATATATGTTAAAGTTAATTTAAATGATTTTATGTCTTGAAAATGAACTAAAAGTTCAAGTATATTAGTGAAAGAAACTGTGTAAATAAATGTTATTAAAAATTAATTAAATTGTATATATATATATATATATATAAAATGGTAAGATTAAATTGAGTTGAGTACTTACTAAGCTATTCACACATAGCTTAATGCGTGCATGAAAAAAAGTAGATTGAAGATACGAGAAGTACTGTAAATCTGGACTAAATCAAGAAATTTAACGGGGTTTATTTTAACCTACTATATATTATTGTAAGGTTAAAACATCCTATACTCTACACAAATTGGGAATTTAGTCCTACTTTCCAGATTTCAAAATTCAGACCCTGTTTTTTTTTTTTTGTTAAATTGGTTGGTATGACATTTAGAAATAATAAAAAAAAAACTCGTTTGGAAGCAATGCAACTAAAAAAATGTTGTAATTATCTGAATTTAACAAAACAAATTTAATAGTATTAACAGTTGGACTTAAATTTTGAAATCGGAAAAGTAAAAAAACTAAATTCCTAGAAATAAAAATATAGGGACTAAATTCAAAATTTACGAAGAATACAGGGACTTATGACACATTTTAACCTTTTTTTTAACACTAACTCTACTGCACGTGGTTTTCACATAGAATGAGCCAAGGTTTTCAATCTCAACAGGTCCAGTGTTCTTTAATCAGTGAAGTGATATCGTAAATCCATAATCTCTTGGAAATTATGAAGTTCTAATAAAACCATAGATCCAAGAACCCGACAGCTTCTAACATATTTATCTCAGAACAAGCTCATTTACAGACAAAAACTAAGAAAATCAAAAGC
Organism: Gossypium sturtianum; assembly: GCA_025698515.1. Lineage (NCBI taxonomy): Eukaryota > Viridiplantae > Streptophyta > Magnoliopsida > Malvales > Malvaceae > Gossypium > Gossypium sturtianum. The sequence continues at coordinate 4,029,749 of CM046944.1, read as the reverse complement.
AACAGATAGAGATTTGATGAAACATCACCTTATTCGTCATTCTGCTTCCTCTCTGTACCTGTCATGCAATATGATATTCGACCCTGAGCTAAAAGAATCAACTGTTTGACCATGTGATACAGAATCAAGTATACATAATTTAAAACATGGTTGCTTGACCTGTAAGGCAATGAGACAACAATTTGACATTGCTGCAAACATGAACAACCATTAAATATTACATCCATACAGATCAATGCTTCACACAACATAGGCAATTTGCATATAAACAAACAAAACCTGTCAGATGAAATGAATTAAAAAAGGGCATACCAGAAACCAGCATCAAGATTCCTAGCAGAAAGCTCTTAGATTATATTTGAAGACCCGCACGTGTAGGTTCGGAATCGTCGTGCATTAAAACCGGTCATCAAAATCATACCATGAAATTAATCTTGTCTAGAGTTGAGCTACAAGGAATCTTTTACAGCCTGACCAACTGGTTGGCATGTCACCCCAACTCCCACCACTCTGCATAAGTCTACTTCTAGACTCATTACCATTTCAAGATTGATCAAAATCCTATATAAACTAGCATTTGTAATCCTTGTTCATCAAAATTTATGAAGTAGGAGCTGTTTGAAGAAGGGAAAGGTAGCACTATTCGACATCATGAGCAACAAGGTGAGAGATGTTCAAGCTAGTGCAGTTGATAGGAGTAGGAGAGGGACAAGACCGATCCCGAAGAGGGGTCAGATCAAGTCGAGAATGGCAGCGAATGCTTTTAACTCCATTGTCTTTGTGCTGTCTAAAGCTGCTGGCAGTCCGAACCGTCGTCATTCCCACCGGAATACATACTTGAAGGAAGCCTAGAGCATTATAAAACATTGTATTGCAATTAACTTTTAATGTATTATAAAGTAATTTTCCTCTTCTCCTTCATTTTTTCTCTATTGTTATATATATATATATATATATTTGTATATTTGCACTCTATAATATTCACTTAACATGCTGATTGAGTCTTAACTCGATTGGCACGGGTATTAATGCCAATGCAGGAAAACATGGGTTCGAATGCGCTGAAGCACATTATTATCCTATTTATGGGTTGGGAGGGCTATGGGTAGTTCTAAGCATTCTGTAAAAAAAAAAAAAAAAAGAAGAAGAAGAAGATATGATTAGAACCTATAATGAGATAGTTTAAAAAAAAATATTCACTTAACATATAAAAGTGTGATGATTCCATTGTGATCTTAAATCCCTATATAGCTTTCTCACCTCCAAAAACATTTCTTTACACCGGTGAGATTAATTGTTGTAGTAGTGAGATTTGATATTGCAATGATGAGACGTGAAATTAAAATTAATTCAACCGTAATTATGAGGTGAACTATAATAAGAAAAAGAAATGATTCTTAACAAATTAAAAGAAATGATGGCAATGGTCTTTTCTACCTTAACCAGTGGTCGAGGGTTCGATCCTCGCTTTGGGTATGGAGCAACTTTAAAACTCGTGGCAAGCATCCATCCCTTAATGGGTCTAAAGAATACGGAGGATTAATTATTGGGCTCGCTCCAGTACATTGAGAAATCAAAAAAATATATATTTGTATTTAATAGAAATCATAACATAATAAATCTCATAATTAAAAAGTATTAAAATTACTAAATCATTATTTATCTAATGTATTTGAGGAAGTTCAATATTTGAAAGATCAAATCGGATCGGACCAGATAAAATCTCTTGGATCGAGGAAGTTGGACTAGATCGAAACATTGAAGACTTAATTGCCAACTGTCCTTGTTTACCTTGATTGTCAACCTTTTGTGTTGTGATTTTACGTGTTAAGTTCTCAATGGAGAATTTAGTGGTGAGTAATCTAGCCTTCAAAGAGACAAGAGTGAGGAATTATCATTGGGGTATAATAGATTTAGATTCACTAGCTGTAATCGTTTGAAAATAGTAGATTCATCTCGTTGAACTAGACTCCGCAAACGTAAAGAAGCGAAACTGCGTAAATAAATTTTGTTGTCCCCTATTTTGTGAGAAGTGAGTTTTCATTCACTATGCCCATGGAAAAATTGAGTAGAGTTGGCACAAACATACGCACTGATCTCATGTTCTACAAAAGTTGTTAGATGCTAGTGAAGAAGCATAAAAAGCATATTTTTCTAAGATGCAAATCTCATCATGAGTGTGATGAAATCTAAAGGAGGCCCAAATTTATATAAAGTTCACACAAAAGAAAACCTTTATTATTTGGGATCCAAGTTACATCCTTTACAAGTTTAATTTAACACATAATAATTTACCGCACTTCTTATTAGAATCGTAAAAATCTAATATAAATCTTAATAAAACAAGATTTGTTATATTAAATCATCGAGAATAAAAAATAGATGTAAAAGCATACTTAAATTCATCTATACAAGTCTTTTGGCTTTGGTTTTCCGAAACACAGACAAAGGCGAATCTAACTAGGCAGGGGACTTGGGACCCTAAAAATGATCTTCCTTGCATCTTTCGAAACCCCAACTTGGCCAAGCAGACAATCATGCAAGCATGATGCTTTAAACCTGACCAAATTGCATATAAACAAACACAAATTTTTCAGTTGAAAAGAAATAAAAAAAACAGACATTGAATTCCACCTTTCTATTATATGCTATTACTTATCCATTAAAAAAGGGCATACCAGAAACCAGCACCAAGATTCCTAGCAGAGAGCTATTAGATTATATTTGAAGGTCCGCACGTGTAGGTTCGGAAACGTCGTGCATTAAAACCGGTCATCAAAATCATACCATGAAATTAATCTTGTCTAGAGTTGAGCTACAAGGAATCTTTTACAGCCTGATGAATTGGCTGGCATGTCACCCCAACTCCCACCATTCTGCATAAGTCTACTTCTAGACTTATTCCCATTTCAAGCTTGATCAAAATCCTATATAAACTAGCAATCAAAGCAATCAAAGCAAGACAAACAGGCATTTCGCATTTGTAATCCTTGTTCATCAAAATTTATAAAGTAGGAGTTGATTGAAGAAGGGAAAGGTTGCCCAGTTCGGCATCATGAGCAACAAGGTGAGAGATGTTCAAGCTAGTGCAGTTGATAGGAGTCCGAGAGGGACGAGACCAATCCCGAGAAGGGGTCAGATCAAGTCGAGAATGGCAGCGAATGCTTTTAACTCTATTGTCTCTGTGCTATCTAGAGCTGCTGCTGCCGGTCCGAATCATCGTCATTCCCACCGGAAAACATACTTGAGGGAAGCCTAGAACACTATAATCAGTGATTATATATTAAACATTGTGTTGCAATTAACTTGTTAACGTATTATAAAGTAATTTTCTTCTTCTCCTTCATCTTTTCTCTATTGTTATATATTTGTATATTTCCACTCTATGATATTCACTTAACAAAAAACCAAAAGCTCATAATATACACCGAAAAGATGACATGAGAATTTATCCACTTAATTTCCATGAAATATACGAGTTGTTTGTGCAAAGTGTTAAAGGAAAAGACCCTTCCCCCACCCAAAGAGCAGAGAAAATAGAGAACAGTGAAGAAGCTTTATCAGAGTTGAAATAGCATGCCTGTTTCTAATGCAACCAAAGGTACCTATATTTTCTATTGTGTAGAGGAATGTATAAGCCTAATGGTAACACAAAGGTGAACCATAATGAAAGAGGAAATGCCTCAAGATATGAAAATGTGATTCCTTTTTATCTCTTTTTCATAGGAGAATAATAAATCAGATTTTTCCTCCTAATTTTTAACTTTTTTTCTCTTGAAAAGATTCAAATCTAACTAAAAATGCTAAAAATCAGGAGGAAAAATCTGATTCTCCTATTGAAAAAAGATAGGATGAAGTGAAATCACCTTTTCATACAATCCATTCTCAAAATAATATTTGTATTTAAGGGAAATTAAAACATATTAGAAATTTAATCCATAATTGAAAAATATTAAGATTACTAAAATATAGATTCATTATTTGAAATATTTTGATTAATTAGTATATAATTATATAAATTTATTTCTTATATTAAAATGAATGAAAAATATCGGAAACTTTAAATCAAAATAATTAAAAAGGTAAAATTATAGATAATTTTAAAAATTAAACATTAATGAAAATATGTTCAAAGTTAATAATAAGTGAACTTTAATAAAGTTAATAATAAGGATTAAATTAAATTTTCATCATTTTTAAGAGGGGTCAAAGTGTAATTTTATCTTTATTAATTTAAAATTTTAAAAATTTTGAAAGGTGTAAATAGAAAATTTTTCATTTTAAGAGAATAATTTTTCATTTTAAGAGAGTCCCCCTAGTTACGCCTCTAGTTTGAGCTTAGCTATGACCTTTTTTCTGGATTAGGTGTGCATGCTCATTTCAAGTTTTAGTTTGGTCCAACTAAAAAGTATTTGAGCTAAATCAATAATAATTAATACTCAAATCAAAATACTCTGAATCCACATTATTTCGATAAAACTCCTTATTTTAAAATAAACAAAAAATAAAATCATAGTTAGTTAACAGAAATGAACAACATCATCTTTTCTAAGCTATGTTGGCTCCCACTCTTTCCCTATGGGGGTGACGTTTTTGTTTCCTTGGTATGGAGGTTGCTTTTCTTTCCCCGAGTAGGGGCCACCGATAGTATTGTCAAGGTTCAATCATCACAGCTTTGCTCTTGGCTTTGTTTGTTCTACTCGGCGAGGATTAATGTGACATGATGAAATCAACGCATTAGCAACGTTAATGGCTTAAGAGCCTTATGTTTGGGTTTGATTTTCATGTGTTTTTTGTACGATGGTGCTTTAGGTTTCTTGGTCCTTGCTCTAGGTTAGGCGTGCATGTTGATTTCATGTTGTGGTGTTAGCAGGTTGTGGGTCTAGTCAAGATTCTTGGCTCCCTGATTGTAGGAGCCCTGTGGTTTTGTTTCTTTCTATCCTACCACTTTCTTTGGATTGGATGCAACCAAATAGTATTTAAGCATAATTTCATGATAAGTAATCATTAAATCAAATTCTTTCAACCCATGTTATTTTGAGATTTTTATTTTATTTTGAAAAAAATAATTTATTTAAATATGCTTAATTTATATATTGGCACTTAAATTATATTTTTTTTATCAAGTTAGTACTTAAATTTTGTTCTATTATCCAAATTATTTCAACAAATATTTAAACAAGCATTTCAACAAACACTTTTACCTAGCTTTTCTCTTCTATATTAATGATTCTTTTGACACCTCAATCATCATAACTGGGCCAAATTATCAAAAAATACCTTTTTTTTTTAAATTTACGGAAAAAGGTATATTTTCCAATTATTTATCGGAATGGACTAATTTCTCAAAAAACGCGTCCACATCAGCGCGAAGTCAGGGGATGCAGCAGGAAACGCGTCACTGAGGGAGCGTTTTCTGCCACATCAGCAAAAATATGGGATTCCTTCATCTTTTAACTAACAACATGAGATTAAAGGCTACACTATATTTGATATTTTTTTACTTAGAGTTTAATTTTTTTTTACAAAAAGTTAACATTTGTTACATTATAAATAAAACTTTTAAACTCTATAAGTAAAAAAATATAAAATATAAAATGAGTATGGTAAAATATTAAAAAATAAATATTTAAAAAATTACTAATAGTTGAGTGATCATTTTGTAAGTTTTTATAATTCGATAGCTAAAAAATATAGTTAAGTGACTACTAATGTAATTTAATCTAGATATAAAATATGAAAAATAATTATTATATTTTATGTATATTATATATTTCTATAAAAAAAAACTTATTTAACATAATTATATACTATGTTTAAATAGATTATCTATCTAGTCAAAATATATCTGAAATAAATTTATCGGCATTCATTAGGTTATGAAAATTAAATTAAAATTAGAATTAAAAAAAATTAATTAGTATAGTAAAATATTAAAAATAAATAAATATTTAAAAAGATATATCAATTTTTTGAAATTACAAAAAAATACTATTTGAGTAACCAAATACTCACCATTTATATATTAATCAAACATTCATAATATAAAATAAAATAAAAAATAAAAAAATAAAAGTATAACTTCTAAATTTAAATAATGGAAAATTATTTTAAAAATTAGAATTGCATTGATATTAACTTCAAACATTTAAAATTGAATAGAAGATTATTGCATGTACAAGTTTCATATGTGCAATTTTTTCTCTTTTTTTAAATAGTTCTTTTGTATATGTTAACAATTCTAAAATGCAACAAGATTAAAGATCTCAAAAGATAATTTTATAATATGAGAAAATGTTAACAAAATATAAAGAAAAATAGAAATTGTTTTGTAAAAAAAATATCAAATATAGTGTAGCCTTTAATCTCATGATTAGGAACAAGTTGCAAAACTGTTCATGAGTCTATATATACACACATCTCATATCTCACATTGCTCAATAAAACAAGGGAAATGAGACTTTGGGTCTATATAAAGATTTGCTTTGTAAGTTATATTTCCATATTAATTGATGACACCTTAAAAAAAATGGTGTTGTCACTTTGAGCCTTTATAAAGGTTTATTCTCGTAAATTTTTAAAAAATTTGGTCTATTTTTATAATATCTAAAAAATGATCTTTTTTGAAAATTTAATTCGAGAATTTTTTTTTTGGAAAAAAAAGGGGCTAAAACGCGTCCATGGGGAGCGTTTTTGCCACATCAGCAAAGCACACCCTCAAGGACGTGATTTTTGCTGATGTGGCAGAAAATGCTCCTTCGGGGACGCGTTTTTTTGCTGCATCTCCTGACTTCGCGCTGATGTGGACGCGTTTTTGGAGAAATTGGCCCATTCCGATAAATAATTGGAAAAAATGTTATTTTCCGTAAATTTTGAAAAAAAAAGTGTATTTTTTAGTAATTTGCCCTCATAACTGCTTGTTGTCAAGTTATTAACATCTTAAAAAGATAAAAAAATAAAATAAAATAAAAATCTGATCACCACCATCATTGTTTTATTGAACGACTGGAATAGTAATGCCAATTCTGGTACCAAGTGTTGGTGGAGTTTTTAAGAGAAGAATAAATGTAGGTTGGAAGAGAGAAGGGAAATAGAAAGGCCACCCAGTTGGAATTTTTGAGGTAATAAAGGTAAGTTGGAAGAGAGAAGGGAAAGAGAAAAAAAAAATGTAAGAAATAAAAGAAATATTTTTTTTAAAAAAACTAGGATTTTTATTGGTTAAATTGTTTTTTTTTTCTTAATTTTGATATGATTTAGATGATAAAAGATAGTTTAAATTCAATTTAAAAAATACTAATAAAAATATTTTTAATTTTTAATATCAAATGAATAAGAAATTCAAGTTGCAAAGCCAGGTCAAAATAAACTTGGGCAAAGAAAATGATTATTTAAATATCAAAACAAAAAAAAAATAATTTAAAAATCAAATTGTTAATAAAGTTTAAATTGAATTTTTATTTTTTTAAATAACTAAAAATATAATTTAATTATTTAATTAAAAAAAAGTCAAAAACACTTATCTGTCCATAACTTTTCCCTCCTCAAGTCATGACCATAATATTAAAGAAAAGTTATTTGGAATTTTGTTCTGTTACTGAGCTTGAGCTATGGGGCATCATGGATAGATTAAAGTTTCTTTTCGAGCAAAGATACGATAGTGTGTTAATTCAAAAAAATAGCATGGAGGCAGTCCCAAGCTATTCAAGACTGACGTTCAATGATTTAGATTCGACATTGGTTAGAAGAATCCATCAATTTTTATCAGTATAAGTCATTGGATTATTCGACATATTTTTAGGGAGGATAATGGAGAAGCTGATGAAATTGCAAAATTAGTACAAGAAAAGAGAGAAGGTCTTCAGGTGTTTGAGGTCTCCCCTACGGGGCATTAATTTTATTATATTGCAGTCTTTTTAGTTCTTTTTTATCTTATTACCGAAAAGAAAAAAAAGAAGAGTTTTTTCTTTTAAAATGTTTATAAATAGGGGGAATTCAAAAAAAATTAGTGAGTTGGAATTAAATTATAAATTTTTAAAAGCTCAAAATATAATAATATCTGATTTTATCATTTTCAAAAGGACTAAACATTTTTATTTTTAGGGGGGTAAAATGTAATTTTATCACATATTAATTTAAAATGTCGCAAGGATGGCATGCATTTCGGTTGAAATGCGATATGTGGCTTCGAATAATGATCTATGGAGGAAGAAAGTTGAAGAGGAGTTTGGACATTGGTTATTTTGTACTAGACTGAAATCCTGGCTAGCTGCTGGTCACTCTTCCACTTGATCCAAATAGATATGGCGTTTTATGGTATCATATAAAGACCTGACATGTTTATGTATATAAGAACATTTGCATGTTTTTAGACCCTTTTTGATGCTTGTAAGTGCCATGACTTTAATACCAACTTCTTGTTGAGTGGTGTCAATGGCCTTTTTTCTTTTGTTTAATGAAATGTAAGTTTATGCTTTTGTAAATATGTGTTTGCAAGATTGGTTTAGCACTTAGACTGGTTGCTGGCTATGTATTTTAACCAATCTTGACCATTTTACAATGAACTTATGTTTGTGTTGAAAGTGGAGCATTGGCCATTATCTGCAACAATTTGGATAATATTATTAATTTTTAGTATTAATTGTGGTTTGGAAGTTTATTTATAATTATTCAATCCTTGTTTTTTTATTTTTTTAACACAATTACAAAATTTGACTTTGGTTGTTTTCATTTTATGACGGTTAATAATGTAGCTTAAAATTGAGTATTATTATATATTTAATTTAATTTATTTATTTATAAATAAATCATTGCAATATATGTAAAAATAATTTAAAATATAAAAATTTATTAATATGTATATAAAATTTATTAATATATGTAATAACAGCTTTTCCGGAAAATATTTTCAGAAAAAAGCACAAACAACAAAAATATTTTACACAGATTCATCCAAACACCAGAAAATATTTTCTGTAAATCATTTTCCAGAAAAGTAAATTATTTTCCAGAAATCATTTTCTGGAAAATATTTTACTGCCAAACAAACGGAGCCTAAATGGAAGTGATTTGCTTCAAAAAAACAACACAATAAATTGATTGAATTTATGTCCTCACGCGGCATCAAATAAATCATTGCCTTACGACCCTTTTGAAGCCACATTTATTTTTAGAGTGGTGTGTTTAATTTTTGGGTAAATTACATCAACAGTCACTCAATTTTGGGGTAGCTAATAAAATAGTCGCCTAGGTTTCATCTCAGTCATTTAACTTTTGAAAAATAATAAAACAGTCACTAACGTTATAAAAAAGTGACAAAACAACATAATCGATTATCAGCTTTCGTTAATGTCTTAACGAGACAGCTGATGTGGCAAGTTAACTGCTGATGTGGCCAGTTAACTTGCGACGTTGGATGTACATAGTTAAAAAAAAACCTAAAAAAACCCTTAACAGAGAAGAAGAAAAAGAAGAAGCAGCAGCAGCAGCAGAAGAAGAAGAAACTGTAGAAGAATAGTACACCCGAAATTCCTTGAAAGAGCATGATGCCCATTCTAACTTCATTCCAGGGATGCTTATATTGTTCTCTGAAGATATAATCAGATGAAAACTTATAAAAGATGGTGGTTCGGCTTTGAGAGGGAGTTTTGGTGAGCAATTTGCTCTAAGGGGGTGCATCTTTTGGTGGATCAAGGAGTCTCTCGAAGATTTTGGACCTGGCTTCCCATAAAGCGTTGGTAACCAGTGAATGGTACATACCAGGCCATAAGCTTATAGGCTTCCTGGTTGAGGAAGAATCCGAGCCGTTTGCTATAAACGTTGAAACTACAGGGATGGTTTTAGGAGATGAGTAATTCAATTCCATGGAATTTTGGATGTTTCAGGCGATTCCTGCAAAAGGGTTGGTGACAACTTTTGATGGTTTCAAGGAATTTTGGGTATACTGTTCTTTTACGAGAAATTTGGTTTCTATGTAACCTTCCGCCATTGTTGGCCAGGTTTTGTGGTTTAGCCAAAAAAGAGCATGATTTTGAAGAAAAAGATACACCGAAGGGAAGCTTCATGCTAAGGAATTTGCATCTTTGCTTACTTGATTTGATTAATTTTGGCATTTTCATCTTCTTACTGAAATTTAATCAACCAAATCTGTACCAAAGATGAAATGCTTTAGTCGAAAGTTCATCTTCTCAATAAGAAGCAATACGCTTAAGCACGCTACTCAAATGATGCTTCTTCAGTTTTCTTCATCTCAGATTGCTTGACCTGCAATGAAACACAACCATATCTTCATGTGAATCAATTCTCCTACAACATATACCACTCACTGCATATTTTGTTCTAAAAAGCTTGCTAATAATATCATTCAAACACTCTAAAAATGCTTTATGCGCTAGGGTAATTTCAACAAAATTATTGGAAAAACCATATCCCAATCTGGAAAAACCATAAGACCCCACCAACAATGGTGGAAGGTTACAAAGGTAGAGACCCAAGAAGAAGAAGAGCAAAGACATGGTGTTTCAATGGCAAACAATTAGACCCTGCCAAATTAGGCAAAGAAGACTTTTTTTTTTTACAGTCTCTTCTTCTTCTTCTTCTTCTTCGTTTTCTCTGTTAATGGGGATCGAGAATTATTTAGGGTACTAATCTAAAATAAGAAGTTGGATTGATTAACCGATGAATTGTTAAACCAAGCGGCTGGATAGGTTGAATCAATTGATCAAATCAATTTTCTTTATTTTTTAATATTAATATAGGCTGTTTTATTTAAAATTTGTAGTGGTATCAATGGTCCGTGCTATTTTCTTTGAAAACCGTGATGGTGTCTCTAATTTTATTTTCTTTTACAGATCATTTTAATTTTAGAGTATCTGGTTTTAGATTTTGAGATGACAAAGGAAGATCAGGTTATATGAAGATTGGTTTTATGTATCACCGATCCAAAGAGATTATCTAAGTCCTTTGTATTGTACATGCACACAGGGGCGAAGCCAGGGGGGTTGGCATGGGCCCCGGCCCCCCTAAAAGGTAAAATTGCTATTTAGGCTCTTGAAATTTTTTTAAAATTTTAAATTAGTAAAGGTAAAATTACACTTTGGCCCCCCTAAAATTATAAAAATTCGATTTAATCCTTTACAAATTAGAAAGATATAAACTATAAAAAATTAAAATTTCATCCGGCCCCCCTAAAAAATTGTCCTGGCTTCGCCCCTGCATGCACACACAATTCCAAAGGTAATAATATATATATATATAACATCCAAAAGTTTCAAAAGTTACGATATTTTTTTAAAAATTAACAAGTATAAATACAATATATATACAAGTATAAAATAGAATCAAATTAATATAAAGTATAAATGGACGAATAATCGAAATATATTAGGATAAAACTCACTCATGATCATCGCACATAGTGAGATTAGGTACAGTAAAAGTATCATGAAGGTCTTTGTACGAATAGTTAGACTGCATTTTGTCCCCTCTACTAAAAAATAAACAAATCAGTCAATGTGCATTAGATCATATAGTAAATTGATCATTCTATTAAAAATTCCATCTATTTTAACTGTTAAAAACATTTAATTTTTGTTCATCATTGTCTGGTTATTCTGTTATTCAGGTCAGTTTTTAACAATACAAGTGGATGAAATTTTTAACAAAAAAGATTAATTCGTTGTTTAATCTAACGTATATAAACTAAATTATCTATTTTTTTAATATAGGGGACAAAATATAATTTAACTACAAACATAATAATTGTTTATGATAAAATTTACCAAAAATATCATAATCTCAAAAAAAGAAATACAACATTAAGGAAGAAAGTCTGAATAGAATTTTAGGCCACATGCATGAATGGTTGAAGCACCATGCAATAATATATACATATATATATATATGGAAGTGATTAACTTCGAAAAGCAGCAACCATAGATCTTCCCCATTTCCATATCTGTATGCGTAAAAAATGTTGAAGGGCTGTGGGATTTTAAAATTTTGGATCCGATTATGAATCTGATTAATTTTATATTTGAGTGAGTTCAGATATTTTTATATTTTAATTATTTTAAAATTTATTATTTTTTAATTTAGATCGATTTAAATCTAAATTAAATGAAGTTCGAGTTAAATAAATTTTGGCTTTATAATTTTTTGACCTTCCAACTTTATAAAAAAAGTTATTTTAGCTTTTCATTAAAAAATTCGTCTTTTTTAATCTTTATGCTTGCATTTTTATTAAATCACACCAAAATAAATAAATAAAAAAGTTAATATTTGTTAACTTTGTTGACATGTGAGTTGCTATGTAGATGACACGTCAGCATTTAATTATTTTTAAATAAAAAATATATATATACTTTTTATACTTTTTAAATAAGTTTAATGATTTTCAATTTTTAAAAATACTTTTTACAATTTTTTTGAATTTTTAAAACTTTAAAAAAGTAATTAAATGTCTATGTGTCGTTTACGTGAATGTCACATCATCAAAGTTAAAAATGTTAACTGTTTCATCTATTTTGAGGTGATTTGACAAGAAACATAAGTTTAAAGGCTAAAAAAAGGTGAAAAATTAAATGGAGGAGTTAATTTTTTTTTTTGTAAAGTTGAAGGGCCAAATAAGTCATTATGCCATAATTTTTTTATAACTAAATTAAAGGGTAAATCACACCCAATGTCACTAAACTATTAGTAAGTTTATGTTTTGGTCACTCAACTTCGAAAAGTTACAAAACGGTCATTTGAAAGTTTTTATTTAAGTCGATTGGCTATTAAGTTTTTTTGTTTTCATGAAAAAAAGTCTGGTTAACGAGCTCCAAGTGACGATTTGATGATTGGTAGGGTGGATTTGTAACAGTCCGGTTCATACCCTAGTCGGGACAGTGGTTTCGGGATCACGAATCCGAGTTCGTATAATATTTTAATATTATTTTATGTGCCGTTGATATGTGACTAAGCATGTGTTAAATTTCCGTAAGTTAATTTGTCCGTTTGTGTGTTTAATTTGACAAAAGGATGGAATTGCATTAAATGTGAAAGTTGCTTGCTATTTGTTAAAGCACATTTGTGTTGTGGCTTTCTAAAGTTATGGCCTTAAGTGGCAATTGAACCACTATTTAGTTAGTGGGTGGTTTTGGTCAAGAATGACCTTGAATTACATGTTTTATACATTTAGTATTAAAGGTTAAAATTGTAAAATGAAAATTTATTCATTATATCATAAAACATAAAAGAAATAAGCCATGTTCTCCATCTTTTTATCACCGAAAATACGAAAGAAAAGAAAGGGTTTGAGCTTGTCATATTCGGCCATTTGAGAGCCAAATTAGAGGTATGTTTTCGGTTGGTTTTCGATAATTTTTACGTTTTTTGTAATCGTTGCTTCGAGAGCTTTAAAACCCATGTCTCAATTTGATGAATTGATAATGTTTGTGTGAGATGCCATTGATGATATGTCAAGCTTTTTGATGATTTTTGGTGTTAAGTGAAAGATATGAGTTAGATGAACATACTTTGTTCTTGAATTTTTGATGAATTTAGCTAAGTAGGGCTAAATTGAGAAAATGGTAACTTGAGGGACTAAATGGCAAATTTGATGGAAAATATGGACTTGTATGAGATGTATATACATTCGGCTAAGCATGTGTATGTGTGGATTTTGTGAATTTGATGTTTTGAGAAAAATTGATTAAAATGATAAAGTGTACAAATATGAAGGTTAATTTGCAAATAGCCCTAAATGTGTGTCCATGGATTGAATTGTATGAATTAGTGAATAAAAGGGTTAATTTTGAAAATGTTTAGATCAAGAACCAATGAAAACGGACATAGATCGCGGGAAAACGAAAGTAACCGAGTAGCCGTTTTCATTCCGACATATCGAATCCGAGGTAAGTCACTATGCAAATAAACGTATATGTATGCAATTGTATTTGTTCATATGACTAATGTAGATAATGAATACTTATGAGAGGTTGTGCATATGAATTACGAGATAAGGCCGATATAGCGATAAAGTCCGAAAAGCCCGTACGAACCTAGGAATAGAGAGGATTAGCTATGTCATGACATAGGTATCTGTTCTGTTTTATCATGTATAAGACCACGTCTGGGACGTTGGCATCGATATAAGCTTTACGTGTAAGACCTCATCTGGGACGTTGGCATCGATATAAGTTTTATGTATAAGACCACGTCTAGGACGTTGGCATCGAGATAAGCTTTACGTGTAAGACCATGTCGTGACATCGGCATCGTATTGATACGCAAAGACCGTGCGGGGACAAATGCATCAATGTCCGAGTGCATGTAAGACCTCGTGCGGGGCTGTTGGCATTGTACGACCATTCCGAGCTTTACGAGTATCCTACTAGATTCCTTACGGTTCAACGGGCAAGTTTGTGATACGAAATAGCCATGTAAATAGTGAATCCGATTTAGGTACGTTGATTCATACGCTAAGTGTGTATATAAGGTAAGTTCCTATGTAACCTTGCTATGATGGTTATGGACCTTTGAAATAGTTTTGTGCATAAGAGACTTTTGGAATTGATGAATGTGGCAAATGTGGCCAATAGTATGAACCAAAGTATATATGTGAGAAGATGTTATGTATATGAAATGTGCCTATATTTCTATATGCTTATATACTTGTCTATTAAGTTTATTTGTATATAACTTACTAAGCTTTTGGAAAGCTTACTCTGTGTGTGTTTTCTCTGCTTTTATAGGTCGTCAAGCTACCAAGGGCTCGGACCAAGTAAGGATCATCATTACACTACTAAACTTATTTTGGTACCTTTTTGAGAATGAATATAGCTAAATATGGCATGTATAGGCTAGATATGTGTAAATGTTTATGAAGTGAACTTAGCCATGTGTTTTGGCAAGAATTGAGTTGGTAATATGCTTGAATGTATGAGTTATAGGATGCAAATTTTGATATGTTTTCATGCTTATGAAATGGTTAATTTTGGATAAGTAAATGGATGATATATGCTTTAGATGAATAATGATGCTTGTAGGCATGACCTTTTGGGTGGCATTTTGGCCTTGTAAATGGCCTATAATGTCACACGGTTGTGGCACACGGGCGTGCCTAAGACCGTGGTTGTATTGGCAGAATGTAGCTTAAATAGCACACGGCCTCGATATGGGCGTGTCATCTGGCCGTGGTGTACAAGTCAGTAGCTAGCTAAGAGCACACGGCCATGGCACACGGGCGTGCTTGGTAGCCGTGTTGGGAAAGTTAGTATATGGCCTAGAAGCACACGGTCATGGCACACGGGCGTGCCTAGTGACCGTGTTGATATAGTCAGTATATGAACACGAATGGACACATGGGGGTGTCTAGAAGCCGTGGAGGGCACACGGTCTCTTCCCACGGGCGTGTCTCCCCTGAAAGTTAGAAAAGTTTTTAATTTTCATGAAATTTCATATGTGTTTCAGTTTAGTCCCAACTCGGTTTATATGCATGCTTTGGGTCTTGATGACTCATCTAAGGGACACTATGATCGTTAATGATGAATGTAATGTATGAAATGTTATGTAAGTTTTCGATCTGTCTGGTAATGCTCCTAACCCTAGTCCGGTGTAGGTTACGGGTTAGGGGTGTTACATTTGGTTGGTATCAGAGCTACGGTTTAGTCGATTCTCGGACTAACGTAGCGTGTCAGAGTCTAGCTATACATGCCATATATCTGAATTGTGATAGTGTGATGAATCCTGACGTATAAATGTGATTTCTGTATAGTAATGGATCCCGAAAGAGTCGTAGCTGACGACGTAGAAAGCAATGTGCCCGATCCCGCAAGGGACAACAGCATTATTTCAATCGAGACCGCTACTAGCGGTCAAGGGAAGAAGCTAAACAAGCTTTCTTCCGGATGATGAGTGAGTGGTTCACTCGGTTTGTAAAGAATAACCCGATCGTGTCACAACCCCGCCCCGGATAATCCCCTCGACTACGGTTGTGCCACCGGTTATGCATCCAAATCATAAATAAGCCTCCTGTAGACAAGATTCGCAAGTATGGAGTGAAGAATTCGAGCTACCAATGATGGTGATGCTGAAAAGGTTGAGTTTTGGTTAGAGAATACGATTCGGGTATTCGACGAAATGTCTCTGACTCCGGATGAATGCATAAAGTGTGTTGTATCATTACTCCGAGATGCAGCTTATTAATGGTAGAAAACCCTGATTTCTGTTGATCCGAAAGAGCGAATTACATGAAACTTCTTTCAGAGCGAGTTTCGAAAGAAGTATATCAGTGAGAGATTTGTAGATCAGAAGCGAAAGGAATTTCTGGAACTAAAACAAGGCCGAATGACTGTTTCGGAATATAAACTAGAACTCGTGAGACTAAGTCAGTACGCTCGAGAATGTGTATCATCTGAAGCTATAATGTGCAAAAGGTTCGAAGATGGGCTTAATGAAGACATTCGTTTGCTAGTCAGAATTTTAGAGATAAAGGAGTTTGTTGTACTCGATTGTGAGCGTGCAAAGTTGAGGCGCTTGGAAAAGATAAAAGAAAAGCCGAGTCGGTTCGAGATATGAGAAAGAGATTTTAGAGTAAATCATTTCAGTCTACTCCGAAAAGATTCCGAGATAATCAAAGTCGTTTCAGAGATAATGTCAGATATTCGAACAGAAATCAATCTAGACCGCAAATGAGCTCCAAAGCTCTAGCAACTTCGGTGGCAAGTGTTGGAAACGTACGATCCGAGAAACCTAAATGTAAATATTGTGGACAAAGGCATCCAAGAAGCTGTAGATTAAATGATAGAGCTTGTTTCAGATGTGGATCACTTGATCACTTTATCCGTGATTGCCCTGAGTCGGTCGAGCTAGAGACTGTTCAGAATCTGAGATCTGATAATGCACCTGTGAGAGGTAGATCATCGAAGAATGTAAGAAATGTCAGTGGTAGTCAGAGAACTACGAGAGAAAATGTTGTAAGATCTGAAGCTAGAGCGCCTGCTAGAGCGTATGCTATCCGAGCTCGTGAGGAAGCTTCATCACCTGATGTTATAACTGGTACTTTTACTCTTTATGATACTTCTGTGATTGCTTTGATAGACTCTGGTTCTACGCATTCATATATATGTATGAATTTAGTATTCAGCAAGAATTTACCTGTAGAGTCTACTGAGTTTACTATAAAAGTATCGAACCCCTTAGGTAAAAGTGTCCTTGTTGACAAAGTATGTAAGAACTGTCCGTTAATGTTTTGAGATATCTGTTTTCCTGCTGATCTGATGCTGTTACCATTTGACGAGTTCGATATTATTCTGGGTATGGATTGGTTGTTTTTTGTATGATGCTGTTGTGAACTGTAAAAGAAAGACTATTAATTTGAGATGTTCAAATGGTGAGATTGTACGAATTGAATCTAATGATTTGAAGGGATTACCTGCTATGATATCAGTATTGAAAGCTCAGAGTTATGTGAAGAAGGGATATGAGGCATATTTTGCTTATGTGATTGATTCAAAGGTATCCGAAAAGAAAGTTGAATCAATGTCTATTGTCTGTGAGTTTTCTGATGTGTTTCCTGAAGAGTTACCGGGTTTACCTCCGATTCGTGAAGTTGAGTTTGGTATTGAGTTGTTACCTGGTACGACACCTATTTCGATAGCTCCGTATAGAATGACACCAATAGAATTGAAAGAGTTAAAGTCACAGTTGCAAGAGTTGACTGATAGAGGGTTCGCTAGACCGAGTTTCTCACCTTGGGGTGCTCCTGTTCTGTTTGTGAAAAAGAAAGATGGCACGATGAGAATGTGCATTGATTATCGTCAGCTGAACAAGGTGACTATAAAGAACAAATATCCGTTGCCCAGAATTGATGATTTATTTGATCAGTTAAAAGGAGCTACTGTATTTTCCAAGATTGATCTGAGATCGGGATACTACCAGTTGAGAGTCAAGGATTCAGATATTCCGAAAACTGCTTTCAGAACGAGGTATGGGCATTATGAGTTTTTAGTTATGCCATTTGGACTAACCAATGCTCCTGCTGTTTTTATGGATCTAATGAACAGAATTTTTAGACCGTACCTAGATCGATTTGTTGTCGTATTCATTGATGACATTTTGATTTATTCGCGTGATGAGACTGAGCACGCTGAGCATCTGAGGATTGTGTTGCAAACTCTGATAGAGAAGCAATTGTACGCAAAATTTAGCAAATGTGAATTCTGGTTATACGAGGTTAGTTTTCTGGGGCATATTGTGTCAGCTTCTGGAATTTGAGTTGATCCGAGCAAGATTTCTGCTATTCTGGATTGGAAACCTCCGAGGAACGTGTCTGAAGTCTCAGTAGCTTTTTGGGCTTAGCCGGTTATTATCGTCGATTTGTGAAAGGATTTTCGTGATAGCTACTCCGCTGACGAAATTACTTCGTAAAGATGTTAGATTTGAATGGTCCGATAGATGTCGAAAAAGTTTTGATCGGGCTTGAAAACTCGTTAACTAAGCTCCAAAGGTTAGTACAAACGAGAATCGGGCAAAGAATTTGTGATTTACATGATGCTTCGTTAAATGGGCCGGGATGTGTTTTGATGCAGAAGGCAAAGTCGTAGCTTATGCTTCGAGACAATTAAAGCCGCATGAAAAGAATTATCCGACGCACGACCTTGAGTTAGCTACGATTGTGTTTGCACTTATGATTTGGCGCCATTATTTGTATGGTGAGAAATGTCACATATTTTCAGATCATAAAAGTCTGAAGTATTTAATGACTCAGAAAGATTTGAACTTGCATCAGAGAAGATGGCTTGAGTTGTTAAAAGATTATGAGCTTGTGATAGATTATCATCCGGGTTTATCTGATGATAGTTCTGTGGTAGCTGAATTAAGAACGAAACTGTTGTTTATACAGCAGATATGTGATACTCAGAAATCTGATAATGAGTTAACAACAAAACGAGCTCAGTGTGATTTGAATTCTGAATCTGAATTTCAAGTTGTTGATGATTGTTTGAGATTTCGAGGTCGTATTTGTGTTCCGAGAAATTCGGAGTTGATTCAGCTGATTTTGAGCGAAGCACATAAAAGTCGTCTATCTGTTCATCCAGGAAGTACAAAAATGTATCAGGATTTGAAACGACACTACTGGTGGTCAGGTATGAAACGAGACATTTCTGACTTTGTTTCGAAATATTTAGTCCGTCGCCAAGTAAAAGCCAACATCAAGTTCCGCTTTGGATTGCTCCAAACGATTCTCGATTCCTGAATGGAAATGGGATAGAATAACAATGTACTTTGTTTCAGGTTTGCCTCAGACTCCAAGAAAGAGAGACGCGATATGGGTCGTGGTTGATAGATTAACGAAATCTGCTCATTTCATTCCGGTAAGATCCGACTACTCACTTGACAGATTAGCCGAGCTTTATATTTCGAGATTGTGAAATTGCATGGCGTCATCGCTATCTATTGTGTCGATAGAGATCCGAGGTTTACGCCGAGATTCTCGGAAGAAATTACAAGAAGCTTTGGGCACGCAAATCGCATTTCAAGATGACTTTTCATCCGCAAAATGATGGTCAATCTGAGCGGATTATTCGGATTCTCGAAGATATGTTAAGATGTTGTACACTTGAGTTTAATGGTTCGTGGGAACAACATCCGCCTCTTGATTGAGTTTGCATACAATAACGCTTTTGAATGAGCATCGAATGGCACCATATGAAGCTTTGTACGCAGACGTAAATGTCGTACACCTCTCGTATTGGACCGAACTCGGTGAAAATAAGCTACATGGGGTCGACTTGATAAAAGACTCGTAATGTAAAGTAAAACTGATCCGAGATTGTTTGAAAACAAAGATTCGATCGCCGAAGTCATATGCAGACTTGAAACGAAAAGATATAGAATTTGAGATCGGCGACAAAGTATTTCTAAAAGTGTCACCGTGGAAGAAAGTGCTCCGTTTTGGACGTAAAGACAAGTTGAGTCCGAGGTTCATCGGACCGTATGAGATCATTGAGCGAGTTGGACTTGTCGCATATCGATTGTTGTTGCCTTCCGAGCTAGAAAAGATTCATAATGTATTTCATGTCTCGATGCTCTGTAGATATCGATCTGATCCGTCACATGTAATTATCCTATCTAAAATTGAAATCTGATCTGATATGACATATGAAGAGGAACCGATCCGTATCTTAGCTCGTGAAGTAAAAGAGTTGAGAAATAAGAAAATTTTGTTAGTAAAAGTACTATAGAATCGATACGGAATAGAAGAGGCTACGTGGGAGCCTGAAGATTCAATGAGACGGCAATATCCGAATCTGTTTAACGGTAAGATTTTCGGGGACGAAAATCCCTAAGGGGGGGAGAATTGTAACAGTCTGATTCATACCCTAGTCGAAACAGTAGTTTCGGGACCACGAATCCGAGTTCGTATAATATTTTAATATTATTTTATGTGCCGTTGATATGTGACTAAGCATGTGTTAAATTTCCGTAAGTTAATTTGTCCGTTTGTGTGTTTAATTTGACAAAAGGATGGAATTGCATTAAATATGAAAGTTGCTTGCTATTTGTTAAAGCACCTTTGTGTTGTGGCTTTCTAAAGTTATGGCCTTAAGTGGCAATTGAACCACTATTTAATTAGTGGGTGGTTTTGGTCAAGAATGACCTTGAATTACATGTTTTATACATTTAGTATTAAAGGTTAAATTTGTAAAATGAAAATTTATTCATTATATCATAAAACATAAAAGAAATAAGCCATGTTCTCCATCTTTTTATCACCGAAAATAAGAAAGAAAAGAAAGGGTTTGAGCTTGTCATATTCGGCCATTTGAGAGCCAAATTAGATGTATGTTTTCGGTTGGTTTTCGATAATTTCTACGTTTTTTGTAATCGTTGCTTCGAGAGCTTTAAAACCCATGTCTCAATTTGATGAATTGATAATGTTTGTGTGAGATGCCATTGATGATATGTCAAGCTTTTTGATGATTTTTGGTGTTAAATGAAAGATATGAGTTAGATGAACATACTTTGTTCTTGAATTTTTGATGAATTTAGCTAAATAGGGCTAAATTGAGAAAATGGTAACTTGAGGGACTAAATGGAAAATTTGATGAAAAATATGGACTTGTATAAGATGTATATACATTCGGCTAAGCATGTGTATGTGTGGATTTTGTGAATTTGATGTTTTGAGAAAAATGGATTAAAATGATAAAGTGTACAAATATGAGGGTTAATTTGCAAATAGCCCTAAATGTGTGTCCATGGATTGAATTGTATGAATTAGTGAATAAAAGGGTTAATTTTGAAAATGTTTAGATCAAGAACCAAGGAAAACGGACATAGGTCGCGGGAAAACGAAAGTAACCGAGTAGCCGTTTTCATTCCGACATATCGAATCCGAGGTAAGTCACTATGCAAATAAACGTATATGTATGCAATTGTATTTGTTCATATGACTAATGTAGATAATGAATGCTTATGAGAGGTTGTGCATATGAATTACGAGATAAGGCCGATATAGCGATAAAGTTCGAAAAGCCCGCATTTAACCTAGGAATAGAGAGGATTAGATATGTCGCGACATAGGTATCCGCTCGCTTTATCATGTATAAGACCACGCCCGGGACGCTTGGCATCGATATAAGCTTTACGCAAGACCTCGTGCGGGACGCTGGCATCGATATAAGTTTTATGTATAAGACCACGCCTAGGGCGCTTGGTATCGAGATAAGCTTTACGTGTAAGACCATGTCAGGGACATCGACATCGTATTGATACGTGTAAGACCCTGTCTGGGATAGCGGCATCAATGTCTGAGTGCATGTAAGACCTCGTCTGGGACTTTGGCATTGTACGACCATTCCGAGCTTTCTGAGTATCCTACTAGATTCCTTACGGTTCAACGGGCAAGTTTGTGATACGAAATAGCCATGTAAATAGTGAATCCGATTTAGGTACGTTGATTCATACGCTAAGTGTGTATATAAGGTAAGTTCCTATGTAACCTTGCTATGATGGTTATGGACCTTTGAAATAGTTTTGTGCATAAGAAACTTTTGGAATTAATGAATGTGGCAAATGTGGCCAATAGTATGAACCAAAGTATATATGTGAGAAGATGTTATGTATATGAAATGTGCCTATATTTCTATATGCTTATATACTTATCTATTAAGTTTATTTGTATATGACTTACTAAGCTTTTGGAAAGCTTACTCTGTGTGTGTGTTTTCTCTGTTCTATAGGTCGTCAAGCTACTGAAAGCTCGGGACCGTTAAGGATCATCATCACACTACTAAACTTATTTTGGTACCTTTTTTGAGAATGAATATAGCTAAATATGGCATGTATAGGCTAGATATGTGTAAATGTTTATGAAGTGAACTTAGCTATGTGTTTTGGCAAGTATTGAGTTGGTAATATGCTTGAATGTATGAGTTATAGGATGCAAATTTTGATATGTTTTGATGCTTATGAAATGGTTAATTTTGGATAAACAAATGGATGATATATGCTTGAGATGAATAATGATGCTTGCAGGCATGACCCTTTTTGGGTGGCATTTTGGCCTTGTAAATGGCCTATAATGTCACACGGTTGTGGCACACGGGCGTGCCTAAGACCGTGGTTGTATTGGCAGAATGTAGCTTAAATAGCACACGACCTCGACATGGGCGTGTCATCCGCCGTGGTGTACAAGTCGAGAGCAAGCTAAGAGCACACGCCATGGCACACGCGTGCTTGGTGGCCGTGTTGGGAAAGTCGAGATATGGCCTAGAAGCACACAAATATGGCACACGGCGCGCGTGCCTAGTGACCGTGTTGATATAGTCGAGATATGAACACGGATGGACACACGGGGGTGTCTAGAAGCCGTGGAGGGCACACTCTCTCTCCTCCCACGCGCGTGTCTCCCCGAAAGTTAGAAAAGTTTTTAATTTTCATGAAATTTCATATGTGTTTCAGTTTAGTCCCAACTCGGTTTATATGCATGCTTTGGGTTTTGATGACTCATCTGAGGGACACTATGATCGTTAATGATGAATGTAATGTATGAAATGTTATGTAAGTTTTCGATCTGTCTGGTAATGCTCCTAACCCTAGTTCGGTGTCGGTTACGGGTTAGGGGTGTTACAGGATTAATACCTATCGACGAGTAGAAGAATATACTTTAAATCCAATTCGATCTGATGGTCAATGTTGGAGGTCGGAGAAGGAAACTGTTTGGATTTTGGTTTGCAGATTCGTGATATTCAAAGTTGTTTCATGAAAAGGAAAAATTGAATTGTAGAAAAGAAGGGAATGAGAACTTTTGAGTGGTGCAAGTGATGCGAACAGAGAAGGCCATACAATAGCAATTTTAACAGCCTAATGACTTGAATAAAAATTTTCGAATGGTTCAGTGACCATTTTGTAACTTTTGAAATTGCGTTACTAAAACATAAATTCACTAATAATTTAGTGACTATTATGAATATTTTATCATTAAGTGAATGACTATCAAGATCAATATAAGTTTGATATACTTTAGGATTCTAATAGTTATTAGAAGTAGAGTTTATATAATATATACTTTTTATGTCTATAAATATAGGCTTTGGAGAAGCTTTGTAAACATCCTTATTGATCAATGAGAAGGATTGTAGGAAACTATGATTCCACGTCATCTTTATCTCTTTCCAATAGGAGAATGACAAATCAGATTTTTCATCCTGATTTTAAACTTTTTGCTTCTCAAAAAATTAAAATTCATACGTTCTCTTTTACTCTCTTATTTATGATTCTTTTACTTTTACTTTTATTTATTTTATAATAATAAATAATTTATCCTAAATTAATAGATTTATTTAAAATCGTATCGCCTTTTCTTTTTTAATTTTAAAAACTAATATTGGTATACATTCATAATTAAATCTCATTCCTAACTATGACCAAATCAAATAATATAATAAAAATTACTTATATATTTATATATATATATATATATATATAAATATATATTCTATTTATAAAATCCTTTATTAAGTCGATGTCACTAATTAATCTAGTCCCAATTTAGTTAGAGAAATTATTTTAATGTTCTTTTGCATTTAAAATATATCTGAAGGTCTTTAACATCATCGTCATCACCCATAGTGCACAAGCCTCAATTGAAGACTGAAATTGCAATAGCTTTAGAAGGCAATCAACATATTTTATTGATCAATCGGGATATTTATAAAGCTTCTACAAAGTCTCTATTTATAGGAATAAGAACTATAAATGAAGTAGAGATCTACTTCTAATATTAGAACTTAAAGCACATCGAAACTTATCATGATCTTGATGGACATCAACTTAATAAAATATTCATAATATTTATTAATATAAAATATTTTCATTTACTCAAATATGTGATAAAATCTATAAATACTATTAAAATATAAAAATACTTTATTACTGCATCCAAACCCAAACCTCGACAATCATTATTTTAGGACTTTGTTCTGCTTTCAATGCTGAGTTATGAAATATCCTAAATGACTTGATGTTACTGTATAACAGGAGCTGGGACAAAGTGTTGATTCAGACGGGTAGCGTGGAAGTTATTCAGGCCATTCAAGTAGCATTCTCAAGGTCTTTTAATTCAGCACTTATCAGACGTATTTAGCAAATTTTGTCGAAAATGGTTTAATGAGAAATGATACATATTCCTTGAGAAGAGAATATAGAAGTTGATCGCATCGCTAAATTGGCTTTTAACATGAATTA
Organism: Gossypium sturtianum; assembly: GCA_025698515.1. Classification (NCBI taxonomy): domain Eukaryota; kingdom Viridiplantae; phylum Streptophyta; class Magnoliopsida; order Malvales; family Malvaceae; genus Gossypium; species Gossypium sturtianum. Next base: position 4,005,017 of record CM046944.1, on the reverse strand, counting down.
GGGTCTGTAGTTGTTTGCAGAGAATCTGTCAAATATTGGTAGTTTAATCTAAGTATTGTAACGGCTTCCTTTTCACTAAAATAATAATAATAAATTGCACAAAATTGGTGTGTTATACATTTTTTTTACCTCAATTGATTTTAAAGTTTTTTTTCTCTAATTAGGTACCTAAATTTGGCTTTAAAGTTTAATTTAATACCTAAAGTTTATTTTGTTCCGAATAGGAACCTGAACTTGGCTTTTTGGTTTAAATTAGTACCTGAACTTAGCTTCATAGTTCAAATTGGTTCAATAACTCATTTATCATAAGTACTAATCTGGACCAAAAAGTCAAGTTCAGGTACCAATTTGAACTGAGAAGCTAAGTTCATCCTAAACCCTAAACCAAAATAAACTTTAGGTACCAAATTGAACCTTAAAGCCATTTAAATACCTAGTTGGACGGAAAAAAAAACCTTAGGTACCAATTTGAACCTTGAAGCCAAATTCATGTACCCAAAATGTATATTTACCCTTTTTTTTTAATAATAAGCAACAATTAAAGTACTTGGGAGGTCCTCTGTATAAGGACTGGATCGAATTAATCCCTCTATTATTAAATGGATCAATTTAGTCCATATATTAAAAAGAATCAAATATGTCCAACTTGTAACAAAGTTAACATATATTGTATAAAAAATATATTGAAAATTATTCTTTTCAATTGCAGTTCAATTCAAAACCAAAGATTTCATTTACAAAACCATAAAAACTTTAGAAATATTAACTCTGTTAAACAGTAAATGTTAACTCTATTCCAATTTGACATTATTTGATTATTTTTGACAGTAAAAAAATGAAACAATAGAGGACTAATTTGATAAAATCCTTGTAATGAAAGGACCTCTAAGGTAAGTAAAAAGACCCCAAAAAAGGTTATCTTGCAAAGTTAGCAGGTAAAAAAGGAAAACAAATCAATCTTTGTTCTCTAGGTTACAGTTCTGAACATTTAGAGTAAAATTGTCCTAATTTTCCAAATTTATCCCTGTAAATTTTCCTTGGCATTTTCTACATCCATTTGTCGGCTGATCCGTGTTATTTTCCCACCCTTTAAACAAGGTGTGGGTCTCACATTTCCCTATCTCCAAAATCTTGGACCATTGTACCCCTACCATCTTAACTCGCTCACATGGTTTTTGATATCTCCCTTAATCACACTCTAAAAAGACCCTTTTTCATATCCCTAAAACAATCCAAAATTAAATTTAAAAAAATCATAAAGAATAAAAGATAAAATATTTTTAAATTGCTTGGTGAGAATGGTGATGTTCCTATTGAAGTGATGAGGTGGCAACAATGCAAGCGTTCTACTTTACCCCTCTGCAGCAGCAGCAGCAGCAGCAACAAGAACCAATCTTTTATCTTCTTCATTGAAAACCCTAAATACTGATTTGATTTTTCCCTTTTTTGGGTACATTTTGTCACTGAATCTAATCAAAGTTGTTCACTTATTTGTTTACATGCAAAACAAGTCTAAATTTTTAAGAATGAAGGAGTCGAAGAAAGATTCAGAGAAAGAAGTGTGGGATCCGATTCAAATGAGGAGTTCATCGGGGAACCCACTTGTTCATGGGTCATCGTCAAGACCCATTCCCAAGCTTATGGTGTGGTTAATCGTTTTCGTTTCGGTTATTTATGTTATTTACACTCTTAAGCTATTAGCGAGCTCGGCTGAAGATTCTTACGATGATATCCCTTTCACTTCATCGCTTCATCGGTCTCTATTAAATCCTAACCGAACGGCGGAGATGACGAAGGAGGCGTCTCTTCACCCACATCGGGATGCTAGAGAAAAACAAGTGGGTTTATTACGAATGCCTAAAGCTCCGCCTAGATGGAGGCCGACGGAGATCCACGACGTCGTTTTTGGGATCGCGGCTTCTTCTAAGCTATGGCAAAAGAGGAAAGAGTACATCAAGATTTGGTACAAACCGGACCGAATGCGCGGTGTGGTTTGGCTGGACAATCGGGTGAAATACTCTGCCGAAGATAACCGGACCCTACCGCCGGTCCGGTTCTCCAGCGACACTTCGAAATTCCATTATACGAACTCGCAGGGTCACCGGTCAGCGATTCGGATCTCGCGGATCGTGACGGAGACGTTGAGTATGAAGATGGATAACGTGAGGTGGTTCGTGATGGGTGACGACGACACCGTCTTCATCACCGAGAATCTCATTAGGGTTTTGAGGAAATACGACCACACTCAGTATTATTACATCGGAAGCTTATCGGAATCCCATATCCAGAACATATTTTTCTCTTACAGTATGGCTTACGGCGGCGGTGGGTTCGCCATTAGCTACCCTTTAGCCAAGGCCTTGTCGAAGATGCAAGACCGGTGTATTCAAAGGTACCCGGGATTGTACGGCTCCGATGATCGAATGCAAGCTTGTATGGCTGAACTCGGTGTCCCACTCACCAAGGAACTCGGTTTTCACCAGGTAGGTGACTCAGTCTTGTCACTATTTTCCTATTGTTAAAGTGCACTCCTTTATGCTATGGGTTTTAATTAATTATCTAAATATTCACCTCTAATCATGATTTAGGGTAAGTTAATCGTGATTAAGTTAATGAACAGTGCAATCCCAGTTCCCGATGGGTTAAATTTCAGTTTCTGGAAATTTCAGCGGTAGATGATGACGAGGTGGGACCCACTGTTTTGTAGTGTTTAGACCTTGGTCTCTTGGTTTTTTCCCCAAGCGCTACTATAGCACGTGGATTCCACGCTCCTTTTTAGTGTGGGAACATCCATCTTCCATCTGTGTGATATATGTTGAAATATTTGAAGAATCGTATATTATATCGATATATGTTGGACAGGAAAAGAATGTGTTTGTGGGTCTTTTGGGTAGGAGAAACGTCTTGTATTGTGTTTACCTGGTGGAGCCTAGTGCATTTGAGGCAACGAATCCTCCCATGGTGTGATTGGATTTTTTGGGCTAATTATCGACAATAGTACTCGGTGGGGGCTAAACTCATCGCTGCCCTACATTGATGATGTTATCTGACTAATTACGAGTTCGAGATGATATGTATTATGTATAAGGCTTGAACATCGAACCCACATTATCTAGGTATATGCGTTTGTAGATGTTTGTTGTCATTGAAAAATCAATCTCTGATTATGTGTTTTTTGTTGGTTAATGGATACCAGTACGACGTGTATGGGAACTTGTTTGGGCTACTTGCTGCACACCCTGTAACGCCTTTAGTATCGCTGCATCACCTTGATGTCGTCGAGCCTATTTACCCCAATGTGACCAGGGTTCAAGCTCTTAATCACCTTATGTTGCCTGCAAAGCTAGATTCAGCCGGGATCATGCAACAATCCATCTGCTACGACAAAACGAGAAGTTGGACCATATCGGTTTCGTGGGGTTTCGCCATTCAAGTTTTTAGAGGAATCTTTTCTCCAAGGGAGATAGAAATGCCTTCGAGAACGTTCTTGAATTGGTATAAAAGAGCAGATTACACAGCATATTCATTCAACACCCGCCCTGTTAGCCGAAACCCTTGCCAAAAGCCTTTCGTGTTTTACATGTCAAGCGTCGGAATGCATTCCAAACTGAACACAACCGTGAGCAAATATGACCGACACCGTGTTCCTCATCCTCCTTGCAGATGGAAAATGGCTGATCCTAACAATCTTCAAATGGTGATCATCTACAAGAAACCTGACCCGAATCTATGGAATAGAGTAAGTTGCTTTTTATTCACAATTTGCATCAAAGATCAATTATAATCTCTTACTAACATCGAATTCGGGTTTTTTATTTGGCAGTCACCGAGAAGAAACTGTTGTAGGGTGATGAAAACAAAGGAGCCAAGAACAATGGAGGTGGATGTGGGTGTATGTAAGGAAGGTGAATTTAGTGAAATATAGTGAATAAAGTTGGATTATTTTTAGGGATTAGCTTCTTCTTTTTTTTGTTTATTTTTTTATGCTCAAATCTCTGTCTTTTACTATTCTTTTGTCTTAATTTATCTGTCCCAAATCTCCAATTCTTTTTGCAAGAGTTTTTGAGATAGTCTCATTAGGGAACCAAACAAGTATGTTGTATAGAAATTTGTATCCCATAAAAGTTACAACCCTTTTTTCATCATTATTTGACTCTGCGTTTTGTATTGCTATCATTTAAGGGTTTTTGTTATTCGAGCTTGCGTAGCTCGACTATATCTTGAGTCAAGTTTGAGCAAAGTATCGAACTTTAGATTTCGAATCGAGCTCAGCTCGGTTGAATATCACCCCTAAGCATGAGGAAGGAAAAAGGTGAGGCATGGTTTAAGTCAAAAGAAGGTGTCAACGGAAACCAACTACACACCAAGAAGGTTGGAATTTAGTGACCGGCAATCATATGTATACCTCAAAAGTCAAAAAGAACAAAAAAAACCCTTGATTGAGCCTCTTTAATTCAATTCAAACCCTAAATTTAATAAACAACATTTTCCTGGTTTAATATGAAGCATTGGATTGCATTGCAACTCAAAAGCCATGAGAAACTCGCATTGTAATGCGGAAAATTCAGTGCTGCAAGTCTACCCCATACCTATTTCCATCCATTCCTTGACATGTCGACCACACCTATCCAAGTTTAGCACATTGTGGGACTCGTGAGGATAACGACGGGTTGTAGCAGGTAGATTTTTGTCTATCTTGTCACACTCTCAAATAATGGGTAAACTATGATTAAGATCATTAAATTATTATTAATAAATTTATGTTTTAGTCACTCAATCTTAAAAAGTTACAAAACAGTTATTAAGTTATTCGTAAGCTTTTATTTAAATTATTAGACTATTAAAATAATTGTTGTATAGCCTTTTCTGATCATACTCCTATACCAATCGAAAGTTTTTCTTCTCATTTCTCTTCTATAGTTCAGTTTTTTTTAATGAAATAACTTTGGACGTCACAAATTTGTAAACTAAATCCCAAATAACTTCTCCAATCTCCGACACTAATCGTTAGATCGACTTGGATCTAAGGTATGTTTTTCTACTCATCGATAAGTACTGATTTACTGTACCGATTATTAAATTTTCACTTGAAGCTTGCTAGCTAAACTTTAAAAAAGAAAACTTAACATCCCAGTGATTTAAAAGAAAACTTTCAAATGGTTCAATGATTATTTTGAAACTTTTTAAAATTGAGTGACTAAAATATGAAATTACTAATAATTTAGTAACCTCAGTTCAACTTTAAATAATTTTCACCTGACCTTCCAGTGAATTGAACTCACGAAAATTTTAAACATTATTCCTAACAAATTTTGGTTAAATATTCATATATTGATAAGGACGTATCTAATAAAAGAAAGGATCAAAATGAAAGCGTTTGAAAAGTTGGATGACGATTTGGAGAATTTACCCTAAAAGAAATGAAGGGTCTAAAATTAAAGTCGACGTTGAAATTTTCTCCCAAATTCCCAAGCGATATAATTTACTTAAAAGGTAGTTTGGTGCAGACCGGATGTGTCGCTTTCTGCTTCGTATTTTTCAGACCAAAATGTTTCAATTTCATGTTTGAATTGTTATTAATAAAAATATATCAATTTATAAAAAAATAAATTGATATTATTATTTGAATTAGATTAAATTAATTGGTCAAATTGGTTAAATCGAGAATTAGTTGGAATATCAATTGGGTATAAAGTTTGAATTGATCTTTGAGCGAATTGCTCGAAACCTGGACAAACATCAGGCAATTTTATAAATTTTTAATATACATTTTAAATTTTTTATAAATTTTTTAGTTATTTATTTAATTATTGTTTGGTCGGTGATCAGACTAGGAATTAATGATCTCATTGATTCAACCACTAATCTGATTATTAAAATAAACTTATTTCTCCTTTTAATTATCATTTTTCAAAAGGATAATATTAAAACAAAGCTATCACGTCATTAAGCTTTTATATTTTTCGAGTTCAATAACCAAAATGAATCTAGTTGTTAGGTTTAAATACTAAAGTAGATTAAAGAAAATACAGGTACCAAACTAGATTTAGTTGTCAAATTAGGGACCAGATGTTATATTTTTCCTTTTACAAACCTAAAAAGTGTCGGTGCAAAGTTTTCGTATAAATTTAATATTTATTCCATCGAAATTTTTTAAATATATATCTAATTTAATTTTGATAAAAGGGCTGATGGGTGCATTGATTTTGCCTTCACTCGTGTCACTTGCTCTTTGGATGTCATTTTGTAATATTATATATTAATTTTGATTTACTGTATTTGTATACACTAAAATTTAATTTTGGTTAAGCTTTCACATTTTATTGTCTATATGGCACGATTTTACGTTAAGTAATGTGTAAATTGTTGACATATCATTTTATTAAATTAAAAAAAAAATTAATCAACAAATTGATTTTGGGGGCACGATTTTACGATAAGTAATATATAAAGTTGTAAAAGCGACAAATTGATCATTAGATTATAAGTGCCCCAGGGCTTCTATTATTATTTTTTTCATCAATTAATATTTAATAAAATGATTATCACCGTTCAAATGTGTAGGACTCATGTAAGATTCATCTATTAAATGTAAAATTCAACTTGTGAATGGTATTTAAGCATGCACCGGGTATTAATAGATAAAAAAGTAATAGAGTGAAGTCCAAACCGTAGATAAGGGGCAACAATGAACTTGGACCCCCAAAAAAGGTAAATATGTCTTTTAATTTACAATTTAATATAATGATAAAATTGCACTTTGACTCTAAAAAATTTATGGTTCATCTTTAGCCCCCAAAGCTAGTTTTTTGATTTCACCCCCTTAAGTGCCCCCAACAGATGGTTAAAATATACCATAAGTCTTTCTATTATTTGTAAATTTATAATTTAGTTATTATATTTCAATTATATAGTTTTTCAACCAAATTCTAATTCTGTTAAAGTCGTGACGACCTTACCGTGAAAGAATATGAGGAAATATATTTAATCTTTATATTTAATGGATTCATAATGACTAATTAATTTAATTTCGTTTTCAAACTCCAATTATTTAATTATGATTAATTAAATAATAATTCAAAAATCTTAAATTAATTCTCAAGTCATTTTTATACTTAATGAGAAAACACATTCATTTCAGAATGCGACCTATTTTTCTAACTTTATCATTTCTATTCATTTTAATTCATTTTGTTCTACATGCAATTCATTTCTAATTTCAACGAGTTAGGGAAGAGAATGGTTGGACATAAGTAATTAGGGCTCAAATAATTTAGAATTAAGTTTCAGCTTTTTGTCTATTAATTATAAATTTATTTAGTCAAGAAATCATTCTACTATAGTATCATGATTGAGTTCTCCCTAATTATATACTATTACGAAAGCTACTTAATCAGTGCTTATCCAATGACCTTGTTATTAGTGTGTTACCGTCATAGGATATTCATCTCTTTAGGATAAAATTGTTCTCCTAATATGATCTTATTTTATCTTATGATAACTATTAAATATTAAATCTTCATTCATGAGAAGTCAATTACTATTAAATAACATTTAAGTCATTTATCACAAAGACAAATGACTTCTGGCTACGTTTTTTTTCGTCTATCATGTAATGCCGATGAAAGAATATCATTTATCCATTAGTTGGGTTATGAATTCCACTATTGTGAATATGCTACATACCATAGAAGTTATATACCCAACGCACCAGCTTTCGGTTCTTTATCTATTTGAACTCAAGCTTTTAATTACATAAGTTATGTCATAATATGAATGTCACAAGTGAATAAATCCATAAACGGATTTAGGATCTATTCTATTGAGGTCTTGTCTAATGTATTGTCAGTCTAGTCACTCACATCTATGTCTTTATCTTCTGGGAGTCATTCGCTCCGATACTTAAGATAAAGTATCTCTATAATTGGACTTAATAAATGACACATTAGCTGATACATGTACGGAAGGGGTGAAATTTATTAAATTCCATTCACCAAAGTTGCCATTTTTCAAGTTTGGGAAATCATCAGACTTACGATGACTCTTTGGAAGGGTTCTAGACATTTTTGGGTTGATATGTGTTCATGATGTTCGAAGATTTATCTTTTAGCTTCGAAATTCACTTTGAATCACTCCGTTTTGAGTTTGGGAGCTCAAATTATGACTATTTTAGTGAAGACTACGTGAGCAGAATTTTTGGACGAGATTATTACGGAAATTATGAGTTTCGAGCTTTTAATTCAAGTTTAATTCATATTAGATTCAATTTTTAATCGAACAATAACAACACCACCAGCAGCAGCAACAACAAAAACAAAAACAACAACAAAATTAGTAGTATTCAGCTCCTTAAATGTCGGAACTTATGCCATCCAGATTGAGGCTTAGACCATCTAACAGCCAAGGTGTTACGTGATTCTACACCAGTTTGAGCCCAATCAAAAACTCGCCTAACTTCATCCTAATTCTGTAGAAACACAACAGCTGGATAAACAATGTGAGCAGACTGGACATCCTTGTTCTGCCATGTAAAAAAGTTCCTATAGAACCAAATAAACCACATCAAAACAAGCAAGCACTCTCTCTTAGACTTGTCTTGCACATTCAAACAAACTTCAAGCTCTATACAAGAAGAAGTGGGGACTTGCAAGCCCGCCAACTGCCAAACTTCTCTATCTTTATAACAGTCAAACAACGCATGCTCAATACTCTCCACCAAACCACATCTAGAACAATATGGCAAAATGTTCAAACCCTTAGCCAATAATTGTTCTCTACATAGAACAAATTGTATCATGCAACGCCAAGTCCCGGACCTTTGAGGTATAAAGTTATTCCAAATCTGTATCCACAACCCTCTATCAAATGTTGATGAACATTCGAGTAATCCTGTAACACTACTCTATAACTTGTCTTGACACTATACTTTCTATTAGCGCTATAGTGGCTGATCATGCAATCGGATGTCTTGTACAGATTAACAGGGCATTTCATAATCTTAGCCGTATAATATGGTGTAAGGATTTCATTGATAAGATCTTCATCCCAAGAAATTCCACTACTATTGAACAAATCTTGAACTTTCAAGTGCTCCATGCCAGGCAGCGGGCTCAACTCAAAAAAAGAAGGAAGTATAATCATCACATATCCATGGGTCATTAAAAACTTCAACAGAAGTGTCATCCCCTACCCTCTAACGTATACCCCTAGTAATAAGACTCTTAGCCGCATAAATACTCATTCAAACATAAGACGGTCTACCACCCTTTGTATCTTTAAGAAAAATGCAATTAGGAAAATATTTGGCTTGGAAGCACCGACTAGAAAGCGTATCCGGATTTGTAACGAAGCGTGACACCTTGCCAAGTAGAGCAAGGTTTAAACGGTGGAGCTGAACATAATCCCAAAGTTGTGGAAATTAATGGCTTGCCCCGAAACTTCCTCATACCACTTCAAAATATCCTTAATATTGCGAGCCTCCACCTCCTTCGCTCGAAAAAACAGAAAACTATCTTCTGTGAAGAACAGATGAGATATACTAAGACCACCTCGACAAACTGAAAGACCATGGATATCACCCCTTGCTTTGGCCCTACAAAGGAGATAACTAAGCTCCTTCATATACAAGATGTAAAGGTAAGGAGACAAAGGGCCTCCTTGGCGCAACTCTCTACTCGAAACAACCAGTCCAACATCATTACCATTGAACAAACCCGAGTATTATGAGGTTGCGACACAAAGCATAATCCATTTCACCCATGTAGCACCAAAACCCAATTTAAACATAATGAATTTTAAAAATATTCAGTCAACCCTGTCGTAGGCTTTACTGATAACAATTTTAAGAGCTACCTCTCTCGTTTTACCATTGCTCTTGTTCTTCATATGATGAATAAGTTCAAAAGCCACCATAACATTATTCATGATCAGCTAACCAGAAATAAAGACAAATTGCATTTAAAATTTAAGTCCTGGTAAAATTGCTTTCAACCTATTGGCAAGAACTTTGGCTACAATTTTATAGAGAACATTGCAAAGAGCAATAAGACGTAAATCAACCATACAATTTGGTTTATCTTATTTAGGAATCAAAACCAAAATTGTATCATTAAGAGAATTGGGAAACACACAGTTATGAAGCCAAATACAACATTGAGTAAAAATATCATCTCTGAAAATCGACCAGCACTGCTGAAAGAAAGTCGAATTCATACTGTCAGGACCCGACGCCTTATCTAGGTGCATACTGGACACTACTCCTTTAAACTCCTCAATGTGAAACAGAGCCAACAGTTGATCATTATCACCATCAAACACACATTTTGTTAAATCCGAAAATTTATCGAAACCAATACCATTAGATGCCCAAAAAAGATTGACAAAATAATTAAGGACAACAGAGCACATTCCTTCATTATTGATACACAGGCTCCCATTACTAGCCAAAAACATCGGGATATGATCACAATGCTTCCTCTATCGACGCCTAAGCATGGAAATATTTTGTGTTAGCCTCACTATAATGCATCCAAAAATACCTTGAACCATTGCTTCCAATAAATAAACTCTTGAGCAAGAATAAAATTGAGCTCCTAGCACTAGACCATGTCGTCACCAAGCCTATTCGGACCACAAGTAGTTGATGCTTAACATCTTTAATTCTCGAAGCGAAATTACTATTCAAATAACGATACCAAGATAGGAGCCGCTCATTGCAAAACTTCATTTTATCTAGTACACTAGACAAAGGACAATCGATCCAACCACCAACAACTGTCGCATAGAGTAACCAATAACACAGGCATTATCATAGGAAATCCATAGAAAAGCCAAACCCTCGCTACGACCAATTTTATCCACACGGAAACAATTATGAAACCGAAGACTAACCCGCAGCTCCTCTATTATAGTCGAATGAACCAACATTTCCATAAGAAAAACAAACTTGGGCTTATTAGAAAATACAAGGTCATTTAAGGACAAAATTGCACTAGGCTTGCCCAAACCCCAACAATTCCAAGCTACACAATTCATTGTCCCCGACGAGTCCCATCCATAAGGCCGACCGATAAACCAAGTGAATAATCAATAGTAGTAGAAGATAAAGACATATCTCCGTTTCTACGAAATCTGCTGGAAGAATAAAAATCCTTGGAAACCACATCACAGGGCCTTTTCCTTGATTCATCAACCTCCATAATTTCATCCTCCCTAAGCCTCACTTGTCTCGCATCTGTAACAGTCTCCTGAGCATCAAGATGAGTTGGTCTCGTAATAGAATCTTGGCCCATGTCCGCTTGGTCTAGTAATAAAATTCCTCTTCTTACTCATATCATAATCAATAAATTTCCCAATGACATTATGAAGGCTTTCTGAAGCAAACCTGGGCAGTAAATCATAGTCCTGGACCCAGAAATTTGCATACGAAAAAAATTACATCTTCGGGATTCTCTCCTTTAGACAATTGATGAATTAACAACAAACAGTTGTTAAAAGACCACGGTCCTCCTGAGACCATTTTCTTGAGGTCAACTATATGAAGAACTGATACAGATAAAGGCTTCCATCATCGATTGCTTTAATGCTCACCCCTTGTATTGGACGCCAAAGGGAGAGGAGTGTTCTTCCATACCTGCAAAATTATTGACTCTCCCCAAGAAATTTCCCGACCAAACACAGATCATAATCAATTTCATCCTTGTGAATCTCTGCCGAGTTAACGATCAACTCTACCTCCACCTTCTCTTCAATGAAAGACTCTGTAACTGCTACTCCATACTCTAAAACAGAAAGAAAACGAGGATAAAAATCAATGACTTGACAATGCAGTACTAAACATGCATGGATAAGATGACAAAGCTTCTCTTTGGTGCTTGTTATTCCTTGAAGGGCTGATCTCTTTTATGGATGGATTATGCAACACAAGCTCAATCTCAAAGCCCTGGGTTTATAGAGAGGTTAACTGATAGTAGGCAATCTCACTATTATATAAACTTTACATAACAATAGAATTTATTCATTTATTAAAAATTTATATACTTCATATAATAACAATAATAAATTAAGGGTTAGTATTTGGTAGACTTATAATATATTTTTTTTTATTCCACGAGTCGTTTTAAAAAATTATTTTAAAAAATTGTCACGTATTTTTTTGAAATATTTTTTAATATTTTATTATATTCATATTAAGGAAGAGTAAGGGGATGACAGAGTTCAACATCATAAAGGAGTTTTAATATATAAATATATATATATATATATATATTTATTTTAAAGTATATTTATATTCAAGTATAAATTTTATTAAAATTATTTTATATTAAATATAATACAAAATATATTTATTAAAACATATTTAAATTATTATATTTATTATTAATTATTATTGTATTTTAAAAAATATTTATATTATTTTTAATACATTATTTAGTCGATTGTGTATATTATAATCAAAGTGAAACACTAGTTTTGGTTAAGCTAGCTTTCTCTTGTAAAAGACTAGGGTTTGAGTCATGCTAGAAGTAAAATAGTAAATAGTTTGTAACCTTATCAGGAGGCAAATTTTGGAGTTGAATATTCGCATCGTTATTCGAATATCAAATGCAAATTCAAATAATGGATTTGAATTATGGATATTCAATGGGCTAAATTCGTATCCGTAGAGAATATTACTTTTACTATCCGAATTCGCAATTTGAATTGTCATCCCTATTCCAAAATACTTTCTTTTTTGGCTATACTAGTTCCCAAGTCACGTGTGTTGCACATAGGGTTGAGCAAAAAAAAAAATTAAAAAAATTGAAAATCGACCTTAATTGAGGTTTTTGGATGGTTTATGGAATGTAAGTTTAAATTAATCAAAACTAAAGTGAATTCTATTAGAAGTTGTTGAAAATTATTGTTTTTTTTTTAAATATTGATAAAAAAAGACTTTAAAAATAATTTAAAAAGCCTCCAAAAATTATCCCCAAATATATATGCTTATTATTAACAAATAAATCACCATAAAGGATAAGGATAAGTCTTACGTGATAAGACATATCGATCTCCAACTTTCTTAATCAGCCATACTTGATTACCAAGGTTTGAGATGAAAAAGAATATGTCATGGAGTCCATTTGCTTATGGTAAAAAACGTATATGTAGGCGCAAGTCAAAATGCCAACATCTCATAGTACTCAGGTTGTCCCAAAGGTCTTATATGAACAAGTGCTTGAACAATTATTTAAACACGTTGTGTTCAAACAAGTATTTGAGCAAGAGTCGAGTCATCAGTCTTGGACAACTTAGTCCTAACAATTAATGTTTTAATAATCCAACAATCATATTTCATGCTCCATACTTGTAGAACATACATGTCAAGTTTGACATAAATTAAAAGTTTCTAACTATTTATTTTATGTAAAAAAACTTTCAACCATAATATATATATTGATATAGACAATATTTTAAATAGATATGATAGAGATATCGGATCAATTCACAATTTTATATGTATGACAAATGCAAATATCTTGATAAATTCAATAGTTGAATTGTTAAAATATTAATAGTATAAAAAATTACGAAAATGTATAAAATCACTTTAATCTTATAACGATGTAAGTGAATTCCTCCCATTTTTAAATATAAAAGGTAATTTTTTTTAAAAAAAAACCTTGTTAACTTTTTTGGAAAATTTTTTTAATTTAAAAAATAAAATAATATATTCACTCAACTATCTTCCAATCACTCCAAAGAGGTCTTCCTATTTGAAAATCTTAGTTTAATTCAAAATAGTATTTACCTTTCCAATGGATCCCAATAAATGTTATCATTTATTTGCATTACTCTTAATATAAATATTGGGTTCTTAAATTAATTCTATAATTATCATAGTTCTCACAAATTTTACATTTTCAATTTTCTTTTGCATTTTGTATCTCTTCATTTCCACCAAATATTTTATATAATATGTTTCACACCATAATTTTGTTCTATAAATATAATTAGACTTTTCACTTTTGAATGATGATTTTTATTTCTTTACACATTTATATGCATAGCAAGTGAATTTGTAATACTTTTTATTAATATAGTTTTTTTATTATTTTATGTTCAAAATATTCTGGTGTGGATTTTTTTTCCAGGCTAAAGACTCCACAAATAGAGTCAATGAATTGGTAAGTGTATTAAAAAAATATTTTAAAAATAGATACACATATACATTTTTTAAGACTACCTATAAATAGGGGCGAAGTCAGAAATTTTTTTGAAGGGGGTCGAAATTAAATTGTAATTTTTACGATAGTAAAATTACAATTTCATCATTTTAATAGCTTATATCTTTATGATTTTTAAATGATTAAATTAAATTTTTATTATTTTCAAGGGGAGCCAAAGTGCAATTTTACTTTTACTAATTTAAAATTTTAAAAATTTTTAAAGGCCTAAATAAAAAAAAAAATTATTTTAGGGGGTTGGGCCCTGCCAGCCCTCTAGATACGCCCTTACTTGTAAAATAAAAAAAAATACGCTATCAATATATCAAATACTAACCCTTAAATTATAAATTTATCTTCTATATTAATTTTGATTAAATAAAATATCATGTGGTTTAAAACTAGCTTATATTATATATATATATATATATATATAATAACAAACATATATCAATATTATTGCCTTCATTAATTATTAGTAGTGCTTGAGTCATTTTTCCCCATCACTTTGATTTGAAGCAAATTAAATGAGCCTTTAGGTCATGCATGGGATGATTTAATGCATCTAGTAAATTGTTAGGTTAATCTCCCATGCTTTACATTTTGCCCATTCTGAATGCAAAACATTGAGGGGTGTACTTCTTATTAGGGCAAGATTTTCTTAATGCCATAACTTCTTCCTTTCTTTAAAACTATTTTTAGATATTTAGCTATGAATTATACACCACTCCTAAAAATACATTTTAGATACTACTTTTTTGCAATTGATTTTTTTTTAAGTTATAATGGTTTTAATACATTCAGTTATTATAAACATTAAACTGAATTTCTAATTTAACTATTAAGTTGAATAACTAACTAACTAAGAAAACCACGCATTTTACATAAGTTGAGACTTGATAAGGGCGTAGATAAAAAGGCAGGTAGTGGCTTTGGTCCTTCCCAAATGGTAAAATTACTTTGTAGCCTCTTTAAAAAAAATAAAATTACAAGTTAGAATAATTGTAAATTAATTTAAACTTTGACTCTTCAAAAAAATTATGATTCATCTCTAACCCCTCTAAAACAATTTTTGGCTTCGCCCCTAAACTTGATGGAATAAATAAGTTAGTAATACGAAAATGATCAAGAAGTTACATATATTAAGATAATAAATCAACTTAGGTTTAGTTCGGATTATGTTTATCTATCGATAATTATTCAGTCGAGTAGCAAGGATGGTAAAAAGAAGTTTAATACCCTTTAAGTAAAATTTTGAGTTCGAATATTGTAAATAAATAATAATAATAATAATAATAATAATAATAATATAAAATCTTATCCCAGCTCGACCCAACTCAACTTCCATTTTTTTTGTAAGGCTTATACCTTAAATAATGGAAAAAAAAAAAAAAAAAAAAAAACCTAATAGCATGTTTCAGAGTTCACACTACATCTGAAAAAGGGAGTTAATAAAGGCACCTTCTCCATAGGAATCATGCTCAAATTTTCAGAAAATCATATATGAAAAAATGCTGGCAATTCTTGTGGACATGAAATATCATCTTCATGAAGATGAATTAGGGACCACAACAATATAAGAACCATCACTATATCCCCATAATATTCTTATGGTGGAATTGCCTTAATTTCCAAAACTAAGGACCCCCCAAACAAATTATGGTAAAAATAAATAAATATATAATAAAATAATCTAGATAAGCCCCAAATATATTCTGAAAGTTCAACCGAAACAACAACCACAAACATTCCAATCACTTAGCTTTCAATGTGAGGCCTAACAAAACGTATACATCTGTATAAACATGTTCTTCCAATACATATATATATATGTATGTATGCATGCATGTATGTATGTACGTAAGCACGTATGTATGATGCTACCTAATCTATTTATCTATAAATCCCATCAACAATATGATTAAAACCCATTTTTTTATTATTGCTAACCAGCCAAATCATGTAGCAATTGAGCACCCATCAAGTTCCTATAAGGCAAATGCTGTCCTTCACCATCTAAAAGTGAGTACTGAACCGGTTGAAAATCTTCAATTTGGTCCGATCTAGGGTAAAACAATGAACTTTGTGATGTTGGGGAGAATGCTAAGCTCACCCCATTATTCCCACCATGTTGTTGTAACCCTAACGTCAATGACACACCTCCACCGTTAGATGCTGCTGCTTGATGATGATTGTAGGAAGAGAAGTCCAATTCCATGGCACCATAAGTTGCAAAGCTTTGTTGTTGATGATGATGGTGATGGCGATGGTGATGCAAGCTGTGATGGGTTTCAATGGTTTTGGCACTTTTTGGATCGTTTTTATCTAGGTTTGTGACAATGGAAGAAAAACATTCTGAGTCAACTCGAACAAGCTGGTCCGGGGTTGGTTTTTGATCATTTTGATTAATATTATTGGCTCCATTTGGTGAGGCCATGTTGTTGTTTTCATGTTCCTTTGTTTCTTCCAAATACATTTCTTCTACCATTGGTTTCCATAGTCTCACTCTTGCATTAATGAACCAATTGGATACCTACAAGTAAAAACAAAAGGCATCATATATATAATATGATCAAATATATTATAGTATATAGTTTTTTGCTATGATTATAAGAACTTAAAGATCCCAACAAGATATGCTCCATTGATAATATAAATCAATTCATGGGGACTTATAATATATTGATAAAATATTATTGGTTAAATTTTACTATTAGACCCTCTACTTTGCGAAAGATGTGAATATAGTCTGTATATTTTAATTTGATCAATTTTAATCCATGTACTTTTTGAATTGGTCAATTTTAGTCTCTGTACTTTTCAAATTTTGAAATTTTAATCCTGACCCAAATAATAGCAGTTAAATCCGTTTAGTTAAATTCAATTACTAGTCTTGTACTATACATTGAGTTAGATTTAGTCTATATTCTTCAATTAAATCATTCTAAGCCCCTATATTTTTTGAATTTTGAAATTTCAATATGAAAATAAAACTTGATATAGCATTACACATATGATAATATGTTTACCACGTTAGATTTTGAAAATAGTAAAATTTAAGGAATTTAGCAATTATTGTTTGATAAGGACTGAAACTTTAAAATTTAAAAAGTACATATACTAAAAAATGATCAAATTAAAGTGCAGGATTAATGGCAAAATTTAACCTATATAATAATATAGAGGGATGTGGACATGCCTGGCTTCTTGAGAGACCGGTTTGGCGGGCTAAGATATGTTTATCAACATCGCTTGGATACCTGCAAAAGTATTGAAACTTTTCAGCCATGGTATAGTACTTTTGGTTACTTGTAAGGGAGGGAAAAGATGGGTCCTAGTTATATATATATATATATATATCAATGGAACCAAATGGTCCAAATCCACATAAAAAAATAACATAGAGAAGCTAAATGATTGAAATAAGATGACAAAAACATTTAAAAAATGTGGAATCTGAATGGTGATGACAAGAAACTAACAAAGATCAACCACAAAATGCTTTAAAACTAGTAAAGAGAAAGAGATTTACGGGTGTAGAAAATGCTCAAACAACCAAGCTCGAAGAACCGAGACTGATCTTTCGGGCAAGCCTCTTTGGGGTCTCCATGGATGTGATTCCATCATGTTCATTTGTTGATAAGCCCTTTGTTGCCTCAAAGCTTGGTCGAGTATCCTTAGCCTTGGTGTTTCACCTTTGGTTGTCCCTGGTGCAACTGGGTCTTTTTCTCCCATGGCTTTCCCAGTAGCTTGAATTTGGCCAATGATGCCATCTCTTAAGCATCTAAAATGCCTTGACATCGCTTTGGATGCTAAAGCCGAATACACCGATGCCGCGCCGGTGCCGGCCACTGCTTCGAAGGACAATACCACGGCTTTCATTTGATCACAATAGTGCTTGTATCTTCTATCCAACTAAAGATGCATGAAAAACAAAACAATAAATTTGCATTTATTGGGAGGCCCCCCTAAGTCGCTAAATTAGTTCAAGAAAAGAATATTTTTAAACCCCATTTCAATCGACCGCAAAAAGTTTTCATACATAAATAAATCACACATAGCTAAAATTGCTATCAAAGTTTTGATTTATATTAAAATTCAGATTGCATTTTATTTTTTTAATTAAAAAATAAATTAATTAATTTATATACGTTAAATTGATCATTTTATCAAAAAACTTTTTTATTTCTACTACTATAAACTAATCATATACATTAACATGAAATACATATGATGCATCGCATATAACTATGTGATTAATAGACAAAATGCAATATGAAAACTAATACACGAGCTTCCGGTGTATTTTTACCATCAACATACATACCTCTTCTAGCATTGAAAGCAGCTTGGTTTTTCTTTTCTGCAACTCCATGAAATCTAGGGAATGAAGGGGTTGTTTCATTGAAGAGCTACCTCCATTCTCATCATCCCATTGTTTATTACCCTTATGGATCGATTGCTTTTGTTTCGATGCATCCATTTGTTTCATCCCAAGGCTACAAAACTCATACAAAAGCTCTTGAGTTGGTCCCAAGTACTTTGAATTCCTCAATTGGAACTCCCCTTGATGATGATGAAGATTTGCAGGCTTTGCAAAGAAACCCTCTCTAGAACTTGATGAAGAACCAATGAACCTCATATCATCATGTTGATTATCATAGCCATGACCAACTTGCTTGAGCTCAAAAGATTGTACCCCAATGGTAGTGGGATTACTTGATGAAAGAGAGAGTGAAAGACCTTGACTTGGTCTCTCGTTTCCTTCACAAGGGAAAACACACCTTAAAGAAGAATCATCTTGCCAAGGACCTGATGACTCAGTTCCAACTTCTAACCCAGTTGTGAAATCGGCATGTTGATAGAACTCGGTCGTTGACTCATTAACAGCCTTGGAACAAGAAGGAGTACCTGTGGTGGTGGTGGTGTTGCTTCCATTTTTATTGAAGAATCCTATCATCTCCATGCCTGTTGTTAAGTTAAACATCTCTGGGTTGGATTCAAAGCTTTGGATCTGATTCACGAGATGGGTTTGCATGGTTGAATAGCAAAAACCAGTTGATTTATCATCCATGTAATTTCCCTTTAATGATTTATGCTTTTCATTTGTTCCATTATAGTTTCTGAGATGCTGATTCTGCAACAAAACAAACAAACATTAATTGAAACTCAGTTCAAAACAAAACATTTATTCATTTAGACCATACTTAATGTAAGAAAGAGAAAAAAGAGATGCCTTACCAGTTATGGAACAAGTTTCAACAGACATGGATGAAAACTTGAAAGGAGATTTTGATGAAGAAGAACCTTGTTTTGTTCTATGTTAAAAACCCAACATGGGGTGCCATGGAAATTTAAAATCTTCACAACAAAAAGAAGTTTCAGATCCAGAGGTGATGATGATGGGGGCCCTTATGCATAACCATGATCATATTCATACTCATATCCTTGCCTTTTCTCTCACTAGCTCAAGTGGGTCAATAGGGTTATTGATGTAAAAATTTGTAGGAAAATGTTAAACGTGGTCTAATAATATTGGATTAAATTGATACTTATAAAAAAATATAATTATTAATACATCCAAAATAGACATCCTACTGAGAAAATTCTCCCTCAATCACTTCATAACCAACAATAAAAAAATAAAATGAAAATATATAAATAATTTAATGATTAAAACAATAAATTCCTTGGTTCCCAAAGTACTGAAGCAACAGCTGACAGGATAGGATAGGGGGAAGAACAGAGAGTAATGATGGTCCCAGGGGCGAAGCCAGGGGTTGATATGGCCCCGGCTTCCTCTAAAATGTAAAATTATTATTTAGGCCTTTAAAATTTTTTATCAGTAAAGATAAAATTATATTTTGGCTCCTTTAAAATTATAAAAATTCGATTTAATTTTTTACAAATTATAAAGATATAAACTATAAAAAATTAAAATTTCATCCGATTCCCAAAAAAATTATTCTGACTTCGTCCCTAGATGGTCCTTTGCCTGTAAGCCAAACTACAAGCCGCCACATGACATGACTTCTTTCTTCTTCATTTTGCTTCTTTTATTTTTTAAGGGTAATATACAATTTGACAAGTAAAATCTTAAAAATCGGGTTAAAAAATTGAATTAATAAATTGGGAGAGTAATCACGTTCTGCTTTTAAATAAGTGTTGTAGAAGTTGTGTTAAGTGATTAATCTGCTGTGGTGGCTAAGTATTAATTATGTGTGCCTAATGTCTTCTATTCAAATCTCTTCTTTTGAATTTTTATTATTTTTCTAGTTAGTTTATCTTTAAATTCTGGGTATTTATTGGTAAGAATGAGTTTGTTGATTTAGTGGTAAAATTTTAGTTTATTTAAAGGTCTTGTGTTTGAATCTCGTGTATGTAAAGCAAAATTATTTTTGCTTTACCTCTGTCTGTGTTGTCCATATGATCAGAATTCTACAAAATCTGATAGGATTTATATAAATAAAGATTTTATTTTATTTAAAAAAAATATTTTGGAATATCCTCAAAACACTACTGTCATCCATCTCTCCACCCTTCTCATTTTTGTTTTCACGTTAGCTTGTGGCCAAATTAACGATTGGATTTTGGTGTATTGATGCTAATTAGTTCGTTTTGAATGCTGGTTTTAGGGTCTGGAAGTGTGATGTATCATCATTTTCCAAAAGCGTTAAGTGTGTAACTCTAATTCCGTAAAATTAGTGATTGGCGCGAAGCCGAAAAGCTTACTGTCAACACGACATGAGCATGTAGGCCTATTTTCAGTAAAATTTAGTTAGGGCCGTGTTTGAAGTGCGTTTTAAAGTTAGCTTCTCCGTAGGATTTGTTATGTGATATGTGTGATTCCGATATATGAAATTTGTGGTATTGATATTGTAGATGCATGTAACACTTAAAAGCATGTTTGTAGGATAAATTCTGCATTTGATCTGCAAATCTGAGAATTTTGTTAGCATGTTTATGATATGTTAAAGCATGATTCATCTATGTGCATCTGAGTATGTATTATGTTTCAGCACGTGCATTGGGGTGAGATAATTATGTGATGGAGGAAGTATTGACTGTTTAATGATCTGCTTTATTTAGTGGTTTAACCACATATCTGTTCTAGCAGCTTGACTGCAATTCTGGTGGCTTGACCACACTTATCTAACTTTAGCAGATTAACGCATTATTTATGTAAAGTGGCATACAACCACTTATTTGGTGTGTAGGGTTGGATGAGTATTTATTACCCTAAATGGTGTTTAGGGATGGACGGAGATGGTGTGTAGCAGATGGGGGTAGGATCTGTATCTAATATATGAAATATGTTGCATCTCATGATAAGTCATGGCATCAATATCTGATCTGCCTATTATGTTGCATTGAATAAAATTATCATGCCATTTGTGTCTATCTCGTTATGGAATTCTATTTGACTATCTAATATTTGTTATATGCATGAGGGTTGAGTTGCACATTGAGCTTTGTTAGTTCACCCTATATTTTTATCTTCTAAAGTAATCAACAAACTTAGGACCAGGCGGAGTACGAGAGCTCGGATTGGATTCTTTGTTAATAAACGAGATGATTTATGTTTTTAAACTATTCCTGGTCTTTTTGGATTGTAAAACTATTTCAGATTTTACTTTTTCGATTTTGTTTGTTCTATCGAATTTTGATATTTTTATCGTAAACTGCAAAATTATACGGTTTATAAAATTAGAATCCCAATTTTCAAAACTAAAACTTTGAAATTTATGCTGCAAAGATTAAGTAACCAATTAAGTGTTTTCTGTAAAATAAATAACTTTAACAAGTATCTTCCTAAAAACTTGTAAGAGATTTGCCAAAATTAATATTGTTGAAACACACGTTTTTTAGTTCAAAATCTAAGTTTAAAATGAGTTTATGTAATTACTCAAGATTCAGCCATAACGTCTAAGCTGGGTGTGGGGTGTTACATGATAACTGAGTTTAATTTCAATATTTAATTTGGTACTTAATTTTTTTTCTAATTTGGTACATGAATTTGGCTTCAAGGTTCACTTTGGCATCTAAGGTTTTTTTTTTTTTTTTTTTAAACTTGATACTTGAGTTTTTTTTTTGTCCCAATTAAGTATATGAGTTTAGCTTCAATATTCAATTTGGTACCTGAGCTTTTTTTTCCTAATTAAATACTTGTGTTTTTTTATTAGAGTGCCCATGTTAAACATTCATTGGATTGTTTGGTCTAAGTGTCAAGTTAAACATTGAAGTCAAACTTAGTTACTAATTTGAGATAAAAACTCATATATGTATCAAATTGAATATTAAACTAAACTCAAGTGCCAAATAATATATTTTTTGAAAGTCGAGGGTTTAAGGGTTATAATGTTTCGATTTAGAGTTTTTTAGTGTTGAAAAAAAGATACACAAAATTTAAAGATTTGATACTTATGAGTTATGAGTATCGAGATCAATACAATTTCATACCTACATCATAGTTAAATAATTTTGAATTATTCCTAATTTGCAAAATATAAATTTAAAAATTCAATTAAATTTATTTAATTATTTAAAATTTTACAAAGAGTGAATTATTTCTTATAATTTTGATTAATTAAAATAAAAATAACATTTTAGTAAAATATGTATTAAAAGGGGAAAAAAAGGTACACTAGTGATAGGACCTTAGTGGAAGTAGAGATCTTTGTAGGGGAATGAATCCCAAAAGAAGCCCTTTTCCAAAGTAGAATATGAATCCTAGCTTTTTCATATAAGTTTCAAGTGAGCCCTTTTTATGCCTTGGGAGGGGTGAGCCAAAAATTTCATAATATATAATTAAACATGTATATATTCATAATAATATTTTATTTTATAGATTTCTTAAATTACTTTAAAATTTCTAATTAATTTATATTTATAATTTTAAAATTTTATAATAACATTATGCCAATTAAATTAATATTTAATTAGTATATATTATCCAATTTTCTTTGTGCTTATTTTAAGAGTATATAAAGTAAAAAGTAAAAACATCTCTTTCTTCCTCTCAAATTTTAAAAAAAAATTAGAGTAATTTAATTTCTATCAATTTCAAAATTGAGCAATAAAGGATAATTAATCACGCCGTTAATTGTATATAATTTTGATTGGTATAATTTGCGTGTAAATGATATTGATGGAATGTGCAATTATTATAAGCTAACTTTGTTAAATTAGGATCAAATTAACAAAATGTATAAATATTGTAACTAAATTTATTAAATCGATACTAAATTGACAAAATATGTAAACTTTGAAGGTTAAATTTGTTATATGTCAATAAAAAATAGATACAATTAACAAAAAAAAAACACTAACATTATAATTAATTATCCTTAATTATCTGTAGGAGCCCATTTTCGCCCGGGCCCATTGTTAACCAATAAAAACCAAAAAAAATAAATAACAAAGTCCATTAAAAGTCCATTTTTACAAACCCAAAGGCTAATTACAAAATTTCAAACCCAATACCTAACCCATTTACAAAATCGCCTAAGCCTAGCCCAATACATAACCCGATCCGGAATTGGCCCAAATGGCCCAACACCTTAATGTTTCGAAAACCTTAAGGGTTTCTGGAATTTTCCAAAGGCCGCTTTAGCAGACCCACACATGCGCGCAAGCCTCACACGCCGCAGACCTCCGTGACGCGCTCAGATGCGACCTCCGTGCGACCACGTCGTCTCGTGCACTGCACAACAATAACAGAGAGCAAGAGAAAAACAAAAAAAAAAAAAATAGTTGTATTCTGATTTGATTTTCATTTTCATTTTATTTTTTATTTCCGATTTCGGCTTTAAAAGGACCGAAATCAACCACTGTAAAGCAGGACACATTTTTACGATTTTATGCATACAGAAATATAGAGATATAGAAATCATGATCCAAAAGGTTCCTTTTCGATTTCATATTTTTCTTCGTTTTTCTTGATTCAACTGGCTATTCGTTTTCTTTTCATTTCCTTTTTTAATCTATTGTATACGAAAACTAAAGAAAGGAAGGAGTACTTACCTTTTTAGTTCCTCCGTCGGATCTTCATTCGCTTCGTCGAAATCGAAGTTGAAACGGAGATTTAGACGCGAAGACGGACCAATACAAAAGATACGAAATTTGAAAAAAATAGAGAAAAGGTGATTTCATTTTCCTTTAGGGTTTCTGTTTCGTTTTTTTTTAGCATAGATACGGAAATAAAAAGAAAAGAAATACTACCTTTTGGGCGATGCCGTCCTCGTTCTCTCCGTCGCAATCGGGGTGGACGAAGACTTTAACCAAACTGGACCTTCGCGAATCACTATCCGCCGTTTACAGTGGCGTTTCAGTGATTGAATCGACGGATTCTAAAGGTGATTGAAGACGATAGCAAAAAGGGGGGGGCTAGGGTTTTGGTTATAAAATGAAAGGATTAAATTTTTTTCTAATTAGCCTAAGGTTTATTAACCTTTTTTAAAACTATGCGAAACGACGCCGCATAGGCCATAGTAATTGACCCGATCCGACCCAAAAACCCGGAGGATCCGCGTGTTTCGTTTAAAAAGGGTTATTTGTTGCATTGGTCCTTCTTCAATTTACCATTTTTTAATTCGGTCCTTCTCGTTATTTTTTTAATTTGTCTCTCGAACTTCATTTTTGTTCTAATTAGATCCCTCAATTTAAGATTTAAACGCTGCGTTTATTACCTCGGGTAAATTGCGCTTTTAGTCCCTTTTAATCCACGTGCATGGCGTTTTAGTCCTTTTCCGATTTCTTTTTAATTTATTGTTTTTAGCTCCCTAATTTTGTTCTGATTTCAATATAGTCCTCTAATTATTTTATTTAATTATTTGTTTATTGTTTTCTTATTATTCTTCTTTAAAAAATCAATATTATATATTATATATTTTAGATGGTTCTAGATATTATTTATTTCTCTATGTTATTTTCATTAATTTTTATATATATAAATATATTCTTTTTTGTATACATAAATAATTTATATTAAATTATTTTTTTATGTATATATATTATTGATTTCGCATTATTTTATGTAAATATTTTCTTTTAAATTTATTTACGTATATGTATATATATATCTTCTTTTAAATCTATTTATACATATACTTTGTCTCTTTAAAGGACCCCATTTTTAAATTATATATTTATTCATTCAAAATGCTTTCACATGTCCTCATCATTTTTATTTTGTATCAAGTTTTTTATTACACGTGTATTATTTAAATTGACGCATACTATTTTCTATGTATTAGGTGTTTATTTGTTTGTTATTGTATGGATTATATTTCTTAATTCGTAACCATTAATTATTTGTGATTTATCATTCTAATATTTTGTGTATGCATTGTTACTTTGCTTTGTATATCATCATTCCATCGTAATTTATTTGTTTAAAAAAAATGAGTTTAATGTCGTTCAAGTTTTAAAATCATTCCATTCAAATATTCTCCAAAATAAGGCAATGTTTCGTGTTTGGAAATCCGAGAGATCGTGCCCTAACGTGCTGGGTTTCGGTTTTTTCGTTTGACCAAATAACCGAATATCCTTTTAAGATTTCATTCATGTTTTCTTAACTCTAAAATAAGGCAATGTTTGTGTTTGGAAATCCGAGAGATCGTGCCCTAACGTGTTGGATTTCGGGATTCCGTTTGACCAAATAACTAAATATCCTTTCGAAATTTCATCCACATTTTCTTAAATTAACAAATGTAATATTTCGTGTTTGGAAATTCGAGAGATCGTGCCCTAACGTGCTGGGTTTCGGTTTTCCGTTTGATCCCAAATAATGAAATACCCTTTTAAAATCTCAATGCATGAGTTTGAGAATTTTGAGATGATTTGGAATTCGAAGACTTAAATTGTTACATTCTAACGTGCTGGATGTGATATTTTATTCATTCGGAACCTGAGAATCTTAATATTCAAATTCGAGTATCTTCAAATGGGTCGAAATAGGTCGTAGTTTTAAAATCTTTTCAAGTTTTTCAACATTAGGGCATTAATTAATCAATTTGGTACCAATTTTGGGCGTTGCGAGGGTGCTAATCCTTCCTCGTACGTAACCGACTCCCGAACCCGTTTTCTTAGATTTTGCAGACCAAAACTATTATTTTAATAAATCAAAATGTTTTATTAAAATAATTCATCTCAAGGTGATCCGATCACATCTCGAATAAAAGATCGGTGGCGACTCCATTTCCATATTTTAAAGTCGATCCCCATTTTAAAACCTTTTCAAAAAAATGGTTTCGACATTATCTACTTTCAAAATTATCAGAAATTAGAGGACCAAACTAAAATATACCTCAAAGGACCAATGCAATACTTTTGGTCAACCTCAATACCAAAGACATTGTGGTTGGAAAACAAAATAATAAATTATGTTTGGTTTTATTTGTATTATTATGTTAAAAATAAGATATAATAATGTGGAATATGATATGATTTAATTATAAGAATAAGACATGATTTTTATATAAAATAAAAAATAAAATGGATACATTAAAATTTATATCTTTTTAAAATATAACTAAATGTAATAATAAGATAAATGTAATTAAATGTTGGAGGTACGTAAGAAAGAAGGAGATGATGAGATTGAAGTGGTCCAACGTTTTTCCCCATCCAATTCCATTTCTAATTAATTGCTCCATTCAAGTACTCCACCCCATTCCCATTGCCAATAGCAATAATTCGAAAATCAATCGATAAGTAGAATAACATACTTTAGATTCAATTCGATTTAACGGTTAGTGTCGAAATCGAAGAAAAAAGCTGTTTAGATTTTAATTTTCAAATTCGTGAAGTTAAAGGTTGTTTCGTGAAAAAAAAAACCGCAACTGTAAAAAAGAAAAGGAATGAGAACTTTCAATTAACGCAAGCAATATAAACAGAGAAGGTCATATAGCACTGATTTTAATAGCTTTGTGAAAATGAAAACTTTTGAATAGTTCAGTGACCATTTTGTAACTTTTTGAAGTTAAGTGACAAAAATGTAAACTTACTAATAATGTAAACAAAGAGAAATGTAATTTACTAACAATTTTACACTATTATTGTTACGTCAACCTAATTTTTTTTAAATAATCTCATTATAGGTTTTGATTATATTTATTTTATTTTTTTACACAATGACTAGAACTACCCATAGCCCCTCCTTAACGCATAAATAGGAGGATAATGCGCTTCAGCACACTCGAACTTACGTCCTCCTACATTGACAGCAATACCCATGTCAATCAAATTAAAGACTCAATCTACAAATCAACCTAAAAATTATAAGATTTATATAAAAAATATCCATTTATCATTAAATTTATATAATTATAACCTCTAAATAGGAATTTATTATCAAAATCGACCCTCCCAAGTATGAAGCATGTGTTACTTTTTTATCGCTTTCAATTTATCTCCATTTTTACAAATGAAAATAGACTTTTAAAACGTATATTAATACAAATAAAGATGGAATTCAATCCTAACTATTATAAAGAAAGACATGCATAATTGTAAACCATATTACATAAATTTGAATTTTGAAAATAATATTGATTGAAAAATAATTATAAATTTTTAAAAAAAATTATTAAAAATATCTAAAAAAAAGTAAATTATATTATTAGTCACTAAACTATGAGTAAGTTTTCGTTTTGGTCAATTAACTAAAAAAGTTAAAATTTGATCATTGAACTATTTGGAAATTTTCATTTAAGCCAATAAATTATTTAAAAGTTTTTGTTTAAGTCATTGGGTTGTTATGATTTTTTTTTTAAGTTCCGCTATTGAGCTTCAAGTGACAATTCAACGATGGATATGATAGATCAATACCTGTTGACGAGTAGAAAAACATACTTTAGATCTAAGTCGATCTAACGAGTAGTGTTGGAAAACAAAGAAAAAAGTTGTTTGAATTTTGATTCACAGATTCGCGACGTACAAAGTTGTTTCATGAAAAAAAAAAGAATTGTAGAAGAGAAGAGGAATGAGAGATTTTGATTGGTGCATACATTGTGAACAGAGAAAGTCTTATTGCATCGATTTTAACAGTTTAATGACTTAAATTAAAAGATTTAAATAATTTAATGATCAAACTGTAACTTTTTAAATTAAGTGATCAAAACAAAAATTTATTCATATAAAAGAAAGAAGTGGTCCACAAGACTACAAGACTAAGGAGGAAAGCTTTCACCGCCCACTTGCCAAATTTCCCTTACACCATTGACGACGTCACTATTTCTCGCGCTTTATCTGCTTGTACTTTTGCCACCCAGCCAATCCTACCGCACCCCGGTGCATTTTAGCAACTACCCCTTCCTAGTTTCCCACACAGGAAACTGGGAGTTTCCTTTGGCTTACGTAAACTCCCATTAGATATTTTCACCAGCAAAAGCTTAAGCATCACATATTACATGCAGATAACAACAAAAGAAAGAAGGTACCCATTATAATTTTACACACAAAGCAATAAAAAATTGTACGAGTCATAAAAGGAGGGCAGCACAAAAAACTGGGAGAAATACTGGGTGTACAGTTTTCCTCTGGGTGTTTACTGTTTATTTTTTTAAAATCTGTATATACTCTTTAGCTATAGGTTATTGTTGTACAGGGTGGTCCATTCATGAACCTTTTTGACCCTCTTCTCCATTTTTTTGTAAGTAGTGTATTTGTGAATTATCAGTAGCCTGACTGTGAGTTTAAGTTATGTAGGGTTTTCAGTGGTGGACTGTGGCTAACTAAACAGGGTTTTGTGATCCATGCAGATTGTTAGAGATTTTGGGGATTGGAATGGGACCTAGCTATTATAATCACAAAAAAAGTGTTTTCAACTGGGGTTATTTACGCTAATTGAGTCTTAGTACGATTGGTATCGGTATTATTGTTAATGCATGAGGACATGAGTTCTAGTGCGTTGAAGCGCATTATTCTCCTATTTAAAGGTTGGGGAGAAGTTATGGGTACTATTAAGCATTGTAAAAAGAACAGATATGATAAGATTCTATAATGAGATTAATATTAAAAAAAAAAAAGGAGTTATTTAGAAGTTATCAAATTATCTATGGGATAAATAAAAAAATTATAGTATATGAACTTTATTATAATTTATAATGTTATACACCAACTTTAATTTGATGCATTTGTAATTGTATACATCAAACTTTAATTTTGGTTCAATTTTCACATTTTACTAATCTCGTTATTTATGTGGCACATTTTTTTTCATTAAATCATGTGTAAATTACTGACATGATATTTTATTAAATTAAAAAAATTATTTTTACTTAGATTAAAAGAAAAAAACACATTTGGGATATGGTTTTTTATTTCCCCCAAGAAAGTTGTTTCTTTAATTTATGTGAAAATAATTTAAATTTGTTTGTTTGTTTTTTAATATAATAAAATGTCAGGTGTGCAATTTATACATGACTTGACGGAAAAAATGTCACATAGAAAATTGAATCAAAATTAAAGTTTGATGTATACAAATTAAAATTGATGTATAACATTACAAATTGTATCAAAGTTGATATATACTTTTGGTATTTATCCCATTATCTATTAAAATCTCTAGCAATTAAAATAAACAATAATTGAACCCCATGTGATAGCCTTATGGTCAAGGATATGGCCTGGGTTCGAGTTGCGCTAATCGCGTTTGTTGTTTGGGCTTTGCCCTGTTATTGTAATTCACTAATTCACCCAAAAAAAAAAAAACCAAAAGATGTTGGGTGAAGGGTAAAGTACCTTACATTTTTTAAGGGAGACACGCACAAGGGCGTAGGTAAAATTACTCTTTGGCCCCCTAAAAATGATAAAAATTTGATTTAATCTTTTAAAAATTATAAAATTATAGACTATTCAAATGGTGAAATTACATTTTTAATATCGTAAAAATTAAAATTTAATTTTGGGCTCCCCTAAAAGATTTATTGCCTTAAAAAAAATCATAAAAATAAAGTGAGCTCGGTTGAAATCGGTTAAAGAAAAAATTTGTAGTTATTATGAAGTCTTTTGATTTTTTTTTTAAAAAAATAGTAAAATTTAATCAAAGATAAGAAAATCAAACTCAATTCCCTCTCTTTTTTTTTGTCGGTTCATCAGTTTTTTTTTCTTAAAGTATAGTATTTTAGATTTTCTTTCACTAATTTAAATTAATTAAAATTAAAAACTAATTATAAAATAAATAAATGAAATAAATTTGTTTCAATTTAAATAATTATTGTTTTTTTAGCTTGTGAACCAAAAATAAAACTGAAACAAAATTTCATGCTAGTTCTTCATTGTTGTTGTTTCTAAAAAGTGCTGATCGAACTAGTAAAAAAGTGCGATTTGTTAATTTTTAGTGTTCTTCGTTGTTACAAAAATTGTGATTGAAGGTTAAAATGCCACTTTTCGACATGATAGTGAAAAGTTAAAAGGTAATTAAGTTATATAATATTTAAGTATTTAATATATTGGTATATGAAGTATAAATTTTAATTACTTTTAAGTAATTAATATAAATTATTTGTAAAATTAATTATGCATAAAATATAAATTAATCTAATTTTTATATACTTTTTACGTAGTTAATATAAATAAAGGCATTTTGATAATTTTAGTTTGCAATCGCAAAAGCCAAGAAACCTAAATCTTGACTTTTATATTTAGGTGGAAAAATATTTTTCCGCAACAGTTTTGACCTCAAAAATTAAGTGCTCTCCATTATTTTTATAATGAAAATACACTTTTGAAACCCTAAACACAACGAAGAACATATCTTTAATAAAACATAATGATTTTAAATAGATTTCGGTTATCTTTGTTAAACCCTGGTTTTAATTACTAATTGGGTAAGATTGTTGTGCTAATTTTAAAAATAAGATTTTTATTAATTTTTATATTTTTATAAATTAAATTAGATAAAATATCTTTAATATTATAAACAATAGTTCGGGTTAGTATAAACAGACCTGAACCGGAGAGACTGTCCGACCGGTTAAAAGGGGGTAGGGTCTTTCGTGCTTAGAATGGAGCGTACATTTTGGGACGGTCCTTACGGTGCTTGGAGCATGGGGTTGTCTTTGCTTCCCAAAGACATTCCATCAAATATGTTTTAACATATTTTGCGTTTTGTCCTTTTAGTTTTAGGGTTTGAGGACCTCACTGGATTAATTACTTTAATCAATAGAAACTCTTTCATATAGGGGTTCAACATATTCTTATATACTTTTCACGTGCAACGTTATCAAGTCAGATTGAGATCCACTCAGAGTCTTTCAATCAGATTCGAGAAAATTTTCAAGACTTCACTGCGGACTTTAAGAGAGTAAAATCAAACTCCATCTAATCACATCTTAACACAACACTCCAAAGTTTTATCAGTAGCACTCCGCGATCCTACATAGAACAAAACACCTATTTAGATCAATTAAGTTTCGAACCTTAAATGGCGATAGTGTAGTAGCCAAAAGCATCACTAGCTTACACTCTAACCTGAGTAGCGTGGGACAAATGGAGTTTTGTGTGAATTAGAGGCTACATACTCCTAGATAATCAATAGTGAAATAATACCGTGGGAGAAGAGTGAAAAGAGTTCCCAAGCAGTGAGAGGAGCCCAAGGCTCCAACTACATGCCTTTTGAAGAATGAGTTGGCAACTCATAGGTAATGGTTTGATTCATAGCTTTCCAAACCTTTCCAATCCTCATTAGTGATTTATCGATACATTAATGTGAACCACCTTTAAATTATTTTTATTTTATATTTTATACAATATAAGTTCAAATTCACACACCCACACCCACACCCACATCCACACACGCACACACTACACTATCGCACAGATAAACCTACAACCAAACTTTAGTATCAAGCATAAATAAATTCACTTCAGCTAATCCGAACCACTTTCAATTCAAATATAAAACTACAAATGTGAAGTAGAATTCAAAGTTTAGCTAAATAATTTATTGATGTAGTAAATTTTATTAAAAGAAGATTGAGATACGAGTTTCATCTTTTGTATTTTTTTTTAATCTCGCAATGGTGATATTTTTATCAAATGACGAAAGGCAAAAGGCAAAACTTGTTACATAAGGGATGATGCAATTTTATCAAAACCATTCACATACAAACAAATGGTTTAAGAAGAAAAAAAAGAGCCAACATTGAAATCATAAAATAAAAAAGACTTGAGCTGTTTCGTGAAGCTATTTATGTGTTGTTGACCGGTAACTAATCAAGTTGATATATTTGGAATATGATTCCATCTGAAAAAAAAAAACAAAAAACCCAATCAAATTGATGAGCATGTTCTTAAGGTTGTTTTCATTATATGTAATATAAATTATTTTAATCCGGAGAGGAATTGAGTCTTAGCTCGATTGATATGAGTATAATTGTTAATACAGGAAGACATATGTTCGAGTGCGCTGAAATGTATTATTCTCCTATTTATGGGTTGAGGAGGGGTACGAGTAATTCTAGGTATTATCTCAAAAAGATCAGATATGATCAAAACCCATAAATAGAACTACACATAGCCCCTCCCAAACCCATAAATAAGAGGATAATGCGTGATTCGTCCTCCTGCATTAACAACAATACCCATGTCAATCGTGCTAAAACTCCATCGACAGATAGATGTGAATATTAAATACACCTTTATCGTTTTATTGTATTCAAATAAATCATCATTGAGCTTGTTTAATGTTATGGGTTGATTTAGGTATAAATTAATTAATCTAAACATAGAAATTTATAGTGGACCACATGGTCAAATATATGAAATGAGAGTGTGAAATGTGAACTTTTCATTCTTTCAAGTGTAACCATATCTTTATTCCTTTCTTTTTTATTCCCACTATTGTGGGAGACATTGCAATTTGTCACAACAAGTGTGCTCCTATAATAGACCACCAAAGAAGGTCCACATGAAAAAGCAAAAATAATGATATAAATTAATATTTCTTCTTTGGTGGGCCAATTTATGAAATTTTTTTAAAGAGTTATAGGTAAGGGTTATTTTATTTTATTTTCATTCATAGCCTCCATTCCAAATTTCAAAATCTCCACCCATTTTTTTGTTTTTCAATGGACTTTCAAGAACCCTAAGATCAGTATACTTTCCCAAAACAAGTTAACCATCCATCAAATTTTGCATAATAAAAAACTAGGCCCCTTCTTTAACATTATTGTTTAGTGAAAGTGAAAGATGGGATTTGTTATCTCTCAATCCAAAAACACTATTTTCTAAACACTTTTCTAAATCGTATATCTTTACAAAAGTTCATGTAAGGACCATATTTGACTTGCTAGCTATAGCTTTATGCATGTACAACAATATGGCATTGATCAAGACATTTGAAATAACACTATTCATTTGAACATTTCAATCAATTAATTCTGCAACTAATTACCATATAGGCCCTTACATACAAACATATAGACCCTGTTTAGCAATTAGTTGATAGTTGATCAACTAATTGCGGTAGCTGATTTGACTAACTGATTCTATTAACTGTTAATTTTAGAAACGTTTGGTAAAATTTAGTTGATAGCTGAAAATTTATATATGTAAAATGACAAATAAGGGCGTGACTCATTTTTTTTGTTAATTATTTATTTGTTTATAATACTATAGTTTTTATTGGGTGAAATTATTGAAATAAAATACTATTACCAAGGAATTAAAACATCCATTATGGAAATTAATTAGTGAATTTTTTTTTGAAAATTTAAATTAACAAATTTCTTAAGTTCCTTATTTGCAAATATTAACCTTGTGGAAATTGATATATTAATAGTGTATCAATAAAGTTGTACATAGTGGCAAAGTGAGTAATTTTTGAGTAAACACGGTCAGATATGTCATTCCACATATTTCGTTCCCAATCAGTTGTAAAAAAAGTTGTTCATCTCAACGTTTTTTGTTTTGGAGGTTTTAGCTCAACAAGCTCTTGTAAACATCTATTCACCAAACACTACAATTAGAGGGTTTGACTACCAATCCTCTATTTATGCCCAAATCAACTAAAAAAGCCTCAAAACTCTGTTTACCAAATACCCATGATACTTTAACATTTTAACAAGTTATTGTATTTAATGTATTGAAGATTGCATGTATAGGGTATAGTTTATTATCCCAAAGTTTATGGAAGACAAAAGATTTGGTTAAAACTTAGAGTGCCAAAAGAGAAAAAGAAAATGACGTTTGCAAATTATCAACATCATGCTATCCTAACGTAAATCCTTTTCAAGTCTAGCTAGTTTATCTTTTGTGTTGCCATTTTTATGCACTTAATCACTAAATATATATGGTGCGGAGTTGACACCAATCACATGATATTAGGAATGACTTTACTAATGGATACTTTTAAAACACTTTTATTAATTTAATATATTTAATGCAATGATGGTTTAAATCCTGACAATCCTTTTTCCTCCTATTAAAACTGGCCAAATAAAAGAATAATAAGTTAGGTAATTTTAAAAAATATTTTAAGGGTGTATTTTTTTTTGGTAGATTACAATAATAAGGTAAAGTCCGAACAACAAATGCGATTAGTGCAACTCAAACCCAAGCCATATCTGAGACAGTGAACACCCTTGACCATCAAGCCATCACATAGAGTTTGTCTTAAGGGTGTATTTAATTCAAAGGAGTGGAACATTTTAAATTTGGTGTTTAAACATTATCTCAAGTTGATATTATCAAGAGTGTCAAGATTTCAAAATATAAGACATAATTTTAATTTTGAGCTTTTTTCAATATGTTAATTTTTACAAAATTATCTCATTTTTATTTTTAATATGATATTTTACTCACATGTCTATAACATAATACTTTTGTCACTAGAAATTGTTAGTTAAAAAAATCATTTTACTTAAATTAAAATGAAATATCTGGCAAAAAAATAAAATAGAATAATAATAACAACTATTTAATCAAATTCTTCAAAATTTTATATACTTTTCAAGTAATATTTCAGACTATTTTACCTAAAAAGACCCATTTTCAAGCATATTTACGGAAATGGGCCGAAATCAGCATTATTTACCGGAAAGGGCCGGTTTTAGCAAAGCGTGTCCATGTAGGAGCGTTCTAGGGGAAAATTTCCAGCAAATCGCGCCACTGGGGGAGCCTTTTTACCATGTAGCATAAAACGCGCTGACGTGGATGCGTTTTGCTGACGTGGCAAAAAGGCTCCCCCAGGGGCGCGTTTTGCTCCATGTTTTTTTATAGGTTAGGGATTTTTGCATGTTTAGTCCCTAAAGTTTTTTAGGGTTTTTAGGTTAAGGGTTTTACTAAAATAATTTAGGTTTAAGGTTTAGGTTTTTGTTAAAATAAGTTAGGGTTTAGGGTTTTAGTGGATTTTAAAAATAAATCAGGATTTAGTGTTATTTTATAAAAATTAAGTAAATTAGGGTTTAAGGGTTTTAAATAAATTAATTAAATTAGGGTTTAGTTTTTTTAAAATAATATTGTGTTTATTTTTTTAACAAAATTGACTATTTTTACCCTACAAAAATAATTTTGAGAAGACGATTCTGAACAAATAGTGTCAAAAACGCTTCAAGCAGGATGCATTGTGTGCAAAATTACTGAAAAAAGCTCTCACGTGGACGCTCGTTTTCTACAATAGTTCCTAAAAAAATAATTTTGAGAAGATGTTTCTGAACATATAGTGTCAAAAGCGCTTCAAGCAGGATGCAATGTCAGCAAAATTTCTGAAAAAAGCTCTCATGTGGACGCTCTTTTTCTACAGTAGTTCATGTTTGGCCTTAGGCTATAAACGAGGAAAATTTCATTCTCAGGTTGCATAAGTTACAGCAAGAAAAATTAGAGAGGCTAAGCAGAATAGAAATTGAAGATGAGTGAACGTATTAGTGTTGTTATTTACCATAATGGTGAGGTCCGTGACACCGAGAATGGCGTTGTTTTTTTATGAGAGAACACAACACAATGGTTTTTAACCAGAGAATAGATTTTATAGAGTTTCGTAAAAGAATTAGGCGCAAAATCTTCGGAACGGCGCTAAGTAGGGTTTTTTCTATTAAGTATTGATTTTGTGCTTCGATTGATCTCGTGACATATGACTCATTTGATATCAAAGGTGATCGTAGCTTTGAGGCGATGGTGCAGACTCATCTCGCTAGTGGATCACTCTATCTTGAGTTATATGTTAAAATTTCATCGCCAAATGAAACATTTGCGACTTCAACATCAACTGCTATTCGAGAGGAATACACAACCCTTACCCGACACTCCGTTAGTGGGAGGCTGAGCACAAAAGCACTCGTGTTTGGTGGCAGTATGGAAAACACAACTCCTGTACGACACTCGGTTAGTGGATGGGACATGCACATCGGTGGGTTGATGTTTGATGTTGGAAATACATATTGGGGAATGACATCAATTTCTAGTGGTTGGCAATCCACATCTGATTATGGATGTTACGAAACGTCCACAAGAAGGGGTGATGTACTCCCTATAACATCCACCGGCGAGGGGACCTCGTACGTTGCAGATGATAGTGGGTTGGATGATGAGTCCGATGTGGATCCACCTCGAAAGCCCGGCCCTGATGGTGCAGAAGTTGCATTATTTTCTAAACCAGAGCTTGTTCCATTTGAACCTGAAGACGTTGAAAGGGTTTAGGGTTGTCAATATATCGGCAGATGATGTGTTGGAGTTTCTAAATCTACCATACAGAATGCGTGACCGTACAGGTTCGTCATTGGATTCGGGTGAATTAGAAGTTGGTATGGAGTTTTATAGTAAGGATAGTTTTCTTGGTGCTTTGAAACAACATAGCATCAATCACGAGGTTAACTACAACGTGGTTAAATTCAAATCCGAGAAGTTTGAGGCCAAGTGTGTAGTGTAAGACGGTACATGTTTATGGAAAATCATGGCTTCTTTTAAGAAAAAGACAGGCTTGTGGGAGATAAAAAAGTACAAAGGTCCACATACTTGTGTTGTCGGTACAGTATCACTGGATGTTTAGGGTTTTTAAATAATAATTTTATTACTTAATGTTGCATTATTTAACGTACTTCGTTGACAGGTGTTTCACAAGATCATCCCAAGATGGATTCAAGTATGATAGCTAGCTTAATACTACCGATGTTGAAGGTGGATCCCAGGACTTCTGTGTCATGCATAATTACCAGTATTCGTAGCCAATTGAGGTACACGCCCTCTTACCGCAAGGCTTGGATAGCTAAGCAAAAGGGGTTGGAAAATATGCATAGTGAGTGGGACGCTTCATATAATGATGTTTCGCAGTGGTGTCAGCTGCTGGAGAGGTACATCCCAGGTTGCATAACAGACCTTGAAACGGTCCCTACGTACTACAACGACCAATTGCTCCTTGGATTCTAAGTGTTTAAGTGTCTGTTCTAGAGCTTTAAGCAATGTCGGGATGCATTTGTGTGCTGCAATCTATTGGTACAAATTGACGATACCTTTATGTATGGTAGATATACCCATCGACTATTGTTAGCTGTGGCACAAGATGGCGGTGGAAGAATCCTTCCAATTGTGTTTGCAATAACACCGGGAGAGTCAGCTGATGATTGAGATTTCTTTCTTTCTAGGTTAAGGAGGCATGTATGCCCCCAACCTGATATCTACGTTATATCGGATCGGGGCACTGAAATATTAGCCACAATTGAGCGACAGGAAAGCCTATAGGATCACACACACCATCGGTATTGTCTAAGGCACGTTGCGTCCAACTACTACGGGCAATATCGGTCTACGACTGAACGACGGCAAGTTACCAGCATGGGTATTTAATCTCTATTAATATACTTTCGCTTGTAATATTCAATTCATTCTGAATGGAATATTGGTATGTAATTTTCGCTATCAACTTATATTGGCAGGGTACGAGATCAGTAAGAACCGTTTTCATGAGATGTTGGGGATTTTACGTTCAGTTAACGATCAAGGCGTAGACTACCTCTGTAACATACCTTTCGAACAGTAGACACAATCATACGACGACGGCCTACGGTATAGTCATATAACCACAAACCTGGCTGAATGCATAAATTTTGTTCTAAAAGAAACGCGTCATTTATCGATAACCTCGGTTGTGCGAGAGACATATTTTCGTTTGGCGGCACTATTTCCAAAGCGAGCAGCGAGTTATAAAGGCCAAATGCAAGGAGGCCATGTATGGTTCCGGAAGGTATTGTAAGAAATTAACAAGGAGAAGGCGCGGGCCAACAGGATGCACACAGTGTGTCACGATCGTGACAAACTATGGTTTCATGTGACGGAGTTTGATAGACCGAAATAATGTATTACCAGTGGGAAATATCGTGTACACCTGATAAATAAAACTTGTGACTGTGGGACGTTTGACACACTTCGTTATCTATGCGCTCATGCAATTGTAGCTTGTCAGAATCTCTGTTTGGATCTCATGGGATATGTCGACGAAGTGTACAAAATAGAATACATGTACAATGTGTGAAGACACGTATTCCCACCGATCCCAGATAAACGTAAGTGGCCGTCTGTATCACTTGCTCCGTTTAAGTTGTTACCAGATAGAGAATTACGTCGCAAACCAAAAGGTCGACCTTACTCGAGTAGAATACGTAATAATAAGGATATCTGGGAAAAAATGAACCAATAGAAGTTGTGTGGATGGTGTAAGAACCCAGGTCATATAATTCGATCATGTCCAAACCGAAATAGTTGATAATTGCTATAATAAACTATGTTGCATTATTTCTATTTCGCCTTATTCAAAAAAACTTCTATTTTATTAAAAATATAAAATTAATTTACTATTAAAATATTAAAAACAACTTTTATTTTATTAAATGAAACAATATAGAAACAATTTGTACAAATATATTAAAAAAATCAATGTATATACCGGTCGGAATCAGTGCCACATGGGGTGGTCGACGACTACGCACTGGATTCCTCCTTAGTTGCGCTTCCGGTGGGGGTTGTGGTTGCTCCGGCGGGGGTTATGGTTGCTCCAGTTGTGGGTGTTGGAAGGATGACCCACCTTGGTAGAATAAAGAATGTGAAGGTGTTTGCATCACCCACGGCGGAGGTGCTTGAATCCCATAAGACGAAGGGGATTGGTAATGAGATGAGCTCACTGACGGTTCCTCGTGCGATCCATCCGGTGACGATGGCCTATATATCATCGGTTGAGTCGTAGTCATCGGGAAAGGAGATGCACCGGCCATGCATTCTAACCTCGCATAGGATCGGAAAAGAAACATATAAGGGTTAGGATACATATAAGGGCTGAGGATACGCACCGCATAATCTGAAGGCCGTCTTTGTGGGTGTCGTTGGTTGAGGCGTTGGGCCCGGTGATTGTGTGGGCGCTGTTGATGGGCCCGTGTCATCAACCATTCTCCTTGGATTTAAAGGGCCCCGTTGTTCCCTTTCAACGCGGATTTTTCGACGCCTCTGCTCTTCCGACAACAAATATGGCTTGCCATGGATCTTAAACCATGGCATGTAATCCGGCGCGCACGCTAACTCTGGGACGATGATTGGTTCGCGATCAGGTATATGATCATACCGATTTTCTCAAATTTCGATATATTTTGAGAAGAATACCGGCCAATTCGTATTCGTTTGTCGTAAGTCGATTTTGTACTGGTCATTGAGCACCTCAGGTTCCTCAGGAATTGGTTGTCAGAATCTAAATTACCGCAACACTCTATCTATCTGGTGCATCTCGACAGTCGCATAGTTAACTAATGGGACCTTAACATGCCAAATGTTCGGATTTTGAAAGAATTCTTCCGAAATTACTGTCCGTATTGCCAGATCCTCGTATGGTGTCCATTGAAACTATATGAACGTGATAAAAATATTAGTTATATACATAATACTAAATACTAAATATGAAACGACTATTTTATGTATATATTTTATTTAGTACTTACTTGCGCTTCCGACCATTGGTCTAATAGAAGCCGTATATCTTCAAGACCGATATGTATTCCAACATAACTCGTCAGATGGTTCTACCTAATTAAATAAATTTTTAGCATACAATTTTATTTTAAATCTATGGAATAATTGTAAAATGAAATAAAAATTTCACCTCGTTATGAGTGGGAATGTATATGGGTGGTTCACTCGAGGACGTAAAAGTGGAAAGTGAAACCAAGCCCATGATTGTAGTAGTGATAGGCAACCTCTGATTTTGACTTTATTTGGTGGCGTCGCCCCGCACATCTCTCGATACAATGTTGCCAACACGGCAGACCCCCAACTTAATTTGTCAGCTGCTCTAAAATCAACGAGTTTCAGCAGTCACCTCAGATGTACAAGGTTTCGTGACAAGTCCGGCATCAAATAACCTCCAATCATCTCAAGGATATATGCCCGAGCATATCGTATTCTTTCTACTTCAGTCGAGTCATTTCCCGGCTCCGAGAATGTGTCTCGTAACCAGCCCATCTCGATCCGACCTCCGTAAATATTATTTGAAATATCACCCAAAAGATCGTAGCATATGGCTCCCCAATCAGCAGATTGAATGGACCCGGTGAGTGCGGACCCATCCACCGGCAATCCTAATTGTAACTGGACATCCTCCAAAGTGATAGTACACTCTCCGCATGGAAGATGGAATGTGTGTGTCTCGGGTCTCACCTCTCTATTAACGCGCTGATGAGTTTCGAGTCCAACTTGCACCACCGGCCTATAGTGGCCGCGTGCCAAAAACCCGCTTCCCTCAAGTAATTTTCTATCAACAGTGATGGAGGACCAAACATATTACGAATATAACATTGTAACACCTACAGACTGTTATAAAAAAATATAAAATAAAAATTAATTAAAAGTACATAAATGAAAAAAATATTAAATAATATTCAAAAATTAAAATTAATTAAAATTACATAAATGAAAAAATATTAAATAATATTCAAAAATTAAAATTAACCCTTACCATTTTCATTTGTTCGACGGAGATATGTTTATGATCGAGACGAATTAATTCCCCGGTCATTGCTAACACGATCAAATATTTTTGAAAATATAAAAAAAAATACTAATTTAGAAAAAAATTAAAGTAAATAACTAATTAAAGAGAGCTTTGAGAAATTTAATGAGAAGTTTGAGAGCTTTAGGGAGAAAGTTTAGAGCTTTTTTGCTAAAATTTGAAGAAATATTGTGTAAAATAATAGGAAGGGGTTTTATACTTTTTTTTTACTGTTGGACCCCCCAACGGAAAAAAAAAATTAGTCGTTGGGGTCGCGCCCCTGGGGTAGCATTTTTGCCACGTCAGCAAAGCGCGTCCACGTCAGTGCGTTTTGTGCTGACATGGCAAAAAGGCTCCCCCAGGGGTGCGATTTGCCAAAACCGGCCCTTTCCGGTAAATAATACTGAAATCGGCCTATTTCTGTAAATATACTTGGAAATGGGCCTTTTTAAATAAATTAGTCAATATTTCAACTATATTTATTTATTTATTTAGTATTATTATTAAGGAAAGTTGACATTTACTCTATTAGATTACATTTTGTCTATTATATTCCGCTCGAAAGATTACTTTTATTTGAAAAATGATATATGAAAATAATTTACTAGAGAAATGTATAAGATAAAATATTATAAACTTTTTAACCATTTTGTAATAAATAATAGTAAAGAAAAAAAAAGCAAACTGTACCGATAATTTAGGTAATATTATATTCCGTTAATCAAATAAAATCTTATATTCTAACCAGATAAATCAAACAAATAACATATCATACTCAATAATTTACAAAATAATCTTACATTTTTTTTTGGCTCAATCAATTGATTACAAGTAAAATGGAGTAAAAAAAAAAACTCCCAGCTTATATCTGATCGACAGAGCTGTAAAAAACAATAGTACAACCCATAAAAATATATAACAGCAAGCAAACTGCACTAATACAAATTATCAAGAAACAACAGATTACCAATAAACTCTAAAAAGGTGATTCCTAAACAATCCAACGTTTGATAATGAATTAACCATATTCGATAATTATATTACCAAAAATAATCTTAACCCATTACCACAAAGTGTACCCAATTTAGAAAATTGAGACGTCGAACATCAAAATGAAATTGATTTGGTCACATAATTAATCATGACCTCAGGGGCGAAGCTAGCGGGGTTGGTATGGGCCTCGGCCCCCCTAAAATGTAAAATTGTTATTTAGGCCATTAAATTTTTTTAAAAATTTTAAATTAATAAAAGTAAAATTACACTTTACCCCCCCTAAAATTATAAAAATTCGATTTAATCCTTTACAAATTATAAAGATATAAACTATAAAAAATTAAAATTTTATCTCGCCCTCCTAAAAAATTGTTCTGACTTCGTCCCTGCATGATCTTATAAATTTTGTTATCCTTATCATTAAAGAGCAAAGTTAATATTCATTACATCAATCAAAGTCCACATAATACAAAATAGTGCACGCG
The DNA here is from genome assembly GCA_025698515.1 of Gossypium sturtianum. Taxonomy (NCBI): domain Eukaryota; kingdom Viridiplantae; phylum Streptophyta; class Magnoliopsida; order Malvales; family Malvaceae; genus Gossypium; species Gossypium sturtianum. Next base: position 3,962,370 of record CM046944.1, on the reverse strand, counting down.
GTTTGGTGAAAAAAGAATAAAAAAATGTTTTTTAAAAAAATACCTTTTTGTTCGATTCTAAAATTTATTTGTCTGCTAGCTTTTTGGACGGCGAATGGATTAAAAAGAGGATTAAATTGCAAGCTTTTCTTGCTTGCTAGATAACCCTAGTTTTGTCACCAATCCCCATCGTATGCTTTTGAAGATGGAGCAAATTTGGAAAGAGAAAAAATGTTGGTTTTAAAAAATATTTGGAGAAATAGGTTGATTTTGGAGAGAGAAACGAAAAATATATTTTATAAGAAGCGTTTGTTGACTCTTTTCACACATCGGCTTCTTCTTTTATTTTTGTGGTTAAATAAGCCTCTGACCTATAATTTTTACTCATGAAAGCGCTTGATTTTGATATTAAAGTATAAAAAAAATTAAAATTTTAAACTAATTTGCATTTTACGCTGTTGTGAATTTTAAAATAATAATTTTTACAGTAAAACAAAATAATATTTTAAAATTTCTTGAAAGTGCTTATATATGTAACACACTTAATCACTCTTTTAAATTTTATGTTGATGTTTAAAAGTGTATAGAATTTCTATTGCATCGACAAGAAATTAAGATAAGAGCTTGAAATTCAAAATAATTTTACTTCAATATTAAAATCAAGGATTTTTATGAGTAAAAATCATAGGGTAGGGGCTTATTCAACTACAAAAAGAGTTTAAGGGCTTGTTTAAATAGAGTATAGTGGTTTAGGGTTTTTTTAGTATATTAGCCATTTGATAAACTTTTTTTCCATAATAGAATAATGACAGATTCGAATCAGCACCAGAAATTTGATATTTAAAAATTGTAGGAAAAAATGAATATATTTGCGTATGTTTGGATTTAAACTAATGTGAATTCATCAAAATTGAAAACATTTGTTTTTGAACTCATGTGATGGCCTGATGATTAAAGACGTTCACTGCCCTAGGTATGGCCTGGGTTCAAGTCGCGCTAGTTGTGTCTATTGTTCGAATCTTGTCCTGTTATTATAATTCACCAAAAGGAAAAAAAAAACATTTGTTTTCATTGTTTTCTAATTTCCACACATTTTCATTTTTCAAAAATAGTTTTTAAAATTTTCATCCAAAACACATTTATTTAGTGTTTTCCATTTTCCATAAAAAATAAAGTCTTAAAACCAAACTTTTTAATCTCTTCTCAATTCTATAGTTCACAATTCCAGAAATTTCATTTAATTAGCTTTTCTCGGCCAGAAAGTGGGCAGACGGAGAATCCAAAAGAAGGAAAGCAGCCTGAGGAAAAAGGCTCAAGTGGCTGCCATTGTTTGTCCATGTGAAAGGTGATTTCATATTCAATCCAATACCTGAAATTTTAGGTCCACACACACTTACCATCTCCATATATCTATGCAACTTTGTACCATATTATATACACATAGTTGGCACAACACTTACCTTGCATGTTGGGGCAGATTTTATTTTAATCCTCAAGCTTCATGCTTAAACTATGTAAAGCTACAAGACAAGTTTTGTTAATGCGACAATTGGATCAAGCACAGGCTACTTATCAAGCCAAGCAATGGTTAAAATGTCCCATGGTTGGTTTGGCAGCTTCCCTCCTTTGACCCTAGTGGTCCAGCCTTTACAACTTCTGCTCATTCTTCTTATTCAACTTGTATCTTGCCCTGCACGAAATTGAACTCTATTTGCTCATGCGTAAGGATAAAGAAAAAGGTTACAAATGCATGTTGGCTCGGGTTAGTTGGAATCTCAAACCTTTTAGATGTTGCTTTTAAAAAAAAAGTGATTGTATGAATCAAACTTGATTAAAGCATGGGTTTCATGAAAAATGTCAAACTTGTTAGATACCACCTTTCAGAAATGATTGTATGAATCAAACTAAACTAAATCTCGTGTTCTTATGACAAGATTTGTTTGGGGTAAAGGATAAAGCTTCTATATGAAACTTAGATGACATAGGTACAAGCTGAACATAAAAAATTTTCGTCATAAGATTTGTTTAGGGTAAAGGATAAAGCTTCTATACGAAACTTAGATGACATAGGTACAAGTTGAACATAAAAAATTTTAGCATAATTGCAAAAAAAAAAAACCCTCAACGTTTGGGGGCTTTTGGTTTTGTTCCCTTGACATTTTTATTTTTTGATTGACACCCTCAACGTTACGATTTTTTAAGAAATTAGCCCAGTTTTAACGATAAATGTGAGTTGACCGTTAATCAAACTGTAGGTCAATATAATAGCCCATGTGGCATGCCACATAAATGCATGATGTCATAGATGATGTCATCTATTTAACAAAAAAATTTCTCTCATTTTCTCTCTTGCCAAACACGTGATTGCTGCCATTTTTTTTCTCTCGTCTTCTCTCTTGCCAAACACATGGTAATAAGTAACAATTTGTAAAACCCTCTTTTTTCTTCTCGCCAAGATCTGAGAAAGCATCCATGGGCAAGCATGGATATGCGAAGAAGCACACCTTGCTCACGATGCAGGCAAAGATTTATGCCGAAATCAGTGACCAAAGGTGCAGATGTTGAATGCCCTTCATGCAAACCTAACTATCTTCCCATTCCAACCGATGAACAATATTCTTCGAGCCAGCAGCAGCACTATGGGCTACGCAGCCGAGTGAGATGCTTTTATAGCCAAATCAAAGGAAAAGTGCATCAAAGTACGGTAACTCCTTCCTTAAATCCCGACCCCTCGGCTTTCAACTCGATGAAGAGATCAAGCAAGCGAGCAGTGCTTTGCGGAATCACTTACAACAACTGGAAGCAGTATAGGCTTAAAGGAACCATTAACGACGTCAGAAACATGAGAGATTTGTTGATTAATAATTTCGAGTACCTTGGACATTTCATTCGGGTTCTCACCGGTATGTTCTTCAGTTATATTTGTTTAATGTTTTACCATTTTCGTTGTGATGATTAATGGAAAAAGAAAAACTGCAGAAGAGGAGGCAGACCCACGGTTTATACCGACGAGGAAAAACATCGAGGATTCATTGAGATGGTTGGTGAGTGACAGCCGGCAGGGAGATTCGTTGGTGTTTTTCTACTCCGGTCATGGGTTACGACAACCGGATTTTAACAACGATGAGGATGATGGGTTCGATGAAACTATATGTCCGGTTGATTTCCAAGAAGCAGGGATGATAGTGGATAATGATCTTAATACCCTCATCGTTCGGCCAACCATGTGTTTGGCAAGAAAGAAAATGAGAGAAATTTTTTGTTAAATAGATGACATCATCTATGACGTCATGCTCTTATGTGGCATGCCACATGGGCTATTATGTTAACCTACAGTTTGATTAATGGTCAACTCACATTGACCGTTAAAATTGGGCTAATTTCTTAAAAAATCGTAACGTTGAGGTGCCAATCAAAAAATAAAAAGGTCAAGGGCACAAAATCAAAAGCCCCTAAACGTTGAGGGTAGATGCTGACCACATAGTAATAACATTCTCCCTTGTCCACGTATGATAGTGAGCCCAGTGACTAATCATATCCGCATTTTATAGGCCCATTAAGGAGTTAAATATTGACCACAAGTTTTAAACTGCTCCACACCTAAGGTGAGGATCGAACCATCGACCACCGATTAAGTTAGGAGAAACTATTGCCATCTCATCTAACTCCCATGATTTCATTTTTCATAAATAATGTATGAATCAAGTTGAACTAAATTTTGAGTTCACGTGAAAAAAAATCGTGAATATATAGTAATAACATTCTCCTTTGAACAATATTGTCCCTTGTCCACATATGGCAACCTTTTCTACCATATTTTTCTTTTGGGTAGTTAAGTGGAAAGACATGGAATTTGAATTTAAAACATGATTATCAATTTATTTATGGAATTTAAGTTTAAAGTACAAATAATCATGGTAACGCTAAAATTATTTTGGAGGCCTTTGTACTAAAAGTCAGATTACATTTTCTTCCGTCTACTAAAAAAATGAGCAATTTAGTCCCTATAAATTAGATTAAAGAGCAAGCCGTTCTTTTTACTAAAAATTCCATCTATTTCTACTATTAAAAATTGATCCTCGACATGAGATACACGTGATGTGTCATGTATAACTATCTGATTATTTCATAATTTTAATTGAAAAAATTAATTCATTCTTTAATCTAAGATATAAAGATTAATTTACTCATTTTTTGAGTAAATTCGTCCTAATTTCTTCATCTCCCATTTCTAAACGTGGATCAAAGTCAATAAGCAAGTTGCCTATTATATATGATGAATTTTATGAATTATTAAGAACCACGCAATATCCATAACAATGTGTGGTTCAACAGTAGCTACAAATTTTAATTAGATTTTTTTCAACTAATTATAAACTTGTTATTTGGGTTTTGTTTTTTTTAGTCAAAATGGTTGAATTTATGACCAAAATGATTCAAATTAATATGATATTGGTTTTCGTCCATTTAATTATTTGTATTCTTTTGTCAAATTAATCAAGCACATGGTTTGATTTTTAATCCACAATTTCCAATCAAAGTGGTCACAGTTTTGAATATATAATCAACAAATTCATATTTAAAAAATAAAAATTAAATAGATGAAACATATCTTGGATTTTTAGTTGTCACTTAGAGATTTAAAAAAAAAAACAAAAATGCATATATTAAACGAGAAAAAGCACGGAAAAGATCACTACAACCCGAGTCAATAGGTCTACTTCACACACTTGAATCTTAACGTCCCACAATCTCATCGAAAGATAAGTCTATATTATCAAAAGTTAAATCTAACAAAAAAGGAATAGATAAAATATCTCGTTCAGTATGATTTGCATATAATAAGGTAACCTGAAAAACGGAATGAGAACCACCATATTAACACCTACTGAATAATTGTGAATAAAGTCAAGGACTCATTTAAAGCATTCACTTGAGAAGTTAAAAAAAAACTATATCATTAATATATTAAATAATAATTTAAATTAAAATTATTTTCATATAACTACTTAAGTATTAAGCTCTCTTTTTTTTTTTTTCCTTTTCTTTGTGATTTCGTGCAACTAGAAATCTAGGCAAAGCACTGCAAGGACAGCTCAAAAACAAGTGATATTTAGTACTTTTATATAATAGCAAAGAATATTGTTTAGTTAGTACTAGTAATTGGTTCATCCATGGGAAATTTCTTAGCTTTGATCTTTTTCCAAATATATATTCTAAACAATCTTTTTCGTGTATAATTAGTCTCCGATTCTAGTTTGGAAGTGAATCTTAATGAAGAGCTTTATTTTTTTTCGAATAATCTCATTATAGGTTCTGATCATATCTGCTCTTTTTGACACAATCCCGAAAATTATTCATAACCCCTCCCAACCCATAAATAGGAAGATAATGCACTTATGCACACTCGAACCTACGTCCTCCTGCATTGACAATAATGTTCATGCCAATCGAGCCAAGACTCAATCGGCTTAATGAAGGACTTTAGACAAGTCTAATTAAACGTTTTTAAGCTGTGGTCCAAATATTAAATTGGTCCGTGAAACTAAAAAGCATTCTAATTGAATTCTCAAAGTATCAATATCATATCAATTAGAATTTTTCATTAGCTTAGCCATCAATTTGGGTATTAAATGCTAGCTTAAATCAATAGTAGAGTATAGTTAAAACATATTTATCAAATTTTAAATAAGCGTGCATCTATCACTTAGACAAACTTGGATCTCACATGTTTAAAAAAAAAAGTAGGCTATGTTTTTTTAGCACGTTAGACCTAAGTTGTCCATATAGTAATCATACACATGTTCAAAATCTGATTCATGTATTTTAAATACACTTCATATTAAATCTTGAGCTGTCATTTAATGCCCAATCTAACAGCTAGATAATGATACTTGAGAACTCAATTGGAACATTTTGAAAATTGAGGATCAATTTAAAATTAATGAAATAATTTGAGGGCGTTAAGTGCAATTAACCCTCCCCAAAAAAATTCATAAACCCATTAATCGTCCAAGTCATGTAGAGTGCTTTTGTCAGCAACATTGTTTAATCTTAAACAATGTAACATTCCCTCAAAACTTATCTTATTCAAGTGTTTAATTAATCATATTTTTGGACACATACATTTGAACTTTAAGTAATCAAATGCGAATTTTTATATCGTTTCCTCTCTATTTTTTTATCCACGGAAGAGGTTAAGATATAGCTTTAGACCAATGTGATTTCGACAGACAAAATAACCTATGTCATGTCGGATGATGACAAAAATGGAAAGAAAAGAACAGATTTGGGAAAATTCAGGGAGCTATAAGAGAAGGTAAACTTAGTAAATATCCAACAATGGTAATTAATTTTCATAGTGAGGTTCCTCAAAACCCATAAGACTACAATTTAATACTTTCCATGCAATTTCCTCAAATCAAAGTTTAAATTTGAAGTCTTGTAGTATCATTCTTTGGTATGTTTCTTCCTTTTTGATGAGTTTTAAAGTGGGATTGTTTGTACGTTTTCGATCCAAAGATTTCTACTATGTGATCTGTTTAAAAGCATTGGAAAAAGCTTAAAATAGAATGGTCAATAGAATGAGTTTATTAATGGCTTGAGATCGAAGAAAACATCAAACTTTCATATATTATTGTTATAATAAACGTCAATAATGATGGTAGAACGATCACAAAGCAATAAGAAAAGAAAATAAGAACACACAGATTTTATGTGAAAACCCTTTTTGGGAAAAATCACGGGTAAAGGAGGAGAAATTCACTAATGTTGAAAAACGAATGATACCAGAGGAGTTTCGACTACATCTATTTAAGGGTTGAAAACCCTATTCTAATCAAAGTCAAATAGAATAAGTATAGTTCTATACGGGCTCAACTTGTGCCCCCACAGATCCTCTTATTTTGCCATTGTATTTATTTCATCAACAAATGTCAAAATTTGAATCACACAATCTCTAACATATACAGCACTAAATCAAAAACCTTTTTAAAATTTATGGATTTAGTTAAGCAAAGTGTTTGGTCCATTAGTCAAGAGCATTTATCCTAAATTTGTGCCGTAAGATCAAATTATAGGAATTGCATACTAGTGATGTATGCGAATATGGAAGTGATTTACTCCTACCAATTTTACGTGAATTGTAAAAACAAAATTGTACGAATTTCTTAACTCATAAATAAGTCTAGCCAAGAGTTGTTCATCCATAGAACCTATCTGAGTTCGAGCTTTCGAATGAGCAAATGGTAAGCCTTCCTTCAGACAACACCCTTTAGATGTAGTGTGTAGTACCCTCTGAAATATGTCTCTACCGTATGCGTGAATATTAACCCTCTAATTATACAGAATAATAATAATAATAATAATAATAATAATAAACTACAAAAGGGTGGCAAACATGTAATTGGAGCTGAGCCCATCAAAATCTTTCATACCAATTAATAACGAGCTGGGATCAGCCAAGTGTGGGTCAATGGGCTGCATTCCGTTTCTAACTTAATTAGTAAGCCCAAATTAGCATCAATCGATACCGGAAAGTGCCCGTCTAATCATTGCCATTTTATCTCTATCAAATTTTAATTCATATTTATTTTCTTATTTTGGTATTTAAATATTTTTTATTCTATTTTAATAGTAGAAGTACATTCGTGAATTATGCCAATTAAAAATATTGAAATTAAATTAGAACCTTTTAAAAGAATTGTCGAGTGAAAGATTTTTAGAATTAAATTTATGGTCGAATAAGTTAGACCATCGATTTTCAGTTTACTTGGTTCATTTAGTTTGATTAAATAAATTATTAAAATTTTATAAATTATAATAATAGAGAAAACCAGTTCAATCGATTCATACCAATTTTAGAGTCAATCGATCCAACCCCTCTAATCGAACCAATACCCCGTCTGATTTTGGTCCAATTAGTCTTACTAGTCGATCTGGTTTGGTTCAAATAACTTTAATTGAGGGGGGTTGACTCCTTTAGAAGAAGTCTTTGAAGTGTCGCCCACTAGGCAGTCAGTCGGACCCTCAATAATGCTAGGTGTTATCCTTAGGACGTGTAGAAGTTTTGTCTACCGCCTCTGTCAAGAGCCATGTACGATTCACAGAGGTGGAGCACCTCATGGCATTAGTCTGTACATGAACGCACGATGCACTCCCCCTAGAGGGAGATAGGGCTATGCAGAGTGAAAAGAGTTTTCCATGAGACGGGAAATGAAAACTATTAGCCCCACAAGAAGTATGTGAATAAGTGGTTGTCTGATAATAAGTAAGGAATATCCGCGTTTATGCTAAACGGGATGTATTGAACTCATAATTCATTAGATATTTTTTTATGAATGTCAACTAAATATTATAAGTAAATTGGTTCGACAAAAGCGGGAGACAAAACCTTAATATGACCTGAGGACAATCCTTCCCCAATGTTGGGGACTTGGTTGACTGCCTAGCTAATAACACTTTGAAGACTTCTCTCGAAGGAATGGACCCCTCAACAAAAATAAGTAAATTTTACAAATATTTAAATATATTGTTTGCAGAGTCAAAGATACTTTGGTTGCGTTAGCAATGTTGAGACTTGAAATTTTAATAGTTTAAGTTCAAATCCTACTATAAACAAATGACATGTATGGATTTAAATTTCATCATGTGTGAATTTTAAACTATTTTACTATATATTAAGTTCTGCTATCATGTTATAATATAGAATGGCATGTGTTAGAAAATAGGATGGAAAAAGATAAAGAGATCAGTCAAGGAGCGACGACAAAGTTTCTCTAATGTTCATTGTCCACTTGAAGGTGCCTTAGGCCACCATTTTCATCATTAAAGTTGCCAATAATTTTTCCAAGGTCCTCTTTGCCAATTGGGCCGATCAAATTTTGCCAGGTTCACCATGTGACCACTACTTTTTCATAACACTCTTAATTGATTAGTTTGGCCACTCTTTATTTTCACACCATCCTCATTCCCCCAGCTACCATCATATCTCCCACTTTTTCATCTCCAATAGAAGCTATTCAACTATCCAAGTAATGAACACATACTTCTCACTACTTTCTCTAAAAAAAGTCAGTAAATTATATAACATCAGATTATCATGTCATCACTTTAATAGTAAAATGAGCAAATCAAATTAAATTAACTGAAAGTTGTACGTTGAAAAGAAAATGAGCGACTTTACTGTTAATAAATTAATTAAACTATCTGACGAGTTATCGTATTATAAGTTAGAGAGTAATTTAAAAAATCAAAATTTAACATTGTTAATGTTAAAATTAATGTCGATAATGGCAATAGAACGATCACAAAGTAATAAGAAAAGAAAAATAAAATCATGTAGATTTTACGTGGAAATCTTTTCGGAAAAAAAATTACGGGCAGATGAGGAAAAATTCACTAATGTTAAAAAACGATTGATACAAGAAGAGTTTCGGCTACATTTATTTAAAGGTTGAAAAACCTTATTCTAATCAATGTCAAACAGAAGAAGTGTAGTTCTATACGGATTCTACTTGTGCGGCATGGTCCGTACCCACAGATCCCCTTATTTTGCCACTGTACTTTATTTCTTTAACAAATGATAGGATTCAGGTCACACAATTCTAATAGCTAAAAATGATTAATAAAACCTTAAAAAACCATGATCATTGAAATTTTAATCATAAGTAGTTCGAATAATGTTTTTATAAATATATTTTTAATATTAATTTTTTTTCCTTTTATTTAACTGTGGGTCTTTTAACCTTTCAAGTTCTAATGCTTACCTTTGAAGTTTCTTGGTTTCTAAATAATTTGGGCAAAAAGATTGGAAGATGAGGACGGCAACAAAGGCAGCATATACCATTTTTACTGTTCAAATTCTCAGTTTACAAAAGAAACAAGCTGATAATTATTACTAGACAAAGTAAAAGCCAGACAGACAAACTGAGCAAACAACATTTTGAGCCTGTTTAATGTCTTTTTCTTTTGGCTTTGTGTAGTTTTACATCATGATTCTGCCGCTGTTATGTCCATTTTCATCATTATTTCCAGAAGGTTTTTGCTTGGAATGACAGTCAATTTGCTACAGAGAGCACTATAAGGCCTATAGGTAAAGGAAATTGAAATCAACTAAAAGGAAAGGGTAAACTACACCTAACGTCTCTAAATTATTAGCAAGTTTATGATTTGATTATTTAACTTCAAAAAGCTACAAAATGGCCACTAAACTATTTAAAAGTTTTCATTTAAGTCACTAAATTATGTGAAACTTGTCATTTAAGTCACTAAGCTATTAGTCGGTTGAGTTTTAGCTCAATTGGCATCAACATTGTTGTCAGTGTAGGAGGACATGGATTCGAGTGCACTGAAGCGCATTATCCTCCTATTAAGGGTTGGGGAGGAACTATGAGTAGTTCTAGGTATTGTATCAAAACAAGCAGATATGATAATAACCTATAATGAGATTAATGTTCAAAAAAATCACTAGGCTATTGAGGTTTTTTTTTTTCAAGAGTTCAATGATTGGTACGGTGGATTAGTACCATCAACGAATAGAAGAACATACATTTGATCCAAGTTGATCTAACGATCAATGTCAAATATCAGAGAATAAAGTTGTTTAGATTTTGGTTTGCAGATTTGTAACGTTTTAAGTTGTTTCATGAAAGAAAATTGAACTGTGGAAGAGAAGGGGAAGGAGAACTTTCGATTGTACAGGCGGTGCAAATAGAGAAGGCCATACGGCAGCAATATTAATAGTCTGATGACTTAAATGAAATCTTTCTAATAGTTCAATGACCATTTTGTAACTTTTTAAAGTTAAGTGACCAAACCATAAACTTACTAATACTTTAATGACCTTGGATGTAGTTTACCCTAAAAATATTAAGAAAAACTATATCGGTAATCACTTAACTATTACTAATTCTTTTTTGGTCCTCCAACTATAAAAAGTTATAAAATAGTCACTTAACTATTCGACTTTTTTCTTTTTTTGTCCCCAACCATTAAATTACCATCAAAAATTAACTTGGCTACTTTTAAATTTGGCATAATAGAAACTTTAATTTTCAACATTTATACATTGTGTCAATTTAGTCATGATTTTAAAAAGGTTAACTCTCAATATTTACATTGTAACACCCCTAACCCGTAACCATCGCCAGTTTAGGGTTAAAGGCATTACTGATCAAATCGAAACATTTAAACTCATTTCACTTTTCAACACAAAGTAAATCATCAATCAAACATGTTCAAATATAATCATATAGTCCCTTAAATAGGTCAACGAGACCTTAAACACGTGTTAGAAAGGGGTCGGGACTAAACCGAACACATACGAAAATTTTTGAAAATTTAATGATTTTTCAAAACTGCAGAGGTCACACGCCCGTGTGGGTAGGCCATGTGCCTCACACGGCCTCGGACACGCCCGTGCGTCCAACTCGTGGCAAAACAGGGCATACATACTGACTTGTTCACACGGCCTGAGACACGCATGTGTGCCTCACCCGTGGTCGACACTGACTTGCACCACACGGCCAGTCACACGCCCGTGTGTCCAGCCCGCGGTCGAGTCTGACTTGTTTCAATAACACAACCACGAAGAACACGGTCGAGCCACACGCCCGTGTGCTCAACCGTGTGGACAATTATAGGTCATTTTCAAAGCCAAATTACCATCCACACTTTGGAATCACCTATATGCATCAAACCAATACCAATTCATGCCTCAAATGCAACCAAAGCATACCATTTCAAGCACCAATTAATCATCAACCATACCATCTATTCTTATACTCAATTTTCTACTCAAATAAGTTCATCCAAGACACTTAATTTCACATCCCAAAACATATAAGTCAAGCATCATATAAACCTTACCACAATTCACATTTAAACTACAGTTTTCATCAATCATTTAAGCATGAACAAACCATATTCATCATTCACTTAACCCACACATATATATACTAACATCATTCAACTTTTAAGCCATATCTCATGGCAAAATTTACACAACTCAAAACATGCCACATTCAATAGCCTATACATGCCATATACCACATATATGTACATCTTTCCAAAAGTACCAAAATAGATAGCCGATAGTGTGATTGAGTAGCCGACGATCCCCAAATCCGAGCTTGCTTTAAAAATATTGTAAAACAGAGAAACATTTCACACAGTAAGCTTTAGAGCTTAGTAAGTTTGTAATATAATACATATTACTCAAAAATACATTATCAATACATAAATAAACCATCACTTAGATAGATTCCCAACTAAACACAATATCATCCTCAACCATATACTCATACATCTATCTATTCAATCTTAAACATTATCATCAACCACATAGGTTCGAAACATACCTTTGCCAACACTTAGTTAACAAACGTTCTTGCTATTTAATGCTCGATACCATAATTTATTCACTGTTCACTATCTCTTCAATTCAATCACACACTTAGTGCCCCATTTCATAGTCGAAGCTTAAATAACATTACACACATAGTGCCATAATGTAAAACCGAACTTAATTCGGTATCGCACACACAGTGCCAAATCAATAAGCCGAAGCTTCTACTATTTCGCACACACAGTGCTAATTATCTCGATCTCATTTCCAAATACGTAGACTTAGTGCCACCTAACTCGATTCCATACATAGCATTACTAATCCAATAATCACATAACTATTCATTTCATAGCATTTAAACATAATTTAAGAACACGTATTATATCCGAACTTACCTCAGACGTCGAAATACCAAGACTAGCCGATTAATCGAGTACTTTGTCTTTGCCTCGGTCTCGATCCGAATCTCTCTTTTCTTGGTCAATACATATTCAAATTTAGCTCATTTAATCACCAATTCATTCAATTTAGTCCAAACACACATATTTAGGGCATTTTACAAAATAGCCCTCATATTTTCACATTTCGACACTTTAATCCCTATTTCATAAAATCATCAAATACACAAAATTTTACTACACCATACTTAGGCCGAATTATCCTTAGTCTCATACAAGCCCATATATTTCATTTATTTCACATTTTAGTCCCTCAAAATATTATTTTCACAATTTAGTCCAAATTACTCAATTTCACCAAAAACTCAAAGACAAAACATGTTAATCTTTCACATATTTTTCATATTCCATCATCAACTATCACAAAACTTAAACATTCATCAATGGCATATCTCAAAATCACCATCAATTTCTAAAATTAAAGCATGGGTTTGATAGAACACGAAGCAACGATCACAAAAACGTAGAAATTATCAAAAACCGAGCTAAAGACACATACCAATTTAAGCTTGAGCTTACCGAAACCTTCAAAGCTCTTAAACCTTTCTTTATTTTCTAGTTTCGGTGGAAGAGATGAGAATATGCTCAACTAATTTGTTTTGTTTTAATTATATTAACTTATTTTACTAATTACCAAACTAACCTTTTTATTTTTATTCAAATTCCACTAACCATAGGCTTTTATGTCCATCCAATTTATCAATGGTTTAATAACAACATAAGGACTCACACTTTAATAAGCCATGTCAAATTAGCACTTTAACAATCAGCATTGAGCTTTTACATTTTATGCAATTAAGTCCTTTTTGCTAATTAAGCATTTAATCGATAAAATTTTCACACAGAACTTTCACACATGCTTAATCACATATTATAAACATCAAAAATAATATTAAAATATTTTTCGACTTCGAATTTGTGGTCTCGAAACCACTGTTCCGACTAGGGTCTAAACCAGGCTGTTACAACTCTCTCCCTTTAGGAATTTTCGTCCCCAAAAATCTTACCAGTGAATAGGTTTGGATATTGCTCTCTCATAACATCTTCGGGCTCCCACGTAGCCTTTTCAACTCCGTGTTTGTGCCACAACACTTTCACTAAGGAAATTCTTTTGTTTCTCAACTCTTTGATCCCACGTGCCAAAATTCAGATTGGTTCTTCGTTATACGACAAATCTGACTGAATCTCAACCTCAGTAGGAGCAATTACATGCGATGGATCAGATCTATATCGTCGAAGCATCGATACGTGGAATACATTATGAATCTTTTTTAATTCAGGTGGCAACAACAATCTATAAGCAACCGGTCTAATTCGTTCAACAATCTCATACGGCCCGATGAACCTCGGACTCAACTTGCCTTTTCGGCCAAATCGAAGTATTTTCTTCCCCGTAGACACTTTCAAAAACACTTTTTCACCAACCTCAAATTCGATATCTTTTTGTTTCAAGTCTGCATAAGATTTCTGACGATATGACGCTGCTTTTAAACTGTCACGAATCACTTTCACTTTCTGCTCAGTTTCTTTTATCAAATCAACCCCGTGAATCTTATTCTCACTCAACTCAGTCCAATACAATGGAGTTCGACATTTTCGACCATAAAGTGCCTCATATGGTGCCATTTTGATACTAGATTGAAAACTGTTATTGTATGCAAATTCAATCAACGGTAAATGCTTTTCCCACGTACTTTTAAATTCGAGAATACAACATCTCAACATATCTTCGAGAATCTGAATGATCCATTCAGATTGTCCATACGTTTGCGGATTAAATGCAGTACTGAAATGCAACTTTGTGCCTAAAGCCTTTTGTAATTTCTTCCAAAACCGCGAGGTAAATCTCGGATCTCTGTCAGACACAATAGATAGTGGTACCCCGTGTAATCTCACAATCTCAGAAATATACAGTTCAACTAATTTATCAAGTGAATAATTTGTTCTCACCGGAACAAAATGAGCTGATTTTGTCAATCTGTCAACTATCACCCAAACTGCATCTTTCTTTCCCGGAGATAAAGGCAATCTCGACACAAAGTCCATCGTGATTCTCTCCCATTTCCACTCAGGAATCATAATCGGTTGTAACGAACCGGATGGAACCTGATGTTTAGCTTTAACTTGCTGACAAACCAAACATCTCAAAACAAATTTTGAGATACTCCGTTTCATACCATGCCACCAATAAAACTGTTTTAGATCGTTATACATTTTTGTACTCCCAGGGTGAACAGCCAAACAACTATTGTGAGCTTCATTTAAAATCATCTGAATCAACTCTGAATTCCTCGGAACACAAATTCGATTTCTGAATCTCAAATAATCATCGTTATCAACTCGAAATTCGGAATCAGAATTCAAATCACATTGAGTTTGTTTTGCTATCATCTCATCATCATTTTTCTGGGCATCACAAATCTGATGTATAAACATCTACCTAACTTTCAACTCAGCCAAAACCGAACCATCATCACATAGATCTATCTAAGTACTCATTGCTCGCAAAGCACATATAGACTTTCGACTTAAAGCATCAGCAACAATATTAGCTTTACCCGGATGATAATCAATTACTAATTCATAGTCTTTTAGTAACTCTAACCATCTCCGCTGTCTCAAATTCAATTCTTTCTGAGTCATCAAGTACTTCAAACTCTTGTGATCGGTATATATATGACATTTCTCACCAAATAGGTAGTGACGCCAAATCTTCAATGCAAATACAATCGCGGCTAATTCAAGATCATGCGTTGGATAATTCTTTTCATGTGGCTTTAACTGCCTCGAAGCATAAGCGACGACTTTGCCTTCCTGCATCAACACACAGCCCAAACCATTCAACGATGCATCACTGTAAACTATGAATTCTTTACCAGATTCAGGTTGAATTAACATGGGTGCCTCTGTCAATAATGTTTTCAACTGTTCAAAACTCTGCTGGCACTTTTCTGACCACTCGAATTTAACATCTTTCTGTAGCAATTTTGTTAACGGAGTCGCAATCATCGAGAAGCCTTTCACAAACCTTTTGTAATATCCCGCTAGTCCTAGAAAACTACAGACTTCAAACACATTTCTCGGAGGTTTCCATTCTAAAATAGCTGAGATCTTACTCGGATCAACTCGTATTCCCGCAGCTGACACAATATGCCCCAGAAAACCAACCTCACGCAACCAAAAATCACATTTGCTAAACTTTGCATACAATTGCTTCTAACGCAGGTCTGTAACACAATTCTCAAATGCTCGACATGTTGCGTCTCATCACATGAGTAAATCAGAATATCATCATTGAACACCACAACAAAATGATCCAAATACGGTCTGAATATCCGATTCATCAAATCCATAAACACTGCAGGAGCATTCGTTAGTCCAAAAGGCATAACTAAGAATTCATAATGTCCGTACCTCGTTCTGAAAGTAGTATTCGGTACATCTGATTCTTTAACTCTAAACTGATAGTAGCCCGATCTCAAATCTATCTTAGAAAACATTGTAGCTCCTTTCAGCTGATCAAACAAATCATCAATACGTGGCAGGGGATACTTATTCTTTATCGTCACTTTGTTCAACTGTCGGTAATCAATACACATCCTCATAGTACCATCTTTCTTTTTCACAAACAACACAGGAGCACCCCAGGGCGAGAAACTCGATCGTGCAAATCCTCTATCTGTCAACTCTTGCAACTGAGACTTCAACTCTTTCAATTCTATCGGTGCCATTCTATACAGAGCTATTGAGATAGGAGTCGTCCCCGGTACTAGTTCAATACCAAACTCAACTTTCCGTATCGGAGGTAATCCCGATAATTCTTCAAGAAACACGTCAAGGAATTCACAAACCACAAGCACAGATTCAACCTTCTTTTCTGTCACTTTCGTATCAATCACATATGCAATATAAGCTTCGTAACCCTTTTTTACATAATTCAAAGCTTTTATCGAAGATATAACAGCTGGCAACCCATTCAAATCATTGGATTCAATTCGAACTATCTCACCATTCTGACTTCTCAAATCAATACTCTTTCTTTTATAATTCACAATAGCATTATGCAAAGTGAGCCAATCCATACCCAGAATTATATCAAATTCATCAAAAGGTAGCAACATCAAATTAGCCGGAAAGCATATCTCCCGAAACATCAATGGGCAGTTCTTGCACACTTTATCAACCAAGACACACTTGCCTAAGGGGTTCGCTACTCTAATCACGAATTCAGTAGACTCAACAGGTAGAGTCTTACTTGATACTAAATTCACACACACATAGGGATGAGTAGAACCTGGATCTATCAATGCAATCACATCAGTATCAAATAGAGTGAAAGTACCAGTAATGACGTCTGGAGATGACGCTTCTTCACGAGCATGAATAACATAGGCTCGGGCAGGAGCTCTCGCCTCGGATCTCACAGCTATGTCAGTAGTCCCTCTCTGACTTCTACTCATATTTTCGGTGTTTCTGGGTGGTCTACCCTTAGCCGCCGTATTACTCGATCTCGAACTCTGAATATTGTCTTTCTCAGCTAACTCTGGGCAATCTCGAATGAAATGATCTCGTGATCCACATTTGTAGCAAACTCTATTATTATATTTGCCCCAGCACTCTCTAATGTGTCGTCTTCCACACTACCTACACTCAGGCTTGTTGCTTTTAACACTACCAACACTTGATTCAATTGGAGTTTGAGTTATTGGACCAACACTTTGTCTCAACCGATCTCTACCCGAATGTTCAAACGAAGCATTTGAACGATTGCTTGCATCTTTAAATCTCTTCATCGAAGGTTGGGACGACTTACTCATCAATCTTTTTCTTTTATCTCTAGCCTCAGAATATGCTTTCTTCTTTTCTTTGCTAAGCTCCTCGGCTTTGCAGGCTCTTTCAACTAACACAACAAATTCATTCAAGTCAAGTATTCCAACCAGTAATTTAATGTCTTCATTCAGCCCTTCAATGAAGCGTTTACACATAGTAGCTTCGATTGAGACACATTCTCGTGCATATTGACTTAATCTCACAAACTCCCGTTCATACTCAGTAACAGACATACGGCCTTATTTTAGCTCTAAAAACTCTTTACATTTCTGATCTACGAATCGTTGACTGATATACTTCTTTTGGAATTCAGCTTGAAAGAAATCCCAGGTGATTCTCTCTCTCAGAACCACGGATATCAACGTTTTTCACCAATTATATGTCGTATCTCTCAATAATGAAACAACACATTTAATGCATTCATCAGGAGTCAACAACATCTCATCAAACACTTGGACTGTATTCTCGAGCCAAAACTCAGCTCGTTCAGCATCATCATCAACTGTGGCCCTAAACTCTTCGGCCCCATACTTTCGAATTTTATCTACAGGAGGCTTATTCGATCGGATCGGATCTGTCACTTGTGGCACAACAGGTACTTGCGGGGGTAGAGGTTGTGGAGCAACCGGATTCTTTCGAACGAACTCCGAAAACCACTCACTCATCATTCGAAAAAAGGCTTGCTTAGTCTCTCCCTCTTGGCTACTATCATTCGGCCTAGATGTGGCCTATGACCGCCCTTGAGCGGGAGAGCGGTGCATTACTCTCTACATCATCGGCAATTGCTCGATCGGGATCCATTTGCTATATAAAAACACATTTTTTTAACTATCAGGATTCATTACACTATCGCAATTATATATTTGGCATGTATAGCTAGACTCACACACGTTATGTTAGTCCGAGAATCGACTAAACCGTAGCTCTGATATCAATAAAATGTAACACCCCTAACCCGTAACCATCGCCGGTTTAGGGTTAAAGGTATTACCGATCAAATCAGAACATTTAAACTCATTTCACTTTTCAACACAAAGTAAATCATCAATCAAACATGTTCAAGTATAATCATATAGTCCCTAAAATATGTCAACGAGACCTTAAACACGTGTTAGAAAGGGGTCGGGACTAAACCGAACACATACAAAAATTTCTAAAAATTTAATGATTTTTCAAAACTGCAGAGGTCACACTCCCGTGTGGGTAGGCCGTGTACCTCACACGGCCTCGGACACGCCCGTGCGTCCAAGCCGTGGCAAAACAAGGCATACATACTGACTTGTTCAAGCGGCCTGAGACACGCCCGTCTGCCTCACCTGTGGTCGACACTGACTTGCACCACACGGCCAGTCACACGCCCGTGTGTCTAGCCCGTGGTCGAGTCTGACTTGTTTCAATAACACAACCACGAAGAACATGGTCGAGCCACACGCCCGTGTGCTCAACCGTGTGGGCAATTATAGGCCATTTTCAAAGCCAAATTATCATCCACACTTTGGAATCACCTATATGCATCAAACCAGTACCAATTCATGCCTCAAATACAACCAAAACATACCATTTCAAGCACCAATTAATCATCAACCATACCATCTATTCTTATACTCAATTTTCTACTCAAATAAGTTCATCCAAGACACTTAATTTCACATCCCAAAACATATAAGTTAAGCATCATATAAACCTTACCACAATTCACATTTAAACTACAATTTTCATCAATCATTTAAGCATGGACAAACCATATTCATCATTCACTTAACCCACACATATATATACTAACATCATTCAACTTTTAAGCCATATCTCATGGAAAAATTTACACAACTCAAAACATGCCACATTCAATAGCTTATACATGCCATATACCACATATATGTACATCTTTCCAAAAGTACCAAAATAGATAGCCGATAGTGTGATTGAGTTGCCGACGATCCCCAAATCTGAGCTTGCTTTAAAAACACTGTAAAACAGAGAAACATTTCACACAGTAAGCTTTAGAGCTTAGTAAGTTCGTAATATAATACATATTACTCAAAAATACATTATCAATACATAAATAAACCATCACTTAGATAGATTCCCAACTAAACACAATATCATCCTCAACCATATACTCATCCATCTATTCAATCTTAAACATTATCATCAACCACATAGGTCCGAAACATACCTTTGCCAACACTTAGTTAACAAACGTTCTTGCTATTCAATGCTCGATACCATAATTTATTCACTGTTCACTATCTCTTCAATTCAATCGCACACTTAGTGCCCCATTTCATAACCGAAGCTTAAATAACATCGCACACATAGTGTCATAATGTAAAACCGAACTTAATTCGGTATCGTACACACAGTGCCAAATCAATAAACCGAAGCTTCTACTATTTCGCACGCACAGTGCTAATTATCTCGATCTCATTTCCAAATACGCACACTTAGTGCCACTTAACTCGATTCCACACATAGCATTACTAATCCAATAATCACATAACTATTCATTTCATAACATTTAAACATAATTTAAGAACACGTATTATATCCGAACTTACCTCGGACGTCGAAATACCGAGACTAGCCGATTAATCGAGTACTTTGTCTTTACCTCGATCTCGATCCAAATCTCTCCTTTCTTGGTCTATACACAGGGGCGAAGCCAGGGGGGCTGGCATGGGCCCCGGCCCCCCTAAAAGGTAAAATTGCTATTTAGGCTCTTGAAATTTTTTTAAAATTTTAAATTAGTAAAGGTAAAATTGCACTTTGGCCCCCCCTAAAATTATAAAAATTCGATTTAATCCTTTACAAATTAGAAAGATATAAACTATAAAAAATTAAAATTTCATCCGGCCCCCCTAAAAAATTGTCCTGGCTTCGCCCCTGTCTATACATATTCAAATTTAGCTCATTTAATCACCAATTCATTCAATTTAGTCCAAACACACATATTTAGGGCATTTTACAAAATAGCCCTCACATTTTCACATTTCGACACTTTAGTCCCTATTTCATAAAATCATCAAATACACAAAATTTTACTACACCATGCTTAGGTCGAATTCTCCTTAGTCTCATACAAGCCCATAATTTCATTTATTTCACATTTTAGTCCCTCAAAATATTATTTTCACAATTTAGTCCAAATTACTCAATTTCACCAAAAACTCAAAGACAAAACATGTTAATATTTCACATATCTTTCATATTCCATCATCAACTATCACAAAACTCAAACATACATCAATGGCATATCTCAAAATCACCATCAATTTCTAAAATTAAAGCATGGGTTTGATAGAACACAAAGTAACGATCACAAAAACGTAAAAGTTATCAAAAACCAAGCTAAAGACACATACCAATTTAAGCTTGAGCTTACAAAACCTTCAATGCTCTTAAACCTTTCTTTCTTTTCTAGTTTCGGTGGAAGAGATAAGACTATGCTCAACTAATTTGTTTTGTTTTAATTATATTAACTTATTTTACTAATTACCAAACTAACCTTTTTATTTTTATTCAAATTCCACTAACCATAGGCTTTTATGTCTATCCAATTTATCAATGGTTTAATAACAACATAAGGACTCACACTTTAATAAGCCATGTCAAATTAGCACTTTAACAATCAGCATACAGCTTTTACATTTTATGCAATTAAGTCCTTTTTTGCTAATTAAGCACTCAATCGATAAAATTTTCACACAGAACTTTCACACATGCTTAATCACATATTATAAACACCAAAAATAATATTAAATTTTTTTTCCGACTTTGGATTTGTGGTCTCGAAACCACTGTTCCGACTAGGGTCTAAACCAAGCTGTTACATACATATTATGTAATTTGCTCTTTTTTGCAGTTTTGTTTTTCTTTATAACATTGAAGTTTAATTTTTAAAAAAATTGAAAAAAATGAAAATTATTATCTTGAATTTTTGGGTGTTTCTAATTTGGGTTTTTTTTTTGTCAAATTTACCTTATGAATTTATTTATTTTTTTAGCTTTTTAGGTAGAAATGATCACAACAACAACAAAAAATCAAATTACACAATGTATAACTGTTGAGGGTTAAATTTTTTTAGAATCAAGACAAATTGATACAATATATAAATGTTAAGAGTTAATTTTGCTATTAAGCTCATTTTAAAAGTTGTTATGCCATCTTTCCGTTAGTCATTTAACGACTAATGACCAAAAAAATAAAATCAAATAATTGGGTGACCATTTTATAACTTTTCATAATTAGTTGATTAAAAAAATCTTAACAATAATTAGATGACTACCAATATAGTTTATCCAAATATTTAAAATTCTCATATTGAATTTGAAACCCGAAACATTTGTTTTTTTTTTGTGATATGAATCATTTAAGTATTTTCAACCAGAAAAAAAAAAAAAACATTATGTGTGTAGTATAAGTGATGGGGTCTAAAATGACAGCGGCTTTGATACACACCTTTTTACTCTATTTTTTGGATAAATTATAGTATTAGTTATCTAATTATGTTTTTTAACTCAATTACAAAAAATTATAAAATGATCATTTAATTATTTTTATTTTTATTTTATTACGCAACTATCTTAAATTTTTAGATATTTCTATTTTTAAGTTAATCAACTAATAATCCAAAAAAATAAAGTAAATACCAAAATGATCTTTTTGTAACTTTTTATCGTAAAAAAAAAATCATAATTGGATCAACATCAGTAGTGAATTTTTTGTTTTCAAGTTTGAATTGCAGTATGTGAACACACAGCAAGATATAAAAGAAGATGGAATTATTGGATTTAGTCAATGAAATAAAAAAGGGTTTGTTTTTAATCAATAATTTGTGGTTAAGAGACAAAGATGCTGGTAAGCTGGTTCTCACTCGACAGATAAGACAGAAGCATTGTTGCTATGAAATGATTGAAAGTTGTCCAGCACATACCAGATTATAACTTTTCATTTTTCTTTTTGGGTTAATTCATAAGAGGTCCTCAAACTAGGACCCAAAATTTTAAATTAATTTTTGAACTTTAAAATGTTTTAATTAACTCCTTTAAGTATAAATAACATATAGTCTAACTGTTAGCTTGGACATTAAATGCCGACTCACATTTAATATGAAGTACATTTAAAACACATGAACTAAATTGTAAAAATATGTGTACTTTTTGCATGGATAACTTTGATATGATGTGTTATAATAACGAAAGGTTATCCCTCCTAAATTCTATTACCACTATTTTATTAAGAACATCAAATCCAAATTATCCATACAGTAAGCACATACATGCTCATTGTCAGTGGCATATCTAGGGGGGCTGGCAGGGGCCTCGGCCTCCCCTAAAATGAAAAATTGTCCATTTAAGTCTTTTAAAATTTTTAAAATTTTAAATTAGTTAAGGTAAATTATACTTTGGTCCCTTAAAATTGATAAAATTTTGATTTAATTCTTTAAAAATTATAAAAATATAGACTATTCAAATAGTGAAATTACATTTTTACTATCGTAAAATTTATAATTTAATTTCGATCCCCACTAAAAAAAAATTCTAACTTTGCCCCTGCTTATTGTTTGATTCGCATGTTTTAAATATGTTTCGTGTTAGGTCCAAACTAGCATTTAATGTCTGATTGACAGTTACACTGTGAAAAAACTTAATTGATATAATACTAGTAATTTGAGGATTCATTTAGAACGATTTGAAGTCTAAAGACCAATTTAAAATATCAATGATAGTTTAGGGATGTTTTGATAAATTAACCCTTTCTTTTATACCATTTGCTTCAAATGACAGAATGTACCAGCCTTATTTCAAATCTGTCCATCATAAACTAAATGAATCAATTTTTTTTTTTTTTAATTTTCATAATTTTTTAATTATTTATTTGATTTGAACCGATGAGGAATCGAAAGAATGACCAATTCAACTGTTTCAACCTTCAAAATGTCATAAAACAAGCCAACAAAAAGAGTATACCATCTGTGCAAAATCTCATGAAGCATGCTTTGGCATTCATGAATTTTAACATCATCCAACACAGCCTCTCAGCAACTCCAAATGTCTTTTAATTACAACAACATAAATATATGCCTATTTGTTCCATACCAAGGCATGTAAAAACCAGAGCTGAACAAAAAAGAGTTTCGTTTGGTTGATTTCTAAAATGACCCTCCAATACAAACCAAAACCAAAACCAAAACCAGATATGTCAGTGAAAACATTAAAACATGAAAATTGGTTTCTATATAGTGTTTATTTCCAACATAAATTTAACCTAAAGGCCGCTGTCTTGACGTCTTCTTCCAGACTAAACCGCGACGAGCTTCGGTTTAGAGACGAAGAAGATGAAAAATGAGCTATCAGTGAAAGGAAACGAAGAAAAACGGTACCACCGGTTTTATGAATTCTCAATGGTTGCAATTGTAACATGTGATTCCCTTGGTAGTTCTTGATCACCGCTGCGTTTCCAAAACGCTCTCCGCCACCAAATTTCGAAGGCTCTTTGAATGTTGGGACAATCTTCGCCCGAGTTCAAGAACCTATCGAACCAAGCAAGCAAAATGTCTTGTTGCCAAGCTAGAGGTAAAGTGAGAATTGTGTTACTTAGACCGTCTTCGATTAAATGCCTATCGAGACCTCTTGATGCCCTCCTCATCCACCCGAAATCATCATAAAATGGTACCAACCATGTTTGTAAAAGCAAGCATCTTACTTCCTTTGATGCCAACAGTTGTCCCTTTCCGATTCCAACAAATAACCGTGCGGTCACTCGGCTAACTTCGTACCTATGAACAGCCGGAACTTTAGAATGAACATTCGATAATTCGGATTGAGAAGCCCATGATTTTAGAAAATCTTCAGCAATTTGCCTATCAATCAAAATATCCAGAATCCAATGCAAATTATCTGCTTGTCTAGCAATCTGATTCACATCCGTCAAATCCGACAATGCTGCTCGGAGGAAATGGCTACGAAGCAGTTCCAAACAACCATCACAAGCCGAATACAGCGATTCTTTCCGGAGATCGTTCTGAGATGAATTCTCGCGAAGCATCTTCAAGACCAACCCTTTCATTTCCCGCCTTGCCTTCTCGTCTTTGCCTTCGAGAACAACATGCAAAAGCTTGAGAAGCACTTCTTCGTTATCGCCACCACCATCATCGGTTCCGTTAGTAACTTCGACAGAAACCCTTTTTAAAACTTCCCCTGCTCCGACATTTTCGAGGCGGAGCTCCGCCAATAAAGAAGCCACTCTCTCTTCTTCATCCTCAGCCCAAGGGGCAGCTTCCAAGTACTCCAAACAAGATAAAACCCCAGCATCAAATCCAATTGCAGCTGAAACCTAACAAAGAAGAAAAAACCCACAAAATCAACCACTTCAACAATTAAAAACCCTAATCCATACTCTAAAAATTGGTAATTGAAAAAGATTGAAACTTTACCTTCAAAATGCCAAGAACCTTAGGAACATCTTCTCTCATTAGCTTCTTCCTCAAATCTTTACAATACATCAATTTCAGGGTCTCAATATAAACCTCTACATCATCACAATCTGCAATTTCAACAATGTACGGTCCAGCCGATCCATTTCTCTGTTGTTTTGCCCATCGATCAGATAACTTCACGGCAAAGAACCGGCTGTGAGCCACCACAATTTGCCTATGCACATTCATTGACACACTAATCCCATCCTTGGAACTCAACGTTAGCTTTATATCACTCGAATCCGGGTCGTTAAACTGGTTTCCGGGGCTACGGGTTGACAAAAGGTTTGAAATCCGCTGCATGGTCAACGCCTGTTTGTCAATGACTGGTGGGGGTTGGTTTTGTCTAGGACCTGAAATGGGTACTTGGATCTGGGTTTGGGTCCTTGGGTGGACATCGGGTTCGCTAGCCATCATCTCGAAAAGGGTTGGACTGGATCGTGACTTGTCCGGCGGAGGCGGCGGAGAATGTGGGTTTAAAAGACCCGCAGTGAGTGCAGAGTTGAACTTAGTGAAACTCGAGGGTGAATGACCGTTGGAGATCGTCGTGAAATCCATGACGGGTGATAAACTTCCCGGAGAATACCGGATCTTAGAAGCCGACGAAGAATCGGTCGAACCCTGGTCCGGAACAAGGCGAGTTTGAGGAGGGGAAGGAGGAGGAGGCGGCGGAGTCGGGAAAGGCTTAGAAGCAGGACAACACCAGGAACTATCAGCTGAAACAACAGTCGGGGGGTCAAGCTTTCGAGCTGAAAAACCAGAGTCGGAACCGCCGTTTGCGGCGCCGGTAGTAGCAGAAGAACAAGAAATAGTGGTTTCTTTACACTTGCGGCGTTTAGGCTTAATGGGTTGTACTTGAACTTTGAGCTGAGCAGACGATGTTTTTGTGGAAATTGATGATGTTTTTGTTGTAGTTGTAGTTGTTGCCATGAAATTGCATTGAATGTAATGGCCTCTAATACCCTTTTTTTTTTACAATTTTTTGCCTGTGTTTTATTGTCTTTTAGTTTACAGCATTGGCATCAGCGTCAGTGATAGTACCTATTAAAAATGGCGGTAGAAACGAGAAACCCAAAAAAAAAAAAAAAAAAGAGAAAAGAGCTGTTACTTACCAGTTGGTGTAAAAGACAATGAGGGTGTCTGAAATGGGCATTTAATGTAAGAGAAATTAGGTTTGGTTTTGGATTTTATTTGGACATTGGGAGCTTCGTCCTTTAGCCGCTTGCATTGGCTCTGCTTTTTAACTAGATGAGGGAGACAACAAAATCACACCACTTTGTATTAGGGGCATTTTTACAGTTGGATTATAAAAAAAAAGAGGGCAAAACAAAGATGACAAATTTGCAAAAGCTAATAGTAATAGGTGGGTTTATTTGTACTTTTTTTTAATATTTAAATGCCTTAATTTATTATTTAAGTTTTGAATTATTTTTTTTTATTGTAGCATTTATTATTTTTTTCATTTTGATACTTAAAAGTAAATTAGAACTCGTGGATAATGTTATCAACTTTTGTACATTTTCAAGAGAACAAAAAATGTTTAAATAGTGTTAAGGGGTTGATTCTTTCAGAAGAAGTTCTTGAAGTGTCATTGTCTGTCAAGTAACTAGATAAACCTTCGAGAATGATAGGTATTATCTCTATGTTTGTTGGTGGAGATATGATCTGCAAGCCTCACAGTAGAGATATTAGTATAGTGTGTAACATTTATTATGTAAATCACCTATGTGTAGGGAACTCGAACTATAAGCCACATACTTGCAGGTGTCGTACTAACCAAAGCGCTCCCCCTTCGTGGACCCTTCAAGACTCTTGATAGAGGAGGGAGATAAAACCCCAAAACGAGGACAATACCTACCAATGTTGGGGGTTTGACCGACTGCCTAATGAATGACACTTTAAAGAATTCTTCTGAAGGAGTCAACCCCTCTCAATAAGTACCATAGTGAAAAAATTGGTATAATTCAAGAGTTAAATCGTAAATTAAACCTATTTAAATTCATAATTTTGATTTCATTTATTACCCTGTTCAATCTAAATATTATTATTTAAATCTAAATTTGAAATAAATAAATAAGTAAATAAATTCTCACGTATCCTATGAGATAAAACTCATTAAATATTTTTAATAAATTAACAAAATAGCATACGATTTGTTAAATTTGTGCGTAGGTGTTTGTAGATTTCGAAGACTCGAGGAGTAATCCAGCATTCGATCTGCAACTCTCGACTCAGTAATATTTTTATAATTCCTTTATGTTTTGATATATGGAATGTAGTTAAAGTTTGAGTTTGTAACATCCTAAATTTACAGGCCTATACATTTAGTGTAGGGATAAGTTTACTGTGTTAATTTAATTGATAGGGGTCTAAATTTGGGCTTAGAATTAGGCAAAAAGGCCCAGATTAAAGTGGCATCATTAACAGTTAAAAAGAAGCAAGTTTTGGGTCGCAAGGAGCCCATGTTTTAGGCCAAATTCGGCACTTTAAATGAAGAGAGGGTGACGCCACACACAAGGAATTAGGGGCCCAAGTATTAAGTTTAATGAGGCCCAAATATTTTAATTTAAGTGAGTTAAATTTGGCATTAGGGATTAGTAGAGGTGGACGGCTACAAGGCTATAAAATAGGAGAATTTATGTGGATTTTTAAGTGATAATATCATAGATAAAAAGGAGAAAAGTCGGGAGCTTATCTTCAAGAGGAAGTGTTGGCGAAAATTCACCACCTAGAGGAGTGTAAAATTAGAAGCTCTTGCATGGCAAGGAGGGTGCCGAATTTCTCCTCTCTTTTAGCTTGAATTTTAAGGGCGTTTTAGGTTTTTAGTAGTAGGTGCCAAAATATCTATAAATAGGGGCTAGCTCCTTGATTACGACACTTTGAAAACCACGAATTTCTCTCCCATTGTGTCGAAATTCCTAGCCTCTCCCTCTCCAATTTCTTTTCTCCAATTTCTTTAAAAGCCGAAAACTCAATTATTCTCTTCTCTTCTTTCTTCTAAAAAGCCAAAGTCGAAAAAACTCCATTATTCTCTTCTCTTCTTTCTTCTAAAAAGCCAAAAGCCAAAACTCCATTATTCTTTTCTCTTCTTTCTACTAAAAGCCAAACTACTTAGATTTCTTCCTATCATCTTCTCTTGATATTCTCAAAAGCCTAATCTCTAAGGGTAGTCGAATTCTCTACGTTAAGGTGAGTGCCGATTTTCCTATCTCTTCAATCTCTCTTTCGGTTTTTAAGAGACAAGGCCGAATGGCCACTTGGTTGTTAAAATTTGCTAAATAAAGCTAATATTTCCTCTCTTTTTGCGTTTGGGCGGCATTCCGGGATTGAAGGAAACTTTGATCATCTAGATCTAAAAGTCGAAAATCATAAGTCTCCAATTTGAGATTTTAAGGTAAGAAGATTTGTTATTCAAATATATAAAATTGGGTAGAACACTAACCATGGCCGAATATAGGAGAGGCCCTAGTTTCGCATCTTTTAGACTTTTTGAGCAATGTTGTAGCAAGGGTATCGACATTAATCAGTGTGTAGATCTCTAACACACTACTAATAAACTTTGTATGTATGTTTATTTATATATGTTATGGGCTAAAAAGCCGGAATGAGGTGTGTGTAGACATCGAATGGAACCCTAAAAGGGTTAGGCAAAGATGCAGTGCACGTAAACATAGAACTCCTATGTGTATCGAAAAGTATATAAGTCTGTATGATGTTTTCTTTATGTATGTATGCATGGGGTGGGAATGATGATATTGAAGGGGAAGTGCATGATAGGTCACTTGGTGATCGGTGGTAGAAATCCACATAATTTAAATGAAAGGTCACATAGTGATCGGTGGCGATGCCACGTTAAATGATTCCTAATTAATAGGAATAGGCGATGCGGCGATCGTTTTGGTGTGTAGCGGATGGAGGGTTGATTGTAGAAATCCCAAGGTGTGATGGTTGGTGCGGGATGGTGTGTAGAGGATGGAAACCTAGGATGGGTTGGGTTTTTCATTATTTATTGTTTATCATGTGATTATGATTGATACCTTTATGCATGGGCCAGTGCCCATAATGTGTTTGTGGGCTCAGTCGTTGTGTGTTTTGAGATTTATACACTTTGAGTCTTGGTGACTCACGCTTTCCTTTCTCTACTCTTCCGGATGAGCGGTAGATCGTGGACATGGGAGCCGAGACGGACTCGAGGGGCCATCAAGCTTTGTTTCTATAAATTATTTTATTTTTACTTTGGAATTATCAATGTAATAAGGCCCCATAGTTTTATCCAACTAAGTAGTTTTAATGTTCTGCAACTTATGAGATTATGTCAAAGGTTTAATTATACTTAATACAAGGTTTTATTTTTAAAATGCCGCTTATTTACTTAAATAATGTCTATTTACTTTACGACTTCCAAAACCAACAAGACAAAAGTTTTTAATGTACAACTAGTAGCATACCAGATCTGGTCGATACGCATGGGCCGGGTTTGGGGTGTTACAGAGTTGGTTTTGTAATGTAATGGTCATTTTAAAATCCCGAGTTGGTAATGTTAGTTTGAGTCTAATGTACATGAATTGTTCAATGCATACATGGGATTGGTATAAGTAGTTGACATGGCTAAAATGTGCAAATGATAATATTTGTTGAATCGGATTTTAAGTTTGAATTCACAGTTAGGAAATTTGGATAGAAATGTTGTTTCAATGGTAGTATATGAAATGTTTGATGTTTGTATTATGCTTGAATGATATGCAATTGATTGTTTGTTTAGGCATATATGAATTGGTACCATTTGAACATTTTGGAAACAATAGACGACATCACGACCTCAAACTCCCAACGTCATGATGACACTAATTGTTTGTTTGAGGTTATGACATGATACGCCAACGTCGTGACGTCAACTCTGTAATTTTGAAAATATTACATTTTAATCCTTAAACAATTGTGGGATATAGAATATTACATTTAGTGATATAAAGGGAAACAAATAATGAATTTAAATATTTAAATTTTTTTATCCCTAAACTAGCATGAGAAGCACTCAGAAAACCCCATCATAAAGGGCCCACCATTGTTTTGATTAGATGGCAATTTTGGACATTACCTATGAATTATTAGTATAAGTTAAATATTATATTAAGTATAATATGTTAAATTGATTATTTTATTATTATAAATAGGGCAAAAAACCAGAAAATACCAAAAAATAACAAAAATTACCGGAAAGTATAGGGTTGAAAATTAATGACCTAGGGGGCAATTTCCCCCAAAATCGCGTCCCCGTCGGAGCGTTTTTGGGAGTGCGGTTTAAAGCGCGTCCCGGGGGCGCTTTTTAGGCCACGTCATCAAAAACGCGCCCAGTGGACGCGGCTTTCGATGACGTGGCCTAGCGCTCCCGGACGCGCTTTTAGGCTTTTTTCCCGAAAATATGGTGGTAGCAAGTGGGAAGAAAATGGCTCCAAAATTAGGCACCGAAAGTTGATGTGATGTGAAAATTGGTATGGGGTAATTGCAATATTGGTCCCTATTTGAATAGGTACTTTGTAAGTTTGATCCCTAAACCTCAACTATAAATAGGCCTAACCATTTCTCATTTTCTTCATCCCACAATTTGCCATTCTCTACTTAAGGCATTGTTCTCTCTCTCCTATTTGTAAATTTTCACTTGTATTTTTGGAGTGAAATATATTTGTTAGTGCCCAAAGACGTAGGCAAAATTTTTTCATATCTTGTGAGTGTGATCGTAGTTATTTATTATGCTATTAAATTACGATTGAGGATATTCGCTAGGAAAGACTTGGTACTTAAGTGATCCTTGTGATCCACCTCTCTTCCCAGGAATTGAACTTAGTGTGATTTTTAGTACAATAATTTTACTCTTTTACCGTCCACTTGCAATGAGTGAACGTGTTAATCTTTGTTATTTACTACGATGGTGAAGTGCGTGACACCAAAAATGGTGTTGTTTTCTTATCGGAGAACACAGTAGCGATTGAGTTTTAATCGGACGTCGATTTGGTAGAACTTCGCAAAAGAATTAGGCGTAAAATATTGGAACAACGCTAATGAAAGTTCAGTCTATTAAGTATAGATTTTGTGCTTCGTTGATCCGGTGAGATATGACTCATTCGACATCAAAGGTCCTCGGAGCCTTGAGGCAATGGTGGAGACTCATCTTGCCGTGGTTCACCCTATATCGAGGTATATGTGGAATTTTCATCTCCAAGTGATCCGGCTGCGACCTCAACATCTAGTATCGTTCGAGGGAATACACGACCCCAAGTCGACACTCTGTAAGTGGGAGGCAAAACACGAAGTGCCCGTGTGCGGTGGTAGTATGGAAAACATAACCCCGCACGCGACACTCTCGGTTGGTGGATGGGACATGCATATTCGTCATTCGGCGTCGGATGACGTAAATACGTATTGGGGAGGTCATCAACTTCTAGTGGATGGCAATCCACATACGATTGGGATCGTTACGAAAGATGTTTAAGGAGGGATGATGTATTACCGCGACATCCAGCAGATGAGGGCCCTCGTTGTTACCGGCGACATGCACCGGTGAGGGCCTTCGTTTGTTGCGCATTATAGAGGATGGGATGATGAATCCGATGTGGATCCACCTCGGGAGCGGGGCACGATGGTGCGAAGTTGGATTATTTTACGAAAGCGGGCCCGTTCCAATTGTACTGAAGACGTTGAGGGCGTTGGGGCGAAGAAGAAGATCCGCTATTCGGGGCATACTCACCTCGGTAATACACATGCATAATGTCGATCTATCTCAAGATGATGCATTGGAGTTTCTGAACTACCACACCGGACGCGTGACCGTACAAATTCTTTGTTGGATTCCGATCAATTAGAAGTTGGTAACCAGCTTTCCAACAAGAATACTTTTCTTCTTGCATTGAAACAATACGACATCGAGAATGTGGTTAACTACACTATGGTTAAATCAAAGCTCGATAGATGCGAGGCAAAGTGTGCGATCTGCAAGACGGCACATGTTCATGGAAAATCATGGCGTCGTTGAGGAAAAGGACGTAGTGTGTGGAGGTGAAAAAGTACAAAGGTCCGCATACATGTCTTACCTGCAGATACCACTATGTGTTCAATGATTCCGAATAAGACTAATATTATGTAATGTTGCATTATTTAACGTACTTCATTGGCAGTGTGTAATGTAAGATCATCCAAGGATGGATTCGGACATGTTGGCTGATTTAATAATCCCGACGGTGAAGGCCGATCCCGAACTACAAAGATCTTCACTTTTAATTGGCAATATTCGTAGCCAAATGGGGTACACGCCTCTGCTGTAAAGGCTTGGATAGCCAAGCGAAGCGTTGGAAAAATTGCACCACGGCCGGTGGGGCGTTTCATATAATGAAGTGTGGCGGTGGTGTCAGTCTTTGAGAGGTATGTCCCGAGCAAAGACACAATGACCTTGAAACGGAACCGCGTGATTACAACGATCGTCGCTTTCGTGGATGCGCAGTGTTCAAGCGTCATTGCGGACATTTAAGCAATGCCGAGATGCTTTTACATATTGCAAGCCATTGGTACAAATTGACGGTACCTTCATGTATGGTAGATATACGACGGCTATTGCTAGCCGTGGCACAAGACGCAGTGTGGGAGAATCCTTCCGATTGCGTTCGCAATAACACCGGGAATCAAATGATGATTGGGACTTCTTCCTATCCGTGTTAAGGAGGCATGTTTGCCCCCAACCCGACATATACGTTATATCGGATCGGGGCCCTGGAATACTTGCGGCAATAGAACGCCAGTGAAAGCATGTGGCATCGCACACACCATCGATATTGCCCGAGGCATGTCGCATCCAACTACTATGGGCAACATCGATCTAAAAGAGAAAGCGGCAAGTGATCGATATGGGTATGAAATATCTAATAATAAAATTTATTTTGATATATTCAATTTATTCGCAATTGAAGAGTGGTATGTAATATTCGCTATCAACGTATATTAGCGGTATGAGATCAATAAAGACCGCTTTCACGAGATCTTTGGCGATTTGCGCTCGAGATAACGCCGAAAGCGCGCAAGCTACCTTTGCAATATTCCTTTGAACAGTGGACACAAGCATATGACGGTGGCCTACGATATGGGCATATGACCACAAACCTTGCCGAATGCATAAATTACGCTTACGAAAGGAACCCGTCATCCGCCGATTACAAAGGTTGTGCGAGAGACATATTTTCGGTTAAGCGGCACTATTTCCGAAGAAGAGCAAATGAGTTATAGAGGGCAAATGGAAGGAGGCCATGTATGGAGCGGTAAGGTCTTGCAACAAATTAATCGTGGGAAGGCACGTGCGAACACCATGCACACAAGGTATGTCATGATCGCGACGACCTATGGTTTCGTGTCACGGAGTTTGACAGACCCCAACCAAGGTATTGTTGGCGGTCATTATCGTGTACACTTGACAAATAGGACATGCGATCGTGGGATATTTGATGCACCGTTACCCATGTGCTCATGTACTTGCGGCTTGTCGGAATCTCCGTATTGATCCCATGAGCTATGTCGGCGAAGTGTACAAATTAGAAAACATGTACAACGTGTGGAGACACGTATTCCCACCATCCCGGATGAACGTAAGTGGCCATCGGTATCGCGTGCACCGTATAAAGTCATTGCCGGATAGAGAATTGAGCGCAAACCAAAAGGTCGACCTTCCTCGACTAGAATACGCAACAATATGGATATCCGAGAACCGACCAACCAAAGTAAGCGGTGCGGATGGTGTAGGAACCCGCCATACATCTCGCCGTGTCCAAATCGGAATAGTTGACCGTGTTATTAGCTTGTTTGTCTCTTGCTTGGCTATGTAATTTCTGTTTTTTTTTTTAGTACAACGGTTTATCAAAGAACTCAATTATATTTTAGTGAAGAGGACTAAATTAAAAGAATATAAAATAGGAAATAATTTTTATTTTATCAAAGAACAACGGTTTATCAAAGAACTCAATTATATTTTAGTGAAGAGGACTAAATTAAAAGAATATAAAATAGGAAATAATTTTTTATTTTATCAAAGAACTCAATTTTCTCGCAAAAAGCGTGTAGGCGGTGATGGGCCCGGTGGTGGTGTAGTAGCGCTTTTCGTTGATGGGCCCGGTGATTGTGTAGGCGCTGATGATGGCCCGATGGATCGTGTGTACGCTCTTGGGCCCGGTTCATCATCCATTCTCCTTCGATGTAAAGGGCCCCGACGTTCCTTTCGCTCGCGAATTAGCCGTCGCCTCTCCTCATCCGACACAACGAATCTGGCATGCCATGGATTCTAAACCATGGCATGTACTCCGCACGCACGCTAACTCGAACTATGATCGGTTCCCTGGTTAGGTAAAAAGTCATACCGGTTCTCCCACGCCTCGATATGTTCGACCAAAATCTTGGCCAATCCGTGTCTTCTGCGCCAGTAAGTCCACTTTGTGCTCATCATCGAGCACCTCAGGAGGCACTGGAATCGGTTGCCGGCATCCAAATTGCCGCAGAACCCGATCTGACTGGTGCATCTCCACTGTTGAGTAGGTGATTAGCGGGACCTTAACGTGCCAACTGTTCGAATTTTGGAGATACTCATCCGGAATTACTGCCCGAATTTCGGGATCCTCGTACGGTGTCCATTGAAACTATATTAACATTACCAACTTATTAGTTATATACATAATATTAGACACTACCTACGAAATACTAAATTATAATAACGAAATTCGACACTTACTTGATTCCGACCTTTGGTCCAACAGAGCCGTATATCCTCAAGCGCGTTAGGTATTCCAACATGATCGCTCCTCGGATGGTTCCACCTAATTAAATAAACTTTTAGCATGCAATTATACTATAAATATACGACATAATTGTAAAATATAATATTAAATTTACCTCGTTATCGGTGGGAATGAATATGGTCGGTCGAGTCGAGGACGTAAAAATGGAAATCGAAACCATGCCCATGATCGCAGTAGTGATAGGCAACCTCCGATTTTTGTTTACTCGGCAGTCACGCCTCGCACATCTCCCAGGTATAATATAGATAGCACGGCGGACTTCCTCAACTCAATTCACCTACTTCTGAAATCAACAAGTTTCAGAGCCATCTCGTGGGCGAGGTTTCTAGAGAGGTCCGCATCGGATAGCCTCCAATTATCTCAAGTATGTATGCCCGCGCATACCGTATTCTTTCTTCTTCATCGAACCTTCATTCGGCCATGGGATTGCGTCTCGTAACCAAGCCAAATCGATCCGAGCTCCTTGAATTTTATCCGGAATGGCACCCGTAAGCTCGTAGCATACGCCATCCAATCGAGAGATGTTACGGACCCGGTGACTCACGGCACCCGCCCACCGGTAATCCCAATCAGAATCGCACATCTTCCAAGGTGATGGTACACTCTCCGCATGGCAAATGGAAAGTGTGCGTCTCGTCTCCCACCTCTCTATCAACGCTACCGATCAAAGCGGCTCCAACTTGAACCCCGGGCTCGTGTGGCCACGTGCCAAAAACCCGCTTCCCGCAGTAATTCTCGATCAATGGCGATGGGGACCGGGCATGTTGCGAATATAACATTGCAACACCCGATCTACAGATCGCTTAAAAAATTATAAAATTATAAAATTCTAAATTAATTAAAATTGCATAATTAAAAAATTTAATAATATTGAAAAATTAACATTCAAACTTACCATTTTCTTTTCTTTGGGCGGCAATGTGGTCCTCGCCTAGGCGACATAATTCCCTACCATTGTACTCCAGATAAATAATTTAAAAATTTTCCAAAAATAGGTTTAAAAAAATTATAAAGGGCTTTTTATAAATAGTAAAGGACTATTTTGAAATTTAAGCGTAAATTTGAGAGAAATTTGAGAGCAAATTGATAGCAAATTGAGAGAAAAATGAGAAAGGATTGAATTGTGAAAAAAATGAAGGGTTGGGGTATTTATAGGGTTTTTTCTGACCGTTGGGCCCCAACGGTCAAAAAATTTGATTGTTGCGACCTAAAGCGCGTCGGGAGCGCTTTAGGCCACGTCGGCCCAATGCGTCCACGGGGAAGCGTTTTTGTTGGCGTGGCCTAAAGCGCTCCCAGGACGCGCTTTAAACGCGCTCCCAAAAACGCTACCGACGGGGCGCGATTTTGGGGGAAATTGCCCTTTCCGGTCATTAATTTTCAACCCTATACTTTCCGGTAATTTTTGTTATTTTTTGGTATTTTCTGGAGTTTTGCCCTTATAAATATGCCATAATTATTCGAATAATGAACTTGATTTCAGCCTTCTATAAAAATAACTGACTTTTAGCAAGCTTGCACTCAAGGCAATGTGCTATTATTACTTTACTCCACATCACATTATGTTATCTTATCCATTTGATTCAATTTAAATATAGATATAAATTTAATATTAAAATTTATAAATCTATAAATATTTACTAATCCAAAATAAAGTTGTCCATGGTCGGGTCGGGTTCAAGTAGGGTCAAATAAAACAATTAGGCTCGTTTTCTAGGCTCGGCTCGAACAATGGGTCTAAAATTTTGTCCAAACCTAACCTAAATAAAAATGCTGAAACTCGAGCCTGACCCAACCCGCATGTATTAATTTTTTTATATAATTTTTAAAAAAAATATAATATATCAAATACACTAAAAATATTAAAATAAATTTTCCCAACAAATGGAAAAATATATACTTAAATAACACTAAGATAAATGTAATTTAGCAAGCAAATACCTTTAAAATAGTAGCAAAATTAATAATAAAATAAGAGTTATACAATATTCAAATAATAACAATAAAATAATAGTAATATAATAGTGAAATGATAGCAAAATAATGAAAAAATGGTGACAAAAAAGTAAAAAAAACAGCAACAATTTCTTTTGTAAATTCAAACTGGACCGAGCAAAAAAAACTGACCCGAAACTGGGACCATTTAGAAAACAAACTTTATTTTTTTATTAAACCTATTTTTTGAACATATATTTTTACTCAAATCTTTACTTTTCGAGCAGACTTTCCACTCTTACTCATCTAACCCAAAAGCATCAAAATTTTCGTGATTAACCCGAAGCCAATTTTGTCATATTTTAGGTCAAAATAAATTTATGTCAAAACCCAATAGGTTTTTTCATTTTTTCTTTTTAATGAAGACTAATATTAATTTTGAAAAGCATAGGAGAATAATGGACAAGCTGTTCTCAAATTTTAACAAATTGGCATTATTTATGAACAAACAAATTAAGCACTTTTAAAATTGCAAGCCAAGGTGGAAAAGTGTAGATTTGTGCTTGACTAATTTAAATGTGAATTCCCCTTTATAAAAAATAATTAAATATATAACTCACATGTGAATTATAAAGTAAAGGAGCCCACTTCACAACCCAAATCAAAAGTTAGATTTGTTGAGAGAGATAATATTTTTTTTATGAAGTATTCTTTATTAGGAATCGTGTTTTTGTTG
This sequence comes from Gossypium sturtianum, assembly GCA_025698515.1. Lineage (NCBI taxonomy): Eukaryota > Viridiplantae > Streptophyta > Magnoliopsida > Malvales > Malvaceae > Gossypium > Gossypium sturtianum. The sequence continues at coordinate 3,924,785 of CM046944.1, read as the reverse complement.
AGATTTTTTTTTTTTGTCGAGAGTCTTGAAAGGTTCACAAAGTGAGAACATCTCCAACGGATGAAAATTTAATTCTAAAAACCCAAAAATCCTCATAGAGAACTCTTCATCTTTTATCTGAAATATTGGAAAATTTTATCAATCAAATCTAAAGATTGAACTTAAAATATACAGAGCTATAATAAATCAACAAAAGGGAAAAAAAAATGTGCCTTCCAAGAATGATAAGTATATTGGCCTGCATGTACATCAGTTAGAACTTGGAAGAATCAGGATTGAATTAAAAGAATCATTTCTGACTGAAATCTTCCATGTCAACAATTTTGGCACTTCCACACTCTCAAAATGCAAAAAGAATGGACTCTCTCTTTATATAAAATTGGTGCTGACGTAAATCTGGTTAGTCGAATCAGACAGCTGCACATACTGAACCTGGCATGCAATGAAAACGATTATATAAACACGATGTATCCGAATCTCCATATAACTGGTTTAAATATAGCCAAAAGACATAACAATAATAGGTACTTGGTAATTCGACAGAACATTATCGATTAATTTGATAGCATCAAATTCTGAATTAGAGAGTCGAGAAGAGATGGATCCCCTTATCTTAACCAACTAATCACCTTTGCAACTATATGCGGAAACGTGCAAGGGAAAGCATGCATGCATCTTTGTGGGTGTTTAAAAAGGAGGAAGACAAACCTGTAGACCAGGTGTTGCAGCAAAATTTCCCCTCGTGAACGTGTTGCACATCAAGCCCAATAAACCATGACCCTGCACTCACATCATCATGTGCATAGACCTGAAGAAGAGACCTGCAAAATGAGAGAATTTTGAGGTCAACCGAGTGCAATCTAAAAACCGAGGCGAAAGAAGGTGTTAAAACTTACTTATTAATTGAGATAAACTGTGCTAAAGCTCGTGAAATAGCAAATATTTCGCCTGAAGCATGCCGAAAGTATCTGCACCATACACAAGAATTTTAAGAAACAAGTGGAAACTATAGACCGATTAGGATATCAGGGGACACAAAGCTGCAAAAAGAACTTAATGCATGAATATCATATGATGACTTTGAAGAACTAAATTCTTAGCATTTGATCTGTTTTCATTGTATTTATAGTTAAGAGAAAAACATAGATTCGACATGTGTGCTATATTTAACATGAGACTATTAGATCATTACTAAATTTCCGTTATGCATAGGAGAGGAAAAGGAAAAGGATTGTTTGTTACTCACGATTTTCCATCACCAAATTTCCACCAATCAGGCTCATGCCATTTGTGGGTCCTGAACATATATAAAGGGGCACATAAATTTTACAAAAGGAAAGTTGGGAAGGAGATGATCTCAATAGATACATGTAAGTAATCTTCAGACAAATACAATTTACTCACGGGTCAGAGAAAACTTCTCCTGATTTCATACACCCCATATAAATACGAGGCGTGTCCAAATGAGCAGAAAGTTTAGCTCCTAGAGCATCTGTAAACAATCAAAGGATCAGCTTCAAATATTACTGTATCAGTAAAGGCTGTCAAGAATTATTTAGTTCTATAACAGTATGCATTCTCAATTAACCAACACTACCCTTGCACCTGCACCACAACACTTTCAGCTGATCATCACAAACTGTCATGTTTTCTGCAACAATATTTTGCACTTACGACAAGAACTTGAAATGTTATTGAAACTGGTATAACTCAGAACAACTATTTTGGGATGTAAGGCCTTTCGCAATTGATATACAGATGTATTATAGGAGAAAATTCTAGAGGAAGGGGGAGAAAGCAAACTTCCAGAACAAGAAATCATGTCAACATATTCACATGGTAGTACCTAAAACATTACCTAAAAGAACTAACAAGGATTACATACCAATATTAACATAAACATCATCATTGACCTTAACATAGAACTCTGCATCCCAGCTCTCTACAGCACGAACAAAGAATAACTTTATCTTCTTTGAACGTTCCTCAGGTGCCTCCACATCATCCTGTTGAAACACAAAGGAAAATTATATTTGCCACTACAAGATCAATCCTTTGGAACATGTTGATTCACCAGCAATAACGTACATAACATGTGAATCAAGTCAGTGGTCTTTCAGAAATATGCTTGCATATGTACCCTAAAAGTTGGAATGAATGATATCACCAAGTTACTGAATCTCTTTACACTAGTTAGCAATAATTTCTAAGAGCTACAATTCCATTCAAAATAATTCAAGATAAGCTTAAAATTCCTGTATTCCCAAGTAAAAACTTTCCTAGATATGCATGGAGATGGAATAGCTTCAAATAGGTCACCATACCAGAATAATGAAGTCATTAGTTTGGCTGTGTTCATCATTGATCTCCCTGTCCAAACTATCTCCACGATTTGCACTGCCAGTAATATAAAATTCAATAAACAGAAATGGAAGAGAAATACTTGATAGGAGAAACCATCAATTAGAAACCTTCTTCCTATTACGAATCGCACAACAATTCCCTTCTCTTCTTCCAGTTTTCTCAAAGCCGCACCTGCACATATTATATTTTCAGTTTAACTACTATCAGAGGAAATGATAATTAGGTAGCAGAATATTTACAAATCTATGAATAATTTAATGGAGGGTAATAAATTGGAATGCAGATATCCATCAACTATGATAGAGAAGGAAAGCGTTCTTTCAAACTACTTTAGAGTGAAGATAGATTTGGAGCAATTGACGATAAGCCATCTTCATTTATAACAGAATGGTATTCATTGGTCATTTAGCCTTTTAGCTGAATAAAACAATCTAGGCTTCTAATTTACAGCAAAGCACTCCATTGTGCACATTAATTAGCAGTTAATACTAATTTACAGCAACACACTCCATTGTACGCATTAATTAGCAGTTAATAAGTTTGCATGAGACTTAATATTAGCCGTTAGTAGACAATAATCCCCTATGTATCTGATTAAAACCCTGGGATCATAAAACATTCATGTGCATTCTATTTCATGTGTTCCAGTGGCACTAAACCCCAGTAGATTGATGAATATATATAACTGCTATAGTTGTTGTTACATGCAAAGAGATTGAATAGATTAGAAAACATTTGGAGCCTACAGTATTGGCATGGTTCATTGTTTTCAATCATTCTTATAACACACATAAAAGATAAAACTAGTCAAGAGAAAAGATGCATTACCAGATTGCATCCATGCCTTCCGAATTGCATCTCTATTCTTCTTTCGTCCAAATGTTGTGATGATACCAATAACACCTAAAAGCCTTTTCTTAGAACGAGTACCATCATTTCCCAAGTGCTCCTTCGAAACATAACCTTCTTGCTTAGCAGCAGCTAGATCCATCTGAATGGCTGATAATTTTTTCAATTGCTCCCTGGAATGCATTGCTTTATCAAATTAGATTCAATACACAGAACATAAATGTAAAAGTAATTAAGTAAAAAACTTACTTGCAGGTAACGATCTTTAGCGTCTCAGAAACAGATACAGAAGAATGACCCTGAAAAAGTTTAAAAATTAAATGTCACCAAAATCCAACTGATTTGTACCAAAATAGATCATCTTCAAACTCTTAAACACCATCACTTTATATCATATTATATATAATCCAAATCAATGGCCAACAATAAATTTAATGCGAAAGCATCAAGTTTGATAGAGAATGTAACAGCAATGAAAGAAAATGCAGATCATCATCCTCAAACCTAGGCACGGCCAAGAACCAGATGTACTAAATTTGAAAGCATAATCTAAAAGCTAAATAAGGCGAGATCAAGAAAACGAGAAAAGAAAATCACCTGACCAGTTCTCCTATCAAGTTCTTTAATTAAATATACTCTGCTCTCTGCCTCCTGCCACATCCTACATTTAAATACAAAGCTCAAAATAAAAATTCCTCAATAAACCTACAACAAAAAACTTAAAAAAAAAAAAGAGAAAAAGAAAAAAGAAAGAACGAAAACTAACCGGCCGGCGACGTAAACCGTAGCCATCGTAGCGAACATGGCGAGAAGCAAAGCAGAAATTCTAGAACGAAAAGGAGAGCCACCAGAGTTAGATAGCCGGTTACTCGATCCCCGGCTACGCATTTTCGCTTACTCGTTTTTTCGACGATCCACGTTATATAAAAAAGGATTAAATTAAAATCCCCTTTTTTTGTAATTTAAGAAGCAGACCTGCAGGAATTAAACGAGGTTGACGATAAAAATGAAGGAGAAGAAGACATACGTAATCTTGAATTTGAATCTGGATTTATTGAAACCAAAAAAAAAAAAAAAAAAAAAATTTGAATCTTGATTTGAAATTTTTTTTACTGTGGTAGTTTGAGGAATAATAAATTAGACGTTTTTTTTCTTTCTATTTATTTACTTTTTTTTTAAGCGTTAAATAATATATAACATTATCGGATAAGGTATAGGATTTTTTTAATATTAATGGAATAACGCCAAATTTCATACGGAAAATATTTGTAATGAGATATAATTTATTAATTGAATAATTTAGTGAAGTTAAAAAAAAATCTCTTAATTTTAAAAAATAAATGTAATTATTTAAAATAAATGTACATAGTCAATTTTTTCGATTTGATTTATTAATTATTTTATAATAATATATTTTGTGTAAAATACATCTAAAGTCACTAAATTATTAGTAAATTTATATTTTAGTCACTTAATTTCAAAAAATTACAAAATAGTCACTAAAGTATTCAAAAGTTTTCATTTAAGTGACTAAACTATTGGGAAGTTTTTATTTATTAAGTCATTAGATTGTTAAGTTTTTTTTTATTATTATTTAAAGTCCAGCCAGGGCCGTTCCTGAATTTTCTTTGGCCCGGGGCGAACTGAAAAAAATGGGCCCCTAACGCACTTTTTCTTTGAAATACTAATTCATATAAAAGAAAAAAAAATCGTTACATCCCATATAAATTTAAAAAAATGTATATGAAAGATACATATTATACTTATAAAAAGCATTTCCTTCGAGCATTTCTTGATGCAAAGTCATTTATGATCATATCTACATCAATTTTATCTAACATATTTCTCTCAATAGATAACATTGCTAAACCATTTAATCTCTCCTGCGACATTGTCGATCTCAAGTAATTTTTCAATAATTTCAACTTCGAAAAATTTCTTTCCGCGGAAGCTACTGTCACAGGCATCGTCAATAGGATCCGATATGCAATGGAAACGTTAGGATAACAATCTGCATTTTTGACAAATTCAAGAATATCAATTGTTGTCATTGACTCATTTGGTAAAGTCATTTGTAACACTTTCATTTCAGAATAAAGGTCATTAGCATCAACATCTGACAAATTATTATGAGAAAATGTATCTTTGAAGTTATTGCAACAATCTCTTAATCTATTGCTTTCTAAAGACTTCAACCTTGTTGAGTCAATTAAAAATCCAAAAATATTTTCAAAAATCTTTAATTGATCAAATCTTTCTTTCAAAGAAGTAATTGCCATATCCACAATCACCAAAAAGTAGTTAACTCTAAAAGATTCATCAGGTGATTGCAAATCTTCATCATGACCATCCTCACCAAATTGTTTTTTTCTAAAAATAGGACGTTTAGTTGAAAATTTTGGATCTATATCCATACTAAACGCAAGATCTTTGGCAACACTAATGCTAGCTTCAAACCCTTCTTTTCTATAATTTTCAAAATATAATATTATACCTTCCACTTCTTTCATCGTAGTATCAATGCACATTGTCTTGGATTGTAACTTTTACTCACCTTGTTAATTGAAAACAAGATATCATACCAAATAACAATTCCAAGTAAAAATTCAAAATTTTGAAGTGCATTAACCAAACTTTCTCGCTTCACTTTTCACCTTAGCATCATTACGAAGATTCGTATAATTTTGACAAAGCTAATATTATCTTGGAAGCATGAAATCTAATAACTTTAACACTTTTAATTCGACTTTCCCATCGAGTATTCGATAGAGATTTCACAGTTTCTGAAACATTATCACGCAAAAGTGTCCACCTTTTGGTAGAACTTATAAACAATGTATATATACGTTGCACAATACCGAAAAATGAAATAGCTTTTGTATAAGAATGTGCCATATCGTAAAGAGTGAGATTAAGACTATGACAAGCACACGACATATACAAAGCTCTTGGATTTAATTCAAGTAGTCTCCTTTGAACACCTTGATGTTTTCCTTTCATATTAGAACCATTATCATATCCTTGGCCTCTCACATTATCAACATTAAGCTCAAGAGATTTTAACGCATTTAATAACTCATTATAAAGCCCCATCCTGGATGTATCATCCATTTTCAAGAACTTTAAAAAGTATTCTTCTATTTTTACTTTGTCACTTGACATATTAACGCATCGTATTATTAAAGTCATTTGTTCTTGATGGCTCACATCAGGGGTACAATCAAGAATAACAGAGAAATATTTTGCCTCTTGAATGATTTTCAAAATAGAACTTCTAACACCATGGGCCAATATAGAAATTAGCTCATTTTGAATTTTGTGACCAAGATAATGATAATGCATTTCTTCATTTTGAATGCGTCTAATATGGTCTTGCATTGACAAATCAAATTCAAAGAATCATTTCAATTAGGCTCAAAAAATTAACATTATTCTCCTCATAAAGTTTCTCATTTGATCCTTGAAAAACTAAATTATTCTTACCAAGACATTTAACTACAGCAAGTATTCTCAAGAAAACATGTCTCAAACGTTCTCTCTCTTTTGAGATTCCTTGTTGCAAGTCTTTATCAAGAGTCTGATTAGTCTTCAATCTCACTCTTAATTCACCCAAACATTCATGTTAGTCATATGGTCAAAACTATTCTCATGTTCTTTGAGTTTTTCACTCAAGTGTTTCCAATCATTCACACCATCAAGTGGCCAAGTAACTCTTTCTATTTAGTTTTGTGAATAACTTACAACAAAAACAAAAACTTTATCTACATGTTTAGAGTAAACTAACCATTTTCTATCGCTAGTCTCTCCATTAATCAACTTTCTAGAAAAATAAGCATACGAGAAATGCCTAGAATTACCATCTAAGGGAAATTTAAGATTCAATTCCCTTAAAGGCCCCTTTTCAACTAAAATATCTCTAGACTTGTTATCAAGGATACCCCAATTTCTAGGATCGTAAATGTCTAAAGGAGGAATAAAATGCGGATCATCCCTAACATCTTCAACATTTGACTCATTTTGTACATCATTAGGGTCATTCACAGAGCAAATTCCTCATTGATATGATTTGGAGAATTATTATGTTCATTTGGGTCAAGTTCAACCACATTGGCACGGTCATAGTCATAATTCGAGATCATCCAAATTAATAGCATTATCATTTAAATTTTCATTAGATTGGTCCACATTGTCTACTTCCACTCCTTCGGAAGTCTCTCCTATTTTTTCTTAAAAATCTATCAAGAGATCCCCTTTGTGATTCTACTAACTCATCTCTTTGTTTTCGCTTTCTTTCTTTTCTCACTTCCAGACAAATATTTAGGCAACATTATTTAGCAATATAACTAATAGCTAATAAAACTAATATAGGTTAGAACAATGGCACTTGTAGGGCTGTAGAATTGAACAAATAATCAGCTTAGTCCTTAGCGTTCTTAATTTGCAATGATGAGCCAAGGTTCCTGCCAATAAAATTGACTAATTAAACAAAGCCAAAAACAAATAATCACAATCAAACTACAGAAAACTAGATCAAATCGTCAATTTTTATAAGGGAAAATTCCCAATTCCCAATTAGATATTTTCAAACAAAAACTCCCAATTTTTCCCATTCAAAAAATCGAAATCTTCAAACGAAAAAAATCGAAATTAATTAAAAAAAACACATTATAGCTTTTGCTTATGAAATTTTTAAATTCCATTACCAATTTACCTAATAATAATACATAATTACCACCAAGAATAACCTCGCACTTCACTTTCTAAATAAACCCGCATATAAAAATCATCCTAGTGGTAAGACCAAAATGATATTATTTTATTAGACATTAAATATTAAACTGTTTATTGATATAACTAGGTAAACTGTTTGCATAAGCATAATTTATGGCGTTAAGAATAAAAAATACACACACAATAAATAATATATACATCTTTTATTTTATGTACATGAGCTGCTTCATTAACCTTTAAACACCAAATTTAAAAAGAAAATAACTTGACAGGTTAACACATCATCACTCATCAGTTTGCAGTTTGCCTATATATCAACATTCAATGAAAAATCTGGAGGGTACAAAATGGGTCCTTGCTCTCTACAACTACATATAAGATTACTAAACAATGTTACTACATTAAGGATCCGAAAAACTTTGTTTCAATTGTTGATCACTTGATCCAATTATTTTAGAAAGTTTATTCTTCTTTTTCCCTTTCCCTTATTTTCTAAATCAGAAAAAGCAGTAGTATATAAACTAGATTATTACTCCAAGTTTCTAAAATTTCAAAGAATATCCCTTTCACCTTTTCACTCAAGTCACTACTCACTACCCCCAATTAATAAATATATTCCCAGTTTCCTTTCACTTCAAACCCCCTTTTTTTTCTCTCTACCCAAATTCAAATTTATATTAAAAAACCCAAAATTGGTTAGTTTGCTAAAATAACATAATTTTTAAACTCAAAGATAAGTAGATAACCTAATTTTAATTAGAAAAAGCATTACACGAGGTCGAATTAGTGACTGGAGTTTCTCTTGAAGACTTTGTTTCTTCAGTTCTTCTTATTAGCTATTTAGCTTCCTTAAGAGCGTGAAGTTAAACTCCAATATCTAGCTAGCTCGTTGTCGATCCGGAAGGTACAAAATGGAATCTCGTATAAAAATACTGTAAAAAATTTTGAGAGTTTTCTATTAGGGATTTGAAGTTGAAGTCTTGAAGAAGGTTATGAATTTTTTTTTCTGTCGTGAGGTCTGTTACTTACTATTTACTAACTTAGTTAGAGTTGGGTTTAATTTTATTTTTAGTTTTAGTGTAGAATTGGGTTGGATTGGGTTGAGTTGGGTTTAGATTAAATTTAAGGATTGGGTTTTTTAGGTTGGGTATTAAATAGTATAGTGGGTCCTAGGTAGGGGCCCTGGGCAGTGGTGGGGGCCCTGGGCAGTTGCCCCACTTGCCCTGGCCCAGGGCCGGCTCTGAGTCCAGCTAGAGAGTTCCAAATGGTTTGACGATCGATACGTGGATTAGTACCCATTAACGAGTAGAAAAACATACTTTAGATCCAAGTGGATGTGATGGTCAGTTTTGGAGATCTGAGAATAAAATTGTTTGAATTTTGGTTTGCAGATTCATGATATCTAAAGTTGTTTCATGGAAAAAATTGAACGGTAGAAAGAAGGAGAAAGAGGATGAGAGCTTTTGATTGGTGTAGGCGGTGTGAATGTATAGATATTAATGGTTAAAATTGCTATTATACCAACTTTAAAAGTCGTTAGGTCATTTTTTTTATCTGCCATTTAACAGATGATGACCAAAAAAGAAAAAGTCGAATAGTTGGGGACTCTTTTATAACTTTTATAGTTGGGTGACTATACGTATGGTTTATCCTAATTATAATAATATTTTAAATATGCAATTTAAGTTTCTCTAACAAAAATGACAACATCAAGTTTTAAAGTCTAATACAAGAGCTCTATGAATTTTTATATCAATATCTTATATTTCGTTATGCCAAGGACTATTAAGAAATGTGTTTTTAAGTAATCTTATATTTCGTTAATTAAACAATAAAATCATACATTCCATCCAAATGGATCAAATATGGCAATGTAACATATCAACTAATTTGATAAGACTACTCAGTTGGCATTGGCATTATTGCCAGTGCAAGAGAACATGGGTTCAAGTGTGCTGAAACGTATTATCCTCCTATTTAAGGGTTGAGGAGGGACTATGGGTAGTTCTAGATATTGTATCAAAAAACAAAGACTAAAAACTTTTTGATGCTTCAATCCTCATATAAAAGGAAATAAATAAATAAATAAATAATTTACATTCCAATAATCCTATTAGTAGAAATAGTTTTACACTATGTGAATTAGATGCACTCTAAGTAATTTTACATTTCAATAACCCTTATGGACAACAACAAGGTTACGAACTATCCTTGCCGAGAAGCACAACCAAAACTTGAAAAAAGCATAATTAAAAAAAAAAAAACATTGTCAAAGGTGTCACTACACATATTGGTAAATAAGTCAATAAAATAATAAAATTATATTTTAACTCTTACAAAAATATATAACTCAATCTCAACTGTTCTAAAAAAAAATTTCCGGCTTTACCTTTGAGTAGGGAAGATCAAAGAAGAGGGGCAGACGATAGCCGACTTGGCAACCGCCAACTGACTCGCTCTCAGTGATGGTTGAAGGAGAGGGCTTTGGGTGAGACCAACCTTCTTCTTTTTGATCTATGAACTTGGTGTAATAAATGATATTTGAGGCTTTGTTGAGGTTAAATGATGGTAATAAGTTCAACCCATAAACATTGAGGCTATGAAAAAAATGACCATGAACTTATATAATTATAATTCCCAATAAAAAGAACCCCTCAAAATGCTCATTCTCTCTATAGAATGCTTTAGGTTGTTGTCTTTTGCTTTTTGCATTTGTTTGAGTCCTTCTTGATGGCTCACTGTTTCCATTTACAATCTGTGTAAACACTCCTTTCTTTTGTTTCTCTTCTCGAGTAGTTTTAGGTATCTGCTTAGTGTCAGTGTTGTTTTCTCGTCTGTTGTCATTTTCCCATTTATTATTGTATTCCATGGCTATTGATTTAATTTTGTTCAAATATTCATTTTAAGTTTTCCATGAAGTTCCCAAACTCATCACCTCAACAAGTAAAAGCACGCTTGGAAGAAAGAGAATACCACATCGACCAAAATCAAAAGGGAGTAAACGTATATATAGCCACTTGCCCTCCAAGCTATCATCTATCTCAGTAGCAGATGAATCAAGCTCCCAACCAATACGCTTTCTCTTTTATTTAAAAAGGGATAAAAGGAGCTTTTCCTTTTTCCATCTTCTTCCGAATGGATCTCCAGGTTCATGAACTATTTGTGTAGTTAAAATGATAATTAAATCATCTTTAGTGAAAGTATAAAAGAAAACTAAAAAAGAGTTGAAAACCCAAATATGGTAGTTTCCTTTTTACAATTAAAATTACAATCCATGAATAAGAGAGTTTGTGGATTGAATGACAATGTTAGATTTGTAAGTCATGGCAAAGGAACAACAGACAAATGAGAAGGTAAGCATACCACTGTTTTAAACATGTTGCCGATGTATTGAAATCAGCATTCGCACAAGATCAAATTAGAATTTGAAAATAAAAAAAAAATAGCCATTGACATGAAAAATACCTGCAAATAAAGTATCAATATCTGACTGATTGTCCCTTTTCTTTTATGTGAAAAAAATACGAGAATGTTTAACTGGGGATGAATTTCTTCACAAATTATCCAAATCTTCATTAAGTTCCCAAACTCATCACCTCAACAACTAAAAGCATTCTCGGAAGAAAGAGAATACCACATCGACCAAAATCGAAAGGGACTAATTGTATATATAGCCCTTGCCCTCTTTGCTGGTCGCCGAGCTTGGTAACACGAGCTTGTAACCTGAGTGGGGGTTTTAAGGTGATGGAATGCGCGTTTGGCTTTGCTGAGTTGGATCTCGGGTGGTTTAACTCTGGCTTGCCCGTTCCAAGTTGAGAGTTGAGCCAAAGGGGCTTGAGTGTAAACTCTGAGTCTCGTGGTTCCTAAAGTGGAGGGTACTGCGTGAGGCTGGTCTCACAGAGCAGCGAAGACCTCTCTCTCTTGACAGTGGAAGGATAACAAGCTTGATCCACTCCGATCACATGGCTCAGCGATCTAACCTTGACTGGACCATCATCTTTTTTTAGTTTTTATATTACTTCCCTTCAAACTGGTTCTGCAATATTTAGTATTTTTTTCCCCTTCAAAATAACAAAAAATAGAGAAAATCCGACTTAAGTTCATGAAGCAGAAGCTTGATTACCACACCAACCAACAAGTATATATAAAATGATAAGCCAGTCTTTATAAATCCACTCATCCACAAAGTCATTTTCCCAGCTAAGGTGATGGCAAAGAGGCTCGACTATGTGTTTTTTTTAACGACAGTAGTTAATAATATTATATCATTGGATGACTGCATATGTGAGACTTAACAATTGTTATAGTTGGTTGATGTGTCTTTTTTACTCAGTGGTCTCTTCTTGTGTGCCCATATAACATGCAAAAGTTTCTTCTTTGTTTATTCCACTTCTGTGGTAGTAGCATAGTAATATGGTGTGGTGTATGTTTTTATTCTATGGTTTTGGTTTCTATTTGTAGTTTACCCTTTTTAGTTTGCATTGTAAGTTTATTTCCATTTATTGCAGATCTAGAAGCGTGTTGATGCTTGAAGATAAGAATTGGTATAATTTTGCAGGTAACTTCATTCCACAGCGTTGTAATTCTCCATGCAATTTCATACTCTTGGGATCATCTTGTTTACTAAAAGTTAGAATTAGGTCAACTAAAAATATATCAATATATATATAATCATGAAGTACGTCGATTGATTTCTCCACAACGATAGTGAAAAAGTGTCGGTTCCTTCACACTTTCACTTAATTTCAAGTTTAGCTCGTCCTTTATATCTAACTCTACTCTTATCCCTACTCTTAATCTTATATCAATTAGAGTGAAGACAACATTTTCGTTTCTCATGACCTCGTCATGATTTCCAACTCTGAACTCTTATTGAACTCTCATATTCAACATGTCATGCTCTACTATGGTAAGGTGAGCCTCCTCCTTAAGTTCGGGAACCTCATGCTTGACCTTACTTTCTAGATAGTAATATGGAAAAAAACAAATCATATGTAGGATAATTATTCAACCACTCTTGAACCCATCTCATTTGCATAACCATATGAATCATAAGGATGCTCATATGAATACTCTTGCCTTCCAAAATTGCCATAATAACTCCAATGGCTCGTCGAATTTTCGTTCGTTGAACTCGACCTCTCGCCATATCCATATTAATCCCCCAATCATCTTTAACCATTATTATTAAACATGATTAAATGAAGTCTTCAATAAGGTCAAGAAATAAAATAACAAAAAGATTACAAAAAAAAAAATGAAAAGCAAAACATTATCTACTCCTCATTTTTCAACTAATATTGTTATTTTGAAACAACTAACTTAACAATACATTTACAATGTTATAATTCCCAGAAACGATGCCAACAACTTGACTTTGTCACTATGTATGTACGTTAAGCAAAGAATTAGCACAAAACATAAGAATTTAAAAACGATTTTTGCTGCAAGTATGACGGTATTGAATTATAATATTTATAGTGTTACAATAGAATACACATATTTCAAGGATTGTCAAATTGATAAACGTGTTTCTCAAATTAATTATAAACTAAACAATTACTAATCTAGTTGAATAAAAAATTAGTAAAGAGGAGGGTACTGCGTGAGACTAGTTTCACAGAGCAAAGAAACACCTCCGCTCTTGACAAAGAAAGGATAACGAGTGCTTGATCCTCACGATCCAATATGGCTCGATGAGTGACCTTGATCGACCATATTTATTTTAATTTTTGCATTATTTTCTTCCCCTTCGATGCTTGCAAAAAGAATTCACTTTTTCATGTTTTGAATCGGTCCACTACCAAACCTACACAAATTTATAAAACAGAGTGAAAAGAAGATAATGGCAAATGATATTTAATTGTTTATCTATATCACGTACTCATGGAAGTGATGGATCTGCAATACTTAGCATGTTTTATGAGTATAAAAGATAGAGAAAATCCCACTTAAATTCATGAAACAAAAACTAGGTTATATCCCACATCAACCAACTCTATCCAATGCTATGCCTTTATAAATCCACTCATCTCAAATCTTTAACTTGGTATTTAATTATTAGCTAGTGTCCAAATTGTTAGAATTAAGTGACCCGAATCCTTATTTAAATAAAACACAATGGTAAAATAAAATAAAAGAAGAATCCCTATAGAACTACACTTCTTTTATTTTATTTTAAATAAGGTTTTTTAAACCTTATTAAACTCCATCTATTTGATATTGATTAGAATAAGGAGTTTCAATCTTACTACACTCCTATTAGAATATGGCTTTACAAGCCTATAAATAGACATGGTCTATTCCTCTTGTAATAGATTCGAATTTGACATAGTGAATTTTCTTCTCCTCTGCCCATGGTTTTTCCCGAAAGGGTTTCCACGTAAAATCTGTGTGTTCTTTATTTTTATTTCTCTTTTCTTTGCGATATATTTGTCATTATCGACGTTATATTTTTTCACAAATTGGTATCAGAGTTTCTGGGTTTTTTCATCTCGATCACGGTAATGGCGTCTTTGAAGTATGAAATTCCGCTGTTGGATCGCAACACCAGATTCGCGTTGTGGCAGATAAAGATGCAGACAGTTCTTGCACAAATGGATTTAGAGGAAGCCTTGCTAGGGATAGATAAAATGCCTTCGACATTGACGGAGGAAGAGAAGAAGCGCAAGGATCGAAAGGCGTTAACACAGTTACATCTGCATTTGTCTAATGAAATTTTGCAGGATGTGATGAAGGAGAAGACCGCCGCTGCATTATGGAAGAGGCTAGAACAAATATGTATGTCGAAAACTCTAACCAGCAAGTTGCATATGAAGCAACGTCTTTATGCTCATCGTTTGGAAGAAGGTGCGTCTGTGCACGAACACTTAAAAGTGTTTAAAGAAATTCTTTCAAACTTGGAGGCCATGGAGGTTCAGTATGATAAGGAAGATCTAGGGTTGATTTTACTTTGTTCGTTGCCCCTGTCTTATTCAACCTTTAGAGACACGATTTTATATAGCCGCGAGTCTCACAGTTGATGAGGTTTATGATTCTTTGACCTCGTATGATAAGATGAAGCATCTTGTGGTTAAAACCGACTCTCATGGAGAGGGTCTCATTGTTCGTGGGAGACAAGATCGGAATGCTGATGATGATCGTGGAAGGACACAGGAACGGAATCCTCGCGGTAAATCTAAGGGTAGATCAAAGTCTTCAAACAGAGGTAAAACTTGTAACTTCTGCAAGAAGAAAGGGCACATTAAATCTGAGTGCTATAAGCTACAAAATAAGATCAAAAGGGAGGCTGCGAATCAAAAGCGAAAACAACCAGAAAATTCCGGTGAAGCTGATGTTGTAGAAGACTACAGCGATGGTGAACTTCTAGTCGCTTCTGTCAACAATTCTAAAGTGAGTGAGGAGTGGATACTTGATTCAGGCTGCACCTTCCACATGAGTCCCAATCGGGATTGGTTTACAAATTACGAAACAGTGTCTGAAGGTGTTGTTTTGATGGGAAATAATGCTTCGTGTAAAATCGCAGGTGTTGGAACAATTAAAGTTAAGATGTTTGATGGAGTTGTCAGAACACTTAGTGACGTACGGCATGTTCCAGAATTGAAGAGAAATTTAATTTCATTGAGTACTCTTGATTCAAGAGGGTACAAATATACAGCTGAAAGTGGGATTTTGAAGATTTCCAAAGGTTCCCTCGTTGTGATGAAAGGGCAGAGAAAGACTGCCAAGTTATATGTTTTGCGTGGTTCTATCATATTGGTGATGCAAATTGCCGCTTCCTCTACCTTGTCAGATGATGATATTACTAAACTTTGGCATATGCGCCTAGGGCATATGAGTGAGAATGGCATGGCAGAATTGAGTAAAAGAGGACTTCTTGATGGGCAAGGAATTTGCAAACTGAAGTTCTGTGAGCATTGCGTTTTTGGGAAGCAAAAGAGAGTTCAATTCACCAGAGGAATCCATAACACGAAGGGAACATTAGAGTATATTCATTCTGATCTGTGGGGGTCATCAAGAGTGCCTTCAAGAGGTGGAGCTAATTATATGCTAACTTTTATTGATGATTTTTCCAGAAAAGTTTGGGCATTCTTCCTGAAGCAGAAAAGTGATGTGTTTTTCGTATTTAAGTCTTGGAAAACTATGATTGAAAAACAGACGGGAAAACAAATAAAATACCTCCGCACAGACAATGGCTTAGAGTTTTGTTCTGATGAGTTTAATAAACTGTGCAAGTCAGAAGGGATCGTGAGACACTTGACAGTTCGTCATACTCCACAACAAAACGGCGTTGCAGAACGAATGAAACGAACGATCATGGAGAAAGTTCGATGTATGTTTTCAAATGCCAACTTACCAAAGTCGTTTTGGGCGAAGCGACCTTTCTTCGCATGTTTTTGATCAATCGATCTCCATCCATTGCCATTGAGAAAAAGACTCCACAAGAGGTATGGTATGGTAATCCCGCTAATTATTCGATTTAAAGATCTTTGGGTGTCTCCGCGTATGCTCATGTTGATAATGGAAAATTGGAACCAAATCCATTAAATGTGTTTTTCTTGGTTATAAACCGTGTAAAAGGGTATAAGTTATGGTGTCCTGAAAATAGAAAAGTTTTGATTAGCAGAGATGTTGTTTTTGATGAAACCGCAATGCTACCTAACTTATCTCTTAAAGACTCTTCCAATAAAGAAAATCAAAAGCGGTGGAGCATCGTTAATACAGAGTCAACTCCTCAAGCCAAGACAAAAATTGAGAATAGAGTTGCTTCTTCACCACAATACTCTATCGCCAAAAATGAACTAGAAGAGAAATTAAGCCTCCAAAGAAGTATGCCGAGGCCGATCTAGTT
The DNA here is from genome assembly GCA_025698515.1 of Gossypium sturtianum. Taxonomy (NCBI): domain Eukaryota; kingdom Viridiplantae; phylum Streptophyta; class Magnoliopsida; order Malvales; family Malvaceae; genus Gossypium; species Gossypium sturtianum. Next base: position 3,907,990 of record CM046944.1, on the reverse strand, counting down.
GCTTATGCTTTAAATGTGGTGAAGATATAGATGCAAACCAAGAGCCGTCTAAAATTATTCTCGAGGCGGTTAGTGTGAAGACTCGTAAAATTGGATGTTTGCTATGTAAGAGGAGATGGAATCACTCCACAAAAAGCAGAACATTGGATCTTGTGAAACTTCCTAAAGGTAAAAAGGTCATTACATTTGTAAATGGGTGTTTAAAAGAAAGAAGGGACTCCAGGAGTTGAAGAACCCGGATATAAAGCAAGGCTTGTTGCAAAGGGTTACAATCAAATTCCAGGAGTGGACTTCACGATGTGTTCTCCCGGCTTGTGAAGCATAGTTTGGTTCGTGATATTATTGCTCGTGGTGATATTGTTGTGAGCAAAATTAGTACTCATGAAAATCCTGCAGATATGATGACTAAGTCACTTCCTATAACCAAGTTTGAGCATTGCTTAGATTTGGTTGGTGTTCATTGTTGAAGTTAAACCCTTAAGGGGTTTTATGGAAGAGGTGGAGAACTTGTTCGTTGAGAGTTCGCGATGAAGAACTTGTTTATTTAGAATTCGTGTCAAGGTAGAGATTGTTAGAATTAAGTGACCCGAATCCTTATTTAAATAAAATACAATGGTAAAATAAAATAAAAGAAGAATCACTATAGAACTACACTTCTTTTATTTTATTTTAAATAAGGTTTTTTAAACCTTATTAAACTCTAGCTATTGGATATTGATTAGAATAAGGAGTTTCAATCTTACTACACTCCTATTAGAATATGGCTTTACAAGCCTATAAATAGACATAGTCTATTCCTCTTGTAATTGATTCAAATTCGACATAGTGAATTTTCTTCTCCTCTGCCCGTGGTTTTTTCCCGAAAGGGTTTCCACGTAAAATCTGTGTGTTCTTTATTTTTGTTTCTCTTTTCTTTGCGATATATTTGTCATTATCAACGTTATATTTTTTCACACTTTCTTATACTAAAAATCTCCATCATTTATCAAATTTAAAGAACCAGACAGATTTTAGTCTTGGAGCGATTAAATGGCGATTAAATTTTGCAGTTACTTGCTGGTTTATTTGAAAGTAGAGGAATGCAATAATATTTCAAGGAAAATATGGTAGCACTGAAATGATAGTAGGACAAGCTGAAACACTCGTCATTCACACAAGCAATGCAGCAGCAGCAGAGTTGAAAGAAGATTCATCCAGAACTATTGCCATCAAATGGAAGGCTGTTGGGATTTGAAGCAACAATCAGCAGCAAATAGCTAAAGCTTAAGCCACAAGGCTCGAGGCTTGTCGTAGAAGAAAGAAAGAAAGAAACAGAAATTTGCTAAGAAGAAGGAGAAGCAAGAAAGGTGTAGCTTAATTTTGAATAAAATCAAAATGATTTTCATTACAAACAAAGTTGGCTTACAGCCATTACATATATCAGCTAATGACTAAGCATATCATAGCTAATCATCACCTATTGTTTACCTAATCCCACTAATAACATAGAAACCATAAAAACTTTACTTGTAAACTTTAACAAAGCTAATAAGTCAGCTCAATCGCCACCTAATTACATAAAATATCATGCTAACATAGTTCCAAATAAACTAAACTAAGTTACATTAACAAAATGTTATCACATGACCAAGAACATGGTTGACAGCACATAAAATAACAGCTTCTGTTTCACACGTCTGCATGGCCACCTTTCCTGCTGCATGAGCTGCTTCTTGGTGTTGCATGGGAGGCCAGCTTCTAACACTCCTCCTTGGACTAAATGCAGCAAACTCCTATTTGATCTCTCAATTTGCAAAACCTCGACTTGTTGAGAGCTTTAGTTAAGATATCAGCAGCTTGATATTTTGAATTGCAATGGATTAATTCAATTTCTTGAGCTTGCTCCATTTCTCGAACAACATGGAGCTTAATGCTGAAATGCTTAGTTCTTCCATGGAAAACAGGATTTTTGGCTATTGCAACAGCTGATTTGTTGTCACAATAAATCTTTGTAGCACCATCTAGATAGAGGTTTAAATCAATCATGATTTTTCTAAGCCATTTGGCTTGGTTAACTGCAGCAGCAGCAGCAACATATTCAGCTTCTGCAGTTGATTGTGCCACCAAGCTTTGCTTCCTTGAGCTCCAACAGAACATGCCTGAACCAAGGGTGAAAGAATATCCAGAAGTACTTTTCATGTCATCACTTGAACCAGCCCAGTCACTGTCAGTATAGCCAACCAACTCCAAACGCTTAGCTTTCTCAAACAACATACCATAGCTCAGTCTCCCTTTGATGTATCGAAGGACTCTCTTTGCAGCCTTGAAATGACTTTCATTGCAACAATGCATGAATCTTGAGAGTAAGCTCACTGCATACATTATATCTGGCCTAGTAGCTGTCAAGTATAACAAACAGCCTACTAAACTTCTAAAGGTTGATTCACATACCTTTTCAAAGGTGCCTAGGCTCGATAGCTTTTCTCCAACAGCAACTGGAGTGCTATTTGCTTTACAATTTTCCATTGAAAACTTGTTTAGGATCTTTATAGCAAAAGTCTTCTGGCTTAGGTGAATTCCCTTCTCGCCAGTGAGACTTCCATGCCTAGGAAATAAGTCATCAAACCCAAGTCAGACATCTCGAACATTTTCTCCATTTTGATCTTGAAATCAGTCAACATTGTTTGATCTCCTCCTGTTACCAATAGGTCATCAACATACAAGGACACTATGAGAAGTGTTTGAAGTCCTTCTCTCTTAACATACAGTGTAGGTTCACTGATGCTCCTCTCGAATCCTAAACTGCACAAGTATCCATCAATTCTACTGCACCAGGCCATTGGTGCTTGTCTCAAGCCATACAAGGCTTTGTTTATCTTATACACCATGTCTTCTTTACCAGTCACCTTAAATCCTTGTGGTTGATCAACATAAATCTCTTCTTCAAGGAAGCCATTGAGAAAGGCTGATTTCACATCAAGCTGGTGAATTTTCCAATTCATTTGAGCTGCTAAGGCAACCAGCAGCCTAATGGTATCAAGTCTGGCTACTGGTGCAAAGGTTTCAAGATAGTCCACACCATGCTTCCGACTGAACCCTTTCACAACCAGCCTAGCCTTCAACTTGTTCAAACTTCCATCAGCATTTTGCTTGGCTCGATAGACCCATTTGACCCCTATGATCTTCCTGTTTGGAGGCCTTTGAACTAGCTCCCATGTCTGGTTCTTTTCAATCATTCTGATTTCTTCAACCATTGCGACCTTCCAAATTTTTGGTGTGCTTCAGCCTCTTCAAAACAACTTGGCTCTACAATTGCCACTTGTGCCCTTTCATAGACATCAGCCAATGACCTTGTTCCTCTAACTGGTACATCATCAAAGTCCATCTCTGGACCATCATGATCTTCTTCAGGCTGACTTCTTATCAACTCTTCAGAAAGAGTCTCTGGTTCATTCTTCTTCCAGTCCCAGCTTGCCTTTTCATTGAACACCACATCCCTACTGACTAGAACTTTGTTTGTCGAGGGAACCAAAATTCTATAGCCCTTTTTGTTTAGGCTATAGCCTACAAGTATGCCTGCCTGAGCTCTTTCATCAAGCTTACTTCTTTTAACTGCTAGAACCTGTGCATAGCATAAGCAACCAAAGGTTCTGAGGTGAGCCAGTGATGGCTTGAACCCGAACCAAGCTTCAAATGGAGTTTTGTGAGCCAGAGCCTTGGTTGGGAGCCTGTTTTGTAGATAAACAGCAGTGGTCACTGCTTCAGCCCACATGGTTTTGGGCATATTCTTCTCGACCAGTAAGCATCTGGCCATATCCATAAGGCTTTTATTCTTTCTTTCACTGACACTATTCTGTTGAGGAGTATAGACATTAGTCAGTTGATGCTTGATCCCTGCATTCTCACAATAAGCTTGAAACTGAGCTGAGGTATACTCAGTCCCATTGTCCGACCTGATGGTTTTATGCTTACAACCAGTTTCATTTTTAACAGTTGATTTGAACTTCAAAAACACCTGAACCACTTCTGATTTTTGCTTTAGGAAATAAATCCAACAATATCTAGAACAATCATCAATAAACAGAATGAAATACCTGTTTCCACTAAGTGATTCAGTCTTCATAGGACCACACACATCAGTGTGCACAAGCTGAAGCTTTTCTGAGGCTCTCCAGGCTTGATTCAAGGGAAATGGTTGCCTGGCCTGTTTTCTAAGCTGACATACTTCACAGATATCTTCTTGCTTCACTGAGTTGGTGAAGTTTTCAACCAGTTCTTCACTGATCATTTTGGACATTGACCTGAAGTTGGCATGCCCAAGTCTTTGATGCCAAAGCTTGGACTCATCAGTTGAGGCTGTGTGGACTGCATTTGAGCCATTTGACCAGTTCACTTCAAAACATTTGTCAGTCATGGTGACTGCCATGAAGTTTAATCCACTTGGGTCAGTAATTTGACATTCTTTGCCTTTAAACACTACTGAATAGCCCTTATCCAGCAGTTGAGCTATGCTGAGCAAGTTTCTATCAATTTCAGGTACAAGGAGCACATTTGAGATAAGCTTGTTACCTGTAGGAGTGCATATTAACACATCCCATTTGCCTTCAGCCTCGATGAACTGGCCATTTCCAACTTTAACCTTTGTTCGACAGCTCCTATCCAAAATTTTAAAGATGCTTTTATCAGGTGACATGTGGTTAGTGCAGCCACTGTCAAGGAGCCATCCCCCTGAGCCTTTCTTCTGACCATCTGAGCATGACACTGTAAAGACATGCTCTTCATTATCACTGCTTTCTTTAGCTATTCGAGCCTCAGCCTTTGGTTGTTGATTTTGAGCTTGCCTTGGTCTGCCCTTGTTCTTGCAGACCCTTTCAACATGACCTTTCTTTTTGCAATACTGGCATATTGCATCTGGCCTGAACTAGCATCTTTCTTCTGGATGACCAGGCTTCTTGCAAAATCTACAAAGTTGCTCACCATTCTTTGTAGCATCAGGCTCAGGCCTATTTTTCCAAGTCCTCTTGCCTTTGTAGGTAGAGGAGCTCGAGACAGTCTTAGCCTTGGCTTGGAAAGCACCTTCTTGGTGCTCCTCATTTCTGCTGGCCCTCCTTTGCTCTTGTGCATAGAGAGCATTGATCAGCTCTGTTAGGGATATGGTAGACAAGTCCCTTGAGTCCTCGAGAGAGGATATTTTTGCTTCATACCTTTCTGGTAAGGTAGATAACACTTTCTCCACCATCCTTGCTTCACTAAACTCTTCTCCTAGCAACCTTATGCTGTTAACCACATCCATGATCCTGTCTGAATACTACTTCACTGTTTCTTCTTCCTTCATCTTGAGATTCTCGAAATCCCTTCTCAAGTTCAAGAGCTGTTGTTGTCTGGTTCTTTCAGTGCCTTGAAACTCTTCCTTGAGCTTGTCCCAGGCTTGTTTTGGAGTGTCACAAGCCATGATCCTGGTGAAAATCACATCTGATACACTGTTTTGTATACAAGACATGGCCTTGTGCCTTTTTGTTCTTTCATCTGAATGTTGTCTGATTTAAGCCACTGTAGGATTGGCTCGAAGAGGAGCTGGCTCAGCATCGGTGTTGATCACCTCCCACAGATCAAAAGCCTGCAGGTAAGTCTTCATCTTTACAGCCCATATGTGGAACCCTTCACAGGGGCGAAGCCAGGGGGGCTGGCATGGGCCCCGGACCCCCTTAAAAGGTAAAATTACTATTTAGGCCCTTGAATTTTTTTAAAATTTTAAATTAGTAAAGATAAAATTGCACTTTGGCCCCCCTGAAATTATAAAAATTCGATTTAATCCATTACAAATTAGAAAGATATAAACTATAAAAAATTAAAATTTCATCCGGCCCCCCCTAAAAAATTGTCCTGGCTTTGCCCCTGACCCTTCACCACTGAAAATTGAAGGTGCTGTTGGAGAAAAGTTTGCAGCCATTTAATTTCAAGTTTAGGTCCTCTAAGATAATGGCTCTAGATACCAATTGTTGGGATTTGAAGTAACAATCAGCAGCAAATAGCTAAAGCTTAAGCCACAAGGCTCGAGGCTTGCCGCAGAAGAAAGAAAGAAAGAAACAGAAATTTGCTAAGAAGAAGGAGAAGCAAGAAAGATGTAGCTTAATTTTGAATAAAATCAAAATGATTTTCATTACAAACAAAGTTGGCTTACAGCCATTACATATATCAGCTAATGACTAAGCATATCATAGCTAATCATCACCTATTGTTTACCTAATCCCACTAATAACATAGAAACCATAAAAACTTTACTTGTAAACTTTAACAAAGCTGATAAGTCAGCTCAATCACCACCTAATTACATAAAATATCATGCTAACATAGTTCCAAATAAACTAAACTAAGTTACATTAACAAAATGTTATCACATGACTAAGAACATGGTTGACAGCACATAAAATAACAGCTTCTGTTTCACACGTCTGCATGGCCACCTTTCCTGCTGCATGAGCTGCTTCTTGGTGTTGCATGGGAGGCCAGCTTCTAACAAAGGCACCTTGCCACGGTTGGGTAAAAATTAATTCTGATGGAGCTACTGCAGAGAGTGGAAACTGGTCAGCTGCAGGTGGCATTTTACGTGATTCGCATGGTAATTGGTATACTCTCTTTGCTGGAAAAACACAAGATGCAACTGATGTAGCAAATGGGTTCGACGGTTCGAATACTGGGTTCGGGGAAATGGGTTCGACGATTGTAGAAAGGGACGGCGCGAGCCATAAAGAGAATGGTTACCTAAAGTGAGATGATGAAACAGAGCAGCCATAGAAATGAAAAAGGTTGAAGATGAAGAGAGGTGGAGGAGCTGTGAGATGACGAAACAGAGCAGCCATAGAAATGAAAAAGGTTGAAGATGAAGAGAGGTGGAGGAGCTGTTTGTTTTTTTAGGAGAGTATATAGCGGCGCTGCTGGAGTTCGGAGGCATTAAGATATCTTTTGAGGGAGACGTTTTGTGGAAGTTCCCGGCCGAAAAAGATGGTGAGAGGAGATGAGGGAAAATTGCAGTTTGGTCCTTGAGATGGAAGGAAGGAAGTAGGCACATCAGCTGGTTAACTTGCCACATCAGCATCCCGTTAAAACCTTAACGGAAATTGTTAATCAGTGATTATTTTGTCACTTTTTTATAACGTTAGTGACTGTTTTGTAACTTTTTAAAAGTTGAGTGACTGAAATGAAATCTAAGTGACTGTTTTGTCAACTACCCCAAAGTTGGGTGACTGTTGGTGTAATTTACCCTTTTTTTAACTGTGGTAGTTTGAGGAATAATAAATTAGACGTTTTTTTTCTTCTATTTATTTACTTTTTTTAAGCGTTAAATAATATATAACATTATCGGAAAAGGTATAGGATTTTTTTAGTATTAATGGAATAACGCCAAATTTCATATGGAAAATATTTGTAATGCGATATAATTTATTACTTGGATAATTTACTGAAGTTTAAAAAAAATCTCTTAATTTAAAAAAATAAATGTAATTATTTAAAAGAAATGTTTTAAAATAAATGTACATAGTCAGTATTTTCGATTTGATTTATTAATTATTTTATAATAATATATTTTAGATAAAATACATCTAAGGTCACTAAATTATTAGTAAGTTTACATTTTAGTCACTTAATTTCAAAAAGTTACAAAATAGTCACTAAAGTATTCAAAAGTTTTCATTTAAGTGACTAAACTATTGGGAAGTTTTTATTTATTAAGTCATTGGATTGTTAAGTTTTTTATTATTATTATTTAAAGTCCAGCTAGTGAGTTCCAAATGGTTTGACGATCGATACGGTGGATTAGTACCCATTAACGGGTAGAAAAACATACTTTAGATCTAAGTGGATGTGATGGTCAGTTTTGGAGATTTGAGAATAAAATTGTTTGGATTTTGGTTTGCAGATTCATGATATCTAAAGTTGTTTCATGGAAAAAATTGAACTGTAGAAAGAAGGAGAAAGAGGATGAGAGCTTTTGATTAGTGTAGGCGGTGTGAATGTATAGATATTGATGGTTAAAATTGCTATTATACCAACTTTAAAAGTCGTTAGATCATCTTTTTATCTGCCATTTAACGGATGATGACCAAAAAAGAAAAAGTCGAATAGTTGGGGACTCTTTTATAACTTTTATAGTTGGGTGACTATACGTATGGTTTATCCTAATTATAATAATATTTTAAAAATGCAATTTAAGTTTCTCTAACAAAAATGACAACATCAAGTTTTAAAGTCTAATGCAAGAGCTCTATGAATTTTTATATCAATATCTTATATTTAGTTATGCCAAGGACAATTAAGAAATGTGTTTTTAAGTAATCTTATATTTCGTTAATTAAACAACAAAATCATACATTCCATCCAAATGGATCAAATATGGCAATGTAACATATCAACTAATTTGATAAGACTACTCAGTTGGCATCGGCATTGTTGCCAGTGCAAGAGAACATGGGTTCAAGTGTGCTGAAACGTATTATCCTCCTATTTAAGGGTTGAGGAGGGACTATGGATAGTTCTAGATATTGTATCAAAAAACAAAGACTAAAAACTTTTTGATGCTGCACTCATATAAAAAGAAATAAATAAATAAATAATTTACATTCCAATAATCCTATTAGTAGAAATAGTTTTACACTATGTGAATTAGATGCACTCTAAGTAATTTTACATTTCAATAACCCTTATGGACAACAACAAGGTTACGAACTATCCTTGCTGAGAAGCACAACCAAAACTTGAAAAGAAGCATAATTAAAAAAAAAAACATTGTCAAAGGTGTCACTACACATATTGGTAAATAAGTCAATAAAATAATAAAATTATATTTCAACTCTTACAAAAATATATAACTCAATCTCAACTGTTCTAAAAAAAAATTTCGCTTTACCTTTGAGTAGGGAAGATCAAAGAAGAGGGGCAGACGACAGCCGACTTGGCAACCGCCAACTGACTCGCTTTCAGTGATGGTTGAAGGAGAGGGCTTTGGGTGAGACCAACCTTCTTCTTTTTGATCTATGAACTTGGTGCAATAAATGATATTTGAGGCTTTGTTGAGGTTAAATGATGGTAATAAGTTCAACCCATAAACATTGAGGCTATGAAAAAAATGACCATGAACTTATATAATTATAATTCCCAATAAAAAGAACCCCTCAAAATGCTCATTCTCTCTATAGAATGCTTTAGGTTGTTGTCTTTTGCTTTTTGCATTTGTTTGAGTCCCTCTTGATGGCTCATTGTTTCCATTTACAATCTGTGTAAATACTCATATCTTTTGTTTCTCTTACGAGTAGTTTTAGGTATCTGCTTAGTGTCAGTGTTGTTTTCTCGTCTGTTGTCATTTTCCCATTTATTATTGTATTCCATGGCTATTGATGATGAAGGCAGTTTTATATGTTAAGTAAAGCATATGGTTTAATTTTGTTCAAATATTCATTTTAAGTTTTCCATGAAGTTCCCAAACTCATCACCTCAAGAAGTAAAAGCACGCTCGGAAGAAAGAGAATACCACATCGACCAAAATCAAAAGGGAGTAAACGTATATATAGCCACTTGCCCTCCACGTAGCCTGCTGAGCTTGGTAACGCGAGCTTGTTACCTGAGTGGGGGCTATGAGGTGGTGGGTCACTGGTTTGGCTATGCCGAGTCCGGATCTTGGGTGGTTGAACTCTACTTTACAAGTTGAGCCAGGGGTTTGGCTAATGTCGGGTCTGGGTCCTTGGCTGGTTGAACTCTGCTTTACAAGTTGAGTTAAGGGTTTGGCTATCTGGGTTGGTGTGGTTAAACTGTGTACCATCATCTTTTTTAACCGGTTTAAAACTCAATCCACTTATCTTTTCAATTTTATTAATACTTTCTCCATTTCCCAATATGTTCTTGTTTGTCTCCTTATAACCATATCCCACTCATCTATGTATTTATCTCATCTTTCTCCATTTCCCAATATGTTTTGGCAGAAACTTAAGCTTCCTTCATTTTCCTGTTCTTCTATTTTGTTGACAGTGGAACATTTGGCTATTTAGTCCTTGGCTCTCCTCCAAGCTATCATCTATCTCGAGAGCGATGAATCAAGCTCCCAACCAATACGCTTTCTTTTTTATTTAAAAAGGATAAAAGGAGCTTTTCCTTTTTCCATCTTCTTCCGAATGGATCTCCGTGTTCATGAACTATTTCTGTAGTTAAAATGATAATTAAATCATCTTCATGAAAGTATAAAAGAAAACTAAAAAGAGTTGAAAACCCAAATATGGTAGTTTCCTTTTTACAATTAAAATTACAATCCATGAATAAGAGAGTTTGTGGATTGAATGACAATGTTAGATTTGTAAGTCATGGCAAAGGAACAACAGACAAATGAGAAGGTAAGCATACCACTGTTTTAAACATGTTGTTAGAATTTGAAAATAAACAAAAAATAGCCATTGACATGAAAAATACCTGCAAATAAAGTATCAATATCTGACTGATTGTCCCTTTTCTTTTATGTGAAAAAAATACGAGAATGTTTAACTGGGGATGAATTTCTTCACAAATTATCCAAATCTTCATTAAGTTCCCAAACTCATCACCTCAACAAGTAAAAGCACCCTCGGAAGAAAGAGAATACCACATCGACCAAAATCGAAAGGGACTAATTGTATATATAGCCCTTGCCCTCTTTGCTGGTCACTGAGCTTGGTAACACGAGCTTGTAACCTGAGTGGGGCTTTAAGGTGATGGAATGCGCGTTTGGCTTTGCTGAGTTGGATCTCGGGTGGTTTAACTCTGGCTTGCCCGTTCCAAGTTGAGAGTTGAGCCAAAGGGGCTTGAGTGTAAACTCTGAGTCTCGTGGTTCCTAATGTTGGAACAATGGCAGCAACATAGCATGATCAATGTATGCAATGAGCCTATGATTTTATGTGGAAAGATAAAAAAGAAATAGAAACCAAAAACTTCAGTAAAAGAACTTGAATGAGCCAAGCTTAATGGCTTAACTTGATAACCATTTCATTGATAAAATGAATATATACATAAAATACAAGAGTTGATTGGTTAAAAGACAATTACCTAATAAATTACCAACTCCCTATAGACTATGACAAATGCACATTTAGCTTGTACATAAAATAATAGCTAAAATGCTAGACATTACATCAAATCAATGTAGTCATTATCCTATGAGCTTAGCCATCATATTACAAAACATTAGACTTGATCACAAAATCAACAAAAGGTGATATGCTCCCTCGAACCATACTTGCTCCAAGCTGAACTGCTGCTTCTGTTGCTACTGGTTCCATTTTGCATTGCAGGCCAATTCTTGACACTCCTCCTTGGTCTGTATGCAACAAACACCAATATTGCTTCTCAAGAGCTCAAACCTTGATGTACCAAGTGGCTTAGTTAAAATGTCTGCCAATTGGTCTTGTGAGCTACAATGAACAAGACTGATCTATTTGGATTGTTCAACTTCACGAACAAAGTGTAATTTGATCTTGAAATGTTTTGTTTTGCCATGAAAAACCGGATTCTTAGCTATGGCAACTGCTGGCTGGTTGTCAACAAGAATTTCAGTAGGTCCAAGTTGCTCTTCATTAAGATCTTTCAACAACTTTCTAAGCCAAATGGCTCGATTCACTCTTCTTTGCTACAATATAATATACTCAAATTTCACCGTGGATCGAGCAACGATGCATTGCTTCTTTGAGCACCAGCAAAACATACTTGAACCTAGGCTAAAGAAGTAGCCTGAGGTGCTTTTCATATCTTCAGTTGATCCAGCCCAGTCACTGTCCGAGTAGCCAACCAGTCTAAGCTCATTTTCCTTTTTAAACTTGACCCCATGACTTAATGTTCCCTTAATGTATCTAAGCACCCTCTTGGCAGCCTTGAGATGCATCAGATTACAACAATGCATAAACCTTGAAAGCAAACAAACAGCATGCATAAGATTTGGTCTAGTTGCTGTCAAGTAAAGCAAACAACCAATTAAGCTTCTGTATTGCCTTTCATCAACTCTCTCATGATCTCCTATACTTGTTAGCTTCTCTCCTTGAGCCATAGGAGTGCTCACTGACTTGCAATTTTCCATGTTGAATCTGTTGAGTATTTTCAAAGCAAATGCATGTTGGCTGATGAAAATACCTTGATCAGTCTGATTTACTTCCATGCCAAGGAAGTATGTCATGATTCCCAGGTCAGTCATTTCAAACACATGTTGCATTTGTGTTTTGAACTCATGAATCAAGTTCTCCTTGCTTCCAGTCACCACCAAGTCATCTACATAGATTGAGACTATCAACAAGGTCTCATTGTTGGACTTTTTCACATAGAGTGTTGGCTCACTCAAACTTTTCTCAAATCCCAACTTGGACAGGTGGTTATCAATCCCGCATACCAGCTCGAGGTGCTGCTTTGAGCCATAGAGTGCTTTCCTCAGCTTGTAGACTTTGTCCTCATTTCCAAGGACTTTGAAACCATCAGGCTGCTCGATGTAGATCTCTTCTTTGAGGAAGCCATTCAAGAAGGCTGATTTAACATCCAGCTGGTGAATTTTCCACTGTTTTTGAGCAGACAAGGCAATCAAGAGTTTGATGGTGTCCAGTCTAGCCACAGGAGCAAAAGTCTCCATGAAATCAATGCCATATTGCTGGCTATACCCTTTTACCACAAGTCTTGCCTTATGTTTGTTCAATGAGCCATCAGCATTGAATTTGGATCGAAAGATCCACTTGACACCAATCACTTTCTTCTGGACAGGTCTGTCTACCAAGTCCCAAGTCTGATTCTTGTGGATCATATTAAGCTCAACTTCCATTGCTTGTCTTTGACAGCTTCTTCAAAGCTTGAAGGCTCAACTATGGCCACATTGCATCTCTGGTAGATATTAGCAATGGTTCTGGTGCCTCTCACAGGTAAATCATCCATGTTTGGATTGCTAGTCTCATGTTCAGCTAGTTCTAAGGTGCCATCAATCAAATCTTCCTCAAATTGCATTGCATTCGAACCATCCCAGCTCCAAGTCCTTGCTTCATCAAACTTGACATCCCTGCTTACTAGAATCCTTTTGGTTGAGGGATCATAGAGCCTGTAGCCCTTATTGGTGCTGCTATAGCCCAAAAATATAGCTGGAACTGACCTCTTTTCAAGTTTGGTCCTTCTTTCAGCAGGTACATGCACATAACACACACATCCAAACACTCCCAAGTAGGAAAATGATGGCTTGTGTCCATGCCAGGCCTCAAACGGAGTCATATCCTTCACAGCATGTGTTGAAAGTCTGATGAGCAAGTACACTGAGGTGTTAACAGCCTCAGCCCAAAAGGTGCTTGGCAACTTGCTTTCAAACAACAAACATCTGGCCATGTTCATTACAGTTCTGTTCTTCCTTTCACACACTCCATTTTGTTGAGGAGTGTACACAGTGGTTAGTTGGTGATGGATCCCAGCCTGCTCACACAACTTTTGAACCCTCTCAGACAAGTATTCAGCCCCATTGTCTGTACTCAATGCCTTAATCTTGCAACTTGCTTTATTTTCAGCCTGAGCTTTGAATTTGCTAAAGGCCTCTAATACATCAGACTTCTGTTTCAAGAAATAAACCCAATAGAATCTGGTTAAGTCATCAATGAACAGCACAAAGTACTTACAGCCATTAAGAGAAGGGGTCTTCATTGGACCACAGATGTCAGAATGCACCAGTTCAAGCCTCTCTCGAGCTCTCCATGCCTTGTTGATTGGAAAAGGTAACCTAGCTTGCTTACCAAATTGGCAAGCCTCACAAACAGCATTTGTTAACTCAACCTTGGTCATATCTTCAGCTAAATTCTGCCTGCGCATCAAATCAAGTGACCTGAAGTTGGCATGGCCTAATCTTCTATGCCATAGGCCAGCATTGTCATCTAGGCTTGTGTAAGCCTTGTTTTCAAGCTGACTTACATCAAACATGAAGCATTTATCTGCCATAGGCACTGCGACAATTTCCTGGGCATAACAATCTTGAATAATGCATGAATCATTCTTGAAAACTAGTGAATAACCTTTCTGGACCAACTGACCAACACTTAACAGATTCTGATCTATATCAGGCACATAAAGCACATCTGAAATTAGCTTGTTACCTGAGCCTGAGTTGATCACAACATCACCTCTGCCTTTGGCTTCGATCAAGCTCCCATTGCCAATCTTGATCCTTGAAGTGAAGCTCCTGTCAAGCTCCTTGAACAAGCCCTCATCAGCTGCCATGTGATGTGAGCAGCCACTGTCCACTAGCCAACTACACTTGTCTTTGCTTCTGGTTGCAAAGTTTGAGGCAGTGAAAACATGCTCTTCCTGAGCTAGAAAGTCTTCAGCAGTCTTTGCTTGAACTTGCTGTTCAGCTTGTGGTTTGTCTTTGTTCCTGCAAACCTTCTCATGGTGACCAAACTTCTTGCAACTCTTACACTGAATATCTAGTCTGCTCCAGCAGTGCTTCTCCAGGTGGTTAGTCTTCTTGCAGTGTTTGCAAGGTGGGAACATCCTTCTTCCTGCATCTTTCCTTGTTCTTTCCCTTCTGTCAGTCCAAGGCTTCTTTGGTCTCTGACTTGAGCTCGAACCATCTTTGGCTTTTGCTTGGAAAGCTCCCTCAGGATGCTCTTCCTGTCTGTTGGCCCTTCTTTGCTCAAGTGCATAGAGGGAGTTCACCAACTCAGACAAGGTAATGGTTGTGAGGTCCTTCGAGCCCTCCAATGAGGAGATCTTTGACTCAAACCTCTCTGGGAGAGTAGTGATCACCTTCTCAACAACTCTACTATCAGTGAAGTCTTCTCCTAGGAGCCTTATGCTATTCACTGTTGCCATTATTCTATCAGAGTACTGCTTGATGGTCTCTGATTCCTTCATCTTCAAGTTCTCAAACTCCCTTCTAAGGTTGATCACCTGTTGCTGCCTTGTTTTATCCGAGCCCATAAAATCTTCCTTTAGCTTTTCCCATGCTTTCTTAGGTGATTCACAGGCCATGATTAGAGTGAAGATGACATCTGACACTCCATTCTGCAGGTAGGCCATAGCCTTGTACTTCTTGGCTCGACCCTCACTATGCTGCCTGATCTGAGCAATGGTGGGATTGACTCTCAATGGAGGTGGCTCAGCATCACTCTCAACTGCACTCCACAAGCCTTATGCCAGAAGATGAGTCTTCATCTTTACAGACCAAATGTGATAGTTTTCACCAGTGAACACAGGTGGTAGAGGTGGTGTATAACTCATTTTTCAGCAACAAAACAAATAGATCAACAGTAAGAAGGTTTCTTTCTTCTTAAGTTTTGTTTTCCACTGAGAAACACAAACAAGAGAGGTCCTCAAAGAAGGCTGGCTCTGATTACCAATTGTTGGAACAATGGCAGCAACATAGCATGCTCAATGTATGCAATGAGCCTATGATTTTATGTGGAAAGATAAAAAAGAAATAGAAACCAGAAACTTCAGTAAAAGAACTTGAATGAGCCAAGCTTAATGGCTTAACTTGATAACCATTTCATTGATAAAATGAATATATACATAAAATACAAGAGTTGATTGGTCAAAAGATAATTACCTAATAAATTACCAACTCCCTATAGACTATGACAAATGCACATTTAGCTTGTACATAAAATAATAGCTAAAATGCTAGACATTACATCAAATCAATGTAGTCATTATCCTATGAGCTTAGCCATCATATTGCAAAACATTAGACTTGATCACAAAATCAACAAAAGGTGATATGCTCCCTCGAACCATACTTGCTCCAAGCTGAACTGCTACTTCTGTTGCTACTGGTTCCATGTTGCATTGCAGGCCAATTCTTGACACCTAAAGTGGAGGGTACTGCGTGAGGCTGGTTTCACAGAGAAGCGAAGACCTCTCTCTCTTGACAGTGGAAGGATAACAAGCTTGATCCACTCCGATCCCACATGGCTCAGCGATCTAACACTGACTGGACCATCATCTTTTTTTAGTTTTTGCATTACTTCCCTTCAAACTGGTTCTGCAATATTTAGTATTTTTTTCCCCTTCAAAATAACAAAAAATAGAGAAAATCCGACTTAAGTTCATGAAGCAGAAGCTTGATTACCACACCAACCAACAAGTATATATAAAATGATAAGCCGCCTTTATAAATCCACTCATCCACAAAGTCATTTTCCCAGCTAAGGTGATGGCAAAGAGGCTCGACTATGTGTTTTTTTAACGATGAGTTAATAATATTATATCATTGGATGACTACATATGTGAGACTTAACAATTGTTATAGTTGGTTGATGTGTCTTTTTTACTCAGTGGTCTCTTCTTGTGTGCCCATATAACATGCAAAAGTTTCTTCTTTGTTTATTCCACTTCTGTGGTAGTAGCATAGTAATATAGTGTGGTGTATGTTTTTATTCTATGGTTTTGGTTTCTATTTCTAGTTTACCCTTTTTAGTTTGCATTGTAAGTTTATTTCCATTTATTGCAGATCTAGAAGCGTGTTGATGCTTGAAGATAAGAATTGGTAAAATTTTGCAGGTAACTTCAATCCATAGCGTTGTAATTCTCCATGCAATTTCATACTCTTGGGATCATCTTGTTTACTAAAAGTTAGAATTAGGTCAACTAAAAATATATCAATATATATATAATCATGAAGTACGTCGATTGATTTCTCCACAACGATAGTGAAAAAGTGTCGGTTCCTTCACACTTTCACTTAATTTCAAGTTTAGCTCGTCCTTTATATCTAACTCTACTCTTATCCCTACTCTTAATCTTATATCAATTAGAATTAGAAAGACAACATTTTCGTTTCTCATGACCTCGTCATGATTTCCAACTCTGAACTCTTATTGAACTCTCATATTCAACATGTCATGCTCTACTATGGTAAGGTGAGCCTCCTCCTTAAGTTCGGGAACCTCATGCTTGACCTTACTTTCTAGATAGTAATACGGAAAAAAATAAATCATATGTCGGATAATTATCCAACCACTCTTGAACCCATCTCAGTTGCATAACCATATGAATCATAAGGATGCTCATATGAATACTTTTGCCTTCCAAAATTGCCATAATAACTCCAATGGCTCGTCGAATTTTCGTTCGTTGAACTCGACCTCTCGCCATATCCATATTAATCCCCAATCATCTTTAACCATTATTATTAAACATGATTAAATGAAGTCTTCAATAAGGTCAAGAAATAAAATAACAAAAAGATTAAAAAAAAATGAAAAGTAAAACATTATCTACTCCTCATTTTTCAACTAATATTGTTATTTTGAAACAACTAACTTAACAATACATTTACAATGTTATAATTCCAAGAAACGATGCCAACAACTTGACTTTGTCACTATGTATGTACGTTAAGCAAAGAATTAGCACAAAACATAAGAATTTAAAAATGATTTTTGCTGCAAGTATGACGGTATTGAATTATAATATTTATAGTGTTACAATAGAATACACATATTTCAAGGATTGTCAAATTGATAAACGTGTTTCTCAAATTAATTATAAACTAAACAATTACTAATCTAGTTGAATAAAAAATTAGTAAAGAGGAGGGTATCGTGAGACTAGTTTCATGAGAGCGAAGAAACACCTCCGGCTCTTGACAATGAAAGGATAATAGTCTTGATCCTCACGATCCAATATGGCTCGATGAGCTGACCTTGACTGGACCATATTTATTTTAATTTTTTGCATTATTTTCTTCCCATCCGATGCTTGCAGCAATTCAGCTTCATGTTTTGAACTGGTCCACTACCAAACCTACACAAATTTATAAAACAGAGTGAAAAGAAGATAATGGCAGCTGATATTTAATTGTTTATCTATATCACGTACTCATGGAAGTGATGGATCTGCAATACTTAGCATGTTTTATGAGTATAAAAGATAGAGAAAATCCCACTTAAATTCATGAAACAAAAACTAGGTTATATCCCACATCAACCAACTCTATCCAATGCTATGCCTTTATAAATCCACTCATCTCAAATCTTTAACTTGGTATTTAATTATTAGCTAGTGTCCAAATTGTCTTTTCTTTCTTATACTAAAAATCTCCATCATTTATCAAATTTAAAGAACTAGACAGATTTTAGTCTTGGAGCGATTAAATGGCTATTAAATTTTGCAGTTACTTGCTGGTTTATTTGAAAGTAGAGGAATGCAGCAATATTTCAAGGAAAATATGGTAGCACTGAAATGATAGTAGGACAAGCTGAAACACTCATCATTCACACAAGCAATGCAAAGAAAGAGAGAGTTGAAAGAAGATTCATCCAGAACTATTGCCATCAAATGGAAGGCTGATGGGATTTGAAGCAACAATCAGCAGCAAATAGCTAAAGCTTAAGCCACAAGGCTCGAGGCTTGCCGCAGAAGAAAGAAAGAAAGAAACAGAAATTTGCTAAGAAGAAGGAGAAGCAAGAAAGATGTAGCTTAATTTTGAATAAAATCAAAATGATTTTCATTACAAACAAGTTGGCTTACAGCCATTACATATATCAACTAATGACTAAGCATATCATAGCTAATCATCACCTATTGTTTACCTAATCCCACTAATAACATAGAAACCATAAAAACTTTACTTGTAAACTTTAACAAAGCTGATAAGTCAGCTCAATCACCACCTAATTACATAAAATACCATGCTAACATAGTTCCAAATAAACTAAACTAAGTTACATTAACAAAATGTTATCACATGACCAAGAACATGGTTGACAGCACATAAAATAACAGCTTCTGTTTCACACGTCTGCATGGCCACCTTTCCTGCTGCATGAGCTGCTTCTTGGTGCTGCATGGGAGGCCAGCTTCAAACACTCCTCCTTGGACTAAATGCAGCAAACTCCTATTTAATCTCTCAATTTGCAAAACCTTGACTTGTTGAGAGCTTTTGTTAAGATATTAGCAGCTTGATATTCTGAATTGCAATGGATTAATTCAATTTCTTGAGCTTGCTCCATTTCTCGAACAACATGGAGCTTAATGCTGAAATGCTTAGTTCTTCCATGGAAAACAGGATTTTTGGCTATTGCAACAGCTGATTTTTTGTCACAATAAATCTTTGTAGCACCATCTAGATAGAGGTTTAAATCAGTCATAATTTTTCTAAGCCATTTGGCTTGGTTAACTGCAGTAGCAGCAGCAACATATTCAGCTTCTGCAGTTGATTGTGCCACCAAGCTTTGCTTCCTTGAGCTCCAACAGAACATGCCTGAACCAAGGGTGAAAGCATATCCAGAAGTACTTTTCATGTCATCACTTGAACCAGCCCAGTCACTGTCAGTATAGCCAACCAACTCCAAACGCTCAGCTTTCTCAAACAACATACCATAGCTCAGTGTCCCTTTGATGCATCGAAGGACTCTCTTTGCAGCCTTGAAATGACTTTCATTGCAACAATGCATGAATCTTGAGAGTAAGCTCACTGCATACATTATATCTGGCCTAGTAGCTGTCAAGTATAAAAACAGCCTACTAAACTTCTAAAGGTTGATTCACATACCTTTTCAAAGGTGCCTAGGCTCGATAGCTTTTCTCTAACAGCAACTGGAGTGCTATTTGCTTTACAATTTTCCATTGAAAACTTGTTTAGGATCTTTATAGCAAAAGTCTTCTGGCTTAGGTGAATTCCCTTCTCAGTTTGTGAGACTTCCATGCCTAGGAAATAAGTCATCAAACCCAAGTCAGACATCTCGAACATTTTCTCCATTTTGATCTTGAAATCAGTCAACATTGTTTGATCTCCTCATGTTACCAATAGGTCATCAATATACAAGGACACTATGAGAAGTGTTTGAAGTCCTTCTCTCTTAACAAACAGTGTAGGTTCACTGATGCTCCTCTCGAATCCTAAACTGCACAAGTATCCATCAATTCTACTGTACCAGGCCCTTGGTGCTTGTTTCAAGCCATACAAGGCTTTGTTTAGCTTATACACCAAGTCTTCTTTACCAGTCACCTTAAATCCTTGTGGTTGATCAACATAAATCTCTTCTTCAAGGAAGCCATTGATAAAGGCTGATTTCACATCAAGCTGGTGAATTTTCCAATTCATTTGAGCAGCTAAGGCAACCAGAAGCCTAATGGTGTCAAGTCTGGCTACTGGTGCAAAGGTTTCAAGATAGTCCACACCATGCTTCCGACTGAACCCTTTCACAACCAGCCTAGCCTTTAACTTGTTCAAACTTCCATCAGCATTTTGCTTGGCTCGATAGACCCATTTGACCCCTATGATCTTCCTGTTTGGAGGCCTTTGAACTAGCTCCCATGTCTGGTTCTTTTCAATCATTCTGATTTCTTCAACCATTGCAGCCTTCCAGCCTTGGTGTGCTTCAGCCTCTTCAAAACAACTTGGCTCTACAATTGCCACTTGTGCCCTTTCATAGACATCAGCCAATGACCTTGTTCCTCTAACTGGTATATCATCAAAGTCCATCTCTGGACCAGCATGATATTCTTCAGGCTGACTTCTTATCAACTCTTCAGAAGGAGTCTCTGGTTCATTCTTCTTCCAGTCCCAGCTTGCCTTTTCATTGAACACCACATCCCTACTGACTAGAACTTTGTTTTTCGAGGGAACCAGAATTCTATAGCCCTTTTTGTTTAGGCTATAGCCTACAAGTATGCCTGCCTGAGCTCTTTCATCAAGCTTGCTTCTTTTAACTGCTGGAACCTGTGCATAGCATAAGCAACCAAAGGTTCGGAGGTGAGCCAGTGATGGCTTGAACCCGAACCAAGCTTCAAATGGAGTTTTGTGAGCCAGAGCCTTGGTTAGGAGCCTGTTTTGTAGATAAACAGCAGTGTTCACTACTTCAGCCCACATGGTTTTGGGCATATTCTTCTCGACCAGTAAGCATCTGGCCATATCCATAAGGCTTTTATTCTTTCTTTCACTGACACTATTCTGTTGAGGAGTATAAACATTTGTCAGTTGATGCTTGATCCCTGCATTCTCAGAATAAGCTTGAAACTGAGCTGAGGTATACTCAGTCCCATTGTCTGACCTGATGGTTTTAAGCTTACAACCAGTTTCATTTTCAACAGTTGATTTGAACTTCAAAAACACCTGAACCACTTCTGATTTTTGCTTTAGGAAATAAATCCAGCAATATCTAGAACAATCATCAATAAACAGAATGAAATACCTGTTTCCATTTAGTGATTCAGTCTTCATAGGACCACACACATCAGTGTGCACAAGCTGAAGCTTTTCTGAGGCTCTCCAGGCTTGATTCAAGGGAAATGGTTGCCTGGCCTGTTTTCCAAGCTGACATACTTCACAGACATCTTCTTGCTTCACTGAGTTGGTGAAGTTTTCAACCAGTTCTTCCCTGATCATTTTGGATATTGACCTGAAGTTGGCATGCCCAAGTCTTTGATGCCAAAGCTTGGACTCATCTGTTGAGGCTGTGTAGACTGCATTTAAGCCATTTGACCAGTTCACTTCAAAACATTTGTCAGTCATGGTGACTGCCATGAAGTTTGATCCACTTGGGTCAGTAATTTGAGATTCCTTGCCTTTAAACACTACTGAATAGCCCTTATCCAGCAGTTGAGCTATGCTGAGCAAGTTTCTATCGATTTCAGGTACAAGGAGCACATTTGAGATAAGCTTGTTACCTGTAGGAGTGCATATTAACACATCCCATTTGCCTTCAGCCTCGATGAACTGGCCATTTCTAACTTTAACCTTTGTTCGACAGCTCCTATCCAAAATTTTGAAGATGCTTTTACCAGGTGACATGTGGTTAGTGCAGCCACTGTCAAGGAGCCATCTCCCTGAGCCTTTCTTCTGACCATCTGAGCATGACACTGCAAAGACATGCCCTTCATGATCACTGCTTTCTTCAGCTATTCGAGCCTCAGCCTTTGGCTATTGATTTTGAGCTTGCCTTGGTCTTCCCTTGTTCTTGCAGACCCTTTCAACATGACCTTTTTTTTTGCAATACTGGCATATTGCATCTGGCCTGAACCAGCATCTTTCTTTTGGATGACCAGGCTTCTTGCAAAATCTATAAAGTTGCTCACCATTCTTTGTAGCATCAGGCTTAGGCATGTTTTTCCAAGTCCTCTTGCCTTTGTAGGTAGAGGAGCTCGAGACAGTCTTAGCCTTGGCTTGGAAAGCACCTTCTTGGTGCTCCTCATTTCTGCTGGCCCTCCTTTGCTCTTGTGCATAGAGAGCATTGATCAGCTCTGTTAGGGATATGGTAGACAAGTCCCTTGAGTCTTCGAGAGAGGATATTTTTGCTTCATACATTTCTGGTAAGGTAGATAGCACTTTCTCCACCATCCTTACTTTACTAAACTCTTCTCCTAGCAACCTTATGCTGTTAACCACAGCCATGATCCTGTCTGAATACCGCTTCACTGTTTCTTTTTCCTTCATCTTGAGATTCTCGAAATCCCTTCTCAAGTTCAAGAGCTGCTGCTGCCTGGTTCTTTCAGTGCCTTGGAACTCCTCTTTGAGCTTGTCCCAGGCTTGTTTTGGAGTGTCACAAGCCATGATCCTGGTGAAAATCACATCTGATACACTGTTTTGTATACAAGACATGGCCTTGTGCCTTTTTGTTCTTTCATCTGAATGTTGTCTGATTTAAGCCACTGTAGGATTGGCTCGAAGAGGAGCTAGCTCGGCATCGGTGTTGATCACCTCCCACAGATCAAAAGCCTGCAGGTAAGTCTTCATCTTTACAGCCCATATATGGAACACTTAACCACTGAAAACTGAAGGTGCTGCTGGAGAAAAGTTTGCAGCCATTTAATTTCAAGTTTAGGTCCTCTAAGATAATGGCTCTAGATACCAATTGTTGGGATTTGAAGTAACAATCAGTAGCAAATAGCTAAAGCTTAAGCCACAAGGCTCGAGGCTTCCCGTAGAAGAAAGAAAGAAAGAAACAGAAATTTGCTAAGGAGAAGGAGAAGCAAGAAAGATGTAGCTTAATTTTGAATAAAATCAAAATGATTTTCATTACAAACAAAGTTGGCTTACAACCATTACATATATCAGCTAATGAGTAAGCATATCATAGCTAATCATCACCTATTGTTTACCTAATCCCACTAATAACATAGAAACCATAAAAACTTTACTTGTAAACTTTAACAAAGCTGATAAGTCAGCTCAATCACCACCTAATTACATAAAATATCATGCTAACATAGTTCCAAATAAACTAAACTACGTTACATTAACAAAATGTTATCACATGACCAAGAACATGGTTGACAGTACATAAAATAACAGCTTCTGTTTCACACGTCCGCATGGCCACCTTTCCTGCTGCATGAGCTGCTTCTTGGTGCTGCATGGGAGGCTAGGTTCTAACAAAGTCACCTTGCCACGGTTGGGTAAAAATTAATTCTGATGGAGCTACTGCAGAGAGTGGAAACTGGTCAGCGCAGGTGGCATTTTACGTGACTCGCTTGGTTATTGGTATACTCTCTTTGCTGGAAAAACACAAGATGCAACTGATGTAGCAAATGGGTTCGACGGTTGGAATACTGGGTTCAGAGAAATGGGTTCGACGATTGTAGAAAGGGACGACGCGAGCCATAAAGAGAATGGTTACCTGAAGTGAGATGATGAAACAGAGCAGCCATAGAAATGAAAAAGGTTGAAGATGAATAGAGGTGGAGGAGCTGTGAGATGACGAAACAGAGCAGCCATAGAAATGAAAAAGGTTGAAGATGAAGAGAGGTGGAGGAGCTGTTTGTTTTTTTAGGAGAGTATATAGCGGCGCTGCTGGAGTTCGGAGGCATTAAGATATCTTTTGAGGGAGACGTTTTGTGGAAGTTCCCGGTCGAAAAAGATGGTGAGAGGAGATGAGGGAAAATTGCAGTTTGGTCCTTGAGATGGAAGGAAGGAAGTAGGCACATCAGCTGGTTAACTTGCCACATCAGCATCCCGTTAAAACCTTAACGGAAATTGTTAATCAGTGATTATTTTGTCACTTTTTTATAACGTTAGTGACTGTTTTGTAACTTTTTAAAAGTTGAGTGACTGAAATGAAATCTAAGTGACTGTTTTGTCAACTACCCCAAAGTTGGGTGACTGTTGGTGTAATTTACCCTTTTTTTACTGTGGTAGTTTGAGGAATAATAAATTAGACGTTTTTTTCTATTTATTTACTTTTTTTAAGCGTTAAATAATATATAACATTATCGGAAAAGGTATAGGATTTTTTTAGTATTAATGGAATAACGCCAAATTTCATATGGAAAATATTTGTAATGAGATATAATTTATTACTTGGATAATTTACTGAAGTTTAAAAAAATCTCTTAATTTAAAAAAATAAATGTAATTATTTAAAAGAAATGTTTTAAAATAAATGTACATAGTCAGTATTTTCGATTTGATTTATTAATTATTTTATAATAATATATTTTAGATAAAATACATCTAAGGTCACTAAATTATTAGTAAGTTTACATTTTAGTCACTTAATTTCAAAAAGTTACAAAATAGTCACTAAAGTATTCAAAAGTTTTCATTTAAGTGACTAAACTATTGGGAAGTTTTTATTTATTAAGTCATTGGATTGTTAAGTTTTTTATTATTATTATATAAAGTCCAGCTAGTGAGTTCCAAATGGTTTGATGATCGATACGGTGGATTAGTACCCATTAACGAGTAGAAAAACATACTTTAGATCTAAGTGGATGTGATGGTCAGTTTTGGAGATCTGAGAATAAAATTGTTTGGATTTTGGTTTGCAGATTCATGATATCTAAAGTTGTTTCATGGAAAAAATTGAACTCAGAGAAAGAAGGAGAAAGAGGATGAGAGCTTTTAATTAGTGTAGGCGGTGTGAATGTATAGATATTGATGGTTAAAATTGCTATTATACCAACTTTAAAAGTCGTTAGATCATCTTTTTATCTGCTATTTAACGGATGATGACCAAAAAAGAAAAAGTCGAATAGTTGGGGACTCTTTTATAACTTTTATAGTTGGGTGACTATACGTATGGTTTATCCTAATTATAATAATATTTTAAAAATGCAATTTAAGTTTCTCTAACAAAAATGACAACATCAAGTTTTAAAGTCTAATGCAAGAGCTCTATGAATTTTTATATCAATATCTTATATTTCGTTATGCCAAGGACAATTAAGAAATGTGTTTTTAAGTAATCTTATATTTCGTTAATTAAACAACAAAATCATACATTCCATCCAAATGGATCAAATATGGCAATGTAACATATCAACTAATTTGATAAGACTACTCAGTTGGCATCGGCATTGTTGCCAGTGCAAGAGAACATGGGTTCAAGTGTGCTAAAACGTATTATCCTCCTATTTAAGGGTTGAGGAGGGACTATGGATAGTTCTAGGTATTGTATCAAAAAACAAAGACTAAAAACTTTTTGATGCTGCACTCATATAAAAATAAATAATTTACATTCCAATAATCCTATTAGTAGAAATAGTTTTACACTATGTGAATTAGATGTACTCTAAGTAATTTTACATTTCAATAACCAACAAGGTTACGAACTATCCTTGCTGAGAAGCACAACCAAAACTTGAAAAAAAGCATAATTAAAAAAAAAAAAAAATTGTCAAAGGTGTCACTACACATATTGGTAAATAAGTCAATAAAATAATAAAATTATATTTTAACTCTTACAAAAATATATAATTCAATCTCAACGGTTCTAAAAAAATTTTCGGCTTTACCTTTGAGTAGGGAAGATCAAAGAAGAGGGACAAACGATAGCCGACTTGGCAACCGCCAACTGACTCGCTCTCAGTGATGGTTGAAGGAGAGGGCTTTGGGTGAGACCAACCTTCTTCTTTTTGATCTATGAACTTGGTGTAATAAATGATATTTGAGGCTTTGTTGAGGTTAAATGATGGTAATATATAAGTTCAACCCACAAACATTGAGGCTATGAAAAAAATGACCATGAACTTATATAATTATAATTCCCAATAAAAAGAACCCCTCAAAATGCTCATTCTCTCTATAGAATGCTTTAGGTTGTTGTCTTTTGCTTTTTGCATTTGTTTGAGTCCCTCTTGATGGCTCACTGTTTCCATTTACAATCTGTGTAAAAACTCTTTTCTTTTGTTTCTCTTCTCGAGTAGTTTTAGGTATTTGCTTAGTGTCAGTGTTGTTTTCTCGTCTGTTGTCATTTTCCCATTTATTATTGTATTCCATGGCTATGATGATGAAGGCTATATGTTATGTAAAGCATTGGTTTAATTTTGTTCAAATATTCATTTTAAGTTTTCCATGAAGTTCCAAACTCATCACCTCAACAAGTAAAAGCACGCTCCCATCGAAACTCATCACCTCAACAAGTAAAGGTGGTGGGTCGCCGTATGCTATGCGCTTGGAAGAAAGAGAATACCACATCGACCAAAATCAAAAGCCGGAATGTAAACGTTGAGCTATATATAGCCATCATCTGCCTTTCTCCATTTCCCAATATGCTCTTGTTTGTCTCCTTATAACCATATCCCACTCATCTATGTATTTATCTCATCTTTCTCCATTTCCCAATATGTTTTGGCATCTATTTCCTGTTCTTCCATTTTGTTGACATGGAACATTTGATGAATCATCTATCTCCCAACCAATCACGCTTTCTTTTTTTTTTAAAAGGGATAAAAGGAGCTTTTCCTTTTTCCATCTTCTTCCGAATGGATCTCCAGGTTCATGAACTATTTGTGTAGTTAAAATGATAATTAAATCATCTTTAGTGAAAGTATAAAAGAAAACTAAAAAATAGTTGAAAACCCAAATATGGTAGTTTCCTTTTTACAATTAAAATTACAATCCATGAATAAGAGAGTTTGTGGATTTGTAAGTCATGGCAAAGGAACAACAGACAAATGAAAAGGTAAGCATACCACTGTTTTAAACATGTTGCCGATGTATTGAAATCAGCATTCGCACAAGATCAAATTAGAATTTGAAAATAAACAAAAATTAGCCATTGACATGAAAAATACCAGCAAATAAAGTATCAATACCTGACTGATTGTTCCTTTTCTTTTATGTGAAAAAAATACGAGAATGTTTAACTGGGGATGAATTTCTTCACAAATTATCCAAATCTTCATTAAGTTCCCAAACTCATCACCTTCGGAAGAAAGAGAATACCACATCGAACAAAATCGAATGGGACTAATTGTATATATAGCCCTTGCCCACTTAGCAGGGGGCCGAGCTTGGTAACACGAGCTTGTAACCTGAGTGGGGGCTTTAAGGTGATGGAATGCGCGTTTGGCTTTGTTGAGTTGGATCTCGGGTGGATTAACTCTGTGGCTTGCCCGTTCCAAGTTGAGAGTTGAGCCAAGGGGCTTGAGTGTAAACTCTGAGTCTCGTGGCTCCTAAAGTGGAGGGTACTGCGTGAGGCTGGTTTCACAGAGCAGTGAAGACCTCTCTCTCTTGACAGTGGAAGGATAACAAGCTTGATCCACTCCCATCCCACATGGCTCAGCGAGCTAACCCTGACTGGACCATCATCTTTTTTAGTTTTTGCATTACTTCCCTTCAAACTGGTTCTGCAATATATAATCATGAAGTACGTCGATTGATTTCTCCACAACGATAGTGAAAAAGTGTCGGTTCCTTCACACTTTCACTTAATTTCAAGTTTAGCTCGTCCTTTATATCTAACTCTACTCTTATCCCTACTCTTAATCTTATATCAATTAGAGTGAAGACAACATTTTCATTTCTCATGACCTCGTCATGATTTCCAACTCTGAACTCTTATTGAACTCTCATATTCAACATGTCATGCTCTACTATGGTAAGGTGAGCCTCCTCCTTAAGTTCGGGAACCTCATGCTTGAAGGAAAAAACAAATCATATGTCGGATAATTATCCAACCACTCTTGAACCCATCTCAGTTGCATAACCATATGAATCATAAAGATGCTCATATGAATACTCTTACCTTCCAAAATTGCCATAATAACTCCAATGGCTCGTCGAATTTTCGTTCATTGAACTCGACCTCTCGCCATATCCATATTAATCCCCCAATCATCTTTAACCATTATTATTAAACATGATTAAATGAAGTCTTCAATAAGGTCAAGAAATAAAATAACAAAAAGATTACAAAAAAAATGAAAAGTAAAACATTATCTACCCCTCATTTTTCAACTAATATTGTTATTTTGAAACAACTAACTTAACAATACATTTACAATGTTATAATTCCAAGAAACAATGCCAACAACTTGACTTTGTCACTATGTATGTACGTTAAGCAAAGGTTTTTGTCTCCAGACATATGGTGTTCGATGAAGATTCTTTTCCCTTTGCTGCTTCTTCTAGCTCCAGCAGTGGTTCTCAAGCTCACTCTCAGTTTCAGCATCAACAAGCTCGAGTTCCTATTGTCATCTCTTCCTTACCACAATCTGCTGTTGATGTCTCACCTCTAACCGCTTCTTCTGCTCAACCAGAATTGGCAGCAATGTCAAATACAAATAGGCCAGTTTCTTTTTCTCCTGTTCTTCCAGATTCTGTTCCTATACAACATACTTCTCAGCATTCTCGGTCGCGTGGTGTCAATATAGAGGACAGTAGGCCAACTTCTATTCCTTCATCTCCTACTGGTGTTTTGTCAACTGATTCATTCACCTCTCGGTTGGCTTTCAGCAGTCCCTTGCCCGTTGAACATCTACAGGAAGCTCCTATTGTTAACACTCGTCCTATGCAAACTAGGTCCAAGAATAGGATTTTCAAACCCAAATTGTTTTCAGCTGAACTCGGAGTTCCTGAACCTATCACGATTGAGCAGGCCTTTGCCAACAAGGAATGGAAATTGGCAGCTCAGCAGGAGTATGATGCGTTGCTGAAGAATGAAACTTGAGATTTAGTTCCATTACCTATCAACAGGAGGGCTGTCGGCTGCAAATGGATATTCAAGGTTAAAAGACACTCGGATGGCACTATTGCTCGCTACAAAGGTCGACTGGTTGTAAAGGGATACTTACAGGAAGCTGGTATTGATTATCAAGAAACTTTCAGCCTAGTTGTAAAACCTACTACAATTCGTGTAGTCTTATCATTGGCTGTGAAGTTTGGTTGGTCACTAAGGCAAGTTGACATTAACAATGCCTTCCTCAATGTGGATTTGTCAGAGGAGATTTACATGGTGCAGCCTCCAGGTTCTCAAAATTAAGAGATTTCTTACTTGCTTCTCGGTTTGTTTTGACTAAATCTGATGGCTCCCTTTTTGTTAGAAAGACTGAGGGTGTGCTCCTGTATGTACTTGTCTACGTAGATAACATCATTGTCACGGGGAATCATCAAGGTAATATTGATGATTTTGTCGCCACCTTGGATACTACGTTCTCTTTGAAGGATTTGGGTTCTCTCAACTACTTCCTTGGTATTGAAGTTCTTCCCACCACTAATGGCTTGTTTTTGAGCCAACGAAAATATATCCTTGAGCTTCTACACAGGGCTTGCATGGATCAAGCAAAAGGCTCTCCTACGCCCATGGCTTCTTCAACTACTTTGTCTCAATCTGTTGGCAGTACAATTGAGAATGAGTCTGAGTACAGGAGTATTGTGGGGGCTTTGCAGTATATAGTTATCACAAGACCTGACATCACTTTTGCTGTAAATAGAGTGTGTCAGTTCATGCACAAACCTCTTGATCAACATTTCAAAGCTGTGAAACGCATCCTGCGCTACCTCCAAAATACTGTTGAGTATGGTCTTCCTTTCACTCCAGCTATTGCCTTGGATCTTGTTGGCTATTTGGATGCAAATTGGGAGTCTAATGTCGATGACAGGCGGTCTACAACAGGATTCTGTGTATTTTTTGGAGGCAATCTCATTGCACGGGGTCTAAGAAGCGACAAATTGTTTCGCATCAATCGCAGGTTGAATATAGAGGGTTGCTCATACGGTCACTGAGTTAGTCTGGCTTGAATTACTTTTAGTTGAATTACATGTTTCTCTGAACAGAAGATCGTTGTCCGTGCGATAATTTCGAGTCAGAGTCGTCTCAACTAATCCAAAGATTACATTCAAAATTTAAACATGTCGAGTTGGATTTGTTTTTCGTAAGGGAGAAAGTTGCTGCAGGAACATTAACTGTTGGACATGTTCCAGCGTAAGAGCAGGTAGCAGACATTTTTACTAAGCCTTTGTCAGCTCCTCTTTTTACAAAGTTTTGATCGTGTCTCAAGATAGTTGCGAAACGTGAGAAAACAGCAGAGATTAAGGAGATGGAGGCATGTTAAGGAATAAAACTGATATGGTTGTTATTAGTTTAAACTGTTAGTAGTTAGCATTAGTAGTTGTGGCTGTTAAGGTTGTTGTAACTAGTCTTGACAGCTTGTGTATATATACCAGAGTTTGATATCTGGTTTAAGGCATGAATAAGAGATTACTTCCAAGTTATCATGAATCTCAACACTTGAAGATAAGAATTGGTATAATTTTGCAGGTAACTTCAATCCACAGCGTTGTAATTCTTCATGCAATTTCATACTCTTGGGATCATTTTGTTTACTAAAAGTTAGAATTAGGTCAACTAAAAATATATCTATATATATATAATCATGAAGTACGTCGATTGATTTCTCCACAACGATAGTGAAAAAGTGTCGGCTCCTTCACACTTTCACTTAATTTCAAGTTTAGCTCGTCCTTTATATCTAACTCTACTCTTATCCCTACTCTTAATCTTATATCAGTAATCAATTAGACTGAAGACAACATTTTCGTTTCTCATGACCTCGTCATGATTTCCAACTCTGAACTCTTATTGAACTCTCATATTCAACATGTCATGCTCTACTATGGTAAGGTGAGCCTCATTCTTAAGTTCGGGAACCTCATGCTTGACCTTACTTTCTAGATAGTAATATGGAAAATACAAATCATATGTCGGATAATTATCCAACCACCCTTGAACCCATCTCAGTTGCATAACCATATGAATCATAAGAATGCTCATATGAATACTCTTGCCTTCCAAAATTGCCATAATAACTCCAATGGCTCGTCGAATTTTCGTTCGTTGAACTCGACCTCTCGCCATATCCATATTAATCTCCCAATCATCTATAACCATTATTATTAAACATGATTAAATGAAGTCTTCAATAAGGTCAAATAAATAAAATAACAAAAAGATTAAAAAAAAATATGAAAAGTAAAACATTATCTACTCATTTTTCAACTAATATTGTTATTTTAAAACAACTAACTTAACAATACATTTACAATGTTATAATTCCCAGAAACGATGCCAACAACTTGACTTTGTCACTATGTATGTACATTAAGCAAAGAATTAGCACAAAACATAAGGATTTAAAAACGATTTTTGCTGCAAGTATGACGGTATTGAATTATAATATTTATAGTGTTACAATAGAATACACATATTTCAAGGATTGTCAAATTGATAAACATGTTTCTCAAATTAATTATAAACTAAACAATTACTAATCTAGTTGAATAAAAAATTAGTAAAGAGGAGGGTACTGCGTGAGACTAGTTTCACAGAGCAGCAAACACCTCCGGCTCTTGACAGTGAAAGGATAACAGGCTTGATCCCCGCTGATCCAATATGGCTCGATGAGCTGACCTTGACTGGACCATATTTATTTTAATTTTTTGCATTATTTTCTTCCCCTCCGATGCTTGCAGCAATTCAGCTTCATGTTTTGAACTGGTCCACTACCAAACCTACACAAATTTATGAGTATAAAAGATAGAGAAAATCCCACTTAAATTCATGAAACAAAAACTAGGTTATATCCCACATCAACCAACTCTATCCAATGCTAAGCCTTTATAAATCCACTCATCTCAAAGCTTTGACTTGGCATTTAATTATTAGTGTCCAAATTGTCTTTTCTTTCTTATACTAAAAATCTCAATCATTTATCAAATTGAAAGAACCAGGCAGATTTTAGTCTTGGAGCAATTAAATGGAGAGGTTTTTTTTTGCAGTTACTTGCTGGTTTATTTGAAAGTATAGGAATGCAGTAATATTTCAAGGAAAATATGGTAGCACTCAAATGATAGTAGGACAAGCTGAAACACTCGTCATTCACACAAGCAATGCAGCAGCAGCAGAGTTGAAAGAAGATTCATCCAGAACTATTGCCATCAAATGGAAGGCACCTTGCCACGGTTGGGTAAAAATTAATTCTGATGGAGCTACTGCAGAGAGTGGAAACTGGTCAGCTGCAGGTGTCATTTTACGTGACTCGCATGGTAATTGGTTAGCAGGATTTTGTCGATTCATTGGGAGAGGTTCTGATCTAACGATTGAGTTATGGGCGATCCTTCATAGTCTTGAAATAGCTTGGCAGAAGGGATACACCAAGGTGATAACTGTATCTGACAATAAAAGTGTAGTGGATATGCTAACAGATGCTTCACTAGGATCATCAACAACAACTTTAGTTCGAAGAATAAAGGAGGAAGTTATCAAAATTCAACATGTCTTCCGTGCAGTGAATAAAGTAACTGATTGCATAGCTAAATCTTGTTCTAGGAATAAATATGATCTGGAAATTATTGATTTCTCCATGTTTGATGTTAGGTAACTTATTTTAGAGGATAAAATGGGAAACGTTGGATCTTAAGGCTGTTGTATGCCTTCCTTATGAAAAAAAAAAATCTCTGTCATTACTTTAACGGCACACTTCTTAATAGACACCAAATAATGTTAAATTAAAATAGAAATGTTTACTTAAAAGTATAGGGATTAATTCTTTAAATTTCATCATATTAGGACTAAAATCATAATTAGACCTAATCATTTTTTATGATTCATAGGACGTAATTCCTGCAAAGAAATTAAGAAATTCAGACTTGTTTAGATCATATGTTATGATTGGTTGAGTCGATTAACTGAGTGGGATTCTAAGTCAAAACATTGGACAATCTCAGTTACGCAAAATAAACACAGGAAAGGGAGAAAAAATGATGGTCCAGTTGGGGTCAGCTCATTGAGCCATGGTGGTTCCGAATGGATCAAGCCTGTTATCCTTCCACTGCCAGGAGCGGGAGGTGTTCGCTGCTCTGTGAAACCAGCCTCACGCTTTATCCCCCTCTCTAAGAACCACGACGCACTAGCCTACGCTGGTGCCCCTTGGTTCAACTCTTGGCTTGGAACGGGCAAGCCTGAATCAAACCACTGCAGAACCGACTCAATGAGTCGAAACCGTGTTCCATCACCTTAAGCCCCCACTTGGGTCACAAGCTTGCGCTACCAGGCTCGGCGATCAATGTAATGGCCAATTTGTTATATAAATAATTAATATTTGCTGTTTCTAGACGATGTGGGATTCTCTTTCTTCTGAGGGTGCTTTTACTTGTTAAGGTGATGAGTGTGGAACTTCATGGAAGCTTAAGAAGGGGAGAGTCAAGCCATATACAATGATTCTTTATTTGCAGATTTTATTCTTTTCTTGTCATTAGCTATTATTAGTTTTCTTCTTAATACTGATTTGATTTTGTGCTAAAAATACTTTGGCAACATGATTACAACAGCGATATGCTACTTCTAATTAATCTCTATGCAAATTCCTTTGTCTGTACTTACAAAATCAAACATTGTTCATTGATTAATTGAAGACTGCACTTATCTACCATTATCCCTTGATGCAGTCCTAATTATTTGATTAATTTAGAACCTAAATGTTTTAGATATCCATTAATTAAATCTGTATTTCCTATTTGAATAACAAATTAAAATATCCAAAATTAATATCTCAATCCATCACAGAAAATAAGATTCTATTGCTCCTTGCATGAATCCAACCAATCTTTAGAAACGATTAATCATATTTATCCCATCAAATTACTCTTGTCGGCATCTATTTTCATTTAAACTTGATAATATATAACAACTACACAAGCAAATTTTTGACGGTTACAAAAGGCTAACTACTCCCACTAGTACATTGACTAGAACTTAGATTAAAATATACAAAGTAGCTAGCTGACATACTAGCTATTAAATCAATATAAATCAAACTACTTATCCTACTAAGCTATTTGAACAAAGCAAATCGTATCCTACAAACTTAGCTATCTCATTACAAAAGAACTAGACTAAGTTGCATAGGAACAAAATACACAAAACATGCTGCTTCATTCAGACCAGCTTCCTTTCTTCACTTCAAAACAGTGTTGCAGCATAGTTGAGCTAAATTTGCAGCTGGTATTTTGTTGCAATGCAGGCCAAATCTTAACAGTAGCATAGTAATATAGTATTGTGTATGTTTTTGTTCTATGATTTTAGTTTCTATTTAAAAATATACCCACGACCGTAGTTACTGTTTTTAGTTGGCATTGTAATTATTTCCATTCATTGTAGATCTAGAAGCGTGTTGGTGCTTGAAGATAAGAATTGGTATAAATTTGCAGGTAACTTCAATCCACACTGTTGAAATTCTTCATGCAATTCCATACTCTTGGCATCATTTTGTTTACAAACTCCACAATGATATTTGGAAAGTGTGTTGGCTCCATCACATTTTCACTTAATTACAGATTTAGTTCTTCCTCTACATCGAACTCTATTTCTACTCCTACTTTTAATCCTTTACAATTTGTCAATAAGGGTTAAGATAGCATTTCCGTTTCTCATGATCTCCAACTCCAAACTCCTGTTTAACACCCATATTCAACATGTTATGTTCAACTATGGTAAGGTGGACCTTATCCTTAAGTTCGAGAACCTCATGCTCGACCTCTTTCACCGGAGTGCTCATTTCAACTCAACGTTGGACGGTTTCTAATAATTGCTCCAACGTATTAGAAATGGAGGATATAGCAACATTCTAACCCATTTAACAAAGGATGAGTCTTCAGTATACTCGTCATTCTTCATATTACTTTCCAGATAGTAATATGAAAAATACGAATCATATGTCGGATAATTATCCGACCACCCTTGATTGTAGCTACCCATCTCGGTTGCATATTCATACGAATCATAAGGATGCTCATATGAATACTCTTGCCTTCCAAAATTACAATTATAACTCCAACATCTCGTTGAATTTTCGTTTGTTGAACTCGACTTCTCACCATATCTGTATTGATCTCCCAATCACCTATAACCATTATTATTAAACATGATTAAATGAAGTCTTCAACAAGGTCAACAAATAAAATAACAAAAAGAAAACCAAAAATATGAAAAGTATATTTATCCCCTCGTCTTTCGACTAATATTGCTCTTTTGAAATAATTAACTTAACAACACATTTAAACTGTTACAATCCTGGTAACGGCGCCAACAAATTGACCGCACAATGATGTACGTACATCAAGCAAAGAATTAATACAAAATATAAGGATTTAAAAATGGCTTTTACTGCAAGTATAACAGTGTCAAGTTATAATATTTATAGTGTTACAATAGAACTCACGGAGTACTCCAAAGATCGAATCAAGAATTGTAAAATTGGTAAATGTGTTTATCAAATTTATTACAAGCTAAGTAATTACTAATCTAGTTGAGTCAAAAATTAGTAGAGAGGAGGGTATTGCGTGAGACTAATTTCACAGAGCAACGAACACCTCTCGCTCTTGGCAGTGGAAGGATAATAGGCTCGATTTGTAACACCCCCACTTAAAAAAAAGAATATTTATGGTAGAAGTCCTTAAACAAGTGATCTATAAAAAAATAGTAGTATAAGAAATTGTGATCGTTTTTTAGAGGAAACTGTCAGACATAAAAACATAAAGAATTATTATTAGGAGCATGTGGTTAAGTTAAAAATTCGATACCGATTCAGGAATTAAATTGAATAAGTTGGGAAAATATAAAGACTAAAGTGTAATTATCCTATTTTTAGATTGATGAAAAGGAATTAATTACAATTTTACCATTACTTAGAAAAAACCAATGGTTTAATGATGGCTTTTAAATGATATTTTTTTAAATAATTATTATTTAATATTTTATTTAAAATATTAGTATTTTATTAAGTATTATAATAATAAAAATAAAAAGAAAGATGAAAATTTTCTTTCATCATTTTCTTTCAAATTCAAGCATAATGTATGATTTTTCTTCAAAATTTTCATAGATTTTGAAAGTTGCCATTTTTTTATATGTACTAATAGTTTTTTATTTTTTATTTTAGTAAGTATATTGAAAGTTGCCGTTAAAAGAAATTGATGAAAGCTTAGAAAACTTATGTGAAATAGATACATTTTTTAATAGGAAATGATTAGAAGATGAATTTTAATTTGTTAGAAGTGTGAAGAAAAAATAAAAAGGGATGGAAAGTTTACTTGGTACATTTGGCCATAGTGAAGGAGGAGTATAGAACCTTAGCCACTTTGTGTAATATTAGTGCTAAATGATAGTTTGTGAAGCAGCGAGTATTCTGGTGAAAACAAAATTGAAAATGAATAATTGAGTTGAAAGATATGCGAATTTCGAACTATAAAACTTAAGTTGTCAACTTGATTAACCATGCATATTTAAGTTTATTTTTATTAGCTTTAGTACTAGAATGGATAAATGACATTGTTTTGTATTGAATTGCTCTTATTGTAATTACTAAAAACGAAGTGAGCATCTTGAAGGATAAGGTGAAGAGAAGGAGTAAAGCGATTGAAACTTCGGCTTGTGCTAATATTTTATTTTCATTACATAAAGCTGTAAATATTTAGTTTACTATGACTGGTTATATTTATTTTATTTTTACGAGTTTTTGATGAGTTTGAATGATTTAATTAATATTATAAAATTATGTTTTGAGATGAAGACTATGTTTTTCAAATGATTAAATTATCAAATTTATGGTTATGATTTGAATTTGAGTATTATGATTTTAGATGATTGAGTAAGAAAATGTTTAATATGTTTTGAATTCAAAGTCTAATACATTAGGTGATATGCGATTTGAACCTGAAACGAAATTGAAATGAAAATTATATGAAAATTGAACTAAAATGGATAATGAAATTTGGTTTTTACCCCATTTCACTAAGTTAGACCGGATCAAATATAGTTGACATGCCATAGGGTATTTACATAAGAGGATTTAGAACTCCTCAATTCCAAGAGGGTCAAGAGAGGAAAGGCCAAATTGGTCAAGTTTTATTATTATGAGCCATAATTCCCAAAGGGTCGTGGGCAGTCCTAATTCCCAGAGGGTCATAGACTACTCTGATAGCCATCATTGTCGAATAACTCAGGGTGACGAATTTGTGTATATGGTTATTAGTTTAAACCTTAGTTCGAGGTCTAAATTAAAACAAAAATAAAAACAAAAGTTGAATTTATTTGAATTTCCATATTGTGCGAATTAAATTAATTACGTGATTTTGAATTTGAATAAAAAAGTTTTTTTTATTCGGTTTGTCAAAATCGTAATATTAAAGTTTATTAATACTAGAATTTTCTTTTATTGTGATGTTATTAATAATAATTATAATCATGATCTAATTTATTTCTATCAATTAATTTATGTAATGATTTATATGATATTAGCACTACTGAGCATAAAAATTGCTCAGCGTACGTTTGTCTCTTTTTTCTGTGCGCAAGTAGTTAGATTCAATAGGTCATTCCAGTAGCATCCAAAAATCGAAGATAACCTCAAACAATGTTGGTGAAAAGTTTACTTTATAGTTGATATAAATGACATGTACCTAGGCTTGTATATATATAATATTGTGTCGTAAACTGAATTTAAATATTTTCGTTATATTTTCATTGCTAGTACTTTATAACTAATGTTTTAATGAAATAGTATAGAAATCTAGTTTATTAATATGTTTTGAGAAATTGAAGTGCTGGGAATTGATTTGTGAGATGATTTGAATGTGGATATATTGTGAAATCTAAATTTTATAGGGGTTTTACGTAAAATAGGTAGAAATGCTGTTAAAATTTTTATAAAATAATTTTACCACTACGTTTCCATTATGATAAAGTAAAATATAAAAATAAGTTGCTTCGACAACGGAATGTGGCATTTTATATTCAGATTCAACAACTAAATTAAGTATAAGGTGTCACACGATCCCCGTTAAACCAATATGGGTGCTTGCAGCAATTCAACTTCATGTTTTGAACTGGTCCATTACCAAACCTACACAAATTTATGAAACAGAGTGAAAAAGAAGATAATGGCAGCTGATATTTAATTGCTTATCTATATCACGTACGCACGGAAGTGATGGATCTGCAATACTTAGCATGTTTTATGACTATAAAAGATAGAGAAAAACCCACTTAAATGCATGAAACAAAAACATGGTTATATCCCACATCAACCAACTCTATTCAACGCTATGCCTTTATAAATCCACTCATCTCAAAGCTCTTGGCATTTAGTTATTAGTGTCCAAATTGTCTTTTCTTTCTTATACTAAAAATCTCTATCATTACTTTAACGACACACTACTTAATAGACACCAAATAATGTTAAATTAAAATAGAAAGATTTACTTAAAAGTATAAGGATTAATTCTTTAAATTTCATCATACTAGGACTAAAATCATAATTAGACCTAATCTTTTTTTTACCATTCATAGGACGTAATTCCTGCAAAGAAATTAAGAAATTCAGACTTCTTTAGATCATATGTAATGAATGGTTGAGTCGATTAACTGAGTTGGATTCTAAGTCCTCGCCTGACATAGAAGGGAGTTTTATGTTCTGCAGATGAGTGGATATACAATACCAGTATCGGTAGAAAAACATTGGACAATCTCAGTTACGCAGAATAAACAGAGGAAAGGGGGAAAAAATGATGGTCCAGTTGGGGTCAGCTCATTGAGCCATGGTGGTTCCGAATGGATCAAGCCTGTTATCCTTCCACTGCCAGGAGCGGGAGGTGTTCGCTGCTCTGTGAAACCAGCCTCACGCATTATCCCCCTTTCTAAGAACCACGAGGCACAAGCCTACGCTCATGCCCCTTGGTCCAACTCTTGGCTTGGAACGGGCAAGCCTGAATCAAACCAGGCTCGGCGATTAATGTAACGCCCAATTTGTTATATAAATAATTAATATTTATTGTTATTAGACAATGTGGGATTCTCTTTCTTCTGAGGGTGCTTTTACTTGTTAAGGTGATGAGTTTGGAACATCATGGAAGCTTAAGAAGGGGACAGTCAAGCCATATACAATGGTTCTTTATTTCCTGATTTTATTCTTTTCTTGTCATTAGCTATTATTATTTTTCTGCTTAATACTGATTTTATTTTGTGCTAAAAATACTGGTTTTAAAATACTTTAATTTGGCAAAGAGGTTCGACTATGTGTTTTCTTAGACAAATCCTTTAATTTGGCATTGGTTATTACTGTCCAAATTGTCTTTTCTTCTAGTTTGGTTAAAATCTATTATCTTTTTTTTTAACGACAGTAATTAATAATATTATTGTAACGGGCTTATTTTGCCCGGTGCTCAAATATTAAATAAAACAAAACAAAACAAAAAATAGCAGCCCAATTACAAAGAAAAAAACAGCAGCTCAAATAGCCCAAACCCAATACAGCCCAAAACAAAAATAAACAGAAAACCAAAAAAAACCTAGGTGTGCCGCCCTAGTCCCTAGCCTCTGCCATTGCCACTGGCCACCGCCTCTGCCCACCTGCTTCACTGCCCATTTGCACCTGCAGAGAAGCAAAAAATAATCATTAGAAAAACAAATTGTAAATCAGGCTATAAAAAGCCTCAAAGAATATGTATTTTTTTTACGAGATTTGAATAAAAAAACAAAAAAATACAAACACAAAGAAAGCAATTCACAAAAAAAAGCAAAGAAGTGCAACGCAAAATCAAATAAGATACTAAGGTTTATTATTTATTTATTTTTATTTATTTTGTTTTTTTCGAATCTATTTTTTTTTATCCATATACATATATATAATAATAATAAAAACAACACAAAAAAGAGAGAAGGCTCACCTGTTTTTTGACTGTCGAAGAAAAAAGGAAATTTTTTTTATTTTCGACC
Organism: Gossypium sturtianum; assembly: GCA_025698515.1. NCBI lineage: Eukaryota > Viridiplantae > Streptophyta > Magnoliopsida > Malvales > Malvaceae > Gossypium > Gossypium sturtianum. The sequence continues at coordinate 3,868,052 of CM046944.1, read as the reverse complement.
GCCGTAGACGGCGGCGCCGTTGCCGGCGACTTGCGGCGGCGCTTCGCCGGAGCTTGGCCGGAGGGAGAGGGCTTTGAGAGAAAAAGGGGAAGGGTGTTTTGCTTTTTTTTTCTTTTTTTTTAAGCTGGTTAAAAATGAATTTTTTTTTCCAGATTTTTAACTTAAATAGCTCCCCCTAAACGACACCGTTTTGAGCAGGCCTCTGAGCCGCCAAAACGACGTCGTTTTGGCCTGACCCACGCGTCGACCCGACCAGCTCCCCAGGATCCGTGTGTTTTCAACAAAAGGGCTATTTGCGCGTCCGATCCTTCCAATTTTACATCGCGTTTCAATTTTGTCCTATTTCATTTTACCATTTTTTAATTTTGCCCCAAACTTTTACTTTTGTTTCCATTTGGTCCTTGGACCGTTTTAATGGATATGCACTTGAAACGGTGCTGTTTTGGGCAGACCAATGGTCCCACCCGACCCATTCCAGGATCCGCGTGTTTTTAGCGCATGGGTTATTTGCGCGCCTTGTCCCTCCGCTTTTCTTATTATTTTAAATCTAGTCCTTTTTGTTTTTTTTAATTTTCCCCTAAAATTTTATTTTCGTTTCATTTTAATCCCTAAGCGAACGACGCCGTTTTGGGATAGGGAATAATTGCCCCAATGATTCCTCCCCCCTTCAAGCGCATTTAATTTCAGTCCTATTTTGATTTTATCGTTAACTTTATTACGATTTGTGCCTCTAATTTTGTCCTGATTTCAATACAGTCATTTGTTTAATTCATTTTATTATTTATTCAATAATTTGTCTATATTTCTTAATTTCTTAATTACCTAAGTTAATATTATTATTATTTTATGTCCATTATTTATCATTTTTTAAATACCTAAATTTTATATTTGTTTTTATTAATTTATTAATTTATTTATATTATTTTACTTTTAGAATACTTAAATTTTGTTTTATGTATATATGTTTTATTTATATACTTATTACTATTTTATTTATTATTATTATTATTATTATTTTATTTTTACTTAATTAATATTAGACTTAATTAGTTAATGCCATGGCTTATTTTAGTTATATCATCGTTTCATGCATCATCATTTTATTATTATTGCAATCAAGCCACGAGCCGTTTTAAATATTAATTTGTTTCTATTATGTCCCGAATAAATTAAATACACAACATTTCAAATGTTATATTCGTTTTCACATAATCGCATAAAAAAGAGTTTTTTTAAAACCGAGATCAATTTTTCATTATTTTGGAATTAGAAAGATCGTGTTCTAACTTACGGAATATGATTTCTTTCTAAAACCGAGATAACCAAATATCTTTTAAAATAAATAAAATTTTTGGTGTTTATTCTCATTTTGAGGATTTAAGGCATTATGTCCTAACTTACGGGACGTGATCCTTTTCCTCGATTAACGTAAAATATATCATTTTTTTGTAAAAATTCAATTAAGCAATATTTTAGCAAAAGATCATATTTTAAAATCTCTTCAAATTCTAAATTTTCAACACTAAGACATTTATTAATCAACTAGGTACCAATTTTGGACGTCACGGGGGTGTTAATCCTTCCTCGTGCGTAATCGACTCCCGAACCTATTTTCTGGATTTTTGTGGACCGAAAGACATTGTTTTAGTAAATCAAACCGTTTATTAAAACGATCAAATTACGAGGTGATCCGATCACACCTCATAAAAAAGATTGGTGGCGACTCTCATTTTTTTTTCGTTTTCAAACAAAAGGTCGACCCTTTAAAAAAAAAAAGGTTTCGACAATTAAATCATTGGATGACTGCATATATAAGACTTAACAATTGTTATAGTTGGTTTCTCTTCTTGTGTGCCCATAATTTACCCTTTTTAGCTAGTATTGTAAGTTTATTTCCACGACCATAATTTAAAATTCTTCTTGGTTTAAATACTTCCACGACCATAATTTACCCTTTTTAGCTAGTTTTGTAAGTTTATTTCCATTCATTGCAGATCCAGAAGCTTGTTGATGTTTGAAGATAGGAAATGGAATAATTTTGAAAGAAAGCTTATTTTCCATTCGATTTACTTCGGGCTTCTAAAATTTAATCTTGGGTGTTGCATCATAAGGTTTGAATTCCGTGAATCATCGAACAATGTTAAATAACTGCATGCTTCAAAGAATTACTGACAATGTTACTAACAAGTGAAAGTAGACTTCTTTTCGATGTATTTGAATCAAATTTGAATTCTTGAGTCATCATTGTCGAGAGAGCTTTAATTGAATACTATCTTCAGCTTAAACATAACTAATTTCAGACCATAAAATAGATGATTGACATTTATAGTTATAACAAGACAATGTTAGATTTCTAAGTTAGGACAGCAAATACATCAGCAATAATATATATTATAAAGCAATGTACATGTGCATTTTAGGAAACATTTAGTCACTGATGAGTTGTTATTTGATTTTAAATTTTTTAAATTTATATTGAATTTATTAAATTTGGTAAAAATATATATTAGGGTAAACAATAAGAATACTCACCTAACTATGCCTTTGTTTCTATTTCAGTCACTCAACTATTAAGTTTTTTGATTTAGTCATTCAACTTTTCGAAATTAAATATTTCAATCACTCTCTCGTTAGTTGCTGTTAGATAAGTGACGGAGACATGTGCTTTTTTTATTAGCTTAATAACAAATTTAACCCTTCATTGTTTCCACGTTCTATCAATTCGATCTTAAATCTAAAATATTCAACAAATTCAGCCCTCAATGTTTTACAAAATTTATCATTTTAGTTCTAATTTTAAAAAGTTCAATACATTTATCCCTCAATATTTACAAAATTTATCAATTTAGTTCTAATTTTAAAATTAAAAAAAAGGAAAATATTTAAAAATTAAAAGGGTTAACATTAAAAGGAATGGATATTAGAATAGTTGATAATTAAATATTATTATTTGACTCTATTAGAACTGAAAGTGTAATTGAAATTTCATAAAAAAAAAATTAATTAGTATGCATTTTTATGAAATGTAGAAAAGAATAGATAAAAGTTAAAAAAGAAAAAAGAAAATGACAATATGACAATGCTAGATAGAATAAGAAAATTGAATATGACTCGATAACATTTAAATGACTTGTGGTGATTATAGACACTACATTTTCATACTCAACAGGCAATCTAAATACCAGCAAATAGTTCAAAACTTCGTCAGACAGGTCGGTTCATATTCGGTGTGGGCGTTAGAGTATTGAGAGGACCTTTCCTTAGTACGAGAGGATCGGGAAGGACGCATCTCTAGTGTACCAATATCGTGTCTATGGTAAAAGCTGGGTAACCAAGTGTGGAGCAGATAACTGCTGAAAGTATCTAAGTAGTAAGCCCACCCCAAGATGAGTGCTCTCCTATTCTGACTTCCCCAGAGCTTTCGGTAGCACAGTCGAGACGGCAAGGGGTTCTATGTCCCTGCGGAGATTGAGTGACAGAAGTATTAAAAATTTAAGAGAATATCTTATTGATTGTCCTTTTTTTTTAAACTTAAGAGAATATTTTATTGATTGTATTTTTTTATGTTAAAAAAACCATGAGTATATTTAATTGGGAATGAATTTCTTCACGAATTTGAAGTTTAAACGAGAGGGCAAGATGCTACACTGTTTTCCTTAATTTTAGCTAAAATGGTTTAATGCCAAAACTCTTTAGATGTGATTGTGAAGAAAAACCAAGTAGGCCCCTTTTAAGGTTTGATTGCTACTTTTTTCAAGTTTTTCCTTCAATAATCTTCCAGATTTTTAAGTTTTATAAATGATGTAAAACATATCGTTTAATTTTATCCAAATCTTCATTTAAGCTTTCCATGAAGTTCCCAAACCCATCACCAGTAAAAGCACCCTCGAAAGAAGGAGATTACCACATCGACCAAAATCAACGAGGATTGATTCTATATATATCCACTTGTCCTGTACTCTGATCGCCGAGCTTGGTAACGCTAGCTTGTAACCTGTGTGGGGGCTTTAAGGTGATGGAACATGAGGCTGGCTTACAGAATCGGATCTTGAGTTGGTCCAAATCTGGCTTGCCCGTTCCAAGCTAAGAGCTGAACCGAGGGGCTTGAGTGTAAACTTTGAGTCCCGTGGTTCCTAGAGTGGAGGGTACTGCGTGAGGCTGGTTTCACAGAGCAGCGAAGACCTCCCTCTCTTAGCAGTGGAAGGATAACAGGCTTGATCCTCTCTAATCCAACATGGCTCAGTGAGCTGATCCTAACTGGACCATCACCTTTTTTATTTTTTATTTTCTTCCCCTCCTGGTTCTGCATTAAGTGGAAATATAGTTAGCATGTTTTTTTTTTTTTTTTTTTTAGTAAAAGTCTATATCATTACTTTGACCAGAATACTGAATAATAGATTTGGATTTATAATAAGATTAAAAAGATAAAATATGTCTAGAAATTAAATCCTAAATTTCATGATAGTAGAAGTCAGAATTAGAGGTAATCGTTTTGATTCATGGGTCGTGATTCTTGCAAAGAAACAAAAGAAATTCACTTTCTTAAGCCAGCATTGTCTCAACTCCATTGCATTTAGAAAGACATCTACTTCAAATCCAACTCGGTTAATAACACAATCATTCATAACATCTATCAAAGGTGAGTTTCTAATGGTAATTTCTGCAAATTTTTAAACAAATAACGAAAAGAGATTGAACTCCATATTATTATATGTTTGTCTTTGAAAAGATGTGTGTAAACTTAGTTAAGTTAAATCATTGATAGTGGCTTAAACTTTAGCTAAATTTTAATCCAGTGGCATAAGGTTAAGTTATATATTTTCTTAACCCATAAATAGGAGAATAATACGCTTCAACGTATTTGAACTCACATCCTCTTGCATTGGCATCGGTGTCCATGTTAATCGAGCTAAAACTTAATTGGCTAAGTTATATTCTTTAATACATATATTAGTTTTTATTATTTTGATCATGCATGAGTTTAGTTATATGTATCAATTACAATATATTATATATATATATATTTAAATTGTAAAATTTCAAAAGTACTATGATTGAGTAAATAAAAATAAAATATTCATAATATTTAATTTTTAGAATCTCTATAGTTTGTATTAGAATCAATATAAGTTGTTGAAAAATATGAAATTGGTTATTGAGTGCCAAGGAAGTACTCAGTTCCCTAGCACTGGAGTTGTGTGATCGTTTCCATATTTGAGTATTGGCAATTTATTGAACGGTTGAAATGGGTTGTGTTGATTATTGATAATACTCTAGAACGTCATATTTTTATGTGCTAATTGCATGTTTATTTTGAGTATGATTCTACTAATTCGGACTATTTATGGTCTTTTATATTGTAGGGACTAAATTGGAGGCAAAAGCGAAATTAAGGGCCAAAAGCGTGAAATTAGAGATAAAATGGGCTAATGTACGACACATGGAAATGTTGGTGCCAAAAGTGCAAGCATGGAGGACACAAGGGTTGAATTGTAAAAAGAAGAGATTTTATTTTATCAAACTCTATTTTAATTATTTAGGATAATTAATATTAGGATAATTATTAAGGATTATTTAATTTTTATTTATTTTTATTTATCTTTATCTTTGATTATTTGTAATTATCTTTAGGAATTTAAGTAGGACTAGTCTACCTATCTTAGCACTATAAATAGGGGATGAAGTGACTCAAATTAATGTTCATCTTTTTCTGTAAACACTCTCCCCTCAAAAGTCTAGGCTTTTGTTCTTTCTATATTTTCTTTCAATAAAATTCTTTTCTCCATTTTTATATATTTATTTTCTTTTCCACCACAACTATGAGCCACTAAAACCCTTCTAGCCAAAGGTTGTCGAAAATCCCCAAAAAGGGTTCTTGAGGTTTAGAATCCGTACTTAGCCTTCTCAATAGGGTACTCATCGTTTCTCCGCACTACGGGGCTGACGCTTCCGTCCATGTTCCTTAAGAAGTAAACTTTTCAACGTATGCAAAGGCGGCCGCTTTGTATGTTTTGGAAGGATTGCACAGTCGGTTCGTTAACTTACTGCGTCAGAGGTTGGCGAGCCCAAGAGACAAAATGGCGTGGGATTCGCCATTGAGAAGCGTTGATCTAGCATAGATGACTCCACAAAAGCGATTGCAAGCTAGAGTCAGGTTCCACCAAATCAAAGTCTAAATCCTCGGAGCTGGTGGTCGTAGGCGTCCTCTTCCACTATAACTGGCTTATTCGGTTTGAGAAGGATTATCTAAAAGCCAATGATTGAACCCAAGGCGGATCGAGGCAACCGGAGGCTGGAATCTCCCCATAAGAATTTCTTTATCTTAACTCTACTTTCTATTTTTAATTTTCGCAATTTCAATTAGACTTCTTAATTCTGTTTTTATTTTATTTTATTTTCGTTTCCAGATCCAAACTTTTAATTCTGTTATTTTTATTTTTTCAGGAACGCAGGTTTTCTTGGGCACGATTCTGCTCAGGATTTTGAGAAACAAGCATTCGTATAATTCGGTCCCTGAGGATTCGACCCTACTTCCCCTTTACTGTTATTTTCATTATTTTGTAGGGAATAGGATATATTTGGTGCTTTCAACGACGCATCAATTATCTGGACATGGAAGAATGGATCGAATTAAATCACCCGAGACAATCCTTTGTATCATGAAAATTTGGATTGAATTGAAACTCTATGAGATTAGCTATCAAGAGCCTACGATTGATTTATTCTCTATTATTATATTGTAAATATATTATTGTATTTCTATTTTAATGAGATTATGATAGATCTTCCATGTTAGCAAGTTTCAAACATAAATCTATTTAAGGGAAAGATTTGTATAGGTTTTTGTACAAAGAGTTTTTAGCACTTATTCTGTTCAAGATAAGGAATGTTTCTTTGTGTGCAAATTGTTAGTAAAACCATTTATGTTAAGGTTTTAATTTTTGAGTTCATGGGGTGAATTTAGTGGTGAGTGTATCTATCTTCAAGGTTTGAAAATGAGGAGAATCATCACAAGGTGTGTGAGAGTTTGGGATCATTTGTTGTAACTGTTGAAAATAGTGGATATTTCTCACTGAGTCAGACTCCATAGACGTAGAAAAACCGAGCTGCGTAAATAATTCCTGTGTGTTCTTTGTATTTTCGATTTCCAATTTTGGTGCCAGAGAAATGTCCACTTCCCTACCTCTATATCCAAACACTTAGATTACTTCCCAAACAACAATTTAATAATTTCATAAGTTAAGAATAAAATATTAATATTTAAAATAATAATGATATATTATTTAAAAATGTAAAGAGGAGACAAAAGTTTATTATTTAAAAAGTATTATATAAAAGAATAATGCTAAAAGGAGGCTAATGTCATTGGGTGTGATGCGAAACGGTTAAAGTTCTTTGGAAATCCCTATATTATAGGGATTGGATCACATTAATCCCTCTATTATTAAATAGTTTAATTTTATTCTTATATTAAAAAAAGAATCAAGTAAGTTTTATTTATAACATAATTAATATTTACTGTATAAAAGATATCTTGAAAATTATTTTTTTTAACTGTAGCTCAATTCCAAACAAAAAAAAAGTATTTACATATAAATAAAAACTTTAGATAGTAAATAATCTTTGGTGGGTGAAAAAAGTTATGGCTGGGAGGTAGGTGATGAAGGATTGGGGGGTCAATGTTTGTTTTTGGGAGGATGTATTTGTATGGTGATGTTCCCTCGACAAATACATTTACCTGATTGTATTTATTAACCGTTGACAAATAAACTTCTGTTGTTGAGGTGTTTATTATACGTTATCCACTTAAATAGATGATGTCAACCCTTAAAAAGGTATTAATAAAAATGTCGAGGTCTCAAGGAGAGGATTTAGATTCGAATTTTGGAGATGATATTGTTGAGAGGAGCAGCTACGAACTCCGAATCTAGACAGTAAAATGGACATGAAGCATATAAAAAAAATAAAAAAATTGTCAAGATTTGATGTGTGATAAGTAAAAGGTTAAATTCTATTATTTGTACCTTTAAGCATAATACATGACTAATAGTAGAATTTAACCAAACATATTTAGTTACTACTGTTTGGTTAAGATTAAAATTTCAAATTTTGAAAAGTATAAAGACTAACATTGATCAAATTAAAGTATAATTACTAAATCCACAACATAAATAAAATATAGGGTCTAATAACAAAATTTGACCTAACTAAAACTAAATTAAATCGACCAAAAGAGAAATTACTAAAAATAAGCTTTAGCTGCCAAGAGTGCTCTCCTTAGTATCCTAGCGAAAACAGTGGCTGCTGTGGCTTGGGATGACGGAAAGTGGTGGCAACGAGGGTTTTAGGGGAGACGAGATTTCCCTTTTGGCAGAGGAGCTCATTCAACTATCGGTCAAAAGTTCGATGGTGGAACCAAACGACAAGCTAACTCTAATCTGTACTATATGGACAGAGAAATCCTATAATCCAGATAGCTTTAGGGCACAGATAAAGAGTATATGGAAAACAAAGAAAAAATTTGAGATTCAACTGGCAGGGCAAAACCTCTTTTTGATTGTGTTTGAAACTGATGAAGATTTAGAAACTGTTATGGAAGGTCATCTATGGTTATTCCGGAAGAATTTAGTTATCTTTGATCGTTTAACTAAACCGCTGGAAAGAAGTCAAATCAAGCTTATTTCATCCCCGTTTTGGATCAAGATAGGACCATGCTTACCAGAGTTTGATAAAAAAGATCTCTTGCATGCTATTGGGGTTACTTTTGGAGGCATACTCCGATCTGAAATTAATGGTGAGTTTTGTCGCCTTAGAATTAAATTAGATGTGCAGAAACCCCTTCGGAGGGGTATTTTTATCTCAATAGATAATAAAAGTAGATCTTGGATCTCTTTCAAGTATGAGAAATTACCGATATTCTGTTTTGGTTGTGGAAGAATAGGGCATGGTCTCCAAGAATGTACAATGATAAAACCTGCAACAAAGATAAAATTAGAGATGATCCACCTTTCTCTTTAGCGTTAAAAGCAGAGTTAAATTTGCTTGGAAGGGAGAGTTTAAAGTTTAATGCTCTATCAAAAAAGTTGCAACCCTAGTGTTTGTATATAGCAAAGAATCAGGAGATGCATCCACAAAAAGAAGAGATTATTGCTATGACTCAAGAAATACAAGATAATTCTCGATTGATAGCAGCAGAGAAAGAGATGAAGGGGCAAAAGGAAGGGGTGATCGATGAAGGAAAAGACAATGGGAGGAATTATACAGATGAAGATACTACTAAATCGACCAGAAAATCCAGCTGGAGAAGAATTGATTCAGCTAAAGTGATAAATGATTATGGTGAAGAAAGCAAACTGAGGAAAAGGAAATTGACAGAGATTGAAGCTGATGATTGTGGTATAGAAGAGCTCCGGGAAGATACAGCAAAAAGGATGAGATATGGTGGACATGATTTTAAAAACGAGGCTGGAACAAATTTGTCGGTAGAAAATCCCAACCAAAATAGATCGGCGGCTGCCAAAAGACAAGCCGATCGGATGCAATGAAAACTATATGCTGGAATGTTCGTGGATTGAGGAATCCACGGGCAGTGAGAAGGTTTCGGTTTTTGCTGAAGCAACATTGTAACATCCCTAAAACGGGGCCTTTGCATTTTATCTGTTTGCATGTAGATAGCATGGATGTCATGGTAGGTTGGGCTATTTTAGGGTTTTGGCATAAGCCGGGGGTAGGCTAGAGCTATAGCAAAAATTTTCTTTTTGAGCACTTAGAAGGGGGAGACGATTGGGGCAGGAGTTAAGGGAAATTAGTGGTATGATTTGACACAAGAATCCAAGTGGTAAAGTGGCAAGGGAGGCGCCACTTAACGCACAAGGGAGTGACGCCTCATACAAGCTGGAGGGCCTTGGTTCGAGCTACAAGAATCCCCTTTTTGCTTATTCTTTTTTACGCCAAGACCAGGAGGAGTTGTGCTCAGGAAAGACTTTGGTGGATAAGGGTTGAAGAAGTCAACAGATTTGGATGGGTGGAAGAGAGGAAAACTAGGAGTTTGAAGTATTCAAATTTGTTTGAATGGGTGGTCAGGAGAAAAGTGAGGAGGAAATAAAGGGATTGAGTTGGGGTGAGTGTTAGCCGAATCTTGTAGTGGCTAAGAGGTGTTGGAGCATTCGGTTCTTGTGTGTTAGGAGTGTGCCAAAATTTGGGGTGTGGGTACATTCTATTTTCGGTTTTGGGTGCTAATCTAAGGGGGGTTGGCCGAATGTGGGTGTAGGCCTTGGTGGAGTGTGTAAATTCGGCTAGTTAGGGAACCTTAGAGTTTTTCTTTCCATTTTTTTTATTGCCGAAATTAAACTCCTCTCAATTGGCATTTTTGCATTTTCTTCTTTTCTCTCATCTACTTCAAAACCGAATACTCTCCTAGGCCTCTTTTTCTTTTCTATTTTGATGTTGGCCGAATCTACCTTGTTTCCATTCATCAATTGTGTCCCAATTGCCATCTTTTTTAAAAGCCGAAAACCCTCTGTAGCCTGCCAAAACATCATTCTTCATTTTTTTCTCTGTCAAAAGCCATAGCCGAAATCACATATTTCATTCTTTCTCGTTATTTTCTCATTCCCTGGTTGTCGAAACCTCTGTCACTTTCTCTTCTTCTTTTCAAGCACTTAGGCCGAATATCACCTGTTAAAGTGTACCCTTCTTTTCCATCTTTTTCTTTGTGTAGGGAAACACTTTCGGCATTTGGGTAAGATCTTGGAACTTTGGCCGAATCTCCTTGACTCTCTCTCGTTCTCTTATCTCTTCTCTCTATTATTTTCTTTGAAAGGGGAAGCCGAAATCTCGTGGCACTCAAACTCTCTTGTTTGACTCTTGTTGCAGTAGATCACTATCATTGGGTTGCCATCACTTCCAATCGGTTCTGCTAGTGTGTGGTAAGTGTTGCTGTCATTTCAACATTTCTTATTGCATTGAATGCCGAAGGCAGTAACTAAAGCTTGTAGATCTTGGCCGATTGAAGGGTGTTAAGGAAGGCTTGATGTTTGTCGATTTAGGTAAGGGCTTTCGCTCTACGAGTTATGTTAACCCCTTAGATTCAATTTCGTTGCTTTAATCTGAGTTAGTGACTAAGGTGTGTTCATGGACTCGAAGGCTAGCCAAGCATTAGGATGGGGTGGTTCTGAGACCCCAGCCCCTAAGTTCAAGAAGAGGGCGGTGTCGACTGTTCGCGATTGGCCACCGGGGTGTGGGTCGGTATCTGAGCAAAGCAATAGGCAGATAATGGTAGTGTCGGTTAGCGACAGTGTCGGCGTAGAGAGCGTCGTATTACGGGTAATCAGGTGTGTAACTCTTACACACTTCATTAGTTAATATGTTTATCGTGTATGTTGTCAAAAGCCGAATTTACCGTAGAAACTGTTATGTTACTCTTGTGGGTAAGAGAGAGGACTCCGGGTAAGTCCACTATTGATTGATTAACGATAAATGCCTCTACAATATTTCCATATGCCATGCCATGTGATGTTAGTATGTTAAGCATGTTTGTTATGCCATGAAAAGTATGTTCATAAAGTTGGGTATGATGAGAGGAGGGGGAAGACATGATTCTAGACTGTCACCAGTGGTTTCGACCACACAGTGGGTTGGCCTCGCTTTCTATATTATTGTGACTAAGTCTCAGTGGTTTTGACCACCAGTGGTTTTGACCACATACTTCTATCTTTGTGACTCGTCCCAGTGGTTTGGTACCACGGTGGGTTGGCCCCACATGACGATATACGGGATTGTCACCAGTGGTTTTGACCACAATGTGGGTTGGCCCCACACATATTATCTGTGACTACGGTCACCAGTGGTTTTGACCACATATATTTATATATTATTTGTGACTACGGTCACCAGTAGTTTTGACCACCAATGGTTTGGTACCACACGGGGTAGGTACAGGAGTTCGGATGGTTAGGTTGTAGGTTGCATGACTTGCATATTGGCTTATGAAATTGCGTAAGGGCACTGATATTATTGGGATAGGGATTTATACACTGAGTCTCGGTGACTCACCCCTTCCTTTACATTTTGCAGATGATTCGTAGATCGCGGATGCGGAGCCGGGGCAGACTCGAGGTGGCCATGCGCATTCTTTTTCGGGTTTTGTTTTAAATTTCTATCTTGGTTTTACTCTGCTTTACATTTGGCTTTCGGGTTGTAATAAGGCCACTAGGTTTTGATTTCGGAATTATTTATCTACTTTGAATTTCCATTATATTCTGCTTAAGTTAAACAAAACGGCATGCCTAATAAATCTATTAATGAATGTTTTCTAAACTTTTTACAAAGTATCGGGTTTTCTAAACTTTACCATTGGGTAACAACAAACAAGTGGTGATAACAAGCTAACTCAATTTCTTTCAAGACTAAGTTTTACTTTAAGACCAACTGCGAAACGGCCTTTAGCTTTATTACTTAAACTAATTCGGGTTTTCATGAAAATTAATAGTTTTCTTAAAATAAGAGACGGCAACTTGTTTTCAATAACGATTCTTTACAAAATTAGAACAACCTCCTGTCTTCTTTAAAAACGTTTTCTCGTGATGCGCCGTTCGGTTGTAGCGTATTGACCGGGTTTGAGGTGTTACAATTTTGGTATCAGAGCCAAGTTCAAAAGCTCGGCTGTGGGCCCGAGGCCCAAAATGTTTTAATAAAGGGGTTCTGGAATGATTTTGATGGAAAATACATGATTTGGGTAAGCATGGCACTGAGTCTCCGGCACCGATTAGCACAGGTAAGTACCCCTAACTGCTGTTTATATGATTGTGATGATGGTGATATGACTGATAGTAATAGGAAAATACTTTAGAGACTGAAACCTGTAGGATTGTGTGAACTTGCGAAAACAATCCCTATAATAACCTGTTCATAAGACTGTGTTGTATTAACAATGGAATAAGTCTAACGCATAAAATTCTTAAATTAGATTAAATCGTGAACGGTAGTCATGAGCGCTCGAGGACGTGGACGTAATACGCGTGGTCGTGGTAGAGGTAGGATGACTGTGTCGGAACCGGTAGGGTCTGGCCATGGGTCAAAAAATGAGGTACCACCGCCGCCAACTGTGGGCACAGAATTTCAGGATCAGACGGGTGGTGATGACGCAGTGTCGCAGGCGATACTGAGGGTTTTAGAGAGAGTCGCGGGTGCAGGCGTCGGAACGGGAGCTCGGAAATCTGTGTCCGAACAACTCCGGACTAATGGCGCAGAGGTATTCAGGGGTGTATCTGATGTGGCTCCTAGTACAGCTGAGTATTGGCTGGAGGCGACAGAACGTTTAATGGACGACTTGGATTTTACGGCTGAGGACAATCTGAAGGGGATAGTGTCTCTTCTCCGAGATGAGTCTTATCAATGGTGGCTCACGGTCAGGGAAGGAGCAATGGCCGATGACATCACCTGGGATTTCTTTAAGGCAGCTTATCAGAGGAAGTACGTCGAGGCTAGTTACGTTGATGTGCAGCGTAAGGCGTTCCTGAATTTGGTCTAGGGGAGTATGACAGTATCAGAATATGAGGCAGAGTTTCTTCAGTTAAGTCGCTATGCTCGGGGTATTGTGGCTACGAAACACGAGCGCTGTGCCAGGTTTGAGGACGGGTTGAGAGATGAGCTGCGGGTGTTGATTACTCCACAGCAAGAGAGAGAATTTGCGGTCTTGGTAGAGAAGGCCAAGATTGCCGAGGAAGTGAAACAGTCGGTGAGACGGAACCAGGATAGGAATTGGACTAAGATGAGTTCTGGGTCATCAGGGTCTGTCGGGAATTCGCAGAAAAGGGCTAGATATGGTGGGCCGACTCAAGGCAAGGAGGCTGCTTCTGCACTACTCGATGGGCGCCACCACGTGTGCTTTCGGTGTGGGAAGTCTCATTCGGTGGAGTGTTGGACCGGGAACAGAGGGAGCTTCGAATGTGGGTCAATAGGGCATCGGGTAAGGGATTGTCCGTAGAGGTCAGCCAGATCCGGGCCCAAGGGTCAAGGCCGTTACCACGCTTCGGGAGGATGGTCAGCTACCACAGAGGGGTCGCGGTTTGGTCAGGGGTGGTAATGGTTCTGGACGAGGCCGCAGAGCACCGGGCAGATGTACTGGGAGCACAGAGGCAAGACAACCTGGGTTGGTCTATGCAGCGAGGCGTCGGGAGGAGGGTGACGCATCGGACGTCATAACCGGTACATTCTTAATTTTTGGACTGCCTTATACTGCTTTGATAGATGTTGGTTCGACGCACTCTTATGTTGCCAGTAGTATAGTGGGAACTATGAACTTAGCCTTTGAGATTTCTTCTAGGGAGATGACAGTAATTAGCCCTCTATGTCACTCTGTAGAAGTAAACAAACTGTATAGGGATGTACCCCTAGAACTTCAAGGGGTAGAGTTTTTGGTCGATCTGATGGAACTGCCATTCGGAGAGTTCGATTTGATCATTGGGATAGACTGGCTACTGAAGTACCAAGCAAGTTTGGATTGTGCAGCCAAGCGCGTGGTGTTGAGGTCTGTTGGGGGTGAAGAGGTGGTGATGATAGGTAATAGAAGGGATTATCTATCCAACGTAGTATCTGCTCTGAAGGCCGAGAAAATGGTGAGGAAGGGTTGTGAGGCATTACTTGTATGGGGAGAAGTCTATAGTCTACACGGATCACAAGAGTTTGAAGTATCTCTTGACTCAGAAGGAATTGAATTTGAGGCAGCGGAGGTGGATCAAGTTGTTGAAGGACTACGACTGCTCGATTGAATACCATCCGGGTAAGGCTAACGTAGTGGCTGACGCATTGAGCCGCAAGGTGGTAGCGGACTTAAGAGTAATGTTTACCCATCTTAGTCTGTATGATGGCGGAGCCCACAGTGGCGGAATTGCAAGTGAAGCCGTCTTGGGTAAACCAGGTTAAGGAGAAACAGTTAGTGGATGAAGTTTTAAGTGCTCGGTGTTTGCAAGTGCAGAATGGTGGATTGGAGGGTTATGGTTTGAGCAGCGATGGAGTGTTATGTTTCCAAGGGAAAGTTTCTATGCCAAAGGACGTTGAGTTAAGGCAGAGGATTCTTCAGGAAGCTCATAGCAGCCCATACGCTATGCATCCTGGAGGTAGTAAGATGTACCGGGATTTGTGGGAACAGTTTTGGTGGCCGGGTCTAAAGCGGGAGGTAACAGAATTGGTAAGTAAGTGCCTGACGTGTCAGCAAGTCAAAGCTGAACATCAGTTACCTTCGGGTCTGTTGCAGCCGGTGAAGATTTCGCAGTGAAAAAGGGAAAGGATCACGATGGATTTCGTCAGTGGGCTACCCCTTACGCCTAGCAAGAAGGATTCGGTCTGGGTGATTGTTGATCGTCTGACAAAGTCTGCTCATTTTATACCGGTTCGGGTTGATTACTCACTTCAAAGGTTGGCTAAGTTGTATGTGGCAGAAATCGTGAGACTACATGGAGTGCCAGTGTCGATTATCTCAGATAGGGACCCTAAATTCATGTCAAGGTTTTGGAAATCGTTGCATCAGGCGTTAGGTACAAGGTTAGATTTCAGCACGGCATTTCATCCGCAGTTAGATGGGCAGTCAGAAAGGGTGATCCAGATTTTAGAAGATATGTTGAGGGGTTGTGTTTTGGATTTCAGAGGTAGTTGGGAAGAATTTCTACTATTGGCGGAGTTCGCGTACAACAATAGTTAACAGGAAAGTATTCAGATGGCACCATATGAAGCATTGTATGAACGGAAGTGTCGTACCCCTACGTGTTGGACGGAGTTGGGTGAGCGTCAATTGTTGGGCCCAGAGTTGGTTGCTGAAACAGAAGATAAAGTTAAGCTGATTCGAGCTCGTCTGAAGGAAGCTGCGGACAGGTAGAAATCTTATGCCGATCTTAAGCGGAAGGATATAGAGTTTTCAATGGGTGACAAGGTCTTTTTGAAGGTGTCGCCGTGGAAGAAAGTGCTGAGATTTGGTCGGAAGGGCAAGCTGAGCCCTAGGTTTATCGGGCCTTATCGGGTATTGAAGCGGGTAGGACTAGTAGCTTACCAGCTTGAGTTACCATCAGAATTGAGCCAGATTCACAACGTATTTCATGATTCCATGCTTAGACGCTATCGTTCGGATCCGTCTCATGTTGTGCCAGTAGAGGAGATTGAAGTGAGTCCGGATTTGTCTTTTGAGGAAGAACCAGTGCAGATTCTGGATCAGGATGTCAAAGTCTTACGTAGGAAATCAGTTCTTTTGGTGAAGGTGTTATGGCAGAATCATGGAAAAGAGGAGGCCACGTGGGAGCCAGAGGATGTGATGCGGCAGCAATAC
This sequence comes from Gossypium sturtianum, assembly GCA_025698515.1. NCBI lineage: Eukaryota > Viridiplantae > Streptophyta > Magnoliopsida > Malvales > Malvaceae > Gossypium > Gossypium sturtianum. The sequence goes on along the minus strand of CM046944.1, from coordinate 3,851,734 downwards.
CCTCAACTCTTTTGACCAGGTAATTTCGAGGCCGAAATTATTTTTAAGGGGGGTAGAACTATAACATCCCTAAAACGGGGCCTTTGCATTTTATCTGTTTGCATGTAGATAGCATGGATGTCATGGTAGGTTGGGCTATTTTAGGGTTTTGGCATAAGCCGGGGGTAGGCCAGAGCTATAGCAAAAATTTTCTTTTTGAGCACTTAGAAGGGGGAGACGATTGGGGTAGGAGTTAAGGGAAATTAGTGGTATGATTTGACACAAGAATCCAAGTGGTAAAGTGGCAAGGGAGGCGCCACTTAAGGCACAATGGAGTGACGCCTCATACAAGCTGGAGGGCCTTGGTTCGAGCTGCAAGAATCCCCTTTTTGCTTATTCTTTTTTACACCAAGACCAGGAGGAGTTGTGCTCAGGAAGGACTTTGGTGGATTAGGGTTGAAGGAGTCAACAGATTTGGATGGGTGGAAGAGAGGAAAACTAGGAGTTTGAAGTATTCAAATTTGTTTGAATGGGTGGTCAGGAGAAAAGTGATGAGGAAATAAAGGGATTGAGTTGGGGTGAGTGTTAGCCGAATCTTGTAGTGGCTAAGAGGTGTTGGAGCATTCGGTTCTTGTATATTAGGAGTGTGCCGAAATTTGGGGTGTGGGTTCCTTCCATTTTTGGTTTTGGGTGCTAATCTAAGGGGGGTTGGCCGAATGTGGGTGTAGGCCTTGGTGGAGTGTGTAAATTCGGCTAGTTAGGGAACCTTAGAGTTCTTCTTTCCATTTCTTTTTGTTGCTGAAATTAAACTCCTCTCAATTGGCATTTTTGCATTTTCTTCTTTTCTCTCATCTACTTCAAAACTGAATACTCTCATAGGCCTCTTTTTCTTTTCTATTTTGATGTTGGCCGAATTTACCTTGATTCCATTCATCAATTGTGTCCCAATTACCATCTTCTTCAAAAGCCGAAAACCCTCTGTAGCCTGTCGAAACATCATTCTTCATTTTCTTCTCTCTCAAAAGCCATAGCCGAAATCACATATTTCATTGTTTCTCGTTATTTTCTCATTCCCTGGTTGTCGAAACCTCTGTCACTTTCTCTTCTTCTTTTCAAGCACTTAGGCCAAATATCACCTGTTAAAGTGTACCCTTCTTTTCCATCTTTTTCTTTGCGTAGGGAAACGCTTTCGGCATTTGGGTAAGATCTTAGAACTTTGGCCGAATCTCCTTGACTCTCTCTCGTTCTCTTATCTCTTCTCTCTATCGTTTTCTTTGAAAGGGGAAGCCGAAATCTCGTGGCACTCAAACTCTCTTGTTTGACTCTTGTTGCAGTAGATCACTATCGTTGGGTTGCCATCACTTTCAATCGGTTCTGCTAGTGTGTGGTAAGTGTTACTGTCATTTCAACATTTCTTATTGCGTTGAATGCCGAAGGCAGTAACTAAAGCTTGTAGATCTTGGCCGATTGAAGGGTGTTAAGGAAGGCTTGGTGTTTGTCGATTTAGGTAAGGGCTTTCGCTCTACGAGTTATGTTAACCCCTTAGATTCAATTTCGTTGCTTTAATCTGAGTTAGTGACTAAGGTGTGTTCATGGACTCGAAGGCTAGCCAAGCATTAGGAGGGGGTGGTTCTGAGACCCCAGCCTCTAAGTTCAAGAAGAGGGCGGTGTCGGCTGTTCGCGATTGGCCACCAGGGTGTGGGCCGGCATCTGAGCAAAGCAATAGGCAGATAATGGTAGTGTCGGTTAGCGACAGTGTCGGCGTAGAGAGCGTCGTATTATGGGTAATCAGGTGTGTAACTCTTACACACTTCATTAGTTAATATATTTATCGTGTATGTTGTCAAAAGCCGGATTTACCGTAGAAACTGTTATGTTACTCTTGTAGGTAAGAGCGAGGACTCCAGGTAAGTCCACTATTGATTGATTAACGATAAATGCCTCTACAATATTTGCATATGCCATGCCATGTGATGTTAGTATGTTAAGCATGTTTGTTATGCCATGAAAAGTATGTTCATAAAGTTGGGTATGATGAAAGGAGGGGGAAGGCATGATTCTAGACTGTCACCAGTGGTTTTGACCACACAGTTGGTTGGCCCCGCTTTTTATATTATTGTGACTAAGTCTCAGTGGTTTTGACCACCAGTGGTTTTGACCACATACTTCTATCTTTGTGACTCGTCCCAGTGGTTTGGTACCACGGTGGGTTGGCCCCACATGACGATATACGGGATTGTCACCAGTGGTTTTGACCACAATGTGGGTTGGCCCCACATATATCATCTGTGACTACGGTCACCAAAGTGGTTTTGACCACATATATTTATATATTATTTGTGACTACGGTCACCATGGGTTTTGACCACGGTGGTTTGGTACCACACACGGGTAGGTACAGGAGTTCGGATGGTTAGGTTGTGGGTTGCATGACTTGCATATTGGCTTATGAAATTGCGTAAGGGCAACGCGATATTATCGGGATGGAGATTTATACACTGAGTCTCGGTGACTCACCCCTTCCTTTACATTTCTGAGATGATTCGTGAGATCGCGGATGCGGAGCCAGGCGGACTCGAGGTGGCCATGCGCATTCTTTTTGGGTTTTGTTTTAAATTTCTATCTTGGTTTTACTCGCTTTACATTTGGCTTTCGGGTTGTAATAAGGCCACTAGGTTTTGATTTCTAATTATTTATCGCTTTGAATTTCCATTATATCCTCGCTTAAGTTAAACAAACGGCATGCCTAATAAATCTATTAATGAATGTTTTCTAAACTTTTTACAAAGTATCAGGTTTTCTAAACTTTACCATCGGGTAACAACAAACAAGTGGTGACAACAAGCTAACTCAATTTCTTTCAAGACTAAGTTTTACTTTAAGACCAAGTGCGAAACGGCCTTTAGCTTTATTACTTAAACTAATTCGGGTTTTCGTGAAAATCAATAGTTTTCCTAAAATAAGAGACGGTAACTTGTTTTCAATAACGATTCTTTACAAAATTAGAACAACCTCCTGTCTTCTTTAAAAATGTTTTTCCTGTGACATGCCAGATTCGGTTGTAGCGTATTAACCGGGTTTGGGGTGTTACAAACATAATCCCCAAATGGTCTTCTTTATGGATACTAAAATTGATAAAAAGTGCATGGAAAAAATTAGGAGGAGATGTGGTTTTGTGAATGTGTTTGATGTAGGAGCAGAAGGCTTTCGTGGAGGGATTTGTCTGGCATGGAAAGAAGAACTCCAGGTTAGGTTAAAAACTTTTTCACCAAACCATATTGATGTGTTGATCAAAGAAGAGAGTGTTAATAAATAATGGAGATTTACAGGTTTTTATGGTTCACCTTATATACAAAATAAAACTGCCTCGTGGAATTTATTAAGGACTTTGGGTCAGGAACAGGATCAATCTTGGCTAGTGAGTGGGGATTTTAATGAAATAATGTATTCTTTTGAAAAAATGAAGGCCAGCAGAGGGATGAGAAAAGAATGGAAGCTTTCCGTGAGGTTCTAGAGGAATGTTAACTGATTGATGTGGGTTATTCGAGGGTATGGTTTACATGGGAAAGAGGGAACCTACCGGAAAAAAATATCAAAGAAAGATTGGATAGGGGTGTTGCGAATGAAAAATGGATGTAACTTTTTCCAATGGGCAATATTCATCATTTAATGTCTTTGTCTTCAGATCATTGCCCCCTTCTTATCAGCACAACTAATGGAAACAGTTTTAAGGGGATACCAAAATTCAAATTCGAGGCATGGTGGACCATGGAGGAATCAATAGAACATGAGGTTAAGAAATCATGGAAGTAATCAAGCGGAACGATCTTTGAAAAACTTGAAAGGCTACAAATCAGTTTGACAAGATGGGCAAATCAATAAAAAAGGGACGAGACGGGTTGAAGAGTAATCTCACAAAGGAACTTGAAAATTTAATGGAAAAGGAAAGAGATGAGGATACACTGGCAAAGATAATTGATACTAGAATTCACCTTAATATAGAGATTGATAAAGATGAAATGTATTGGGAACAAAGAGCACGGGCCAATTGGCTTCAACTAAGGGATAATAATATTTTTCATAAATTTGCCTCAATACGTAGACGAATCAACACAATTAACAGGCTGGACACAGATGATGGTAAGGAAATCTCAGATGAATCAGAAATAAATAAGGCTGCCACAAATTACTTCCAGAATCTATTTTTGTCTAATGGAGGGGAATTTATCCCATCTTTTATCAGGCATTGACAATAGTATTTCATCTGATATCGACACAGCTCTTTTGGCAAAATATACGGCAGAAGAGGTCTACTCAGCATTGAAAGGAATGGGGTTCACTAAAGCACCAGGTCATGATGGTTTCCTGGCACTATTTTTTCAAAAATTTGGCACATTGTGGGTCCAGATATCGAAGCTTTCTGCTTGGGAGTTTTGAATGATGTTATATACAAAATTGTAGCCAAAACAATTGCAAATCGCCTTCAGGAATTTATTGGAAGATGCATTGAAAATGCTCAAAATGCTTTCATTCCGAGAAGGCTAATATCTAACAATGTGTTGATAGCCTATGAAATTCTACATACGTTACGCCAAAAACGTACGGGGAAAAATGGATTCATGGCAGTGAAATTAGGCATAAGTAAAACTTATGATAGAGTTAAGTGGGTTTTCTTAAAGGAAGTAATGCTTCGAATGGGATTTGCAGAGGAATGGGTGGCACTAGTTATGAGATGTATCTCCATAGTCTTTTATGTAGTGACCATTAACGGGAGTAGAGGCAATGCTTTCAAACCTACTAGAGGGCCTCGTCAAGGTGACCCACTTAGTCCTTTCCTTTTTCTGATGTGTAGCGAGGGACTTTCATCCTTGATTAGGCTGGCAATAAAAGAAGGCTCGTTAAAAGGAGTTAAGGCTAGCAGAAGAGGATCGATGATTTCACACCTATTGTTCGCAGATGATTGTATCTTGTTTGGTAAAGCTACAAATGGAGGAAAAAGGATTTTAAAAGATATTTTAAGGAAATATAAACGATGCTCCGGCCAATGTGTGAATTTTAATAAATCGACAATTTTCTTTAGTTCTAATACGACAGAGGGGGACAAAGAAGACATCTCGAATGAAATGGGTGTTAGGTGCTTGACAAATATGGAAAAATATTTAGATCTCCCTAATGTGGTAGGAAGACAAAAGAAGGAGTTGTTTCAAAACCTCAAGGATAGGGTTAAGTAGAGAATTGAGAAATGGAGTACACGACTTTTATCTCAAGGGGGAAAAGAGGTTTTTATAAAATCCGTACTTCAAGCAATACCAACTTATGCAATGACATGCTTTCTTTTACCAAGGTCACTTTGTGGGGATTTTGAAAATATTTTTTGCTAGATTCTGGTGGCAAAAAGGACAGGGAAAGAAAGGAATTCATTAGTGCCAATGGAAAGTTATGTGCTGCCCTAAAGAGGAGGGGGAATGGGTTTCAGAAATATGGCTCAATTCAACATTTCCCTATTAGCTAAGCAAGGATGGAGGATTATTAATAATGAGAATTCTCTTGTTACGCAAGTGTTTAAAGCCAAATATTTTCCGAATGATCATTTTTTAAACTCCCGTTTGGGAAATTCTAGCTCTTATGTGTGGAAAAGTATATGAGCAGCTAAAGGCATCTTGGAAAAAGGACTATGCTGGAGGGTTGGTACAGGTCTTAATATTTCTATTAATGATGATGCTTGGATTCCTGATGTAGTAAATTTTAGACTATCTACAATGATTAATTCTATGCGTGATTTTAAAGTAAATGAGTTTATTGATAGCAATGCTAGACTTTGGAAAAGGGAGTTGATTAAGAATACCTTCTCAGAAGATGACGCTGGAAGAATCCTTCGAATCTCTTTGGCACGAACACCTCACGATGATTTCCTCATCTGGGGGAGAATCTTCGGGTGAATTCTCGGTACGCAGTGCCTATAAACTATTACAAAGTTCTGATGAAAATCCTAGAGGTTATGCTTTACAAACCATCTATAGGAAATTTTACAAAAAAGCTTTGGCTCCTAAATCTACCAACAAAAATAAATATTACAATCTGGAGACTTTCATGGAACTATCTGCCTACAAAGGTCAAGATGCAGTACAAAAAATTAGCAAACAACAGAAGTTGCCCTCGATGTGGAGCAAGGGCTGAAACAATTGACCATTTATTCCGAGAATGCCCGGTTACAGTGGAAGTATGGACAACATTATCAATCCAGAATATTATCATGGTTCAAAATATGGACTTTATACAGTGGCTTACCTGGGTGTATGATCAGTTCATCCATTATCAATGTTGTCTTTTTTGCTGTGCACTCTGGGCCATATGGGGAGATCGAAACAAAAGAATACATGAGAAAAGAGTCAGTACTGGAAAGGAAATTGCAAACTTCATCAATAACTACATTAATGAGATTACTGGTTTCAAAAAAAAAATCGGTAAAAATATTAGAGGATAGCAGATGGAGGTTCCCACCTAATGAGTTTGTTAAGATCAACTTCGATGGTGCGTACAGCGAGAGGCAAAATCAGTCGGCTTCAGGTATTGTGGTTAGAAATGAGGAAGGAAGAGTTCTTTTATCCTGTTCAGAGATTCATCATGGGATTACCTCTGCCTTTGTTGCTGAATCAAAAGCATGTTGGAAAGCAGTCCAAACAGGGGTCGAGAAGAGATGGCAGTCAGTCATCATTGAAGGAGATTCCCTCGCAATAATCAAGAAATGCAAAACAAAGAATCAAGATCGGTCACTGGTAGGGGCATATATCTATGATGAATTTTTGTTTGGAGAAAAAAAGAGTGAGATGAGATTTCTCTTTTGTGATGAATTTTCTTGTTTTTGTGTTCAACACATTATATAGTTCTATTTAGAGTGGGTTTGGGTGAGGATTTTAGAGAATAAATTTATTTGTTTGAGTAAATATAAAAGAGAATTTTAAAAAAATTAGGTTTTTTTTTTAAAGTTTATAAATTTTGGAGAGGTTAAAACATAATTTTATCATTTATTAAATTATAATTTCATCATTTTAAGGGACTAAGAATTTTAACAGGTATAAGGGTGTTACACTTTGGTGGACCCAACATGACCTTGGGGGTGTCTTCGTACTTGAGGAGTGTTCTCACTTAAAAAGCGAGTGGCTAGCCTTTTCTGAAAGAAGTGAATAGCCTTACCCCAGGGTGCTGAGAGCGGGTGGTTAAGGGCGTGGGCTATTGATGCCCCCTTCATCAAAGCGGGTGGTCAAGCAAGGCATAGCTTTGGGCGGAGTCAACAGGATGGTTAATGCTACTTCTAGTGCCGACACGTATCTAAGTGCGGAGGGATATAACAATAGCCACCCAAGTTGAACGAAAGGTTACAATATGGCCTTCCGTGACACATATTGAAACAACTAATGGCGAAAATGATTCTTCTTGTCGGAGATGAAAAAAACGCTATGTCCCTTCTAGAAGGTTTGCCATAATTGTTGCTTTTTAGGGAAGAACAACCATGATGAGTTGCATTTGACATAAAGCAGGTGGCCAGACACTATTGGTCATGGCTCTCTAACATCAAAACGATGCGTTTATGAAGTTTTTTTTTTTTTGAAAATACTCTATAAACATGACCTTTATCTTCCTTGAAACTACTTTTGTTGTTGTCGAGTTTTCAAAGCTTTCTTGCTTTTCTATTGTTTGAAGTTCCCTCTTACTGGTTACAGTTTGAAGTTTTCTACATTTCATCGTCGTTTCAACAAATTAAACATGGTTAGACTTCCTATAAGAGGAGGAAGAATTGGTAGGGTTTTGTCGCAAAGGGGTAGAGGTAGTTCCTCCACTGCCAACAATAGGGCAATGATGGCAATTCTCAAGGGAATTGTGACAACTTTTGAGCAATAAAGGGCAAGTCCCAGAAGAGCAAAGGGTTGTAGACGAGATGGTTGCAAGTGGTTAGTACACTTGTACTACTGAATAGCGGGAAATGCGAAGGGTGTCAAGATGTAGGGGTTCCTCCAAAGGCATCAAAAATATGAATTTAGCGTTTTGGAAAGGACTCATTACCTAAGTTTTGTGCTCGAGCTAAATTATGACAAGGAAGGCCAATATTCTACCCATCGTTGTACTTGTTGAAAGCAGGGTTTCACTTGCCACCTCACTAGTTTGTCATGGACTTGTTGAATTCTTATCGTTAGCACCCAGACAGCTGGTTGGAAGTTCTTGGTGGTTGATAATCAGATTCATCATCAAATGCGAGGCAGAGGGGTATATGACTTGATGTGTCACTATTCCAATATATGTACGGTCTACAGGAAAATGAGGGTTAGCTGGGGCTTTATTTTGTGATCCGGGGGGAGGGGTGTTGGATTTGGTGCACTAAGTGCAGTATTTTTGTCTTTGTACACTTGTATTTTTTCGAACAACTTGATTTAGTTAATTTATCAATGAATTACACTAATATCCTTTATATGTTGTCTTCAATGTTAATAAAATTTTTAGACTCCATTGAGATACTAGCTATCTTTTAGAACTGATTCATAAAATGTAGAAACTATAGGAAAATTAATTGTAAATTAATTTGTGTAGTTTAAACTTAAAATTAAAATGTAATTTGATGGGATCAATATGATTAATCGTTTCTAAAGATTGGTTGGATTCATGCAAGGAGCAATAGAATCTTATTTTGTTCCTATGCAACTTAGTCTAGTTCTTTTGTAATGAGATAGCTAAGTTTGTAGGATATGATTTGCTTTGTTCAAATAGCTTAGTAGGATAAGTAGTTTGATTTATATTGATTTAATAGCTAGTATGTCAGCTAGCTACTTTGTATATTTTAATCTAAGTTCTAGTCAATGTACTAGTGGGAGTAGTTAGCCTTTTGTAACCGTCAAAAATTTGCTTGTGTAGTTGTTATATATTATCAAGTTTAAATGAAAATAGATGCTGACAAGAGTAATTTGATGGGATCAATATGATTAATCGTTTCTAAAGATTGGTTGGATTCATGCAAGGAGCAATAGAATCTTATTTTCTGTGATGGATTGAGATATTAATTTTGGATATTTTAATTTGTTATTCAAATAGGAAATACAGATTTAATTAATGGATATCTAAAACATTTAGGTTCTAAATTAATCAAATAATTAGGATCGCATCAAGGGATAATGGTAGATAAGTGCGATCTTCAATTAATCAATGAACAATGTTTGATTTTGTAAGTACAGCATAAAGGAATTTGCATAGAGATTAATTAGAAGTAGCATATCGCTGTTGTAATCATGTTGCCAAAGTATTTTTAGCACAAAATAAAATCAGTATTAAGCAAAAATAATAATAGCTAATGACAAGAAAAGAATAAAATCAGAAATAAAGAACCATTGTATATGGCTTGACTGTCCCTTCTTAAGCTTCCACGAGTTCCACACTCATCACCTTAACAAGTAAAAGCACCCTCGTAAGAAAGAGAATCCCACATCGTCTAACAACAACAAATATTAATTATTTATATAATGCATTGGGCATTACATTGATCGCCGAGCCCGGTAACGCAAGCTTGTGACCGAGTGGGGGCTTTAAGGTGATGGGACACGGGGTCGACTCATTGAGTCGGCTCGCAGATGGTTTGATTCAGGCTTGCCTGCTCCAAGCCAAGAGTTGGACCAAGGGGCACGAGCGTAGGCTAGTGCGTCGTGGTTCTTAGAGAGGGGATAAAGCGTGAGGCTGGTTTCACAGAGCAAATAACACCTCCCGCTCCCGGCAAAGGAAGGATAACAGGCTTGATCCATTCGAACCACCATGGCTCAATGAGTCGACCCCAACCGACCATCATTTTTTCTCCCTTTCCGTGTTTATTTTGGCGTGAACCGAGATTGTCCAATGTTTTTTTGTCGATATCGGTATTGTATATCCACTCATCCGCAGAACATAAAACTCCCTTCTATGTCAAAGAGGACTTAGAATCCCACTCGCTTAATCGACTCAACCAATCATAACATATGATCTAAAACAAGTCTAAATTTCTTAATTTCTTTGCAGGAATTACTTCCTATGAATCATAAAAATGATTAGGTCTAACTATGATTTTAGTCCTAATATGATGAAATTTAAAGAATTAATCCCTATACTTTTAAGTAAACATTTCTATTTTAATTTAACATTATTTGGTGTCTATTAAGTAGTGTGCCGTTAAAGTAATGACAGAGATTTTTTTTTCATAAGGAAGGCATACAATGTACTTTAAGATCCAATGTTTCCCATTTTATCCTCAAAAATAAGTTACCTAACATCAAACATGGAGAAATCAATAATTTCCAGATCATATTTATTCCTAGAACAAGATTTAGCTATGCAATCGCCACTTTATTCATCGCATCGGAAGACATGTTGAATTTTGATAACTTCCTCCTTTATTCTTCGAACTAAAGTTGTTGTTGATGATCCTAGTGAAGCATCCGTTAGCATATCCACTACACTTTTATTGTCGATACAATTATCACCTTGGTGTATCCCTTCGCCAAGCTATTTCAAGACTATGAAGGATCGCCCATAACTCAATCGTTAGATCGTAACCTCTCCCAATGAATCGACAAAATCCTCGCTAACCAATTACCATGCGAGTCACGTAAAATGCCACCGCACCACTGACCGCTTCCACTCTCTCGCAGAGCTCCATCGTAATTAATTTTTACCCAACCGTGGCAAGGTGCCTTCCATTTGATGGCAATAGTTCGATGAATCTTCTTTCAACTCTGCTTCTTTCAGATTGCTTGTGTGAATGACGAGTGTTTCAAATTTGTCCTACTATCATTTGAGTGCTACCATATTTTCCTTGAAATATTATCGCATTCCTATACTTTCAAATAAACCAAAGAAGTAATTGCAAAAAAACCTCTCCATTTAATTGCTCCAAGACTAAAATCTGCTGGTTCTTTCAATTTGATAAATGATTGAGATTTTTAGTATAAGAAAGAAAAGAAAATTTGGACACTAATAATTAAATGCCAAGTCAAAGCTTTGAGATGAGTGGATTTATAAAGGCTTAGCATTGGATAGAGTTGGTTGATGTGGGATATAACCTAGTTTTTGTTTCATGAATTTAAGTGGATTTTCTCTATCTTTTATACTCATAAATTTGTATAGGTTTGGTAGTGGACCAGCTTCAAAACATGAAGTCAATTGCCGCAAGCATCGGAGGGGAAGAAAATAATGCAAAAATTAAAATAAATATGGTCCAACAAGGTCACCATCGAGCCATATTGGATCAATGATCAAGCCTCATTATCCTTTCATCACAAGAGCGGAGGTGTTTGTCGCTCTGTGAAACTAGTCTCACACGCAGCACTCTCCTCTTTACTAATTTTTTATTCAACTAGATTAGTAATTGTTTAGTTTATAATTAATTTGAGAAACACGTTTATCAATTTGACAATCCTTGAAATATGATTGTAACACTATAAATATTATAATTCAATACCGTCATACTTGCAGCAAAAATCGTTTTTAAATTCTTATGTTTTGTGCTAATTCTTTGCTTAACGTACATACATAGTGACAAAGTCAAGTTGTTGGCATCGTTTCTGGGAATTATAACATTGTAAATGTATTGTTAAGTTAGTTGTTTCAAAATAACAATATTAGTTGAAAAATGAGGAGTAGATAATGTTTTGCTTTTCATTTTTTTTTTGTAATCTTTTTGTTATTTTATTTCTTGACCTTATTGAAGACTTCATTTAATCATGTTTAATAATAATGGTTATAGATGATTGGGAGATTAATATGGATATGGCGAGAGGTCGAGTTCAACGAACGAAAATTCGACGAGCCATTGGAGTTATTATGGCAATTTTGGAAGGCAAGAGTATTCATATGAGCATTCTTATGATTCATATGGTTATGCAACTGAGATGGGTTCAAGGGTGGTTGGATAATTATCCGACTTATGATTTATATTTTCCATATTACTATCTAGAAAGTAAGGTCAAGCATGAGCTTCCCGAACTTAAGAATGAGGCTCACCTTACCATAGTAGAGCATGACATGTTGAATATGAAAGTTCCATAAGAGTTCAGAGTTGGAAATCATGACGAGGTCAGGAGAAACGAAAATGTTGTCTTCAGTCTAATTGATTACTGATATAAGATTAAGAGTAGGGATAAGAGTAGAGTTATATATAAAGGACGAGCTAAACTTGAAATTAAGTGAAAGTGTGAAGGAGCCGACACTTTTTCACTATCGTTGTGGAGAAATCAATCGACGTACTTCATGATTATATATATAGATATATTTTTAGTTGACCTAATTCTAACTTTTAGTAAACAAAATGATCCAAAGAGTATGAAATTGCATGAAGAATTACAACGCTGTGGATTGAAGTTACCTGCAAAATTATACCAATTCTTATCTTCAAGTGTTGAGATTCATGATAACTTGGAAGTAATCTCTTATTCTTGCCTTAAACCAGATATCAAACTCTGGTATATATACACAAGCTGTCAAGACTAGTTACAACAACCTTAACTGCCATAACTACTAATGCTAACTACTAACAGTTTAAACTAATAACTACCATATCAGTTTTATTCCTTAACATGCCTCCATCTCCTTAATCTCTGCTGTTTTCTCACGTTTCGCAACTATCTTGAGACACGATCAAAACTTTGTAAAAAGAGGAGCTTACAAAGGCTTAGTAAAAATCTCTGCTACACGCTTGCTACTGAACATGTCCAACAGCTTAATGTTCCTGCAAACTTTCTCCCTTACGAAAAACAAATCCAACTCGACATGTTTAAATTTTGAATGTAATATCGATTAGCCGAGACATACTCATACTCCCAGACTATCGCACTGCATGCCAGCCTTCCTGCTCGAGAGAAACATGTAATTCAACTAAAAGTGATTCAAGCCAGACTAACTCGGTGGACGTATGAGCAAGCCCTCTATATTCAACCTTCGCATTGATCTCGAAACAATTTGTCGCTTCTAGACCCCAGCAACATGAGATTGCCTCCAAAAATACATACGTAATCTCGTTGTAGACCGCCTGTCATCGACATCAGACCCCCAATTTGCATCCAAATAGCCAACAAGATCCAAGGCAATAGCTGGAGTGAAAGGAAGACCATACTCAACAGTATTTTAGAGGTAGCGCAGGATGTGTTTCACAGCTTTGAAATGTTGATCAAGAGGTTTGTGCATGAACTGACACACTCTATTTACAGCAAAAGTGATGTCAGGTCTTGTGATAACTATATACTGCAAAGCCCCCACAATACTCTTGTACTCAGACTCATTCTCAATTGTACTGCCAACAGATTGAGACAAAGTAGTTGAAGAAGCAATGGGCGTAGGAGAGCCTTTTGCTTGATCCATGCGAGCCCTGTGTAGAAGCTCAAGGATATATTTTTTTTGGCTCAAAAATAAGCCATTAGTGGTGGGAAGAACTTCAATACCAAGGAAGTAGTTGAGAGAACCCAAATCCTTCAAAGAGAACTTAGTATCCAAGGTGGCGACAAAATCATCAATACTACCTTGATGATTCCCCGTGACAATGATGTTATCTACGTAGACAAGTACATACAGGAGCACACCCTCAGTCTTTCTAACAAAAAGGGAGCCATCAGATTTAGTCAAAACAAACCGAGAAGCAAGTAAGAAATCTCTTAACTTTGAGAACCTGGAGGCTGCACCATGTAAATCTCCTCTGACAAATCCACATTGAGGAAGGCATTGTTAATGTCAACTTGCCTTAGTGACCAACCAAACTTCACAGCCAAGGATAAGACTACACGAATTGTAGTAGGTTTTACAACCAGGCTGAAAGTTTCTTGATTATCAATACCAGCTTCCTGTAAGTATCCCTTTACAACCAGTCGACCTTTGTAGCAAGCAATAGTGCCATCCGAGTGTCTTTTAACCTTGAATATCCATTAACAGCCAACAGCCCTCCTGTTGATAGGTAATGGAACTAAATCTCAAGTTTCATTCTTCAGCAACGCATCATACTCCTGCTGAGCTGCCAATTTCCATTCCTTGTTGGCAAAGGCCTGCTCAATCGTGACAGGTTCAGGAACTCCGAGTTCAGCTGAAAACAATTTGGGTTTGAAAATCCCATTCTTAGACCTAGTTTGCATAGGACGAGTGTTAACAATAGGAGCTTCCTGTAGATGTTCAACGGGCAAGGGACTGCTGAAAGCCAATCGAGAGGTGAATGAATCAGTTGACAAAACACCAGTAGGAGATGAAGGAATAGAAGTTTGCCTACTGTCCTCTATATTGACACCACGCGACCGAGAATGCTGAGAAGTATGTTGTATAGGAACAGAATCTGGAAGAACAGGAGAAAAAGAAACTGGCCTATTTGTATTTGACATTGCTGCCAATTCTGGTTGAGCGGAAGAAGCGGTTAGAGGTGAGACATCAACAGCAGATTGTGGTAAGGAAGAGATGACAACAGGAACTCGAGCTTGTTGATGCTGAAACTGGGAGTGAGCCTGAGAACCACTGCTGGAGCTAGAAGAAGCAGCAAAGGGAAAAGAATCTTCATCGAACACCATATGTCTGGAGATAAAAACCTTTCCACTATTATCAAGGCTTTTGTATCCTTTGTGAGCTGGGCTATATCCAAGAAATACACAAGGCTTAGAACGATACTCGAGCTTATGATTATTAAAAGGTCGAATATAGGGATAACACCTACAACCAAAGACTTTTAAAAACATGTAATTTGGCTGAGTGTGATGTAACACTTCAAAAGGTGACCATCTTTGGAGAGCAGGGGTGGGAAGCCTGTTAATGAGAAAAATAGCATTGGTAAAAGCATAAGCCCAAAAGTGCAGAGGCATGTTAGCTTGAGCCATCAAGGTCAGACCAGTATCGACGATGTGCCTATGCTTTCTCTCGACCAGACCATTTTGCTCAGAGGTGTGGGGACAAGTTAGGCGGTGATGAATTCCAAGCTGAGACAACACCTTTGAAAAAGGCCGAAGTTCTCTACCCCAATCAGTCTGAAGAGCCTTAATAGAACACCTAAATTGAACAGTAATAAATTTCTACAAATGGAGAAATTTTTTAAGAGCTTCAGACTTGCGTTTTATAAGATATAGCCATGTGAATCTAGAGTACGCATCAACAAAGGAGACACAGTAGTAGGAGCCTTCAGATGCCATAGGGGCAGGTCCCCAAAGATCAGAAACTATAAGCTTAAAGGGAGCCGAATATACAGTAGTAGATGAAGAAAAGGGAAGCTTATGAAGTTTTCCAAGCTGACAGGCTGAACAAATAATATTCAACTTACAACTGTTGGAAACAACATTACATTGCTGAAGAATTGTTTTAAAAGTTTTATTATAAGGATGGCCCAAACGTTTGTGCCACAACTCAAAATTAGAGCAACTAGAAGTTGGAAGTCCCAAACGAGCAGTATGAACAGTAGTTGGAGGTGAAGAAGCAGACTTGTACCCCTGAGTGTCAGAAAGGTCAAATTGATATAAACCATTATGAATGCAGCCCACCAGCAGGATGCTCCCTGTCTTAGTATCCTTCACAAAACAACGAAAAGCATGAAACTCAAAATAAACTTGGTTATCTTTCGCAAATTGAGCAACAGACAATAATTTTTTACAAATGTCAGGTACATGCAAAACATTTCTTAGATGAAAGATTCTACTGTCAGTTGTGAAGGAGCTGGAGCCAACATGATCCACTGGAACTGACATGCCATTCCCCATAAAAAGTTTATTGTTACCTATGTACTGAGTGACCTATTGTAAAATTTTCAGATCATTAGTTACATGGTTGGAAGCACCGGAGTCTGGATACCAATTTTTTTCAGCGGAGGAATTTGGAGAAAACTGCTCTTTAACAGAAACCTGATTGGCTTGCAGACCAGAACCTTGTGCAGAACCTTTTTGAGAACAACAAGGATGACCACAAGAGGACAAAGGAGAAGGATCTTGGAACTGATGAAAATGTGCCTGCATGGACTGATCAGAAGTTCCTTCAAAAGTCTCGTCGAACCGATAATAACACCGGTGAATAGTATGACCAATGCACCCACAAAGTTGACACTAAAGCTTATTATGCACAAATTTCCTACCACGACCTCTGCCTCGAGATGATCTACCACTGCCCCTGTAGGGTGGTCTGGAACACCTATCAGAATGACCACGACTACTACTACCAGAATCATGATGCTAAGCAATATTGGCCTGGAAAGACATGGTAGAAACTAGATCTTGTTGTCGAGATTCACAGTCATTGAGCATTTCAGCAAGAAGTTCAAGAGGAACACTCATTGCAGACGCAAGAATGCAAATTGACTCATACTCCACTGGCAGGCTTGCAAGAATAATACTAATTTGTTCTTGCTCAGAAATAACACTACCAGCAGCCACAAAAGTGTCACATAGATTTTTAACCTTGGCCAGATATTCTTTAATGGTCAGCTGACCTTTTTTCTAAGAATAAAGGGAATGTCTCAAAGTAAAAATCGTGATAGTAGACTTAGAAGCAAAGCGTTCAAAAACAGTACTCCATACATCAAAGCTAGATCGAGCATTAGTGAGATGAACAAGAACATCATCACAATTGGTGGACAAAAGACAAGAAGCTAACAATTTATCTTGTTGTTTATGAAACAAGAAGTCAGAATTAGGAACAAGATTACCATTGCTATCAACAATCGACTGTGGAGGAACACTAACAATACCAAGAACAAAACCATGCAGCCCGTAGCCTTCAAGGATCAACAAAACTTACTGCTTCCATAAAAGAAAATTGTGCTCTCCAAGTTTTACAATGTCATGTTTAGGAAATTGTTGAATTTTTCTCAAAATACCAGGAGTCAAATGAGGAGAAGATTCACCTACTGGAACACCTGAGTTAATGGACTGGCGATTTTCATCATCATTACCAGAAACGACCTCTGTTGCCATGAGAAAAAAATTTTAAGGCTCTGATACCATGTTGAGATTCATGATAACTTGGAAGTAATATCTTATTCATGCCTTAAACCAGATATCAAACTCTGGTATATATACAAAAGCTATTAAGACTAGTTACAACAACCTTAACTGCCACAACTACTAATGCTAACTACCAACAGTTTAAACTAATAACTACCATATCAGTTTTATTCCTTAACATCAAGCATCAACACGTTTTTAGATCTGCAATGAATGGAAATAAACTTACAATGCAAACTAAAAAGGGTAAACAACAAATAGAAACCAAAACCATAGAATAAAAACATACACCACACTATATTACTATGCTACTACCACAGAAGTGGAATAAACAAAGAAGAAACTTTTGCATGTTATATGGGCACACAAGAAGAGACCATTGAGTAAAAAAGACACATCAACCAACTATAAAAATTGTTAAGTCTCACATATACAGATATCCAATGATATAATATTATTAACTCATCATCGTTAAAAAAACACATAGTCGAGCCTCTTTGCCATCACCTTAGCTGGGAAAATGATTTTTTGGATGAGTGGATTTATAAAGACTGGCTTATCATTTTATATACTTGTTGGTTGGTGTGGTAATCAAGCTTCTGCTTCATGAACTTAAGTCAGATTTTCTCTATTTTTGTTATTTTGAAGGGGAAAAAAATACTAAATATTGCAGAACCAGTTTGAAGGGAAGTAATGCAAAAACTAAAAAAGATGATGGTCCAGTCAGGGTTAGCTCACCGAGCCATGTGGGGAGTGGATCAAGCTTGTTATCCTTCCACTGTCAAGAGAGAGATGTCTTCGGTTCTCTGTGAAACCAGCCTCATGTAGTACCCTCCACTTTAGGAACCACGAGACTCAGAGTTTACACTCAAGCCCCTTGGTTCAACTCTCAACTTGGAACGGGCAAGCCAGAGTTAAACCACCCAAGATCCAACTCAGCAAAGCCAAACTCTCATTCGATCACCTTAAAGCCCCCACTCAGGTTACAAGCTCGTGTTACCAAGCTCGGCGGTCAGCAAAGAGGGCAAGGGCTATATATACAGTTAGTCCCTTTCGATTTTGTTCGATGTCGTATTCTCTTTCTTCCGAGGGTGCTTTTACTTGTTGAGGTGATGAGTTTGGGAACTTAATGAAGATTTGGATAATTTATGAAGAAATTCATCCCCAGTTAAATATTCTCGTATTTTTTTCACATAAAAGAAAAGGGACAATCAGTCAGATATTGATACTTTATTTGCTGGTATATTTTTCATGTCAATGGCTATTTGTTAGAAGATGGCCTTCCATGCAGCCCATGCAGTACCAAAGAAGCAGCACATGCAACAAGGAGCACTTTATGCAGTCGAGCCATGCAGAAGTTGTTATTTTATGTGCAGCTGATGAAGTCTTTTGCTTATTTTCTAATCCTTAGTCAATGTAATGTAGTTTAGTTGATTTTGATCTATGTTAGGCTAAAATTTTATGTAGATTTGATAGTGATTGAGCTGATTATATCAGCAATGCAATGTGTGCAAGTTAATGTTTTCAAGTTTCCATGTAAATTAGTGGCATTAGGTGAGTATTAGGTGAAATCTTGTTTGATTTGCTTTGTCAAAGGCTGATATATGTATCGGCAGTATGCCAAAGTTGTTGTTAATGAAAAATCATCAGATTTCATTCATCTTAAGCTCTATTTTTTCTTGCTTATCGTTGTTGTTCTTTTTCTTAGCAAATTTCAACTTTGTTTCTTTATCAAGCAACGAGGCTTGCTGCACAAGCTAGCTGCTCAGCTGGCTCAACCTTGTTATAAACACTAACAATTGGTATCTATAGTTGTTGTCTTAGAGGACCTGTTATAGTTCAACACTTCAAACCATGGCTTCTTCAGGATTTTCTCCAGCAGCACCACTAGTTTTCAGTGGTGAAGGGTTCCACATATGGCAGGTCAAGATGAAGACTTACCTGTAGGCCTTTGATCTGTGAGAAGTGGTCAATACTGATGCTGAGCCAGCTCCACTTCGAGCCAACCCAACAGTGGCTCAAATCAGACAGCATGCTGATGAGAGGACCAAAAGGTACAAGGCCATGTCATGCATTCAGAACTGTGTGTCTGATGTGATCTTCACAAGGGTCATGGCCTGTGAAACACCAAAGCAGGCCTGAGACAAGCTTAAAGAGGAGCTCCAAGGCACTGAGAGGACAAGGCAGCAGCAGTTGCTAAATTTGAGAATAGATTTTGAAAATCTAAAGATAAAGGAAGAAGAGACAGTGAAGCAGTACTCAGATAGAATAACATCTGTGGTCAACAGCATAAGGTTGCTAGGAGAACAATTTAGTGAGGCAAGAATTATGGAGAAGGTGCTCTCAACATTACTTGAAAGATATGAGGTAAAAATCTCATCCCTTGAGGATTCGAGAGACCTTGCAAGCATCTCCTTAACTGAGCTCATCAATGCCCTTTATGCTCAGGAGCAAAGGAGAGCTAGCAGGATGGAGGAGCATCAAGAAGGTGCTTTTCAAGCCAAGACCAAGGCTGCCTCGAGCACCAGTGCCTAAAAGGAAAAAAGACTTGGAAAAACAGGCCTAAGCCTGATGCTGTAAGGAGTGGTGAGAAACTTTGCAGATTTTATAAGAAGACTGGTCATCCAGAAGAAAGATGCTGGTTTAGGCCAGATGCAACATGTTAACACTGCAAGAAGAAGGGCCATGTTGAAAGGGTTTGCAAGAACAAGGGCAGACCAAGGCAGGCTCAACATCAACAGCCAAAGGCTGAAGCTCGAGTAGATGAAGAAGGCAGTGACCATGAAGAGCAAGTCTTTGCAGTCTCATGCTCAGCTGCAAAAGAAAAGGTTACCAAAGGGTGGCTCCTGGACAGTGGCTGCACCAACCATATGATACCAGATGCTGCCATTTTCAAGTCAATTGATAGAAGCTTCAAAGCCAAGGTTAAAGTTGGAAATGGTCACTTTATCAAGGCAGAAGGCAAAGCTGATATGTTGATAAACACTCCTACAGGCAACAAACTAGTTTCAAGTGTATTGCTAGTGCCTGAGATTGACAGAAATCTGCTCAGCATAGCTCAGTTGCTAGACAAGGGCTATACAGTGGTGTTCAAAGGCAAGGAGTGTCAAATCAGTGATCCACATGGATCTAAGCTCATTTCAGTCACTATGGCTGATAAAAGCTTTATTGTTGACTGGACAAATAACACAGGCTCAGCATATACAGTTTCCGCTAAAGACTCCAAGCTTTGGCATCAAAGGCTTGGACATGCAAATTTTTTATCAATGGCCAAGATGATCAGTGAAGATTTGGTTGAAAACTTCACCAACTCAGTGAAGCATGATGATGTCTGTGAGGTATGTCAACTTGGGAAGCAGGCCAGGCAACCATTTCCCTCGAATCAAGCCTGGAGAGCCTCAGAAAAGCTACAACTTGTGCACACTGATGTGTGTGGTCCCATGAAGACTGAATCACTCAGTGGAAACAGGTACTTCATACTTTTCATTGATGACTGTACAAGATATTGCTGGATTTATTTCTTAAAGCAAAAATCAGAAGTGGCTCAGGTGTTCCTGAAGTTCAAGGTAGCTGTTGAAACTGAAACAGGCTGCAAGCTCAAGACCATCAGTCGAGCAATGGGATCCGAGTACACCTCACCGGGCCTCCAAGCTATTTGCACTGATGCTGGCATCAAACATCAGCTGACCAATGTGTATACACCTCAACAAAACGGGGTCAGTGAAAGAAATAATAGGAGCTTACTAGATATGGCCAGGTGCCTATTGTTTGAGAAGAACATGCCCAAAACCATGTGGGCTGAAGTAGTTAACACTGTTGCTTATCTTCAGAATAGGCTTCTAACAAAAGCCTTAGCTCACAAGAAACCTTTTGAAGCTTGGTTCGGGTTTAAGCCATCATTGGCTCATTTGAAGGTCTTTGGTTGTCTATGCTATGCCCATGTGCCATCTGTGAAGAGGGATAAGCTTTCAAAAAGGGCCTAACCTGGTGTTCTAGTAGGCTACAGCTTATTCAAGAAGGGTTATAGGATCTTAGATCCTTCAACAAAAAAGATCCAAGTGAGCAGAGGTGTGATCTTTGACGAAAAGGCATGTTGGAACTGGGAGAAGAATGAGCCAGAGACAACTTCTGTAGAGCTGATAACTGATCTAGTGAACCTGATCAGGTTGATCCAGAAATGGACATTGATGATATTCCAATCAGAGGGACCAGACCTTTGGCAGAAGTCTATGAAAGATCACATGTAGCCATAGTAGAGCCAACCTGCTTTGAAGAAGCTGAAGGTCAGCAAGGCTGGAAACAAGCCATGCTTGATGAAATTAAGATGATAGAGAAGAATCAGACATGGGAGCTGGTTGAAAGCCCAACAAATAGGAAGATCATTGGTGTTAAATGGGTCTATCGAGCCAAACAAAATGCAAATGGGAGTCTGAACAAATTGAAGGCTAGGCTGGTTGTCAAAGGGTTCAGCCAAAGATATGGCCTAGACTACATGGAGACTTTTGCACCAGTAGCCAGACTTGATATAATTAGATTGTTAGTTGCTTTGGCAGCACAAAATCAATGGTGCATACACCAGCTTGATGTGAAGTCTATTTTTCTCAATGGTCTTCTCGAAGAAGAAATCTATATTGAACAGCCACAAGGCTTTGTTGTGCCAAGAAAAGAACACATGGTGTATAGACTCAAAAAGGCCCTCTATGGACTGAAACAGGCTCCTCGAGCCTGGTATGCTCGAATTGAAAATCACTTGATCAGTTTGGGATTTGAAAGAAGTGCTAGCGAGCCAACACACTATGTCAAGAAAAAAGAAGCTGAAACACAGCTTATTCTGTCCCTCTATGTTGATGACCTCTTGGTGACAGGAGGAGACCAAGTTATGTTGGCAGAATTCAAGGCCAAAATGAAGGATATGCTTGAAATGTCTGACTTGGGGCAGATGATATATTTCCTTGGAATGGAGGTGCTACGAAATCAAAGTGGAATCTTCTTGGGACAGAAGACATTTGCTGCAAAGGTCTTAAGCAAATTCTCAATGGAGAATAATAAGCCAACAAGTACACCTATGGCTATTGGAATGAAGCTGTCAAGCCATGATGACCATGATTGAGTAGATGAATCTGCTTATAGAAGCTTAGTGGGATGCCTACTGTATTTAACAGTAACCAGACCAGATATTATGTTTGCTGTGAGTATGCTATCAAGGTTTATGCATTGCTGCAATAAGCAGCATCTTCAAGCAGCAAAAATAGTGCTCAGGTACATCAAAGGCACCTTGAGCTATGGTTTGCAGTTTAACAAAGCTGAAAACATGAAGTTGATAGGCTATACAGACAGTAGAGGTAGTTCCTCCACTGCCAACAATAGGGCAATGATGGCAATTCCTAGGGGAATTGTGACAACTTTTGAGCAATAAGGGGCAAGTCCCAGAAGAGCAAAGGGTTGTAGATGAG
Source organism: Gossypium sturtianum (assembly GCA_025698515.1). Classification (NCBI taxonomy): domain Eukaryota; kingdom Viridiplantae; phylum Streptophyta; class Magnoliopsida; order Malvales; family Malvaceae; genus Gossypium; species Gossypium sturtianum. The sequence continues at coordinate 3,829,344 of CM046944.1, read as the reverse complement.
ATGGTTGCAAGTGGTTAGTACACTTGTACTACTGCAGAGCGAGAAATACGAAGGGTGTTAAGGTGTAGGAGGTTCCTCCAAAGGCATCCAAAGTATGAATTTAACGTTTTGGAGGGGACACATTACTTAAGTTTCATGTTCGAGCCAAACTACGGCAAGGGAAGGCCAGTATTCTACCTATTGTTGTACTTGTTAGAAGCAGGGTTTCACTTGCCACCTCACTAGTTTGTCATGGACCTGCTGAATTCTTATCGTTAGCACCCAGACAGCTGGTTGGAAGTTCTTGGTGGTTGATAATTAGATTCATCATCAAATGCGAGGCAGAGGGGTATATGGCTTGATGTGTCACTATTCCAATATATGTACAGTCTACAGGAAAAAGGAGGGTTAGTTGGGGCTTTATTTCGTGATTCGGAGGGAGAGGTGTTGGATCTGGTACCTTAAGTGCAGTATTTTCGTCTTTGTACACTTGTATTTTTTCGAATAAATTGGTTTAGTAAATTTAACGATGAATTACATTAATATCCTTTATATATTGTCCTCGATGTTAATAAAATTTTTAGACTCCATTGAGACACTAGCCATCTTTTAAAACTGATTCGTAAAGTGTAAAAACTATAGGAAAAATTAATTTGTGTAGTTTAAACTTAAAATTAAAATGTAATTTGATGGGATAAATATGATTAATCATTTCTAAAGATTGGTTGGATTCATGCAAGAAGCAATAGAATCTTATTTTCTGTGATGGATTGAGATATTAATTTTGGATATTTTAATTTGTTATTCAAATAGGAAATACAGATTTAATTAATGGATATCTAAAACATTTAGGTTCTAAATTAATCAAATAATTAGGACTGCATGAAAAAGTTTCCATCTCTATCAAGGGATAATGGTAGATAAGTGCAGTCTTCAAATAATCAATGAACAATGTTTGATTTTGTAAGTACAGACAAAGGAATTTGCATAGAGATTAATTAGAAGTAGCATATCGATGTTGTAATCATGTTGCCAAAGTATTTTTAGCACAAAATAAAATCAGTATTAAGCAGAAAAATAATAATAGCTAATGACAAGAAAAGAATAAAATCAGGAAATAAAGAACCATTGTATATGGCTTGACTGTCCCCTTCTTAAGCTTCCACGAAGTTCCACACTCATCACCTTAACAAGTAAAAGCACCCTCAGAAGAAAGAGAATCCCACATCGTCTAAAAACAACAAATATTAATTATTTATATAACAAATTGGCCATTACGTTGATCGCCGAGCCTGGTAGCGCAAGCTTGTGACCCAAGTGGGGGCTTTAAGGTAATGGGACACTGTTTCGACTCATTGAGTCGATTCTGCAATGGTTTGATTCAGGCTTGCCCGTTCCAAGCCAGGAGTTGGACCAAGAGGCACGAGCGTAGGCTAGTGCGTTGTGGTTCTTAGAGAGGGGATAAAGCGTGAGGCTGGTTTCACAGAGCGGCAACACCTCCCGCTCCCGGCAAAGTGGAAGGATAACAGCTTGATCCATTCGAACCACCATGGCTCAATGAGTCGACCCCAACCGACCATCATTTTTTCTCCTTTCCTGTGTTTATTTTGCGTAACTGAGATTGTCCAATGTTTTTTTGTCGATACTGGTATTGTATATCCACTCATCCGCAGAACATAAAACTCCCTTCTATGTCAGGCGAGGGCTTAGAATCCGACTCAGTTAATCGACTCAACCAATCATAACATATGATCTAAACAAGTCTGAATTTCTTAATTTCTTTGCAGGAATTAAGTCCTATGAATCATAAAAAATAATTAGGTCTAATTATGATTTTAGTCCTAATATGATGAAATTTAAAGAATTAATCCCTATACTTTTAAGTAAACATTTCTATTTTAATTTAACATTATTTGGTGTCTATTAAAGTAATGACAGAGATTTTTTTTTTTTCCATAAGGAAGGCATACAACAGCCTTAAGATCCAATGTTTCCCATTTTATCCTCTAAAAGAAGTTACCTAACATCAAACATGGAGAAATCAATAATTTCCGGATCATATTTATTCCTAAAACAATATTTATGCAATCAGTTACTTTATTCACTGCACGGAAGACATGTTGAATTTTGATAATCCAATTGCGCCTACTTCCTCTTTTATTCCTCGAACTAAAGTTGTTGTTGATGATCCTAGTGAAGCTTCTGTTATCATATCCACTACACTTTTATTGTCAGATACAATTATCACCTTAGTGTATCCCTTCTGCCAAGCTATTTCAAGACTATGAAGGATCGCCCATAACTCAATCGTTAGAGCAGAACCTCTCCCAATGAATCGACAAAATCCTGCTAACCAATTACCATGCGAGTCACGTAAAATGCCACCTGCAGCTGACCAGTTTCCACTCTCTGCAGTACCTCCATCAGAATTAATTTTTACCCAACCGTGGCAAGGTGCCTTCCATTTGATGGCAATAGTTCTGGATGAATCTTCTTTCAACTCTGCTGCTGCTGCATTGCTTGTGTGAATGACGAGTGTTTTAGCTTGTCCTACTATCATTTCAGTGCTACCATATTTTCCTTGAAATATTACTGCATTCCTCTACTTTCAAATAAACCAGCAAGTAACTGCAAAAAAAAATCTCTCCATTTAATCGCTCCAAGACTAAAATCTGCCTGGTTCTTTCAATTTGATAAATGATTGAGATTTTTAGTATAAGAAAGAAAAGACAATTTGGACACTAATAATTAAATGCCAAGTTAAAGCTTTGAGATGAGTGGATTTATAAAGGCATAGCATTGGATAGAGTTGGTTGATGTGGGATATAACCTAGTTTTTGTTTCATGAATTTAAGTGGGATTTTCTCTATCTTTTATACTCTTAAAACATGCTAAGTATTGCAGATCCATCACTTCCATGAGTACGTGATATAGATAAACAATTAAATATCAGCTGCCATTATCTTCTTTTCACTCTGTTTCATAAATTTGTGTAGGTTTGGTAGTGGACCAGTTCAAAACATGAAGCTGAATTGCTGCAAGCATCGGAGGGGAAGAAAATAATGCAAAAAATTAAAATAAATATGTTCCAGTCAAAGGTCAGATCATCGAGCCATATTGGATCAGCGGGGATCAAGCCTGTTATCCTTTGACTGTCAAGAGCCGGAGGTGTTTGCTGCTTTGTGAAACTAGTCTCACGCAGTACCCTCCTCTTTACTAATTTTTTATTCAACTAGATTAGTAATTGTTTAGTTTATAATTAATTTGAGAAGCACGTTTATCAATTTGACAATCCTTGAAATATGTGTATTCTATTGTAACACTATAAATATTATAATTCAATATCGTCATACTTGCAGTAAAAATCGTTTTTAAATTCTTATGTTTTGTGCTAATTCTTTGCTTAACGTACATACATAGTGACAAAGTCAAGTTGTTGGCATCGTTTCTGGGAATTATAACATTGTAAATGTATTGTTAAGTTAGTTGTTTCAAAATAACAATATTAGTTGAAAAATGAGGAGTAGATTATGTTTTACTTTTCATATTTTTTTGTAATCTTTTTGTTATTTTATTTATTGACCTTATTGAAGACTTCATTTAATCATGTTTAATAATAATGGTTATAGATGATTGGGAGATTAATATGGATATGGAGAGAGGTCGAGTTCAACGAATGAAAATTCGACGAGCCATTGGAGTTATTATGCCAATTTTGGAAGGCAAGAGTATTCGTATTAGCATCCTTATGATTCATATGGTTATGCAACTAAGATGGGTTCAAGGGTGGTTGGATAATTGTCCGACATATGATTTGTATTTTCCATATTACTATCTAGAAAGTAAGGTCAAGCATGAGGTTCCCGAACTTAATGAGGAGGCTCACCTTACCATAGTAGAGCATGACATGTTGAATATGAAAGTTCAGTAAGAGTTCAGAGTTGGAAATCATGATGAGGTCATCAGAAACGAAAATGTTGTCTTCACTCTAATTGATATAAGTGTCGAAACCATTTTTAAATCAGGATTTAAAAAACGGGAATCGACTTTAAAAAATATGGAGTCGCCACCAATCCTTTTTGTTTAGGTGTGATCGGGTCACCTATAAAATAAATTTTGGTCTACGAATTTCCAGAAGAAAACAGGTTCGGGAGTCGGTTACGTGCGAGGAAGGATTAGCACCCTCGCAACGCCCAAAATTGGTACCAAATTGATTAATTGATATCCTAATGTTGAAAAGTTTGAAATGATTTTGAAATTTTGTTCTTTTTTCCTATAATTTTAAATAACTTGATTGGATATTGAGATCCCCTTGTTCCGAAGGAATAGAGTATCACATCCAGCACGATTGGATACGACAATCTGAGTCCTCGAATTCCAGATCATCCCCAAAATTCTCCAAGCACATGTATTGAAATTTTGTAAGGGTATTTGGTTATTTGGACAAACAACAAAAAAAAAACCACAACCCAGCACGATTGGGCATGATTTCTTCGAATTTTCAAACGCACAAATATTACCTTATTTTGAAAATATCGATAAAATTTGAAAGGATATCTGTTTATTTGGTCAAACAAAAACTACACCCAGCACAATTGGGCACGATTTCTTTGAATTTCCAAACGCACAAATGTTTTCCTATTTTGAAAATATGAACAAATTTTGAAAGGGTATTCGTTTATTTGGTTAAACAAAAAACCACACCCAGCACGATTGGGCACGATTTCTTCGGATTTCCAAACGCACGAATATTACCTTGTTTTGGAAATATTAAGTAAAAATGATTTTAAGGTTCGAATAGTGTTGAAACATGATATTTTTAAGTGAATACAATGTGATGGTATAATAACATACAATATGGAGCAATTATTTACAGGTGAAATACAATGCTATTGAATCTCAAACAACAAATAAATATAAAACGAGAATTTAAAACACAAATAATGGCAATAATTATCAAACATTAGATCAATGATAAGCAAAACAATAAGAATAATAAAATACATACACCAACAATATTACGAAATCAATAGAATAATTCTAATACTAATTTTACATACATGTATGTAAGTACACATTAAAATATATATATTAAATTATGAAAGGAAAATATGTGTAACATAAGTAGTTTTAGAGGAGATTAAATATCTACATAAATAGGTTAAAAAGTATATATACATAATATGAACTTAATATAATATACACAAGAATAAAATAAATTTAATACAAATTATATATATATTAGAAAATAGTTAAATTTAAATAGTATATAAATATATATTTTATCATAAAAAAAATTTAAAACTAAATAAAAAATGCAAAGATTATGTAAAAAAAAACAAAGGAAGTACTTAATTGAAACAAAATAAAATTAAAAGACTATATATAAAAAAAATCATTTTTACATATGCGGGGATCGAATTGAAATACGCGTGGACTATCAGGGACTAAGTCAGAAAATATTTTCGATCGCAAAATTGTTGCGTTTAAGAGGACTAAATTGAAAACGCGCTTGGATTACAGAGGTTGATTAAACAATAAAAACAACACGTAACGGGATTAATTAAAAACAATATAGGAATAGAAGGGACTAAACGCGCAAATCCCCCATTAATTGGAGAAACACGCGGATCTTGTGAATATGGGTCGGGCCATCGGGCATAGACGGACACGGCGTCGTTTAAAGGCTATTGTCAGAAGCCAAAAGGCGTCGTTTCTCTTAATGAACCAAACCTAATTAAAAACTATTTAAGTATCGTTTTAAACAAACCCTAACCCCCCTTTTACTTTGTCTTCAGCCGCAATCCGAAACTTTCCCCTCGAGCCATTAAAACGCCACCACGAACGGCGAATAGCAGCGCCCGAGGTTCGATTTGCTTCTATCACTCAGATTGAAGAACCTTGTTCTCTGACCATTCTCTCGTTTACTTCCGATTTTGATAAAGAAAACGAACGACGGTACATCCAGCACCCTCGTCTAACTCCGATCGCGACGGAGAAAACAAGGATGCTCACAAAGGTACACTTCTCTCTTTTTTTCTTATTTCACACGAATACAAGAACAGATTAAAATAAAATGAAAAATAGATCCCCTCCCCTTTTTGTTAATGTATCGAAATCAAAAAGGAAATCGCAAACGTTGATTCAAAAAGAGGAAAAATGCGATAAAAACAGTAGTCGGAAAAAGGAGAAACCTCTTTGTTTCTGATATATTCTGTATGCGTAGCCAATAGTGTCTGTGTGTCCCCCTTACAAATGTTTTGTTTCGGTTCTTTTAAAGTCGAAATCAAAAATTAATAAAATAAGAATAAGAATAAGAATCAAAATAAAAATACAATCGTTCCTTTTGTTTTTCTTGCTGTCTGCTGTGCTTTTTCGTTGTGTTGTGCAGGTACAAGGCGTACGGAGGCGCGGACGACACTGAGCACGAAGGCACGCACGATGCGTGAAGGCTTACGCGTGGGTGGAGCGCATGGGGGCTGTGCGCTGGAGGATACGGCGCGCGTGGAGGCGGCTGAAGCGGTCGCCGCCGCACGCGAGGCACGCGCGAGAGTCCAAGCGCCGAGGTCAAGTTGCGGTGCATGGTCTTACCGCTAGGGTTTCGCTGTCTAGGTTAGGGTTTGGGTAGTGATTTTGGGCTTGCATTTGGGCCATTGTATTGGGTCTAGAATTGGGTCGTTGGGTTAAATTTTGGGTCTGTAAATGGGTCGAAATTTGGACTGTTTTTTATTGGATTTTATTTTTGGTTTTTTAATTATTGTTGGGTTTTATGCTTTGTTTGGCTAATTGGTTATGGCATGGGCCTAGGCAAATTTTGGGCCCTACAGCTGCCCCTCTTTGCTCATTGTCGTGTAACGAGAATAGAGCAAAGACTTTAAAAGGGCTAAATTTGCCCGATCTCATCGAGTCCAGACTTCTTTCGGTGCTTTTCTTCTTCGAGTAGCTTCATTCCATCCCACTGTATCTCCAAGGGCCTAGGAACTAGCGCTTCAATTTAATTCAATGTAATTCCAGAGAGAAGAGATTTGTAGTTTTGATCTTCTTACTGGAACTTCTCGGAAATATAGTCTGATCCTCAATAACCTCAGGGAGAAGGGATTTGTAGCCTCAACCTACTCCGCTGGAACTTCGAGGAGATAGAAATTCAGGGAGAAGAGATTCGTAACGCTTTTATACTCTAACACCGAGGTCATCTTTGATTTTCAAAACACGTAAAGAGGGTATTTGATTGTTTAGTGGAATGGAAAATCGACACCCAACACGTTAGGATGTAATTTCCCGTACTTCTAAATACACAAACATTGCCTCGCTTTCCAAAAACGCAATCTTTAAATTGGCTCAACACTTATTAATCTACTTTGGAATAACAATGAAACTACTAATATCAATCAAGGTGTCAAAGCTTGAATCGCGACGCAATAATGTGAATAGACAATCAGGGATTAAAACAGCTAATATTCAAACAAACGAAACGCAGTGTATAAACCGGACTAAATTAGAAATTTGCATGAATTACAGGGGCTAATTAAACAATAAAGGCAACATGTAATGGGGTTAATTAAAAATAATATAAAAAATTGAAGGGACTGGATACGCGAATTCTCCATTAATCGCAGAAACGCGCGCAGATCCCGGGTGTCAAAACGGATCGGGTCGAGGCAATCGATATCGCCAACACGGCACCGTTTTAGAACCACCAAACGGACCTAAACGGTGTCGTTTCGCATGCGCCTCAATAAGGGACAAAATAAAACCTAATTCTAACTCACCTTTTTCATTTAAAACGAAAAAGAAAACCTAATCCTTCTAAACCCCTAATCGGTTGTCCCCAAACCGCACGCTTGAAGGCCATCCGACGACCAAACACCATAGTAATTGGTGACGCGCGCAAATGAAGACCCACTTTGGCCCCTCTTTCTTTTCCTTCTCAGTAGAGTCCCGACCTCAAAACCAGAGGAGGGTCCGATTTCACGACGAGGCGGTGGTGCTCCTGATTCCTTTTGTGAGGTAACCCTCCTTTTCTGCTTTTTTTTTCTCCTCTCTCTTTGCTCATTCAGAGCCCCGATTGCGAAGGGTGAACGAGGGCGGAGTCCCCAAGGTAAACCTCTCTCCTACCCCTTTTATTTTATTTACGTAAATAAAAATTAATAAAGAAGCAAAATGAAGAAGAGAAAGGCAAATCACCTTTTAATTTTTGGATTCTGCTTTTTCTTTCTCTATTGATGTCCTGTGTGCGTAAAGAATACGAGGTTTTGACTCGGCCCTCTTTATAGCCGATCTAAAATGTCAAAATACAAATCTTTTTTTTTATTTCGTTCCTATTTTCTATTTGCTAATGCTTTTGTTGTCTTTTTGCTATTTGCTTGCAGTGCATGCATATGGCCTGGAATGTGGGTAGTCATACAATACTGGCCATGTTTTGGAGAAGCGACGAGGCGCTACTGGTGAAGGCTCGCGTATGGGTGGAGCACGTGGCGCGAAAGGACACGAAACAGATCGCGCGTGAAGGCACGCGCATGATGAGTCCAAGAGTCGCAGCGTGGGGGCACGCGGTAGCCCGTGAGTCACGCGTGAGGAGTGGTCATTGAGAAGGCTCCGTTTCGCATTCACTCTGCTTGGGCGTCTGGGTCTTGTTCTAAGATTTGGGTTTTGGGCTTATAATTGGGCTAAGGGTCTTTATTTGACTTATTATAAATGGGCCTTGTAAAGAAACTGTTAATGGATTGTTTTTGTTATTTCTATTTGTTTCTTATTTTTGGTTATTTTAATGAGTTATGGGGCCCGGGCAAATTTGGGTTTCTATAGCTGCCCCTCTTTGCTCATTGTCGTGTAACGGGAATGAAGCAAAGACTTTAAAAAGGCCAAATTTGCCTAGTCTTGTAGAACCCTGGCTTCTTTCAGTGCTTTTATTCTTTAAGTGTCTTCGTTCCATCTCACTGCATCTTCAAGAGTCTGAGAACTAGTACTTCGATCCCAAACTTATAGCTCCAATCTGCTCAACTGTAACCTCATGGAGAAGGGATTTGTAATCTCAACCAACTCCACTAGGACTTCGAGGAGATAGAAATTCAGGGAGAAGAGATTCGTAACTTTAATCTTCTCTGCTGAAACTTCAAAGAAATATTGATTGATCCTCGTTGTAAACTCAGGGAGGAGGGATTTGTAGCCTCAACCTACTCCACTGGAACTTCGAGGAGATAGAGATTCAGGGAGAAGAGATTTGTAACTTCAATCTTCTCTACTGAAACTTTAAAGAAATACTGACTGATCCTCATTGTAAACTCAGGGAGGAGGGATTTGCAGCCTCAACCTACTCCACTGGAACTTCGAGAAGATAGAAAGTCAGGGAGAAGAGATTCGTAACCTCAATCTTCTCTGCTGAAACTTCAAAGAAATACTGACTGATCCCCATTGTAAACTCAGGGAGGAGGGATTTGTAGCCTCAACCTACTCCACTGGAACTTCGAGGAGATAGAAATTGAGGGAGAAGAAATTCGTAACCTCAATCTTCTCTACTGAAACTTCAAAGAAATATTGACTCATCCTCATTGTAAACTCAGAGAGGAGGGATTTGTAGCCTCAACCTACTCCACTGGAACTTCGAGGAGATAGAAATTGAGGGAGACAAGAGCTGATGTCTTCGATCTGCTCCTGCAACTTCAAGATTTCCAGATCTGCTATCTTTGATCCGCTTCGTTCAGGAAAGCAGGATCTTCGAATTCACCGATGTTGCAACAATGTCCTCTAAGGAACCTGTCCTGTAAAATCAGTTTTGTGTTTATGCTTATGCAAAATGGTTAGGATGCAATGATCAGAATTAATCTAATGCTCCTAACTAAATGTATTATGGATAACATTTGCAGAATGTCATGAAAATGGTCTTTTTACAAAGATTAGGAGGCAATGATCGAAATGAATCAAATGCCCCTAAATAGATGTGTCTTATGGATGACATTTGCATGAATGCAGAATTTCATGAGAATGATCCCTGCTTAAGGTTGTCATCGCTCATCGTTTATCATGGCTCTATCGCTGACGTATTATGTTGCCATCTTGTTCGGCTGGTATTCTCGACAGAAAACTTGATGAAAGGATTATAACTATTCAACATATTTGCCCCACTATAACTTTAGGGTTTATCTCATTATGACTTAGGGTATAGGATCTGAATCTTTTCCCAACCATCCCACTACGACTCGGGGGTATAGGGCCTGTAGTTTGTTCCACCAACTGATCACTCCTCGGGTGACCCAATCAGATGTGTATGCATGATGCTCGCGTGAATGCAGAATGTCAATTTTTTTCGGGAATGATCCCCATTTTACACTTTGGTTAACGATGCCCCCTGACGCAATATCTTGTTGTTTGCTCAACCACCAAAAATCCGAAGAGATAACCTCAATTTAGACTCTTCCTTAAACTTGGTGAGTTTTAAACAATAGTCCTGTTTCAAGTTCTTGCATTATTTAGAAGTTTCCAGAGTAATATACGAAACTCCTTTTATGAAAGTATTATTAGTCCACTAATTGTTATTTCAATGCAAAATGCCTGAAAAAGATTGTAACCATGGACAAGAAGAAATTTAATTAGGAGCATAGCTCGAAACAAATAAGTTAAGCGAAGATAACAATCGCAATCAAGAAGGAAATTTATTAAAGGAGTATCTTGAAAAGAATAAGGTAATCAAAGATAGCAAATTCAAAATGGATAAGGAAAACTAGGTGCCCCAGATATCGCAGCCTGAGCTTCTCTGTTCAAACTTCTTGAGGACCATTTTAAGCTCAACATGTATTTAGGGGATCCAGAGTACTTTGTCGATGCCCCAAGACGTAGCATACTTTTTCATTGTTAATTCAGGCATAGCAAGACTGTTGTATGCCCCACTTTTGATCAAAATTTGAGCCGCCCTTTTCGGGTTTTCAACTCAAATCCCCTTTGGTCTCAAAGCGCCCTTTGCGGGTTTTCACCTTGGCCTCTCTTTTTTCTTTTTCTTTTCCTCTTTTTTTGTTTGTTTTCTCTTTGGAAAACTTTCTATTGAGTTTGAATTCACCAGATTAGGCAGGTCCTTGCTATCCATCTCGATCAATATTCATGCTTCCCCAGAACAGGCCTTCTTTGCCACATAAGGTTTTGCCAAATTTGGCATTTACTTCCCTCTGAAGTCCTTTTGTATGAGAAGAATCCTTCTTAATGCTAGGTCCCCATTCTCTTGGGCGAACCTTTTTTCCATAAGCCCGTATCATCTGTTTTTGGTACTCTTGATCAAACTTACTGGAAACATTTTGTTTTATCCAATTCAAACAAAGCTTGGAGAAAAGGAATCTTAACCTCCTGCGATTGGTTCCCTATCATAAACCAATGGAAAAGATGTTACCCCTATGAAGGTCCTGGTCGATGCTCAAGAAACATAGAGGGTAAATGGTAACTTCTCTATGCCAATCTTCACAAGTCTCAGTCATTTTTCAAAAATTTGGAATAGTTTTTTTTTGGCTGCCTTTGCTGCACTAATATAGTGTCTGATCTTTGAACAGACTGTAAATTTTTAATATTGTGCAATTATGTTAAACACGTTTCTTTCTGGCATTCTTTATTGCCACTTTTTTGTTTTTTTTTTTTTTTTTTTTTTTTTTGGATTTGGATTTAGATTTGAATTTGATGACTGCTGACTTTGTAATTTTGGCATATGAAGCAACCTTCACTCTCTTAGTGAAGAAATTGATAACCACGAAGTTGAATTGGTACCGGCTAGATGCTTTTGACGAGATCTGTCCCATAACATCTATGCCCGCATGGAAAAGGCACATAAGTCTTGTCTCCCCCAATTTGGCATTCACGGCGTAACTGATGCAATTTCCTTTTCTTGGTAAACATGTAACCCGATCCTCTTGATTAGCCTGACCATTGTAGCACCATTAACAGTATACCCTTATTTCAAGCCTGGCGTGCTTCGACATGATTGTGCAAAACATCTTGGAATTCTTGAAAATAGCTTAATGATGTCTCGTCTTATTTACGTGGTGAGTTAGGCTTTTTCCTAAGCTCATGACGTCTCTCGACCCTTTGCAAAATAGAGTCTATTTTCACTTGCTCTACCATCTTTAACAAATCAAAAGATAGGCTACAATCTCTGTCATCTTCAAAGTCCTTAGATCTCCTAGACTCATATCTCATTCAAAAAGGGAGTCTGTAACAACGTCGCCCATGTCATTGATATCTGGGGACCCATTGTGGGTACGAAGGTAAATTCCAAGAATGATTATTTATATGGTATGGTCATGAATAAAGAATGAAAGAATATTTTAAAATGTACAGAATAAAATGTAAAGAAAAATATTTGCTTAAAAGGATGCATTTTATTGAAATAAAAATTCCGGACACAAGCCTATTTCACAAAAAGATTCTTGTTGCTTCTAGGCTTAAAGCAACAAGCATGTTTTGAATATTGCTCTAGATTAGCTCTAAAAATATAAGGATCTCTTTCACAGTTCCATTATTCAAAACATCTTAAGTACATAAAGACAGAAGCTTAGAAAAGTCTGCTCCCTGGTTCACCCTCAAATACGCTATTAATGTTCTAATTCGCCAAGATCGTGTTTTGCACTAGAGCCCGGACTTGATGTACTCTCGATCTCATGCCCCATTCATCATGGTACTCACAATAGTTATCCCTTTAACAAGATGGTTGAGTAACGGATTTTCTCTGCACTGGGAGATCATTGAATCTTATAACTCCTATTTTGATGAATCTTTCAACCACTTTCTTGAAAGCAAGGCAATCTTCTATTGAATGTCCTGTAATCCCGGCATGGTACTCACATTGAGCGTTTGAATCATACCATTTGGGGTATGGGGATTGCATTGGTTTCAGGTAATGAGGAGCTACAGCATGCATTTCAAATAAGTTCTGGTATAACTCCTTATATGTCGTTGGAATAGGTGTGAACTGGAGTTTTTCTGAGTTCGGTCTTGAATTAGGTTTTTCTCTTGGGGGGACCAGATAACTGGTAACTTCCTTCCTTGGCTGGTTTACTATAAACGGCTTCGAATGGCCCTTGTTATACCCACTCGTATTATTCGCATCCCTGTCCTTCCTCTTCGGGGCCTTTGAAGTCCACTCTTCCATTTCATTTATTTTTGTCAGTATAACCGGTTTGGCTCGATCATCTTCCGGGTTAAAACCTGAACCTATCGGGAAGTTGAACAGGGCCGAAGCATCAGTCTGACATTGGGGTTTGATAATGGCTAGTGCCCCTTGCGGGGGCACGTCTGGTTGGGCCGAGACACTCATTGGAGAATAAACAATGTATTCATCATCATCCACACTGCTGACCACTGGACAACTCTTTTTTTCAAGCCCCCCCACTAGTAATTGGGTTAACTGGTGCATCATATTCGTCTGATCTCATATATCCCGTTGAATTTTGGCCAACTGCTCTTGTATCAATATTTACCTTTGCTCTAATCACTCCAACCTTTGTTCCATGTCTTCTAGGTTAACTAAAAATATTTCACCTAATCAGGGTCATTTTGTAAAAACTAATGCAAATGATGCAATGTAATGAAAATAGCGTAATGCAAATGATGTAATGCACATGCATGAAATGCAATGCAAATGCATGGAATGAATGCAAAAAGAAATAGAGACGTTGCTTATGAATTCAATTCCATTAGAAGAACTTTTCTAGAAAACAGATTTCTTTACATAAAACGGATTACATATGCGTTTTCATCCTCATAGTCCAAGTGAGGACACTAATCTTTTTCTTCATATCCGGATGCCGCGGTCGAATCCTTCAAATCCTCCCAAAAGATGCCTCTCTTACTTCTACTCGGCTTGATCTAGGTCGTGGTTAGCTGCTCACTTATCCCTTGCGATATTGATTAGCTTCTTCAAGAAAGTTGAGGCATGACGACTCTTGCTCCGTTTTTGTCAATTTGAATTCTTCGGGCAATATTTTGCATTTCTCCGCGGACTATCAACTTTCTTCCATTGTGTTTACTCAGACCATGTCCGGACAACCGTACTATAATCCACTTTATCAAGAAATTCGTTTCCTTATGACAAACTCCTCTATTTAGCAATCGAACTACTAATCAACATCTCCTTTCTATGATGATGCAATGCAATGCAGTGCAATGTAATGCAAACATAAACACAAAACACGTTAGCACAAGAAAAATAAACAACCAAAATAGATTACCTAAATGAGTGACCATTAGGGTTTGACACGGCTTTACCTGTGGTTAGCTCTTAGGATTCACTATATGTGGTTTGGTTCTAAAGAGAGGGCACTTGAACCAGCAGATTCCTCAATCTTCACCCATTATAAGCTCATATGGATCGAGTTCGGTTCAGGGGAATACATTTCTCTATGGCCATGCGGAGGTGAAAACCTCACGAAGCACAGAGGTACAGATGTACCCCGGAAGTAGTCCACTAGCCCATGCGGAGGTGAAAACCTCACGAAGGCTTAGTTTCTTACTCCCACTTAAAGGTGTGACCACAACGGTCATGTAATGCAATGCCAAAGTATTTCATGAAACTCAACATTATAGCACAAACAAATGCGTCAAAAAAACATGATTTTTCAAAACAATTTTCCAAATTTTCAATCAAAAGGACAAAAATTAATCAATTTATGGCTTGACTCTCAACCAGTCCCCAGTGGAGTCGCCAAGCTGTCGAAACCATTTTTTTATTTTATTTTAGGGTTTGGAAAAATGAGGATCGACTTTAAAAAATATGGACTCGCCACCGATCCTTTTTGTTTAGGTGTGATCAGGTCACCTACAAAAATATTTTTGGTCTGCGAAACTAAAAAGCGAGTTCGGGAGTCGGTTACGTGCAAGGAAGGGTTAGCACCCCTACAACGCCCAAAGTTGGTACCAAAATTGATTAACGTTGTCCTAATATCAAAAACTTGAAATTTTTAGGGTAACAAAAATTTGAAAGAAAACTAAACCGGAATTGAATCACAAGATGATCTCGTTTCAAAGGGATAAAAGTATTATACCCAACACGTTAGGATATAACGCTTTTATGCTCTGACACTGAGATCATCTTTGATCTTCAAAACATGTAAAAAAGGGTGTTTGGGTATTTAGTTGAACGAAAAATCGACACCCAGCACGTTAGGATGTAATTTCCCGTTCTTCTAAACACACAAATATTGCCTTATTTTTTATATGCAATCTTGAAATTGGTTCAATGTATGCTTGTAATGCAAGAAGACCTTTAGAAAGAATTCGAATTTATCTAAGACTTGAAAACTTTTAAGGTAAGAATTTTCAGGAGAAAATTAATTAAGTCAGAATTGAATTTCAAGATTAACTCGTTTTAAAGGGATAAAAGCATCATACCCAACACGTTAGGATATAACGCTTTTATACTCTAACACCGAGGTCATCTTTGATTTTCAAAACACGTAAAGAGGGTATTTGATTGTTTAGTGGAACGGAAAATCGACACCCAACACGTTAGGATGTAATTTCCCGTACTTCTAAATACACAAACATTGCCTCGCTTTCCAAAAACGCAATCTTTAAATTGGCTCAACACTTATTAATCTACTTTGGAATAACAATGAAACTACTAATATCAATCAATGTGTCAAAGCTTGAATCGCGACGCAATAATGTGAATAGACAAGATTACAAACATTAAAAAAACATACATGAGAATAAAGACGTAAAGTTAATGATTTATGCGTGAAAATAATACCTTAAGCTATTAAAATGAACAAAATATACTTATACGCACAAATAGATAAATGTATGTATATATTTATATATAAACATATATAAAATAATATGGAAACAATATTGTGTAATAAAAATAGTTTTAATGTAAACTACATGTATATGTATATGAATTTAAAACATATAGAAGTATTTAAGTTAAATGCCCTACAATATTAAAAAAACTATAAATGTATATAAAAGATTTTCTAAATAAATAAATTATAAAATACTAACATTGATTATACAACAATAATAATATTAGAAATAATATTCATAATAATAATATAAAGTACTGTTAATAATAATAATATTAATTTAATAAGATGGACTAAATTAAAAAGCATTTAAACAATTAGGGATTAAAACAGCTAATATTCAAACAAACGAAACGCAGTGTATAAACCGGACTAAATTAGAAATTTGCATGAATTACAGGGGCTAATTAAACAATAAAGGCAACATGTAATTGGGTTAATTAAAAATAATATAAAAAATTGAAGGGACTGGATACGCGAATTCTCCATTAACTGCAGAAACGCGCGGATCCTGGGGTGTCGAAACGGATCGGGTCGAGGCACTGGGTATCGGCCAACACGGCACCGTTTTAGAACCACTGAAACGGACCTAAACGGTGCCGTTTTGCACGCCTCAATAAGGGACAAAATAAAACCTAATTGTAACTCACCTTTTTCATTTAAAACAGAAAAGAAAACCTAATCCTTCTAAACCCCCCTAATCAGTTGTCCCCAAACCAGACGCCCGAAGGCCATCCGACGACCAAACACCATAGTAATTGGTGACGGCGCCGAATGAAGACCCACTTTGGCCCCTCTTTCTTTTCCTTCTCAGCCGAGTCCCGACCTCAAAACCAGAGGATGGTCCGATTTCGATGAGGGCGACGGCGCTCCGGTGATTCCTTTTGCGAGGGTAACCCTCCTTTTCTGTTTTTTTTCTCTCTGCCCTCTCTCTTTGCTCATTCAGAGCCCCGATTGCGACGGGGTGAACGAGGGCGGAGTCCCCCGAAGGTAAACCTCTCTCCCTACCCCTTTTATTTTATTTACAGAAATAAAAATTAATAAAGAAGCAAAATGAAGAAGAGAAAGGCAAATCACCTTTTAATTTTTGGATTCTGTTTTTTCTTTCTCTATTGATGTCTGTAATGCGTAAAGAATACAGGGTTTTGACTCGGCCCTCTTTATAGCCGATCTAAAATGTCAAAATACAAATCTTTTTCTTTTATTTCGTTCCTATTTTCTATTTGCTGCTGCTTTTGTTGTCTTTTTGCTATTTGCTTGCAGGTACAGACATGGCCGAAATGTGGGTAGTCGTACAATACGGCTGTGCTGGAGGCAGTACGGAGGCGCGCTGGTGAAGGCCTGCGCGTGGGTGGAGCACGTGGCGCGAGCGGGACACGAACAGTCGCACGCGTGAAGGCACGCGGTAGTCCAAGAGTCGCGCGTGAGGAGTGGCTGCTGAGAAGGCTCCAGAAGTTTCTGGCATTCAGCTCTGCTTGGGCCGTCTGGGTCTTGTTCTAAGATTTGGGTTTTGGGCTTGTAATTGGGCTAAGGGTCTTTATTTGACTTATTATAAATGGGCCTTGTAAAGAAACTGTTAATGGACTATTTTTGTTATTTCTGTTTGTTTCTTATTTTTGGTTATTTTAATGAGTTATGGGGCCCGGGCAAATTTGGGTTTCTACATATACAATTAGTCCCTTTCGATTTTGGTCGATGTGGTATTCTCTTTCTTCCGAGAATGCTTTTACTTGTTGAGGTGATGAGTTTGGGAACTTAATGAAGATTTGGATAATTTGTGAAGAAATTCATCCCCAGTTAAACATTCTCGTATTTTTTTCACATAAAAGAAAAGGAACAATCAGTCAGGTATTGATACTTTATTTGCTGGTATTTTTCATGTCAATGGCTATTTTTTGTTTATTTTCAAATTCTAATTTGATCTTGTGCCAATGCTGATTTCAATACATCGGCAACATGTTTAAAACAGTGGTATGCTTACCTTCTCATTTGTCTGTTGTTCCTTTGCCATGACTTACAAATCTAACATTGTCATTCAATCCACAAACTCTCTTATTCATGGATTGTAATTTTAATTGTAAAAAGGAAACTGCCATATTTGGGTTTTCAACTCTTTTTTAGTTTTCTTTTATACTTTCACTAAAGATGATTTAATTATCATTTTAACTACACAAATAGTTCATCAACCTGGAGATCCATTCGGAAGAAGATGGAAAAAGGAAAAGCTCCTTTTATCCCTTTTTAAATAAAAGAGAAAGCGTATTGGTTGGGAGCTTGATTCATCTGCTGCTGAGATAGATGATAGCTTGGAGGAGAGCCAAGGACTAAACAGCCAAATGTTCCACTGTCAACAAAATGGAAGAACAGGAAAATGAAGGAAGCTTAAGTTTCTGCCAAAACATATTGGGAAATGGAGAAAGATGAGATAAATACATAGATGAGTGGGATATGGTTATAAGGAGACAAACAAGAACATATTGGGAAATGGAGAAAGTATTACATAAAATTGAAAAGATACGTGTATTGAGTTTTAAACCGGTTAAAAAAGATGATGGTACACAGTTTAACCACACCAAATCCAACCCAAATAGCCAAACCCTTAGCTCAACATGTAATGCAGAGTTCAACCAGCCAAGGATCCGGACCAGACATTAGCCAAACCCCTAACTCAACTTGTAAAGTAGAGTTCAACCACCCAAGATCCGGACCCGGCATAGCCAAACCAGCGACCCACCACCTCAAAGCCCCCACTCAGGTAACAAGCTCGCGTTATCAAGCTCGGCAGGCTGCGTGGAGGGCAAGTGGCTATATATACGTTTACTCCCTTTTGATTTTGGTCGATGTGGTATTCTCTTTCTTCCGAGCGTGCTTTTACTTGTTGAGGTGATGAGTTTGGGAACTTCATGGAAAACTTAAAATGAATATTTGAACAAAATTAAACCATATGCTTTACTTAACATATAAAACTGCCTTCATCATCAATAGCCATGGAATACAATAATAAATGGGAAAATGACAACAGACGAGAAAACAACACTGACACTAAGCAGATACCTAAAACTACGAGAGAAGAGAAACAAAAGAAAGGAGTGTTTACACAGATTGTAAATGGAAACAGTGAGCCATCAAGAGGGACTCAAACAAATGCAAAAAGCAAAAGACAACAACCTAAAGCATTCTATAGAGAGAATGAGCATTTTGAGGGGTTCTTTTTATTGGGAATTATAATTATATAAGTTCATGGTCATTTTTTTCATAGCCTCAATGTTTATGGGTTGAACTTATATATTACCATCATTTAACCTCAACAAAGCCTCAAATATCATTTATTACACCAAGTTCATAGATCAAAAAGAAGAAGGTTGGTCTCACCCAAAGACCTCTCCTTCAACCATCACTGAGAGCGAGCGAGTCAAAATTAGGACTGCATGAAAAAGTTTCCATCTCTATCAAGGGATAATGGTAGATAAGTGCAGTCTTCAATTAATCAATGAACAATGTTTGATTTTGTAAGTACAGACAAAGGAATTTGCATAGAGATTAATTAGAAGTAGTATATCGCTGTTGTAATCATGTTGCCAAAGTATTTTTAGCACAAAATAAAATCAGTATTAAGCAGAAAAATAATAATAGCTAATGACAAGAAAAGAATAAAATCAGGAAATAAAGAACCATTGTATATGGCTTGACTGTCCCCTTCTTAAGCTTCCATGATGTTCCAAACTCATCACCTTAACAAGTAAAAGCACCCTCAGAAGAAAGAGAATCCCACATCATCTAACAACAACAAATATTAATTATTTATATAACAGATTGGGCATTACATTGATTGCCGAGCCTGGTAACGCAAGCTTGTGACCCGAGTGGGGGCTTTAAGGTGATGGGACATGGGGTCGACTCATTGAGTCGGTTCTGCAGTGGTTTGATTCAGGCTTGCCCGTTCCAAGCCAAGAGTTGGACCAAGGGGCACGTTCGTAGGCTAGTGCGTCGTGTTTCTTAGAGAGGGGGATAAAGCGTGAGGCTGGTTTCACAGAGCAGCGAACTCCTCCCGCTCCTGGCAGTGGAAGGATAACAGGCTTGATCCATTCGGAACCACCATGGCTCAATGAGCTGACCCCAACTGGACCATCATTTTTTCTCCCTTTCCTGTGTTTATTTTGCGTAAACTGAGATTGTCCAATGTTTTTTTGTCGATACTGGTATTGTATATCCACTCATCCGCAGAACATAAAACTCCCTTCTATGTCAGGCGAGGACTTAGAATCCCACTCAGTTAATCGACTCAACCAATCATAACATATGATCTAAAACAAGTCTGAATTTCTTAATTTCTTTGCAGGAATTACTTCCTATGAATCATAAAAAATGATTAGGTCTAACTATGATTTTAGTCCTAATATGATGAAATTTAAAGAATTAATCCCTATACTTTTAAGTAAACATTTCTATTTTAATTTAACATTATTTGGTGTCTATTAAGTAGTGTGCCGTTAAAGTAATGACAGAGATTTTTTTTTTTCATAAGGAAGGCATACAACAGCCTTAAGATCCAATGTTTCCCATTTTATCCTCAAAAATAAGTTACCTAACATCAAACATGGAGAAATCAATAATTTCCAGATCATATTTATTCCTAGAACAAGATTTAGCTATGCAATCAGTTACTTTATTCACTGCACGGAAGACATGTTGAATTTTGATAACTTCCTCCTTTATTCTTCGAACTAAAGTTGTTGTTGATGATCCTAGTGAAGCATCTGTTAGCATATCCACTACACTTTTATTGTCAGATACAATTATCACCTTGGTGTATCCCTTCTGCCAAGCTATTTCAAGACTATGAAGGATCGCCCATAACTCAATCGTTAGATCAGAACCTCTCCCAATGAATCGACAAAATCCTGCTAACCAATTACCATGCGAGTCACGTAAAATGCCACCTGCAGCTGACCAGTTTCCACTCTCTGCAGTAGCTCCATCAGAATTAATTTTTACCCAACCGTGGCAAGGTGCCTTCCATTTGATGGCAATAGTTCTGGATGAATCTTCTTTCAACTCTGCTGCTGCTGCATTGCTTGTGTGAATGACGAGTGTTTCAGCTTGTCCTACTATCATTTGAGTGCTACCATATTTTCCTTGAAATATTACTGCATTCCTATACTTTCAAATAAACCAGCAAGTAACTGCAAAAAAAAACCTCTCCATTTAATTGCTCCAAGACTAAAATCTGCCTGGTTCTTTCAATTTGATAAATGATTGAGATTTTTAGTATAAGAAAGAAAAGACAATTTGGACACTAATAATTAAATGCCAAGTCAAAGCTTTGAGATGAGTGGATTTATAAAGGCTTAGCATTGGATAGAGTTGGTTGATGTGGGATATAACCTAGTTTTTGTTTCATGAATTTAAGTGGGATTTTCTCTATCTTTTATACTCATAAATTTGTGTAGGTTTGGTAGTGGACCAGTTCAAAACATGAAGCTGAATTGCTGCAAGTATAGGGATTCTTCTTTTATTTTATTTTACCATTGTGTTTTATTTAAATAAGGATTCGGGTCACTTAATTCTAACAATTTGGACACTAGCTAATAATTAAATACCAAGTTAAAGATTTGAGATGAGTGGATTTATAAAGGCATAGCATTGGATAGAGTTGGTTGATGTGGGATATAACCTAGTTTTTGTTTCATGAATTTAAGTGGGATTTTCTCTATCTTTTATACTCATAAAACATGCTAAGTATTGCAGATCCATCACTTCCATGAGTACGTGATATAGATAAACAATTAAATATCAGCTGCCATTATCTTCTTTTCACTCTGTTTCATAAATTTGTGTAGGTTTGGTAGTGGACCAGTTCAAAACATGAAGTTGAATTGCTGCAAGCATCGGAGGGGAAGAAAATAATGCAAAAAATAAAAATAAATGATGGTCCAGTCAAGGTCAGCTCATCGAGTCATATTGGATCAGCGGGGATCAAGCCTGTTATCCTTCCACTGTCAAGAGCCGGAGGTGTTCGCTGCTCTGTGAAACTGGTCTCATGCAGTACCCTCCTCTTTACTAATTTTTTATTCAACTAGATTAGTAATTGTTTAGTTTATAATTAATTTGACAAACGCATTTACCAAGTTGACAATCATTGGTTCGATCCTTAGAATATTCCGTGTGTTCTATTGTAACACTATAAATATTATAACTTAATACTATTATACTTGCAGCAAAAGTCGTTTTTAAATCCTTATGTTTTGTGCTAATTCTTTGCTTGACGTAGTTGGCGCCGTTGCTGGGGATTGTAACAGTGTAAATGTGTTGTTAAGTTAGTTATTTCAAAATAACAATATTAGTTGAAAAACGAGGGGATTAGATAATGTCTTACTTTTCATATTTTTTTGTAATCTTTTTTGTTATTTTATTTATTGACCTTATTGAAGACTTCATTTAATCATGTTTAATAATAATAGTTATAGATGATTGGGAGATTAATACGGATATGACGAGAGGTTGAGTTCAACGAACGAAAATTCAACGAGCCGTTAGAGTTATTATGACAATTTTGGAAGGCAAGAGTATTCATACAAGCATCCTTATGATTCGTATGGTTATGCAACTGAGATGAGTTCAAGGGTGGTCAGATAATTATTCGACAATTGATTTGTATTTTCCATATTAATATCTGGAAAGTAAGATCGAGCATGAGGTTCTCGAACTTAAGGAGGGGACCCACCTTACCATAGTGGAGCATGATATGTTGAATATGAGTGTTCAATAAGAGTTCAGAGTTGAAAATGATGATGAGATCATGAGGAACAAAAATGTTGTCTTCACTTTAATTGACATAAGATTAAGAGTAGGGGTAAGAGTAGAGTTAGATATAAAGGAAGAGCTAAACATGACATTAAGTGAAAGTGTGAAGGAATTGACACTTTCCCACTATCGTTGTGGAGAAATCAATTCACTTACTTCATACTTATATATATATATATATATATTTAGTTCACCCTAGTAAACAAAATGATGCCAAGAGTATGGAATTGCATGAAGAATTTCAACAGTGTGGATTGAAGTTACCTGCAAAGTTATACCAATTCTTATCTTCAAGCATCAACACGCTTCTAGATCTGCAATAAATGGAAATAAACTTACAATGCCAACTAAAAACAGTAAATTACAAACAGAAACCAAAACCATAGAATAAAAACATACACTAGTACTATGCTCCTACCAAAGAAGTGGAACAAACAAAGAAGAAACTTTTGCATGTTATATGGGCACACAAGAAGAGACCACTTTGTAAAAGAGACACATCAACCAACTATAACAATTGTTAAGTCTCATCTATGCAGTCATCCAATGATATAATATTATTAACTACTGTCGTTAAAAAAAAAACACATAGTCGAGCCTCTTTGCCATCACCTTAGCTGGGAAAATGACTTTGTGGATGAGTGGATTTATAAAGACTGGCTTATCATTTTATATATACTTGTTGGTTGGTGTGGTAACCAAGCTTCTGCTTCATGAACTTAAGTCGGATTTTCTCTATTTTTTGTTATTTTGAAGGGGAAAAAAATACTAAATATTGCAGAACCAGCTTGAAGGGAAGTAATGCAAAAACTAAAAAAGATGATGGTCCAGTCAGGGTTAGCTCAACGAGTCACATGGGATCGGAGTGGATCAAGCTTGTTATCCTTCCACTGTCAAGAGAGAAAGGTCTTCGCTGCTCTGTGAAACCAGCCTCACGCAGTACCCTCCACTTTAGGAACCACGAGACTCAGAGTTTACACTCAAGCCCCTTGGCTCAACTCTCAACTTGGAACGGGCAAGCCAGAGTTAAACCACCCGAGATCCAACTCAGCAAAGCCAAACTCGCATTCCATCACCTTAAAGCCCCCACTCAGGTTACAAGCTCGCGTTACCAAGCTCGGCGACTAGCAAAGATGGCAGAGGCTATATATACAATTAGTCCCTTTTGATTCTGGCCGATGTGGTATACTCTTTTCTTTCGAGGATGCTTTTAGTTGTTGAGGTGATGAGTTTGAGACAATCAGTCATTAATTCATTGAAGTATTCATTTATCTTAATATTTTTCCCATCCAATTCAAAACTTAATATTAACCTCTTTTTATTTTATTACTATAATTTTATATCCCGTCACCCAAATAAATTAAAATAACATATCACATCGAATATTTCATCCCGTAATGTTACATTCTCATAATCTCATTGCATAATCTTAAATTCTTTGAACCAAACACCATTGGTAATATCACGTTGCCAAAATCAAATTAATCTTCTTAATATAAACATAGGAATATAATTCTTGAATATAAAATTATTTCCGATAATCTTATTCTCTCAACTAAACACACTTTATTTGTTTTTGCTGAACCACAACTTCAATTTCAAAAGTCACATTTTTATTAAAAAACCTCAGGTCCCTTTTAATTTCAATATTGAGTAAATTGGTCCCTCTCAAAAAATTTAGAGCAATTTAATCCCTGTCGATTTTGAAAATGAGCAAATAAAGACAATTAATAAAAAACATTGATATTTTCATCAATTATACATATTTTTAATGGTATAATAACAAATTTAGATCTTAGAGTTTACACATTATATCAATTTGGTCTTGATTTAATAAATTTAGCGCGTAATATTTACACATTCTATCAACATTTACATAGAATATATCAACATTGAATGTCAAATTTGTTATTATACCAATTAAAATTATGTACAATTAACAAAAATAATAATAACATTATGATTTATGTACCAAAATTTACATATAAGAATTACAAAAGTTGACACAAACACCAGAGAAGCCTAAAATGAACTTAAAAATGAAAATTATAGAGAAATGGGCAAATTGATAGAATACATTTGAAACCTTTACCTGTTTGTATATGAGGAATGACAAAAGAAGCAAATCACAAAGGTATATATGGCACAACATGCATGCAACCAGCTCCATCCATGACTTGATAATACAGACTCAGGTGGCTTGCAACCTAAGTAACTCAGAGAATGACCGGCTAACACGATGGTCGGTAATTGGGTGGTGGAGGAATAGACGACGGATAATTGGGTGGCAGGGGAACAGACGACGGATAATCTTGAACTACATAGCCAGGTGTATAAGGTTGTTGGTATGGTGGTGGATATCCATCCATAGGAGGATTTTGATGATAATCGGGTGGTGGGGGAACAGATGGCGGATAATCTTGAGCTACATAGCCAGGTGCATAAGGCTGTTGGTACGGTGGTGGATATCCATCCATAGGAGGATTTTGATGATAATCGGTCCGCAACATAAACTGGACCGGAGGTATTGTCATCGGTCTGGGACCGAACATGCGGTCTCTTTTGTCCATTTCAATCTTATGTTGTGTCTGCATTCGCAGAAAAAACATTTAAAAGTTATTATAAGTAAAGATAATTAAATATTTTCAATTAAATTACGATGTATTTTTACATTTAATTTTAAAATAATTAGAAAAACAACAGTAACATTAGAAAATATTAACTTTTTGAAAGTCACGTGCAAAAATTAAGTTAAACAATTTAACCCCTAAAAAAAGTTGGATTTTTGTGACAATAAGTTGCCTCAAACATAACCATAATTTTTTTATTGGTGTAATTATAAATTTAGTCTTCAATGTTTACATCATTTTTCAATTTAACCCTTATGTTTTTTAGTTAAATTTGGCCCTCGACTTCCTAAAAAGAGACAATTTTGGCCATCAATCTTATAAAAAGAGTCTAATTTTATCATCAACCTTTTAAAAAGAGTTGAATTGCTTTTTTTAACAAAAATATTGACTAAAACATGGCAGTTAGCATGGCAATCCACATGTATTTCATACTAATTTTTTGAATTTTTATGAATTTTTTATATATTTTTTAAATTTTTTTAATTTTTCTATTTTTAATATTTTTATAATGTCTAAACTATTTGTTGGTGTGGTATGTAAGACAAATATTGTCATATTAACATGAAGCACACGTGGACTATCATGCGAGTTACCACACCAACATTGTTAAAAATTAATGTTTTAATCAATAATTCCATTAAAAAAAAAAAGCAATTCGACTCTTTTTAAAAGGTCAAAAGTAAACTTAAAAAAAGAATAAAACCAAATTGATAAAATATATAAATATTGAAAACTAAATTTATTACGCGATTCCTATTTGCATGTATTACAATTTAGAAGCACTTAGTACCTGCATGCATGGACAGACCCTGCAAAAGGCAAAAATAAAAAAAACTTTCAGTATACCATTTTTAAGCAAAATTAGCTGAAAAAACAGGTATTGTTTATGGGTGAAGTCAAAAATTTTCATATTGGGATGTTAAGATAAAATAAATAAATAAATTATAAATTTTTTAATGTCAAAATAAATTGCTTCCTTTTTTTTTATTTTGGTAAGTGTAAAAACAATAAAAATAAAAATAAAATAAATAGGAGGACAAGGAACAGGGCCCCAAAATTTTGGAAAACTGTTGTTAGGCCCTTTAAAATTTTTGAAAATTTTAACTAGGTCTATCAAAATTTTTAAAAAATCTTATTAAGTCCCTCAATTTTTTCTGAAATTTTTTTTATTAAACCCCGTCATTTTTGAAAAATCTTACTAAACCCTCAAAAGTTAAAAAATTTTAATTAAACCCTTAAAAATCTTTAATTAAACCCTCCCAAAACTTAACACCGAGATCCACTACTGATAAAGGAAGGAAATCCTTACGAGCAATAAACTATATCGGCCAAACAGTTGAGTATATGCGCGGCTTCTCGAATCTCATCGTTTCCAATAATCATTGCAACAAAAGAAAATATGCAGGCAACTTCTTGTAGGCATAACATGAAAGCCTGTATGTATATATCAAGCAACAATATGTTAAATTCAATGGTAAAAAAAAAAAAAAAAATAGTACAGATCATATATTTAGAGATACGTAGAGTGGTACGACCGAATATTCGTCTGAAAAAGATAGTCTAGACCAAAATATAGACCCGAAAAATAGACTTTGACAAAAAAAGTAAGGCCCGTTTTTTAAACTGGTTGGGCCTCAAGTAAACATTTTTTGGCCCGGGTCTAGCCCGAATTTGTAAAAAAAATATTACTGATGTTTTTTCATTGTTTTGTTATCATTTCGCTACTATTTTGTTGTTATTATTTGAATATTGTATAACTCTTATTTTATTATTATTTTTGCTACTATTTTAGAGGTATTTGCTTGCTAAGTTGCATTTATTTTAGTGTTATTTAAGTTTTTTTTTCTAGAGAAATATTTATTTTAATGTTTTTAGATGCATTATACCTTTTAAATTTATTTCTATATAAAAAATAATATAATTTTTTTAATATATGCGGGTCAGGTCAGGCTCAAGTTTTAGTATTTTTATTCGGGCCGAGCTTGGAAAAAATTTTAGACCCATTTTTCAGGCAAAGTCCGAGAATAAAAATGAGCCTAGATTTTTTTACTTGACCCAACGCGACCCATGAACAGCTCTAATAAGAAGAGAGAGAATATTACAATGATGCAGTTGTCACACTTTGTTGTTTGAATATTTAATTCGTCTTGTAATAGAAATCGTGTAGATGCCACTGAGTTTCCAAAGCAACAAAATACCTGGTAATGCAACAACAACAACAACAAGAAACCATGATAATGTAATGGAAGAATATACAGAAATGGAAGAATGTATGGGCAAATAGTTTGTACTTGATACATGGACACCCATGTGTGTGAAAAATATAGGTTTGTATTATAAAATCAATTTAGTCCTTATACTATTAAAAAGAATTAAATAAGTTCAAATTTGTAATTCAATTACAAACGAAAATCTTATTTACAAAATCATAAAACTTTAAAAATATTAACTCTGTTAAACAATAAATTATATTTTTTAAACAATAAATGTTTAACTCTATTCCAATTTAACATTATTTGATTCTTTTTAATAGTTCAGGGACTATATTAATCTATTTAATAGCAGAGAGATTAATTTGATTAAGTCCCTATATTAGAGGGACCTCTCAAGAACATTCAAAAAAAATATATATTAAAAAAAGGTTATATATTGTTAATTACCTTAAGTGGAATGTTATATATTAAATGTGTACCTTATAATTTATTTATTTTGTTTTTTTTTTTTTTTAGAGTGTGTTTGATAAATTATTGTAAATTTTTATTTTTATTTTTATTTTTATTTTTAAAAAATTTTAAATGTGTTTTTATTTTTTTATTTAATATAATTTTTTTTAACAAAAAAGTGTTGAATAAGATAAGTAGGTAGGTAGCTACTCATGAAAAATATTAACTTGATTTTATTTTATTAAAAATTAAAATAAATTATTTTTTTTAAAATGAGATATTTAATTTATCATATGTATCTTTTATCCAAAGCTATCTAAAATAATATAAAATATTATATTAATAAGATTAAAACTAAAAAAAATAAACATTCTTTTAAAATCAATATTTACATTTATCAAACCATATAATTATATTCAGTATATATATTTACTAATTTATCAAACAATTTTTTAATATAAATTCAGCACTTATAAAATTTAGCAATAAAAATTTAATAATTAAATTTTCAACTTATCAAACACACCCTTAAATGTGACTTAACTCGTAGCGTCAAACTCACAAATTTTATTATTAGTATGAATGTATAGCTAAATTTATGCAATTTTACTCTGATCATTCCAAAACATAACTCTCTCACAAAGATCCTCCAGTCATATGCACATAATGAGAGAGAGATTCCACACATCGCAACTGCAAATGGTGAGACTCAAACTCAAACCTTCAAATTTAAGGTTGGGAAGACTCAACCTTAACCAACAATGCCAAAGCCTCGTTGACTTAATATTTAAGTGTTAAATCGATAAAATTAATGTATAAATTCAAATTAATTGTAAAATAAAATTTTAAATCAATATCTATCATACCAAAGGTGCCAACAAATTTATAAATTAAGGTAGGAGTTGAAGTTAGAGCATAGAGATAAAGTTCCTACCTCAGTACAAAGGCAAAACTCGGGACATTTATTTTCTTTACACTTACCACTACATGGCATATAACCAGCACAACATTTATACCTACAAAGATAGAACATATAGAACCATGTTTGAACCAAGACAGACATCATTAATTTGTGGTGAAAGAGGAAACAAATGCATGAATGTTTACCTTTTCATGTCATTGTAAAGTGCTCGTCTTCGAAGCAAGTACGACGCACATGGGCCACTATACCAAACCTTGAACCATCAATAATAAGAACACTAGCTAACTGAAGCAATTAAACAAACAAGTAGAAAACAGTACTTACCACCAACAAGCAAAGCACCAATCTGGGAAAATAAAAACACAAAGAATGACCATAAATCAACAATAAAAGTTTAAGATATATAGAAAATAGCAAAATTAGCTCTCTTTTTTTTTTTGTTAAATTTTAGTATTAACCTTTTTAAAATAGGTAAATTCGAATTTTTCTTTTTAAATTTCAACGTCAAATTTAGCTCAAAATTTTTAAAAAAAAATTATAAATGTTAACTATTAAATTTATCATTATGCCGAAAGAAAATTATAAGAGTAGATAGAAGGTAAGAGGAAAATACAAAGAGGGTCGAGTTCCATGGTGTTCATGAGATCGGTTTGCCAAAAATTTTGATAGTTCTGGCGAAGTTGTATGTTCTTCATTTGTATTTCCGACGCCATGGCTCAAAAGAAAAATTCTTCAAAAATTCTTCAAAATAGAGATTGAAGAAAGAAAAAGGGTTGAAGGAATTGGAAAGTTGAATGGGCTAATGGGGTGGCTCTGCTTTTACGCATTTGAAAAGAATCGAAAAATCTATAAAAACCGAATGAGAAAAATGAAAGAATTCCCAATGTTGAAGGGAGAAAAGAGAAGAAGACGGAGAAAGTTAAGCAAATTCGGAAAGAGAGCGCTATTTGCGTTATGAGTAAATAAGTTTGGTACAAATTTAGAAAAATAATAATAATAATAAGTATTCTCGATTTAAGTTTTAGTTTAATTAATATGAGTTGTTGTCAATACGGGAGGATGTAGGTTCGAGTATACTGAAGCGCATTATCCTCCTATTTATGGGGTGAGAGGGGCTATGAGTAGAGGTATTCATGGGTCGAGTCGGGTCTAAGCATAATATTAATATACTTTAGGTTTGTCCAAACTCAGCCTTACTCGAAATTTGGGCTTGAAATTTTGCTCAAACCTATCCATATTTGTAAAAGATTAACCCAAGCTCATTTTAGACCCGACCATATTATTTTTTAATTTTTTTAAATATTTATATAGTCATCTTAACATTATTTTAATATTTACATTAGAGTAGTATTATATATTTAGTATAGGTTTATTTTTTTAATGTGTTCTAAATTATACAATATATAAAAATAACATATTATAAAGTATTTTAAACGGGCCAGGTCGAGCTCGGCCTTGAATGTTCAAGCTCAATCCTAATCCATATTTTAAACGGGCCTAATTTTTTTGTCCATGCCCATTTTTCGAGCATAAAATTTTTACCCAAACCCTCCCAAATTCCAGGCGGGCCTTCAGGCCTGGGCGGGTAACCTGACCCATGAATAGGTCTAACTATGAATAGTTCTATACATTGTGTCAAAAAAATTAATAAATATTGAGTGCAGTAATAAGATATATTATATTTGAAAAAAACAATCATGAGTTCTGAACATAAATCTTAAAATGAAAATGAAATGATATAAAAAATTAGGATTGAAAAAAATCGATAAATCAAAAATATGTTCTAATCACGGTGTTTCTACAATTTATATAATACAAATTAGAAAATTATATTCATTTAAATCAAATTGAATTTCATTTTTTTAATTTTAATTTTTTATGATGTAAATGTAAATATTTTATATTTAAAATAATGAAAAATAATTTAAAGTTTTTATATAAAATTTATTATTTTAAAAATATATTATATATGTAACACCCCAAACCCGGCCTAGAAGTTAGGCCCGAATCTGAAATGACACATTAAAGGCGCACTTCAAACAATTTACTAGTTAACCATTTAAGGCCCAAAAGCCTAAAACAAAAGATTATTTCGAAAACCATATTAACACTGGAATAATTTCATGAAATTTCTTAAGTGGGTAATTGAAACAATAATAATAATAAACCCAAAATTCAAAGTCAAATAGGAGTTACATGGCCTTACTACAATCCAATGAAAAATAAACAAAGTATTTAAAACAGAATCATTTGAATAAATTAAAACATTTGAACAACTTGTAGTGTGGCCATCTCCGAGTCCTCTCCCTCGTCGAGCCGCCCATTCAGGATTACCTGAAACATTTAAAATTAAGGGTGTGAGTTTCGAAACTCAGTGTGTACAACCCTTGGCAATCAAATCACATACAAATATTCACATTGGGCCTAAGCCCTAACAAAATCAGTGGTCTTGGGCCTTATATCATATCATATCGTATCATTTATAAATAGATAATACAAAACCCACCCCAAAAAAATCCATCCGCTAAACACACCATTTCCCTTCCAACCTTATGACTCCTGTGGGGAATTCTAGCTCGACCCACCCTCCGCTACACACCAAGGGGTAGCCCGGTTATGCATGACTACCAACGTTGCGAAAGAAAGTCGCTAATCATATGTTGGGCTTAAAGCCTTCTGTGGATCCATACCATACGGCTATGCGATCCTCAAATATTGACACAGAGTCATCAATATATATGTTAGGCACATAGCCACGGTAAATATGATTGGCACAAAGACATAATAACAAAGACAAAGCCTTCTAGGTATTGGCACAAAGCCCATAATTACGGACACGAAGCCCATATTAATGGCACACAACCCTCGGTAATATTATCGGTGCGAATGATGTCGCTCGGTGGGCTAAAAGCCTGTGGTGGATCCATACCATACTACATGCGATCCCGGATCCATACCAAACGGCCATGCGATCCTCAAATCTTCCTCCGTACCATAATTCCCACCCATATGCATCCTAAGCAGAATATCATATGAATGCATCAAACACAAAAGTAACATCCACAAACCCATATTCATCACATAGGGGTATTTTCGTCATTTCACTACCCAAGGGTATTTTCGTAATTCTACCTTACAGGGGTATTTTGGTAATTTGGAAAATTAGGGGTATCTTGGTAATTTTACAAACAAGGGTATTTTAGTAATTTTCCAATATAAGGGTATTTTAGTAATTTTCCAATATAAGGATATTTTAGTCCCTCTCGGGTTTTAGTTATAAACTTTGGCCCATAAACAAGTCCTCGCGGTTAAAGTGAACAAACACTATGCACCAGGTAGGATCTCAGAAAAGAGGAGGTGGGTCACTCGGACCGCTTAAAT
Organism: Gossypium sturtianum; assembly: GCA_025698515.1. Taxonomy (NCBI): domain Eukaryota; kingdom Viridiplantae; phylum Streptophyta; class Magnoliopsida; order Malvales; family Malvaceae; genus Gossypium; species Gossypium sturtianum. Next base: position 3,797,189 of record CM046944.1, on the reverse strand, counting down.
ACCAAGCTCTCACTAGATCCAATCCTAGACATGCATATGTCGGTTACCACACTCTAACTAATCGACTTGTCCACAGACATGTTTGATTATTAGCTTAAGTCTTATGAAATTACAAAGTTGTTCAAGCTAGGCCTAAAGTCCATTAACCCTAACATACTTGTCTAACCCCCCATAAGCCCATCTCATGTCCTTACGGCCCGTTAGGCCCAAATCTCATCACATGGCCTATTAGGCCCAAAACATATCCAGATCATGTATCAAGCATAGCTAACTTAATTCGTATAATCAACCAAACCATTTTATCAAACTTAGCCTCAGGGCCCACCGGGCCCATTTAGCCACTTTCGGCTTTTCGGCTTTTCGGCATTGCCGATATCGTGTGTGTAGTGTTTGTACACACCTGGTAACCTCGCGTGCTGCAAAACCCTTAGTCACGAACCTACAATTGACATTACTAGCGATTAACCAAAGCGTTAACACATACTAACCAAAAACCGAAACCTCACCGTACCCTTACCGTGTGCCTTACGTTCTAGTAACCCTTCCTTTGCTACTATTGGCGATTATCCTCTAGATCTGCACCCAAACACCTATATCGTCAAAACCAAGTGACCCCTATTGTTCATAAGTCACCCCTATGAGCCACATTAGATTCGGCCATTTACTAAACCATGACTGAGTCGAGAACACTTACCACCTTGTTAGCAATCCTTACTTACCACGCTTGTGATTGTTAAGCCTTACCCTTATTAATACAGGTTAACGACAAGGATTGGGTTAGATAGCCCTTCGGCTTTAAACAAAACGTACTAAGGGGAGTTAACAGAATACTTACCGAATCCAACCTTAGATCCTGCGGCCTACCAAACGAGATTCGGCTTTTAACCTTGACTGAGAGTAGATACCAACTGATTTGTGATAGAGAAAAACAACAAAGATTCGGCACTAATGGGGGATTTCGGTAAGAGAAGATGATGGTAATTCGGAAATAGAAAAGTTTGGCTAAGAGAGAATTCGGCAAAAAGGAATGATGGTTTTTCGGCAATGGAAGAATTCGGCAACAGAAGAATAGAATGAGGGGGAGAAAAGAAAAGATCAAATGTGCTTGTGTGAGGGTAACTACAGGATATTCGATAAAGAAAAGAAAGACTAACTTATTTGCAAAACTCTCCAAATGCCAAAAGCCACAATGAAAATTCGTAATACCCCCTAAAAGACCCCAAAACGGCACTCATTTACCCTCCTAAGCCGAATTTATACACTTCCCACTTCCCACAACGGCACCAACTCTTCACACTTCTCAGCTCCTAACTTTTCTCCCTGATAACTCCTCAATCTCATCCTAAATTTTCTCTAAGATAAGCTCATTTATCCCTTCCTTAATTTTCTCTCATGAACACTTCCTTGAGTTCACATCCAACGCCACTACTAACCATCTAGAAGGCAAAAATTAAATCCCCAACAAAATACCATGCCACTACTCGAACCTTGGACTCCTTGCACTGCTAATGACGCCACCTCCTGCTCCCTAAGTGGCGCCACTTTGCCACTACACCACAAGCTCTTTTGTGTCATTTTTCTTCTTCATTTATTTAAAAGGCCTACTAACTGAAGTCACAGTTCCCCTTGGGCTAAAACTAAAATTTTTCCTATACCCTTACTTGATCCCAGAACATCTCTAACACCCCTAGACACTCCAATTCATTACCCTCAAAGCCCACATGCCAATTGTCTTTTTTCTTGCTTACTTAAAAATTTTCTGAGATCTAAAGCCCAAAGCCCAATTCTTCTAAGCCCAAATTCGGGGCGTTATAATATAAGAGTTATTAATTTTTTTATTTACTTGAAATTTTAATTTTCTGAAAATATTTATGAAAATGATTTTTGAAATTTTATTGAACAATGTTTAACCCTCGTAAAAACAAAGTTTATTTTATCAAAATAAATCTAAAAACTCAAAACCCAAACTTAATATGAAAAAATAAAATAAAAACCGAAAACAATTCGAAAGATTCAGGAAACCCAGCTAAATCGAATTCACCCTAGTACAAAACAAGATAAAATAAGTGGTGCTTTTGATAATTATAATTTTATGTAATTTATTTTATTTTCACCAAAAAAATATTAACTTAGTTATAAATTTATATAATTTTATTTAAAAATTAAAGTTTAAACTTTAATTTTGATCCTTTTACTTTATTAAAATTTTGATTTTATTTATTGTACTTTAATTTAACATAAAATTTTAATAATTTTATTAACACCTAAACTACTTTTGTAGAAGTGTTGAGATGAAATTTTGCTAAAAGGGCAATTTAAATAACAAATCAGTCAAACAATTTAATCCAATAAAAAGTTCATATGTCAACTAAAAGTTTAATAATATTTTTAAGAATAAAAAATATATATTGATACTTTTAAGAAGAATAGTTAATGTAAAAATTCTTTAAAATTAAAAGAATCAAATCATCTCAAATTAAAATATAAAAATTAAATTTCAAATTTTATGATAATAAAAACATCAAAACTATAATTTAACAAAAGTTATATATATAATTATATATATTATTGACAGAAATGAAAATGAGTAATTTGTGAATTAAGTTAGCTAATAGAACAATTTCATCATAGGTTCTGATCATATTTAATTTTTTTGAGACAATGCTTAAAACTCATAGCCCATCATATTTGATCTTTTTGAGACAATGCGCTTCAATGCACTCGAACCCACGTCTTCCTGCATTGACACAAATACACATGCCAATCGAACAAAAACTCAATCGACAACTGTTGTTTTACTTTGTAGCTATTGAAGCCACATTCATCATTTGTTCTTATATATATATATATATATATATATTAAAATTTATTTATAATTATTTATTATTTTTCTACAACTTTATACTCGTCCAAACTGAACAATTGTATGGCCAAATCTATGCCACATGTCAACTTTCCCTATTTACCATATCGACAACTATTACCAATCAAATTCATTGATTATGACAAAGAATGAAAATCAGATATAAGGTTAGGTTAGCCATACATAAAAGATAATTTTAATGTTAAAAGTAACAAACTTAGTTAATAATTAAAAAGAATAATATAATTTTAATGTTAAAAACTCTGCTTCAAGTTATGCACCATACTGCCAAAATATATCTGTTAAAAGCAATATTTTCTAATTTTAACCCATCACTTTTGTTCAGTCTTGGACTTCTTTGTTCGATGTTTTCATTTCAAACAGTACAATCCTCGCTTCAAGATACTATATTTCCAAAGTGCAAAATCATACAAAAATGTAGAAATTTTAGGAAATAACATGCTCATATGCCATTGCCAGCCATGTTCATACAGAGAGGTTACCTCAAGACATAAACAGATACCTTACAGAGTACAAATTCTATAAGCAATTTGTTTATTTGGCATTAAAGTAATTCAAGTTCTGAAGAAATAAAACTCTTCTTCTTCTTCTTGGAACCTCTTAGATGATATATATAAACCAAACGTAATTCGGGTTTATGCTTTTCATCTCGACCATAGCATCTCTTAAACAAAACAATGCGAGAAGTAACCTCGTAGATTGTCATAAAACAACCATCATTCTGCATGGTTTGGCTTTCGTCTCAACCAAAGCGTTTCTTAAACAAATGATGCCGCTTGGATGGATCCTTAGGTTTACTCTTATTCTGGCCATGCCCCATAAGTTTATGCTTTCCAGTGCTGCAAACGGAAAAGATTCATATATGCGGATTAATACGTAAATAAATCAACTTTAATTGGTAGAAGGTTTATGATAGACTAACAGAAATAGGGCTTGCTCTTGTCCTCTTAAAGGTCAGCTAGACAGAGAAAGAAAACATGAGAAGGAAATGGAGACATTTTTTATACCTGTATTCCATGTAGACCATTCCATTTGCACCCGACATTGCACTCATGGATCCCATAGAGCGACGAGCTTTGTGAAGGGCTATATCATCTGCATCTTCTTCTAACTGCTCCAAACCAACCGCATCGTCACCAGCAGTCAAGACCTGATTTGTAGAACTTGTCAGTGACTATTTAGTTCAACAATCTCTTAAACTTTTAAAAGTTATAAAAGGATAAATAAGCACCTTTCCTAAAAGAGCCAACTGCTCATCGAGATGGTAGTAACTCAAGTCGGCACCAGCATCAGGAGGAGGCAAGCTTGTTATCACCTGTCAGAAGTATTTGCTTTCAAAATTTTGCCAAATCACACACACTTCTATTTTCACGAGTACCATATGCACGGTTTTTGTAGTGCAATAGAATAGACAAAGTATTAACCACATACAGGTTACATAGTAAATGAGGTACCTTAAAGCTATAACCTTGATCAATTAGAAACTGCTGCCTTTTAGTTGAGTAGTACATTTCCTGCAAAGGGTAACAGGTTATACATTATTTTCGTTAAAAAACCATCTTTAACATAAGAAATGCTTAACAATAGCTATGGTATTGAAAGATGATAGATATCTACCTGTGTATCTGTTGAAACAAGGGAATAGAAAAATGCATTGTACTCTTCTTTACCACCTGCCATCCTATCTTCAAGTTTACCCTATTGCAGCCGTATAAGAATTTCAATTTTTATGTTTGTTGCATTTATCAACGGATTCGTTCACCAACATATGCAGCCGATTAGTAAAGCAATGGTGAAAATTGTCAGATGCAAAATAAAACTGTAACACAAACCTTTGCCCTGAGAATACGTCCCAAACGCTGGGCTTCTTGACGTCTTGAACCAGCATGTGATGAAATCTGAATGATCACATTTGCCTCAGGAATATCTATTGAGTTATCACCAACCTGTAGAGAGAAACAGAAACACCAAACCATTTTCATGAAAAGAATCCCCTTGGGAACAAAACTAGCAGTCTCATCATCTTAAAACAGATTAGATGATGTTAACTATACTAGATAATTATGGCCAAATGCATTTAAGACTATATTGCAGTTAATTTGAATCATTTCTACACGCCACCGCCACCCCCTCCTCCCAAAACCCAACACATTATAGGGACCAAAAGAGGGGAGAATAAAAGTAAAACTTGGCTTTTTGATGGGGGTACGATAGTAGCTCATAATCAAAATTGTGCAGCATTTCTCTACATTCACTGACAATACTGAGTAAAACATAATCTGCTGATGAATACCTTTGAGAGGAAAATAGTGTTCACATCACGACTAGTCTTGAATGCCTGGAGAATTTTTGTCCTCTCAAGATGGCTGCACATTACAAGGGAAGATTGACACAACAATATAAAAACAATACAAAAAGGACAGAGCAATTGATGTTCACAAATAACCTGGTAGCACCATAGATCATAGGCTTGCGTAGCTTCATTGCATACTCAACCAGTGCAAAAAGATTGTCAGCAAAGACAATTATCTTATCACCACGCTCTCGTTCATGGAACCGTATGAGAAACTCACATGCCCTGAACTTATTAGGATTCATCACATAAAGTGCCTGAAATGCAAGAGGCAACCATTAGACGTGTAAGTATAAGAACAGTAAGGTTAACTGTTGGCTACTAGTTTTATTAAAAAAGAAAAAACAAAATCAGCATGACCAAATTCCAAATATGTGCAGTCAAAATTAACACCAAAACTTGTTAAGAACCAACAAATTAAGGTGAACTGTTTAGATAACTGAACCTGTTTCTTCTTGGAATTTTCTTTCTTCAAATATTCAGCAAAAAACTCCTTTGTCATCGGGCACCAGACTTCAGCGCACTGAACATTTGCTATGAACCCTCCTTTTACTAGATCCAGCCAATTTGCTTCATACAATTTGGGACCAATAAGGAAGTTCAAATCTGTAATTCTTTCATCCTCTCTCACAAGTGTGGCTACAAAAAAGGATTTAGGTATTTTATTTTAAATATTCACACGTAAGAGGTAGCTGAGAGCTAGAGATGCATCAAAGCAAAAAACAATAGAGTACCAGTAAGCCCCAGTTTGCAATGGGATTTGGTGATACTAATGACTTTCCTAAACATGTGAGCAGGGACAACGTGCACCTACAAAGAAAAAAATGCAATCAGTGCATATAAAGTTGAAAAACTTCCTTAAAGGTACATAAATGACAAGAATGATGACAATTAGTAATTACCTCATCCATAAGAAGCAGTCCCCATTCTCTGTTCCTTATCTCTTCAATAATCTTTTCAGATTCTTCAGACCGCTTACCACCGAAAGCAACCATATTATATGTTGTTACAACCACACCAGCATTGCCACGGAACCTCTCTTTGCTGTCAGATGTAAAACGGCAAATATTTTCATCCCGTATGGTTGACCAGAGTTTAAATTGAAAAGCCCACTGATCCACTGAAACTGCATTTGTAGCCAAACAAAGGCAACTTTTCTTTATTCGGCTTGCTGCAGAAACACCGACTAGAGACTTTCCGGCACCACAAGGTAGCACAATAATGCCAGATCTGGCTCTACCTGCATGAATGAAACTCAGGTGAAGTTGTCTCAAATCCAGCACTCGTGCAAACGAGAGTTTATTTGTTTTATATATTTTAGAAACCTAACAATAAAAACAAGTTGAAGTATGTCCACAAGTTTCTGAAATAGAATGATAAAAGTGCTCTTCTAACAACACAAAATCCATATTTTCATTGTTATTGTAACTTATAAGTGACAGATCAACAATTCAGTACATTGTAAGTTAGAAAAGGCGTATAATTCTTCCATTGAAGAAGTTAAGGTGTCATCAATACAATAAAAATGGAATGTGAGAATATTAGGCACAATAACAATTAGTTGAACAAATTATAGTATTGATGATCTCACCATTTCCAAACATTTTACTAAGACTCTTTTCCTGATATGGTCGTGGCTGTGCATGAGGCTTCAGTTCCATGTCAAGGTCAGGATTGACCTACAATTCAAAGAAACAATAAGAACTCCAGGATAATACCCGGATCTGGATATTATGAACTCAGTTGTCACCATTTGTTGAAAGCCACTTTATTACTAGTGTCAAGAAAATGATAAATGTTACTCACACTGTCGTTTCTGAAGTCGTACTCCTCCAACATTGGATAATTTAAAGCATTTGGTAAGCATCTTTGCTTTACATTTTCAACCTGGCAATGTACATGTACAAGGCAAAAACTCATACGTAGCATAATCCAATTCCAGTTCAAAACTGACAGCATTTTAGTCAAACTATAAGCAAAGCATCTTCTAATAGGACGATGTATCTAAAGATATTCATTTCAAACATCGCTGACTCATTTCCTTAAGATATCACAAGATAGGAATGCAGAAGCTAAAATATGGCTAAACAGAATTCAGATACCAACATACAAGTTGGTCATAAAAGCAACGAAAAATAAGGCAGCCTCTGTAAGCATACTCTACATAAGTCTTTTAGTTCTAAACTAATTAGTTGAAATCAAATACACTAATCCTCAAGGAAATTATGCAGCATGAAGTTGAAATGTGAAGTCAAAGAAAAATGAAAAATAAATACCTGAGCAGGGTCAATTTCAAATGCATGTGTTTCTTTCTCTTCAGCAGCAGCTGCCAGTTCTGATTCCATAAGCAAACCACTATGGCCTGACTCAATTTCACCCGCAGTTTTGCTGATTGTAAATCCATCACTTCCCTGCGCATTCTATATAGTATCCATAGTGGATTGATTAGAACACAATTCAGAAGGGAAAAAAAAAAAAAAAAAAAAAGAAGGAACATCTCCTTAGAAATGAAGGAAAACAAAAGGGAAGTCAAGAAAATAGTTGACAAGCATCCGGAAGAAATATGACAACCAAAGAACCAAGCAAGTTAACAATAAAGAATCCCACATGGAAACTCATGAACCTACAGAAAGTGTCCCAATGAATCCAATTGAGCTTAAATTATTCTTTCAAACTGTTTCTCCTAGACTATTATTCAACGCTGGCATCTAAGAGAACACTAAGCAGAATCAGATTGAGACCTTTGAGTGAAAAAGCATACGGCAGTACAAAGTGTCACAGAAACTGATTTGCATGAGAAGATATCATTTAGACCAAAGGCGTGATTTCAATGGGAAGAAAAGAGAATAACCAGTAAAAGAAGATTAAGCTTATGCCTCAAATGCAATAAACAAAATAAATCAACAAGCTCAATTCAAATAATGTAACAAACCTCAGAAACAAGCCTTGCTCGACCTATAACCTCATCTTGAAGCAGTTTCTTCAGAACCTGCAAGGATCAAACATCACCAAGCAATTAATACCCAAAGAATCAATAAATTCCAATAAATTATAAAGGTACCAAAAACAACCAACTTGCCTCCGGAAATGGGGATTCAATTAAATAACGATTCTTCTTAAGCACAAGCTTAACTTTGCCATAATTAGCGGTAGAAGCATGAATGAAATCAATCATTTCTTTAGGAAGCTTAGTCTTGGACAATTTATTCAAGACCGATATAATTGTTTCTGTCTCCAACCCCACAGATACCGCAGCATACAAGGAATGTGGTGTGAGATTATACTCGTGCATTGACTCCGGCCTACATAAATTGAAAATTCACATTCATACACATTAATGTACATCCAATAAGCAAAACAAAAAAAAAAGAAAAAAGAAATTTAAATCACATTATATTAATGGGGTCAGTACCTGCAAACGGGTTCAGCTATAGCAATGAGAAAATCATAAGCTTGCTTGTATAAAGGGGAGAATGTCTCCAAAAATATACGCCCATCAGCACAAGCCCATAATGGGCGATTACCATGATCGAGTTTTAGTTCTAAATTGGTAAAATCTCTTTTCTTTCCTTCATTCTCACCTTCAAAATTAATCATAAATTAAAATAATAATAAAAACCAAACACAACTCAAATTCAATCTAAATAGATTAAAAGCAAAAAAAGAACAAACAAATGAGTACCATCACGAGGTTCATCATCGGCTTCATCAGGATAAAAAGAATAATCATCTTCCATAGCTGAGCCCTTGTGATCATCCTGCAAAAAAAAAACCCAAAACGAATCATTCTTTTGTAAGGAAAAATTAACAAAAACCATAAAATTCAAACAAAAAATATATAGAAATTCGCCTAACCTTGGCAAATTTGAACTTTTTGTTGGGCCGACCTCTTTCACCTGAGAATCATTAAAATGTTATACAAAACCTTCTAAAAAAATAAATCAAAACTGCAAAAATCATGGATTTCCGGTTTTCTTTGTTACCGTGTCCCATGTTTTTGCTTAAATCTGTGTATGGGAAAACCGGTTTCCTTATCGGATTATCAGCCCTTTAGAGATCGATAGGTTTGAATATTTATTTATTTAATTCAAGTGATTTTTCCTTGCCTGAGAAAAAAATAGATTGTTCCTATACTGAGAAATCTGAGAAAATGTTTCAGGGACGCCGAACTCTATTTATAGACGATCTGCACCTCTAGTTTAGCGGGATCCACCGTGCAAAACTTAAAACGCAGCGTTTTTTGTAGGTCTTTTGCAGATAAAATGTGCAATAAGTCCCTGTACTTTTTGAAATTTTGGAATTTAGTCTCTATACTTTTATTTTCAGAAATTTTGTCCTTATACTTTATAGATTTCAAATTTCAAATCTAACTTTTAACAATGTTAAATTCAGGTTAACTCCAACGTCATTTTTTTAATTACATGACTACGAAGTGAACATTTTTTTAAAATTTTAAAATGTCATACTAACAATTTTAATAAGAAAAAAAATTAACAATGATAAGAGTTGAATATGAATTTTAAAATCTGAAAAGTCTAGAGACTAAATTCTAAAATTCAAAAAATATAAAGACTTATGACATAATTTAATTGTCTTTTGCTATTGTTGCTCCAATTTAATCCTTGGGCCGAAGGTGTAATTAGCCAAGATAAACTCAGGTAGCAGCAGGTTTGGGCTTGAGCTTAATTTGAAAATTGGAGCTTATTATTTGATATAATTTTATCGAAGATTGTTTTTTAAGTTTGAGTTTGACTCGAGATATATTCGAGCTCAAACTCAGTCAAGCTCATTTATCAATTTTATGCTTGAACTCTAGTTCGATTCAGTTTATTTGTACAAGCTCTTTTTATAAGGATAAAAATGTGTTTTCATGATATAAAAAATATATTAAAATGAAAAGTTAGAGTAGGTTCATGAGTTGTTTGAAAAGTGTATTATAATGCTCTAGTTCGGTTTGATCGATAGCTTGAGCTCGTATCAATATTTATCGAATCAAAATTGGGTTTTCTTTAATCAAACTCAAATAACTTGTTAGCACTATTGTCTCATTCGTATCCCTACCTTCGGCTTATCGAGTTAGTTCTTTCAATTGTGCACATGAATAAGGTTAAATTTTAAATTTTTTAAATAGTTTGGGCTTTTATGCTTTCAAGTTCAAGTTGTTTTTGGACTTTAGCCATTTAAATTTTCAAGTTTAGATCATTTCACGATTTAATTGTTTTGGGTTTGAGTCATTTAATATTTAAATAATACTGGGTTCAAATCGTTTCAAGTTTTAGTCAACTTTAAATTATGGTCAAATTTAAATTTAGATAAATACTAATTAAATTAAAACATATTTATATTACATTGATCGAATCAAATTTCAAATTTAGGTCGCAATTGGCATAACTAACCACTCTAGAGTCAACTAATTAATCTAGTTAGGGTTAAAAATAAAGTCAGAAAATTGAATATGTTTGGGGTTTAGGGTTTTTAGAATACAAATTTAAAAACCATTATCCCAAATCAATTTATACTTTTATTCAATTTGTAATTACAAATTGATATGTCAAAATAAACATTTTGTACTTTAAATAGTAAAATAAATAAAAAAATCTATAAAAAATATATTTTTAAATAATACATAAGAATTATTGATTATTTTTTTACTTAAATTTGTGATGAATATGAATGAAAAACTTCAAAATTAGTATTAAAAAAAATAAATCAAGAAACGAAACTAACCGAACTAGGTTTACTGTTAAGGGGCTTGAATCAGGGGATAAATGAGATACTGGTGTTTGCAAGCTACTCAAGTTTGACTTGAAAAAAATTCAGGCCCGATTCGATAATTATTGAACCGAATTTGAATTATCGATCAAGCTGAATTCAAGTTTGGTAATACTCTGCTTGAATGGCTTGTGAATTTTATCGAGCTTTTCATCTTTTTATATTATTAAATTATGTTGTTACCCTTAATATTTTTTTATTAATCCTATGCTTAATAATCGAGCTGAGTTCGAGCTCAAGTTCAAGTACAAAATTGATAAACGAGCTTAATTGAATTATATCTCAAACTAAACACGAGCTTAAAAAATAGAAATTTAATTGAGCTTGATAGTTTTCGAGCTTGGCTCCGCAGGACTAACTTGAATATGTTGGGGATTGATATCATATCCCCTTAGTCACCAAAGCCCGAATATAATCTGGACTGGACTCAATGCTTCCAGTAATAGGCCCAACAGCAGATTAAAACGAGCCTTTTTCTTCTTTTTTTTTTCAATCCTCGATCTGGTCTTGTTTATTTGATATTTCACACAGTTTGTTCGCCATCGTTTCCTTTTTACTTTTTCTTCTTCGTCGACTCCAATCTACAACACCACCAAGACGAGGTCTCGAAGAGTGAGAAATGAGCGGTCACGATTCAAAGTACTTCTCAACGACGAAGAAGGGAGAAATCCCTGAACTCAAGGAAGAGCTCAATTCTCAGTACAAGGTAGCTAACCTACTTGTTAATCCATCTTCGTTTTTTTTTTTCTGCAGATTTCTTTGTTGATCTGCTTGTTTTAATTTGTTAGGTTTTCGATTTGATACATTTTGATGTCATTAGTTCGTGTTTTTCGTTAGATCTATTGGTTTTCCGTTTTGATTTGTTCGTTGAAGTCGTCAATCTGCTGAATTACGTATCTGTTAGCTAAGCTTTAGGTTCTTGTTTGGATCGATTAGAGATAATGGAAAATAAGCTGGAAATGGAAAGAGATATTCATTTTTCTTTATTAGGATCAATGCTACTCGATTCGAGCATTGGATTATGTTTCTCCTTTCATAAAGTTTCAATCGAGAACAGTTAGGTTTATCTAATTTGAAACTGAATTTTAACTGTAGTACTTTTTTTTTTTTAATTCTCTTGATTTTGCTGTAGTTATACGAGTTTTCTAAGAATTTTTAACCCTGGCGCTCTTAGCATGTGAAAGAAGCGTAAACTGTGCCCATTGGAAGTCGAATGGATATTTTAGCATCTATGTTTTTGTGGCTTATGGTTATGGGATTGTAATCATGTCTTTGTTTTCCATGTTATGAAGGATAAAAGAAAAGATGCCGTAAAGAAGGTTATTGCCGCAATGACGGTTGGGAAGGATGTGTCATCGCTGTTCACAGATGTGGTGAATTGCATGCAAACAGAGAATTTGGAGCTGAAAAAGCTTGTTTATTTGTATCTCATAAATTATGCTAAAAGTCAGCCCGACCTTGCTATTCTTGCAGTAAATACATTTGTAAAGGTGTGCAACTTATTATGCCCTTTGTCTTTACTATTTATCATAGCTTAAAAGAAAGTTTTTTCTTCTCTTCCCCCCCCCCCCAAAAAAAAAAAAAGGGGCATGGATATCGAATTGGCCTGATATGAACATGTTAAATATGAAATTTTAAGTTGACTAAGATCCTGGCCTTTTTTTCATGCTCAGGCGGCATATCTCAGCCTAAATATTTCAGGAATGGTAGTTCTGGATTCCCCAGAGTTTGAAAGTGATTGTAAATTATTTGTGTTAATTGTTTTTCTTTTGGTTTGGATTTGCATACTGGGGCAAGAATGTTTCTTCTTTTACGAGCAGCCTAAATATTTCAGGAATGGTAGTTATGGATTCCCCAGAGTTTGAAAGTGATTGTAAATTATTTGTGTTAAATGTTTCTCTTTTGGTTTGGGTTTGCATACTGGGGCAAGAGTGTCTCTTCTTTTATGAGCACATTGTGCATTTGCAAAATTTGTCTCACAAATGTTTCTGGTCGATAGAATCTGTATTAAGGAAAAGAAGAAGTCGAAGAAGTGGCACTTCTGACCAACCCATTGTCTTTCTATCTGCCTCAAAGGGTATCAAGGATTATAGAGTATTAGGATTACATTATATGTTCTGTTTGGAGTAATGTTTGTGTTAAGGTTTCTGTAATGCTTTATAAATCTCTAATGAGCTTTTGCTTTATGGGTATGTATCCAGGATTCACAGGATCCAAATCCTCTAATTCGTGCTTTGGCTGTTCGGACTATGGGATGCATCCGTGTTGATAAGATCACAGAATATCTTTGTGATCCTCTTCAGAGGTGCCTAAAGGTTGATTCCTGTTATATAGCATATAGTATAAACTTTTAGCAATGCTTTTGGTTTCCTTTTTCCAATATCATAGACTTGCTTTATGCAAGTCACTCAAGTTATTATGATTCTCTTACTGTATATTAACAGGATGATGATCCATATGTTCGCAAGACAGCTGCCATATGTGTTGCTAAACTTTATGATATAAATGCTGAGTTGGTTGAGGATAGGGGTTTTCTGGACTCTCTCAAGGATTTGATATCTGACAATAACCCAATGGTTGTGGCTAATGCTGTGGCAGCTCTTGCTGAGATACAAGAGAATAGTAGTGGACCAATATTTGAAATCACTACTCCCACACTTACAAAGCTTCTTACTGCTCTTAATGAATGCACAGAGTAAGTTCAGAGGTTTGAAACCTACAAATACAGTCAGGGTACTGCCATGTGGTTGAGCTCTCTTCCTAATTGCTATAAAAAGCTGATCGATAAGATTTTGATATTTTGTATTTTCCATTTTGGGACATCATGATTTATTTTTCTAAAGTGAGTAATAGTATGTTGGTATAATAGCATGGTTTTTGAGATGAATATGATGCTTTATTAATCTTCAGGCATTATAACTTGAACAAAGTCACTAACCTAGCATCTGTTCATTTTTGTTGAATTCTCCCTGGGAACCTTGTTCTCTACCCATCTCATTTTGAAAATGTTCCATGTCAGGTGGGGTCAAGTTTTTATACTTGACGCTCTCTCCAGATACAAGGCATCTGATGCACGTGAAGCAGAAAATATTGTGGAAAGAGTTACGCCACGGCTTCAACATGCTAATTGCGCTGTTGTACTTTCAGCTGTTAAGGTGACTTTTCATTTCCATTCATAATTTTGCATCATTATTGTCTTCTATCAGTGACTTATCAGCACTCCATAATTTTGTGCTTTCCAGATGATTCTTCAACAAATGGAACTTATCACTAGCACTGATGTTGTTAGAAATCTTTGCAAAAAGATGGCTCCTCCTCTTGTGACCTTACTCTCTGCTGAACCCGAGATACAATATGTTGCATTGCGGAATATCAACCTCATAGTACAAAGACGGCCTACGATTCTTGCCCATGAAATCAAGGTGGACTTATATGAATAGAACATGTGCATGCTTGCCCACACTCATTATTCACACTTTTGCATGACAGCTTGATTTGTATGCTTCTGTATCAATGTAGTTGCCTTGAATGTATGCTTATCAAATGCTTATTCTTTCTAGGTATTCTTCTGCAAGTACAATGATCCAATTTATGTAAAGATGGAGAAGTTAGAAATCATGATAAAGCTTGCTTCCGACCGAAATATAGACCAGGTATCCAGATTTTGGTCTGTAGAGAATTAGTTATGGACTTATTTAGGTTGATAGTTTATTTTCTCCTGCATTTAAAACCATATTGTTAGTATACCATCATATTGAGATGGTCCCTTTGGATGATGTCTATGTAGGTTTTATTGGAGTTCAAAGAATATGCAACAGAAGTAGATGTAGATTTTGTCAGAAAGGCTGTTCGTGCCATCGGTCGTTGTGCTATCAAGTTAGAGAGAGCAGCTGAACGGTGCATCAGTGTTCTGCTTGAGTTGATCAAGATTAAAGTGAACTATGTTGTTCAAGAGGCTATTATAGTTATCAAAGATATCTTCAGAAGATATCCTAACACGTAAGTATCATTTATTTACTCCTTTGCGTTGCAATATTATCCAAAATATAAAAAGCCCCATCATTATATTTCTTTACAGTAGCTGAATGCTTGTATGTGCAACTTGAATCCCAGCTGATGATTTCCTAATAACTTTCACAGATATGAATCTATTATTGCAACCCTCTGTGAGAGCTTGGACACTTTGGATGAGCCAGAAGCTAAGGTACATTTGTCTTAGAAATTGCAAAATGAATCAGAGCACCGTTTTCTGTTATTACCCTTAATTGTTTTTTCTAAGCGCATTTTTTCCCCTCTTCTTGTGCCCTCTCTTATAAGGCTTCAATGATATGGATAATTGGAGAATATGCTGAAAGAATTGACAATGCTGACGAGCTCCTTGAAAGCTTCTTGGAGAGTTTCCCTGAAGAACCTCCCCAAGTTCAACTGCAGCTGCTAACTGCAACAGTCAAACTTTTTCTGAAGAAGCCAACAGAAGGCCCACAGCAGATGATTCAGGTCTTATATATGCATTCTTCATGCATATTTTCTGTTATTTGTTTTGGGCTTTATCACATTTGTATGTGCAAGGATTTTACTAATAGTTTTATCATCTATTATTACACATTACACTTTTCCAAAACCATTGTCTGATTTCTCTATATTTTGAATTACCCAATAAGAAAACAGGTCTAGAGCAATGCAAACTGTATCATTTCATGGGGGAATCGGGCATAGTATTAGTATCTTACTTTTCCCACCAAGAACCACTGAACATATGACTTTGATTTGCTTTTATTATCCGGTTATACAAGTTACATTAACTGCTGATTGTTAATTATTCAAGGAATTTTTTTTCAATTTTTATTTGGAAAATAACATCACATCCCATCTAACTTCTAATATTTTGGTCATTCCGTAGGTTGTATTGAATAATGCTACTGTGGAAACTGACAATCCTGATTTACGGGACCGTGCCTACATTTATTGGCGCCTTCTATCAACTGATCCTGAGGTATGGTTTTATTTGACCAATTGCAGAGCACCACTCAATGAATTCAGTTTCAAAAGTCTGAGGAATCATTTTTCACTTCAGAGACATTTTTTATTTTCATGTCCTTTCTTACCTTGGAGGGGAACGGCTATCTAAGTATTTTGCTTGAATCACCTTCATCTCCATTTTGATGACCACTCTTAAAATGGGCATGTACTATATGATTAAGCTGAGGCTTAGAATGCCTTTCACCATGTTGGTATGATTAGCATGAGTCCTTTTATTTGTGTGTTTTTCCTGTCCCAATGTGATTTGTCTTCTATCACAATCTAGCTAGTCCCAGTATCATAGGTCGCAATAGATGTAGCATTGTTTGAATGCAGGTGTCATTGCTGACATGAATGTGTATTTATTTAAAGGTGAATCTAGACCACATGCAGGATGTTTTATATAGTTGACTTCCTATTTCTGCTCTCAGGCAGCTAAGGATGTTGTGTTAGCTGAGAAACCTGTGATCAGTGATGATTCAAACCAACTGGATTCGACCCTTCTTGATGAGCTTCTTGCCAATATCGCTACACTTTCTTCTGTCTATCACAAACCACCTGATGCTTTTGTAACTCGTGCAAAGACTGCAACACAGAAAACTGAAGACGATGACTACCCTGATGGAAATGAAACTAGGTATTCTGAAACACTTTCCAATGCTGCTAATGGTGGTGCATCACCACCCAGTTCTAGTAGTGTCCCACATGCTGCAGCTAGGCAGCCAGCTCCTGCCCCAGCTGCTCCTGCACCTGCTGCAGTGCCTGACCTCTTAAGTGATCTGATTGGCCTTGATAACAATCAAATTGTCCCCGCTGATCAGCCTGCCACATCTTCTGGGTAAGTATGCTCGAATGCATTAGTTTTGCAGATAGAAGTCTCATTATAGTTATCAGGATATTTTGCTGCAAATGTTATAAATGTTTTAAATAATAATTAAGTTGCTTAACACTAAAAGAACTTTGTAAATATTTTACAGTTTTTTATGTAATTGGAGTCTTGCATGAGGCTTGTACTTAAGTACATGCACGCTGATATGTTGCCCTTACTGTATTTTTTTACCTGGATGATTTGCAGCCCCCCTTTGCCTATTTTATTACCAGCAGGAAGTGGACAGGGTTTGCAAATCAGTGCACAATTAGTTCGACAGGATGGTCAAATATTTTACAGTTTACAGTTTGAGAATAACACACAGATCACACTCGATGGATTTATGATTCAGTTTAACAAGAATTCATTCGGTCTGGCCGCTGCTGGACCTCTTCAGGTAATCACAACTTGTGTAGTATTGATGCTTTATTTAGCTTCTTGTTGCGTTTCTAGGATTTAATGGGTACTGTCTATTAGGTTCCCCCATTGGCACCGGGAGCATCAGCAAGAACATTGCTGCCCATGGTATTGTTCCAGAATATGTCTACTGGTCCTCCAAACACTCTTCTGCAGGTTGCTGTTAAAAATAGTCAGCAACCAGTCTGGTACTTCAATGACAAAATCTTGTTGCATGTGTTCTTTACCGAGGATGGGAGAATGGAGCGAACTAATTTTCTCGAGGTAAGAAGTTTGTTCTGTATTACTTTGGTTTTTTAATGGTACAAAAGGATGATCCTAGCAATGGAAATGGAATGATTTCTTCCCATTATACAGACATGGAGGTCACTACCCGATTCAAATGAGGTCTTGAAAGAATTCCCAGGCATCGTGGTGACTAGTGCTGAAGCGACCCTTGATCAACTAGCTGCATCAAACATGTTCTTTATAGCGAAGCGCAAACATGCCAATCAAGATGTATTCTACTTCTCAGCCAAGATCCCTCAAGGTATACCTTTCTTGATTGAACTTACAACAATAATTGGAAACCCGGGTGTGAAGTGTGCGATCAAGACCCCAAATCCAGAGATGGCGCCACTGTTTTTCGAAGCCATTGAAACACTCCTGAAGGCATGATGATTCTTTTCCTCTTTGTTATTTTTGTACTTGGTTATAAAAATGTTAAAATGCATGTAAAATTCATCTTCGAGCAACCCAGTTTTTGGATTCACATTCTTGCTCATCTCCCCATCTCCCCCCTTTTAAATAATCCCTGCATGTTTGCTTTCTGTATTACTTTTAACTTTCAGTTTTCTTTTTTCTTCTATTGTTGCAAGTATTTTCCATTTTTGTGTTGAATACTATTTGTACAATTAACTTTTCCATCTTTTCCAGAGACAAAAAAAAAAAAAAAAAAAAAACTGAACATATGTATTTTTACGCTGTTAATGGCTGCTTGTTATTATCAAAAGCAAGAAGCAATGTGGACCGGTTATTAAGATGATGACTAAATTAATGGAATATGGAGTACTAATGGGATTAAAAAGTTTGAACCCTCTTTTGCGGGGTAAAAGTAAAAGTATTAGAGTTGATTTTAATAAGAGTTAGATTATATTTTGTTTTTTTTATTTAAAAAATAGATAAATTAAATTAGTTTTTGTATGTTAAATTAGAGAGTAAAATTATTATTTTTTTAAATTTATTGATTTTTACTGTTAAAAATAAGTTTTTTTTTTTATGTTAGTATGATGTATATATGACACGTTACATGTTATTATTTGATAATTTTGTTAGACAAGTTAATTTTTAGCAGTACAAATAGAATTTTTTAGTTAATTTTTTGTTTTAACAAATTTATTTATTTATTTTTAATAAATAAAGTAAAATATAATTTATTTTTTATTATAAAGGCTTTTATGGTACTTTTATGCAGACATTAAAACGTGAAGTGGTTGTTAAATGTTATAAAACTGCTCTGTAAAAACCATCACTGGGGTTCTTCTGGGATTTCTTGTCCTATCCATGGCTGCTGAAATCACAAAGCAGTGACAGTTAGTGGTCCCCCACTCCCAACCACAATGAAATATTATAAACAAAAAAAAAAAAAAAAAAAACAGCTGAAAGAATTTTAGAATTGCCCCAAAGGAAAATTGAAGTGCAAAAAGTATGCAAAGATGAGAGAGAAAGTAGAAGTTCAACATTTACCCAATCTCTTTCCTCAAAGTAAATTTCACGTTGCTGTTGATCAACCTTCATCCGAGCTTGAGAATTTCGCAAATTATGCTTCCGTGAAGACAACACTTCATCACCATTAAGCATACAATCTCAACTGAGGAGTTCCCAGTAGAGTCGTGGGCGATTGTTGGTGGTGGACGACCATACAAAACCTCAAAAAGGGGTCATTTGATCAGAAGTAAGATGTATTATACAAATATTCTGCTTATGGTAAGCATCTGCATCCAAGATTCGGGATAATCCGCCACATAGCACCCTATATACATTTGTCACAATCTCATTCGGGGCCCCATGAAAATGAATGGTTTCTGTCAAAAGCTGCAGCTACAGATTCGTTGGTGAAATTGGATGCTAAATTGATGAAGTGCCCACATTTAGATGAACAGTCGACGACTACCATGATGACAATTTTCCCTTTGGTTGCTGGTAAATCAACAATAAAACCCATGGATATGCCTTCAAACAAGAAGTTGGGAATGAGCAATGGATGTAGCAAACCATTCGGAAGCAAAAATGAAGCTTTTATTTGCTGACATAATTGGCATTTGATGACGAATTGTTTCACATCTTTGCACATGTTCTTCCACAAAAAAGAATAGAAGAATGGCGATGAAAAGTTCATTGCATGTCTGTCCATAATTGTTTTTCTGATTATGTTCGGGATTCATAGTTGTCCTTTTTAATAATGTTGTTTCCACAAACATGTATTCTTTTTTAAGAATACAATCAAATTCCCTTATAAAATTGCATCCACAATATTCTAGTGAAGTCCAAAATAAAATAGAATTGTTTGAAGGTAAGACTTCAACGCAATCTTGATCTAATCTTCTTACTTCAAAGGATCTAATTGCTTGCTCCGATTCAAATTAATCTTCAAGATATGTTGCTTCAAATAGAGCGTTATTCATAAATGGAATATCATACTACCACAATAAGCAAGATTCTCAATCTAAAGATTTTGTTTCAAAAGATTGCCGACTTTAAATATGACAAGTTATGTTGTCTAAAGCTGTGTTAACTGCGCTAGCACCGTGTAAGTCACTAAGTAAACAAGCCTTCTATATTTAGAGTATAAATTTGGCTTCACTAAGTAAACTTCAATCCATCGTATGATTTACCCAAACCTCATCAATTACCTTTTATATCGTGATCTTCATGAAGTCAACTCATATAATATTAAATTGCATATATTAGAATATAAAATAAATAGATCACATAAGAATCCTTAAAAAATAACATTGTTTGATTCAATCTCTTCTCCAATTATAAACGTAAGATTCTCTGTTACAGAATTCTGAAAAAATACAAATAAATAATTAATATATTTTGGTAACATACCAACAAATAAGACAAGTTACAAATTTCTCCAAATGAAATGAGTGGCCTAGTTAGAGACTGGTAGGGGCTTCGACCTCTCCTAAAATAGAAAATTTTCTATTTAATTTTTAAAATTTTAAATTAGTAAAGGTAATATTGCATTTTGACCTTCTAAAAATGATAAAATTTTTGATTTAATCCTTTATAAACTATTAAAATGATAAAATTATATTTTTACCATCGTAAAAATTATAATTTAATTCTAATCCCAAATAAATTTTCTAACTTCTTCCATGAATGAAATCAAAATAAATAAAAGAATGTCTATAAAATTTCAAGGAAGAAAAGGCATTGGGATTTTGAGGGACAAGACAAAAATTGTTCACGTTTTTAATAGCTGCGCTTGCCTTTGTCTTCAATTTTTGTCATACATGATACATAATATATATATATATAAAGTTTACAAATTTTAATAAAAAAATGTTAACAACAAGTAGATTAAAATTTTTAAATTTAAAAAGTAAATTAATCTTTTAAATTAAATTTTATTATATATATAAAAAAATCATTGTAACCACTTTACTATTAAAAACAATATTTTAGTCCCAGACGTTCAAAAAATTGACATTTTAGTACTTACACGTTAGCTTTCCTGTTAGAAGAATGATGCTATTTAACAACGGCTGACGTTGCATTAAATCAAACTAAAAAGCTTATTGAACTTGTAATCAAATGGAATGGCTAAAAGTATCATGAAGGCCCCTGTATTAGGAGTTAAATTGCATTTTACTTCTTTTACTAAAAAAATAAGCAAATTAGTCCCCATACGTTAGAACAAAGAGTGAACTGACCCTTTTTTGTTAAAAATTTTATCCACTTTTACAATTAAAAACTGACGTGATAGGGTTGATAGAATAATGAAAAAGTAGCACGTTGTGTGCTACGTGTACCTTATTTAATGTATAGGGATCAATTTACTCTTTGATTTAATGTTTAGAGACTGATTTATCCATGTTTTTTAGTTGAGAGGCAAAATACAATTCGACACTTAGTACAAGGGTTTCCATGATACTTTTATCAATGGAATGACGTGGTTTAATGGTGATTAACGTGTACCAAACTACAAATAATTTAAACACAATAATTATGTAAAAAAAAAAAAACCGAAAACAATTGGGGGTAAATGCAAAATCAAGTTCTCACCTCTAATTATTTTCAAAATTATTATCTATTTTTTAAATTTGATTTAATATCACTTAAAAGTAAAGTTAATTAGCAGGGACTAAAATGTTAACTTTTCAAACCTACAGAACTAAAATATTCTTTTTAATAATAAAAAATTAAAATGAACTCTAGTGCAGATTTTTAACCCACACATTAGAATCAATTTTGGCGGGAAAAAAACATTTTACACATAGAGACAAATTATCCATTGTTCTTTTTCTTACTCAACTTCAAGGAAACCTCCATACTTGCCCTTATTCAATTTTTAGGAAAAAACATCCAAAATAAATTAATTATTAATATCAGAATCAGACCAAAAAGATTGCTAAATTAGTTAAATATGTTGGAAAAAAAAAAGTTAATTGGTCAAATAGGTTTTTTTTATTTAATTTAGAAAAATAAATCGTTTTTTGAGAGAGTACGTGAAAACGCGTCTAATTAGGCGCGCTTTTTGTATAGTTGACAGGAAAACGCGTTCAGTTAGACGAGTTTTCCTACTGACATATCAGGAAAAGTGCAACTAACTGGACGTAATTATCAGAAAACGCATCCAGTTGGGAGTGTTTTCCTTGACATGTCAATAGAAAAGTTCAATCAGTTGAACACGCTTTCACTAAAAGACCTATTTGACTAATTAACTTTTATTTTCGATATATTTTGCTAATTTTGCCAAAAATATATATTATTTTTCACTAAAAATTATTTATATTAAATTTCACTTAAATTAAAAAGTTAACTTTAGAAAGAAAAAAAAATTGTTTGAATATGTAAAATGAAATAAATTTTTATATAAATATAAATAAATTGTTTTATTGAGCTTTGATTGATGTAGTTGGGTGGGTAAGTTTGAAATTTTGAAATGCTACAAAGTTTGTTTTTAAAGCAATGCCTCTTTAAAAAAGGGGAAAAATTATTAAAACTTCAATTTTATAAAATAAAAATAAATAAATAAATAAAAAATGAGTGCCAAAAAAAAACAAGAAAGGGAACATGTGGGGTCAGGAAAGGGCCCACACTTTGAATCCTAAAATCTAGAAGCGGGCTTTTAGATTAGATTAGCAATGCGCTCCAGCTGCATAACCGAACTTCAAATCATATTTCAAATTTATTTATTTTTTTTCACATAATTATAATTTTTTTAAGGTATAATATCAAATTTAATCCTAAATGTTTATATATTTTATCAGATTGTCTTTATTTTTTTAATTAAATTCGTTTATTAATTTTTCAAAATAATCAAATAGTATCTTTTAATGAAAATGTTAGCTAAAAGATTATTTTTTTAACAGTGTTGGCCTGTAACTCGAACGGTCAAGTGGATACAAAGGGCAGGTAGTGGAGAAAAATATAATTTAATATAAGAGAAAAATATGATTTGGCTCCCAAAAATGAGAAATACTCTATTTAGTCTTTCAAAAATGATAAATTAATACATGAAAAAAATCTGTATTTGACATCTCAAAAAATTATAATTCCATTTTGGCCCCTGCTTAAAAAAAAATTCTAGATTCACCTAATGCAGCCTGTGTATTTTTTGTTGACATGATATTATATGTTTTATATGTCATGTCAATAATTAATTTAAAATTATAAAATTCAAAAAAAATATTAGAATGAATTGAACATGAATTGTCGTCCGAGTTGTCATGTTTAAAAATTTAACATTTTAGTCAATATATCCGTTTAAAACTTAATTTTAGTTAAAAAATAAGAATCAAATTAATAAAAGAACATAAATATTAAGAGCTAAATTGTTACTATACCAAAAGAAATTAACACTTTATTCTTTTATTATCTATTTATATATAAATTGTATGTAAATGGTAATCTAATACTTTTTAAAGGCTAAATAGGTTAAATATGTCTCTTTTTTTAATCGGTTAAATAAGTTTTTTTTTTCAAGATTTAAGAAAATATATCGATTTTGAAAAGAGTGTGAAAACCCGTTCAGCTAAACGAGCTTTCTTGTCAATTATGTGGAAAATTCGCTCAGTTGGATGAGCTTTTCTGCTAATTGTGCAGAATGTACTTTCATACTCTTTTCAAAATCGACTTATTTCCCTAAATTTTGAAAAACGATAAATTTAGCTAATTAAAAATTAAATGATGAAATTAATTATATATTTGGATATGTAATGAAAATTAATTTCTTTTGAAAAATTACGTCATCTTTTTACTAACCGAATTTAAAAAATTGGAAGTGTATGAGATAAATAATAATAATAATTTTGATAGGTGTAGTGAAATAGTACGAGTTTTGGTTGCTAGGATAAGATCCGACAGCTGTGTCTCTAACACGTGTACGTTGTAGGCTTCTCTTTCTTGGAACAACCGGTCATCTGCTTGGCTTTGGTTTTTGGACTAAATCAGCTCGGCTTGGCTATTTGTTAATGCTAAAATATAAAATATCCGGTCGAAACGACAGCGTCGTGGGCAATCGGGTGAATCCTAGCCGCTGAAAATCACTGTCGGATATCTTCTAAACGAGTCCTGAAAATAGAACGTTTTGGAAGGACATTTGGAAAAGAAGAAAAAAAAAACAAACAAACAGTACTTACTCTCATGAATCGGGATTGAAATTCGATTTTAAAAAAACTTAATTCGAACTGGTCTGCTCAAGTCTGTCAAAATGACTATTTTGTTGTTCAAAAATAAAAATAATAATTTTATTTAAATTTAATTAAAATATAAAAATATTTTTATATTATTATTTTAAAGCAATAAAACGAATCAAATCTGGTCAGTTCAGAATTGAAAAATATAAATTATGCCTAATATTTATAGAATCAGGTCAGATCAGTTGAATCAGGAATCGATCAGTACATCAGACAGGTTGAACAAGGCTAAAAATATTTTTTGGATTTATAGTTTATAACAAAGTTGAAAATTTCACAATAAAATTAAAACCCTTTTAGTATGATTTAATATTATTTATTTATCATTTTGGGGAAATTTTTGTATTGTACACATCACGTTTAAGAAAAGATATAGAAAAACTAATAATATTTTCGTCCATATATATCACCTTCTTAATTATTAAATTAAGAGATTATTTTTTTACCCTTTCCATCGTATTATTCATGGTCTCTTTTTAATTTTTAATCATATTTCAATAATTTTGTTTATGTCATTGGTACGTAACTTTTTTACTCAAACCCCAAATCTCGAATCTTAAATCCTAAACCTCGAACCCAAACTTGAATTCAAACCATGAATCTCAAACTCTAAACCTTAAACTTAAACCATAAACCCAAAAAGTTTGGGTTTGGGATTTAAGTTTTAGGGTGAAAAAAATTATTAAAATTATATGTCAATTACATGAAAACAACTATTGATTTGTCATTAAATAATTGGAAAGATACAACGAATAATGGGGTGAGAAGGGTATATCACCTTCTTAATTACTAAATTAAGAGAAATTATTATTTTTTACCCTTTCCATCATATCATTCATAGTCCGTTTTTTATTATTTAATGATATTTCAGTATTTTTTTTCTATGTCATTGGCATAGGTAATTTTTTTACCCAAATCCCAAATCTTGAATCCTAAATCCCGAACTCGAACTCGTACCTTGAATCTTAGACCCCGAACTTAAACTCAAACTCGAACCCTAAATTCTAAACCTCAAACTTCAAATCTTAAACTTGAATCCTAAACTCAAAGAGTTTAGGTTCGAGGTTTAAAATTTAAGGTAAAAAAATACCAAAATTATATGTCGATTATATGAAAAAAATAATGATTTGTCACTAAATAATTGGAAAGTGACTGTAAATAATATGGTGCAAATGATCTATAAAATAAATTTTTCTGAATTTAAAGGTTTAAGTCCCAAAAAATTTCAATATTGAAAATAATGTTTTGTATAATATTTATAGACAAAGAATTCAATTATTAGAGGGTTGGATATTATTGTATAATAAGTTTCGACTTTGGATAGAAAAATAAAAATAAAAAATAAAAAGAGCTTGGATTACTTAATAAACAATTTAATCTTTTTAATAAAAAAAATAAAAAGCTTTTTTAAGTAATTGTATATTTGTATTCTTTTATTTATTATTTTTAACGAAATTTACCCTTTTTCCATACTAATTGACATTCATTCAAGATATTGTTCATGACATGTATATTACCTTTTGCAAGGTTGAAGTTGTATGAAATTTGAACTTTTATAATAAAAATGGAACTGAATGTTGTTAAATTCATCATCATCTGTTTTGATCCGTTATGGATATATAATAATAAAATTATTATCACTTTCATGAATATTGGATACAATGATTAGAACTATTTATAACATTCTTTCCAACTCTTAAATAAGAGGATAAATACGCTTCAGTGTGCTCGAACCCACGTTCTCTTGCACTGACAATAATGTCAATGTCAACCGAGCTAAAACTAAGCTGTCAAAGGTAAGCAAATATTTAAATATAATTCTTCAAAGCAACTTAAAACATAAAAATATATGAAATTTGTTCTGTAACTCGTTATTACATTTTTACCCTTTTTAATAGTTATATATATATATATATATATATATATAGAGAGAGAGAGAGAGAGAGAGAAATGTTATATTTGTATAGTGGAACGAGGTACGACAATCAATCACCATAATTACTTCATACTCATAGTTCATAAAAAAAAAAAAGAGTACACTCCACTCTACCTTGCATTCATTTTTTTTAAAAGAATCTTTTAGAATTTATCGGACAGTTTGAATCTTGTCATCCTTACAGACAATACATTTGACTATCCTCTGACGTAGGCCCTAAATTAAAAAATATCTTTTCAAAGCTTTTATCTGTGACACGTTGCATGTCATAAAACTTTATAAATGATTTTACATTTGAGAGCATTAAAACTTTTACCAAAGTATTTAGTACATGCCAAAAGGATATCCTATTATATAAAGTAGTAGTGAAAACTTACACAACAAGGATAAATGATTGATGGGAAGGAGGGACCAAATTGAAGAAATAATGAAAAACAGAAACATAAGGCATAAATAAGCATTTAATGGAGTCACGAAGGATTCGTGTGTGGCCGTATAAGCCATGCAGTACAATGTTTTTCACAACAAACAAAGAAATCCAGGGGCCCCACAAGATCACTATCAACCCAGCCCCGATAACACTGGGTCCCATCCCAATAATACCACCGAAATAACACAACTATTACAATTTACTCTAATAATTGAAAAAACAAAATAGTTTTGGCGGTAATGGTTAAAAGTTACGATATATTATCAAAATAGTTATTTTTGTTTATCAAATTATATTTTAGTCATTTATATTTAAAATGTTACATTATAGTCACTTACGTTAACATGTTATAATATTTTAGTCACTGAGCCATTAATTTCTATTAACGGTAAGCTGACATAGCACGTTAAATAATCATTTCAGATAAAAATTTTAGGTTAAATTATACATTTGGTCATCATATTTTTTCTTTTATGTTATTTTAACTTCTTTTTTTCTTTTTCATCCTCTTTTGATTCTCCTTTTTGTTTTTCCCCCTTCTCCATCTCTTTTAACGTAGTTTTTTTATATTTTCTATTTGTTAAAACTAGTCCGTATACTTTTATTTTTTGAACAGTTTGATTTTTTCTTTTTATTTATTTGTTTTTATTTTCTTCTTCCCTTTAGTTTTAACAAATGGAAAACATAAAAAAGCTACATTAAAAGAGATGGAGAAGGGAGGAAAACAGAAGAAGAAGCAGAAGAGATGAAAAATAAAGGAAAAAAATGAAAGTTAAAAGAACATAAAAGAAAAAAAAATTAAATTGCTCAAAACGAAAAAATATGGGGACCAATTGTATTTTTAACCTAAATTTTTTTGTTTGAAATGATGATTTAACGTGTCACGTCAGCTTACCATTACACCATTAACGATAATTAACGGCTCAGTGACTAAAATGTTACAACACGTTAATGTAAGTGACTAAAACGTAAAATTTCAAACATAAGTTACTAAAATATAACCTAAATTAAACAAAAGTGATTATTTTAATAGTTTACCCATTTGTTTAATAATCAAGTTATTCGCCTAGAATTGAAGGTTTGTTTAAAAATTTGAAAGGTTTAATTAAAAATATTAGGTTTGGAAGTGAGTTTGGATAAATAGAAAGTTTACTTGAAATTTAGAATGGTTTAAACAAGAGTGTTTTTCTATCCAAACGCACAAAATATGATCTAGGTGTTTTTAGTGTTTGTGTTTTAAAGTGAAATTATTAAAATATCCTTATTTATATCAACTATTTCAAAAATATTTAAAATTTTAAATTAATTAATATTTTATATATCATTATATTAAATTATCTAAATATCATTTACAAATATCTTTGTATTAAATTATTCAAATATCTCATGTATAATTAATTTTAAAAAATAATTCATATTAATTAATTAAAAATATTTAATTTCCAGTATGTTATCAAGTCTCTTAAAACTCTTGCATATTGAGAGCCTTATATAAGTTTATGTATTGAGTATTTGAGAACACTTTATTGTTCATTGAGGAATGTATTTGTGAGTGCATTTGAGAATAAACAACGTATGTTTATAACCTAAGTTCTCAGGGGTAGAATTTAGAGGTGAGTGTTCTAGGTCTTTAAGATACATAAGTGGGGTTACTATACTTCGTGAGTGATAGAACTTTCACTAGTTTTATCGAGGATTAAAGATAGTGGAATTACTTACTGGTTTAGGCTTTGCAGACATAGGGGAATCGAATTGCATATACAATCTTTGGTAGCACTTGTTTACTTTGTTTTATTAGTTCATCGCAGTGGTAGCGAAGTGACCACTGTAGCCAAGTACTTCCAGTCAAGCATTTAGTTTCTGTGCAATTAGCAACTGTGTGATTCAACAATGTCTAAAATGGACATTTTGACTTTCCACCGTAATTTTTAACAACAATGTCAAACACTCGTAACTACAAAACTGCACATTTCAAAAGCATTTTTTTTTTTAAATTAAGCTTTTCAAAAACACTTCTCAATCGTAATAACAATGCCAAACTAGCCTTAATTAGATTTCAATTAAGATTATATAAAATTGACACTAGCATTTAAGGATATCATATACAATATAGCAAGTTGAGTTATTTTTAGGTCCAATTAATATAATTCATGCCTATTCAAAATTTAAAACTTGTAGGTTAGTTCTGTTTGGGTCAATTTCAAGTTAAGTTATTTCAAGTTTGGATCATTTCATTTTAAGTTCGGTTCTTTTTAGGATTTCCTCATTTTACATTTTGGTCACTTTTTGTTCAGGCCATTACAGGTTGTTTGGGTAATTTCGAGTTAAATTTTAGTTCAAGTGAATTCAAAATGTTAAAATTCAGAAGAAAGCTAGAGATACATTAAATTGATCAAATCGTTAAAATTTACATTTTATCCTCGCCATCATCAAGTCAACTTGATAATGAACACCAATCAATCAAGAAAAAACTGCTAAAAGCCCTAAGAGACCAACCGTATCAGTGATGCAGAAAAGGTTAAGTCTCATATGACTTATCTTTCTCATCATTATCTTGAATCTATTGCTATCACTATGATTTATCATGATAAAACCCTTCGAGAATGGTACTTAATAGATCTAGCGGCACTCTTATATTGGCAAATTTCATACATGCACTAGAACATGACTAGAAATTAAAAATTGGAAATAAAACCACATATGCTTCCAAAGAAAGCAAAGTTGACAAAACAAAAACTACGAAAAATGTGGAAAAAAATAAAACCATAAAGCTGTGGACAAAACCACTATAATATGGACTAAAATTTAAAACAAAATAAAATCATGAAAATAATGTTGTAAAAGTTGCGACCAACAACTAGTCCGAATGTCACTACCACTTCCAATTAGTTTGAAAAAATTAAAGCTACTAATATGTTTGACACATGCAATAATATATTTGATGTATCAAATTTTGAAAATAATCGAACTTAATAAATAATAGTTACCATTTGGTAATGACTAAATTTTTTCAAGTTTCTAAAAATAAAGGAACTGAAATTACCAAATTAAAGTACATGGGCTAAATCCACAACTTATGCAAAGTACAAAATCTAATAGTAGAATTTGATCCAAATCAAAGCATAAGTTAAAATGTGAAAAAAAGGCTTATATATCAAGAAAGCCCTTAAGAAAATGTGAAAAAAATCAATTAAACCCATGTATTATTTTTCACCAAATCAAGCTCAAGTCGTTAACTAAAATAATTAATTGAGCCCCTCCATTAATGATTTTTGTCATTGACCATGTTGACCATTAAAATAAATTGACGAACCAATCAGACGGTGACGTGTGGTAATTTTAGGTTTAATCTAATAGTTTATCATAAAAATGATTTCAAAAACAGAAAAAATTTAAAAAGTAGAAAAATAAAAAAAATTTATTAAAAATTATAAATTTTATTAAAAATAAAATATTTGAAAAATATTAAATTTATATAAACTTATAAAAATTATAATAAAATATAATAATATAATAATATTATAAAAATTAAAATATAATTCTAATAAAATATAAAAGTAATAAAATATAAAAAAAATATTTAAAATTTTATAAAATGTATTAAAATTCTAAATAATTATTAAAAAATCATAGAAAAATAAAAAATTATTACAAATATTAAAATTGATAAAAACCTATAATAAAATCACAAAAACTTGAATTGGACTAGATTAGTCGATTGAATCGATTAGACCGAAATCGATAAAGGTATCGGTCTAGAGAAAGCCATTAGGTCGTTTGACCTAGGAACCAGGTGGTGGAGCCAGTTTTTTTAAAAATATTTTTAATGTTTTATTTAATTGAATTGAATGGACTAGTCGAATTGGCTAAGTGGTGGCCAGACTGTTTTGACTATTGAATCGGTTCTAAGAATCTCGGTCAAAATATTTCATTCTAACATATGTTAAAAGTTGGATAATAAAATTTTAGTTATATAAAATTATTAAAATAAAAATAAAAAAGTCGATTCAATTGTTCGGTTCCCAGGTCAACTAATTTAATGACTTTCTCCGAATCGATACCTTTATCAATTTCAATCTAACTGGTCTGATTGACTGATATGATCCAGTTCAAGTTTTTATGATTTTTTTAATAATTTTCATAACTTTATATCAATTTAAATATTTTAAATAATTTTCTATAAGTTTTTAAGAATTTTAAATAATTTATTAGAATTTTTAAATATTTTTTTGTAATATTTATAAGTTTTAGTCTTTTCTATAATTTTTATAAATTTATATTAATTTTAATATTTTTTATCTTTTAAACGATAATATTTAATTTGATGCGAATTTAATACAGATTGTTTAAAGATTTTCTTGAGGGCTTGTTTAAGGTTTAAGGCAAAAACACACACGATAGCTCGGCTCAAATAACAGTTTAGCCGAGTCATCCCCAAACACAAAATAAAAAATATATACAAAACCGGGTATAGCCGGTAAAAAAAAGAAAAAGAAAGGAGTGACCGTACGGCACATGGCAGGTCGTTTCCATGGCAGTTGGTAAGCATTTAGTGTGCTTTTCCCACCATCCCCCCTCCCCTTTCTCTCTCTCATCAATTCTTTTCTATACTTTTCTTTTTCTCTCTCTCCCTTTTTTTCTTCTATTTTCTCACTTAATTTTCCCTTTTTCTTTTTTCTTTCTTTTCATGGATTTCTTCTATTAAAATTTTCTCTTAAAAGCTGTGCATTTCCCAGTTTTTTTTTCTCTGCCAGTTCATAGCCGTTTTTCTTTTCTATCTCTTCTTATCCATTTGTTTTAATTCACCATTCAGAATTCACTACAGATCCGTTACGAACCCAAAATCCATCCTCGTACTCTGTTTTTTTCTTTCTTCTTTGAATCGTTTCGCATTTTTCTCGTGCTCTTGCAGGTACATCAGATTTTTTGGGTTTAACTTTTGTTCTCTTTTATTCAATGCAAGATTCTCTTATAATACCCAAAAAAAGAACTTGTTAATTCCCACTTGGGTTTTTGATTTTTTATATATATATATTGAATTTAAGCAGAATTTGAAAGTGAGAAACATTGCTCTGTTTTAATACAGTTTCCTGGAAAAAAAACTGCAGCAAATGGAATTTTACCTCTACTTTTAGCTCTTTTTCTCTCTCTGTTTTTAGATTTAATGGGTTTTTGAAGTGTATACCCAAGTTTAATTTCTTGTTTCTAAATGCTTACCTCATAAGGTTAAATGGGTTTTCTTTATCACTAAAACCTTTGTTTTATAGTTGGGATTCCTTATCTTTCTTTATATAGTTAAAAATTCTCTCAGCAACCAAACATAATTTTTTTTTCTTTGTAAGCTATTGATGTGTACAATTCAGCTTTACAAAAATCTTTTTCCTTTTGTTTTTTTCACGGGTTGATGTTGATGATTAACAGAAATATGACAATTCTGATTGTGTTTCAATTTCTTAATACATACAAAAAGGGTTTCAAATATTAACTCAAAATCTTGCTTGTTTTTCAGGTGGTATCATCAGCAAGCTTTATCAAGAAGAAACTAAATTATGAGATAGCATCCCCTTCTTTTCTTTTTCTTTTTTTGAGGGGGGGAGGGAGAGGGTTTCATTAATTGATATCAATCCAACTCCCGTGAATCAGTGAATTGGTTTTCTCTAAACCCAAAACTCACATTCAAAATCTGGGTTTCTCTTTTTTTCTTGAAATTTTAAATTAATTGCGAAGATAATTGCGGAGTTTTTGAGGATCTGGGTATTTTTTAGAATCGATTAACAGAAGGTAAAAAAAAAAAAAAGAATGTTGGAGCAGGAATTGTGTTCATCCCGGGTACTGTCACCGTTCAGGGAAGAAAGCGGCGACGAAGAGCTATCGGTTTTACCGAGACACACCAAAGTTATTGTCACTGGAAACAATAGAACAAAGTCAGTATTGGTTGGTTTACAAGGCGTAGTCAAGAAAGCTGTGGGCCTTGGTGGTTGGCATTGGCTGGTATTTTCCCCTCTTTACTTTCATTATTATTGGCTGCTTCTTTTTTTAATGCAAATTCACCTTAATCAATATGATTTTTTCAAGTCTTAGGTTGATACTAATTTTGGGTTTAAAAAAAACAAAGAACCTTTGATTTGGAGTAACTATGGTCTATGGTTTCTAAGTCGTACCAACGTGGTCCTTAATTGGTGTGGATTATTCTTTGGAGTAACTATGGTCTATGCTTTTTCCATAGGGCATTGTAATTGTTTTACATGTAAATATTACTGTACTTGTATGCATATCAGATATGGATACGGCTAGATTCACGTTTTATATATATATTCGGAATATCGTCTATTTCGAAAGTGAGTAACTAATGGAAAGTTGTAATGTTTTCATCAATTGTATATGGATTTGATTGGTATAATAATAAATTTAGTGTTTAAAGTGTACACATTTTGTCAATTTGGTCACGGTTTAACAAATTTAGCTTGCAACATTTATATAATAGTTGAGGCTGAATTCAAGACTAATTTGACAAAATGCGTAAATATCAAGGACTAAATCTGTTATTATATCGATCAAAATTATGAGCAAGTGGAGAAATTATTTTATGGACCTTTCTCACTACATCGTCTATGGTCGCTTTCCAATTATTTAACAACATTTCAGCAATCTTTTCCATGTTATTGATACTTAATTTTTGTAATTTGTTTACACTGAACCCTAAATCCAAACTTGAATCCCAAGCTCAAAACTCGAATTCTAAATCTTGAACTCCGATTCAGGATTTAAGGTTCGTGATTTGGGGTTTGGGATTCAGGGTAGAAAATTATCAAAATTATGTATCAATGACATGAAAAAAATTGATGAAATGTTATTAAATAATTGAAAGAAGATTATGGATGATGTGGTGGGAAGGATCCATAAAATAATTTATTGTACAAGTGACAGAATTAATATTATGATTAATTATCTTTAGTTGCTGGCTGCATCAATTTTTAAGGAAGTTGAGCATATCCGTGTTAGTGAACATAAAGCTTTTAACTTTTGGTTAGCCTTTTATCGGATTTTTAATTGGGGAAGATGGACCAGACATCATCTTAGTTTATGATGTTGTGTCCTTAATGAAACTGGTTATGATAAGATTTGTTTTTTTAATTTGGATATACCTTTGCGGCTAAACCCTTTTTTTTTTATAGCTAGTGAGCACTTACTTTGTTGACTTTATTTTGTGGAAGAATCATATTATGTGACACACTAGTGCTTGCCATTTTCAAGGTTTTGAAGAATGGTGTTGAAGTCAAGTTGCAAAGAAACGCATTGAGCGTGTTGGAACATCCTACCGGTAACGAAGTAGACGATGATCATGATTTCGATAACTCGAGCAGTGGCTCCGACATTGGTGAGAAAGACCATGATTTCCGTAAGTCATAACAGTTTTAACTAAAAATCATCGATGTCGGTTTTAACATAACGATCATCCCCTTTTCGTCTCTTTGATCAGCTAGTAGCATTGAGTTCCAGAGGCCAGTGAAACCCAGAGTTCGACATACGAAACCTTGGGTTCCATCTGCATCCATGAAATCAACGAATCGTAGCGGTTACAGAGACGTCCGATCCATTATTCACACGCCACAATCGGTTAGTGTCCACCCAACTTTAACCATTGCACATACCCTTAATTTCATCGAACACTTTCTGACGGTATCGTGTTTGTCTTCCGATATCTGAAGGTAAATTTGGCAAGACTCGATAACAACTCGTTACGAAGATATTGCAAACACTTCAAACTCGTACGTCCTCCGAACCCTTTACCTCGGTGATTTTTTTTTTTTTGAGGATGTAAATGAAAAGTATGGTTAGAGTTCTTTTGTTTGGAATTTTTGTAGGGTGGCATCAATGCTTATTCCCCAAGGGAACAAATGCTTAATACTGTGCAGCAGCATTTTATGTCACAGGTCCAACATCCATCCATCCACACATACATATACATGCATGCATGGTTGCCATGGTTATGCTACTCTGCTTGAACCTAACATCCGTTTTATTTATATACAGCGGCCGTTGAACGAGGTACACGTGATATCGGAATTCATCACGGCGGCTAAGAGACTGAAAACGGTAGACGGTGACACCAAGGGTGAGCAACTTTGAGTGTTGTCAAACATTGTATAATTTACATACATATCTTTAACTCTAACCTTAGATTAGAATCTAATTTGAAAAAAAAAAAGAGACTAATTGGGAAGAGTTGTCGCTCAACCGACCAAACGGATTCTAACCTTTGTAATATAGAGGGTCTATGCCCTTTTGTTAATTTTCTTCTAGTATATCTACTATTTCCAACAATGCAATTTACCCCTTACCCCTTCCATGGACTTCATTGAAACTTAATACTTCGAACAGACGAACAAAATTTGAGATTTAGTCTCCGTATTTAAAAAGTTCAAAATAATTTTTTAGGGTAAATTAAAAAAATAATTATTTTTATTTGTTTCAGATTACATTTTAGTTATTTATGTTTAAAATGTTACGTTTTAATCATTTTGCTGTTAAGTTTTTATGTGGCAGTCTAAATGGGTTTTAACTGTCAACTTAGATGTCCAATTGGGAAGAGATATATATATATATTTTAATTCAAGGTGTAATTAATTTAAAATTTTTAATTAATTAAACTTAATTAAAAAATTATTCTCGTCCTAATTGAATATTTAAGTTGGCATTTAAAATTTATTTAAACTACTACGTAGGGTTGTTATTATGGAGGTAATGGAGTTTAACGATATAATAATTATTTTATAACAGAAGTGACTAAAATGTAACATTTTAAATAGGTAAATAAAAATGACTAGTTTTATAATTTAATTTGCTTTTAATAGACAATCTTCATATAATTGACAGAAATAAATTTAATTTTTAATTTGAGATTAAATCTCAAATTTTACAAAATTAAAAAATAACAGCATATTGAAAACCTTTTCAATTATAATTTGACTAACGGAAAGTAAAGCAAGCCCACAATTATAAGGAAAATGATGATTGGGGGCGTGCCAGGCTGGCATTTGGTGGCATGGAGATCTGTGCAACAGTGGGTGATGGGGACATATCGATTTCCCATTTGCCTCTTAATTATTTGCCGCTGCTGATGGTTAAAATTGAAAATGGGTGTTTTGACTTTTTTGCCCCTACTTATTTCATCATTGGCATGGGCATTCATGGCAGACGGCACTGTCGCTTAGCCATTACTGGAGTGGGCTATAATACAACTTTCCAGATATTTCAAACTAGCAATGGACCCATACCCTCAATCAAATCAACAATACTATTTTCTTTTCAAAAAATAAATATAGATAATTTCTTTGAAACGAAAAAAAATTATTTAATAATTATGTAATAAAAATAATATTAAAATCGTTTAAATGCCCACAGTAATAATATATGTGCTGATCATTGTCCAATTGTTTTTTTAAGTCTGTTATACGTTTATTTGGTTGGAACACGTGATAACACAAAAAGTGATCTGAGAACACTCATAGATGACATTTTACCTCGCACTACTCAACTGGTCATCAAGTAATTAGCCACTTGTGTGCTTCGAACCTTCCACAACGACAACTATCTTGGGCCACCAACTAATAGCAGGTTCTCCATTAGGACACTCGTCATTAGCGGGTGCACTCTTATACTTAAAAGAACATCACACTAAAAAAAGTGTAATAACTTCGTACAACTTCAGCAAAAGAAATATTAGAGCAGGCTCCCATTTGACAATAATCAGCACATGACGAACCTGTCATTTGATCGACCGCACGAGCGAGCCACCACCCATACTATTTGTGACGTAGCACTACCAAGCATGGGGACTTTCCCCTAAATATATACCTCAAGGCACGATGAAGAAAGGATCTTTTCCCAGCCTTCAACTATCTTAAATGTCACAATCTCCTCTCCTCCTCCATTATCTACTTGCTTCGGGTCCCCCTTCGCTCATGTGAACTGACCTCTTTATCTCCATCACCATCTTTTATTGTCTCTTCCTTTGTTGTATCATAATATCTTTAATTGATGCGGTAAGCATGGCTTGAACCATGGCTCCTTCTTCAACTGATACCCCTGCTAACCTAACAAACCTTGAAACAAAGTTTCTTTCAAACCAAACACAGACCCAACTACCTGTTTCAACTCAACCACTTGCATCACTCTCTCAGCCACAAGCCATCAATCTTAACCAAACAACACTATGTTACTCTTAGTCTCCACCTGGTGTTTCTTCCTCTCTGCTCAAATATGCTTACCCCATACTACCACTATCCTCCCCCAAGCTGGTGGTTTACTCCACCTCCCCAGGTCGTTGCTGCCACCACTCTTGTTGATTAAGTCTCTCAGCACCAAAACCTGGCTCTTAGCAACAAGTCACGAAGACGCAGAAGAAGATGTGCCGCCTAGAAGCGCAACTCCCAAAGGAACAACAGAAACGCCAACGCCTGCTAGACCTAAAAAATGTCTAGAGTGAGCAGTTGATTGCGGAACTTAAGGCGAGTAGAAACCAGCTAGGGAAACAGAAAACCTCAAGATGAGGACAGAGCTCAATTCACCCTCTACAGGCAGCATGACCAAAAGCAACAGAATGATCCACTTGTTGATAATAATCACCTAATTAGTTCCTAAGTCAGAGCCCTCCATGATAATGACACCTCATTGGGAAGAACAAATGCAAGTGCTAAAGATGAAGTTGTTGTAAGAATTCTGAGGGCTTAAAACTAATGAAGCTTGTTGGAGTTATTCCAATGAACCTTTTGTTGCAGAGGTATTAGCCTATAACCTCCTATCGTCCTTTAAATTTCCCAAGGTCCCTTATGGTGGTTTTGGAGACCCAAAAGATCATTTGACCTACTACAAGAACCACATGAACATCCTCGGTGCATCCGACGAAATCAAGTGTCAGGCCTTCTTTATGACGCTTACACATACCGCCTGAGCGTGGTATCTATCCCTGCCAAGAGGCTCCATCCTTACCTTCAACCAATTGGCCAATCTGTTCATGAGCCGATTTTTAGCCAACAAGACATTGCAACAATCCCTTGTGTACCTCATGTCCATTTTCCATAAAGATGGTCAATCCCTCCGTGATTTTGTGAGACGATTCAATCCAGCCACAATGATCACAGAAGGAGCTTCAAATGATCTAGTCATCCAGGCCTTCATTGCTGGCACAACCCACCAATTCCTCATGTACAACATTGCCAGGAACTTGCCGGACAAGCTCTCCACACTGTATCAAATTGCCTACAGATTTGCTCAGAGTGACAAAATCTAGCAAAATAATGCCAAACTTTTCGCTCCCATGCACTAGGACTCCTATCCTCCACAGAATCCATCCCGTTCTTGTAGTTACGCGGGACAGTACCGGACTTGCCCTCTAATAGGCAAGCGCAAAATAGACGATACCATGCATTACCTCAGGGAGGGCAAGGAATGGTCACAACCCTCAATTTCCCGTCACTTAGAACCCATCAGAGATGACAGGGGTGGCCAAGACAAGAGGAACATGGCCCCTTACAACTGTTTTCACACGTACCAAAAGCCAAGTAGAACATTGAAGGATACTAGAAAACCCTTTGCTAATGCTTCCGAGCCAACACCGTAGCAACTCGAATCATCATTGTTAATTCTACAACGCTCCTGGGAATTGCACTGAGAACTGTATCCAGCTAAAAAATGCCATTGGAGTCGGTCATCCAATAGGACCACTTGAAGTAGTTTTTGGCCCGAGAGCCACACCTAAGGAACCAGTCTTATAATAGGGAGATAGGACCATCCAACACTAGGAGAGATGACAAGGGCAAACAACCTGTGCAGGGGGTTATTGATGTGCTGGTCGAAGATAATGGAGAATGGGCCACTTCCAACTCTAAGCAGAAGGCTCATCTTCGGAGTATCATGTCTGTTGTTATTCCACTAAAAAGCACAAGGCCTCCTTTTCCTAGCAACTCCAGTTCTCTGAGGCAAACGAGAAATAAGAGTTAGATGCCGAGGGTGATGAACTTCTCGTAGTCTCAGCCACCATAGCCTCATTTCAGATAAAAAGGATCCTTAGGGATACAGGGAGTTCAGTTGACATCTTCATTGCTAAGGCCTTGTACCAGATAGACCTCAAGGATTCAGCCTTGAAGAAGCTAGCCCGGTTTACGGCTTCGCCAACCAGCTGATCGTAGTGAAAGGATTGATCACTTTTCCAGTGACATTGGGCGGCGATGAGCACATAGTCACAGAGATGGTCGAGTTTCATCAACTTCACATTATTTTAATTGATATAATAACAAATTTAGCACTCCAAATTTATACCTTCTATCTATTTATATATATTTGAAGCTAAAGTTTTTTTTTTTATATATTTTCCTCTGAATTTTTTAGATTTTTTAAAATTTATATATGTTTCAAATAATTTATAAAATCAGGACTAAATTAATAACATATGTAAAAAATGAGAACTTAATTTGTTATTATATAAACTAAAGCTATGTATAACTGACAGAAAACATTAATTGTCATGACTAACTATCCTTAGTTGGTCACTTTCACATTTGACAATGATCAAATTGTTTCGTTTGTTTTAGAAGGACCAATTTGCTTAATATCTAAACTAAGAAGAATTGGACATGTGTTTTTGCCTAACTAGTGATAATCTATAACTTAAAAAAATATATCTATTTAGGGTAAATTGCATTAGTAGTCACCTAACTATGGTTTTTCTATTCTTTTTTGTCACCCAATTATGAAAAGTTATAAAATGATAACACAATTATTCAATTTTATCTTTTTTGGTCACCCAACTATTTTGGATTTTTGGATGTCTCATTCTGGTGACCAAAAAAGGCAAACTTTTTTTGTCACCCAACTATCTTGGATATTGGATGTTTCCATTTTGGTGACCAAAAAAGACAAAACTGAATAGTTAGGTGACCATTTTGTAACTTTTGTGATAAAAAAAGAAATTTACTAATCGTTAGGTTACCATTTTGTAAATTTTTATAGTTAAGTGACCAAAAAAGAAAGAAAATCATAGTTGTGTGAGCTCTATTGTAGTTTAACCATCTATTTTATTCATTTAGTGTTGGCTTAATGCATAATTTGGTATTTTAGTTTGACATTTTTTTCTAACGTGGTACCTATGTTATTTTTGGTCCAATGTGGTTTCTGTATTTGATAAAAGCTATACATTTTGGTCCCAGAAGACAACAATGTTAACTTTTAGTGTTTAATTTAGGTTTTATAATTAATTTGATGAAAATTCATAATTAATTCATAATGTTGACAATTAACTTTCATCAACCCTAAAACCAAAATTAAATCACATCCATCGGGTTGTATTTTACAAATTAAACTCAAAATTAAACAATTTCACAATTAATACTAAATTCATTCTATTAAAAAATCATGAAAAATTCAAACCTAATATAATATTAGCAATTAGCTTTCAACAAATCAACTCTAGAGCCTGAATTATACACTAAAAAATTAACACTATTATCTTTGGGTACCAAAATATATAAATTTTGTCAAATACAAGTACGGGATTGAACTAAAAAATAACACAAGTACCACATTAGAAAAATTAATGTCAAATTCGAGTATCAAATAATATATTAAACCTTTCAATTTTAATGTATAACGCGGATAAACATCAGAGATTACTGTGTGAAGAAACCCCACAAAACAACTCTAAAAAGTTGGTAAAAGATCTCTTCAATCCCTCTCAAAAAAATCTGAGCAATTTAATCTCTGTCAAATTTGAAATTGAGTAATTGTGAATAATTAATCACAAAGTTAATATCTTTTGTCATTTGTACATAATTTTTATTGATATAGCAAAATATTTAACTCTTAATGTTTACAAGCTTTGTCAATTTGGTCTTTATTCTAAAAAAAAATCAACAAATTTAGCCTCAACATTACACAAATATTGCAGGCTAAATTTGTTAAATCGGGACTAAATTGATAGAATGCCTAAACTTTGAGAGTTAAATTTAATATTATGCCAATCAAAATTACGTAAAATTGACAGAAAACATTAACTCGAGGCTAATTGTCCTTAATTACTCACTTTCAAAATTAAAAGGGATTAAATTGCTCTGATCTTTTATAGGGACCAATTTGCTCGATATCAAAATCAGGAGGGACTGGAGAGGTCTTTTTACCAAAAAAATTCTGCAGGATTCAATTTTAATGGAGAGTCTTCCTTTTTCACTGAAACTTGTTCTTTCTACACGAA
Source organism: Gossypium sturtianum (assembly GCA_025698515.1). Classification (NCBI taxonomy): domain Eukaryota; kingdom Viridiplantae; phylum Streptophyta; class Magnoliopsida; order Malvales; family Malvaceae; genus Gossypium; species Gossypium sturtianum. The sequence continues at coordinate 3,756,351 of CM046944.1, read as the reverse complement.
ACAAGCATATAACAGTTACACGCTCTAAAATAATGAAATAGAATCACGTTGTTTTTTAAATTTTTTTTAATTCTTTTTAAATTTTCACTGGGAATTCTTGAATTAATTTCCAATTCAAGTTTCGATCAACAGGTATCCTCTTCAATTTTTTTCCTCTTTGGAATATGGCTTCCCTATCTTCTTGATTGAATAATGGTTTTCTCTAGGGTTTTTTTAGTAAGCATAAGTTGATTAATTTTTCCCTCTTTTTAGCTCTTGGATTGTTGAGTTATTGATAAATTCTACTGGGTTTTTTCTCAATCTTGTGAAATCTAGTTGTTTGGCTTTAGCTATTGATTTTCTGTTCTTTTTTTTTTTTTTCAATGTAAGATTCTTTTTCTACTATTACACAATCAATTTCAGCTATTTCGATGCCTTTTCTTATTGGATTAATTACTGTTTTAGTGCTTGCTGATGAAGAATAACTGTAGGCAATTCATTCTTGGTTTTTTTTTTATATTGAATGTACCTATTTGTTATTACCATTATTTCAGCACATGGGTTATTTATGTTGGGGTTTATCACAATCTTGTTTGTTTTTCAGTTTAGTTCATTGGTCTATTTGGATGAATTTATGTTGTAGTTCTTGATATGGAATTATAGCAGGACAGTTGAACTGAAAAGGGTTAAGGTCTTTGAACTTGGTTCATGTTGATTTTGGTTTTACATCAACATTCTGCTACTACTGTTGTTCAGAGCCTGCAAACTTTTGTATGTCCAGATGAAGAGTGAAATACCAGCGAGCTTGACTTTGTTTTAGGATCTTATTCATGTTTTCTATCATCAGTGTGCTTGTATATGATCAGTATATGAAAGAAGCCAGATAATTTTTTATTACTTTCTGTTGGGTTTTACTTTTGTTCTATGAACTTCATGTTGTTGATTATTTTTCTGGAAATTCCATTAGATAATGGCATTTGTAGATCTGTGAACCACATCAAACTGCTTCTATTTTTGCCTTATTAGTTACAATAGCTTTCATGTTGTCATGTGGCATTTGGGATGCTTATTGTTTACAGAGCTTACTGGATGGATTAGTATTCTGTTTATGTCTTCAAAAGTGATTATAATCTTTTTCTCAACATATTCTCTCAGCTCGTGATGGTGTTGGATTCTAATGTAATGAGTAACAAGTAGTGTTATATGGGCTGCAGACAGAAGGGAAAGGAATGGGTGGTTGTTGCTGCTGTTGCTCTTCTAGAGGAGTTGAAATAAGTAGTGCACCAGCATATTATTATGTCTGTAAAATTTTTTTCCTATGTCTAATTGTTTTTCTCGATTTTCTGCTTTTAGTTTTTTCAGCCTAACCTTCTTATCCTTACTTCTCACGCTGCAACTAGCTTTGCATGTTTTGAACTCAGTTTCAGCTCATCCCATTGGTGTAAAGTACTATATATTTTATGAAATGCCACACTGCAAAATTTCTTGGGTGAATGCATGATGTAGAATAAAATGAGTTTGAAGCAGTTGAGAGTATCAAAATGTTTTAAACTCGCTGAAATGTTGGGCCCCTTTATTTTTTATGGATGTCTGGATGGAACTGATTATAAACTTTTTGTCACTCTTATTGAGTTGCACAAGAATCATGACCTGATCACAAATTCACCATTACTAGTTGCTCATTTGTCATTACCTGCCCGCCTGTACTTAATACTAAAACGGGTCAGAGTTAAACTGTAGAACAACCTGAGGTTAGAAATGAATATTCAGAAGTCCTTGTTGACCTGTCCACTCTCATACTTATTATTTATTAGGAACTAGTTGATCCCTATCCAAAGTTAACTATATTGAACTAATTGCTTATCATATTGAATGCATTTTCGTTATCTTTGTTTGAGTTGAATTTTCTTCTAACAGTACCCACGAGCCTCAGATGAGCATGTTCCTTTATCATATCACAATGTTGCTGCCTCTGCCCTCTCAACCGGGCTCCTGGTTAACACAAATCTGGAGGTATCTGTTCCTGATGCTTATAGACCTCCACCTGCTCCAATGCCATTTGATGCAGTTGTAGAACCTCCTCAGACTCCTTCAGTGATCCAAGGAATTCATAACAGTAAGAGCAATGAAACATTGCAAACGACAAATGTAAACTCCAGTCAAGGAACAGTTGCTGTAAATACTCAAGAGACTTCTATAAAATCCAAGAACACAAAGGAAGACTGCAAAGCACAATCCAATACAGAAATTGAATCATTAAAGGGGCTAGAAGTTGATATTTCAAAACCAGTTAAACCAATTGTGTCCACAAAGGAGGAGGAGGAGGATGTTTGTCCCACCTGTTTGGAAGGTATATCTTACCCATACATCATTATCTGCTAACTTCTGTTTTGACTTTCAAGTAGTAAGGTTGCTAAAAGACCCTTTTGTTTGTTCTTTCCTGTTAGAGTATGATGCAGAAAATCCAAAAATTATCTCAAAATGCGAGCATCATTTTCACCTTGCATGTATTCTTGAATGGATGGAAAGAAGTGACACATGTCCTGTCTGTGATAAGGTTTATCTTAAAACTATATTCATCTCTCATAAGTCAATAGGAATTATTCTTTATAACCTAGCGAAATAACAATCCAATTTTCTTATTATGCAGGAAATGATATTTGACCTACCCACCGATTAGTTTCCTTCTGCCTGATGGACTCAGCTTTAGATGCTTGAAGTTTGTTGCAAAGGTTACAACTTGCTAAACGCATCAGAATTTTAGTTTTTACTTTTTCCGTGTTTCATCATGTATTTAGTGGCACTGCTGCAGATTTGGCAATATTTTAGCTTCAAATTTCTTTTTCTTCATTTCCTTCTTAACAAATGAAAAGAAAAGGAGAAAGAAATGCAGAAAAAGTAAACAAAAACAGGTTTGGTACCATTTTAAAAGTTAATATTCATGGCCTATGTGTTACCCTAAATGTTTAGTTCAGGATGTCATTAGTTTCTACTCTCTACCTTCACCAATGAGCGAGTACCCGGAGATGTATAAAATAGGGAACACACTACTACATGCTGGTTTGTAATGCCTTCTTTGTCCAGAAAATCCTGCTTAGTTGCCCAAAGCAGCACGTTATCTCTCTCTATGTGTCTCTGTCTCACGCACACACATATTTTTCCATGAGCCTGCAATTCGAATCTTGCAAACCGACATCACCTTTTTTTTGTTGAATTGCTCTTGTAAATGGAATTTGGTTTATTTTCATCTATATTTGATCATCATGTGCAATTGTTTGCTGAAGGCTGATGTGCTGCTGCTAGTGTCATCATTGAGTTCATTAAATTTCTTAGAATAGTGAGAATTTTATTTGTGCACTGCAATGTGTTTTTCCTTTTATTCTTTTGAAATGAATACACTGATATAGGCATTTTTTGTATTTTACATGACTCATGTACTGCATAAAATGTATGATTTTCACAACAAAATGTATGATCATTACAATTTTATTTAGGGATAAATCTCAAAACATGTGAACTTTGATCCAATGTGCAATTTGATACATAAGATTTGATTTGGTGCAATTATACACATGAAATTTTTATTGTGATTCAAATATATACACGAAACTTTAATTTTAATTCAATTGTACATTCTAATTTTATTTTTTATCCAGCTTCCATCTCCTTTCATGCCAGCTACTGGTGTTTTTAAGTTCTATTTTTGCTTAATAGTTCTGTTGGGTTTGTGTTTGGGTTTTTTTTTTTTTTTTTTTTGGTATTGGCTTAAATTTTGGTTTTAATTCCAATTTCTTACTGACATATCTAACTTCAAAGTTTGATTGAGGATTTTTTGTTTCAATATTTGATTCTTTGCTCTGTTTTTGCCAAATTGAATCTTGAAAATGATGAATAAAATATGTAAAAATGTGTTCACATGCAAAAATACTGAATGGAAGTTGATGGTCCTTTTTGTTGTTCTTTTAGTAGGATTATATATATATATAGCCAAAGTCATTAAATAAAGGGTTAATATATTATTTGGTGCTTAAGTTTAGTTTTAATGTTTAACACGTGTTATAGTAAAAAGAACGGACATAAAAAAACTTAAGTACTAAATTGAAAAATGAAACTAAATTCATGTACTAAATTGAGAAAGAAACTTAACTATCAAATTAAAACATTGAAATAAATTCAAGTAATAAATAATATATTAATTGATAAATAAACAATTATTTGTTTAGTATGGTTGAGTTGAACATCAACATCTTTTTAAAATTCGATTATTTTATAATTCTTTAATAGAATTTATTGAATTAATTTGTATGGTATAAGACACTACTTTTTTTTTTAATAATAATCGAATAATTTTAATTTAATATGCTCGATAATCATACCTAAGATCACGTTATACATGGTAGTTTAACTTGAGTTATTTATTAAGTTTAAATCATTTTAAATTTATTAATTAAATTTTTTAAATAAAATTATTTTAACTTTAGATATTTTTAATTATTTATTTAGATTAATTTAAGTAGTGTAATTTTCTTTTGATGAATTACATAAATAAAATAAAATTTATGGTAGTTTTAATCAGATCTTTTTATCACTTTTTTTCTAATTATTCATATTTATTGAAGTCATCAATAAAAGCAAAGAAATATTGAAAATCAACTCTAACTTATATATTCATTGGTCCACGTATATCGTTATGTATTAAGCTCAATAAATTAAAATTTTGCCTAATTTAGTCATTTTGCCTAATTTCAAAATCTATTGCCTAAGGTCAATTTTTATACTAGTTTGTATATTCTATGTAAACATTGGTGGAGTTAGTGGGGTGGGTCAAGGCGAAGCTATAAATTTTTTTGGGGCCGAAATTAAATTGTATATTTTTACGATAGTAAAAATGCAATTTTACTATTTTAATAATTTGTATCTTTATCGTTTTTAAATGATTAAATCAAATTTTTATCATTTTTTAAGGACAATGTACAATTTTACTATTGCTAATTTAAAATTTTATAAATTATAAATGAATCTAATTGGAAATTTTTTTATTTTAGGGGGTCGGGTCCTGCCTGCCCCCATTGGCTCCGCCACTAGGGTGGGTGGTTTAGTCCTTTAAAAAATGGTAAGATTATAAGTTAGTATAGTGGTAAAAATGTATTTTAACCCCAAACATTTATAATTTACTTTTGGTCCCTGGCGATAAAAAATTCTAGTTTCACCCCTAAATGTAAATTGTGGAGTTAGGTATTGTTTGATAAACTAAAAAAATTAAGTGCTGAAAATTTAAGTATTGAATTTAAGTTATAAAATTTGATTGATATATTTTTTAAAATTAATTACGGAATATAATTAGGTTATTTGGTAAATATAGATTTTAAATTATAAAAAATATATTCTACATTTTATCCTTAATTTTTAAACATTTTATTTTATTCTAAACAAAAAAATTAAATTTAAATGTAAAGTTTTCATAGGATAATATAATATTAAAATAAATAAAAACTAATTTGAATTAATTGAAAATATTCTCCATTAAGTGATAAGTAGCTCTTATCTACTTAATATTTTTCACACTTTTTTTATTCAAAAAATTTATAGAGTTGTTTTAATTTTAGATGATCAAATATGGGTAAAATATTAAATCGTTGAAAATATTAATTTTCTCGATGGTTTATCAAACTAGACCTAAATCTTTATACTCTAATTTGATCAATTTTTTTTTCTTGATGTACTTTTTGAATTTTAAAATTTTAGTGATGACCTATACTTGTTAATCCTTCAGGTCAAATTCGACTATTAATCTCATACTATGTGTAATTTGTGAATTTAATTCTATTTACCAATTTATTCATTTTTAATTTCAATATTTTTTTGAATCTCGAGATTTTAATTATAACTTAAACGGTGGTCATTAAATATATTATATAAATAAACATGTTATTTTATAAGTATTGTACGGAAATAGTAAGTTTACATGACATTACATGTGTGACAATATATTTGTTGCATAAGATTTTGAAAATTATTGAATTTAGCAGTTTCTGTTTGAATTAAAACTGATATTTCAAAATTCAAAAATATAAAAATTAAAACTGACTAAATTAGAGCATAAATACTAAACCCATAACTAGACTTGTTCATGGGTCGGGCTACACGCCCAGGCCCGAAGGCTTGCCTGAAATTCGGGAGAGTTTTAGGCAAAAATATTAGGCCCGAAAAATGGGCTTGGACAAAAAATTATGCCCATTTAAAATATGAGTCGGGCTTAGGCTTGAACATTCAAGGCCCGGGCTCGGCCCGACTGGTTTTAAGTTTATAATACTTTATATTATGTTATTTTTATATATTATGTAATTTAGAATAAATTAAAAAATAAATCTATATTAAATATATAATACTACTCTAATGTAAACATTAAAAAAATGTTAAGATGAGTATATAAAATTTTTTAATAAATAAAAATTATATAAAATTATTAAATATTAAAATAAAATAAATATTTTTTAAAAATAATATGGGCGGGCCTAAAATAGCACGAGTTAGTTTTTTGCAAATATTGACGGGTTTGGACAAAATCTTAGGCCCAGATTTTAAGCCGAATCGGGCTCGGGCAAGCATAAAGTATGTTAATATCATACTTAGACCCAATTGACCCATGAACACCTCTACCCATAACCTACGTATAGTAAAATTTAATTATTTTAATATCAACAACATTTATAATGATGTCATTTGATATTTATTTTTTTCTTCATTCAACTTTTTTCATTTGAATTAATACAAATATTTTTTCATTATATACCAAATTTTGACCCCTTTTTTATTTTTAACAATCTAATTATAAATTCTGATCATATCTGCTATTTTTGACACAATATCTAGAAATACCCATAGTCCCTACCCAATCTATAAATAGGAAAATGCGCTTCAAACGTCTTCCTGGCAACAATGCCTATACCAATCGAGCTAATACTCAATCGGTAATACCGAATTTTGACTTAAATTAAAGTAAATAATATTTGTCAGGTTTAAATTAAAAGTAAAATATGGTAGGAGAAAATTATGGAGAGAGCTGAATTCTTAAAGTTATTAATTATTTGGTCCAATAATCATAGACAAACAAATAATATGTGAATGAATATATTAATTTCAAGTCAGGTCCACATCTTACTTCTCTTCAACATTATTTTTATAACGATGCCGTGTTATGTGAAAGAGAAGAAAATTTAAATAATACCTTAAAAAAAAAAAAAAAAAAAAACTAACATCCTCTCCAAAAATTCAATATTAGTCCTTGTACTTTGTAAGAGTTATGGATTTAATTACTCTCTAAACATTATATTTATGATGATATGTTTGGCATCCGGATTTCAGAAAATAGTAAAACTTAACTTGATAAATTTAATAGTTATAGTTTGGTGAATTTTGAAAATTTAAAATTTGAAATACACAGGGACTAAAATGACCAAATTAAAGTACAATAATTAAATCCATAACTTTTGTAAAGTACAAGGATTAATAGCAAAATTTAACCAAAATTAAAATCGAAAAATAAAGGGTGAACTACACCCAAAGTCACTAAACTATTAGTAAGTTTAAGTTTTGGTTTTGGTCACTTGATTATTAAAATCGTTGTTGTATAGCCTTCTATCTTCGCATTACCTGCACCAATCGAAAGCTCACATTCCCTTCTCTACTACAATTCAATTTTTTTTCATAAAATAACTTTGAACATCACAAATCTATTAACCAAAATTCAAACTTCTTTATTCTCTGATCTCCAACACTGATTGTCAGATAGAATTGGATCTAAGGTATGTTCTTCTATTCGTTGATGGGCATTGATCCACGGTATCGATCCTCGAATCATTGCTTGGAGCTCGCTAATCGAACTTAAAAAAAAGCTTAACAGCCCAACGATTTAAATAGAAAACTTTCGGCTAGTTCAATAACCCTTTTGTAACTTTTTAAAGTTGAGTTACTAAAACATAAATTTACTAATAATTTAGTGACATTAGGTGTAATTTATCCATAAAAAAAATCAAATTTTGCTTCCTTTCTTCGTTAAAAGAAAAAAAAATTACTGCATTACGGCGGTGAGTACACACACATATATATAAATGAAGTCCTGGATTCATTCATTGATGTCTAAACCACTTTTGGGGGTTGCGTTTCTTTGTGAAGAAATCCCATTTCTCTTCTCTTCTCATTTGGTTTCCTCTTTTCTCAAGAAAAAAAAAATGTCTTCTCCAAGCAAACGCCGAGAGATGGACTTGATGAAACTGTAAATCCTCCCTTTTTAAAAAAAAATTATAATCTTCAACAAAAGTTTGTTTTTTTTTTTTTTTTTATACTTAATTTTTTTGGGTTTTTTTTATAGGATGATGAGTGATTACAAGGTGGAGATGATCAACGATGGCATGCAAGAATTTTATGTTGAATTCAATGGACCAAAAGATAGTAAATATCATTTCTTTACCCTTTTTTCACCCTTTTTTTTACATGTTCTGTTATTGTTATTGGGATTTTGAAGTTTTGATGATTTTGATATTTTGAAAAGGGTTAACATCTATCACCATCTTCGGTACTTATTGGCTTCTTATATATGAGTTGCCCATTTTGTGTTTTTAGTTCATTGAATTTTTCTGAATGATGATGAGGTTTGTTTATAGATTTTTGGTTCTAAATAAGGTTGATTATCATTTTTTTTTAATTATTCGTACATGACAGGTCCTTATCATGGTGGTGTGTGGAAGATAAGGGTGGAACTTCCAGATGCTTATCCTTATAAATCTCCATCAATTGGCTTTATAAACAAGATCTACCACCCAAATGTTGATGAAATGTTAGTTTTTGTTTTTGTTTTTTCTTTTTTGAATGTTAACTTTTTTCCATATTTGTAGTATTAACTTGTATGAGGTAACTGGTTTTTAACACTTTAAAAAAATGTTCTATTTATCATTAAATTGATTTATCAGGTCTGGTTCAGTTTGTTTGGATGTCATTAATCAAACTTGGAGCCCCATGTTTGGTAAATTTCTAAAAAAATTATGGTTTTCTTCATGGTGCAATTAATAATATACTCTTGGAACTTGACAATCAATTTATGTATCTGTTTTTCGCCTTTATGTTCGATTTCAGATTTGGTGAATGTGTTTGAAGTGTTCCTTCCTCAACTTCTTTTGTATCCCAATCCATCGGATCCATTGAATGGAGAAGCTGCTGCACTTATGATGCGTGATCGTACATCTTTTGAACAAAGAGTGAAAGGTAGCATTTCTGCTTAAGCTTTTATATTTTGTTTGTGTAATTTCTTTTTCATAAGAATGCTTAGCGCTAAAGTTAAGGTATTTATTCGGATTTCGTGCTTTAATGAAGCCAATTATGGTCATGTCAATGATTTGAGTACGTAAATTGTTTTATCAAGTGGCATTCAACTACTTACCCTATTTACTTTGTACTCACTAGTGGCCAATTTTTTGAGTTGTCGACAATCTTGAACTTTAGCATCAGTCTAAAATGGGCAACAGTGCAACACCGATCGTTGATTTCATCTTAGTCTAAACCAGTTGTAGTTTTTGTTTCTAAATGCCTTGGCATCTCGATATTGTTTTTCACATGTTTTATTCCATTTAGTTGAAAAAGGTTGATAATGGTAGCAGTTCTCGATGTCTGAAGATTACCTGGACTATAGTAACATTTCTTGGTAAAAGTATCATGGAGGCCCTTGTACTAGGAGTCAAATTGCGTTTTGCCTCCTCTACTAAAAAAGAGAGCAAATTAGTCCTTGTACATTAGATCAAATAACAATCTGGCCTTTCTGTTAAAAATTCTATTGATTTCTACTGCAAAAAATTGGTCCTTGTACGTCAAAAGGAGGTACATGTGGCACACAACGTGTATCTGTCTGGTTATTTTGTCAGCTAAGCCAGTTTTTAATAGTAAAAATGGATGAAACTTTTAATAGAAATGACTAATTTGCTCTTTGATCTAATGTACAAGGATTACTTTGCTCTTTTTTTGAGTAAAGGAGGCAAAATACAATCTGACTCCTAGTACAGGGGCCTCCATGGTACTTTTTCCACATTTCTTTGTTTTGTATTCACAACTCCTGCTTATCTGTTCTCCAGCCATTTGCACCTCTTTTTTGACTTGTCCATACATGCCATTTTAAAGGATGCTGATTGACCATTTGCTATTTTGCTTTTCTTTTTTAGTTATCATATCCTTGCTATAAGTGGAAGAAACTTCTGATCTCTTTCTGTTTCGTGTTTTTAAGTTATTTGCATTATCACTTTAGGATAGTCATGATGCAAATTGAAATTTAGGATGTGTTTAATCTCTGAGAACCATGTGAAAAATCTTCTACCAGCTTAGAGGGATGCGGATATGGTGCATAATGTGAGTTAAGTACTCTAGAATTGTAAAGATCATTTCCAATGGCTTGGTTGTCTGTAACTTCATATATGATTGAATTAACTCTTAGTCATAACTATAAGAGGAACAAGAATGAACCCAGCGTTGATCGATATAGGAAAAATATTCCTTAAGGGTTTGGAGAGATCCTTTTTTTTTTTCTTTTACATTCATGGCAAACTTGTTATCAATACTTAGAGAGAGACTTGAAGTTTAAGCTTGTTATCTATTACCATTGGCTATCCTTTGTTTGCATTTTTGGCTACTTTTCTTATATTGGGTTATAGACTACATGAGATTTCGGACGTATTTGTATTTGGAAAAGGGAGATGATGCTTCAATAATAGGCCATTTTCAGTCCAAGTAGATAAATGGTAGCTGGCAATAGATAGACCCACTTGACCTATTTGTTGTGGTCATTCCATTTCACCTACTTTCTCACATCTTTAATACATTAGGACTGTAAAAACCGTGACAATCGCTTTAAAGGGTTTACCGACATTGCAATTCATTGTTCTTTCGAAGCATGATAAGCAAGTTTACTTCTATTGCAACATGCGTCCTTTCAATGTATGGTTTTTGTATTTTTTTGGCATTTCAGAGTATTGTGAGAAGTATGCCAAGCCAGAAGACATTGGAGCAGCCCCTGAAGAGAAGTCCAGTGATGAAGAACTAAGCGATGACGAATATGCTGCCTCGGATGACGAGGAAATAGCTGGAAAAGCTGACCCTTAAGCTGATATGTGCCTTTAGAAAAATTCCCTTGTGTTGTACATAATTTAAAACCTGACAAACAACTTGGGGGTATATGGAAAATTCCTGCCCCCCCCGTCTTTTTATTTTCAGTGGATGATGATGTGTAAATAAAAATCCCACTTGCTGTTTCAACATTTGAAAAATATTCATCCACAGTTTACAATTTGCATCAAATCAAAATAACTTTAATACATGTGAGAAGCTCATGTTCACACATGAATATGCTGGTACATCTTTGATCAAATCTCTGCTACATTTTGTTTCCTAGGGAAAAAAGGTCCACGCCTTTCAAAATCTGATCTGGTGTGTGGCTGCAGATTTCAACTTACACTTCACCGTCTTGTGCACTTTTTTCATATTGATAGTGGAAAACCACTGGCATGGCACTTGATTTGGACTAGAAATTGTCTGGTTTTGATAAAATGATTGGACTTGGCGGTGGATAAGCAATCCATTACCCTGTATTCTTTTGCAAGTTGGAGGGTCTTACTGATTTTTATATATTTTAGTAAAGAAAGAGGTCCCACTCAGAATTGGAGAAATTGAGCGAGTATTGCGGATGTTAGAATTAAATAAAATATTTATTGATTGTTATTATTTCTTTGGGAAACATATATTTTGGTAACTACACTTGATTTTAAGCTTATATTGATGCGAGTATCCACAAAAGTGTAGGTAAAAAGGATGTGGTAGTGTTGAAGGCCAGTTCATCTTACAGGGCGGAGAGTTGGAAGAAGAAAGTGAGCAAAGAAGTTGAGGAAGTAAAGGTGAGTGCTAAGGGTAATATAGAAGCTAGAATGCTTAAAGGTGATCATTTCTTCATCGAGTTAGAGGGTATATACAGTGGAGGTTTTGTAATTGGAGGTGTTGTCATTATTGCGCATGAGAAGGATGTCTGTCATATAACTCATTCTGTCATTCCTTCCAAGTGGCAGTTCATGATTGTTACGTTTAGGTGGAATTTGGTGGCCCAAGAGTCATGTTCTCAATAAAATAGCGGATGCCACGAGGAACGGGTGGCTTGTTTAGGAAGGTCAGTAGACAAGGCCATCTCGAAGGCAGCTGATAGCTCGTCTGCAAGGAATAGCCATTAGGATTCTTCAAAGAAAAACGGGAGGTAGGGTGGAAGTAGGCTTCTCAAGACATTGGTAACCTAATGACCCTCCAAATGCTAAAGTGGAGGAGTCATTCATGGATGTCTTTTCAGTCATTTCTCATGTTATCACGAGTCCAAAGGCATAGGGGTATAATAAGTTCAAATTAATACTTAAAAGTTTCTTTTTTGTCTAGTTAGGTACCTAAACTTGGCCTTAATGTTCAATTTAGTACTTAAACTTTTCTTTTGTCTGATAGGTATTTGAACTTGGTTTTTTTTATTCAAATTAGTACATGAACTTGGCTTCGTAGTCCAAATTGGTTCAAATAAGTCATTTATTGCAAGTACTAATTTGGACCAAAAGGTTTAAGTGTCTAATTCGACCAAAATAAACTTTAGGTACCAAATTGAACCTTAAAGCCAAGTTCAAGTACCTAATTGGATAAAAAAAGCCTTAGGTACCAACTTGAACCTTTTCTAATATCTGGATTTTTAAATGATTATGTTGTCCTAAGGTCAACGAAGCCCCTATAGCTCAGTGGTAGAGCGTCAGTCTTGTAAACTGAAGGTCCGTAGTTCGATCCTGCGTGGGGGCAAATGTCCTTAATAAGGAAACTCAAGCTTTCTTTCCAGATATGGAATTATATTTACAAAAGAAATTAATAAACACAAGTCAGTATCTTAATTATGATTTTTTTTTCACTCTACTAGCAATTTTGGAAAGATTAAGTTTTTAGATAATTCTGATAACGACAAGTGGCACCATTGATTGCTTGACATTTCAATTTTTCAATATTATAATTAGTGGAGTCTATTAGTATTTAACATCTTTAATTACTTTAAAATTTTTGTTTTAAATAAATATTATTTTTCCTATATGGCAATTCATAGGTTACACCAACATGACTAATTTTGAAATCAAATAATTATATTTAACATTATAATTTTACCTAATTTTCTCACTTATATTACCATTCAACCAATGCATTGTACTTGATTTACTAAAACATATAGAATTTTTAGTCCTAATTTTAGTTTTTCAATCCTCTAATTGATTAATTATTGATGAGAGATGCTATAAAATAATTTAAACAAAGAAAATACATGTAATTAATTGAATTAGATTTTTTTTTACTTACCAAAATTTCTATCTACAATTACAATAAAAATAATTTTAATTTATTAAATAATAAATTTCAAAAAACAATAGCATATATTAAAGCATGCTACATAAATTAATAAATAAAATCGATTTATTTGGTAATAACGACCAAGTTCAGACGCAAATGTGAGAAAAGTTGCCAAAATGAGGACCAAAAAAGTGATTTGACCTTTTATTTAAAGCTTAGCTATTTAGTTGGGCCACCTCAATCAAGACCCAACATTATCACAGACCTAAAAACCTCAAAAAATTTGGTCAAACCCATTTAAGCTCTTTTTTTAATCGTCTAATCTTAAAAACACTCAAGATAACCCGATAGTGATAGATCCTCTTACGTTAAAAACGAACAAATCTAGTCTACTATCAACCAATAAGAAAATTACACGTAAATTTTAATTTCAATTATTATAGCAAAGTAAAAAAAATTAAAAATAGAATAAATAGTAATACTACCTTGTTTGTGTGTCACCAATCAATCTCTTTGGTTCCCACACTTCCAGAAATCCTCTGTTTTTCCTTTCCATCTGATCTATCATTTGGTAAAATCCATTTTCTTCCGATTTTAATCCATTTTTTTGAAGCTTATATATATATTTCTCAGTTACCAGTTTTTTTTTTTTTTTTTTTTATTTACCATTTTCATTGAATTTTCTTGTCCATATTTTTTATGTTTTATCCATATTATGATAACATAATATATTTATCCTTTTATAAGAACCGCCTCTCCTGTTTGTGCTCTGTTTTTCTCTTCTGAGTTGTTTTCTGATTTAGGGTTTTAGCCACTCTGGGTATTTATTATTTCATCTAAAGAAACACTTTTGGGGATTAAAGTTGGTAGTTTATTATTATTACTTTTATGTTGTAGTTAAAACGGTATATATATAGGAGGGTATTTATTTTGATTTTTTGAATGGCCCGGTTGATTCTTCCTTGCAAAAGTTCGTGTTTGGCAAGGACCAGTCTTTTGGGTTTGATCTCTTCTGCTCCTGTGATTATCCACTGCTCATTTTCTCCTTTATGAATATCGCTTTGTTTGCTTCTATGGTTTTTAGTTTTTTGCCATTGAAAGTCTATGATTAGATTTCAAGATTATGAAATGATGTTGGATAGTTAGGAAATATATATTGTTTTGTTTTGTGGGTTTCAGTGACATATTTGTTCTTACGCTCCCCTATAAATTGTAGTGTTTTTTTTTTTTTTTTTAATTTTCATCAGAGTGAAGTTTATTTTCTTCGAAACTTAGAAATGAATATCACTTGTACACATTGCACGGCTTCTTTACATGTTGGCTTCTGCATATGCAAATTATTGTATGCTATGACTGGCAAGAAGGGTGATTGTGAAATGGCCAGTTTTGGCTGGATGGATTGGTTTAAATATTTTTCTGTTGTTTGCTTTGCTGCTTCAGGTTAAAAGGAGTGTCTGTTCAGTGAAGAGTATATCTGGGTATAGGTGTTTCTCGGCTCTAGAGGTTTGTGCATTTTGTTAGTTATCTAATATAACATACTGGGGTTCCTTTTTTTCGGAATAATAATTTTTATCTCGCCATCGTGCATTTATGGCCGAAAGTTTTCTTGTTGTATTTTTTTAGGCCACGCATAGAAGAAATTACAGGTTTCCACATTCTTTGCCTTATGTAAGTTGCTATGTTTTGCATCTAACAGTGTTTGCTCTGTTAAACTGAGACATGCTTACGTGTATGCTTTTATTGGAAGGCTCATATTTGTATGGTCTTATCGAAGTTTCCATGGATGTTTCTATTATCAAATATGATGTGGCCTCTTATGGTTACTTCTGTTATTTTGGGTAAATTGTTTCAGAGGGCAAGAGAAACCAGCAGAAGGCTGATTTGTTCAGTTGCAACGGAACCTTTACCTAAGCGAGTTGAAGAATCCGAAATGGATGCACCTAAAGAAATCTTTCTTAAGGACTACAAGTCCCCTGACTACTACTTTGACACGGTATAAATTGTAACTAGTTCAATACTCCAGCTAGGGTTCTGAACCTTTTTATATAGCATTTGCTTGTGCTTCCTTTTACTTATGAAAATAGCATTTCAGGTGGATTTGAGATTTTCATTGGGTGAGGAGAAAACAATTGTTGCTTCAAAAATAACTGTGTTCCCCCGTGTTGAAGGTATTGTAATCATTATACTTTGCTCCTAATACTTGAATTATCATTATTAGATTATGTCTCTGTTTTTGAAAATGTTGGCAAGAAATTTCATTCTCACTAAGGGGAAATTTACAACTTGGCTCTGTATTTTTCTTCATGAGAATCTAGTTCTTAAAGTTTTATGTTGATAAACACCTTTTTTTTTCATTATTCTTTATATCATACTAATGTATTTTGTAGAACAGGTTCTTCTGCTCCATTGGTTTTGGATGGGGTAGATCTGAAGCTAATTTCAATCAAGGTTGATGGCAAGGAACTGAAGGTATATTGTTTATTACATTTCTCAAAGTAGGCTTTGTGGCCTAATTATTGAAACGGCTCTGAAGATACATTGTTTTGTTATGCTTATTTGTCATTGGCAGGAGGGAGATTATCATTTAGACTCACGACATTTGACACTTCCATCACCACCACAAGGCAAATTTACTTTGGAAATTGATACTGAGATACAACCTCAGAACAACACTTCATTGGAGGTGAGGCATTATTGTTATTATTGTTTTGGTTCCGTAATGTATGGTATTTTTGCCCTAATGCCCATGTTGTAAATTTTAATTTCTCACTCTAGGGGCTCTACAAGTCATCTGGGAATTTCTGTACACAATGTGAAGCTGAGGGTTTCAGGAAAATTACATTTTATCAAGTAAGATATTGAAACATATATTGGATTTTATTATTTTCTTTTCGATGTGTGAATCTGTTTTATGCCTTGTTGACATCATTACCTTGTGAACAGGACCGTCCTGATATAATGGCGAAATACACATGCCATATCGAAGCTGATAAGTTACTGTATCCTGTATTGTTATCTAATGGAAATCTCATAGAGCAAGGAACCCTTGAGGCAAGCTTCACTTTTTATGGTAGTCTCTTTTTGTTTATTGGGAGTTGAGACTGTTGCTCATTGTTATTTTTCTGGATTGTTGCAGGATGGCAAACATTATGCTGTATGGGAAGATCCCTTTAAGAAGCCATGTTACTTGTTTGCCTTAGTAGCCGGCCAATTGGAGAGCAGAGATGACACATTTGTTACCCGCTCTGGCCGAAAAGTGGCTCTAAGGATCTGGACCCCAGCACAAGATGTACCCAAGACTGCACATGCCATGTATTCACTTAAAGCAGCTATGAAGTGGGATGAAGATGTCAGTCTTTATATCCTTACATTGTTCTTATTATTGTTCTTATTGTGGTATTGAGATTATTTGATCTCTTCATTTAAAATCTTATTCTATTGTAGGTTTTTGGTCTTGAGTATGACCTGGATCTTTTCAATGTTGTCGCTGTTCCTGATTTCAACATGTAAGATGCATTCTTCTCAAACAAGATTGAGCATTTGATTTACATTTTCTATTCTTTGCTTTTTTCTTAGTTATATGCAATGATCATCTCTGTCGATGCCAACCTGCTTTGTTCTTTCCTTATGCAGGGGAGCCATGGAAAACAAGAGTCTGAATGTATGACTTCTGGCTTATCTGGTCAAACCATTTAAATTTATTTACTGTTCATCTTATTGAAGTATGTTTCTATTGCATGCCTTAGATTTTCAATTCAAAGCTTGTTTTGGCTTCTCCTGAAACTGCTTCAGATGCTGATTATGCTGCAATTTTGGGTGTTATTGGTCACGAGGTTTGTTGTGGATATAAATTTTGAAGATGCTCCTTTTTCAAATAAGTTATATATGGATTTGATATGTTCTCATTTGATTTTATTCCTTGCTTTCTTGCAGTATTTTCACAATTGGACTGGCAACAGGTCGGTTTATTTCCCATTTAGGCTCATTGTTGATCTTTACTGTTTAATGATTTGTTTTTCAATTCTGATCTGTCATATATGTCTTCTTCGTCATTACATGATGTTTTAATATATATATTTTATGTTTACTTTGCTGCGGGGTTCATTGATGAAGGTAGTTGAATTATATGTTATTCTGAAGACTTGTTTATCAATGTTAAATCTATTTAAAACTACGAGGATAAACAATGTTCAGTATAACATCCTGAAATACTGCAGAGTGACTTGCCGGGATTGGTTTCAGCTCAGCTTGAAGGAGGGCCTCACTGTGTTCCGTGACCAGGTACTATTCTTCAATTACCAAGATTAAAAATGTAGCCTCATTGCAACATAATCGGGTTGTTGGTTGTAATTAATCTTGTGTTGCTGGTAGGAATTTTCATCTGACATGGGAAGCCGTACAGTGAAGAGGATTGCCGATGTTTCAAAGCTTCGGAATTATCAATTCCCACAGGTTAATGTTTCTTGCACAACTTTGTAGTGACCAGATATCCAGTTAAACGAGTGATTATGTTGCAACTACTGTGAAATCTACAAATAGATACTTCAGTGTGTGTGTGACCTACTTAAGTGCTGACTTTCCTCCGATTCCAATTGTTCAGGATGCTGGTCCCATGGCTCATCCGGTTAGGCCACATTCTTACATTAAGGTGTTAAAGCATCTCCCTTATTTATTATCGTTGTCTTTAAGTTTTCACGTGCTTGTTCACTCTTTAAAGTTTTTGCTTCCGAGTTATGTTAACTTTTGCCTCCTTTTTCCCTTTGACAGATGGACAACTTCTACACAGGCAAGTTTTTGTTATATATAGTACAAATTCGTAATGGGTCCATGGATCAGTTTCCTCTTATAGATATAATTCATATACCTTTTTAATGTGAACGTTTGTTTTTGTCACATGATCTTGTTTTATGTGAATCAAACATGGGGTTATCAACAACTGCAGTGACGGTAAGCCCTAGCCACTTGCATTTGCATCTTTTTTCTTGTTTGCTGTTTTATTTGACCAGGCATCTAATTTTTCTACTTTTTTTCTTGGTCTTTTTGTTTTCTTTTCCACAGGTTTATGAAAAGGTTTGAAACTCTTAACCAGATTCTCTTGTTTTTATGACTCTGTATTTGCGGTAAAGAGCTATGTTGATGTATCAATGGATTTTACTTATGATTCAACTTGCCAGGGAGCTGAAGTTGTCAGGATGTACAAAACACTCCTAGGAACTCAAGGGTTCCGAAAGGTCAAATTTAAAGAATGTTTGAGTCGCAAATTTAAGTGTATATATATGTAAAGTTGCTTATCCTGGACAGATTTATTAATATGATTTGTTCATGTTCAGGGTATGGATCTTTACTTTAAAAGGCATGACGGGCAAGCAGTAACTTGCGAAGACTTCTTTGCTGCCATGAAAGATGCAAATGGTGCGGATTTTGCCAACTTCTTGCTATGGTATGGATCAGTCATCTTCTTTTCTTTATTATTATTTAAAGTTACTTCGGTATTTTATAGTTTTGATGCTTAATACTTTTGAAACACTCAGGTATTCACAGGCTGGGACTCCTGTAGTAAAAGTTACTTCATCCTACAATGCTGAGGCTCATACTTTTTCTTTGAAGTTTAGGTATACAAACTTGAATTTTGTTGCAAGTATGAGCATCGATTTTGGCATAAATATCTTGCTGCTGAGTTTTATGCTTGTTTCGGCATTTTCACAGTCAAGAGGTACCCCCAACTCCTGGGCAAACTGTTAAAGAACCGATGTTTATTCCAGTAGCTGTTGGTCTACTGGACTCAAGTGGAAAGGACATGCCTCTATCTTCCATGTATCACGATGGGACATTGCAGTCTGTTGCAAGCAACAATCAACCAGTCCTCAGCACTGTTCTTCGAGTAACTAAGGTCATTTGAAAATCCTCTGGTGCTCCATCTTTTATCTCTAGGAACTTACACTCTTCTTTAGATTGTCTAAACATCTTTGAGAACAAATGACCATGACTAGAATCAAACCGTATTGACACATAGGGGGTTACTAGTTAGCATGACTGTTGCATGTCTTTATGTTCTTCCTGATTTTCTTTTCTTTCGTTGTTTCTGAGCAGAAAGAAGAAGAATTTGTGTTTTGTGATATATTCGAGCGGCCAATTCCATCTCTACTGCGAGGTTATAGTGCTCCTGTCCGTCTTGAATCTGATCTCTCCAACAGTGACCTATTTTTCCTTCTCGCTCATGATTCGGACGAGTTTAATCGGTTTGTCTTTCTCAAAGCATGAATACTTGTTAATCTAATAATCGAGGATTATATTAGATTTGTTCATTTGATTTTTTTTTATAGCTGGGAGTCCGGACAGGTGCTGGCAAGGAAGCTCATGCTCAGCTTAGTTGCTGATTTCCAACAAAGCAAACCATTGACCTTGAATCCCAAATTTGTTCAAGGTCTCAAAAGCGTACTTTGTGATCCAAGCTTGGATAAGGTATGATGATAGTTCCCTTACTGGAAAATATGAAATCCGTATTGTTTAAATCAGCCCTTTTGTGTTCCGATGGAGTGTTGACGTGTGCAATATATAGAAACCAACATACAGTTTATGTTTAACTGCCTCTTGTTATCAGGAATTCATCGCAAAAGCAATAACTCTCCCCGGTGAAGGGGAAATAATGGATATGATGGAAGTTGCTGATCCTGATGCTGTTTATGCTGTTCGAACCTTCATTAGAAAGGAGCTTGCCTCACAACTAAAATCTGAGTTTTTAAGCACAGTATGCTATATACACTTATATAAACAAATCTTTATTACTTATAGGCTAGTGCGTATTTTGCAAATGGGCTTGATTTTCTTTGTGCTTCTTGACACTTTTAACAGGTTGAGAACAATAGAAGCTCAGAGGAGTATGTATTTGACCATCCTAATATGGCCCGACGTGCCCTCAAGAATACTGCTCTTGGTTTGTATTTGCTCTAATGTATATCCGCGCAATTTATGTGTCGAAATTTACATAATCTAATTGTCTTACATTTGTCTACTTCCAGCATATCTTGGTTCCCTTGAAGATTCAGAGATGACGGAGCTTGCACTGCATGAGTACAAGACTGCAACAAATATGACAGACCAATTTGCTGCTTTGTCTGCCATTTCCCAGAAACCAGGTAAAACTCGTGATGACGTTTTGGCCGACTTCTATACCAAGTGGCAACATAACTACCTGGTAAATTTCCACTTCCCCTCTACTGAAAACATAGTTTGAACTTCTTTTCTCATATGTGATAATCTCGTTTTTTTTCCATTCTTTGTTAGGTTGTAAACAAATGGTTTGCCCTTCAAGCCATGTCTAACATTCCAGGTAACGTCGAGAATGTTCGCAAACTCTTAAATCATCCAGCATTCGACCTTCGTAATCCAAACAAGGTGATCGATAACTCTTTCTACGCACATGCATAAGCATATGATGGTGTCTTTTGTCTTCTGCTTAAATGTGGGTTATTTTGTTAATATAGGTGTACTCACTTATCGGAGGATTTTGTGGATCTCCTGTGAATTTCCACGCCAAGGATGGTTCTGGCTATAAGTTCTTGGGTGAAATAGTACTACAACTTGACAAGCTAAATCCTCAGGTTTGTCGCACTCCAACTTCTCTTAGGCCACTTCTCATCTGGATGGCATACACGGTTTCCTTTTGCTATTCTTTAAGTAACATTTTACCTTCCGATATTGTAGGTGGCCTCTCGCATGGTGTCAGCCTTCTCAAGGTGGAGGCGTTTCGATGAAAGCCGTCAAACACTAGCCAAGGTAAGTGACCTCTTAGCTGTTTTATCCTATGTAATTGCCTACGATGTTGTTGTGACCAATGTTACAACTTTGTTCCATAATTTGACAACGAAAATGCAATTTTTCATTATTCTTCTAAACGTATCGATATTTTTTTTATTGCGGTGCGCAATCGGGTGGGATTACAACACTAAAAACTTGCATACAATTTTTGCAGCAACAACTGGAGACGATAATGTCTGCCAATGGATTATCAGAGAACGTATTCGAGATTGCGTCAAAGAGCTTAGCTTAGTTTTATAGCTCAGCTGTTTAAATGGTATCAAATAACATTTGCTGCTCTGCTCATTGAGTTATAGACAAAGAAAATAATATTTAAACCAAAATAAAGCTTTTAATTATGTCATAAAATGAAGAGTTTTTTTGTCTGTTTTTTTAGTACTGTGGAAGTGAGAGTGAAAGGTTTTTATCTTGAACAATTTCGTTATAGATTATGATCATATATTTCTTTACACAATATCTAAAATTACTCATAGTTTCTCCTCTACTGATAAATAGGAGTATAATATACTTTTATCACATTTGAGTTCATGTTCTCCTATATTGATTAAAATATTTATACCAATTGATCTAGCATACTTGCATACTTGCATTTCTCCCACAGTGAGGGTTTTTAGTTGCATACTTGCATTGCAAATTGGGCTTTGGTTGGTTGCTTTAGGCATTAAATAAATGCCCATACTTGTGTAAGGAAATATGAAGATATCTATTACAGCAGTCGTCCTCCACGTGTTAAACTCATGCTCCCAAGCCACGTGAACACGACATTGACCCCAAAACCCTCTTTCTTTTCCATTTGTCTTAATGTAAAATTAAATATAAATAAATTTAAAATAAGATTAAAGCTCGGTTTGTTTCACTGAAAATGACTTTCGGAAAATGATTTTTAAAAAATGATTTACTTTTCTGGAAAAGTTAATATTTTCTGGTGTTTGGATGAATTTGTGTAAAATATTTTCTATTGTTTAGTAGATTTCTTAAAATATTTCATAAAAGTTGTTTTCAATTAAACAATACATTTGAGATTTTCTTATTGTTTAATTGAATTTATTTTTATCTATATTTTTATATTTTACATTGCTTTTGTATATATTAAAAATATTATGTTAAATTTAGATTCATTACAACGTCATTTTTTAATTACATGACTACTAAGTGAGTATTTTTTATTTAAAAATGTGACATCAACAAGATTGACAAAAAAAGTTAATGATGTCAACAATTGGACTTGATTTTCAGATTTGAAAAGTAAAGGGACTAAATTATTGAAAACAAAAGTACAAAGATTAAATTACAAATCTGTGAAGTGTACATAGATTTATGACATATTTTAACCTTTATACTACAAAACATTTATTATTAATATATTTATAATTGTAATAAATATTTATTATTAAAATATTAATATTGAATATTTTCAATAATATGTGAATAATATAATTTAAAATTATTATTTTTAAACTTTATTATTAAAATAAAATTGAAATATTAAATAATTTATTAAAATAATAAATTATATTAATAATTTATTATATGACTGAATATAAATAATTAAATATGTATGTTTAATAATATTGAAAAATATAATATTTTAAATATTTTTAAAAATAAAAATAAAATTTATTATAAATATAATAATATTAAGCTTGATTTAAATTAATTTTTATAAAAAAATAAAATTATCTATAGACGAGCAGATCGAAGACGATGAGCCTTAATCCCCTATGCAATAGGGTAACAGGCTGAAGATAGCAGATCTTATCTCTACTGAGCAGGAGTGGAGAAGATCGAAGACGATGAGCCTTAATCCCCTAAGCAGTAGGGTAACAGGCTGAAGATAGCAGATCTTATCTCCACTGAGCAGGAGTGGAGCAGATCAAAGACGATGAGCCTTAATCCCCTAAGCAGTAGGGTAACAGGCTGAAGATAACAGATCTTATCTCCACCGAGCAGGAGTAGAGCAGATCGAAGACAGCAAGTCTTATCTCTATGTATCGGCAATGGAGCAGATTGAAGAGTGCAGATCTTATCCTCACTGAGCAGGAGTGGGGCAGATCGAAAATGGCGAATCTTATCTCCATGTATCAGCAGTAGAGCAGATTTAAGCCACTAGCCTTATCTCCCTGAGCAGGAGCGGAACAGGCTAAAGATAGCAGACCTTATCTCCACTGAGCAGGAGTGGAGCAGATCGAAGACGATGAGCCTTAATCTCCTAAGTAGTAGGGTAACAGGCTGAAGATAGCAGATCTTATCTCCACTGAGCAGGAATGGAGCAGATCGAAGACGATGAGCTTTAATCCCCTGGCGATAGGGTAATAGGTCGAAGATAGCAGATCTTATCTCCACCGAGCGGGAGTGGAGCAGGATCAAAGACGATGAGCCTTAATCCCCTAGCGATAGGGTAACAGTCAAGATAATGATCTTATCTCCACCGAGCAAGAGTGGAGCGGTCAAGAAACAACAAAGTCTTATTTCTATGTATCGACAATGGAGCAGACTGAAGAGTGCAGATCTTATCCTCACTGAGCAGGAGTGGGGCAGATCGAAAATGGCGAATCTTATCTCCATGTATCGGCAATGGAGCAGATTTAAGCCACTAGCCTTATCTCCCCGAGCGAGGCGGAGCGAGCGTTAAAGATATCGATCTTATCTCCACCGAGCGAGAGTGGAGCGGTCGAAGACGATGAGCCTTAATCTCCTAAGTAGTAGGGTAACAGTCAAGATAGCAGATCTTATCTCCACGAAAGCGGGAATGGAGCGGTCGAATACGATGAGCTTTAATCCCCTAGCGAGTAGGGTAACAGTCAAGATAGCAGATCTTATCTCCACCGAGCGGGAGTGGAGCGCGATCGAAGACGATGAGCCTTAATCCCACGAGCGATAGGGTAACAGTGAAGATAGCAGATCTTATCTCCACCGAAAGGAGTGGAGCAGATTAAAGACGATGAGCCTTAATCCCTAAGCGGTAGGGTAACAGTGAAGATAATGAGATCTTATCTCCACCGAGCAGAGGGAGCGGATCGAAGACAAGCAATCTTATCTCCATGTATCGGTAATAGAGCGGTGAAGATAGCGAGATCTTATCTCCACTGAAGCGAGTGTGGAGCGGTCGAAGACAACAAAGTCTTATCTTCATGTATTGGCAATGGAAGCATCGAAGATAGCAGATCTTATCTCCACCGAGCGAGAGTGGAGCGGTCGAAGACAACAAGTCTTATCTCCATGTATCGGCAATGGAGCAGATCAAGATAGCAGTTCTTATCTCCACTGAGTAGGAGTGGAGCAAATCAAAGACAGCAGGTCTTATCTCCATATATCGGCAATGGAGCAGACTGAAGAGTGCAGATCTTATCCCCACTTAGCAGGAGTGGGGCAGATCGAAAATGGCGAATCTTATCTCCATGTATCGGCAATGGAGCAGATTTAAGCCACTAGCCTTATCTCCCTGAGCAGGAGCGGAGCAGGCTAAAGATAGCAGATCTTATCTCCACTGAGCAGGAGTAGAGCAGATCGAATATAGCAGGTCTTATCTCCATGTATCGGCAATGGAGCAGACTGAAGAGTGCAGATCTTATCCCCACTGAGCAGGAGTGGGGCAAATCGAAAATGGCGAATCTTATCTCCATGTATCGGCAATAGAGCAGATTTAAGCTACTAGCCTTATCTCCTTGGGCAGAAGCGGAGCAGGCTAAATATAGCAGATCTTATCTCCACTGAGCAGGAATGGAGCAGATCGAATACAACAAGTCTTATCTCCATGTATCCGCAATGGAGCAGACTGAAGAGTGCAAATCTTATCCCCACTGAGCAGGAGTGGAGCAGATCGAAAATGGCGAATCTTATCTCCATGTATCGGCAATGGAGCAGATTCAGGCCAATAGCCTTATCTCCCTGAACATGAGCAAAGCAGACTAAAGATGGTAGATCTTATCTCCACTGAGCAGGAGTGGAGCAAATCGAAAATAACAAGTCTTATCTCCATGTATTGGTAATGGAGCAGACTGAAGATTACGGACCATATCTCCCTAAAGAAGTAGTGGAGCAAATTGAAGCAAAATTCCTATACCCCTGAAGATGCAGTGGATGGAATGAAACTACCAAGATTCAGCTGGGCCGGGCAAAATTCGCCATTTTAAAGTCTTTGCTCTATTCTCGCTACACGACAATGAGCAAAGAGGGGCAGCTGTAATGGGCAAAATTTGCCCGGGCCCATGAAAAAATAAAACCAAATTTTAACACAGTCTAATAAACACTCGAGCCCTAAAATTTTGGCCCAAACAGTTAACCAAACCCAGATCAAATTACCCAAGCCCAAAAATTAAACATTGGCCCAAAATCTTCAAAATTAGAAAACCCTAGGTCAGTAACTAGGAGCCCTCGCGCCGCACGCCCCTCGCCAACAGCCCCATCGAGCCACGTCGCCACGGCTTCCGCATCGTGCGCCTCCACGCCTCCGAGGGTTGCACCTACAAAACAGGAAGCAGTAAACACAGCAGGGGAGAGGGATTGTAGTGGAGATCTTATCCTATTCTATTTTTGGGGGTTTTTAGGCTATAAAAGCCGAATAGTCGATTGGAATAGGGGGATTTTTTTTGGAAAGCACACAAAACAGAATATTTTTACGAGAAATCAACGCAAAATCAAAGCAAATCATCAAGGTTTCGATTCTTTTTTTTTTCTTTTGTTTCGAATCTGTTTACCTTTTTTTTGTTTTTTTTTCCTCTTCGTTTTTAAAACAAAACCCATATATATATATAAAATAGATTTTAAAATACAAAAAAAAACTTACTTTTTCAAATTCTGGCCACCGTGCACGGTGGCCGGCGGCGGCGGAGGACGGCGGTGATTCGCCGGGAGCCTTGGCCGAAATCTGGGCTCCGTGAAGGAGAGGGGAGAGATTTTTGAAAGCTTTTATTTTTTTCCCTGCTACAATGGAGGAAGTGAAGATTTTTTTAAAAAATTCAGCTTTTATACACCCCCTAAACGGCGTCGTTTAGGGCTGAGTTCAATAGCCCAAAACGGCGCCGTTTTGTCTATACCCAGCCTGCGCGACCCGACCCGCAAAGAGGGTCCGCGCGTCTTTACCAAATGGGCTATTTGCAGCCCTGGTCCTTCCGCTTTTTCAAACTGCTTCAATTTGGTACATTTGTACCTTTTATTGTTTTTTTTTAATTCGGCCACAACAGTTTGTTGGGCGTTCCAGTTTGGTCCCTGATGCGCTGATCCACTGGGGAGAGGACGCGTGTCCCAGGGAGGGGTTTATTGCCCATTTGGTCCCCGAATTTCTATTTTCAATCCAATTTAGTCCCTTTTTTTTATTATTTTTGCTATTTTACTATTAAATTAATTAATTTGAGCTTTATTATTTTTATCATTATTAATTTAATATTTATATTACTTTTATTTTCATTACTGTTATTATTTTATTATTATTATTAAAATTATTATTTTTCTCCTATTATTTTATTATTATTATATATATTATATATTATTATCACCTACCATTATTATTTCTTATATTTATTATGTCTATTATTATGTTATTTTATTACTAATATTTATTACTATTACTTTTATTATTATTTTTGTCTATTATTAATATTATTATTTTTATTTATTCTTTTTTACCACTATTATTTTGTTATTATTACTATTTTTTATATACACATTATTATTCTATTATTATATTTATTATTTTAATATTATTTACCTTTTTATTATTACTATATTCATTAGTTTTATTAGTATTATTTTATTATTACCATTTTTTCCTTGTCACTGTTTTTTTTTATATATACATATTATTGTTATAATTATATTTATCATTCTTATTTATTATTTTTATTACCTTTTTTTTTACTATTATGATTTGTTTATTCTCGTTCCTATCATTTCATGTAGATTGATGATCTTGAATTGCATTTTAACTTCTTTTTTTTTTTTTTACTTTTTCTCAAACTCATAAAAAGGTTTTTAAACAAGGCAATGTTTCGTGTTTGGGAGTTCGAGGAATCGTGCCCAATCGTGCTGGGTTTCGATTTTCTGTTCGTCCAAATGACTAAATATCCTTTAAAGATTTTGACCGTGCTTTCTTAAATAATGCAATATTTCGTGTTTGGAAGTTCAAGAAATCGTGCCCAATCGTGCTGGGTTTCAATTTTCCATTCGTCCAAATGACCAAATATCCTTTAGAGATTTTGACCGTGTTTTCTTAAATAGGGCAATATTTCATATTTGGGAATTTGAAGAGTTGTGCCCAATCGTGCTGGGTTTCGGTTTTTAGTTTGGCCAAATAGTGAAATACCCTTTTTAAATTGCAATGCATGAATTTTGGAAATCATGAAATGATCTTCGTATCGAGGGTTTGAAACATCGTATCCTATCGTGCTGGATGTGGTATTTCATCTTGTCGGAACAAGAGAATTTCGATATTCAATTCGGATTATCCAAACATTTTCTAAAGAATTCATATTTTAAAATCTCTTCCAATTTACGATATTAGGACATTAATCAATCAATAAGGTACCACTTTTGGGTGTTGCGAGGGTGCTAATCCTTCCTCGTGCGTAACCGACTCTCGGACTTGTTTTCTTAAGATTCGTAGACCAAAATGTTTTAAAAGGTGACCCAATCACACTTCAAAAAAGATTGGTGGCGACTACGTTTTCCTTTTTAAAGTCGGCCCGTTTTTCAAACAAAAAAATGGTTTCGACAATTTGCATATATTAAATAACATGTTTCATGCTTATCTTAGTATTCCTATAAAAAAAAACTATTGGAATAATGATAACTTTAGTTTTCTAACATTTTTAATTTTTATCAATTTGATCCTTATTCTTTTTTGAGTTATATTAGTTATTAACCTTTCGGAAAGTGTAAAATCACTTTGTTTAATGAAAATGTTAACTTTTAACGATGTTGGTGTGGCAACCCACGTGATGGTCTACATGTTCATGTTGACATAATACTATTTATCTCACATGTTACGTCAATAAATAATTTAACAATTATAAAAAGTATTCAAAAAAATTTAAAAAAAATTAGCATGAAGTAACATGAATTGCCATTCGGCATGCCGATTTTAAAAATTAAACGTTTTATTTAGTAGTTTCATTATAAAATAGTAATTCAACTCTTTTTAAAAAGGCTGAGTCAAATTTAGTTAAAAAATTAAGGGCCAAATTAAAAAAAAATGTAACTATTAAAGATTAAAATTATGATTATGCCAATTTTTTTTTCTCTGTTTTCCTTGAAGCTCTTCAAATCATCCCACCATAAAAAAAACCATGAAAGAGGAAGAAAAGGATAAATATGATTGTTAGACAGTAAAAAGATAATAAGAGAAACTAATTAAATATACATTTGTTTGACCTAAAAGGGTCTTTCCCAATATATAGTAAAAACTAAAAGGACTTTGCAAGCATTGTTTATTTTTTGCCTTTATGGGTCAAAAGTTGGTCTCAAACTTTGGTTAACTCAAATCATTCCTTATATATATATATATATCTTTATCAAGGTTTTAATTAATCAAACACTAATTTACATATATCCTTTCCCAAAAGCATACTGTTTTTTTAATCATTCATCACCAAACTGCTTGTGGGGACTCAATTTCAAGGCCAAAAAAAGGAAAAAGAAAAGCCTAAATAAGTGTATGAAAAAGAAAAAAAAAAGGGAATTTGTAACACCCCTAACCCGTGTCCGTCGCCGGATTAGGGTTACGAGGCATTACATATCCAATCACAAGTCCACACACTCAAATAAAGTCATATTACGTTACATGCTATTGTAATCAAATAAGTTACCACCAAATATTATCATTAGCATCATTTAAAAACCAATTTCCATTCAATTAGCAAAAATCACTATTCATTTGGTCAATTTCAGAAGTAAGGCCGCATATGCCTATGGTCATTAGTTAGCTATATTAACAAAATGTTAAACATTATAGACCAAAAATTTTCTTACCAAAACTTAACCAAACCAAACTAGCTTTAAATGGATTGATAACCACAATTATTGTTAATTACATTCAACCACATGAATACTCAAATTTCCTCTAAATGGCATAACTACAATACTCAAAGCCATACATTAAAAATATATTTATATATATATATATATATATATATATATTAAGCCGAATCATTAAAACTAAGTATTTAGTCACTTAACTAAACATAATATATATATATATCTATCAATCTCAATCATAGAAGTCCAACTACTTTCATATGACCTAATGCTTATACAAATTAGAAATGATTCAAACATAAATTAACCTAAATGCATAGAACATGATCTTATCATTTCATAATTTGACATACGGTGCATACACATAAATATTCATAAAATTATTCAATCACTTCATTTACTATAAGACCTTCTCATAACTTTATTCATGCATCCACATATATAACATAAATGAAATTTCAAGGAATAAATATTTCGAAATCAACTTACCATTAAAAACCGACCCTAGATAAACCTTATCATTATAATTAAATATTCATAATCAACTCGAACCCCAAGCATAAGAGTAAGCCATTTTCGCATGGCATTTATACATCCATATAAACATCATTTAAATTCAAAATCGGTTTATCCTATACATGCCATAGACTTTAAGTTTATATACAAAAGAGGTACCAAAATTTCGATGATAGTGTGATGAGCTTCAACTATGATTCCCAAGCACGAGATGAGCACCCAAAAGAGATCTACAATACACAAACAACCACATTCGAAGTAAACTTTCACAGCTTAGTAAGTTTTAAGCATTTATCTCACATGCAAACATTAACGTAATTAAAATAAATTATTACATTTACAACCTCCTTGCCGAATAATCAAACGTATAAAGATAGATTTCATAACAACATTATATGCATGTATAAATATGTATATATATCCATACCACCCTCACATGGTAAATTAAACATCATAAACCTCTATTACTCACCAAAATTTCTACTTACATTTAAACCACCATCAATCACAAGTTATTACAAACATTACATACCTTTTTAGTTACTTACCTTTCCAACCTTAACCACCCGAGCATAACATTGGAATGTATACTCGAATATTTTACTATCCTTATCGACATTAATGATATGAGTCTATTAAAAGCATCAAACCTGTATATCTGTTACAAGAATTTAGTAACGTATCGCACACATAGTGCCGTTACTTTAAAATTTCCGCACACATAGTGCTAAGTTTCTGTAACGTATCGCACACTTAGTGCCGTTACTTTAATATTTCCGCACACTTAGTGCCAAGTTTCCGTAACGTATCGCACACTTAGTGCCGTTACTTTGGAGATTTGCACACATGGTTCATTATAACCGATTTCGCACACTTAGTGTTCGGTTATAAGCTCGCACACTTAGTGCCTTTCATAACCTGTCATTCAACCGAATATAAACTTACATATATAAAATCAAATCCACATCTTCACATATAAGCACATACATATATGGATAATTTTATGATTTAGCAATCCAATTTTATATTACATTCGGCCTAGACAATATCAAGCCACCAACAAATCCTTTGAATATATTCATATCCCAATTTAGTATTCCTCATATCTAAAAGTATTACTATCATATAAATACACATTTCATGCAAATGATTCTAACGTCCAAGTAACCACACATTCGGCTAATTTTTTTTTTTACTAATTTCATTGATACATTCAGCCATGTATTATTAATACACTTACCACCATTCAACTTAGACATATAATAAGGTATAAAATTCAATTTAACCCAATTGCTTAAAACTTACCTCGAAAATCAACGGATTAGGATTTCCCGGCTACTCGTTCAATTTCGCCTTTCCCCGATCCAATCCCGTGTCTTTATGTTCTTGATCTAAATAATTCCAAATTGAACTCATTCAAATACATTTTCATTCAATTTAATCCAAAAACACATAATTATGCAAATTACCATTTTACCCCTGACATTTACAATTTTTACAATTTAGTCCCTAATACACAACTCACAAATTACTCAAAATTTAGCTACCATCCTTTAGGGCCGAATCTTCATAAGGACTATATAAGTCCATATATTTCATAAATTTCTCAATTTAACCCTCCAAGATAATATTTTCACAAATTAATCCTTAATTAGCTACATTCACCAAAGACTCAAGAATAAGATATGTTCATCTAGCTCAAATCTCTCATTTAATACTAAAAATCATCATAAAACTGAACTTATCATCAATGGCATATCTCACATACATGACCAATACACAAAATTAATACATGGGCTTGATAGTAGAGTAAACAACAATCTCAAAAATGCAAAAATCATCAAAAATCCAAAGCTAAAACTTACCTAATTTTGGTTGATGAGTGCCGAACCCTTGTTTGGTTTTTTTCTTTTCTTTTTCTTTTGCTAGTTTCGGCCAAGAGAGCTAAAATGATGAACATGCAATGGCTCTCTTTATTTTTTTATGTTTTATTCCATTATGCTTATAAAATATAATATATCATTAATATATGTTTAACATATAAAACAAACAAACATATAATATATATATATATATATATTATAATGCCACATTGCCGTCCACTATAAATATAATAGGGGTAATTGCAACATAAAACCCCTTAATTAAAAAGACACATTGATTTTAACCTTTCAATCAAGCAAATAGCTAATTTTACCACTCATGCAATTTAATCCTTTTTCTTGAATTGAACATACAAACAGTCAAATTATCTCACGATATTTTAACACATGCTCAAACATATATCATAGATATCAAATATAAAATTAAAATATTTTTCTAACTCGGATTTATGGTCCCGAAATCACCGTTCCGATTAAGGTCATAATCGGACTGTTACAGAACTATCACAAACCCTAAAAGGCTATAATTGTGTGAAACCCTATATAGGATGATAGTTTGAAATTAGGGTCATAATCAGACTGTTACAGAACTATCACAAACCCTAAAAGGCTATAATTGTGTGAAACCTTATATAGGATGATGGTTTGAAAGATTAGAGGGTTTAGCTTTTAACTAATTGATGTAACTCTAACTGTAAAGTTAAAGTAAAATGTGCTTTAGGACAAGCTATAGTAATTAAATAGTCCCCCAAGTTATAGCGAAAATCATATACATGAATCAATGCGTGTTGGGTATAATAGTAACTCACGTTATATTATTAAGGTTGAACTTTAGAGATAATATTGTCAAGAGAAACATTCAAACCTAAATAAATGTATGAAAAAGAAAAAAAAAAGAAACTATCACAAACCCTAAAAGGCTATAATTGTGTGAAACCCTATAGGATAAAGGTTTGCAAGATTAGAGGGTTTAACGTTTAACTAATTGATGTAACTCTAACCATAAAGTTAAAGTAAAAAGTGCTTTAACAATGAGGAGAAGTTATAGTGATGAAATGATCCCCCAAGTTATAGTATGAATCAATGCGTGTTAAGTATAATAGTAGATCACGTTATATTATTAAGAGGAGAATTTATGGTCGAATTTTAGAGATAATATTATCGAGAAAATTGCAGTCACGAACCCTGAAAGATTAGTCTCTATGAATTGTAAAATAAATATAAAAGATATTTTAATCCAGAAAAAATTATATACATGTAAAGTGTGAAAGGTAGCTCCAAAAGCAACTTCTTTTTCTCTGCTGTCCTTCAAAGGGTTAAAAGGGAATGGAGAAAGGAACTTTAGGGGCATTGGTTTCCCAAAGATTAAAGAAAATTTGGTATTGGAGGTTGAAATAAATTTGCAATTTTTTTAGGGTTAAAAGATGGAAATTTTGTTTAAAAAAGTTTAAATAAAAGTATTGGTAATTGAAAGGGACTCAACTTAATATTATCTCAAAATGATAACATTTATTTTATCATAATTGGTAAAATACTTCAATTAATCCCTATTAAAATTTTCGAATTTTCTAGCTTTTATTTGATTAATTATTTCTTTCTGCAAAATTTAGTGAAATTTGAGAGTGAAGTGACTCAAAATTATTTACACAATCATTGCTAAAATTTTCATTTTTTTAAAACTTTTGTTTGACTCGAACCCATGTCCTTTTACATTAGCAACAATACCCATGTCAATCGAGTTAAGACTTAATTAACAAGTCAACATCTTTTTTTAATATCATTTCAAAGCCATTAACCCGATTTAGATATTATTATCTTAAAGTTAAATGAAAATTTAATTTAACATAATAGATGACAAATCATGCTATATTTTGGATTATTCCCACCACATTATCCATAGCCTCTTTCTAATTATTTAATATCATTTCATCAATTTTTTTCATATGATACATAATTTTAGTAAATTTTTATCCTGAATCTCAAACCCTAAACTTTAACTATTAAATCTTAAACACAAACCCTAAATTCAAACCCGAACCTTGAACTTAAACTTTAGACCCTAAACCTTGAGTTTTTAAGGTTAAGGATAAAAAAGATTACCAAAATCATATATCAATGACATGAAAAAAATTATTAAAATATTATTAAATAATTAAAAAATAATCATAATGTAATGAAAATAGCCCATAAAATAATTTCTCATATATTTTCTTACAAAACACGTAACATAAAAAAAATAGTAAGAATAAAAAGGGTTGTTCATCTATTACAAAGCAAATGATGAGACAGAGAGTTTGTCGGATAGAAAATAACCTTGAGAGTGGTTAAAGGAATGGGGCTAATAAGGCAGCATATCATAAACTCAACTAGTCAAACTAGATGGTCAAAAGAAGATTAAAATTTAGTCTTAATCTAATTTTCCCCTTGAAAAGGGGTAAATCATTACGTATTTGTTTAAAGCAAATTTTGGAGCAAAATCATTTGTTAAGTATCTCAAAAGAAGGTTAAAAGACATCATAATTCTTTTGGGAAAAAGAGGGTTAAAAGTTCTTTCTATAAATTAGTCACAAGCAATTATTTCTTTTCTATACCACTTTGGATAGGTTCTGATCATATATATTTTTTTGGGTTCCTTTTTTTGGGAATAATAATTTTTATCTCGCCATCGTGCATTTATGGCCGAAAGTTTTCTTGTTGTATTTTTTTAGGCCACGCATAGAAGAAATTACAGGTTTACACATTCTTCGCCTTATGTAAGTTGCTATGTTTTGCATCTAACAATGTTTGCTCTGTTAAACTGAGACATGCTTACGTGTATGCTTTTATTGGAAGGCTCATATTTGTATGGTCTTATCGAAGTTTCCATGGATGTTTCTATCATCAAATATGATGTGGCCTCTTATGGATACTTCTGTTATTTTGGGTAAATTGTTTCAGAGGGCAAGAGAAACCAGCAGAAGGCTGATTTGTTCAGTTGCAACGGAACCTTTACCTAAGCGAGTTGAAGAATCCGAAATGGATGCACCTAAAGAAATCTTTCTTAAGGACTACAAGTCCCCTGACTACTACTTTGACACGGTATAAATTGTAACTAGTTCAATACTCCAGCTAGGGTTCTGAACCTTTTTACATAGCATTTGCTTGTGCTTCCTTTTACTTATGAAAATAGCATTTCAGGTGGATTTGAGATTTTCATTGGGTGAGGAGAAAACAATTGTTGCTTCAAAAATAACTGTGTTCCCCCGTGTTGAAGGTATTGTAATCATTATACTTTGCTCCTAATACTTGAGTTATCATTATTAGATTATGTCTCTGTTTTTTACAATGTTGGCAAGAAATTTCATTCTCACTAAGGGGAAATTTACAACTTGGCTCTGTATTTTTCATCTTGAGAATCTAGTTCTTAAAGTTTTATGTTGATAAACACCTTTTTTTTTTCATTATTCTTTATATCATACTAATGTATTTTGTAGAACAGGTTCTTCTGCTCCATTGGTTTTGGATGGGGTAGATCTCAAGCTAATTTCAATCAAGGTTGATGGCAAGGAACTGAAGGTATATTGTTTATTACATTTCTCAAAGCAGGCTTTGTGGCCTAATTATTGAAACGGCTCTGAAGATACATTGTTTTATTATGCTTATTTGTCATTGGCAGGAGGGAGATTATCATTTAGACTCACGACATTTGACACTTCCATCACCACCACAAGGCAAATTTACTTTGGAAATTGATACTGAGATACAACCTCAGAACAACACTTCATTGGAGGTGAGGCATTATTGTTATTATTGTTTTGGTTCCGTAATGTATGGTATTTTTGCCCTAATGCCCATGTTGTAAATTTTAATTTCTCACTCTAGGGGCTTTACAAGTCATCTGGGAATTTCTGTACACAATGTGAAGCTGAGGGTTTCAGGAAAATTACATTTTATCAAGTAAGATATTGAAACATATATTGGATTTTATTATTTTCTTTTCGATGCGTGAATCTGTTTTATGCCTTGTTGACATGATTACCTTGTGAACAGGACCGTCCTAATATAATGGCGAAATACACATGCCGTATCGAAGCTGATAAGTTACTGTATCCTGTATTGTTATCTAATGGAAATCTCATAGAGCAAGGAACCCTTGAGGCAAGCTTCACTTTTTATGGTAGTCTCTTTTTGTTTATTGGGAGTTGAGACTGTTGCTCATTGTTATTTTTCTGGATTGTTGCAGGATGGCAAACATTATGCTGTATGGGAAGATCCCTTTAAGAAGCCATGTTACTTGTTTGCCTTAGTAGCCGGCCAATTGGAGAGCAGAGATGACACATTTGTTACCCGCTCTGGCCGAAAAGTGGCTCTAAGGATCTGGACCCCAGCACAAGATGTACCCAAGACTGCACATGCCATGTATTCACTTAAAGCAGCTATGAAGTGGGATGAAGATGTCAGTCTTTATATCCTTACATTCTTTTTATTGTGGTATTGAGATTATTTGATCTCTTCATTTAAAATCTTATTCTCTTGTAGATTTTTGGTCTTGAGTATGACCTGGATCTTTTCAATGTTGTCGCTGTTCCTGACAACATGTAAGATGCATTCTTCTCAAACAAGATTGAGCATTTGATTTACATTTTCTATTCTTTGCTTTTTTTCTTAGTTATATGCAATGATCATTTCTGTCGATGCCAACCTGCTTTGTTCTTTCCTTATGCAGGGGAGCCATGGAAAACAAGAGTCTGAATGTATGACTTCTGGCTTATCTGGTCAATCTATTTAAATTTATTTGCTGTTCATCTTATTGAAATATGTTTCTATTGCATGCCTTAGATTTTCGATTCAAAGCTTGTTTTGGCTTCTCCTGAAACTGCTTCAGATGCTGATTATGCTGCAATTTTGGGTGTTATTGGTCACGAGGTTTGTTGTGGATATAAATTTTGAAGATGCCCCTTTTTCAAATATGTTATATATGGATTTGATATGTTCTCATTTGATTTTATTCCTTGCTTTCTTGCAGTATTTTCACAATTGGACTGGCAACAGGTCGGTTTATTTCCCATTTAGGCTCATTGTTGATCTTTACTGTTTAATGATTTGTTTTTCAATTCTGATCTTTCATATATGTCTTCTTCGTCATTACATGATGTTTTAATATATATATTTTATGTTTACTTTGCTGC
Organism: Gossypium sturtianum; assembly: GCA_025698515.1. NCBI lineage: Eukaryota > Viridiplantae > Streptophyta > Magnoliopsida > Malvales > Malvaceae > Gossypium > Gossypium sturtianum. The sequence goes on along the minus strand of CM046944.1, from coordinate 3,719,627 downwards.
GGGGTTCATTGATGAAGGTAGTTGAATTATATGTTATTCTGAAGACTTGTTTATCAATGTTAAATCTATTTAAAACTACGAGGATAAACAAAGTTTAGTATAACAGCAGCTGAAATACTGCAGAGTGACTTGCCGGGATTGGTTTCAGCTCAGCTTGAAGGAGGGCCTCACTGTGTTCCGTGACCAGGTACTATTCTTCAATTACCAAGATTAAAAATGTAGCCTCATTGCAACATAATCGGGTTGTTGGTTGTAATTAATCTTGTGTTGCTGGTAGGAATTTTCATCTGACATGGGAAGCCGTACAGTGAAGAGGATTGCCGATGTTTCAAAGCTTCGGAATTATCAATTCCCACAGGTTAATGTTTCTTGCACAACTTTGTAGTGACCAGATATCCAGTTAAACGAGTGATTATGTTGCAACTACTGTGAAATCTACAAATAGATACTTCAGTGTGTGTGTGACCTACTTAAGTGCTGACTTTCCTCCGATTCCAATTGTTCAGGATGCTGGTCCCATGGTTCATCCGGTTAGGCCACATTCTTACATTAAGGTGTTAAAGCATCTCCCTTATTTATTATCGTTGTCTTTAAGTTTTCACGTGCTTGTTCACTCTTTAAAGTTTTTGCTTCCGAGTTATGTTAACTTTTGCCTCCTTTTTCCCTTTGACAGATGGACAACTTCTACACAGGCAAGTTTTTGTTATATATAGTACAAATTAAGTAATGGGTCCATGGATCAGTTTCCTCTTATAGATATAATTCATATACCTTTTAATGTGAACGTTTGTTTTTGTCACATGATCTTGTTTTATGTGAATCAAACATGGGGTTATCAACAACTGCAGTGACGGTAAGCCCTAGCCACTTGCATTTGCATCTTTTTTCTTGTTTGCTGTTTTATTTGACCAGGCATCTAATTTTTCTACTTTTTTTCTTGGTCTTTTTGTTTTCTTTTCCACAGGTTTATGAAAAGGTTTGAAAATCTTAACCAGATTCTCTTGTTTTTATGACTCTGTATTTGCGGTAAAGAGCTATGTTGATGTATCAATGGATTTTACTTATGATTCAACTTGCCAGGAGCTGAAGTTGTCAGGATGTACAAAACACTCCTAGGAACTCAAGGGTTCCGAAGGGTCAAATTTAAAGAATGTTTGAGTCTCAAATTTAAGTGTATATATATGTAAAGTTGCTTATCCTGGACAGATTTATTAATATGATTTGTTCATGTTCAGGGTATGGATCTTTACTTTAAAAGGCATGACGGGCAAGCAGTAACTTGCGAAGACTTCTTTGCTGCCATGAAAGATGCAAATGGTGCGGATTTTGCCAACTTCTTGCTATGGTATGGATCAGTCATCTTCTTTTCTTTATTATTATTTAAAGTTACTTCGGTATTTTATAGTTTTGATGCTTAATACTTTTGAAACACTCAGGTATTCACAAGCTGGGACTCCTGTAGTAAAAGTTACTTCATCCTACAATGCTGAGGCTCATACTTTTTCTTTGAAGTTTAGGTATACAAACTTGAATTTTGTTGCAAGTATGAGCATCGATTTTGGCATAAATATCTTGCTGCTGAGTTTTATGCTTGTTTCGGCATTTTCACAGTCAAGAGGTACCCCCAACTCCTGGGCAAACTGTTAAAGAACCGATGTTTATTCCAGTAGCTGTTGGTCTACTGGACTCAAGTGGAAAGGACATGCCTCTATCTTCCGTGTATCACGATGGGACATTGCAGTCTGTTGCAAGCAACAATCAACCAGTCCTCAGCACTGTTCTTCGAGTAACTAAGGTCATTTGAAAATCCTCTCGTGCTCCATCTTTTATCTCTAGGAACTTACACTCTTCTTTAGATTGTCTAAACATCTTTGAGAACAAAAGACCATGACTAGAATCAAACCGTATTGACACATAGGGGGTTACTAGTTAGCATGACTGTTGCATGTCTTTATGTTCTTCCTGATTTTCTTTTCTTTCGTTGTTTCTGAGCAGAAAGAAGAAGAATTTGAGTTTTGTGATATATTCGAGCGACCAATTCCATCTCTACTGCGAGGTTATAGTGCTCCTGTCCGTCTTGAAGCTGATCTCTCCGACAGTGACCTATTTTTCCTTCTCGCTCATGATTCGGATGAGTTTAATCGGTTTGTCTTTCTCAAAGCATGAATACTTGTTAATCTAATAATCGAGGATTATATTAGATTTGTTCATTTGATTTTTTTTTTATAGCTGGGAGTACGGACAGGTGCTGGCAAGGAAGCTCATGCTCAGCTTAGTTGCTGATTTCCAACAAAGCAAACCATTGACCTTGAATCCCAAATTTGTTCAAGGTCTCAAAAGCATACTTTGTGATCTAAGCTTGGATAAGGTATGATGATAGTTCCCTTACTGGAAAATATGAAATCCGTATTGTTTAAATCAGCCCTTTTGTGTTCCGATGGAGTGTTGACGTGTGCAATATATTGAAACCAACATACAGTTTATGTTTAACTGCCTCTTGTTATCAGGAATTCATCGCAAAAGCAATAACTCTCCCCGGTGAAGGGGAAATAATGGATATGATGGAAGTTGCTGATCCTGATGCTGTTTATGCTGTTCGAACCTTCATTAGAAAGGAGCTTGCCTCACAACTAAAATCTGAGTTTTTAAGCACAGTATGCTATATACACTTATATAAACAAATCTTTATTACTTATAGGCTAGTGCGTATTTTGCAAATGGGCTTGATTTTCTTTGTGCTTCTTGACACTTTTAACAGGTTGAGAACAATAGAAGCTCAGAGGAGTATGTATTTGACCATCCTAATATGGCCCGACGTGCCCTCAAGAATACTGCTCTTGGTTTGTATTTGCTCTAATGTATATCCGCGCAATTTATGTGTCAAAATTTACATAATCTAATTGTCTTACATTTGTCTACTTCCAGCATATCTTGGTTCCCTTGAAGATTCGGAGATGACGGAGCTTGCACTGCACGAGTACAAGACTGCAACAAATATGACAGACCAATTTGCTGCTTTGTCTGCCATTTCCCAGAAACCAGGTAAAACTCGTGATGACGTTTTGGCCGACTTCTATACCAAGTGGCAACATAACTACCTGGTAAATTTCCACTTCCCCTCTACTGAAAACATAGTTTGAACTTCTTTTCTCATATGTGATAATCTCATTTTTTTTCCATTCTTTGTTAGGTTGTAAACAAATGGTTTGCCCTTCAAGCCATGTCTAACATTCCCGGTAATGTTGAGAATGTTCGCAAACTCTTAAATCATCCAGCATTCGACCTTCGTAATCCAAACAAGGTGATCGATAACTCTTTCTACGCACATGCATAAGCATATGATGGTGTCTTTTGTCTTCTGCTTAAATGTGGGTTATTTTGTTAATATAGGTGCACTCACTTATCGGAGGATTTCGTGGATCTCCTGTGAATTTCCACGCCAAGGATGGTTCTGGCTACAAGTTCTTGGGTGAAATAGTACTACAACTTGACAAGCTAAATCCTCAGGTTTGTCGCACTCCAACTTCTCTTAGGCCACTTCTCATCTGGATGGCATACACGGTTTCCTTTTGCTATTCTTTAAGTAACATTTTACCTTCCGATATTGTAGGTGGCCTCTCGCATGGTGTCAGCCTTCTCAAGGTGGAGGCGTTTCGATGAAAGCCGTCAAACACTAGCCAAGGTAAGTGACCTCTTAGCTGTTTTATCCTATGTAATTGCCTACAATGTTGTTGTGACCAAAGTTACAACTTTGTTCCATAATTTGACAGCGAAAATGCAATTTTTCATTATTCTTCTAAACATATCGATATTTTTTTTATTGCGGTGCGCAATCGGGTGGGATTACAACACTAAAAACTTGCATACAATTTTTGCAGCAACAACTGGAGACGATAATGTCTGCCAATGGATTATCAGAGAACGTATTCGAGATTGCGTCAAAGAGCTTAGCTTAGTTTTATAGCTCAGCTGTTTAAATGGTATCAAATAACATTTGCTGCTCTGCTCATTGAGTTATAGACAAAGAAAATAATATTTAAACCAAAATAAAGCTTTTAATTATGTCATAAAATGAAGAGTTTTTTTGTGTGTTTTTAGTATTGTGGAAGTGCGAGTGAAAGGTTTTTATCTTAGGGTGGGTTTGGATGGGCGGTGAGTTTACCTGCAGTTAGTGTAAAAACAGCGGTGGCGGTGAGATTAGATACTGTAGCGATACTGTAGCGTGAGACAAAAAGTAAGCTAAACGCACTGCACCGCACCGCACTCAATCGCCCATCCAAACCCACCCTTAGTTTCTCATCTACTCATAAATAGGAGTAGAATATACTTTATCATATTTGAGTCCACGTTCTCTTATATTAATAAAAATATTTATACCAACAACTTTAGTTGCATACTCAATCCACAGTGAGGTTTTTTAGTTGCATACTAGCATTGCAAATTGGGCTTTGGTTGGTTGCTTTAGGCATTAAATAAATGCCCATACTTGTGTGAGGAAATATGAAAATATCTATTACAGCAGTCGTTCTCCACGTGTTAAACTCATGCTCCCAAGCCACGTGAACACGACGTTGACCCCAAAACCCTCTTTCTTTTCCCTTTGTCTTAATGTAAAATTAAATATAAATAAATTTAAAATAAGATTAAATGAATAATCTTTCATTTTTAGCTCACACTAGGTATAAACAAGAGGTGTAAATGGGCCGGGCGGCCTAGCCCGGCTTGAAGGCTCGCCAAAAATATAGGAGGGTTTGGGCAAAAATATAGGCCCAAAAATGGGCTTGGACAAAAAAATAAGGCCCGTTTAAAAATGGGCCGGGCTCGGGTAATGTATTTTTTACCCGGCCCGGCCCGGCCCGAATTCACTAAAGGAAAAAAAAATGTTTTTTAATATTATTTTATTATTATTTTTCTCCTTATTTTACTACTATTTTACTATTATGTTTCTATTATTTTATTATTATTGTTTAGATATTATATAAAATTTATTTTATTGTTAATTTTGTTATTATTTTAAAGACATTTATTAATTTTGTTATTATTTTAGAGGCATTTGCTTGTTAAGTTACTTTTATATTTTAGTGTTATTTAAGTCTACATATTTTTTAAAATTTATTTTCAATTTGTTAAAAAATATTTTTTTTTGATTTTTTTAGTATTTTTGATGTATTATATATATTTAAAAATTATATAAAATAATATAAAAAATAATACGGGTAGGCCGGGTCGGGCTCGGGTTTTAGCATTTTTATATGGGCCGGGCTTGAGTAAAATTTTAGGCCCATTTTTTGGGCCCGGCTCGGCCCGAGCCCAATAAACGGGCCTAAATTTTTAGTTGGGCCCGGCCCAAACCCGGCCCGACCCATGTACACCTCTAGTATAAACTTGACATGGGTTTTGGTTTCTACTTTATCTGAGTTTTAAATTTATTTTGGATTATTTCGGTTTAGGGTAAGTTATTTTATGTTTACACGTAGGTCATTTGGGTTTAAAATTTAATTTTTTTTTATTTGATCATTTCTAATTTTGAGTTTAGATATTTTAATTTCAAATCTATTTATAATTGAATATTTAAATTAAAAATGATTTAAGTGAATGTGTTTTGTAATTTGGTAGGTTTCTTTATTATAGTGGCTGATTAATTTGTCTACTATTAAATGAACCAAAATAATTTTTATATCACTTAAAAAATTAAATAAATTCAAGTTAATATTTTAGAAGTTTTTTTATTATTATTATTAATTTTACGAATACTTTTTATTTGTTTGTAGTTGAATCACAAATAAAAAAAAATATTTTTCATTTTTTTTTAACATCAAATAAATTAATTTGATCTCCTCCCTATAAACTTTAAGAGATACTCTCGTCCTTTATCCTAATAACTTTTGTAGAAACCAAATCTATCCACCCAAGTAGCAGATTTTTGGTGAGGTCATGCTTTGGAAAAAGCTTCTATTTATATAAAAGGAAAATTATTCTCAATGTCATTAAATTATTAGTATGTTTACATTTTGGATGCTTAGTTTTAAAAAGTTTTAAAATGGTTATTGAACTATTCGAAAATTTTCATTTAAGTCACTAGCCTGTTAAAATTATTGTCGTATGTCCTTTGTTCACAGCGCCTACACCAATCAAAAGCTCTCCTTCATTTTTTCTTCTACAGTTCAGTTGTTTTTCATGAAACAACTTTGAATATTCTGAATGCGTGAGCTAAAATCTAAATAATTTTATTCTCCGATTTCTGACATTGACCGTTAGATCAACTTAAATCTAAGACATGTTTTTCTACTCATCAATGGGTACTGATCTACCATACTAATTGTTAAATCATCACTTGAAAATCTAACAACTTAAATAAAAACTTTTGAATAGTTCAATTATTTAAATGAAAACTTTGTTCAGTAATTATTCTGTAACATTCTAAAGTCAAGTGATCAGAATGTGAATCTGTTAATAATTTAGTCACCTTTTAAGTGTAATTATCCTTTTAAGAAATACAACACACGTTATACAAAATAGGAGTGAGTAAAACTCGATTCGGTTCAAAAAAATCGAAAAAAATTCAAAGTTCGAGTTAATCGAATCAAGTCATTCGAATTATAAGAGTCAACTCAAATAAGTAATTCGAGTTTCGAGTTCGAATCAAGTTAAATTTACAATTTGAATAATCCGAACAATAGATTAGTATAAATACCTTTTTGGTCCCTGTCAAGTTTGAAAATTAGCAAATTGGTCTCTCTCAACAAAAATTACAAAAAAAAATCAAAATAATTTTTAAAAATTCAATATATTTATAAAAATTCCAAAACTTATATTTTTTTAAAAATTATAAAAAAAATTGAAAAAATATATAAATAATAATTTTGGGATCTAAATAAGTTAATTAATGATTCAAGTTTATCGTACTAAAATTAGTTATACTATAACAAGATTTTAACTTAACATGTTTAATTTTTTTAATTTAACTCAAATAATTTTACTCGATTCAACTCGAATTTTATTTCACCAGACTCGATTCGAAAAAAAATTTAAATTAAATTAAGATATTAAAATAAAATTCATTAATTTAAAATTTTTTCACTCTATTCATCACAACCCTAATACAATCCACAACCCACCGTTACTTGCAATTTAAAGACTATTTCTGATGGCCTATATTTATGTATGTATGCTACAAAAACCATAAAAGGTCAACGCAAAAATCAAAGTATTAAGATTTGCAGTAGTAGGTGTCCCACTTTGTCACCCCAAACTTTCTTTTTTCTTTCAATCAAATCCAAATTTAAATACCTCTTGACTATATTACACATAAAAATAAGAATATGACATAACCTTAAATTTATTTAATTTTTAATTTTTTACACATCCGTCCACTTTATTTTCCCCATATGTTTCCATTATTCACTTTTGTGAAGTCATTTCTCTTTGCCTAAGTTAGGTCTAAGGTCTTGTCTTTCATTATCATCATTTCATCATCTCTTCAGCTCTAACAGCTCCTATTCTTGGGTCATTTTCTATTTTCTATTCAGAATTTTTTTTTTAAATATTACGACAATAAGAATATAATTTTATTATTTTAATATTTTATATTTTTATAATTTTTAAAAAATTAAATTAATTTTTATTATTTTTGTAGGGATCAAAATATAATTTTACGTGTTTAAATGAAAAATTATATATAGAGTTAATTATCACGTGTTTGTTATACACATTCCCGTGTGTTTCAAATGCTAATTAAAAAAAATTATTTGAAGAAATTTTACGTAAGATGATAGACATATTTGCATATATTAAATAACATGTTTCATGCTTATCTTCGTATTCCTATAAAAAAAAATAAAAAAAAAAACTATTGGGATAATGATAACTTTAATTTTTTAACATTTTTAATTTTTGTCAATTTAATCCTTATTCTTTTTTGAGTTATATTGGTTATTAACCTTTCGAAAAGTATAAAATCACTTTGTTTAATGAAAATGTTAACTTTTAACGATGTTGGTGTGGCAACCACGTGATGGTCTACATGTTCTTCATGTTGACCAGGGGCGAAGCCAGGGGGGCTGGCATGGCCCCGGCCCCCCTAAAAGGTAAAATTACTATTTAGGCCCTTATTTTTTTTTAAAATTTTAAATCAGTAAAGGTAAAATTGCACTTTGGCCCCCTAAAATTATAAAAATTCGATTTAATTCTTTACAAATTAGAAAGATATAAACTATAAAAAATTAAAATTTCATCCTGCCCCTCTAAAAAATTGTTCTGGCTTCGCCCCTGATGTTGACATAATACTATTTATCTCACATGTCACGTCAATAAATAATTTAACAATTATAAAAAGTACTCAATTTTTTTAAAAAAAATTAGCATGAAGTAACATGAATTGTCATTCGGCCTGCCGATTTTAAAAATTAAACGTTGTAGTTAGTAGTTTCATTATAAAATAGTAATTCAACTCTTTTTAAAAAGGCTGAGTCAAATTTAGTTAAAAAATTAAGGGCCAAATTAAAAAAAATGTAACTATTAAAGATTAAAATTATGATTATGCCAATTTTTTTTTTCTCTGTTTTCCTTAAAGCTCTTCAAATCATCCCACCATAAAAAAAAAAAAAAAAAAAAACCATGAAAGAGGAAGAAAAAGATAAATATGATTGTTAGACAGTAAAAAGATAATAAGAGAAACTAATTAAATATACATTTGTTTGACCTAAAAGGGTCTTTCCCAATATATAGTAAAAACTAAAAGGACTTTGCAAGCATTATTTATTTTTTGCCTTTATGGGTCAAAAGTTGGTCTCAAACTTTGGTTAACTCAAATCATTCCTTATATATATATATATATATATATATATATATCTTTATCAAGGTTTTAATTAATCAAACACTAATTTACATATATCCTTTCCCAAAAGCATACTGTTTTTTTAATCATTCATCACCAAACTGCTTGTGGGGACTCAATTTCAAGGCCAAAAAAAGAAAAAAGAAAAGCCTAAATAAGTGTATGAAAAAGAAAAAAAAAAGGGAACTATCACAAACCCTAAAAGGCTATAATTGTGTGAAACCCTATAGGATGATGGTTTGAAAGATTAGAGGGTTTAGCTTTTAACTAATTGATGTAACTCTAACTGTAAAGTTAAAGTAAAATGTGCTTTAGGACAAGCTATAGTAACTAAATAGTCCCCCAAGTTATAGCGAAAATCATATATATGAATCGGTGCGTGTTGGGTATAATAGTAACTCACGTTATATTATTAAGGTTGAACTTTAGAGATAATATTGTCAAAACATTCAAACTTAAATAAATGTATGAAAAAGAAAAGAAAAAAAAGAAACTATCACAAACCCTAAAAGGCTATAATTGTGTGAAACCCTATAGGATAAAGGTCTGCAAGATTAGAGGGTTTAACTTTTAACTAATTGATGTAACTCTAACCATAAAGTTAAAGTAAAAAGTGCTTTAACAATGAGGAGAAGTTATAGTGATGAAATAATCCCGCAAGTTATAGTATGAAACACTGCGTGTTGAGTATAATAGTAACTCACGTTATATTATTAAGAGGAGAATTTATGGTCGAATTTTAGAGATAATATTGTCGAGAGAAGCAGTCACGAACCCTGAAAGATTAGTCTCTATGAATTGTAAAACAAATATAAAAGATATTTTAATTCAGAAAAAATTATATACATGTAAAGTGTGAAAGGTAGCTCCAAAAGCAACTTCTTTTTCTCTGCTGTCCTTCAAAGGGTTAAAAGGGAATGGAGAAAGGAACTTTAGGGGCATTGGTTTCCCAAAGATTAAAGAAAATTTGGTATTGAAGGTTGAAATAAATTTGCAATTTTTTTAGGGTTAAAAGATGGAAATTTTGTTTTAAAAAGTTTAAATAAAAGTATTGGTAATTGAAAGGGACTCAACTTGATATTATCTAAAAAATGATAACATTTATTTGATCAAAATTGGTAAAATACTTCAATTAATCCCTATTAAAATTTTCAAATTTTCTAGCTTTTATTTGATTAATAATTTTTTTTTCTGCAAAATTTAGTGAAATTTGAGAGTGAAGGGACTCAAAATTCTTTACACAATCATTGCTAAAATTTTCATTTTTTTTAAAACTTTTGTTTGACTCGAACCCATGTCCTTTTACATTGGCAACAATATCCATGTCAATCGAGTTAAGACTTAATTGACAAGTCACCATCTTTGTTTAATATCATTTCAAAGCCATTAACCCGATTTAGATATTATTATCTTAAAGTTAAATGAAAATTCAATTTAACATAATAGATGACAAATCATACTATATTTTGGACCTTTCCCACCACATTATCTATGGTTTCTTTCTAATTATTTAATATCATTTCATCAATTTTTTTCATATCATTGATACATAATTTTGCTAATTTTTTATCTTGAATCTCAAATCCTAAACTTTAACTATATATTGAATCTTAAACACAAACCCCAAACTCAAACCCGAACCCGAACCTTGAACCCTAAACTTTGTAACCTAAACCCTGAGTTTTTAAGGTTCAGGATAAAAAAAAATTACCAAAATCATATATCAATGATATGAAAAAAATTACTAAAATATTATTAAATAATTTAAAAATAATCATAATTAATATAATGAAAATAGCCCATACAATAATTTCTCATATATTTTCTTACAAAAACACGTAACATAAAAAAAAAATAGTAAGAATAAAAAGGGTTGTTCATCTATTACAAAGCAAATGATGAGACTGAAGAGTTTGTCGGATAGAAAATAACCTTGAGAGTGGTTAAAGGAATGGGGCTAATAAGGCAGCATATCATAAACTCAACTAGTCAAACTAGATGGTCAAAAGAAGGTTAAAATTTAGTCTTAATCTAATTTTCCCCTTGAAAAGGGGTAAATCATTACGTATTTGTTTAAAGCAAATTTTGGAGCAAAATCATTTGTTAAGTATCTCAAAAGAAGGTTAAAAGACATCATAATTCTTTTGGGAAAAAGAGGGTTAAAAGTTCTTTCTATAAATCGGTCACAAGCAATTATTTCTTTTCTATACCATTTTGGATAGGTTCTGATCATTTTTTTTTTTCATTTTATACTTAAAATTATTCATAGTCTCTCATTAACTCATAAATAGAAGAATAATGCATTTCTGCGCACTCGAACTCACGTCCTCCTATATTAACAATAATACTCAATGGTGGAGCCAAAGGGGTTGGCAAGGCCCCGACCCCCCTAAAATAGAAAATTTTCCATTTGGGCCATTTATAATTTATAAAATTTTAAATTAGTAATGGTAAAATTGCACTTTGGCCTCCCAAAAACAATAAAAATTTGATTTAATCCTTTAAAAATTATAAAGATATAATCTATTAAAATGGTGAAATTGTATTTTTACTATCGTAAAAATATACAATTTAATTTTGACCCCCCCCAAAATTTCTGACTCTACCGTTGATAATACCTATTCCAATCAAGCTAAGACTCAATCTATACTAAATATATGATACTACTCTAATGTAAACATTAAAATAATGTTAAGATAACTGAATAAAAAATTTCAATATATTTTTTAAAATTTTTTAAAAAAACATGGGCGACCCTAAAATGGGCTTGGGTTAATCTTTTGTAAATATGAATAGACTTGGGCTAAATTATAGACCCATATTTCGAGTCAAGTTAAGCTTAAACAATTATAAAGTATGTTAATATTATGCTTAGACCTAACCCAACCCAAACCCAACCCAGTCCATGAGTATCTCTAATAAAATGTTACCATTCTAGTCTTATACCAATGCCGAGTAATTTAAGTTTTGTTCGTACAAAATTTCGATATGTTTAAATCTATTTTGACGAATGACAACTTGTACTAGTGTATACCAACTAATAATGATTGATATAAAATTTCAATATTTTTATCTTAAATATTTATTTTTATAATTACATTTTAAAATAAAATATAATCAATTCGAACTCAGTCGACCAAATTCACCTATTTTAAATTGATTCAATTAAGTTAATTTAAGATGGTAAAAATCAATTAATTCGATTACAGTAAAAAGATAATCCATCAAAATCAATTAAATATAAAAAAAAAATTAATCTTTTAACTGTTTGTTCAGCTTGTATACGTAAAATATTATAAAAAAAGGATAAATATCAAACTCGTACATGAACTTTAGTCAAATATGCAATTTGATACATGAATTTTAATTTGGTGCAATTATATACATGAAACTTCAATTGTGGTTCATATGTATACATAAAACTTCGATTTTGATTAAATTATACACATTTGAAGAAAATTTGTCTTAAAACCCAAATCATTCACGATGGACATCTCAAAATTTTGTATTCTATTTTCATAAATAAAACAAATTTTCTCATCCCAACCAGACATCCATGTTAGCATTTAAAACTTATTTTCACTGCCACGTCGGACTTCCATTTGGGAGGTAATAGATCTTAATGGTAGAGTGACCATTTTGTAACAAAATAATAATATAAGTGACTCTTTTGACAATTTACCCTAAAAAAATATACATTGATGTTATGGTGAGAGTTAGTTGAAGCGGCGGGTAAAGGGGGAGAATTTTAGAGTAGAACATGGGACCCACTTTTTCTTTTTATTTTTGCCTCTATAAGGAGTGGGGGTGGGTAGGCGCACAAAAGCTACCAAGTAAGGGATGTGCACACGTGCACTCCTTTGACAAAAATATTTTTAAAAACGATCACATTTTTTTTATTACAGAATATTTCACTTTTTTTTTATTACATTTACAACCCTCAATTAAATAATGTTAGAATAAATTATAAAAATAATTACTTTTATTTGTCTCGTATTATATTTTAGTTACTTATGTTTGAAATGTTATGTTTTAGTCAATTACGTTATCGTTTTGTTACAAAATGATTACTCTACCGTTAAACTTCGTTACCTCCCTAACGACAGTCCTACGTGGCAGTCCAAATGGGTTTTAAATGCCAACTTGGATGTCCAAATGCTGAGATGAAAATAGGTTTTAAATTAAATAAATTTAATTTAGACTGCCACGTAGGATCGTCGTTAGGAAGGTAATGGAGCTTAACGGTAACAAAACGATAACGTAAGTGACTAAAAGTAACATTTTAAATATAAATGATTAAAATGTAACTGATGCAAATAAAAGTGGCTATTTTTATAGTTTACCCTAATTTTAAATATATTAATTTAAGTTTGTCAATAACATATTATAGTATTTTTTTCTTCTAAATTTAGATTAAAATAATGTTTTAAAAAATAATTTTGAAATAAATTATTCAATGAAAAGGGCAAATAAGTAAAATGGAGCTTATAATTAAGGCTAATATAAAACATTAGCATAAGTTGGGGTTTTTCGATAATTACATAAAATTTATAAAGAATCAAGTCATTGCCGTGTTTGACCTTGAAAGCGTTTGCTTATACACTTATTCCAGACAATGTTAGTAACATTCAAGCAAAAAGAAAAGATTTTTTTTTTTTTTTTTGGTTTTTGCATTGACATAATATAAAAAGGGGATTTTTGATTTAAGAATTTAAGATTTTTTTTTTAAATTATATAATTTTTGATTTTTTTCATTACGGAAGCTTCTTCTATAAATCACCGTTTACGTCCTTTCTCTTTCGTTTGTTTTGTTTTTCTGGGAAAATTTGGACATTTTCAGAGGGGAAGAAAGTTTTGAGCTGTTTGTTTCTCGGGAAAAAAAAGAGAGAGGTAGAAATGAGAGGCGCGAATGGAGAATCTAGAGTTTTGAATAATACTTTGGAGACTATACATGCTGCTGCTAACGCGATCGCTTCAGCTGAGAATCGTGTTCCACAAGCTACGGTTCAGGTAAAATAATTTTTAAAATTTATGTTTCGTTTAGTTTTTTTTTTTTTTTGGGTGTTTTCTTTGTTGTGATTGTTTCAATGGAGTTTTAATTCAATTTGGTTGATTTGTGGAAATGTTTTTAAACTTCTTTGGTATTCATTTCGTGATCTGGTTTTTTGCACGATTTGATTTTCTTTTTTTGGTTCTGTGATTATGTTATGGTGATTTAATAAGTTTTTTTTTAACTAGAATCAAGTTTAAGCTTTCTTTTCAGCGTAATAATATGTGATTTTAGGCTTAAATTTATTAAAGGTTGAGTTGTTCCAGAATCAAGAATATTTTTTCACTGTTGCTTGTGGTTAGATTTAGAAATTGAAGGTTTTCTTATTTATAGCTTGTTTCTTTTTTGGTACTTGGCAGTTCAGGATTCTAAGAATTGTCTTTGTTGATGAAACAGTGTTTATCAACATATATGGTTTCTTTGTTATTATATTCATAAACATCGTGAACTAGGTGATCTTCTTCATTACTGTTTCTAATTTTACTTTCATTTGGCCTAGATTCCTAGATCAGAAGTAAAGAAGCAAAAGAAGAAGAAGAGTATTATACAAATTTGTCCTTGAATTTGTTTGTATCATTAAGTTTTTTTGTGTCCATAATGTGGGAAGAGTTAATTAGAAGGTTTCGTATAGGCTCCGATTGTGGAAATCTAGAAACTTATGTATGCCTTACCTGACTAAGATCAAGGTAAATCCCATTTCAACATCCGAATTCAAGGTGGATAATCAGTGGTTCTGTGTATGTTCTGTCTGTGTATATGATTTCCCTTGTAGTGGAGGTCTAGTTGAAGAATACTCATTTACAATCACGAGGATAAGCTTCGGAAATACTTAAACAATGGGTATGAATTGCATATGCTACTTGACCTTAATTTAGATGGTAAAAGTGTGGGATATGCATACATACTCTTTCTATCAAACAGTTTGAAGCATAATTGTAGCATGATATCCAATAAGTTTTGAGCATAGATGCTTTAATTTGTTTCGATACTTGATACACTTGGTCAAAGCTTCAATGAGGATGCATTGCCTTATTGTGTAATATGATCTTTTTCTTTCATTGCCAGTTGTTTAGTTTCCTATTAACTACATAAGAATTTGGTGTAATTTACTGTATTAATCCATTTTATCATAAATTTGGTGACATTCAGAAGAGAAGATGGAGTGGCTGGTGGAGTGTTTATTGGTGTTTTGGATCTTACAAACAAAAAAAGCGAATTGGGCCTGCTGTTCTTGTTTCCGAAACAAGTGCTTCTGGTGGTAATGTGCCTGCTGCTGAAAATCCAAACCAAGCATCCTCCTTTACACTTCCTTTTGTTGCACCACCCTCTTCTCCTGCATCTTTCCTTCCATCTGAACCCCCCTCTGCTACACAGTCTCCAGCTGGTTTAGTGTCTCTCACATCTATTTCTGCTAGTATGTATTCTCCAGGGCCTGCTTCCATTTTTGCTATTGGCCCTTATGCTCACGAAACTCAGTTAGTTTCCCCACCTGTTTTCTCAGCTTTCCCCACTGAACCTTCAACTGCTCCATTTACACCTCCTCCCGAGTCAGTTCACTTGACTACACCATCCTCGCCTGAGGTGCCATTTGCCCAGTTCCTTGGCCCCAACCTCCAGTATGGAGAGCAGCGATTCCCAATATCCCACTATGAATTTCAGTCTTATCATCTTCAACCTGGGAGCCCTGTAGGCCAATTGATCTCCCCAAGCTCAGGAATCTCCGGTTCTGGCACCTCATCTCCTTTCCTCGATGGTGATTATACTGCTGGTTTACGCTTTCCTGAGTTCCAACTGGGTGACCCTTCCAAGCTCTTGAACCTTGATAAGCTTTCCAACCGTGAATGGGGATCATATCATGGTTCTGGTACTTTAACCCCAGACGGTACAACATCCACACCTCGCAATGGTTTTCTTCTGGATCATCAGATTTCTGAAATCGTGTCGCATCCACGCGTGGCTAGAGAAAACCAAACTGATCAGGTTGTGGTTAATCATAGAGTTTCATTCGAGTTAACAAATCAAAAAGCTGCTAGTTGTGTGGAAACTGAGACAGCAACACCATCCGAAGCTGTGGCAGAATCTCTATGGAATGAAGCAGCAAGAGAGAGAGAAGAAAACGCCACTAAGTTGTTGGATACTTCTGTATGTAGAGTTGGTGAAACATACAACGGAAAGCCAGAGAAAGCTCCAGCAGATGGGGAAGGCAAACCACAGCACCATAAGAACCGATCCATCACTCTCGGGTCAGTTAAAGAATTCAATTTCGACAATATTAATGGAGAGATAGAAGAAAATGCTACTAAGTCAGTGGAAACTTATGAAGGTCGTGTTGGTGAAACATACAACGAAAGGCCAGAGCAAGCTCCAGCAGATGGGGAAGGCAAACCACAGCACCATAAGAACCGATCCATCACTCTTGGGTCACTTAAAGAATTCAATTTCGACAATGTTAATGCTGAGATAGAAGAAAATGCTACTAAGTCGGTGGAAACTCATGAATGTCGTGTTGGTGAAACATACAATGAAAGACCAGAGAAAGCTGAAGTATCTCTACAGAACGAAGCAGCAAGAGAAACAGAAGAAAACTCTAAGGCGGCGGAAACTTACGAATATCGTGCCGGTGAAACATGCAACGTAAGACCAGAGAAAGCTGCAGCAGATAAGGAAGCCAAACCACAGCACCACAAGAACCGATCCATCACTCTTGGATCAGCTAAAGAATTCAATTTTGACAACCCCGATGGAGGTGATGTCCATAATAAGCCCATTGTTAGTTCCGATTGGTGGGCCAACGAGAAAGTAGCCGGAAACGACGACGGCATTCCCAAGAATTGGTCCTTTTTCCCCATGCTGCAACCTGGTGTCAGTTAAAAAACTGGTAAGCATTTTAGTGGGGTGCCTTCTGATTTTCCACATCATTTTAGGAACTTAGGTGTGGCTTGGGTTGGGGATTCAAACAATTTGGTAACAACAACAGAGTGCATGCAATTTTATTCAAATCAAATTATAGATAATTTTAGGGGTTATTTCTTTTACTTAGATTGCATATTGCATGACTGGCTGATCCATGAAGGCTGTTGCTTGCGTCCTTCGTGACTAAAACAACAGGGTCTTATAGGAATATTTCTATGGTTACAATATTGTACTATATTTTTGCTAATTTAGGCAGACAGATATGAAAAACAGTCTCTGATTTTGTGCACACTTGGTGTAAAAATAGCACATCTAATGGTTCTAAAAATTTGATACAGTGGTGTAAAATAATGATATGTATATTGAGGTTGCATGTCAAGGTTCTTCAGAGATCAAAGTCGGGCAAGTCGGTCGAGATCGATAGTCTTTTGTCACTTCACCAGGCCGATTAGACTTAGAATCCCGATTTGGTGCAATGGAATGCTGCGATCCAAATGTGCCTCTAGCAATGTCAATTAGACCCAATCTTTTGAGCAACTTTACCAACGATTAACAACAAGCCATGCATGTGATACATGAAAATTCAAAAATTAAAGGCTAAAAAGTAATTAAAATAAAATATAGTAAAATATATTGAGAGAGTTTAACCTTGCAAAGTTCTCCAAAAAGTATAATAAGCAAATGATTAGCATCTTTGATTGCTGTAAATTATGAACAAAAAACCAAACCCACAACAATCGCAAATACCCAAAACAAAGAATCATTTTCTTCTTCTTATTAATTTATTTAAGAGTAGAAACTTAATTTAATGGTATAAAATTTTTCTATAACAGGGAAAACCACAAAATTATTTAAACGAAAATTAGTAAAATTGAACGAAGGCATGAATCAGAAAACCGTATATGGAATCTATACATGTTTATAGGCATGAATCAGAAAGGGATGAGTAAAAAATTAGTCTCGTTTAGAATATGGATCGGACTCAGGCTCGAACTTGAACATTTAAGGTTTAACCTCGACTTGACTTTTTTTAAAGTGTGTGATGTTTCATATTATATTATTTTTATGTATTATGTAATTTATAACGCATAAAAATTAAATCTAGTAGTATTTAATACTATTATAGTGTAAACATTACAAAAATGTTAAGACTATTTATGATATATAAATAAATTTAAAATTAAAATAATATAAATACATTTTTTAAATTTAAAAAATAATAGTATAAATGTGCCTAAAATAAGCTTGCGTTAGCATATGGACAAGTTTGAGCAGACATAAAATCTATTAATATCAACCCGAATCCGACCCATTAACTCCTTTAATGAAACCTCAAAGCTCCTCAAATGATTAAATCTTTTATTTGGAGTGTGTGTCACAACTACTTAACTTCTAATGAGAATTTGGTGTGATGACACCATGCTCCATTTATGCATTGTTGAAGATATAGATTGGATTGTAAATTTATCGAACACATTCATTTTTGTTCTTTCACTCAAACAGTTTGGAGAGTCCAATGGCGAATCCAAGGGGCTGACCGGGCCTCGACTACCCTAAAATGAATTTTTTTTCTATTTAGATTCTTTTATAGTTTATAAAATTTTAAATTAGTAATGGTAAAATTGCACTTTGACCCCCCCAAATGATAAAAATTTGATTTAATCATTTAAAAATTATAAATATATAAGCTATTAAAATGGTAAATTTATATTTTTACTATAATAAAAATATACAATTTAATTCCGATCCCCCAAAAATTTTTTTGCCTTCGCCCCTTGAGAGAACCTCCTTTCATTACAACCCGAGTCTCATGGGTTTTAGATCGTTCACAAGTTGATGGATGTATAAAGGTTAATAAGTCTCATTGCTTGGAAATCTAGGGTTTTTCATTTGGAAAAATGCAATGGATTGCTTCGTAGAGTAACTTATATTACTAAGGACCAGTTTAGCATTGCTTCTAAGAAACATTTAGCATTACTTTTAAGAAACATTTTTGAAACAAAAAGTATTTTTGAGATAAAAACATTGTCGAACAACATACTTTTGAGCTTTCCAAATGTGCTTTTTAGACAAAAAAAAAAAAAAGTTTAGCAAAAGCACATTTTTAGCCAAAAGTAGAAGCAAAAAATTTTAATTTTTACTTAAACATACTTTTTCCTCAAAAGTACTTTTGAAAAGTAATACTAAACTAAACCTAAGCTTGCATAATCAACCTCGGGTTAGCAGTAGACCCGACTTTGGAGGTTGTTTGGGAGTGCAACCGTCTAGGGCCCAAGGCTGAAAGGGTCTAATTTTTTTCAGCTTTTAATGTAGGAAAAAAATTTCAGACTAAAATAAATTAATTAAATGCCTAAGACATTCAATTTTTCATCATAAATGATTCATACCTACAAACTTTTCAACTTTTATTATATTATAATTTATAATTTTTTTTAAAAAGTTCTAATTTATTATTTCATTTAGTGCCAAAAATATTAAGAATAGTTCTGAAAAATAGTAGCGGTGAAGTTATTGACGAAATCAACGTATAAGCGAAATCTCTGAATGTGAGTTTTTTACTGAAATAAATTAAAAAAAACTATATACTGAAATAGGTTGTCAGCTGGATTATTTACGAAAATGGTATGTTTTTTTTAGTCGCGCCTATCTGACAGGCGCAACTCCTTTTTTTTTTATATTAAAATATTTTTTTTGTTTTTTAAATAAATATTATTATTTTATTTTTATTAAAAATATTTAAATTTATATACAGGTAAAAATATGGTCAACGGGTCAAAATACGGGTAACAAATACAAAAATGCAGTCGCGCTTTGTCGGATAGGCGTATTTGTTGGTCCCACACAGCCCCCCCTTTCGCCCCTCTGCTGTCATTTTTTGTTATTAATTATTATTTATAAATTGTTTAAGTTTAGTGTTTATGGTTTTGGGTTAATATTTTGTCTGAATGTAATTTTTTTTTGTTTTTTTTATAATTATTTTAAAATTGATTTGTTAGTAATTTAGGATTATGTTTGTAATTATTTTAAAATTAATTTATTAGTAATTTAGGATTATGTTATAAATTGTTGTGTTTAGTTTAGTATTTGGTGAGTTTTTAGTAATGTAAAATTATTTTGTTAAATATTTTGTTAGTAATTTATTATAAATTGTTGTGTTTTGTGAGTTTTTAGTAATGTAATTTTTAAAAAAAAAATAATTTTATAGTTATTTTGTTAGCAGTTTATGATTAAGTTATAAATTGTTAGTGTTTTGTATTTTGTTATAGTTATTTATTTTGTTAATAATTTATGAGATTAGGTTACAAATTGTTAGTGTTTAGTATAGGGTTTTGTGATTTTTTAGTAATGTAATTTTAAAAAAAATAATTTTATAGTTATTTTTTAGTAATTTATGATTAGGTTATATAAATTGTTAGTATTTAGGTTATATATAAGGGGAAAATAGAGCACCAGCTGTGCCTGTAAGTCCCACCAGTCGCGCCTATCTGACAGGCTCAACCAGTCGCGCCTGTCAGATAGGCTCAACCAATCGCGCCTACTAGATAGGCGCCACCTACCCCCATACTATTTTCGTATCTCTACACGGGTTATATATTAACCCGGGAAAAAATATTTTATTATAAAAAAAGACAAAAATAATAATATTTTATTTAAAAAATATTTTAATATAAAAAAAAAGGAGTTGCGCCTATCAGATAGGCGCGACTAAAAAAACGTACCATTTTCGTAAATAATCCAACTGACAACCTATTTCAATATATAATTTTTTTTAAAATTTATTTCAGTAAAAAATCCTCTGGAAGCATTTGTGGCTAAAATCCGTTGTTGATTAATCGAAATAGATGTCAGAATGTTATAAAGCTATCAACATGATTTGTGGTAAACTAAGATCAACCTGGGAATGTTTTGCTATCATCATGTATATTATTTGAGTACATCTTGTATTATGTAAGTGATAATGGGTCGGATCGAATTTGGGCCGTAATAAAATTTTAAGTTTGTTTAGTAGGTTTAAGTTTGACCTGATTTGAAAAATGAGTCTAAAATTTTATTTAAATTCGGTTTAGATAAAAAAACTAAAATCCAAACCTAGCCCAGTCCGTCTGTATTAATCTTTTTATATAAAAAATAAAATTTAAAAATATGATATATCAAATACACTAAAAATATTAAAAAAAATTTAAAAAAAATCTTTATACTTAAATAATATTAAAATAAGTGCAACTTAATAAGCAAATATTTCTAAAATAGTAACAAAATTAATAATAAAATAAGAGTTATATAATATACAAACAATAATAACAAAATGATAACAATGTGATAGTGAAACGACAGTAAAAAAGTGAAAAAATAAAAACTAGACTTAGACTCAAAAAAATTTACACGAGACTCGACCCGTTTTCTAAACCGACTTTATTTTTATTTTTCAAACAAATCCTCCCAATATTTATAATAATTAATAATTATCAATCAATTTGACTAATACTTCATCAAAACAAAAAACAAATACTGTAATAAAATGGTGACAAAAAACTCGAATCTTGTAATAAAATGATGACAAAAAAGTGAAGAACCTCCTCTCTTTTGTAAGAAAAGGAGAAAAAAGAGCATTCTTGTACGTACAGTTTAGGCTCTCTCTTCTTTATTACAGAAATCGCCGAATAAATAGTGAAGAGTTTGGTTCTAGCAATAGCCCACATGTCTCGTCGTCTCTTTTGACCTCTCTTTTTCTTACGACACCGCAAAATAATCAAATCCCCTTCTTTATCTTCTCTTACCCCCAAATTTCCCTTACAATTAGGGTTCTTCTCTCTCGACAACTTACTCAAAAACTCAAAACAATTTTTCTGGGATCTTGTCTCTCCAGCTTTTTCTTTTTCCCTTGTTTTTCTCTTTTGGGTCAATTTGGAATTTAGAAATCTAAAAAAAAAATCATTGGGTTTTATTTTATTGGAACAATAGAAATGCAGTGTTTGAAACCAGAACCGGAGTTAACCACCACCAATGTCGTAACGATCAACGTCGGCGGCGAAAATTTTCAGACGACCAAGCAGACATTAACACAAGCGGGACCGAATTCTCTCCTTTCTCAATTGGCTGAAACGACGTCGGATCGTTTTGTTGACCGGGACCCTGTTTACTTCTCGCTCCTCCTTTCACTCCTCCGTACCGGTGCTCTTCCGTCCAAAGTCAAAGACTTTGACCTTAGGGATCTCATCGAAGAGTCGAGATACTACGGCCTTGAGTCCCTTTTGACGAACTCTTTGACCAACCCTTCTCAATTAGACGCTTTTGCCCTTCAGAAATCTTCGATTTTACCCTTGAATGGCCGCGACTCCCCTTCCGCCGTCGCCACTACGCCGTTTGGATCCCTCCATGTTTCCCACGGGAGCAAGATTACGTCTTTCGATTGGTCGTTAACGAGAAAGTCAACGATCTTAACGCAATTCCCAGCCGTGGATTCATTACTCGCGATTTCCCCTGATACCGCCGCGGCCGGTGCGACGGACTTCTCGGGGCTCCAGATCCTCGATCTCCAAAACGGGTCCGTCAAACAAACTCTCAATTGGGAGAACGCGACCCGATCCGGTTCCACGGTTCAAGCCATCGGTTCATCAGGCGAGTTCTTGTTTACTAGCTTCGAATCCAGTAGGAGAAACTCTAATTCAATTATGGTTTATGATTTGAATACATTGAACCCTGTTACTGAAATAGGTCATAATGAGATTTTTGGGGCTGATATTGATTCAGCCATCCCAGCTACAAAGCTGAGATGGGTTTCAAGGTACGGGTTAGTTATGGCATCTGGGTCACATAGCGGGTTATCGGGCGTATCGGGTAATATTAGGTTTTGGGATATAAGATCTGGTAATGTAGTTTTCGAATTGAAGGAGAAAGTCGATTGCTTTTCGGATATTTGTGTTTCAGATAATCTTAATGCGGTTTTTAAAGTCGGAGTGAATTCTGGTGAGGTTTTTTACACAGATTTTAGGAGTTTAAGCAGTGTGAATGATAATAGTAATCCATGGATTTGTCTTGGTGATAAGAGGAAGGTTATTAATGGGAAAAAAGAAGGGTTTGGGTGCAAAATCGAGAACCACGGAAATCAAGTTTTTTGTAGTAAAGGAGGGGATATCGAGTTGTGGTCGGAGGTTGTAATGGGTTTGGCCAAGACTAGTAATGGTAGTGAGGATCAGTCGACGAAAAGGGATTTTAAAAAGAATATGATGGGGAGAGTGAAGGATATGGGAGGTTCGAGGATAACGAACTTGGCATTCGGTGGGAACAAGATGTTTGTGACCCGTAAAGATCAGCAAGTTATCGAGATTTGGCAGGGTTCGGCTAGAGGGTTTTGATTCTTCGAGACCTTCAGTTACATGTTTCATAGGAGAGAATGTTTGATCAAACTATAAATCAGGGTACTGTTTGTTTCTTAAGTTAGTGTCTAGTTCAATACTTTGTGTAAATGAAAGGTCTGTATTGTATCTTTGTAATTTATGGACTTGGTTCTTGGTGATTGAATTGATATCATCATCAACTATTGTTACAATTTATATTGAATCTCGACTCGAAATTAGAAACATGGCGAGAGGAAAATAGTAAGAAACTTCTTAGCATTCTTGCCATAATAGCTAATTTTTAAGTAATATACCTTGAATCTAGAACTCCTACATATATCTCTCTTTTGTACCAGGTCTTATATGCGCTGTTGATAATATAATTTTTCTGTTGAATTTTCATTACTGGGCATTTGAGTGTCAATAATGTTGGGGTGTCTACACTGCTTGCTCTTGGCTTCATCGTGTTCCGACGAACAGACACTTCAAATACTCCTAGAGAGGTGAGTACCAAGTCATATTAGAATCAATCGTTGATTTTGGATAGCCTATTACCTACGCTGTCAGGACTTAGTTATGCATTCTTTTTCCTTGACATGGTACTTTTCTAAATCTTATAACTTCTGCATTAAGAACTGTGTGATAATCATGATCTACATGAACTACTAAATATGGCTTGCGGCACTGACATCGTACCAGTACCAGTACCAGTGGTGACGGCAGTGGGGCTAATCTTTGTAAACTAGTTTTCAGATTCTTGCAGTCAAGGACACTACTAGTTGAAACAATCAATGATTTCTTCATTTTCAGTGTCTATACATATTTTGCATTTCATTCAAATCTACTTGATAAAACTGGGATCATTCCATATAACCCTTTGAATGTCTATGAAAATATTACGGTTTATCACAGTTTCAGCTAAAAGAGTACCAGCACTAAGCATCGAACATCGCAGCTCGTCTCGATAAGGCTTTGTGAACCAACTAACTACTTGGGATTGGTCAAGGTGCAGCTGAAGTCCCATAGCTTTTTTGCCAAATCTGCATCCTTCGCCTTGGCGCTCGGGTTACCTATGTTGCTGTCTAAGAAATATTCTCCGCTAACACCTTTGACTTGTGGATTTAATGCAACATAGCATGTAGTGGCAGCTCCCTACAACCATATCAAAAAGAAAGCCAATGTATATGGACCAACATGAGCTGTATGAGAGTGATAGTACTAATTTGAAACACAGTTTTTATCATAATGAAAATCTTATCTACCTGTGGAATATTTTTGAGGAAGTATTTTCCCAACATTTGACCAACGGCTGCATCAAACCAATGTATTGGAAGTTAAAGGAAAAGTTGATGTAACTTGTTTGGAACTTTCCAATATACCAAAACAAAAACCAAAATGGTTTGAAGGATTACTATTGATTAAACCATGGTGGCGCATAAGATTGGTCGAAATAATTGCTCCAGGATGAAGTGAATTTGCAGTAATCTCCACCCCTTCTTCCTGATTATGTCAAAGCAAACAAAGCACTTTAAGCTTAGAGATGCTAACCTTAACTTCACACATATAAAGAATCACTCTTGCAAAATTTAAAAAAAAAAAAAAAAAACCAACCAAAAGAATTTTCAATATATCGATTTTATCAGAACAATTCATTAATGAAGTTCATTGACATAAAGTTCCATGTCAACAAGTGATGACCTGTATGATACTTAAGTGATCTGAGGTTCAAGAATTTGTGTAAATGAACTAGATTGTGGTAATAGTACTATGAAGTTCCCTGTGCTAAGAGTCGGATTGTATTTTGCCCCATTTACTAAAAAAGGGCACATTAATCATTGTAGTTGAATCAAAAAGCAAATCGGTTATTTTTGTTAAAAGTTTTGACGTGTGTACTTCAAATTGATTTACAGAGACCAGTTTTTAATAGTAAAAATGGATAAAATTTTTAATAGGACTAATTTGTTCTTTAATCTACCATACAGTGTCTACTTTGCCAATTTTTTAGTAAATGGGACAAAATACAATTCGACTCTTCGTACAGAGATCTCCACGATAATTTTACTTATAGATCGTATATTTCAGAGAATTTGAACAGTATTCCGTACCTTTAGACGCCGAGCAAGCTCCTTAGCATGTAATATGTTAGCAAGCTTTGATTGTCCGTAAGCATACCAAGTGTAGTATCTGCAAATTGGCAAGAAACAAAATGAGATCCAAGATTTTTATACACAAAAAAAGGAACAAAGTGGTGAAGCCAGTCATCACTTGTTTTTTTACCCTGATTCATCGTTGATTTTATCGAAACGAATTCCCTCGCTGTACGCAATCCGGTGACCTTCCGAAGATACGTTGACAATCCTCCCTTCTATGTTGCTTTCACGTGCTGTTCTTTTCATAGTCTCCAACAAAAGATCAGTTAGAAGAAAATGACCTGCAAAATAATTACTATATTTCATTAGATTCAAGATTTCACGTAGACATGGCAACTATTTTTCAATCCGAGTATATCACATTAATGCACTCATTCTCCACACATTATTTATAGATGAAAGTTATATTAAATATATTGAACCTAAATGGTTGGTGGCAAACTGCAGCTCGATCTTATCTTGGGATAACATGAAAGGAGTTGCCATGACCCCTGCATTGTTGCTTTTAAGCAAAGAAAGAAAATGTTAGTCTTCTCATCTAACGAAGTTCATGCACAAGCTGACAAGCATAAGTACAATGGAGGCCGAGTCAGATTGCATTTTGCCCTATTTACTCAAAAAATGATCAAATTAGTCATTATACATTAAATCAAAGAACAAATTGGTCTTTTCTGATAAAATTTTCATCCATTTTTTCTGTTAAAAACTGGTGTGGCTGATAGAATAACTAAAGAGTTAGACGTGACGTGTACCTCATTCTGACATACAGAGACCAGTTTTTAATAGTAAAAATAGATGAAATTTTTGGTATAATGCATATGGATTAATTTGCCCATTTTTTGAGTAAAGGGGGCAAAGTGCAATCCGTCTCCTGGTACAAGGGCCTCTATGATATTTTTACTCAATAATAGCTGAAATCATAAGCACAAATTGGTTGTTAAGATTAGAGATCATAATAATTGAAATTGCAGTAGTTTAAAGTTCTTACACTAGGAGGTTCAAGGGAAGATTAGAGGATTGATATTGTGATGCAAATTTCCTCACTGATGCCATTGAGCTCAGATCCAATTCCATAACATCAATCTTAGCACTAGGGATTTCTTTTAGTATTGATTCTTTGACATTCCGACCGGCATCCGCATTCCTTACTGCCATAACTACGTGGACACCGCACAATGCGAGGACGCGAGTCGTCTCTACACCAATACCACTTGATGCTCCTGAAATGGACTGATATAAGTAACCAAGAGAAAAACATAAAAGCACCAAATATAAAGGCTGTAATGGTTAAACAGTATTTCATCTAATTCGACACTTTATAAAAAGTTTGAGAGCGAAATTTAGCTAAAAAACCAATAGAGGCCAAATTGAAAAAAAATAAAAATATAAACATAAAGGTTAAATTCCTTCTTTGATTTGAATAACACAGACCAAGGATTCTCCTATCATGTCACAGATCTGATAAACTACCGTAAATTTAATTCTATTTTCTATATACTCAAAACCCAGAAAATGGAATCAAGAAAAAAGCATACATGATCTCTCTGCAATAAAAAAAAAAGGAAGATCATCACCAAGATCACTAATTATGACAAGCTTGACGAACAGTGAATAAATTCATAAGAAAAATCTCAAAAAAGTTCACTTTCTTTTTATTATTAATAATATTTCTAGCCAAATAATGAACTGATTTTTCTATTTACTTCTAAAATCTGAAGAAACATAAATGATCCACACAACTTGGTACTTTCCACGAAATGAAAAATTAATTACAGCTATAATGAATGACAATACTAAAAACCCATATAAAAATGGAGTACAAAGCAACATAGGAAAGAAAAAAAGAACCTGTAACGATGGCAGTGAGAGCAGATCCATCAACCCCTTGAGTAACTTCTTCTGCGGTAGAAGAAGCAGAAAACCCAGATGGTCCCTTCCATCCAAAAATCCACATGTTTCCTTTTGCAGTTTAATTTAGAAAAGCTACACTACGAATTCACTGAATATAAGAAAAAGTAGCAGTTTTCTATCGGCAAGAGTGTAAAAATTTGCAGTATTTAGATCCCCAAAATGAAAACTTTACCATTCGTTGACCTATTCGATATGGTTATTACAAGCGAAATTTGTCTTTTCGGGATAGAGTTGAAGTTGAAATCACTAGCGAATAGCTCCTACGATCAAATTTTTATCATTTTTATTATTAATTTAAATTTTAAAATTTTATAAATTATAAAAAATTAAATTAAAAATTTACATTTTAGGAGAATCATGCCTCCGTGGTCCCTACTAAGCTTTGTCGTTGGTTGACTCCACTAAGAAATTTCAACTTGAATTCCGTATGTCAACATGATGATTAATGTGATGCCTGT
Source organism: Gossypium sturtianum (assembly GCA_025698515.1). NCBI lineage: Eukaryota > Viridiplantae > Streptophyta > Magnoliopsida > Malvales > Malvaceae > Gossypium > Gossypium sturtianum. Next base: position 3,691,971 of record CM046944.1, on the reverse strand, counting down.
TTTAGGTGTGGTCTGAGTTCAAATTGTAATAATCGTACTATTATTAGGATTTTACTCTTCTTTTGTAATTCATCAAAAAAATTTTAATAAAATTAACTCGATACATCAAAAATACAGTGTTGGAAAGATTTTAATTTTGATTAACACTTGTATTAATTAATGATAATTGTAGACTACATAAAAAAAATCAAAATTTATCAGTTATTTTGTTCATTTTTTTCTTTTAGTAATTATAACATGACTAAACTGTCAAAATAGTCATTTTTGTTTCCCTCGGTTTACATTTTAGTCATTTATATTTGAAATGTTATGTTTTAATCATTTGTGGTAAGCTGACATGATACGTTAAATCATCATTTCAAACGAAAATTTTAGGTTAAATTATACAGTTGGTCCCTAGATTTTTTTCATTTTGAACAATTTTTTTTTTTTGCTTTTACGTTAAAAGAGACGGAAAATAGAAGAAAATAGAGGGAGAAGCATAAGAGAATGAGAAAAAAAGAAGAAGAGAAAGTTAAAAGAATATAAAAGAAAAAAATAAATTGCTCAAAACAAAAAATATGGGGACAAATTCTATAATTTAACCTAAAATTTTATTTGAAATGATAATTTAACATGCCACGTCAGCTTACCGTTATACCATTAACGATAATTAACGACTCAGTGATTAAAATGTTCCAACATGTTAACGTAAGTGACTAAAACGTAACATTTCAAACATAAATGATTAAAATATAACCTAAAGGAAACAAAAGTAACTATTTTAATAATTTACCTTTATAACATCAATAAATTTAGTTTTAGTTTTATATGGTATATATTATGGAACAAGTCAAACACAAGACAAAAATCTAAAATTCCATTACCATGAATCAATATTTCATAATATACAATTATTAAACTCATAATTATAACTGTAAAATTTCCCATTAATTCACAAATAATTTTTTTTAATTATAAAATTATAAAATTAATTTTTAAATTTGCATCTAATATATTTAGAACACGGGTGTCTGTTTTAAAAAATTAAATAAAATAAATAAAATATATGGTTTAAAACTAATAATATTAATAATATGGTAAACTATAACTAAAGTAACTTAAATGAAAACTTTCGAATAATTCAATGATCACTTTTTAACTTTTTGAAATTAAATGACCAAAACGTAAACTTATTAATAGTTTAGTAACTTTGGGTGTAATTCACCCATAATAATAATAATATATAAGCAATGTGAAAAGGCATTGTAGTAATTTATTTGACCGAATTAATGTCTGATTAACTCGTGATATCAATAAATTTAAATAATGATATAGATGTATAAAAATAAATATCAAAATAAAATTTTAATTGGAGCGATGAAAGTAAAGTTTTGTAAATACTAGTGGCAAGTGTTCAAATATATCACATGCAAGACTAGTAGTTTTATTAAAATATAAAAAGACAAAAATACCATCTTAATAATATAATTTATTTTAAATATAAAAAGGTATTATAGTAATTTTCTAGTCCAGTTTGTACCCACTTTGATCCGTCACATCAATTCCAAAATTGTAGTCTACTAGTAAAAGTTAGGCACATTTTTTTACACTGAGAGTAGCGACTCTCTTTAAAAAGGCCTTCAAATAATTTCTCTAGTTGTTCTGCTTAAAGCAAAGCAAAATCTGTCAAAAGTAAAAATAATGCAAAACCAGAGAAGCCATGCCCATGTGTTGGTGGTCACATACCCTGCACAAGGCCACATCAACCCTCTCATCCAGTTTGCTAAACGCTTAACCTCCAAAGGAGTGAAAACCACCGTAGCGACCACCCTTTACACCGTCAAGTCCATCAATGTAAGCAGTACGATAGCTATCGAGCCGATCTCCGATGGTTTTGATGAAGGAGGGTTCAACCAAGCTCCAACTCTACAAGCTTACTTGGAATCCTTCAAAGCTGCTGGGTCTAAAACATTGACAGAGCTGATTATGAAGCTTAACAACTCGGGGACACCGGTCTGTTGCGTTGCGTACGATTTGATGCTGCCTTGGGCTCTTGATGTAGCTAAAGATTTCGGTATTTCTGCAGCTATGATGTTGACGAACTCGGCTTCGGTGTGCTCCTTGTATTGGCATATCAATCAAGGTGGCTTGAATTTGCTTGCGAAACAGGAAACCTTAGCTGCCCCGCCAATGCCTGGGTTGCCTTCCCTCGACGTATCTGATTTGCCAAGTTTTCTTGCTCAGCCGCCCAGTCAATCTGCTTATTTAGCACTGATCTTGGATATTTTTGGCATTAGGGAGGAAAATGATTGGGTTTTCTGTAACTCTTTCGAAGAGCTCGAAAGTGAGGTAATTAACTGGATTCTCAGTTTTGTTCAAAGCTTTTTGTAGCTAAATGATAACAGTTCAGTGTTTTTTTTTTTTTTTTTTTGTCTTTGAAAAAGCTGGTCGAGGCTCTGATGGCAAAATGGCCCGTGGTAATGATTGGTCCCATGGTGCCGTCATTCTACTTAGATTCTCGAATTGAAGGAGATACAAGCTATGGGGCTAGCCTGTGGAACTATGATAATGATCAGTGTCTCAAATGGCTGGACTCAAAGCCATTAAAGTCGGTGGTATACGTATCATTTGGAAGCATGGCAAGCATCTCCACTGAACAATTTCAGGAAATAGCATGGGGCTTGAAAGCAAGTAATATGCCCTTCCTATGGGTTGCAAAGGAACTCAAAGACAACCAGCTGCTCGAGCTCATTGACTCGATCGGAGAAATGGGGCTAGTTGTTAAATGGTGCAACCAACTAGAGGTGCTGGCTCACCAAGCAGTAGGCTGCTTCGTAACACATTGTGGATGGAACTCAACTCTAGAAGGTTTGAGTCTAGGCGTGCCGATGGTGTGTGTGCCACAATGGAGTGACCAGCCAACTAATGCCAAGTTCTTAGCGCATGTATGGAAGGTAGGTGTGAGAGCTAAACAAGACCGAGGGATCGTCACGAGGGAGGAACTCGGGAATTGTTTAAGGGAAGTCATGATCGGAGAAAGAAGCGGAGAGATTAAGAGTAACGCATCGAAATGGAAAGAGCTTGCTAAAAGAGCTGTTAGTGTAGGTGGGAGCTCAGATAGGAACATAGATGAGTTTATTGCAAAGCTGCTAAAGCCTGACCAGTAAGTACCAAAGAGAAAAGAGAGAAAAGAGTCTGTCCACGAACCGGCCTAGGAGTGTGCCGGCCACCATAGGCTGGTATTTCCGGTACACATCACTAAAAAAGTTCATCCATCAAATAAACAACAAATCTGCAGGTAATCAGGGACAAATCAGGAAGTCCATAATTCTCAAAGTAAATATCTTTATAATCTAATATGCTAATTACATGAATAATATACAGAAGTTTGACCAATTGCTAAAGGTCAATTATATGTCTTGTATAATGTTGGAAAGTTCAAAAAGAGTGTAAGGTCGTATCATAAGGATAAGGTTTCACAAAAGTATCCTGTTAGGAAACTTCATATCTTGCAATTGTCGTCATTGCATATGTCAGCCTGAGAAGAAATAAAAAAACAAAGCAAAAGAGATGAGTATACATCTATATGATAATGAGAAGCAAAAGACATGATAAAATCAGAAAATAGAATACTAAAAAGAAACCAGTATAAAGACTTGAAATTGAGCTAATTAGTCCCTCTTAAAAAATCTGAGCAATTTAATCTCTATCAATTTTAAAAATGCACAACTAAAGACAAATAATCATGACGTTAATGTCTTCCATAAATTATATATAATTTTGGTTGGTATAATAACGTGTTTATATATTTTGTCATTTTGACCTTAATTCTAAAAAATCTAACAAATTCAACCTCAACATTTGCACAAATGTTGCGGGATAAATTTGTTAAATTAAGACCAAATTGATAGAATTTATAAACTTTTGAGTGTTAAAATTATTATTATACCAATTAAAATCATGTTAACTTGGTAATTAATTATCCTTAGTTGTTCACTTTGGGAATTGATAGGGATTAAATTACTCTGATTTTTGTTAGAGGAGCCACTTTTCTAAATTTCGAAATTGAGAAGAACTGAAGAGACCTTTTTACCAAAAGAATCTCTTCTATTCTCTTAATGTAACTCTTTTTCTTCCTTTTATTCTTTTTTGACATGTTCTTAACCTTTGTTTGGCTAGAAGGAAAAAAGACAGGATTTTACAAATACGGTGATGGTAAAAGTAACACTAACACTATCGTCTCTAGCTTTTAACAAACCACACAGTTGAGACTAAGGACATTTAACTTTCCAAAGGTAGGAATATCTAAAAATCTGAAAAGAGTTAATATAGAAATGATAACATTTGCGCTATGGAGCAAAAAACCAGCATCTTAAGCATGTAGGCTACTCAGCTTATCTATTTTGCTTTCAACAATATAGAACCTTGAAAGCTCTGATAGTTACCATATGCGTACCTTTTTCTTTCTTCTTGTCTCCAAGACCTCTTCTAATGGTGGCCGGCCTGAAAAGAAGAACAGGAATCTTTAAAACATGAGATCCCGGTAAAATCTACAAGCTAGCATTTGAAACTATCAAGTACAACATATGTTTTACCAGTAATTTGAAAACGATATTTCGCCCAAACACCATAGATGGAATCGGCAATTGTCGCAATCTACAGATCATAGCATGGATTAGAAAGGGCAGGGGCAGATCAATAGAACTAAATATAAGTCGTGTAAGGAAGCATATAAGCTTACTGGTTCATATTTGGTAATGGCATAAACCCATCCAAGACCAACTTGCTCATACAATTTTCTAAATGCCTGCAAGATATCAATAATGTAAACAATGTTTTGAATTTATTCTTACAGTTCAGCATGCTTCTAAAGAGGAACAAAACAAAAATAAAGGAATAAGGGGGAAACTTAAAGGTCTCTTAGAACTAGACTTTTATTGGTTTGTGCTTCAATATAATAACATTTTATAGCACTTCAATTAAAACCCTTTTGTACAAATAAGCACACTGTTTATGCCTATTGACTATATTGTGCTGGCCTCATTTTTCTAGTAAAAGTATCATGCAGGCCCCTGCATTAGGGGTCGGATTGCATTTTGCCCTCTCTACTCGAAAAATGGGCAAATTAGCCACTGTATGTTAGATCAAAATCTGTTAAAAATTCCATCAATTTCTACCGTTAAAAACAGGTCCATGTATGCCAGCATGAGGTACACGTGACACTACATGTTATTGTCTAGTTATTTTGTTATGCATGTCGGTTTTTAACCATACAAATGGATGCAAATTTTAATAGAAAGGACAAATTTGCTCTATGATCTAACATATAGGGACTAATTTGCCCATTTTTTGAGCAAAAGGGAGCAAAATGCAACCTGGCTTTTAGTAAAAGGGCCTTTATGGTACTTTTACCTTATTTTTCTTAAAGCACCGTAGACCTTGATGGATATGAGGATATGACCTTCCAAATACTGAATGCACCCATGTCATACATATACACTTATCCAACACTTATATTTGAGTCCGAGCCTATAGAAACTTATACATGTACATATGATAACTTGTAGTGATTACATACTATAACATGTTCCAAAATCTAATAGCAAATTAGGCTAAGAATACTTCCAATCCAGGAGAGCATTGTATAAATTAAGGAATTCATACCTCAACATCTGTGACAACAGTTCCATCAGAGAGAATGGCATGAATTCTTCCCATAACCTATAAAAAGCAAACAGAACCAATTCAAATCCTACATTTGATTACTAATCATGTTCCTTGAAATTTATCAAAAAGGGGTTCAATAACCTTGAAAAAAAATGAAAGATAGACCACACAAAATAGCTGACTTCTCTAAAAGATTAAAAAAATGATGTAGATGATGAACATACAGTTTTGTAGTCCAATCCTTGATTTTCTTCAGGAGAATAATCATCAGAACTTATGTCAACAAACTTGATAGTGCCATATTGCTTATTTCTCTCCCTTAGCATATCAACCTAATGACAACATAAATAATTAAACGGAGCGATAATGATTTAATGGGGAGGTTGGAGTCTCGGACCCTCAAACAGTGGAGGTATTCAGGGTGTCTATATTCGGTTTTATCCCCGGGTTTTGTCTCCCAACTCCGGGAAGAACCCAACCGGGTTTATAGAGTTTAGAGAGCGCCTCGCTACCAAGGAAATATTAAGCATTTGACCTTGGTGGGATTTGAGGTCTATCAAGGCAAATGCTCAATATTTCTTTGGTGGCGAGACACTCCTAACCTCCGTGATTCCGGTTAAGCTCTCTTCGGAATCGGGAGACAAAACCTGGTAAAACCGAGCATAGACACTTCACACACAATAACTCCGCTGTTTGAGGGGTGAGACTCCGACCTCCCTTCAACCATAATGAAAGCCAAATATTATCATAAGCCATATATATGAAAAATGGTGTACCTCACGCATGCAAAGCGGACAATCTCCATCATAAAGCATTTTAATCTTCCAATTTTGTGGGGAACTCTGTTCATCATCTTCTTTTCCTTTCTGAGATTTTACAGTATCTGCAGTTACCTCTTGTATTGCCCGAATATGATACTTAAATCCTGGAAAAAAATGTACAACAGTTAGTAACAAATCAAACTCCCTGAATGAAAATTAAAATGCATATGTAACCCAAAAACAAAAAGGAATGAAGGCATACCAGTTTTGGGGTTAGGAAAAGATGTGAATCTTAGGAGAGGATGTGAAGGGGAATGAAGGGATCGTACCCTGAAAAACAATGGAGAAGATGAAAGGAGAAATGGGGTGGTTCTTTGTCTTCCAATGCAAGCACCACCAGCCATGGCAGCACCTCTCAACGCCATACTGCTCTTTGGTATTTGCATTTTTCCGTCGTAAAATTCTAGCCATCACTTAAAAAGCGACCACCAGCTTTTATGTTGTAACGTGGCAATCGCATCAACCTTAAATGCGACCACCAGCTTATGTTGTAACGTGGCAATTGCATCTTCTTTAGCGTTTGTCTAATCTTACACCCCTTTAGATTTATGGTGCATCAGTGTAAAAATAATCGTAGCCATGAAATTGTAAAAATAACTGTGGTATTAAAATTAAATATGGTAGAAATATTTTAGATAATAGAGATAAAATTATAAAATTTAAAAAATCAGAGTTAAAAATTTTGAAAATAAACAAAATTAATAAGGATTAAATTATATTATTAAAATTTTTGGAAGGACCGAAAATGAAATATTTTTAATTTCAATTAATAACTAAAAAGCTTAAATAAAATGATTTAATGTTTGAGAGAGCTCATAAGAGATTTTCTCATTTGTGTTATATCAATCATTTATCAGATATTTTCATTATTTTAAATATATATTAAATAAATATGTTAATCGACCGAACCGACTAATGTTAAGTTGGTTTGTTTAGGTTGGTTTATATTATATAAGTCGATTGATTTAATTATTGTATATGATTGTTGGGTAAGTTAGTTAAGATAAAAAAAACCAACCGAATCAACTAAATAAACCGTTTGCTCACCCCTAACCATCACACATGAAAAACACAAACCGAGAAATACCAAAGATGAATGCATTTCATTTTTTAGGGATTAATATAACATTATTTTTGGTATAACATGGAACATATTCAAGCTTAGTCATACAATTTTGACTTCATATATCAAAGTGACACAATGCAAATCCTCTCAGAAAAGGCCTTGTGAACCAACCTACTTGGGATTGATCAAGGTGAAGCTAAAATCCCATAGTTTTTTAGCCAAATCTACATCGTTAGCCATAGAGCTTGGGTTACTTATGTTGCTGTCCATGAAAAATTCTCCACTAACACCTTTAACTTGTGGGTGTAATGCAACATAACATGTAGTGGCAGCTCCCTACAACCATACCAAAACAAAAACAATATATGGACTTGTGCTTGTATCTATCTTCTAATGAATCTCACAACAATTTGTAAAGAATAATATACCTGTGGAATACTCTTCAAAAAGTATTTCCCAATCAAATGGAGAAAGCCTGCTTAATTTGAGGAAATGTATTGGATCAGTATTTTCAAGCAATGTGTTTTTGGACTCGAGTGTATAAGTGAATTCACTCGAAAGGATTACCATTCATGAAACCATTGTGGCGCACAATATTGGTCAGTATTCCTCCGGGATGAAGTGAATTTGCTGTAATCTCCACCCCATCTTCCTGTTTATGTACAACAAAAAAGAAGATTTCTCAGATCTCTCACTTGGCATGTTAATGGCGTCTTAACCGTATTCCGTACCTTTAGACGCCTAGAAAGCTCCTTGGCATGTAATATGGTAGCAAGCTTTGATTGTCCATAAGCATACCAAGAGGAGTATCTGTTAATTGGCAACAAATGATGAGATAGAAATGGTTGAGCATTTTATAAAGATCTTGGACCAACAAAAACTGGTTCATTTACCCTGATTCTTCGTTGATTTTGTCAAAGCGGATTCCCTCGCTATACGTAAACCGATGACCTATCGAAGATACATTGACAATCCTCCCTTCTATGTTGCTTTCGCGTGCTGTTTTTTTCATAGTCTCCGATAGAAGATCGGTTAGAAGAAAAGGACCTGCAAAATATGTCAATGTTACTACATCTCATTAGATTTGAGATTCATGTAGACATAACGTTATATGAAATATATGAACCTAAATAGTTGGTTGCAAATTGCAACTCGATGCCGTCGTGTGATAACATGAACGGTGTTACAACCCCGGCGTTGTTGCTTGCAAGCCAAGAAAGAAAATGTTAGTATAACAGCAACTTTAATAATTCAACTTTGCAAGAATACGAAGTTCTTACATTAGTAGATTCAAGGGAAGATTAGAGGATTGATATTGTGATGCAAATTTTCTTATTGATGCCATTGAGCTTAGATCTAATTCCATTACATCAATCTTAGCACCAGGTATTTCTTTTAATATTGCTTCTTTGACATTCCGACCGGCATCCACATTCCTTACGGCCATAACTACGTGGACACCGCGCAATGCAAGGACGCGGGTCGTCTCTACACCAATACCGCTCGATGCTCCTGAAATGAACTGATATAAGTAATCGAAAGTGACAAGCGTAGATATTTAATCCATCAAGTCAAGCTCTCTACAACACATTAATAGTGACGTGACTCGAAAATCCTGTCATATTCGGGGTTATTTGATTGGCGAAGACCCACCAACCTGGTACTCTCTACGAAAAGAAAATTTTCCCAAAACTATCCGATCAACCAAACAAAAGTTTAGCTTAAGAAAATGACAACTACAAGGATTAATGAAAGACAAGACAAAAACCCAGAAAAGAAAAAACCGAACCTGTCACAATGGCAGTGAGGGCAGATCCATCAATCCCTTGAGTAACTTCCTCTGCTGTAGAAGAAGAAGAGAATCCTGATGGTCCTTTACTTCCAAAAAACCACATGTTTTCTTTTGCAGTTTAATCTAAAAAAGCAACACGCTGGATTCACTTAATATAAGAAACTTAGCAGGGTTTGTTTTGGGCAAAAGTCTTAAACTTTACCAAATCCTTGATAATACAGTGGTTGACCAATGAATATGGTTCTTACATAGCAACAATATCTTATGGGAAAATAATGGAAGTGGAAATCATGACAAAACATTATTGACCAAAAAGAAACATAAAAGAACAAACCATGAAATACATGTGGCTGTAGAGTTTTGACTAACAAAAATATAAAAACGTGTTGGAAGTAGAAAATTATCAACTTTTCTGTATTATAAATTATAATTATTAAATATTCTGCTTAGGCCCGCAGATACTTTATACATACAATTTGGGTCTTATGGACCAAGGCAGAATAAAGATCAATAGGCAACTCCAGTTAGCTAGACCCATCAATTTGTGATTTTATCAAAGCCCAACTTTGTTGGCTGTAACCTGTTCGAATTTTAAAGATAAGATTGTAACATGAACATAAAGAATACTAATAAAGAATACTAAAAATATATAAATAAATAAATCAAAATCCGAGTCAAATCCATAATGAAAGCTTGCAACAATGGCAATGGAAGTAGTATAGAGGGGAACATATGGAGATAAAAAAGAATCCTTCATTGATAACTAAATACAAGCATATATCTCTAGGATAATTTACACACATTAATTAACACCATAAAACATAATCCAAATTAAGTGAAACAAAGAGTTGAGAGACACATCAATGAAGTAGATGCACAAAAGGACAACATGTAGAAGAAAACTATGAAAAGATGCAAAATAATGATTAGATCATTTTCAAGCTCTGGTCTTGAAAGGAATGGCCCTGATGATTATCTGGTGGTAAATTGCAGCAAGAGCAGCTCCAATGAAGGGTCCAACCCAGAAGATCCACTGCAAAAACAAAAATAAAACTTCAAATCAATCTCTAAATGCCATCAACATAGAGAAAGAATGGCCGAATGCAGAAGGATATATATGTACTTACATGATCATCCCATGCATGGTCTTTGTTATATATAATGGCAGCTCCAAGACTCCTTGCTGGGTTAATACCAGTTCCAGTGATGGGAATGGTGGCCAAATGAACCAAGAACACTGCAAACCCTATAGGTAGGGGAGCCAAAATCTGCAATGTAATTGAAATAAAGTTCATTAAAAGAGTCTATAATTCAAGTACTTCAAAAGGTCAGACTACTATTTGATATTACCCTAATTGGAGTGGAATTTGCGTACTTGAAAAGAGAGGAATGGTTTAGACCAGTCTAATACTTTCAATTAATGAATCCTAGCCACCTTGTTGATACATGGACGAGTTGGCAGCATAAATGGTCGGTTTGCCCTGTTTAGACAGGGAGGAGTGCCAATGAGAAGGATGGCTGTAGTTAAAGAAGATGGGAGTAGAGGTTTTGGCGAGATTGAAGGTATCCTTAGGCCTTCTATACATGGATTGTTCCCGTCTCGAGGTGCCACATGATGAGTTAGTATTGTCGGGTCATGGATAGGTTTAAGTAGAGTTGCATTATGATGTGTCCCAGGTCATCTCGAATGGGACAAGATGGCTAGAAGCCAATATGACAGTTAATGAGTGGGCTCACCATTCAGGCAAGTTGCTAGACAAGGAGTTTCAAGTGAGGGTCATGCATGACTGTTCGGGCATGACCATTCGGGGCTCTCAGCGATGTGTGACACACCTCAACAACTAAGTAAAAATGACAAAAGTCCATTTATGCATCTAGCAAACTAGATTTTGGTGTATTAAAAGGCCATTTATGCATACTAGATTTTGCATCTAGCAAACGTAAAACTAACATATATATAGGTCTCAATCCAAACTGAAAAGGAGCTAAGAGAGCTCATGCAGTGAGTGTATAATCTAGGGATCATACAATAGGACTTCAAGCCCCTCAACAACTTCATTTGGAGCTAAACCAAGCTATAGACTTTGTGAACATTAAAACCAAGCAGATAATTTATGTAATGAAAGTTAAGAGGCAAGTAAGAATAAGGACAAGAACATAGTACATACAGGAACGTGAGAGTCTCTGGCATTTCTCTTGGCATCAGTAGCAGAGAAAACAGTGTAGACAAGAACAAAAGTGCCAATGATTTCAGCACCAAGACCATCACCTTTGGTGTAGCCATGGTTCACAACATTGGCTCCACCACCCAACATCTCATATCTACTGTCTCCTTCGAATCCTTTCACTACACCAGCTCCACAGATAGCACCAAGGCATTGCATGATCATGTAGAACACTGCCCTTGTAAGGGACAGCTTCCTTGCCAGTAACAACCCAAAGGTCACAGCTGGGTTAATATGGCCACCTGAAAGTTACCCAAAAAAAACACAGATCTGGGTATTAAGCATCTTTCAAGAAAAAACGTTCAAACTTTGAAAACAACCCATCAAAAAGTTGAAGGAAGAAAGTGACCTGAAATGCCAGCAGTACAATAAACAAGAGCAAAGATCATGCCACCGAAGGCCCAAGCAATGCCTTGAATACCAACAGTAGTACATTTGGTCTTAGATTGAGACACACCCATGACAGTCAAAACAGTGATGTAAAGGAACAAGAAGGTAGCAACAAACTCAGCAATGCCGGCTCTGTAGAAAGACCATGACTTGAGTTCACCAGGCTCAAACAATGGTGCTGGTGGTGGCTCCTTGTAGTCCTTGTCTGTTTGAGCTGATGTCCCAATAGGTTGTCTCTCAGAGAACTTGTTGGCTCCTAGCTTAACATCCTCCTCTTTGCCCTCCATTTTTTTTGTTTCACCCACTTAACAACCAAAGATTGAAGCTTTTTTTTTCCTCACAAAAAACCCAAGCCAAATGAGTGCATACCAGAGAAAGCTAGAGAATATGGTGCCTTTATAGATGGGATAGGGTACAAGGTGTATTATTATTTCGGCTCAAAGCAAAAATGGGTTGTCTTTAATTTCTTTTTCTTTTCTTTTTTTTTAATGTTTCTTTTGTCTCCTTGTTTTAATTATTGTATTAATGGTATGAAAATATTCAACATGATAAAATATTTTTGTATTTATAATTTATAAGAATGTTGTGGAAAGATGTGGAGGATGTTTTAATCATTGATTTTATGTTGTAATTTGGATTATTCGAGTTCATGTCATTCTAGAATAGTCGTAATGTAATATTTGAAAATTTTCATTTAGAGATTACAGATAAATTTACTCGTCTCAAAATCTTGATAATACGATTGCCATCATATTATTAACAACTCGATTTCTTTTTTAAAAATATGTATAATTCGAATCATCTAAAAATATTTAAAAAATTATTAATTACTCGTAACACGGTTAAATGGTGGAACTCCATTGATTATCCCATATCCACCTAACAATCATTATCCAGAATAAAGGCAAATAAAAAAGTAATAGTGCAAACTGGTTTGATCTGTCTGTTATCATTGTGAAGGTAGTATTTGATTGGGCGGTTAATTTGCTTACATCACCGCAATAAATAAACAGTCATTTTATCTAACTGACTGCAACTTTTTTTTTCCAATCCTTTTGGACGGTCGTGATTTGTTGGAGGAAATTGTCGTCACTTTCACAGCATTTTATCGTGGAGAAATAATATAAAACAACAGGGATAAAATTGTCATTTACTAGAGATCAGCGAAGAAAAAACGGGAAGAAAAATCAAAAAACGGAAAGGAAAATTCGGAGGGGTAGATAGAAGAAATTGTACCGTTTGGGTTACCGTTGGGGGAAACGGTGAAAGTGACAGACACGTTAGAGTACGCAACGGCAATATATTTTAACATGATTCTGAATTATTTTAAAAAGGGTAAAATTATTTTTTGGATAATTTTCTCTTAGTTAATCTTTAAATTTAGTAATTAATCTTGAAATGGTCTAATTTTTTTTATCTAAATTAATCTCGAATTTGGTAATTATCCCTCCAATATATCGAGTTTAAACCTCGATATAAGAACAATTATCAAGTTAATGACAAGTGTTTAGTTTAGGCTCTATTATAGGAACAATTATTAAGTTCAAAGACGAATTTAGACAAAAAAAAAGTTCAGACTCTAATATAAGAGTTATTGTTAAGTTCGAGTTTATTTTATATTTTGATACCATATACGAAACGGTGTAAAACTACCTTAATATTTTTCCTATTAATTGTTTATTATCAAATTTTTTATGTCTGTTTTACAATCCATATTTAGAATTTATAACTGTCCCACTCTCAACAATATCTTCTCTAAAATTCGAACATAAATTCCCTCTTTAATTAACCATCAACAACCATATCAACTCATCATCTATATAGGGAAAGAATTGTATGAAACAGTGACGCCATGTTGTCTGTATCTATTTCCAATAGTTTTATGCCACATCAGTATTTTTATCCTGAATTTCAGGATTTTCATCCTTAAAAAAATCAAATCCAAATTAAAATCTTGAAATTCAGGATAAAAATACTGATGTGGCATAAAACTATTGAAAAGGGATACAAATGATATGGCATCATTATTTCATACAATCTATATATTGGCTTTTTCCAAGACTAGGAAGGAAGGAAGGGAAGGTTCATGAATGATGATGAATAGCTTAAATAATTAATTTCGTCAAAGTTCATTCAATGCCGCAAATTGCAAGCCATGTCCCCAAAACACAGCTAAAATTTGTTTAGCTAAAGACATGTCATGGATATTATTATTCCTCATCCATGTTTTAAATTTTTTTTAACAATCAGATTTTGATTATATCTATTCTTTAAAATGTAATAATTAAAATTATCTATTATTACTCCCTAATCCATAAATAAGAGGATAATATATTTCAGCGCACTCGAATTCAAATTCTTCTATATTAATAATAATACATATAATAATTAAATTAAGACTCAATAAATTACTTTAACCTGTATATTATATATTATAATATAATTTTTCAAAAGAGGCCACATATCACAAATGCCAATGTCATGTCTTCTCATTTTAAATTTGCTTTAACTTTTTTTTTTTTGTTTACTTTATATGAAAAAAAAAGACCATATTTATGATGCTAAGACAACTCATATTTCATCATAGGGTAGCCTCACATCACATGCAGCCGCATTTGCCCCCACCTTCTCATCCAAGCTTAGCCCTTTGCCAACTCAAGCCATATTTTTCATATGATAAAGCAAATGTATTTCAAAATTTCAACTAGGAGCTTTCTAGTAGTTTTAGAAACCCAACCAAACCAGCTTTCTTTTTCTTCGACACTTGATATTTGATATGACCGATGTCCATTTTGGTAGCATGTGGATGTTAGTGAGACACATGTCAACCATTTATATGCTGTTTTCGGTCAAATAATTATACATTTAATTCACTCTTAAATTTGATGTACAAATAACCAAATTAATGTTTTAGTCATCTATACAATATTACAAACAAAAACAACTTCAGGAAGAATCAAGAAACTCAGACATTGGATCTTTGTATCCTTTATAAGTCATGAGTATGTACTATATTAATGCATTATTAGTTTGTATTGTAACTGTGTTTGTCCGTTCTTATTTAATTTGTATTGTAATTGTATTTGTCTGTTCTTATCTAGTTTGTACTGTAATTATGTTTGTCTGTTCTTATTTCTTTTGCCTATAAAAGGAAATGTATTTCATTTTGTAAGGGTATCGAGTTTTCATCTAATAAAATTTTTAATATGTTTTTTTATACTATGGCTTTTTAAACTCTTTACTTTCTTTTCTGGGTTTAAGCAAGAATAAGAAGAATCATGAATTTCATGAATGATTCTTAAGTCTTGAAAGTATGCTCTGTGCTTGTCATTTATTGGATCCTGCACAACAGAATTCAGATTTAGATTCAAGATACTAGCTTGTTTTGATTCAAGAAGATGTTTTGAATTAAGGTTTTATAACTAAAAGGCAATGCCTGTTGAATGGCCGTGAAAAAGGCCCGTGTTTTGGCATAGCATACCTTCTATCTAACTTTGATTCTTAATTCGCTTCTTGGGTCAATCCAAATTGGTATCAGAGAATTAAGAAATTATAAATAAAAAGGAATTAGCTAACACTTAAGTTTTGAGGCAATGGAAGTGTGTCTTGTGACTTCAAGTTTCTGTAGTAAGTGGCGAAGTTAAAAGGGGTAAGTAGTGATCTTTGATCCCTAAAAATGATAAATTTATCATTTAATCCCTTAAAATTTTATAAAATTACATTTTGGTCCTTTCAAAATTTATGATTCAAACCACCCCTATCTGTAGCCAAATTTTGATAGCTGTTTTGCATGTCTTGAGAATGAGTTAGTCGCTAGGTTGAAGTATGCATGTATATATTGTGTTCTGGTTTTGGGATTATTACTATTATCAAATATCAACTGAATTGGATTCCTTCCCTTTCACGAGCATGCATGACCATGTCTAATTTAATATTCATTTGAATATCTCTGGGATTTGATATGTTTTTAAATGTCTCCTCCATTCAATAATTAATTTCAGCAGAATGCCTAATCATTTATGCATTCCTTTCTGGTGCATGATCATTCATTTTTGGAGGGCTCTTTTATATACTTCTTGAGCTGTAATGCCCTGTCCTCATCCCTTCCAGGATTTTTGGTATATTCCATATCCATTTTACACTCTATATTCGAAGTTTGTTCATGACTGTCCCTTCTAATAATGTCATCTTCAAAATTTGAACATGTGTTCTCTCTTTAAGAGTACAATATGACTTTCGTTTTCATTGCTTATATTTGCAACCACGAAATAAAGTGTATTTTCTTCAAATTCAACTATGGAAATACTTGAAAGCAAAATGAAGCAGGTGGTGGGCTTTGAAGCTTATCAAAAGCACACCTTTTTCTTTTTTCGAATGATACGTTTTAAATTCATAACATGCCTTGTTTAGCATTAAAGGGCATTAAGATTTATGGCAAGAGTTAGTTCTACAATATATAATTACAAGGATCTTACTTTTCATCGTTCAACTCTTCGATAGTTTGGTGTTCGAGTCGGATATGGGGACAAGGTCTTTCTGGTTTCCCACTTGTCCAGAGAATTCTTAGATCACCTCTCTTTCTTCCTAGGGTCAAAAAGGTTCCTGCAAGAACAACGAGGCGTTAACTTTACTTCTCAGCCAGTAATAACACGATTCCAGGACCAAGGAAGAAGAAAACTGCTTTTCGTAACAAAAAATTACCAAGTGTAAAAGGGACAATGTAAAGGAGTGCTGGTTGACCATGTCCATCCATCAAATTTAGTGCAACGTACGTAACAAGAAGACCTGCCACGGGTGAGAAAGGATTAGAAAACTGTTATTTGCAAACCCCAATTTAAAAACAGCGATGGCAACAAAATGAAGAGAATTTTCGGAAGTAATTTTTTCATTCATTTATCGAGAAATGAATTATGTTTTCACAGTCTATACATGAAAATGTATCGGTCCTTTTGTTTTCTGGGACTAGCATGATTTCTTTCTTTTATCATCTCATACCTAAGCCATAAGCAATCATTGCCCACACGAAGTAGCCAGCTCGAAGAGACTTGTTTGCCAGCCAATCATACCTGTACCCAAACTGATTCAAGTAAGTTCTAAGCAGAATTTGAGAATTCAATGGCCAAAAATGTATGCTTATATGATTTGAAACTTAGCAGACAATAAAAAAGGTTGCCATTTCTGTCATCACATAATCCTTGGGCAGGAAAACGATACACAAGATAATACATCAAATTGCATTTGTTAGAAGAAGCAGGAAAGGATGATTTCTTTGAAAAGGAAGGTATGAACATTAAGGGACAGGTTTGAATAACAGAGCGTTGAAAGGAATAACATATTTTGTAAGTGAAGACAGCAAAATTTCGAACCTGAGTGAAAATGCTACCACCAATCCAGGTAAAAGGATATCACCAAATCCTATTATGCTATAACCACCCCATGGATCAAACATTCGTGGGATCTTCAGTAACATCGGAATTCCGTCCTGCCCACTTTTATCACCACGAGCAACCTATGGGATAGACACAAGCAGTCAGTGTTGCTTTCTAGCCATTCCATATTTATATATCCTTAATAGTCTAAAGACTAAAACGCCCGGATTCTGATATAGCACATTAACTAAAGTTGGATGAGGTGGATTACTTACCACGATCATCACGCTTTCATGGAACAACTTCTTTGAAACAAAAACCCAGAAGATGTCATATAAGAAAGCGCAACTGAGTAGAACTGTTCCCACCTGATACGCAAACCAGCTAGATTATATCATAATAACAACGTATTCCCGATAAATAGTAGTATTTGTCAAAACCATGCCATATTTTATTACTTTGGACATTCAAGAAAGAAAATTTTAAGCAATCTAAGAGACGGTTCGTACGAATCTAAAATATAACAAGAAGAGCAAAAGGATTTGAAACGCTACCTTGAGATTAGGTACATGGACAATTTGCAGAACTGTGATTATCAATGCAATTCCCTGAAAAGAAAAAAAAATTATAAAGTCGAACTCCGCAATGTAATTCTTAATGTGGTATTCTAATACATGATGAATGAGATAGTTCCATCAATGACCAGTTAACAAAAAACATGGCTTGAAAGAAAACAAAAAGGATTTCCATCAAGAACCCAGAAGGAAAAAAGGTACCCATCCATTAGTTGAAACAGAAGCTTGTTCAAAATTCACTCTTTTCCATTTATGGAAAAGAAAAATATTGCCGAAAAAGATAAGGTATAAAGACTGTATTAAGATAGGCACATTCAAATATTGAAGCACATAGATATTGCTTTAGTGTAGCAACTAGTGAAAGTCGAAAAAGTTTAGGCGAAAAAAAAGGGACATAGTAATTTACAAAAAAGCAACTTAGATAATCCCAAATGTATTAGGACAGTAAACAAGATAGTACATCCTTACGAGTATATCTTGACCTATCCAAGCAAAGGAAACATTGCGGTAAACAGCCCAAACAACAGCAAACGCAATGCAGAAAGGGGAAACAGCCAATGTAAGGTATGAGACAGCTCCAAACAAAGGAATTTTAACGTATGATTCTGCAATGCGCTTGAACCACCTGTAAGAAATAAAATTTATTCACAACATTGAAAAGATGAATTAATTCCCTTAATTGATGAAGGTTATAAAACTGAAGAATGGTATTTATCTAGGATCAAAAAGGAAATTAAATTCCTAGGCATCCATGGCAACAAATGTAAGAACATTTTTTTTTCATATATTGCTGAAAGCTGGAACTATTATGAAAAAAAAAAGGGGGTTTTAAATTAGATCCTTTTGTTTAACTTCTCATAATTCTTTGATGGTTATCATGTAGAGAATAAAATAACAATACATGCTAAGCAATAAATTTACAAGAATCAGTCAACAAATACCCAAAAGTTTACATGCAGGCTTGGCATGTGTTTAAATGCAAACTTCTCATAACATACTGAACTCATACTAAGAAATTCATGAGTACCTTGACAATAAAGCAACCAAGCAAGTTTGAAGGCCCTGCACATAAATTAAATTCAGAGTTACATGCTACTACTTCATTGAAATATATGGAACAATTGAGGAAAAGAACCGGTAATGTTCATAGAAACATGTTTAGTATGCAAAACTATAACATGAATTAAGAGAAGCGGCATATGCATACATGCATGTATGAATAAATAATTACTTGGAATCACACATAAAAATAAGTTGTACCTCCACACCACCTATGCAGAAAAGAACCACCAAGAGCTCCACAAACCAATATGCCATAAGTTTGTAAAGCATAATCAAGAAGCAAGATGCAAAAACAACAAATAAGACAGCTGATGTGGTGTTGATATTCAAAAGGCCACCGGAACCGACATGCCTGGTATCTGGAATTTCATCTAAAGGATCCTGCATTGACAAGCTACAATCCACAAATTAATAAGCATAATACAGCTGTAAATGAACAGATAAAACTCTAAATATGCTGGAGGGAAATACATAATAAATTAACTGCATGTGACCTTTAATAGTTTGTCATGTTCAATAGCAGCTTCTCTAGCACTCCATGCAGACCAATATGAAGCACACAATATGGTACCAACCGCCATCAACCATAGAAACACTTCGGCTATGTCAACTAGAGGTCGTTTTGGAGAGTAAAGCTGTACAGACACTGCAAAAGTTCAAAGCATTTAGAAAGATATCATGTATAGGTCATAGTAGGGCAATCATATATGCAGATGACAAAGTTTAATAAAACAAATATTAGAGTAAAAGCTTACCCGATGAATTACTTGTCAGCATTTTCTCCAAGCTCACACCAGCATCTTGTGGGAGCATGACAGTAGGTATGTGTATATCTAGATCAGTTTCATCAGGATCACATACCATCTTATAAAGTTCTGCACGAGAAGAAACAAGCTTGACCTTTAGCAATGCTCATGTACTCCAATATCTTTCAAGGTCAAACTATTTATAGAAAAATAATTTAAGAAGTTACCATCAATCTCATACTGTTTCACGGGAACCCAAAAGGGTAAACTTCAGAGTAATGACAAAGACACTCAGGTTATTTATCAACAATGCATTTGAAAACCTCGACTACTTAACACATGCATCAATTAACTATAGGAAACATTATTACCTTTTTGGTTATTTATAATGAGGAGAGCAGAAGCATTAGCTGCCTGTGCATTATTTGCCTTGGTAGTGAATTTGCAGTGACCTCGGTCCACCATAATGACATCATTATCAAGCTAATAACATCAAAGTTATGCATTCATACTTGCTTGTTGTGCATGATCATACATACATGTAAAAGAGTATTTCAATAGCCAAATAATCAAACCTTATTCTTCGGGTGGCTACAACAATCACGAGGATCAGAAAGAACGAGGCGTCTTTGATTTGCATTTTTCTCCTTTGACACAATAGCAGTACCAAATCTAGCACCAACACCAACAAACTCAGCATCCTCTATGCCATTAACCCAAGTTTGAACTTTGACCTAAAAAAGTCATGATTAATTGACAATTAAACTCAACAAGATGCAATGGAGAGTCCTAAAACAAAATGACAGAAAGGGCAGGTAATCCTATATGTTATCACCATGAATCATACAAGTAAATAGCTATTATTATTTATTACAATTCCTTACTCAAAAATTGAAAATTTTATAAACTAAACCACTTAGATAAGCAGTAACTATCTATCTAGATATACAATATACCAGTCAACAAATTTATCAAACTGAAGCCAGTCTAGACAAATTTGAGTCTTCAATAAACTAAATTAGTTCTAAAGAAACAAGGTTTAAGTGTTTACTACTACCGAACTCAATTAAAAAGGAATAAAAAACAAGAATTTAAGCAAAACCCAATTGAGAAAATCAAGAAACAGGATTGGGTAAAATACAAAGAAGGATGCTTACAAGAACGAAGTCGTTCTCACAACCAGGCTTCTTGGGAGCTGAATCATCGTCGTGTACTATATCACCGGCGGTGACGGAACATGGGTGACAGACAAGTGAAATTAGAGCTGACACTAAGATTACTTTGCAAAGACTTTGCAAATCCATTAATGGGGGATTTCAATCTTCTTCTTCTTCTTCTTCTTCCTACTAATTCTACTTGTTATAATTCAACTTCAAGGGGACCCTTTTGAAAGTTCCCTTTATTTCTGTGCATCACATAAATGTTTGGTTTTTTTGGGAATTGTTGGGATTTGTTCCATAAAAATTTAAGAAAAAAATAATAATAAAATTAATAAAATAATGAAACAAATGCCATAAGCGAGGCAACTGTCAAAGCCTCAAAGCCAAATGGTCCACCTAACTGAAAGCTTGTGAAAACATACGTCCGACGTCGTTCTTCGTTTATTAGCTAATTGGCACAATTTACAACCTACAGACAAATTAATATTTAATATTATCTTTTTATTTTTATCTTAAACTTATATTAACATCCTTATCGTTACCACGAGTTTATCAAACACCAATTCAATTAAAAATTTATTAAAAATACTATTTTATATGCAAAATAAATTATTTATTACAAGGCTATTTTTGTAAAATCTCAATTTTTTTATAAAATTTAAAATATATTTATAACGTAATTCTATTTTTCACTCATAATCTAATAACCCACTTAAATAAGAACAAAACTTTTTATGACATAAAAAAATGATAATGAAATTATAAACAAACTTTATTAGCCTTCCATCTTTGGACATATAATTTATTTTAATTAGTGATTTTTAGTTATTTTAATTAAATATTTTATATAAAAATATTTAAAAATAAAAATATCAATATAATAATATTTATTTTTTAAAAATATTTTTTAAAATTATTTATCAACATAGTTATGAAAAAAAATATAATATTTAAGGAAAAACTACACTTGTAGCCAACGAACTATTAGTATTTCTTTTATCACTTAACTATAAAAAATTACAAAATAGTCACTCAATTATTCAATTTTATCTTTTTTTACCACTAACTAGTTAATATAAAAATGGAAACGCCCAAAAATTCAATATAATTAGGGGATCAAAAAGACAAAATTAAATAATTGAATAACCATTTTATAATTTTTCATAATTAAATAATAAAATAATAAATATAATTTACCTAAAATTTAAAGTCTTCCATTGTAATCACCTCCCTTAGTCCAACCTTTTTTTTCAAAAAATAAAGTAGTGAGTAATTGGGTGTCTTTTAGTATTTTGTGGTCTCACCTTACATCATGAGTGTTTCTTGCACATTTTCCCCATTTCTCAAATTGCATATCAAACAAGGAAATTTGCCTATATTTTGTAAAGGAGTCATTTATCTTTTCATTTTCCACAAAAAAACTTTTCTTAAATGTCTTTTTAAAATTTATGTTTTAATGTTATTTCGACAAAAAAAAGGTTAAAATATACTGTCAATTAGACCTGTTCATGGATCGAGTTACCCGCATATGCCCAAAGGTCTGTTTAAATTTGAGAGGATTTGGGCAAAAATATTAAGCCCGAAAAATGAAATTGGGCAAAAAAATTAGGCCTGTTTAAAATATGGGTTGGGCACGACCCAACCCATTTTTAGTTTATAATATTTTATATTTTGTTATTTTTATATATTATGTAATTTAGAACACATTAAAAAATAAACATATACTAAATCTATAATATTACTATAATGTAAACATTAAAATAATGTTAAAATGACTATATAAAAAATTTCAATAAATAAAAAATGTATACAATTATTAAATATTAAAATAATATAATATAATTTTTTAAAAATTTTAAAAAATAATATGGGCGGGCCTAAAATGGGATTGGGTTAATCTTTTGTAAATATGGGCGAGTTTGGACAAAATTTTAAGCTCAGATTTGGGGTCGGGCTAAACTTGGACAAGCATAAAGTATGATAATATCATGCTTAGACCCGGCCCGACCCAACTCATGAGTACCTCTACGGTCAATCCTTATGCTTTAAAATTTTTAAAATTTAGTCCTGATAGTTAAAAAAAAGTTAAAATTATATCCTCTTATCTTTTTTATTTAAAAATCTTACTTCAATCATTAATATCGTTATTATTTTTCAGTAAAATTTGTCAATTTATCATATTAATTAAGCTGTCCTCATATAAACACATCAAATTGATCAATTCTGGCAGAAAATATTAACGATGTTAACAATTAAACTACCATTTTAAAATATCAACAATATATTTTGAACAAACAAATTTAATAAATGGATATTTTCTTCCTTTTAATCTTCTCACGAATAGTACCCATCGGAGATTTGAGCACATAAAGTATGGTGAATGTATTTAGGAAATCCCTCTATTATACGAATTGTACTAAATTAATATCTTTAATCTTAAATGGATCGATTTAACTTAATCCCTTTACCAGTAAAAAGAATTAAATAAGGTTAAATTGGAACATAATTAACATTTATTGTTTTAAAAAAATGACATGATTTTTTTTTCATTTACAGTTCAATTCCAAACAAAATGTTCTATTTGCAGGATCATAAGAAGTTTTTAATATATAACTCATTATTAACGGGAAATTGAATCTTATTTTATTCTTTTTAATAGTATGGGGACTAAATTGATCATTTATTAATTTGATCCGGTCCCTGTAATAGAGAGACCTACCAAGTACATTTATCCGTAAAGTTTCTATTTTAGATATGAGAATATGTGAAAAAAATTATTCATTATCTTTTATTATTATTGAAAATTAAGGATTTGCCATTGACATCCAATTACAAAGTGCCATTTCAAGAATCTAACCAAATTGAACTATATTAATGGAATACTTTTTTTTATGGAAAAAAAAAAGACCAGAAAATCAATGTTGTTGCTGTTGAGCTATTGTCTGAAAAGATTACCATCTTTGATGTTTTGCATCTGATATGACATGAAGCAATGGTGATTGTTTGATGCAATAAGCTGTGATAAATTATAGCTTCCTCCTCCATTATTCATCATCAAACTCGCTGCTTTCCCATTATCCTTTGTAACACACTGTGGATCCATGCTTGAACCAACAACATCAATGGCTTGATGAAATGGGACTCCAAATCCACTTCCAATACTTGAACTTGAGGGACTATTTTGATTAATGGAACCCATATTTTTGGACCCCATTAATGCTTGAAATGATCCTTGATTAGGTGACATGTAGTTATAGAATGAAGAAGCATCAAGCCCTTGATTTGCAACAATGGGCTCAGTTGGTTGACCTGAAAGACTATGTAGGAAATTCCGAGCAACCGATGATCCGAACTTGTCTCCGTTAGTACCGGTCATTTTGCCTTGATCTTCGGCTACTTGATGGTGGCAATCGTTGCGATCAACCGCCTTTTTGCCTCTCGTAGTGCCTTTTTGAGCTTCTATTGCCAATATAAAACTCTTATGACCTGGCAACTCGTTTACTTGTCCCGACTCGACTCGATCTCCCGATAAGTTCATACGGTGTTGGATTTGGATACTTTTCTCTGTGTTATTCGGATGTTTTTTGTGTTGATCTTCCACCTTCTTAGCCTTTCTCATTCCTCCGTGACCCCGTTTTCGTTTCTTTGGTTCGGGACGAGTATAATCCGATATCAATTTCTTCATTTCCTCCAACATCCATTTCAATAAATCTTGTTTTGTAACTTTAAGATCCTTCAATAAAGATTCCATCAAGTTTCTAAGCTCATCCAATGGATCAGCAACATGAACACTTGTTTCATTCCTATTTAAATCAACTCCTTCCCTGGTTTTACATTTCTTGGCATTCCCAATCGATTTCATACCGTCGAACGAAGAACCGAGGCTGTCACCTTCGTTCCTCCGTAACTCCCACCTTTGTTGAAATCCCAATTCTCCCATTGATGCTTATCAAGAAGATCCAAAAAAAAAAAAAATCAAATGAACTTTTACAAAATGGTCCACAACTGAACTCAATACAAAGAACAGATGAAACCTAGAATTTAAAACAAATAGAAAGGTATAATTAGAAGGTAATCAAAGCAAAATAGTTGGCTTTTTTGTTGTCTTCTGATATGTTATGAATTACAAGATTTGCTTCCCTGTATAGTCCCATTAATTCCATTTTACAGTTTTTTGTGTGAAATAAATGGATAATTCATACTGATGATTTCACTTGACTGCCAAGTATGTAAGGATTTTTCCCTCAACAAGAAGAATTTTGCTTTGGTTGCCTCTTAAAGTCCCTTTAGATGGGCAGTACGTTTACCCGCGGTTAGTATATCTTATAATTTGAATTTCATTTTTATCGAGATTAGATTGAGTTGATTAATGAATATCTTGTAGATCTCGTTATCTAATCTTATCTTTATTAGAATATTTGTAGTCTTTTTTAGAAGACTATTTTGGTGGGAATTTGATTGTAATTGATATATATTTTAGCAAACAAATCTACATTTTTTTTATAAGATAATAACAATTACACATTAACCATAGTACCCTAAGCTAGAGGAAGAATTCTCTCTTCCTAATTGATCCGCTACCACTAAAGGTATATCCTAAAACACATGTGGACCAATAGGAAATTGCTTCATCAATCCGGCAATGTGCAATCGTATTAGCCTCCCTCGAGACATATTAGATCACTACCCTCCATTGTCTTCGACATAGTTCAATAATTTTTATAGCTAAATCCCTATTCAGTTGGCCTTGAAAACTATTCTGAATGGATTCAATAGCAAGAACACAATTCGCTTCTACGATGACATTTTTCCATTTTTGCCTTCCATGCAAACTGGAGGCCATCATAAATAGCCCTTAACTCAACTTGCTCAACATTACTTCTCCCAATGTTTCTTTCGATTCCCCAAAGCCATTTACCGCATTCATCCCTAGCCACAGCCGCCAAAGATGCTAGCCCCAAATAAGGATTATGTGCCCCATCTGTATTCAATTTAATCAATCTACTTTAAGCTTGTTTAGTTAAATGATACAAGAGTTAGCACTTATATTTTGTTCAATAAGAATTTTTTTTGTAGGCTTTAGTAGAACTAAGAGTTAGTTCTAGCACTTGACTTCTTTTTTGCAGTTAAGATCCTCACAAAACGAGTGACTCTTTTAATAAATGTTGTAGGTTTGCCCTTGATCATATCCTTCTTGCTACATTTTAATTGAGGAGGTGAAAGTGGTCCAGAAGTTTTTGAAGAAAGCTCCATTCATGAACAAGTCTCCTTCTAATCTTCATACCCAATGCCTCAATTCTGACTCTAGTGCATAGCTCCTATTGGTTACCTTCTAATCTTCATACCCAATGCCTCAATTCTGACTCTAGTGCATAGCTCCTATTGGTTATCTACAAAAATTGTAACAAAAAAGAGCAAATTAATGGTACAACCAAAAGATACATTTCTAGTTGGATCATGTTTATTGCAATTACAAAATTAAAGAAAGCTATCAATTCTTTAATTATATTTTTTTATTTACCTCTTTGGCTAGAGGGTCATCCGAAGCAATGAACTTATTTCCTTGGCTAATAATGGTGGGATACGTGCTACCACCAATGACATATATTTTTCAATAAGTAGAGTCATTGTTGACGACATGAAAGAATCCCCATTGACATCTAGGCATATGTACCAATTCCTTGCCAAAATGATTGAAGGCAACTATGACTTGCATGTATTGATCTTTAGCGTATTGGATGACAAAATGTGTAGGTTGTTCAGTATTTTAAGGTAAAACTTACCTTATTGTGATGGGTGAAATGACAGTTTGATATGGTGATGGCAGTGGAATCTTGTATTGCATCAATAAGTCTATCTTGATACTCTGACATTGAAATATGATCAAGCCAAACATTTAACGATCCAAAGATAGAAATCCCATCTCCATCACCAACCATTCAATAACCATAGTGATCTTCAAAGTTTCTAATTAAGCCACTTTGGCTTTCAACAATGTGATGAACATGAATGTCGTGAATTATGACATTGTGCACAAATTGAAGTGTAATGCCACATCCATGTGCTATATGAACATTAGCTCTATAACCATTAATTGTCTTGAGGCTTTGAACTAATAGCTCTTGTGATAATTTTTATGTTCATATTATGAGCAAAAATTATCCATAATGGACTTTTCTAGATCACAACATGACGTAAAGTTCTTTGTTTAAGGTTTAAGACATCATCATTAGTATTATCTGTCACCAAATAGTACTCGTCTTTATTTCCACCAAAAGTTTTGTGACCAAAACCAAACACACATTTGCTACTCTTTTGCAATTCTTGGCCC
Source organism: Gossypium sturtianum (assembly GCA_025698515.1). NCBI lineage: Eukaryota > Viridiplantae > Streptophyta > Magnoliopsida > Malvales > Malvaceae > Gossypium > Gossypium sturtianum. The sequence continues at coordinate 3,664,785 of CM046944.1, read as the reverse complement.
AACTCTTCTTGTATTGCCAACACCTATCAATTGTGCTTAATTTTGATAAATTCTTAAATGAGACGCTACTAATTTTTGGGTGCAAAAGCAAACCCAGAAAGTCAAAAAGAGTAGGAAATTGGGCTGCCGTGAAAGTTTTGAGCCAAAGAATAAAGTTGATGGACAAGAACTTTTATTATATTAAAGAGTTTAAGTATGATTAAACTTTTAGAATTTTTAATATATATTTATATATTGGTTTAATTAGGTAAATATGTCGATTTTAAAACGAAATGAGGGTTTTAGGCATTTTTCTCAAAATTTAGAGAAATAGGCCATTTTTAGGGAGAGAAATCGAAAACGCGTTCTGGGAAAAACGCTTTCTGAAAAATGCTTTCTACAAAACACGTTTTTTTTTTTACATATCAGCTCCTCTGGTTAGATTGTCTAATAACAATGATTTCATTCTTAAGTCCCAAGTTTAATTCCTCTTTTAAGTACATTTGTATTTTTTTTTTCATGTTGTTTCAAGTTTTTTTTATTTTTAATTAATTTTTAATTAATAAATATATTATTTCCAAGTTTTTTTATTTTTAATTCATCTTTTTAATTAATAACTATTTTATTTATATAAATAAAATAATAAATATGTAATTATATAATAAAAACATATTTTTATTTATACCATTATGTTAAAATATTTTTAATTAATAACTCCTTCATTTATATAAATAAATTAATAATTATATAATTATATAATAAAAATATATATTCTTTTTATATTTATCATTATGTTTAATATATTTTATTTTTTAAAAACATTAACTAATTTTTCTTAATATATATATTTTTTATAGATAATTTTTATACGCGAAATATTTATGTTTTAAAAAGGTTAGATTTAGGGAGGAGGAATCGTTAGATGATAGCGGTGGAGATGTGGTCGGTTGACTCCTTAGAGGGGGAGTACATCTCGTTCAAGGAGACACTGGAGGTAAATAGGTAATACAGACACCCAAGGCTGTGAAGTAAGATGTTGATATTGAGATTCTAGAAGGTAATGTGATGATCGTTTTTTCACTTAATATCTCTTTCAGAACAACAATTTTTATTTAGAATAGTTGTTATTCAAAATAATCGTTGCTCAAGAATAACTATGTTTAAAACTGGATTTTAGTTAGAACAACTGACATTCAATGTAACTGTTATCAGAAAGCAATTCTTGTTAAGAACGGCTAAATTTTGAAACAATTCTTGTTTCAAATAATGATGTTTTAAGAATAGCTATGTTTAGAACAATCAATGTTTGGAACTTGTATGTATAACAATTTTGTTTTTTCAAAAGAATCATTATTCAAAATAAGCTTTACTATAAAAGCATTACCATAAAACAGCTCTCATTAAAAACAACTCATTCTTACACTTCAAAAGATTATATTACTTCACTAAAGTAGAACAAGTGGAAGTAACCCTGGTATATGTCAAGGTTTTTTGAGTTATTTTCACTCTTGAAATAATCCGAAGAGTTTAACTTGATGGATCAGATATGAAGGTAATTAAAAAGCTTTCCTCTTAATGTTTTCTTGTAACATTGAATGTTTCTCCCTTTTAGAAACCTAGTGAATTTCTTATTCACTATTCACCATCACCTACAAAATCATTTTATAATAAGAAAATCATAATATTAGTTATTATTCTCATTAATTGCTAGCTTTGTAACTCCTATTCTTGAAATACTACAAATACGAGTTTTTCACAGCTGGTAAACATTTTTTTGGCACGTTAGCATTCTAAGTCTTAAAGTTATCCTTAAAATTCTCTCAACTTAATTTCTTTGTTCAACCTTATTATCAGTCACATTTCCCTTTCTTCACCATACTAACCACCAACTATCGCTACGATCAGTGTTACCAAATCTACTTCAGTCTTCCTCTTCGCTTTCTTCTGATTCCTCCCATTTATTTGTTTGCAATGCTACCTCTCTCTCTCCACCAAAGAACCCTCTACACGAAGATGAACCTACCGCCATGTGAATTCACAAGTGTTTATCCAGCTTGGCGAAGTACATTAACATATTTCAACGCATCTCGGCATTCCTCACGATCATCAAAAAACTCTTTTTTGTCACCTTGAATTAGATATGTTTCATGGCCTTTACCAGCAATCACCTGCAACCGAGAGTGGATCAAATTAGCAAATACACATAGCACATAATTATGAGCTTAAGCCAACTGCAAGTTGCATCAGAAAGATTGTTTTGTATGTAATTGGTAATCTAAAGATATAGCCCTTAGTCAATGGGATCATAGTGAGCAAGTGATTGATTTAAGTACAATGTTGTCTAAAGTATAGATAGCTCGTTTTGGTTATCAGAGAAACATTGATTGTCAAGTAAAGATAAAGATATATTAGTTTGCATTGACAACACATTGAACTAGACCTAACATATATTAATCTTAAAATCGTTTAAAGATTAATTCACTTGTAAAGTTCATTGTGTATTCACTTTAATCCTCAGTAAATAACTACATGTGTTTGACTATATACTTTGATGCATTGGTGACTAAAGCATTTCATACTAGTCAACTCCAATTCGGTATATTGGGTAAATGACTCATACATGATGTAGCTTGACTTAGAGATAGTGGAATCATAACTTGCATTAGAAGTTAAATGTATTCTCTAAATGACATTGTATGATTTATGAATTGGGAAATCAATTATGGTACTTTTAGTGATTTAACTCCAAGACTAATAACAATATAATTAATAGACGAAGAGGAACTTAATTACATGTTATCATATATGACCAATTGATCCATCACTAGCTTACTAACTCTTTAAGGGAATATCATGTTAAATTATGAAATAAGCACCTAGATTGAAATAATCAAGAATCCACCTCTTACCAACTTAAGAGTAGAGTACTGCCAAAATGATCTCAACATCACTTTGAAGATTCAACATCAATAACATTTGCATGATTATTTTGCTGCTCCTATGGTTCTAAATTATCATCTTTGGAAATCTTTCTTTATGTGCCCAAACATCTTACAATAATAACACTATATTTTTTCTTGAACTGCGATCTAGAATACCTTTTGCTTGAAATTCCACCTATTGACTTAAATCTCCCTCAAGCAACCTAACCTTCACCTTGATGATTTTCACCAGCATTACTAGTGAGTTTCTTTCTTAACTCACTAGAACCTAATATCACCTCCTCAAGAGAAATAGCATAATGACTGTACAACATAATATCAACAAAGTTCTCATATTTTGAAGATAAAAAAACACAATCAATTTTTTATCCTCATCATCAATTTTAATATCAATATTGTTAAGATCCATGATGTAGAATTAAAGGTGTCAAGGTACAGTGAAGTAGGCGTACCTTCCTCCATTTTCAGGGTGTAATGTCGCTACTTAAAGTAGAGTCGGTTCATCAATAACTTCATAATGTACTTACTCTTTAATAGGAGCCACAAATTGGACATGGTGGTTTCTTTGGCTACCTTTTGTACATCACCCAGACTTAACAAAATAGCGCTGTATGCTTTTTTCAGTATCTCATATTTTTATTATCTCTAACAGACAATGCCTTAAGCAATTCTTGTTCAATCAGCATCGGTCGCATCTTAAGTGATAATGAAAGTAACAAAAGAAATATCATAAGCACAACCACTTTGCAAATACCATAAAAGCAATCAAAACAAAGCTCCAATGCCAATGGATCGACCAAAGCATGTTAATATGACCACAAATAAATTTATCAAGAAAAAATAAGACACGACAAGAAATATCATGCAAGTAACCTACATCTACAAGTAAAGGCAATAATAAATTTCACATAAATGAAAGGAAATATGACCATAAATAAAAGGAAACACATGATTCAACTAACTTAAAACCTACATCTACAAGTAGAGGCAATAATAAATTTCACTATAATAACAAAGTGAAGATTAAAAATGTTTTGACACTCAAAATACAACCCGAAAAGCTTACAACTCACACTTGAAAAATAGGCTTAGATATGTGGAAGATATTTCAAGATTAATTTTTAAGTTACGAATATGGATAATTATTTGATATACTGGTGGTGTAGTTTTTTACCTCCACAAGTGAGGTTAAGAAACCATCATTTGTACTAAAAATACTCCACCAATATATCAAATCATAATTCTATTAGTATTGTTATATTAAATGCAATGGTTGATTTATTATTATTATTTTGGAACATATCTATTTATCTTTTAATTTCTTTATTTCTTTTTCAAAATTTTCATTATACTTCAATTTTTTTAAAAATTCCTTCTAGCGTGTTACTAGTGTTATATAGAGAGAGAGGTAATGTGCAACTCTTTTGTAATGAGGACTGCAGTTATACAAGGTCAGAAAAGAACATCCAAGCTTCAGAAAACTTACAATCATATCGCCTTCTTTGCCCATTGCGACAGCACTACGTATAGCCACTCGCCTTGTACTACGCACAAAAAGTTGATGACCATTTGGCAGAGGTGGATAGTAATCATTTTCTTCATATTTCAAATAATCCTGCATGGTCCGTCCTACACCGGCTAACATGTCATCCAAGATGTCCACTGATTAAAGAAGGAAACATGCAAGTAATTAGCCTCAATGTTTCTCAATAACTCATGATGATTTTACTGTTTTCTTATACTTACATGGATCTTCACTCCTCGGATTATCGGATGTAAGAATCGTCACTTCACTTTTATCTGTTGATATTTTGGCCATCGTTGGTCTTTTCCACTGGTCCCTATCCCCTCCACAACCAAGAACTTTCTCCCAAATAACATAATTAGTTAGAAATTAACGGAAAAACCAAAACAAAAAGATAATCACTTTTATCTATTCGGGTCAATTTCATATTTGGGTCAATCAGTGATTTTTGTTTGAAGCAGAAGTTAAAAGGAAAACACAAAAGTGAGAAGCCTACCAGTAATAATCCTCTTTGGTGCAAGCTCCCTTACAAAATCAAGCAGTCTATAAACAGCATCAGGAGTGTGAGCATAGTCCACAATTACCCCAAATGCCTGCCCTTCATCTATTACTTCACACCTGCCAGGAACAGCATCAACCTTTTCGATCCCTCTACCAATGTCCTCCAACGAATCTGCCCCTACTGCAATCCCAACAGCCACAGCTGCAAGAATATTATATATATTATGCCTTCCAAGCAAACCTGATGAAATCTTCAATACCCCACGTGGTGTATTAACCAAGACCTGAGTCTCAAACAAGGACAACTCGAATTCCAAGGGATGAACATCAGCATTCTTGTTATCCATTGCAAAGGTCACCAAAGGAACGTCAGGGTTGCCTTGGGCAATAAAAAAATGTGCATTTGGATCATCAATGTTAACAACTTTCCTATGCCTCTCAGGATCCACCATCATTTGGAACAATTTTGCTTTAGCTTTCCTATACTCTTCCTCAGTCACATGAAAATCTAAATGATCCCTAGTCAAATTAGTAAACACAGCTACATTGAAATCAACCATATTACACCTCCCTACAGCTAGCCCTTGAGAAGAAACCTCCATAACAACTGCTTCTGACCCATTATGCAACATCTTAGCCATCAAATTCTGAACTAAAACAGCATCTGGGGTCGTATATGATGATTCAAACTTATTGTCCCCATATACATAATAAGCAACCGTGCCTAGCAACCCAATTCGAAGACCCATAGCTTCATACATGCCTTTTATCAAATAAGACGTCGTTGTTTTACCATTGGTCCCAGTGATCCCAATAACAGCCATATTCTTCGATGGGTACCTGTAAAAAGAAGCAGCTAGCAAAGGCAAAACCAAATTAGTATCTTCAACAATGACCAATGCCTTGCATCTCAAGGTATCTCCAATGTTAATCTCTTTACTTGCTATAACAGCAACAGCTCCTCTCTTATCAACTTCATTTATATACAAATGCCCATCAGTTCTCGACCCAACACAACAAACAAACAAATCCCCAGCACTAACCACCGTAGAATCATGCTGTATCCCTGTTATTTGAACCCCTAAATCACCATAAACCGAAAGCGGCACTACTTTACCATCATCTAAAAGCTCAGCTAAACTCATTTTAAACTTGGGTTCCACAAATCTAACTTCATTAATCTTACCATTACTCTCTTCTAAATCTGACTCGTTCTTTCTAAAATCTTCTTCTTGGACTTTGCTATCACGGGCGGCTTGGCAGTGGATTTGCTGGAACTTTTCCACGCCGATCGCCGGAAGCCGGCGAAAAGGTTCACCAAGAAGATGGCGGCGGTGGGGGTGGGGGTGGCACGTTTTTAGAGAGAATTGGTTGTAGTGAGGAGAAAGAAGGGTGGGGGGAGAGAGAAGGGTGAAACTGAAAGCCATTGCAAGAGCTTCAGTACTTGGAGTTGCAGTGAGGTTTTAATGAAGACAGGTCAGGGTGGTGGTTGTTGAATGCTTATGTTTCTTTAGTGAAAATGTGGAGGGGACAAGGGGTGGACAGAGGTCTTCAATTCACTGGTATCGACACTCAGCGAACAGTGGGATTTTTATGCATATAGAGAGTTATTCATAGAGTTTTTTTTTTTTTTTTCAAGGATTCACCGGGTATTTATTGAAATAAACTAAAAGGTTTCAGGCTTGCTAAGACAAGCCCAAAATATCAAACCGGGCTTCCACAGTTTGAAGTGGAGACCATCAAAACATAAAGAAATAATAAAAGGAACGGAAATAAAATAATAGATCGTCAGAGAATTAATATGCCTTGAAAAAAGGAAACTTAATCTACCCTTAGTCAATCTTCCAACGGCTAGAAACCATTAATTTTTCTCGTCTTTTCACTTCATCTGTCCCATCTGTTCCATCCATCTGACGATAGCACTGTCCAAGAATATATTTCTTTGCTATATGCTTTAGAACCAAATTCTCTCCCTGTCTTCTTAGTCTGGATTCCTTGCCCATTGCTCTGCTGCACCAACATTGTGACGAATCGTCTCTTCATTCTCCAGGTATGCCCTCGCGCTTTTCTTCAATGCCTCCTTCGCGATATTATCGGCTCTCGTATTCTTCGTTTTCTGTATATGCTTGAACTTGATCTTCTGGAAACATGATTTCTTACTTTGGATGTCTCTGATAATCGCTCCAATAACTGAATAATCGGTTGCTATTGACTGACATTTCTTGATTACTATTAGTGAATCACCTAATATTTGTATTTCCTGAAAACCCATTTCAATTCCTAACTTAACTGCTTCTAACCCTGCATATGCTTCTGCTGCGAAAAGAGATGCAATATTGTTATGAAGAATCGATTTCGAGGCCAAATACTCATTCATCGTACCCCAAACCACTAGGCCTGACACCGATCTAAAATCTCTGTTATTGAACGCAGCATCAAACTGGATCTTCATAATCGGCAAGTCCTCCACAGTTCTTTGATTATGCACCATGTTTGATAAAATATTCTTTGCTCTAACCCTTTCGTATTCTGCCATGTGGTTCTGGACTTTTTGTGCGAGGTCTTTGCCTGTTGGATGTACCCTTTCATGCAAAAGCTGATTCCTTGAATACCAAAGTAACCATAAGGCATAACAAAAATATTTGCACTGTTCGTTTGTTTCTTGTTTGAAAACCGCGATAAGCCACTCCCAAAAAATTTGATGCATGATATTTGTGATCCAAGATAGATTTAATAACTACCAGACTTCGGTGCTTATAGGACATTGCCTGAAGATGTGATGACAATCTTCTTCCCCGTAACCACGACGAGGGCAACTGGCATTTGTCACTATTCTTCTATATCTGAGATTACCCAAAGTAGGAAGTAATTCCAGGAGATACGCCAGATTATGATTGTAATCTTAGATGGTAGCTGTAGGTTCCATAGCTTTCCAAAAAATTCCTTAATTTCGGTCTGTAATAAATAATTATTAGGATCCAGATTAGCATTTTGTAATAGTTTATAGGCACTACGAACTGAGTATTCACCAGTTGGTTCGCCCCTCCAGACTTGAAAGTCCTCGTGATCTTATTCCGATAATGGGATCTGTAAAATTGTGCTAGCAACATCCGAGTGAAAGGTATTGCTAATCAACTCTGCCCTTCATTTCCTATTCGCATTATGAATAAGATCCGATACTAACTCTAACTGTATATTGTCTGAACTATTGTGCCTTTCCAATGATTCAATCCCCTGGATCCAGCAATCATTCCAAATGGAGACTTTATTTCCTCTTCCAATTCGCCAGCATAAACCTTTTTGAAGGAGACCCTTAGCTGCCCAAATGCTCTTCCAGGTAAGTGAAGGTAAAGTTCCTAACTGAGCCTCTAGGAAATTCGATTTCGGATAGTATTTTGCTTTTAAAACCCTGGCTAGTAATGAATTAGGATAATTAATCAGACACCATCCTTGTTTAGAAGCAACGCAATATTAAATTGGCTCAAATTTCGAAAACCTAAGCCACCATTTTCTTTTAAAAAATAAAGATTCTTCCAAGTGCACCAATGAATTCCCCTTTTCCCATGACCCTTCTGCCACTAATATTTCGCTATAATATTTTCGAGATCATCACATAGAGAATTAAGTAATAAAAAACAGGCCATCGTATAAGTTGGAACAGCTTAGAGAATTGCTTTAATAAAGACTTCTTTCCCACCTTGCGATAGAAACCTGGTACTCCAGTTATCGATACGTTTTTTAAGGCGATCTTTCAAATTCTGAAAAGCTTCCTTTTTCTCCTTCCCACCATATACGGCAGACCCAGATAGCACTCTGGCTCGCTTGAACTATGAACTCCCAATAAATTGACTACCATTTGCTTACCTTCCTCTAATGTATTTTTATTGAAAAATACCGTTGATTTATCAAAGTTCACACACTTACCCGAGCAAAGTCTGTATTCTTGTAAGATATTTTTGAATAAATGCGCCCCCTTCTTGTTGCTTCCCCAAATAGGATACAGTCATTTCCAAATAATAAGTGTGAAATCGGCGGACCATTCCTACTAACCTTCACTCCTTTCAAAAGTCATTCCCTTGCTACTAGTCGCATTAGACCCGATAAGCCCTTACCACATAAAAGAAATAAAAATGGGATTAATGGGTTACCCTGACGAAGTCCTCTGGTCGGTTGAAATTTCTCTCCTAGATGTCCATTCATGACCACTGAATAAGAAACAGTGGTAACACATTGCATAATAGCCTCTATCCATCTAGTTGCAAAGCCCATTTGTATCATTATCTGCTTTATAAAATCCCATTCTACCCTATCGTAAGCTTTACTCATATCGAGTTTCACTGCCATGAACCATTTCTTCCCAATCCTCTTCTGCTTCAACATATTCAGAATTTCATAGGCTAACAGCACATTATCAGATATTAATTGTCCTGGCACAAAAGCACTCTGTGCAGCATCAATACATTTTCCAATCACTTCTCGAAAACGATTCGCAATAGCCTTTGCCAAGATTTTATACAGAACATTACAAATACTAATCGGATGAAAATGAGTCATATTAGAAGGGTTAGAATTCTTTGGGATGAGCACAATATTTGTAGAGTTAATTGAACTAACCTCCATATCACCATTTAAAAGTTGTAAATAAAAACCAGTGACTTCATCTCCAATAATGTGCCAGCATTTCTGATAAAACAATCCTGGAAGTTTATCTTCTCCCGGAGCCTTCTTAGATCCCATCTCGAACACCACCGCTTGAATTTCTTCTTTCGTATATTTCGCAGTTAGTTGTTTATTATCCTCATCATGTATGCACCGACCAATGCCTGATAAAAAAAGTTCATAAGGACCCCTTTGACCTATCGAGAATAACTTCTAAAAATATGAACAAGCGACTCACTCCATTTCCTGTAAGGCCTCCGTTTCCCTGCCATCTTCATTTAGCAACTTACGAATGAGATTTTTCTTCTTACGTTGTGTTGCTTGACTATGAAAAAAGGCTGTATTTTTATCTCCAATTTCAGCCAATTCAGTCGAGCCCTCTGTTCCCAGTAGCGTTCATCCTTTTCAATCTCGAAGTTTAAATGTATTTTTATGTCGATCAACTCAGCCAAATTATTATCATCTCTATCACCTTCATATAATTCTGATAACTTGGCAGTAAGAGCCTGCTTTCTCTTCTTTCGATTCATTTAGATCTATCCAGCCCATTTGTCCAAACCCTTCTTCAAGTTTTCTAACTTTTGCATCAAGTCCCCTGAAGACATCTCCCAAATTCTATTAACTTTATTAAGGAAAGATTCCTCCAACGACCACCAGGCTTCAAAGTTGAAAGTTCTGTTCTTCAAGCGTCCCCATTCGATACTTGTATTAATTAAGAGTGGACAATGGTCTGAAGCACTAAATGTTGCACTTTCACCTTCAGAAACATGGATACCCATCTAGAGCCACTCCTCTGTCCAGCCTTTCACGTATATTCGTTTCCGGAAGATTACCTCTTTCCCATGTGAACCATCTGCCAGAATATCCTACATCAATCAATTGACATTCCTCCAAAGTTCTTCGAAATAGATCCATTCTTCTTTCATCCCTAGGTAACTCTCCTTTCTTTTTAGACCCATACATTATTTCATTAAAGTCCCTACAAACAAACCAAGGGATGTCGTCAGTAGTACTTAGACTTTTCAAAACATCCCATGATTCATTCCTATCTTGTGTATAAGGGGACCCATAGAAACCTGTAAATCTTCATTTTACTCTTGTTTCGTTATCCTCAATTTCCACATCAATATACCTTTCTGAAAAAGATCGAAGTATGACCGAAACATCCAGTCTCCATGCCAAACATAAGCCTCCTCTACTACCTCCTGAATCAACCTCAACACCATGCACAAAATTGCATTTTCGGTGCACCCATTCCATCTGTCTATTACCAAGCTTTGTCTCTATAAAGAAGACGATATGGTGATTATACGTCTTCAGCAGATGCCAAAGTCGTCGAATCGTCCGTGGCCTCCCCAAACCACGGACATTCAGCTCAAAATTTTCATTGTGACCGGTCAGCTTGCCTCTTGGCAGCCGCCGATGATAACTGATTAAATTTCATAAATCTTCTATTTCTTGCCATTGAGCTATCAGTTTCTTCTCTCGCCGATAAAACTTCTATCGCTCCTCTAGCCTTCTTCTTCCTCTGTTCTCCAATTAGGACACCATCCTCCAGGTCATGCTCCATAGTTGTTTGCATCAAATCTGACGGTATATTTTCCTTTTGTCGATCAAAAGATGATGATCCCCCTTCCAGATTAAAACCCAATATTGGATTGATAGCCTTTCCACTTCTTCCATTATTAACTTCATTCCATATTCTATTCTTTGAAACCCGATTGTTCCTCCTATCCCCTTCACGTTTGCCATCATCTTTCTCTCTAAGCCAGATATTGTTCATCGATAAGGCTCTACGTGATTGAGCACGCAAAGATAGATCCCAACCTAAATCAGCAATTTCCACCCCAAGCAACATCTTAGCTTCACAAAACAAATCACTATGTCCCAAACGACCACAATAGAAACGGATCAGAGATAGTCGTTTATACTTAAATCTGACATATGAACATCTTCCATTAAACATAACTTGTTTTTTCCTTTTCAATGGTCGTCTAATGTCAATCTGGGCCCTTATACGCATGTAATTATGATTTTCCTTCCCTAGATTTGCGCCATCGTATTCCAAAAAGTTCCCCAAAAAATTACCCAATTGTACTGCTAATTTTTCAGAATATAAACCAACAGAGACATAATGAATTTGTACCCAAAAAGGGGTAAAGATTAATGGCACTTTTAACGGATCATCCCCCTACTGTAATCTATAAAGAACCAACAAGTGATTATTGAAAGTCCATGGTGATCCCTTAAGAATCTGTTCCATGTCCATGACATGAAAAAATTGAAATAAATACCTTTTTTCTCCCAAATCTCGGATCTGAACTACACGAATCGGATGCCACAGATTCGCCATCGTGCTTTCCATGGCTGGGAAGTGGATTATACTTGCCGTTAGGAAACAACCTACTAGTTGGAACTCACCCATTTCTTTTCCCGAGACTAAATCTATTCGAATCTGTAAAATTTCATCCTCTTCTTCATTGAGTGTCAGATTTGCTAATTCGTTTTCAATTGATGCAAGTACCAACCACGAAACTTGGGAATCCTTCTTTCAAGCGTAGAATAAAGGCTAATTTTCGAAACACAAGTTGCAAAAAGACGAAAAAAGTAAGAGAACAAAAAATAAGAAAACAATAAGACCTAAATACTCATGCCAGCAGCGGCAGACCTTGGCTTGCTAGGGTAGCAGACTTTTAATTGAAAGATCAATCTAAATTTAATAAAACTTTAGATATAGAGAGTTATAAGTAAACTATAACGGTGTAAATTCTCTTTTCCCCGTTCAACTATTTCAAAGTTATTATTTAAATTGTTAAATTATTTACAAGTTTTTTTTTAAGTTATTAGTCTACTAAATGTTTTATTTTTTAAATTTTGCAAGTTTTAAGTACAATATAGTGGATCAGTACCCATTAATGAGTAAAAAAATATACTTTAGATCTAAATCGATTTAACGGTCAGTATCAGAAATCGAAGAAAAAAACTGTTTAAATTTTGATTTACAGATTTGTGACATCCAAAGCTATTTCGTGAAAAAAAATTAAACTGTAACGGTACGTTTGGTTCACTGTAATGGAATAGGGTTGTAATTGAATAGAGCTGTAATGGAATAGAGCTGTAATAAGTAATTCAATTGTTTGGTTGAATGAAATGGAATAGAACTGTAATAGTATTCTTGTGTTTGGTTGAATGGAATGATGTTGTAATAGCATAAGAAAAATAACTAAAATGACCAGAATACCCTTAGCAGATTTTTTTTAGATAGATAATTATTGTTATTGTTATTGTTATTAAATTTTAATAAGATTATTATTGAAAATAATTTAATAAAAATAATAAATAATTTAACCATATTTTAACATAATTATTATTAAATATAATTTAATAAAAAAATATAATTTAATAACATTATTAATAATTGGTTTCATGCTTAAGTCCCGTAAAAACCCTTACAATACTCTCTTTCCAAATACAGAGGCATGAAACACACAGATCATCAATAAAATCCAAGAAAAAGTCGTTACAATCACAAAAAAACCGATTTAAATATGGTAAGACATAAGATTATTATAGCACTGAAACAAAACGAGGATCTTTCAGAACGTCTTACATTGTGGAACTAACGCAATTCACAAACCTTAAACCTATCAATTTAGGGTGGAAAAAGAAGGAAAAAAAGGTGAAATTGACGGAAAATATCGATGAGAGAGCCAGAGATAAATGAACAACAAACGAATGATTAGAATTAGAAAATGGTGTAGAAAAAATAAATAGGGGTTTTGAAATTTACATGGTAATCACGACATTATATTGTTCCAAAATGAAAAACCTAAAATCCGTTCCTAATTCCTTGAAAAGAGTGTAGCCTAATCGAAAAACCTAATCGAAAAAGAGAAAAAAAAATGAAAAACCTAAAAATGACAAAGAATGTAGCCTAATCGAAAAAGAGAGAGAAAAAAAAAAAGAGATTCATATGGATCCCCATTTTCTTCCTTAAAGCATTTACAGGTGAGTGGGTGATGAAAGTTTACCTGATGGAGGACAATACAGGCAGGAGACGAAGGGTGGGTTTGGATGGGCGGTGCGTTTACCTGTGGTTAGTGTAAAAACAGCTGTGGCGGTGAGATTAGATACTGTAGCGATACTGTAGCGTGAGACAAAAAGTAAGCTAAACGCACCGCACCGCACTCAATCGCCCATCCAAACCCACCCGAAAGAAGCAAGGGGGTCGGGACTGAGATGGCTGAGTGGGAGGGTAAAATGGAAAATAAATGTGTATTCAGTGGTGATTCAGTGCATTTTTAACGGAATGGAAAAGCCACTTATTCCATGCTTAAACAGGTAATAGAATAGGCCTGTAATAGGCATTCCACCCAACCAAATTATAGCTTTTGGTGGGCCCACAGAATTGGATTGTAATGGCATAGCCATTACACCCAACCAAACATGCCGTAAAAGAGAAGAGAAAAACAACTTTTGATCAGTACACTCAGTGTAAACAAAGAAAGTCATATACCATTGACTTTAATAGCTTAAGGATTAAATTAAAAACTTTTAAATAATTTAATGATCAAATTGAACTTTTTTAATTAAATAATTAAAACAATAATTTAGCATGATTTAATGACGAATGGTAGAGTTTACTTAGCTTTTTTTTATTAAAATAACCATAAAATTTTAATAAATTATGAAAATCACTCACTTTTTTTATTATATACGTAAATGACTTGAGATGAATAATAAAAGTTGGTAGAGCCAAAAAGATTGGCGCCACCAACATGCCATATCAATCATGGGGATTAAAAAATCAAGTTTTTTTATGGAGCCATAGTGAATGACACTACATATATAAATATTAGGGAAATACTTGTATTTCTCTATAATTGAGGTGCCAAAAAATAAATAATGGTGGTGGAGCTATTCTAAATGGCGCTACCACTTTATGTTAGGCTTAATTTTTTTTAGTTTTTTTTAATTAAAAAAATATATTATTTTATTTGGTGGAGTCCCTAAATGACGTCACTAGTTTAATTGATTGCCAAATTTTTTAAAATGTTTTTTAAATTAAAAATTAAAAAATGGTAATAGATTACACAGGTGGCACCATTTAGAATGGTTCCACCACCATTATTTATTTTTTGGCCTCCCAAGTCCCAAGTATTAAAAAATATCAGTATTTGGCTGACGTGGCATGTTGGTGGTGTCAATCTCTTTAATTCCACCAACTTTTATTATTTATTTCAAGTCATTTAGGTATATAATCAAGAAAGTAGGTCATTTTCGTAATTTATTAAAACTTTAGAGTCATTTTAATAATAATAAAAAGTCAGTTTACTCTAAATAATAATTATTTACTTTTCAATAATATTATTGGAAGAAAAGTCTTGAAAGTTAACCTGCAATAATTAGTATTCCAACTAAAAGCAAATTAAAGCTAATGAAAGAGACAAAAGCAAATTTATTGTGTTTTAATTTAATTAGTACGAGTATTGTTGTCAATACAAGAGAATATAGGCTCAAGTGCTTGAAAAAAATATAATTTTTGCTAGTACTTGAAAAAAAATTAGTAACAATAAAAATTCATCAAAAACAGTGATCGAAAAGATGTTTAGCTGGACATGTTTTCAATTCATTTTACTCAAAACACGTCTTTAAATTGAAAATACTCGAATAAAATGTGTAGATTTTTAAATTAACTAAGTGGATCCAAATGCATAATAAATATATATAGTAGTTGAAAATCAAAGCATGAATATCTCAACAATATGCCGAAGATCGTAAATATCTCTGAAAACATTAGAAAGTAAATAACAGTTTAACTGTAACACTTAGGGGTGTGCAAAATTCGGGTAAAACTGAAAAAATTCGGTTAACCGACCAAATTCGGTTAATCGGTCGGTTAACCGAATTTTTTCGGTCGGGGGTCGGTTAATTATTTTGTGATTTTTCGGTTAACGGTTAATTCGGTTTGAAACCAGTCGGTTAACCGAATTTTTTTGGTTTAACCGAAAAAATTAATAAATAAAATTATAATATATAAATAGGCCCACTATTCACCTAAACCCAATCCCTAAACCCAATCCAAACCCAAATATCTAATCCAACCCAATTACCGAATCCAACCCAATCATAAAAATTACAAATAATTTAATAAATAAAAATAAAATTCTAAAACTAAAACTAAAATTATGTAATCTTTTTAATTATGTAGTGATTAATTTCGGGTAATTCGGTTAATTCGGGTAATTCAGTTAATTCGGTTAATTTTTAACCAAAAATTAAAAAAAAAACATATAATTTTCGGTTAACCGACCGAATTAACCGAAAAAATTTCGGTTCGGTTAACAGTTAAAAATTTTGAAAGGTCGGTTAATTCGGTTAATGTTATTTCGGGTCGATTAACCGGTCGGTTAACCGAATGAACACCCCTAGTAATACTTCGTAATAGAATCTGTATACCTAGAGAGCTTTCGATAAATTACAACCATTGTAGAGATGAAATTGATGGAATGATTGTATAGTTCGATTACTCACTTAGACTCGAAGGCTTGTTTAAAAAATGAAAAGATTTGGACAAAAATATAAACCTAAAAAACGAGCTTAAACGAAAAATAAAACCCGTTTTTTAAACCGGTTGTGCCTTAGATAAGATTTTTTGACCCGATCATGAGCCCATATTCTAAAATTTCTTTTTCCTTATCTTTTTTTTTTCTTCTAAAACATTATCCTCTTCTTACATTTAAAAAGTTATAAAATGATCATTAAACTATTCTAAAGTTTTCATATAAGTATTGAACATACCTTAGATCCAAGTTGATCTAACGGTTAGTGTCATAGATTGGAGAATAAATTTGTTTGGATTTTGGATTACAGATGGCGTTCAAAACTATTTCATATAAAAAATTGAACTGTAAAAGCAAAGGCTAATCTATAATTTTTTTTAAGAGTGGCCAAAAATGAATTATAAATTTTTGAGAGGTCAAAATATAATTTTACCATGTATTAGTTTATGATTTCATCATTTTTGAAAATGACTAAACATTTTATTTCATTTTGGCCAAAGCGCAATTTTACCATATATAAATTTATAATTTAATGATTTTTAAGGGACTAAAATGTAATTTTCTATTTGGCTTGGCCCCTTTTGCATGCACTCCTATGTAGAAGAGAAAATGAGAGCTTTTGATGAGTGCATGGACTCCAAACAAAGAAAGCCATACAACATCGATTTTAGTAGTCCAGTGAATTAAATAGAAACTTTTGAATAATTCAATAATCATTTTGTAACTTTTTGAAGTTGAGTGACAAAATATGAATTTATTAATAGTTTAATGTCCTTAAATGTAATTTAACCTTTAAAAACAAATCTATTTTGAAATGTACCAATTTGCCGAAAATCAAGATTCACATAAGCTAAATAGTGCTTTTTCCCCCATATGTTATTAATATAAATCTTTTTAATTAGTGGGGTGTCCCCAATTTCTGGGAAATGTCCAAAAAGCTTCCAAATTTCCAAGTTTAATAATTTTTTATTCAATTTAGTCCAAAACAAATAAAATAAAGCAAGGAGGATAAATTTATAGCCCCCATTTCCCGCCATTCTATAAACCCTAATTCCCCCCCGCCTTCCTCCTTAAACCCTACAGCCGCCTCAATCGCCACCACCCATTCCCTAAAAGCCATAATGGACCCAAAAGCCGTGAAATCCGACTTAGTCCTTATCCTCGACTTCGGCTCTCAATACACCCATCTCATCACTCGCCGTATTCGTGCTCTGTCGGTCTTCTCGCTTTGTATCTCCGGTACTTCCCCTCTCTCTTCCATCACTTCGCTCAATCCCAAAGTTGTTATCCTTTCCGGTGGACCTCACTCTGTCCATTCCAATGATTCGCCTTCGTTTGCTGATGGGTTCGTTGATTGGGCTCAGTCCAATGGGGTTTTTGTCCTGGGTATCTGCTATGGACTTCAGTTACTTGTTCAGAGACTTGGTGGGGAAGTTAGGGTTGGGGAGAAGCAGGAGTATGGCAGGATGGATATTGCGGTTGAGAAAAATTGTGGTATTTTTGGTGGGAAGAAGGTTGGGGATAAGCAGGTTGTTTGGATGAGTCATGGTGATGAGGCTGCTAGGTTGCCCGATGGGTTTGAAGTGGTGGCTAGGAGTCAACAGGGCGCCGTCGCCGCTGTTGAGGACAGAGACCGAAAGTTTTATGGGTTGCAGTATCATCCTGAGGTAATTTGAGATTTTGGGTTTTATTTTTTGTTTATTAAGCTTCGTTGTTATTGGTATTTTTCCCATTTTTTTATGAAGTACTGGACAAACGTCTTAAAGTTTAACAGCATTTTGAATGTGATTGTTTTTATAATATAAAAGTAAAATCTTGCGCCGTTCTTCCAGAAAAAGTATAATTTTTATTATATATTTTTAAAGAATATTAGCATTTGTTTATTCTCAGTAACAAACAGATCAGGGTCAAAATTTTTTTGTGAGTTTGGTTTTAAGTTTGTTGAGTGGTACCATCTTCCCTGACCTATATGCCATAGGCTAGGGGTTGGAACCCACAAAGGGCAAGACGTTCATGTCGCCTTAGTGGGTGGCCGAATGTCCACCTAGAGTGAAGGCACTCCTGGCTCTGTGAACCAGACCTTCAGGGTAGCCGCTCACGGCATGTTGGCTCTCGGCAGAGCATGGGAGACAGCTCTCTCGGGGGACAATACCTTTGGTTGTTGGGGTCTGGTTGGCTGGCCGGGAAACGGCACTTTGAAGACTTATCCTGAAACAAAGTTCTTTGATTGGTTGTGAGGAGGCTGGTTGTTGTGGTTTTTAAGGCGGTAAATTGATGATCTTATTTTTGTTTGTTAAGGTTACGCATTCGCCGGAAGGGATGGAAACGCTGAGATATTTCTTGTTTGATGTTTGCGGTGTGAATGCTGGTTGGAAAATGGAAGATGTTATGGATGAAGAAATTGAAGTGATCAACAACACGGTGGCTCCTGATGATCATGTTATTTGCGCTCTATCCGGTGGTGTTGATTCCACAGTTGCTGCAACCCTTGTTCACAAAGCAATTGGGGACCGACTTCACTGTGTTTTTGTTGACAATGGTTTGTTAAGGTATAATTTTTTGCCAAATGTGCATTTGTTAATAAGCCTCACACTTCTATAATTCGTTGCTTGATTTCCCTGCAGGTATAAAGAGAGAGAACGTGTGATGGAAACCTTTGAAAGGGATCTGCATTTACCGGTTACTTGCGTTGACGCAAGTGAGCAGTTTCTTAGTAAACTTAAAGGAGTTGTAGACCCTGAGATGAAAAGAAAGATAATAGGCAAAGAATTTATCTGCATCTTTGATGCTTTTGCTCATGAATTGGAGCAAAAATTAGGAAAGAAGCCGGCTTTTCTGGTTCAAGGAACCTTGTATCCAGACGTGATTGAATCGTGTCCTCCACCAGGAAGTGGAAGAACCCATTCACACACAATCAAAAGTCATCATAATGTTGGAGGACTTCCCAAAGACATGAAGTTAAAGCTCATTGAGCCACTTAAACTTCTCTTCAAGGACGAGGTTTTGATTTTGTTCCCTATGACATTTACTTCTATAGAAAGCTTTTCCATCTTTTAATTTATTTTTCCCTCTTTTCTTTTGCCTAAAATTTGAAGGTTCGGCAACTCGGGAGGATATTGAAGGTTCCTGAGCCATTTTTAAAGCGTCATCCATTTCCTGGGCCTGGCCTTGCAGTTCGAGTCTTGGGTGATGTAACTGAAGGCAATGCCTTGGACATTGTGCGCCAGGTATGAGGTTCTTACATAAGGAAGTGCAACCATGTTACCTTTTAGCTTGTTTTCTTTTCCTCATGAACTTGTTTTTGCCCAGGTTGATGAAATTTTCATTCAATCCATCAAAGACGCTGGTATTTATGATTCAATTTGGCAAGCTTTTGCTGTATTTTTGCCTGTAAAATCCGTTGGAGTTCAAGGCGATCAAAGGACACATTCATATGTTGTTACTCTCCGAGCTGTTACAAGTCAAGATGGAATGACAGCAGATTGGTAAGTTTTCATTGTTCTGCACTGCTTTGCTGTTTATGGTTGCGTGAATTATGTGCTCAGCATGAGTCAATAGTATAGTAAACACGCATAAAGCCGTAAGCTCAAAAGTGTTTCCAACTTTGGGCCGAGTTAAAAATAATTTTACGCACATCATATGGCTATGTAAGAGTCGTGTTGATACATGATCAAGTAGGAGGCGGAGATGGGTGGTTCACCCTGTTTAGGACAAGGCAGAGAGCCGTCTAGTAAGGTGGTCGGAGTAGGATAGGGCGGAGAAGGAGTTTGGAGCTTGGGGTGAGGTAGTAGAAGGGGAAATATACAACACAGCTCCAGACTACTCCTCCGCGCTATCTCCTACTCCGGCCACCTTACTAAACGGCTCTCCACCTTGTCCTAATCAAGGTAAACTACCCATCTCCACCTCTTACTCGACTGTGTATCAACAAAGCATTAATTATTTTGCTTAAATAGGTGGGCCTAAACGATATGGATTTCCAAACTAGAAGCACAAAATGCAATTTATTTTGGAAATCATTCAAACGAGATTGCTGATAAATCATGTATTGCATGTTACAAGTTTTTTAATTTCTAGGAAGTCGAATTTGCCTTTGTCTTATTGCCTATGTGTTGAGAACCAAGGAACTAATCTTTTTCATCCCTCTTAAGTCCAAAACCGTGGAATTCCATTTCCTTTTCCTCATGAAATTTTGGAATTCCAGGTACTGTTTTGAAAACAGTTTCCTTAAAGAAGTTTCTCAAAAGATTTGTAACAATGTTCGAGGTGTGAATCGTGTTACTCTGGACATTACATCGAAGCCCCCATCGACAATCGAATGGGAGTGATGCCATGCCGTAGAGCAAAGGTGATATATTTGTGTCTTTATCCGAAGCTAGCATTTCTTAAGCTACATTCTCTCTCTCAATGAAATACCAAATTTCTATTGGAACTTTTTAGTAATATTTAACATTATATTTCTTTTGGCAGTTGTAATTATTTTTGTTGATGGATGCTTTTATTGTTTTAGCCGAATGTAATGGGCATGTCTTTTGAAGTAAGGGCTTGTAAGGATTTCAGTTAATTAGGTCTATAACTAAATTGAAATGTGCTTTGCATACTAAGAATAATCTTTGATAATCAAATGATTTTGACATAATTAAGAAATGACTTGTTATTTGCAACTTTCTAAGAACACCATTGGAAGATTCAATTGTTCTTTTATAATAGCAGAGGCAAAAATATGATGTACAAGTACCAGAATTTTTGCATTAACATAAATGTGCATAGGACAATAAAAAAACATTGATTTTCTTCTTAATCTGAGCTGTACTCATCGTCCTAATAATTCATGGAAGTCGTACGAGCTTGTTGACGGCTGTGTCTAGGGCATCTACATTCCTCCTCAGAACTTTTCTTCACAAGCATTAAGGAACCAATGAAATGAATGCCATGTATAAATGAGGTTAAATCAAAATAAAACTGCATGCTAACCTGAGTTCCATATTGTTTTACCTTTACTGCATTCTAATAATGAACTTTGTTCTAACCAAAAAACAAACAAATCGTGAAGTTTGCCATTTGCTGTTCCGTACTAATGGGAGAAAGTGATGTAATATGTTCATAGGCTATGTTACCCATGCTCAAGGGTAAACTTTGGATACCATTATGTGGACATCGGTAATTTATAATGAAAACTTAGTAGCATGGTTCATAGGTCTTGCTATAACCAGCTTAAAGGAAGTCACCAACAAATGTTAGGTGTAGTGGTAATGCACATCGCACTCTTAAGG
This sequence comes from Gossypium sturtianum, assembly GCA_025698515.1. Lineage (NCBI taxonomy): Eukaryota > Viridiplantae > Streptophyta > Magnoliopsida > Malvales > Malvaceae > Gossypium > Gossypium sturtianum. Next base: position 3,643,343 of record CM046944.1, on the reverse strand, counting down.
AGAACACATGTGCAAACCTTAAAGACAAGGTTGTTAATAGGAACAGCCATGAACTCCGAACATGGGCTATAAAATGAACATGGAAGATACCAAAAAAAAAATAAGAAAAACTTGAAAGGAAGACACTACAATCTAATAAAGCAAAGGTAAAGCAGAGCAAGACAACTGATAAGGATACAGCTGTGTAGCTAGACTTTCCATGCCCTTCATTTCCTCATTTAACCTGCAGAAGGTAAGCAAAAAACTGCATTAAGAAACGCAAGATCAATATGAAAAAGCATGAACTTTTTATAAACCCAACACATATCCTACCATAGAATCTAGGAAACAAATGTTCCGAAAAAAGATTGAACTCTTCTTCATCTGGTACTATAAAACTTGATAATTCTTTTGTAAATAACACACATTGATCATCAATTTCTAGCTGAAATAGTAACAATGGCCCTTTTCCTACTACCAGCTACAGCAATCTCAGCAAAAATACTGGCATAGATTGTTTTATAATAAATTATTTAGCTTAAATGTGTAAAACGATAACTAGAATAGATGCTAGATGATGGCTTTAACAGGCATCAAACAGAACGCATATGGTAATAATAATGAACCAGAAACAAATCGAAAATATTTTGCTTCTAGTTCCCATTAGTTTCTCAAGCTCAACGCAAACACATCTAAGAAACTATTTGTCAGTATCACCATAAATAGGACAAGAAAAACATTAAATGCATTTACAGGTTATATTTCAGTTTGTTACATTATATCCCCAAAAAAAGGAGTCTCTGGAAAAGGGATACTACCTGAGACATGAATTTATATACCGGTTCCCCTTTGTAGCCGCATCAAGTGCTGCAAACCCAAAGAACAAGTTCACATTTTACATCAGAATCAATCTATTTGACACAATGAAATATCTCTGGACGGAAAATAAACCACAACAATAGCCCATTACACTCCAGATGACCAATACGTTCTAAATAACAGCACAACGGTGATATATTATTACCAAAAAAAACAGTGATAATATTAATTACACATACACACATTGGTCCTCAGTCCACGTCAACCATATTTCAACACAATTGTCAAAATTAAAAGTACATCCAGTGAAGACTAGTGAGCTTAATTAAGGATAAGAAAACAACAAGCTCTAGGGTTGACCAGTTGCTAAAACTTCAAAGCTAGTGATATAGAAAACACAAAAAGTACCAACAAGTACGGGGTGCAGTAGTAAGGCACATTGCACTCACAGGAAGCTAACTCAGGTTTGAACCATTCTCTCCCTGGAGATAACATTATTGTGAGGGGCAGCCATGAGGATTAGTCTTAATGAACCGTATGGTCATGCCAAAAAGATAACATAAAAAAAATACCCATAATGGATTTAACAAACAAATTCGCCCCAATGAAGTACCATGTTTAATATTTCATTACCAGATTCTTGAAGACGCCCAGCTGCATCTCCAAAGCAACGCATATGATCAACTGAGCCGCTAGTGACCTACAATTGAAGTAATTAACACATCATGCGCTTATTGGAAAACGATTTTTCACCACACGAAACGAATTAACTGAATTCAACTCAGTGAGATTAAGGAAAGCAACATCAACAATGCTCCAATCATCACCAATAATCTAATAAATGATGTTTATACCATCACATTCGACGCTTCGTAGTAAACTAGTAATGCATAATTTCGAAATTAAAAAACCCTAAATATAAGGAAAATAAAATAAAAATACCACCATATTCCGTAACTGATCAAAATCATAATTGCCTAAAATTTCCAGAATATAAACAACAATAAAAGCGTAATACTTATGAAAAAGCTAATCAATTATGGTAAATTGACAACAGTTTTCTCAAGAACCATACAGACCTCAGAGAGAGCCAAACGAAGCGAAGCGAAGAGAGAAGAGAAGCTATCGGCGATAGCCCGAGAGTCTCTTTCAACTACCTCCACTGCTTTCAAGATGTCGCTTTTGTTCAATGGCGGCTTCGATTCGCTACCGTCGAGTTCACGGTCATCCAGTTCATTCTCGGGACACGTGGACGGTTGATCCGTGTCCACTTCCCTGATAATAACTTCCTCTTCAGTTGATTTATCTCTCTGATCTCCTGTCGCAGCTGACGATGATTCTTCCATTGTTTTTTCCCCCATTAATTAACTCAATGCTTTTCCAGAGAATTTTTGGCTTCCCGGGTTTGTTTGCTTTTTTTTTTTTTTCTTTTCTTTGCGGCTAAATTATGGGGAATTGGATCAGAAAGAAAATTTAACTGGAATTACCCAGTTGCAAGTACACCTATCCACGGGCCGGGTGGCCCATCAGGCCCGATCTGACTTGGGTTGGGTCTAGACAAATTTTTTAGAGTAAACTTATAAAATAGTCACTTTTGTTTGTCTCAAGTTACATTTTAGTGACTTATGTTTAAAATGTTACGTTTTTGTCACTTTTGTTTTCCTTTTTGATGCTTTTAGCAACATTCGCCGTAGTTCATAAAAAAAAACATTTAAAAAATATAAATTCACACCAAAATACTTTGGAAAGCATAAAAATTCTCTTAAATTTCGAAAATATTTTCTCAATCAAAACTATGTCCGACAAAACACCCATTGCTCCAACAAACGACGTTTCAGTGACGACAACAATGAGTATCAATCACGAAGGAGAAATGGTCATTTATCTACTATTTACTACATCAGGACAAGCAATGACAACTGTGTCAATGTCAACATTCCTATTCGAGCCCTTCGACGACTATGATGATTCGGAAGATGAGACCATTATTGATTTCAATAGTGATTTTGACAGGAACGTTAGCGACGATAGTACCGACACGAATGTGAGGCCGGCAAGTAAAACAGCGATCGAAGGATTGGAAAACGTAAAGGCCAACGACAGTGAAGAGTTAAGCAAAATAGGGTCATTGCGATGTTCGGTTTGCTTGGAAGAGTTGTTGAATGAAACAGATGGTAGACGTTTACCTTGTGCACATGTTTACCATGCCGGTTGTATTATACAATGGTTGGAGAATAGTAATATGTGCCCATTGTGTCGCCATAAGTTGCCTGTAGTTGATTTTGATCTGAATTTAGATATGTCTTCGTGTTGATTTTGGATCTCAATCTCTTAACCTTGAAGTTTCTCGTATCTAAACTTTGAGCATAAAATGAATGATACTTGAATTTTTTTCTTATTTCCGTAGTCTTGCATGTTTATGTTGTAGTATTTCAGGGAATGCTTTTTAAGTTGTTATTTCTATATTAAATATGTGTTATATATTTGAGTTGTCAATTGAGTCTTAACTCAATTGGCATAGGTATTGTTGTCAATACAGAAGAATGTGACTTTGAGTGCGCTGAAGCGCATTTTTCTCCTATCTATGGGTTGGAGAGTAGCTATAGGTAGTTCTAGGCATTGAGTAAAAAGAGAAAGATATGATCAGAATCTATAATAAGATTATTAAAAAAAAATGCATTTGAGTTGGTGTTGTGGTTATTGTAATAAAAAAGAGTACGAGGATTCAACCACAATTCTTTTTTGAAGGAAGCATGATATTATTTAAGGACGAAGTTGGAAAAATATTTTTTTGCATTAGGTATATTTTAATAAGAGTTAAACTACAATTTTACCATTATATTAACTAATATCTTTATAAAATTTTAAAAGACTAAATTAAAATTTCATTATTCAGGGACAATATGTAATTTTATCATTATTTTCATTTTAAAACCCCTACCCCCACCCTAATATTTTTGCTTTGATTTGAATACTCTGTATATCCAAATCTATCAATCGACCCAATGCATCAACAACTTGGTCTCCCTCCCAAAATATTCGAATATGTGCGAGACTTTAACTTCCCAAAGTGTCGCCAGCAACATAAGGATACACCTTTGATGGCTCGTTGATCCACAGACTCTTCCGACATTAAATTTATTACATTTAGACTATCAACTTCCAAGTGCACTTTTCGAATACCTCTCTCCCATGTCAATGATAATCCCTAGTAAGCACCCCACAACTTTGTTTCAACGCAAGCGAAGGGCACCCCACAACTCTGTTTCAACGCAAGGGAAGGGTTTCCACACACAGGGATTCGAAAATGCCTATGGTAATCCCTCATAAGCACCCCGCAACTCTACTTCAGCGCAAGGGAAGGGTTTCCACCTACAGGGTTCGAAAATATGACGAGATTTTTTTAGTTGTTTATAATATATGTTAAATTTTGTTATTAGTCTCTATATTACGTATAAGTTATGGATTTAATCTTTATACACTAATCTCACTAAATTTGGTTTTTGCATTTCTCGAATTGGTCAAATTTAGTTTTTGTGCTTTTTGAATTTTAAAATTTCAATCTTGGACCAAGTGGTAGCAATTAGGTCCATTTGGTTAAATTATAATATTAGTCCTATTTTATCCGCAAAGTTATAGATTTAATCCATGTTCTCTAATTTGACCATTTTTAATTCAAATATTTTTAAAATTTTAAAGTTTTATTTTTTATGTAAACAATAGCGGTTACATCCATTAATTGCATTTTATGTGAGTAATATAGTACAAAGATGAAAACCATAAATTTACCTTTAATTTTTTTTTATGATGATGCCCATCAAACTTTACCCCCGTTTGTCTACCTTTTCTTTTCCAACATCATCCCTCCATCATTACCTTTGATGAAAGGCTTCGAAAAACCACTAGGTCCAAATTAGGAAGCATATATTTATATTCAAACTATTTAAAAATTATTTTAATAGGATCAGACACGCTGATTGGACCGGTTGAATTGCGAATCAACTGAGAAACCAGTTTGGAGAAAGGCTTTAGACCGGTTGAGATACGAACCGGTACGAATCAACTGAATCAGGCGAAAAAATCCCGTTGAATCGGTGGTTGAACTGGTATTTAATATTTTAAACTTTTTAATGATTTCTTTAATCGATTTGTTTGGACCGGTTAGACCGACAAATTGATGGCTTGACTAGTTCGACCACTGACCCAGTTCTAAAAACATTGGTTAAAAGTATCAAAATGATATTTTAGTTATGGTTTAAGGGGCAAATTAATTATTAACTCTTTGAATTAACACGCCACATCATTCCTTTAATAGAAGTTAACGGATGAATGACGAAAATGTAAAAACTCGATAACGTTAGTAACAATCATATAACTTTTGAAAGTTGAAAGTAATTAAAATGTAATTTTAAATAAAGCTTAAGAACTATTAGTGTAATTTACCCATTAATAATAGTTAAATTGGCCTTCATTTATTTATTTAAGTTGGCTTATAAATATAAGTACAAACATAAAGGTTAAGCAAACCCTTTTGTGTTGAAAAGATATTAGTGACAATCTCTTCCTTAAAAAAAATCAAATATAATAATATTAACAATTAACATTAATACTTAAATATACCACGTTAAAAAATATTACACTCAAATACTAAATTATATATTAAACCTTACTATTTTTATACTTTTTCGAATTAACCCCCAAAAAGGGTAATTTTGTGGACCCAATTTGATATAATTAGAGAAATTTGTACCTAATGAAAATGGCAGGAAGTTGACATGACATCGAACTAATGTTTTAAGTTTATTTTCTGTCGTAATGGTGGACCAAATGTCAGTTAGTTGGCCATTGATTTGCGGCCGGCCTTTCCCAACTAATATTAAATTTGCTTTTAAAATAATTTTTTAGGATTAATTATATATATATTTTGGTTAAAATGTGTCAAAAGTCCTTATACTCTGCATAAATTTGGAATTAAGTCTTTTAGTTTTTTATATTTCAAAATTTAGGCTCAATTGTTAACATTGTAAAAATTGTTGATGTGGTATTTTGGAATAAAAAAATGACGTTAACCTGAATTTTGAAATCTAAAATGTAGAAGATTAAATTCTTAAAAATAAAAATATGGACTAAATTTTAAATTTTCAAAAAAAATAAGGAGTTATGACAAATTTTGACCATCTATTTTAGTAACAATAATATTGAGTTAAATGCATTAAAAAATATATAATTCAATTGTGTTTAATTTTTTTTTAATATTAATCTCGTTTTTATCTGTTCTTTTTTATATAATGTCTAGAATTATCTATAGCTTCTCCCCGACCCTTAAATAGGAAGATAATGCGCTTCAGCGCACTCGAACCCACATCCTCCTATACTGACAACAATATCAATATCAATCGAGTTAAAATTCAATCAGCTTGTTTAATTTTTTTTTCTCAAAAAAAAAAAAAGAGCCTGTGTTTACTTTCATTTGTTTTTTTTTTTAGCTATGGTCGAGTACAATTGCTTTGCAAAGGCATTATGATTTTATGAACTCATATTATTATGAGGAGACAAACGATTGCTTCGAATTTAATCCTAATATTCTAGAGTCGTGTAAAGATGTTTATCATATTTTATATTTATTCATAGAAAATCTAATGAATAATTAATTAATCATATAGCAATCGATTGAGTCTTAGCTCGATTGATATGAGTATTGTTATCAATATAGGAAAATGTGGGTTTGAGTGCGCTGAAGTGAAGTATCCTCCTATTTAAGGGTTGAAGTGAGGCTATGGGCAGTTCTAGATATTGTGTCAAAAATAGCAGATATGATCAGAACCTATAACAAGATTGTTCTGGTATAAATAATAAAGCCTAATAAGTATGTATACTTTATTTTTGGAATTATTTTTTTTAAATTTAAAAATGATTAGAACTTATTTTTATACAAGTACAATTTTTTTATTGAGTTTTAGTACAATTATTATTATTTTTTTTGTAACAATTAAGAATATATGAGTGTACAGGGGCGAAGCCAGGATAATTTTTTAGGGGGGTCGGATGAAATTTTAATTTTTTATAGTTTATATCTTTCTAATTTGTAAAGAATTAAATCAAATTTTTATAATTTTAGGGGGGCCAAAGTACAATTTTACCTTTACTAATTTAAAAATTTAAAAAAATTTCAAGGGCCTAAATAATAGTTTTACCTTTTAAGGGGGGCCAGGGCCCATGCCAGCCCCCTGGCTTTGCCCCTGTGAGTGTAAGCGTGTTTAAGTACATTATTCAACAACAAAAATATATATTTCAATATTTTGAATATATAATACATATTCTATTTTTTTATCCACCTATGAAATTTAATATATAATTTTAATAAGAAACTAAAGAATAAAAATATTTATCAATATGCAATGGTAAGGTGTATTGCATTCTTAATGAGTGAACATTGGAGACGATATTATTAGAAGGATAACATAAATTATAAAATGAACATTGAAAAAAGGGGGTAAATTACACCCAAGGTCACTAAACTATTAGTAAATTTATATTTTGGTCACTTAATTTTTAAAAGTTACAAAATGATCATTGAACTATTCGAAAATTTTCATTTCAGTTCTAAGTTTTTTTTAAAAGTTCGGCTAACAAACTCTGATCGATGATTCGACGAGTAGAAAAATATATATTAGATTTAAGTCGATTTAAACGGTTAGTGTCGAAGATCGAAAAAGAAAACTGTTTAAATAACGAAAAAGTAAACTGATTACTAATTTAGTGACAGTTAAAGAAAAAACCTTTGAAAGTATTCTGTTTGAACTATGAAGCAAAGATCTATCTATCTACAGAACACCGTTACACCGTTGAGTCCGTTATTCTGTTCGTCTCTATTAAATATTAATATTTCAAATTTAAAAAAAAAATAAAACGACAAAGAAAAACCCAAAAGCACGAAAGCGGGAACTTTACTCCAAAATCGCTGGGCCCAATCGAAAATCCAAAATTAAACAAAAACTAAAAACAATTTTTTTTTAAAAAAATGGTCCGATAAAAAAGAAAAACACAAACAAAGCCTTAAAAACCAAAAAACCTAACCAAAACTCGCTCTCGCACGTTCACTCGCTTTTTCTAGTTTTTCCATTTTCCAACGATAATTCACTTTGTTTTGTTTTTCTTTCTTCTTTGCGGAGAACAGAAGGAGAAAAAGAAGAAGTAAAAAGATCGAGCGGTTCGTGATTTTGAAAACGCTTGATTTTTTTTTCGACGGATCTGCTTCGAAATTTGGAAAATAAAATTTATATTTGGTTTCTAAGCTTTGTATTTTTTCATCGGGAAATTTTGATTTTTTTTTTGAGCTATGGAATTTGTAGATTGAGTTCTATCTTTCGAGATCTTGATCTAGTCTTCTATTAGATTTCCTCAGGTTCGTGCTTTAACCTACATTTTGTTCTTACATTTTCTTTTTGAATTTTATTGTTGTGTTTGGATCTGTATGGGTTTTTTCGATTATTTTTAGTTCAGCTTTTAAATTTATTTAAGAAATTATACGGAGAATCGATAATGCAGCTTGATGTTTTGAATTTTGAATTTTTTTTGGAATTTTGATTGTTTGGTTGCTGAGAAAAAGTGAAGAGTGTAACTCCGAGCTCTTTTTTACTTTTTTTTTTTTAATTTTAATTTTAAATTTTATTGTTTTTTCGACAATTGAACACTCTTAGTTTCTGGTTAGCAGAGTGATTTTATTAAGTGTAAGATACCAAAAGAATCTCTGTTCTTTCTTTTTTTTTCTCTCTCTTATCTCTTTCAGTTTTCGCTTGTGTCCAAAAAAGAAGAAAAAAAAGGGCTTTACGCTTAACACCAGTAATGCCTTTTCTTTCTCCTAGTTTCCCTCTAAAATGTGAGCTAAATTCGTTGAAAAATCGGTTTTTATTTAAAATTATAATGAAGTTCCAAACTAGTATGACAAAATTTGTGCCTTTACTTTCTGTATTTAGCTCTGAATAGATAATTGATGATACGTATATCAAAATTTTCACTAAGATAAATATTGTTATCCCCTTTGCAGGACTGAGTCCTATGTTATCTGAAAGATAGATTTCAAAGAAGTCAGCTTCGACATTCAGCTAATAATGCATATGAAGGAAAGCGGTACAGCTAATGGCTTGCATGGAACTCATAATGTAGATATTGAACAAATGGGAAGTTTTGAAGGTGTGATTCGAGGTAAAGTAATAACATTTTTTAGCTCTTTCAGTGTTTTTAATCGTCTTCCACTCTTGAACTTGGAGCCTTGATTTTACTAGGTGACTGGCTGTCTTCTTTGGTGGACTGGTTAAATGCAATATTTCCTGATTTAAGGTTGCCACTGGATATGACAGAAGACGAGCTGAGAGGGTGTCTGATTGATGGAACTATTTTTTGTACCATTTTGAACAAGCTGCATCCTGGTTCTGTTGAAATGGTTTGATCAATCATTTGTTAATACTTTGTTTGCTGAATTATTATTATTATTATTTTAGTTCACTTTTCTTTTTTTAAGACTTAATTTTAAATGTTTTTATCTTGTTCTGGACGTTGTACTTCACCATTTGAGCATGTTTCTTCTCTAACTTCAGGATGGTGATTCTGATTGTGGTCTTGCAAATGTCAAGAAATTTCTGATTGCTATGGATGAAATGGGGCTGCCCAGCTTTGAATTGTCTGATATTGAGCAGGTATCAGTTGATTTGAAGATGCTTTTTCTTTGAGCAATGTTCTATTCTGGGTGCCAAATATTTAAGGTTGGATTAAAGTGAAAACATTTTTCTACTAATTGATCTTGAAACAAAAACTATTTGCATACAAATCTTAGCTTGTGCATGATGAGGAGTAAGCTATGGCTGGCTCAGTTTTGGGTGTATGGGTTTGGTATATAACTGATAAAATGAACTTTGGACTCTCATGTTTAGTTGTACGTCTATCTCAGTCAAAAGAATTTGTCTTGGGATGTAAACACCTCTTTCAAGCCTTTTGATCTTAACTTTGGGATGGTTCTTGATCTGAGTGGAGGCTTCACACCCCCTGATGGATTGATCATTTGCTCATGGAATGAAACCTCTATCTGGTTAATGGTGTATGATGAACTACCTTTTTTCTTTTGGGACAAAATGAATTACCCTAGTCGGTTGGGTTCAAGTTGCAAGTTAGCATTCCATTGCTGTTTTTCTTTTCTTTTTACCTTTTGGTTAATAATTTGGGACATATGCAGGGCCATATGATGCCGGTTTTAGAGTGCCTTAAGACACTTAGATCATGTTTCAATCCTAATGATGAGGCCAATAGCTTCCAACATCCTTCCAGAAAGAGATGGGATCTTTCTGATGAATTCGAGAGCATCCAAATGAAGCAAGGATGTTATGCTGATCTTTCTGATGCAACAGTTTTAGAATTATTGAAATCAAGCAGTTTAGATGTAAGATTCTGAACTCTTTCCATACATGTGTCTGTATCTATTATGTACTCAAGATTCTGATAGCAACTTTTTGGTTAATGCATTCTTATGCACCTTCCTTTTTGCAGAACGTCTCAACTCAATCACTATTCAGTATAATTTACAAGATTATGGATGAAAGTATTGAAAGAAAGAAAGGAGATGTACCTCATGTATGCCATCAGGAGTACATACATTTGCTGTATTTCCTTAGCATTCATGGATGTTTTTAGTTTTGTCTCTTTTCTGAGACTGGTAGTCATGCATCTGTCTTGCTATATATATTTTTTGATACCGTCTTTTAATTTGTGGTTTTCTATTGTTTCCTTTTTGTTCAGCGTGTCGCATGCCTGTTGAGAAAGATTGTAGAAGAGATAGAATGGCGAGTTTCAACTAGGGCAAGAAATTTAAAAAATGTAAATTGCTTCGGAACTTTCTATTTCCTCTCTCTAAGAGATTGTTTTCTCATGTGCGGTGCATGGATAATGAGTATTTGTATTTTGTGATCCTGAAGCAAAACAAACTTTTTAGGGCACAGGAGGAAAAGTATCAATCAAGGATAAGAGCACTTGAGACCCTAGCAAAGGGAACCATGGAGGAAAATATGGTACTTGACTAACAGTTTAGGGCATGTGCCTTAGTTCTTTTTGCATTTAGTTCTCCCTGTCTCAATAATCCTGGATTTGTTTTGCTTCCTGTAGGTTGTTCTAAAGAATCTACAACATATAAAGGTGCAATTCTTAATGTTTTCCCTCTTAATTCATTGTTGATTTTTTAAATTTTACTATGTTGTTTTAGTTCTGTGCCTTTGGTTTTCCGAAGACTCTCATTGACATATTGTTCTCTGGGTTTCACATCTTTTGATAATTGCTTCATCCATAATGCTTCATCCATAAATTTGAAACTGAAGGACTATATCTATTTCTGTGAATTGCTTAACTTATATTTACTAGTTAAGTTTAAACTGCAAGAAGGATGCAGTATATATATATGTACTTTTGCATGTATTTCCATTTATATCTTGTATGAAATTCAACTAGTGTACTGACAGAAGCGAATTTGAGATTTGAATTTTCTTTTGAAGGAAAAGCCATTTAATTTCAGAAGAAAATTTTAAAGGATGGTTTAACTTTGTATTACTTAGTTTAAAATGTTTATATTAAGTTTGCAAATCTGATATTGAGTCTCCTTTTTACGTACTTGCACTGCCTGCAATGCTTTTATGTTAGTTTAACTAGTTTTGGATCAGAACTTTTCATTAGAATTTGGATAGTAGATAATTTGATCCCTGTTGTGTTGTGAACTCAAGCTAAGATTGACATGGCCAATCAATGAGGCTATTCTTTTTTCCCGTTGTAAGTCTTAATACCAGGCGACTATGTGGTGTTATGCAAAGATTTATCTCTTTGCCATATTTTGTTGCTTGATAGTCTAATATAATTGCTTTGTTATTTCATGAGAATTGCAGTTTGAAAAGAGCAAACTGGAGGAGAAGGGTAAAGTTGAAGAGCAGGATGTGCTTCAGCTTAAGAAGGAGAAGGTTCAGAAAGACCTCGAGATTTCTAGGCTAAAAGAGGAACTAGAGAGCAGCAAAAAGATGCATGAAATACAGTGTCTACAACTGGAAGCCCAGGCTGAGGATAATAAAGTATTGTTAGAAAAGAAGTTAAAAGAAGTCGAGTGTCTTTTAAGTGACTCCAGGAAGAAAGTGGATGAGCTTCAGTCATTTTCTGAATCTAAACAAAAGAGATGGAAAGATAAGGAGCGCAGTTATCAGAGCTTCATTGATCAGCAATTTCGGGCTTTGAAGGTTTGTTGTGTTTGTGATGTTTCTATGATACGATATTGATACATGGTCCTATAACATGAAGTTTTACACTGTTTAGGAATTGAGGGACGCGTCAAAATCTGTCAAACGTGAGGTTCTAAAGACTAAAAAGAGCTACTCAGAGGATCTAAATTTCTTAGGTAGTGTTGGTTATTCTTGCTGTTTGTTTTGTTTGTTTTGTTTGTTTGGCTTGGTCTGCCATTTAGATTTCATTTCCTTATATTTTGGGATTTAAGCAATTCCTCATTGTGTATACCCTTTTTCCTCGAGTAGGAATCAAGCTTAAAGGAGTGGTAGATGCTGCTGAAAATTATCATTTGGTTCTTTCTGAAAACCGTAGATTGTACAATGAGGTTCAGGATTTGAAAGGTACATTGTATATCTTAGTTTGTTCGGGTTTCTTTGCCAAGTAGCTGAAACTACTTCTTATTTGTGCAGGAAATATTAGAGTCTATTGTAGGATAAGGCCATTCCTTCCAGGGCAAAGTAAAAAACAAACAGCAATAGAATATGTTGGTGAGAATGGTGAATTGGTTGTTTCGAATCCCTCAAAATTAGGGAAGGACACTCATAGGCTCTTCAAGTTTAACAAGGTTTTCAGTCCAGCAGCTACCCAAGGTTCTAAAATTTCTTAACTCTGTTCATTTGATAATGAAACTCATCTCTTAATTTAATGCTATATAATTATAGCCACACTTTTCATGACTGCTGCTTGTATATCACATATTTCAATGTGATATGTCTGCAGAGGAGGTATTTTTGGACACCCAACCATTGATTCGATCTGTTCTTGATGGATACAATGTTTGCATATTTGCTTATGGTCAAACTGGCTCAGGAAAAACTTATACTATGGTGAGCTGCCTGCTAATATTTTTCCATTTGAAATATATAGATTATTTTAAATTTGTTGGCTATGTCTTATGCATGTTTATTCTTCTTTCCAGAGTGGACCTAATTTGTCTTCTAAAGAAGACTGGGGAGTCAACTATAGAGCATTGAATGATCTTTTTCAAATCTCTCAAAGCAGGAAGAGCTCCATTATATATGAAGTTGGTGTTCAAATGGTTGAGATATATAATGAGCAAGTTCGCGATCTGCTTGTTATTGACAGTTCTCAGAGAAGATATCCTTTATTTTAATCTTTTGAATTTCATTTCTTATGTTTCTTGATTCTGGTCTGAAATTTGGCTCTATAACTTATGTTCTATTGCTATTGTTCCTTATCCTCGGTTCTATACAATACCTTACGTTACCCTATTGGTTGAAGAATTTGCAATACTCATTATAATTTTGTGTTTGGTCTAATGGTTATATTTTATTCCTTATGATTCTTTTTCCTGCCGTTAAAGATGTTATTTGTTTCCTTTGACTTGCATACACTTGGGATTTGGAGCACCACCCAACCAAATGGGTTAGCTGTCCCTGAAGCAAGCATGCATTCTGTAAAATCAACCACAGATGTTCTGGAATTGATGAATATCGGTTTAATGAATAGGGCTGTTGGTGCTACCGCCCTAAATGAGAGGAGTAGCAGATCCCACAGGTTATATTTTACTCTGTATGTAACTTGTTATTTGGAGAGTTTTGAGTTTTGCATCTAATGGGTTTCAGTAAATTATGTGCAGCATTCTCACCGTTCATGTTCGTGGCACGGACATAAAAACAAATGCTGTTTTGCGCGGTAGTCTACATTTGGTGGATCTTGCTGGCAGTGAACGGGTAGATCGTTCTGAAGCAACTGGAGATAGGCTTAGGGAGGCACAACATATAAACAAATCCCTGTCAGCTCTAGGAGATGTAATCTTTGCTCTGGCACAAAAGAATTCTCATGTCCCTTATAGAAACAGCAAACTGACTCAAGTTCTCCAGAGTTCTTTGGGTACTTTTTACTGTTCAGATTTTAATTTGCTATTTCACGGTCATGCCCAATAGATTCTACATACCTTAAAAGCCTATTTATTTGCTCTTACTGATTGTAGGTGGCCAGGCGAAAACCCTTATGTTTGTGCAGCTTAATCCTGATGTAGAATCATACGCTGAAACCGTAAGTACTTTGAAGTTTGCCGAAAGAGTTTCTGGTGTTGAGTTAGGTGCTGCACGGACTAACAGAGAAGGAAGAGATATCAGAGAACTTATGGAACAAGTACCGTTTTCTCTTCCTCTACTCATTTTCCCTTTTCTTCGAGTTAATGTAGCATAGCTGTTGAAACCAATTGTTGATTGTTTGAAAATGGTTACCTTATTTCTCTGGCGACAGAGAAAGCAGAGTTATAGTCCAATGTTGGACCATGAAAATCTTCACTTTCATTAATGAGCCTATCAACTGGCATCGTTGCAACGGTGTAATCTCGTTCATTTATAATCTTCTATTTGATCTTACAGGTTTCATCGCTCAAAGAAACCATCACAAAGAAAGATCAGGAGATTGAGCGTTTGCAACTGCTTAAGGGTAATGGCAATGGTACTAAGCGTGGTATGAGCTCACTGAGGTATGAATCTTCCTCTCCTAGGGGACGCTCCAGTGGGACTCCTCGACAAAGCCTGGGCCTCTCAAGACGGCCAAGCTTGGGAAGTTTTGAGAAAGCAGATGTTGATGCTGACATTTTCTCAGCTAATGGTGATAAGCATTCTGAATCTGGCTCTCATCGGTCAATTGATGAATCCAGGCATCAAAATGAATCACTTGCGCATACAAACATGATAGGAAGAGATTTGGGTCCGAATCTTACTGACGATATTGAACTGTTGGGATTCGGAAATGCAGATTCAGAGGAGAGATTAAGTGATATATCTGATGGTGATCTATCAATGGGGGCTACAGATACTGATGGCTCAATCTGTAGTGCCGTGGAGTTTACTCTTTTCCCGGAAGTTTCAAAACCTCCTGATAAACCAGAGAAGGTTGAGAAAGCAAGCAAATCTGAAAAATCTGATAATATTGGGAAGTAAGTATACTTTAACTCCTACGGCTTTTATTTTTCACTGCAATATCTGATAACTTGATTAATTTGACTTACTCCGGTTGGCTCCTGTTCAAAAATAGGTCTATCGCCCCATCACTCCCGTCTAAGCTTCCAAAGCTATCTCAGAAAGTGTTGCAAACAAAACCTACTGCTCGATTGTCACTGTCCCGGAGCACCTCCAAGATCCCATCGAGTACGTAATTATTATATAGTGTTCCTATGATCAAATTGTTTTGAATTTTGATCATTGTCTCCTCACTCTTTCGTTTTTCATTGGAATGTGTATATATATATCATCAGGTTCTAAGAAAATAACTGCTGCAACCACTAGCAATTCTTCGATTAAGCCCCCAAAACGACGGCCGTGATCTGAAACTATGTTTTTAGATGGTAGAAGATCTTTGACTTAAAGTGTAGTTTGTAATTTATATCGAAAACTTCACTATGTTTATTGTCTGTAGGTTGTTTCTTCCTTCCATTTATCTTATTGGAAGGGGGCCAATGTTAGAGAAACTGTTCACTTGTAACATACTTACTAAAAAAAAGGGTGTTATATCAGCCCCTCCACTTGGGTTCTCGTCAAACTGCTACTCTATCTATGCATTTTTTATTGATATATATATATATAGGATAATTGTTTGATACATTGATTGTCTTGGTGTATTAAATAATAATCCATATATGTACATTGCAGGTCACACAATTATGTTTTAACTTTTTTTTTTTTTTATCATTCAATTATAAAAAGTTATAATATAGTCACTCAATTAATCACATATTTTTGTTATATATTTTTTATAATAGTAAGATCATGTGGCAATTCTAAAATTGACATGATAAGTTTAGCCTTGTATATATTATGTCTAGGGGTATAATTGAGTCGAGCCCCGAATATTGTCAAGCTTGAGCTTGATACTCAGTTTGAGCTCAATCCAACTTTTATTTTTAAGCTAGAGTTTGGTTTGAGATATAATCGAGCTACTTGAGTTTGAGTTCGATTAAGCTCGTTTACTAATTTTTGCACTCAAGCTTGAACTTGAGCTCAAGCTTGCTTTGATAATTAAGCTTATGATTAATAGTATATATCAAAGATAATAATGTAATTTGGTAATATAAAAATATGAAGAGCTCGATAAGGCTCATGAGCCGTTTAGGTAAAGTATTACGAAGCTCGAATTCGGCTTGATCGATAGCTCGAGTTCAACTCGATATTACCGAATTGAATTTGAATATTTTTCAAATTAAATTTGAGTAGTTTGCAAACACAAATATCTCATTTTCAATTTGGACTATTTTAAAAAATAATTTATATATTAATTTAATCAGGATTCTAATGAGCATGCGTGAAAATCTCTTCTTAGTTTACAGCTTACACCTTCCAAAAACACCAATACCATTCATTCAACTCATACATTGAGAATTTGAAGCTCCATGGCAAATGCAATGGTGACCCAGTTTTGGCTAAATGCCAGTTTAGGAATGCTTCTTAAAAATGCTTTTGGGACAAAAAGTACTTTTAGGACAAAAACATTCTTAAACAAGTTGCTTTTTCAAAGAAAAAATGCTTCTTCTAAATCAAAAATTGACCTAAAAGCACTTTTTTCAGAAATTAAAAATTTTAGTTTCTTCCTAAAGCACTTTTGAGAAGCATTCCTAAACTAATCTCAAGCACTTTTGGTTCGATAATTAAGACGACGACCATTGCAACTGTTCGATATTAGTCCCAACAGCGTAAGCAAGAATGGGGTTAAGCCCACTTTCATTAGGCTGACCCATAAACAACACATACCAAAACAAATCTCATGTTAGCATGAAGTGGAATTGGATTGTCATGTGATTTGTCACATCAACTTCATAAAGAAATTAATGTTTTAATTAGTATTTTTGTTAAAGAAATGCGATTTGAAAAATTTTGAAAGATTAATGGCCAAATTGATAGAAAATGTAAATGTTGAGGGTTAAAATTATCATTATGCCATTTAATTATTGTTAATGTTGATAGCTTTTCACATTATACTATAATTAAGTAAAACAAAGGGCTCACCATCAATGTCTGGGTGGTGTAGTTGGTTATCACGCTAGTCTCACACACTAGAGGTCCCCGGTTCGAACCCGAGCTCAGACATTTTTTATTTTCTTTAGCTTGGCTTATCTATCTCAACTTTTTTAAAGTACCATTTAAATATGATAGATATTTTTTCTTCTTTCTTTTTGAAACAGAGAGAAAAACTTATTAAGACTAAAAAGACATAGAAATTGCATATTAAATTTATTAATTTTTTAGTATATTTATGGGATAATACTTATTCTAAAAAATTTATGAAGTCAACCTAGTCTTGGAAAGCAACAGAGTAAAATAAAAACTGCATAATTCTAAAAAAAAAAAAAAAAAAAAAAAAAAATCCTAAAAAAAAAACGGCATTTGATGTTTTATTCTAATACTTGGGGTTTGTTTGAAAAAGAAACGTTTACTGAAGTGTTGGTGTTAGTTGTTGGAATGTATGCTGTTCTCGGATGTGACAACCGCGGTCGAAGCTTAACAAAAGAAGCTGAAATGCAAAACCAATGAGGATTACGAGATTAATCCCAAAACTATACATGAATTATGGTTTAATGTGCAATTATATACATAAATTTTGATTTTGTACAATTCTATACATTAAAATTTTAAAAAAGTTACATTAATATATTTATATCAATCTAACTTGTTGCATGTCAACATGTTTGGTCAGTTACAATTGACATAGCAATTGGTAGTGAGAATATTGTAGTACTTTTAAGTTGACTATTTTTGACATATATTGGTAGTCATATTAAAGCAACGAAATTAGGATATTGATCGGTAAAAGTACTCTTCGAGTTAGATTGCATAGATAAATTACTTCTTGTACGTTAGATCAAAGAGCAAATTGATTTTTTTGTTGGAAATTTCTTTCATTTGTATTGTTAAAAACTAGCGCGATTGATGAAATAACCGAACAGTAACATGTGGCGTGCCATGTGTGCCTTATGCTGATGTATAATATAATGACAAATTTACTTTTTGATCTAATGTATAGAGACTAATTTTCTCATTTTTTAATAGAAGGGACAAAATGTTATCTGACTCCTAATATAAGAATCTCTATAGTGGTTTAAAAGATATGAACCGATTTGAGAGTTAAATCGAAGTGGCCTCATAACTGTTATACATTGAAGCTTCAATGGACCTTTGAATATAAAGATTAGAGAGTGTGCAATTTGGTTCATTGTGAAGAACTTATTTGAGTGCAACAACTATGTATTACATTGGAAATACTTATTTGGGTGAGAGTATTCATTGTGAAAGTGCGAGAGGCTACAACAATATGCAAGGAACGGTCGAGATTATATGATAGCTTGTACTAAGAATATGTAGTGGATTTTTCACTAAGCATGGCATAACGTAAGTTACTAAATCGAATTGCGTAATTATCTTCGTATGTTCGATTGTTTTTATTACATTCACATGTTTCTTCTTAAGTTACAGCGGTTTCAATATAATTTACTAAACACTTTAATAGAAATGTGAATAATTTTAGAAATTACCCTTGTAAAATAAAAAAATAAAAAATTTTAATTTTAACGTTTTCAATCATATTTATTATTAAAAAACATATAATTTAAAAATAAATTTAATACTTTCTTTAACATAAAAAATATTAAAATTACTTTTCAACTAATTAAATTCCATAAAATAATATTACAACTAAATGGTGGGGAAAAAACAGAATTAAGTGATTAGGTTGTTGTACTTCTATAAGTACTGAAAAAATTGGTGAATTTATCAATGAGGTCGTTGTAGTATAGTGGTGAGTATTCCCGCCTGTCACGCGGGTGACCCGGGTTCGATCCCCGGCAACGGCGTATTTTTTGCAATTTCCTATAGTAAGTAGTGGGCGAGGTTTATACCCGCTCTTCAGCTTCGCTCCCTGGACAATATTTTCATTTGTCATCTCCTAAGATACCCTGGAACATCACTTTTTCTTTCGCTTTGTGGGAGCTTTGGCCCCTTCGTTACTGCCTTGTTTTTAACAGCCCCATACAACAAGGAACAGTGACTTGTAGGGCTCTTGCAGGGGCCAGTTCCATGGCAAGCCCCGACCCTTGGATGGCAAAAATTGAACACGAATGGCTCGTCTCAGGGAAACCCGGGGAAAGCGGGTGTGGGTGCTATTATTAGGGACCACAAGGGTAATTGGGTTAAAAGATGTTCTCGCCATATCCCTAAAGCCAACAGTGTTGAAGCGGAGCTTTGCGCACTTAGAGACGGCCTCAAACTTGCAGTTATTGAAATAACTTCTTAAACTAACTGGAGCATCAACACTCTAATTTGAGATAATAATTTAAAACATCCTGCAATCATCAACCACGCCTAACATGAAAAATGTTAAGATACAATAGTGTTTGGAATAATGTTAATAGTCAAATTTAACTCAAAAAAGAATAATTCTATAATAGCTAAATTGACCGAAAGTGTATACGTGAGGTCCATCTTTCGGTCCATTAAAGAAAAGCGATTGGACACTTTTTGAAAGGTTAATTGGTCAAATTTAACTCAAAAAAGAATAATAATACTATAATAGCTAAATTGACTGAAAGTGTATACATGAGGGCTAAATTTATCAATATCCCCAGATTAATAATAGCTTTCTGTCTAATACTATAAATTAATAAAACTGATGGCATAACATCAATGTCTGGGTGGTGTAGTTGGTTATCACGCTAGTCTCACACACTAGAGGTCCCCGGTTCGAACCCGGGCTCAGACACTTCCTTTAATTTTTTTAAATAACTAATGAACCTTTTCCTCTTCGGCTTAAACTTTCTTACAAACTTGAAATTTTTTTAAGGGTAAATTGGTAAAATAGTTATTTTTGTTTGTCTCATGTTACATTTTAAACATTTATGTTTGAAATATTATACTTTAGTTACTTAAGTTATCATGTTGTAACATTTTAATCACTGGGCCGTTAATTGTTGTTACCGGTGTAACGGTAAGTTAGCGCGACACTTTAAATAATCATTTCAAACGAAATTTTAGGTTAAATTCTACAATTGATCCCTATATTTTTTTCATTTTGAGCAGTTTAATTTTTAATTTTTAATTTTTTTTTAACTTTCTTTATTTTTTCCCTTTATTTTTCATTATCTTCTGCTTCTCCCCCTGTTTTCCTCCCTTTTTCATTTCTTTTAACATAGTTTTTCTATATTTTCCATTTGTTAAAACTAATCCACAAGCTCGCCTCATTCGAAAAAATTAAATTGTTTACAAATATAAAAGTATAGAGGTTAGTTTTAACAAATGAAAAATATAGAAAAAACTACATTAAAATAAATGGAGAATGGAGAAAAATAGAGGGAGAAGCAGAAGAAAATAACTAGTATTAGAGTAGAAGTCTTGTTTAAATATGAGAGAAATACTTTTTTTTTTTTGGTGAATTACAATAGGAGGGTAAAGCCCTAACAGTAATGGGACTAGCGTGAGTCAAACTTAAGCCACATTTGAGGCAGTGAACACCTAAGACTAAAAAAAATAAAAAAAAATTTGCATATTAATATTTTTAGTATATTTATGAGCTAATAATTATTCATTTCATAATAGTGAAGTCAACCTAATAATGTAAGGAAACAGAGTAAGTAAAAGAAAATCTGCATAATTATAGAAAAAAATCCTACAATCCAAGAGATTATGGAAATTTGAGGAATACTTTTGGGAAGTTCCCAAATTTCCCAAACCAGCAATAAAATTTCCAAATATTAATGTTAAAATTTTAAATAATATTTATTATTAAAAACACATAATTTAATACTTTATTTATCATAAAAAATACTAAACAGTGGGGAAAAAACAGAATAAGTTGTTGTACTTTTATATATTATTAAATTAAATTAGTGAACTCGTCAACGAAGTCGTTGTAGTATAGTGGTGAGTATTCCCGCCTGTCACGCGGGTGACCCGGGTTCGATCCCCGGCAACGGCGTATTTTTTGCAATTCCCTATATTTTCAGTTTTCGCCATCATACTTCAGTGGTTAAATTCTTCTAGTACTCCCTGTACTTCACGAAAATTGTGGATTTAATCCCTACACTTTAATTCGGCCATTATTAGTCTCTGTACTTTGCGAAAACTACACTTGAAATGATTATGGAAAATTGAGGAATGAGTTTGGAAAGTTTGTAAATTTTCCAAAACAGCAATAAAAATTTCTAAACTTATATTTGTTTTCCTTTTTTGTAAATATTTACATATGGAGCCAACCTACCAACAATATTTATAGCGAAAGAGAGCTGTCACTAACACACAGAACACTCATTTACTCAAAGAAAAGCCATTGAAATTAAAAAGGAAAAAAAAAAAAAAATTCCCATGGAGGCTTCTTTGAAATTAGTTGTTTTCTTCACTCTTTTGCTGTCATCTGGTAAGTCTTTCTATAAGCAATCAATACAAACATATATAAGATCAAAGTGTAATTTGACCATTTACTCATTTATAATTTTATAAAATATAAAAGGACTAATATGATATTTTCCATTTTAAGGGCCCTGGCTCTGCCAACCCCCTTGAGACTGCCCCAATAAATTGTTGATGTACATTAATAAATTTGGTATTGTCTCCTATTAAGGTTTTGTTTCCATCTCTATTGAAAGTATTGCGAGATCAATTTTGAGGAAGGAATTCCCGTTTTGCGAGCTTATCAGTATTGAAAAAAGATGGGAAATAAAAACTCTAATGGAAGACAAAATAAATTTGTCCGTGTAGCTTAAGACTCTCGATAAAATTAAGGTATATCGGCATCGTTATATTTTGATGTATTATTCTATTACTTAGGATTTGTTTGAAAAAAGAAAAACATTTACTAAAGTGATGTTGTTGTTTGAAGGTATGCTGTTCTCAGATGTACCAACGATGATCGAGGCTCAACCAAAAAAGCTGAAATGCAAAACCGATGAGGATTGTGTGAGGCAGTGTACTACTGACTTACATGTTTGTACCCCTGCTGGTTATTGTGCATGTGCCGGCAGCAATCCTGAGTGTTGTTAAGGGCCTATAAGTTTTACCCTATTTCATCCACATCCAATATCATTAATATGTATGGAATTTGTGGGAAAAAAATTGCCTTCTTGTTTGACGTTTTCATTAAAATAAGTATTTACGAATATATTCTTGTTTTTCAAGTTTCAAAATAATTGGTTGTGTTTGGTACTTTGTCATCATGGAATGTAATTCACTTGCTATCTAATTGTGTTGAGAATTTAATTACCCAAAATGAAAATAGCGAACAATTTTAAAAAATGTTGGTTAAAATCCTAAGAAAATTACATTGACGTGCTTGTGTTATTATAGTTTTAGACATGATGTTATAAAGTAGAAAATTTAATGGGAGATAAATAGGTAACTTCATTGAAAAGTAATTTTCTAAAAGCCGAAAGATAAAATTTAGACATTTTAATTTGCTTAATCAAAGTTTGAGTTGATAAGTGGTTACGAATTCCTTTTTCCCCTCATAGTGTTAAGATGCAACCTTTTACTTATGAGAAACATTGGGTTTCCCTGTGAAAGTCAGCTTCCCCCTAAACTCAAATACTTCCTTTAGAAATGTGTTCTCAAAATCCTTCCTACTGCAAACTTTTTTAAACCAAAGAGGCTTGAATGTTCAAGGTCATTGCCCTTTTTGTAGAAATAATGCAGGAACCATATGCCATTTGTTGAGGGACTGCATTACTGTTAGTAACTAGTGGGCGAGGTTTATACCCAAAGCTCTTCAGCTTCGCTCCCTGGACAAGGACTAGGAGAATTGGATGTTTGCCAATTGTCATCTCCTAAGATACCCTGGAACATCACTTTTTCTTTCGCTTTGTGGGAGCTTTGGCCCCTTCGTTACTGCCTTGTTTTTAACAGCCCCATACAACAAGGAACAGTGACTTGTAGGGCTCTTGCAGGGGCCACCTTCCATTGTACCTGTTCAATGGCAAGCCCCCACCCTTGGATGGCAAAAATTGAACACGAATGGTTCGTCTCAGGGAAACCCGGGGAAAGCGGGTGTGGGTGCTATTATTAGGGACCACAAGGGTAATTGGGTTAAGGGATGTATTGATTTGAACAATCCAATAACTACTACAAAATTAAATTAGTGAACTTGACAATGAAATCTTGTAGTATAGTGATGAGTATTCTTGTCTATCATGTAGGTAATTAGGGTTCAATCTTTGACAATAGTGATAATTTTAGCTACGGCTCAGTTAACGTAAAAGCTTTTACGTATTTTTTTATAACTTCACTTTTACAGTACTTTTTACATATTTTATCATCTCATAATACATCCATTAAACTTTTATCATAATTTTTTTATTTGCATATTAAACTGTTTCACGCTTAAACTTTTGTACATTTTTCATTTTAGTCCCTATTGCCATGTAATTTAATTTTCACCATATAAGCACTTTAATCAAACAATTCATTATAGTATCTTATTTCACATAACAAAATTTCATGCATATTACTTCTCTTATTTCAATTATAAATTTCACAAAGTTTACAATTTAAGCCTTAACATCATGAAGATTCATTATTTACTATAATTTCACCTTAACATCACTTCATAATCAATTCACTACTTATCATAAATCACAAATGTATGTTTGTTTCATTAAAAATAACTTTTATGAAATATTTTTCAGGAAATCTACCAAACAACAGAAAATATTTCCTGAAAATATTTTACATAGATTCATCCAAACACTAAAATATATTAGCTTTTTTTAGAAAAGTAATTACTTTCAGTGAAATAAACGGAACCTTAGACGACAACCGTTATAATTGTTCGATTTTAGTCCCAACTACGTAAGCAAAAATTGGGTCAAGTCCACCTTTAATAATTTTAGTTTAAAAAAATTCTGGCCCGCAACTTTTTTTTAAAAATCAAATTTATCCATCAACCTTTTAAAAAAGAGTTGAATTAATATTTTTTAATGAAAATACTAACTAAAATATTAAAATTTTAAAAATAACATTCAGCATGGCAATCAACATGTACTTTGTGTTAATATTTTTGAATTTTTATGAAATTTTTATAATTATTTTATAATTTTATTTTTTTTAATTCTTAAATTATTAGTTGGGATAGCATATAAATAGTCTAATGTCAGCATGAAATGTATTTGGGCTACCCGCGGGATGCCACACCAACTTCATTAAAAAAAACGCGTAAACATCCTCGAGTGTTTGATTGTTTTTATTACATTCACATGTTCCTTCTCAAGTTACAATGATTTCAATTTGATTTATTAAACACTTTAATAGAAATGTGATAATAGTTTTCGAAATTACACTTCTAAAATACAATATAAAGTTTATTAATTTTAACATTTTTAACAATATTTATTATTAGCAAACAGATAATGTAATAATAAATTTAATACTTTATTTAACATAAAAAATACTAAACAGTGGGGAAAAAACAGAATAAGTTGTTGTTTTTTTATATATTATTAAATTAAATTAGTGAACTCGTCAACGAAGTCGTTGTAGTATAGTGGTGAGTATTCCCGCCTGTCACGCGGGTGACCCGGGTTCGATCCCCGGCAACGGCGTATTTTTTGCAATTTCCTGTACTTTCAGTTTTCACCATCATACTTCAGTGGTTAAATTCTTCTAGTACTCCCTGTACTTCACGAAAATTGTGGATTTAATCTCTACACTTTAATTTGGTCATTATTAGTCCTGTATTTTCAAATAGTTCAGTGACTATTTTGTAACTTTTTAAAATTTAGTAACCAAAACATAAATTTACTAATAGTTTAGCAATCTTGGGTGTAGTTTACCCTTAAAATATTAATGCTTTAGTTAGTATTTCCATTAAAGAAAAGCAATTTGACACTTTTTGAAAGGTTAATTGTCTAGCTCAAAAAAGAAAAATACTATAATAGCTAAATTGACCAAAAGTGTATACGTGAGGGCTAAATTTATCAATATCCCTACATTAATAGCTTTTCATGTTAGACTGTAATATGGCAAAACTACTGGGATATCATCAAAGTCTGGGTGGTGTAGTTGGTTATCACGCTAGTCTCACACACTAGAGGTCCCCGGTTCGAACCCGGGCTCAGACAATATTGGTGAAAGTTTAAACCTTTTCCTCTTCGACCTATATTTTCTTACAAATTTTGATTTTTTTTTAAAATTTTCTATCTGAATTTTTTTTTGGACAACTAGTTTTAGAGTAAAGTCCAGTTTAAATAGGAGAGGAAAAAAGAAGTTTTTAGTGAATTACAATAGGAGGATAAAATTTTAACAGTAACAAGACTAATGTAATCCGAACTGAAATCATATTTGGATCGGTAAACTTAATATTAAAAAGAATTAGAATTTGAATATTAAGATTTTTTTAGTATATTTATGACTTAATAATTATTCATTTCATTTATTTAAAAAAATAATCGTGAAGTCAACCTAACAATGCAAAGAAGTTCCTAAATTTCTCAAACTTATATTTGTTTTCCTTTTCTACAAAATTAACATGGAACCAACTTAGGGACATTATTTATAGCAGTACACTCACACACACACACAACACTTATTTACCCAAATAAAAGCTACTGAATTTGTTTAAAAAGAAACACCATCACCATGGAGGCTTCTTTGAAACTAGTTGTTTTCTTCACTCTTTTGCTCTCATCTTGTATCTGTACCAGATTTAGGTAAAATTAAGCCCTTTTTTTAGTCGAGCTTGGGCCTAAAATTTTACATTGTCCCAACCTGGCTCTCCCCATGGTCAGGCTTGTCCCTGCCTCCCTCCCGAAATTGAATTTTATAGGTTAATATATGATAAAATTATAATTTCTCCCCCAAAAATAAAATTTCGATAAGTCTATATGTTGATGTATCGATATATTCTGAGGGTTTGTTTGAAAAAGAAACATTTACTAAAGTTTTGATGTTGTTTGAAGGTATGTTGTTCTCGGATGTGCCAACGATGATCGAAGCGCAAAAGCAACTGAAATGCGAAACCGATGCGGATTGTGTGAGGCAGTGTGTTACTAACTTTAATGT
The DNA here is from genome assembly GCA_025698515.1 of Gossypium sturtianum. NCBI lineage: Eukaryota > Viridiplantae > Streptophyta > Magnoliopsida > Malvales > Malvaceae > Gossypium > Gossypium sturtianum. The sequence continues at coordinate 3,617,229 of CM046944.1, read as the reverse complement.
TTGTACTCCTGCTGGCTACTGTGCTTGTGCCGGCAGCAATCCTAATTGCTGTTGAGGACCTATAAAGTTTACCCTATTTCATCCACATCCTATTTCATTATTAACTTTGGAATTTGCTGGCGAAAGATGTAGTGTTCTTGTACAATTTTTTTTTTTGGTGGAAAAAAAAAACAAGCTAAATTAAAAGAAAAACAAAGCCTAAATCATCATCTTTACTCGACAGCTGTTCCTGAGTCCTGCTCGATTTCTTCGTTTAAATCCTAAGATGGATCCCTCGCATGTGAGTTGGTATACTGTCTTGCCCAAGAAACAGAGATCTTGATGGTCTATGCTAAGCTCCATGTTATATTTTGAAAAATAAATAGGTTCTTATTCTTCCATATACGCCATGCAACTAGTCAAAAAAGGTTTGGCCAGAAAGCTTTAGCCCATAACAACCACTCGTTATGCCTTAAATCTTCCCCCACCCATTCAAAAATATTACTAGAAAAGATTTGTGTTTGCCAGTTTAGAGGGACAATGTTTAATCAAACTTCTTTAGTTGTCGGGCAGTCTTTGAGAACGTTTTTAATGAAATAAGCATCTATTATTATATTCTTCTTCCTTTTAATTTGACCATTTTTTTTATGTATTTTTGTAATTTTATAAAAGCAGCAAAATTAGGATATTGAAATATGAAATCAAAGAGATTAAGATATGTCATTAGAAATGATTAGCCCCTAAGAGCAGAAAATTGTTTGTTTAGTTCCTTTTTACCGAACGGTAATTGTTATATTCATTTAAGTTCTATTATTTCTAAAATTTGATGTGCCAAACATATTATCGTATGTGCAATACCTTATCAGCTTGTTATTTCAATACCTTATCGTATGTGCAAATGGTAATGGTTGTCATTTGCGTCAAGACTGGAATTTCAAAATTCAAAAGTATAAAAACTTAAAATGATCTAATTAGATAATATTGACCGAATTTACAATTATACGCATAATACAGGACTGGTATTTGAATTTAGCCAAACGAATTTAGCTACTACAGTTTAAGTAAGTACTAAAATTTTAAAATTCATTGAGTAAATAGACTAAAATTGACCAATTCGAAAAATACCGAAACTAAAATTGATGAAATCATAGGGACTAAATCCGAGATTTTGGGAGGAATAAGAAATTAAGAAGTCAATGTGTAACATGGAATCCCCTGCATTTACAACATTATCATGGAACTCTGACATTGATACATAAGTACATCATGATATAGTCTTCAGATAAGATTTGCAGTGTCACTTGGTTTTTCACTAAAAAAAACAGCATTTATTGCTGAATAATTGAAGTGGTAAATAGTTAAAAAAAGGGATCAGACAAAAAAGATGGTAATTGGTGAAAATTTTGATAGAACATGAGGACAAAAATGGGCAATTTAGGTTATTATTGTTAATATGAACAATGTTTTTTTTTTTACCTTCAAATCTACTTTGGTTCCATGTTCCAACCCAGACATAGTAAAAACATTTTTTCAGGTAAAAAATTTCTATGATTCACTGCCCCTCATAGCTCCACGGTCTCAATAGCTACATCACTATTTCTTGCCTTGCCTTGCTATCAAAGTTACAATATGAACAGTATGGTGCTTTTTTTTCCCTATTCTAATTCTCTAATTATGGAACTCAAGAATGAACCAATAGTGCAATGAAGAAATTCGTGTCCTCGAGGAACTCGGATTATCGAATGTGCATTCCGATTTACCGAGTAAAATGTGTGACATCCCCCTATACAGTAACCCTTTGCTTTTCAATGTCTAAACACGAGCGATTGGAGAGAAGGGAGGGTTAATCACGTAGGATGGTGGGATTGGTACCGCTCTTTTGCCGGCTTTTTTCTTCTTCTCCTCTTCCGTGACCGCTTCAACTAAGAATTTCACTTCATCCTCAAGAAATGATTTCAGTGAATCGCATTCGGGCAAATGATTGGTTTGTGGTTCACCGGTAGCCGTGGGGGTGGGGGTGGGGTTTCACTACCGTGCAATATGGCGACACAAATGGAAAAGGCTTGTAATGCGGACAACTTTGCATGGAAATCAACCGCATACCCTCCTTTGATGGCTGTCATGTTCAATGCCGGTGTATTCTCTTTGGCACCCTACATGATAATCAAAATTTAGTAACGGGTAACATTAATTAACCCTGCAGAATCGAAAAGTTGCTTCGGAGTAAAACTAAAACCTTACCTGAAGAAAAAGTTCAAAAGGCTGCTCACTGTCCACTAACAGTTGATTTTCGGAACAATTTATACTCGGGTTGCCGAAAACTACAAGGGGACAAGCCATGTCCCAGCCACCGCAATCGCAGCCTCCGCCATTCCTCCACCTATCAAGTAACGATGATGGACCCGAAGTCTCAGTACTAGGATATCCATGGTTTCCGGTCGGAATAACCACCTTCACCTTTTCTTGGATCTTGCTATCTTGTACGTTGCTTTTGCATTCTTCGACCATAGAGAGATTGAGTAGGTTTAAATGCCTCGTATAGCCTATTTTATCGCCTCGTCTGTATTTCAAGCTCTCTCTCTTCTTAAATGGTACTTGAATGACTACGGCGGCAGTTTCAAGGCTCGGGTGCAAATTCGCAGGTAACAATGGAGTTGATCCATTTACGGATTCGACCTCATCGCTGTCCGAAGCAACATTTAAATGATCCTTAAGCTTCACTGCATTAGAGCCATCATCTGATTCATAACAACCCACATCTGAGCCTGGACTAGGACAGACCCGGGTTTTACGAACATCAGGGGATTCTTGGACGGAAACATGCTGTCTCGCATGCACAATGTCATACAAAACAAATTCTGTAACCATGGAGTTTTCAAGAACCCCATTATCTTTAATTTCTGAGCACAAACAGCATGAGACTTGCATCTGCGCAACAATCGAAGAATCTTTGCTACTATCACTCAATCCCCATATACTCGCATTGCTCTTCTTTCTATTGCTGACCGAGTGAAACGTATATACCCAATTGAAAGCATTATCTTGTTTCCATTGTTTGGCCAGAAAAACAACATCTTCCGGTTGATTCATTGAGAACTCGAAAAACGGCATCCCATGTTTCACTCCCAACTTGAGACAACCATGTAGGTGAACCGGTGAACTTGCCGTTGGTGATTGAACCCTATCTTTCATAGTGAACAAGGAATCCGGTTCGGAATTCCGAGGTGAATGAGAGAAGTCATGTAACAAAGATTTCCGAAATGTCTTATTTCTCCTAGCATTTTCCATCCCGGCTTCTGCTGCATAACCCAATGGACTTCGCAATGACTTCGATTTCATGAACGGATCAAACATCTTTTTAATAGGACTAAATCTAGGCCTTGAGCTGGTCCAGGAAAACCGGTCACTTTCCGATGATGATGGCGAATAAGACGCTTCCACCTTAGCAGATAACGACTTATGCAGTTTCCGAACCGTGTCTTCTTCAAGAAGATCATTCCCATCATCTAAAGGACGAACAACCGGTTCACATCCGAAACTTTCATCCTTCTTGTTACCTATCCTGACACTTTCCACCAACTGTTTCCCTCTCTTATCTAAATTTTTATTATCCGAACTTAAGCAGATTTCAATAAAGCCACTCGATGAACATGGCTCAACATAAGGTTTGTTAACCGAACCTGGTTTCAAGTTTGAGCCAACAGACATCACTGAGTTCCTTTCATCTTCTGGATTACAAAGAGAATCAACAAACCTAAACGAATAAGACGTATCACTACTACGCGACAATTCAATTTTCCTCCAGCCCTCGACGGTACCAGTCTTTTTCATTTTACTTACCTCTTTAGAGCTTTGATATATAGATCCACGCTTTAACTCAGCATTACTTTCCGCCCCAATAGATCTACATTGCATGTTCTTACAAGAAGCACTACGGTAACGGCGAAAGCTGATTTCGGTAAACCCTTCCTTTACCTTCAATATCTCATCTTTACGACCCGATTTTCCTTTCGGATATCGCTTCTCGATGTTCGAACATTGTCGAGGAGGTGGAAGAACAGTGTTGGGACTCAGATCTAATGTATCCATCTCTAATCCCATTGATTCATTTACAGTCCTGCAAGAAAATGCAATGCAAGTCATATAAACACAAATTCGAGCTAAAAAAGAAAAAGGCCATCATTTTCAACAATCCACAAATTAAATTGATCTTAACATTAGAAATAACATTCATTTGGTAAAAGATTTGAACTTTATTAAAAATAAAAATAGAAACTTTATTTTTCACTTGCATTTCAAGCTAACAAAAAGGAGGCAATGTGAAAGACACAAAAATGGGGATACCCACCATTATAGATCTTAGAGAAGTGAATTAAAAGAAAACCCCAAAACTAAGCAGATACAAGCAAAACCAAAATACCCATTTTTCAACTCAAAGTTTCTCTCATGAAAAAATCTACAAGAGAAAGAACACCAAAAATCCTTTCTTTAAAGAACAAACCAGACATGAAAGAGTACTTAGAATTGTAAAAGAAACACCCAACAAAAACAAAAGTACAATGTAAAAAGCAAGACATAACAAGAACTGGAACAGTAACTAGCAAACAAAAGTATGATATAGACATAAAAAGCATGCGTTGCCTTGCCTTTGCCTTTGCTCCTTTGCCCCTTTTCCTTGACTGTGTGTGCTATAGATTGTGTTTTCAACAAAAAAGAGTGAGAGTTAAGTATATTTGAGTGTTTTTTTTTTTTCTTTCTCTCTCACATGATCTCTCATGAGAGACAATGAGCTGCTCGGCTTCTGTTTATGTCTTGTAATAAAGCAATCTTGTTCCAATTCATCATCATATGCTTGTTGCCCATATTAGGTAAAAACTCCTCCTTGGTCCCTCTTAATTTTTTATATTAAGCAATTTGATCCATTTTAGCAAAATCGAAACAATTTAATATTTCTTAATTTCGAAAGCGAACAAAAACTTAACAAAATATATAAATATTGAAAACTTACTTTTTTTATTATATCGATCGAAATTATGTATAATTGACATATATTAAATTGCTTTGTTTTTTTTAAAGAGACCAAATTGCTCAATTTTGAATTTAAAAGGGACCGGAAACATAATTTTACCCCCATATTACGATTTTGCTACAATTTTTCCAGCCAAAGGGTGTTAATGGGGGCACCCGTTTTGGGGAAAGACAAAAATACCAATAAACAATGCTAATCTAATTTCTTTGTAATGGGTATTTTTGGGTTTTCACATAAGTTATTAATAAAAAAAAATTATTTTAAGAGAAAAGAGGTAAGGGGGTGTCTGTATCACTGGCACAGTACCATTATCTTAATGGCTTTGGGAAGCGTACATTGTATCAAAAAACTGGATTCCCATAATTAATTTAACTATTTCCCAAATAATTATAATAAATATATAAAATAATCATTTAATTTAGGACATTAATGATGTTGTAAATTGCGGATCTGTCTCATTGGAATTACAATAAGCCCCCTCCCCAATCATAAATGCTATGGAGTGTGGACCAATTTTGTTGACAAATTTGCCCTCAACTATGTTTAGATTAAGAAATAATAATGTTTCAACCACTTGATCCAGTGCTAAATAATATAAATTATGGAAAAAAGGGTTTTGAAGAGTAAATTTTGAAAAATTAAAACTTCTCTAAAAACTCATATAAATTAATGTACAATATTAATAGAGAAATTATTTTACGAGTCTTTCCCACCATATCACTTATGGTCATTTTCTAATTATTTAATGACATTTCAGTAATTTTTTACATGTTATTAATACATAATTTTGGTAATTTTTTAATCCTATGCCCTGAAATCAAACCCTAAACTCAAACTTGAACCCTAGGTTCAAGGTTCAGGGTTTGAAGTTCGAGTTCGGGCTTGGATTTAGTGTTCGGGGTTTAAGACTCAATATTAGAGTTCAAAGTTCAAGATTTGGGTTTAGGGTTGAGGATTCGGGGTTCAGGGTAAAAAAAATGCTAAAATTATATTTCAATGACATGAAAAAAAATATTGAAATGTTCTTAAATAATTAGAAGGAGATCATGGATAATCTGGTGGGAATAGTCCATAAAATGATTTCTCATATTATAATTTAATAAAAAAAAAGATTATCAAAATAGTAACTTAAATTAAAGGTAATCAAATAGATTTTTTTTTTGTGAAAAGAAAAGATGAATTACATCAATTACATAAAGGTACTGATCTCGCTTAAAATTAGTTGAATCGGGCTAAAAAAACGGTTGAACAGAGAGTTTTAATATTTTTTAATAAATTATTTAATTGTCGATGATTTGAATATGTATTCTCTCGTTAAAAGTGTAATACGTTTTATTATTACGCCTAATGCTTGTTAATACATTAAATATATTTTTAATTGATATTTATAGATTCACACAAATCATAGCCATAATATCTGATTCCAAAGTTCAATAAATTTTAGACCTACTTTTCGTTGTGAACAACTTAAAGTGAGTTCAACAATCGAATTTAGTGTTAGACCTTTCCTTTGCATCATTCAATTCGGTCCTAAAATATGTAATAAAACCAAACCAGTGTTAGGATTGGACATTCAAGTGACTTAATTGTAATAGAAAATTCAAGTAAAAAAATTGGTTTTAGGGAAGTTAACAACAATCAATTTATGGGTTTTAAATGGTAAAACATTTTTTATGTAAGGTAGACCCAATTGAATGTTTGATCTTGATCAAACAATAATAGGATAATACGCTTCAGCACACTTAAACCTACGTCCTCCTGTATTAGTAAAAATACCGATATAAATCGAGTTAATAATAAACTTTTTTTGGAATTATATGATGTAATATGATTGGTGGTGAAGGAGAAAATGGTAAAAGTATATAAGTATATAATATATAATATTATATAATTGTAAAATGCATGTGATTTTGTTTAGGCGGGAGGAAGCAAAAGGAGTGGGGGGTGGGGCGGTCAATCACATTTCACACCAAACCCACGGGAGAATCTTCTATTTCTTTACTTTTTCCCATTTTATTTTCCTTTTTCTGAGCTTGGAAATCAATAAGATAAATTGTATTTGAAAATGTCGAGAATCAGGTAGCTTTGGGTTCGAGTGGTATTTCACCCCTAACCATAACTCATTTATTAATTTTTCAACATCAGTCGGTTCGAACCTCCACTTAATTTCACTCAAGCTTCATCCTGGTCATGGATAAATCACCCAGGTTCGGGTCTATAAACAGTGACAATTGCCCTATGAAGACTCGCTTTCACTACGGCTCCAGTGGGTTTCCTTAACCAAGCCACTGCCTATGAGTCGCCGGCTCATTCTTCAACAGCCACGAGTCTTACCTCGATTGATATTTGTATTATTATTAGTATAGAAATATATGAATTTGAGTGTGCTGAAACACGTTATTTTTCTATTTAAAGATTAGACAGAAATTATAAATAATTTTAAATTATAAAAACTAAAATAAAATCGAATTCTTATATGGATAATTTATTTCTCAAAGATATGATTTCTTTTTGTTCATGGAATGTATAAAAGTTATGCCTTGAGACTTGAGAGTAATGATGAGTGATAATAGAGATGAGGATGGAGATGGATCAAGGTTTTGCATGGGATAGGCTGCCTGCAAGGCTCTATAAAGTTATGACTTTTGATAGGTAAAAAAAAAAGGAAAAGAATGGGAAGATCAGCTATAAGTCTAGCTATATAAAGTGTAGCATTAACAACGGCAATTAGGCAACCACCATAACTAAGCATGGTGTTTGCCTAGACGCCAACCCCCACTCCATTATGTTACCCAACTTTGTGAAGAAGAATTCGGTGAAAATGGATAATGCGACAAAATCATGACTGAAAATGGGTCCAAATGGACTTTTGTCCACGTGGAGAAGCTGATGGACCAACTCCATTGAGTGACTCATCTTGAAGGGAACTTGAGCATGCGTTGCCTTTGTTCATATGGAGGAGTTGATGGTCCATCTTCATCGAGTGATTGATCTTAAGGGGACTTCAATCATTTTCTTTTCTCTCAATTTTTTGTTATTGGTTATTGAGTGTTTGTATTTCGAAATTATCTATTCTTTTACAATGATATTATGAAAATTTTAAGATATCTTTTGTCACGATCTCTTTTTCACTACTCTCTATAAAGAGTATAGTGTTTTTGTTAAAAAAAATCGATTTGAAAACGTCTTTTTAGCACAACAGAAAATTAAAAATTTAAATACCGAGTTGATTTGTGATATTTATAGCAATAAATCATTTACCGAAGTTAAACGTGTATTTTCGGCTAGATGGATCTTTATTGTTCTTGCTTTCAACCGAACGACCATATCTGTTATTCTCGTACCACTAACTACTTCGAGTGTAGGCTCAAACTAATTCAAATCAAACATAGAACCAGAAATTGTTTACTTTACTTTCAATGGGAAGCAAAATTTTCTCTTAATAAAATCAGTAGAATTGTTATTCCAAAAAATAGAATTTATACTTAAAGAATAAACTATCACTATTTTCGGGTAGAATAACAATATCTCAAAGTTTTGTATTTAACCATATCGGTGCCATCTATTTATACGGAGAAGAGGTGAAACCCTTGTTTAATTAGAATTAGGTAGGGCAACAACCCTAATTAAATAAACTAGGGCTCGTCGTCCCTAGCATTAAATATGAGAGGCTTTTGGGTCTCTCCCATATCGAGTTCAATTACAAGTATTTCTTTGATTTTTAACCTAGTACTTTATAATTCGATCCAACTCGATATTTATTTTTTTTATTTCCCAAAATAAATATCGTTTATGAATTAAATAATTTTCTCAACGCAATTCTAATTCCGTTAAAATCATGACGACTTTACCGTAAAAGAATTTATGAAAAAATATATTTAATATTTCTACATTAAATGGATTCACTATGACCAAATATTTTATTTCTATTTTTGAACTTAATTTAATTCGAAAATCATAAATTTACTTCCAGATCATTTTTCATTTTCATTTTGGAGAAATCACATTCATTTTCAAATGTTTCCTATTTCTCTATTCTTACCATTTTTATTCATTTATGCTCATTTGATTCAACATACAATTTATTTATGGTTTCAATGAGCTAGTGAAGAGACCGATTCGGCATATGCAATAATTAAGTTCCAGCTTTTCAACTATTAATTATAAACTCATTTAGTCATGAAGTCAGTCCACTATAGTATCGTTACTGAGCTCTCCCTAATGACATATCATTACAAAAGCAACTCGATCAATGCTTATCCAATGACCTTATCATAAGTGTGCTACCCTTATAAAATATCCTTAATCTTTTTGGGATAAATCTGTTCTTCCAATATGATTACATTTTATCTCGCGGCAATCATTATATATTCTTTCATGAAAAGTCAATTACTATCAAATAGTAATCAAGTCATTAATCACAAAGACGAACGACTAGTGACCAAATTTACTTTTCATCAATCATGTAATGTGAATGAGAAGATATCATTTACCCATATCTCGAGTTATGAATTTCACTGTTGTGAATGACGCTACGTACTGCAGAAGTTGTATACCTGACACACCAGCTTTCAGTTCCTTATCTATTTGAACTCAAGTTTTTACTTACATCAAAATATACGAGTCACGCATATATAGTCCGTCATCCACTGAAGATTAAGGTATGCCACACTTTAAACGTCACAAGTGAATAAATCCATAAACGGATTTAGGATCTATTCTTCTTGGATCCAATCCAATGTACTATCAGTCTAGTCAGTCACATTTATATCTCTATCTTTTGGGAGTCATTTGCGCCAATGTTCAAGACAAAGCATATCCCAATTGGACTTGATAGACGATATATTAGTCTTTCAATCGATTTGCTCATTTTCGATTAGACTAAAGACATGTTTAGGTTTGTTTACTAATATAAATTGTATTTTCGTATTACGATCCGACTACAAAATACCGTTTAATATTAGTTTAAACATTAGACAATCAGTGAGTCAATATTTACTTTTATTTTGTTTTGCATGCAAAGACCATATGAGAACATTATACAAAGTATATTAATGTAATCAATAAATTATTTTATTAACCAATTTGTTTAAAAAAATTACAAGTGTAAATAGACGAAAATACTACACTTAAGGCATCAAATCTATCAGTTTTTCTTACAAAATCTACAATTTTCTTTATGAGGAGGCATTTATCCCCAAATTATGGGGCTATTTTTTCCAAATTTCTTAGGGAAAATTGTCTTGCGCCACTAAGTAGTCTCTAACTCTAACTGCTCACCTGAGTCAATTTCAAGTATAGTTACTCTTGTGTTGTCTTCTAATTATCCCTTTTCTCACAAGTCATGACTTCCTCAATGGTGTCCTTTAGGCTGAGATAATCATTGATAGAATAGTTATATGTTATGATATAAGCATTCTGCCGTGACTTCCTCTTCCATGAGTTAAGCTGCACGAGTGACAAGTTCCAATACACTACAACAAAATAGTCCTATAGCGACACTTTTTTTGACATAAGACGACGCAAAAAAGGTTGCCATAGGTTTAGCGACGCTTCGTCCGACGCTTCCAAAATGGTCGTATATAGTGGGGTTGGTATATGCATTGCGACGCTTTTGAAAAAGCGTCGCTATAAGTCAACATAAGCCGACGCTTATTGAAGGGTTGTGAAAAGTTTAGTCAATACCGACCTTTAAAAAAGGTTGGAAAAAACCTAGTCAAGTCCAACCTTTGAAAAAGGTTGCGATAGACCTATTTAAAACAACATTAAAAAGGTTGGTATAGTTCTTATCTAACGCAACTTTTAAAAACGGTTGGGATAGAGCCGTATAAGGCAACCTTAAAAAGGTTGATATAGATCTTGTCTAAGACAACCTATAAAAAAAGGTTGGGATAGACCTATCTAAGGCAACCTTAAGTAGGTTGGGATAGACTATATCTAAGGCAACCTTTTAAAAAAGTTAGAATAGACCCGTTTAAGGCAACCTTAAAAAAGGTTGGGATAGACCATGTTTAAGGCAACCTCTAAAAAAGGTTGGGATAGACCCGTCTAAGGCAACTTTAAAATGGTTGGGATAAACGTTGTCTAACGCAATTTTTAAAAAAGGTTGGAATAGACCCATTTAAAGCAAAATTTAAAAAAAAGGAAAGATTGGGATAGACACGTATAATGTAATTTTTTTCTATTTTTTATTATTTCAATATTAATATATTTTTATAAATATTTACAGTGAATAATGATAGGAATTTTGCTTTAAATACAACTAAAAAATATAAAATTAAAATTAAAATTAAAATTGAATATTCACTACAAAAATCGATCCAACAATCAAAATACACTAACATTTAAATTGAAATGTATACGACTAACATTCAACTCAATGTACAAAAGCAAACAACTCAATGCAACATTAAATAACATGCCACTTGAAGAAATGCTATGCCTTGGCTTTTCTAGCTTGAAAAGATTGAATCCTCTGCTGCACCTTCAATATCTAAAGGATGCAATACCAAATGATCGATTCATCGTCACTTTGGCGAGATAAATCTAGTTACAATCTATCATCCACACTGAGGTGCGAAAGATAAAATCATATGGATTGTAAAAAGCGTATGGTAAATGCTAATAGTATTAAAAGAAAAACTTAGTATAATCTCATACATTAGTACTCAAGTATAACTCGAGATGCAAAAGATAAACCAACTAACTTGGTAAACAACAAAGATGTTAAAAATAAAAAATATATATAGCCATTAAGGCTAAAAAAATAAATATAACCATGATTCATGATCAAACAAAGCAAATGTTCTAAAAGCTTGGAACCGAGCTTAACAATTATGTGCAACTTTAGTAGCAAAGTTGAACCATACTAACAAACAATCTCAATCATACCTCTTCCATGTGTCACAAATAGGCATTCTTTCTAATGATTGTCTAAACTATTCAATTGTTTAACAAGGAACAATAGTATTTATTTGTAAAAAGCGAGCACGAAAACATGCTTGCTACTCATGTTTAACGTAATATAGAAATGTCTTATATAGCATAAAAGAGAACAATTAAGGCACATAAAAAGAAGAAGAACACCAACCGCATCTCCCTTGCTGTGTTGTTTCTCTTCCAACTCTTGAAGAGATAAATCAAGCCGCTTCATGAGGAAAAATAAACAAAGTTCTAAAGTTATATGTGTGATAGTTACAATGTCGCATAAGACATTGTAGAGTAAAACACAACAGATAAAAGGTTATTGCCCAAACATGTGAAAAAGGGTAACATAGGCAAGGCATTTGATTAGAACTTTGTGAAAAAGGTACTATTTTTATTCCACAAGCACTTTTAAAAATTATAATTTATTTTTTTAAATTTTTTTAATATTTTATTACATCCCTATAGGAAACTTATTAATTTAGCCGCACTGAGATACCATACCAAATATTATTCCGAAAAAACTGAGTCAAGTCAAAGCAAAAAAACCAAAAGGTACTTGATTTCAAGCACCGATAAGAACTAGTGATTTTTGTTATATATATATATATATATATATATATATAACTTAATAATCAGATTGCAAAACCAAAATAAACAAGAGAAAGTTCCAAAGGTATTCTTACCTATTTCCGATAACAAGATTGGGGAGAACTCCAACAATGTAAGGATGATTAGGTGATGAAATTCCACCTTTCTCTCGCAAGGTTGAGGAAATGTAATATATTAAGCGCATAATCCACATTATAGAGCTAAATAAATATTCAGACATTGCGGTCAAGGTAGATGGCTACACCCAAAGGTCAATCAGTATTCTACATTCTTAATTTCAAGAGTACCGCACGAGAAAAGTTTAGGAGCACAATCATATACCAATTACAAAATCAATATAACACCAATCATTTTAAAATGTCGAACTTATAATAAATACATGACACCTTAAACATGATTATGACATAGAAAACAAATGAACAAGCCTTGGATACACAGATTGCAAATTCTAACACTAAATTATTTCATCGGACATCTTTGAGCCTTATGTTTGTTTCATCTTCTCGCCAAAACCTTCTCTCATTAAAACGTTACTCGCTATTCCACCTTCTCGCCAAAACCTTCTCTCATTATAGTTTATCGGCGCCTCACCTTCTGGCTTCTCCACCTTCTGTACCGGTCCATTTTTTTCTCGCCAAAAGGGGGAAAAAAGCGCTTCAAATCTCAAGTTTTTTTTCTCAAGAACCAAACAGAACTGCTTGAAATTAACGAATCAGCGATTCAATGCCATCAAATAAAACGAAATAGAAAATCGAAAAAGAAAAGGCGAAATTGATAGAGAAGGAAAAGGAAGAGGTACTCGCGAAAGTGAGCAGATATGCGAAGGAGGTTTGGAGTTTTGAGTTAAGAGAAGAAAGGGTGAAAAGTGGCGCTCTGTTTTGATAAAAGGGTAGAGCCGAATGAGAGATATTGGCGGGTTTCTGGTTTATAAAAGAAATTGGGGGAAAAATAAAAGAAGAAGAGATTTCGGTGGGATTTAAGGGTTGGGGATTTTGGGAAAAATAAGGGAAAGAAAAGAAGATATTTTATTTGAAGTTTTGGGATAAAAAAACCTAATTACAAAACCACACCGTTTTGCAAAAAACATATTCAATTTATACTATTTAAACCAATTATATAAATTTAAATTGTATTAGAATTAACATTTGTAATATAAAAAATATTTTTTTTCAATTCCAATTCAATTAAAAAAAAACAAAAATTTCATTTACAAAACTATAAAAAAAATAATAAATAATATTATTTTAAACAATAAATGTTAACTCTATTTCAATTTAAATTTATATAATAACACAATGAATAAATAGATCCATTTAATAATACAAAGACTAAAATAGAAATTTGTTAGACTTTCACCTTATTTGATAAGGTAATTCTTTTTTATTGAGCGAGTATAAGTATAAAATAAACATTAAAAACATGACTCATTCATGACTTACCTAGACCATAATAACATTGGACAAAACCGACATATTAAAAGATCTAAGCTAAATATAAATCTCAATATTTATACAAAATGAGAGGCTTAAATCTGAGCACTCTGTCCCCGACATCAATTTTTATCAAGAATGCTTAGTGATATGTATTTTAATTTGGACGTGATTGTGTGGTTGATTTTTAGTTTTTTTTTTTAATTTCTAAATCGAATAACTAAACAAACCAACACTAATGTTTTTTAAACCGAACCAGTTCAGCCACCAATTCACCAATCCGACTGGTTCAATTAAAAATCGTTAAAAATAAAAAATAAAAACCCCAACTCAATTGTCAATTTAATCGGTCCATGCCGCCTTCGGTCTAACCGAATCAAAGCCATTCTTCGGACTAGTAACCCCGCTAGCTCCCAATCCGACTAGCCAATATTGTCCGGTTCAAATATCATTGACCAACACTTAAATAGTAAATTGATTTCTAGAATGGTATCATTATACACCCCTAACAATGAATGAGAAACCAAAAAAACTCGTCAAACCGAATCGATTAATTCTAATTAGATTAGTTCGATTTCTAACACGAGCACGAACATATGACATTCTAAGAACCCTAAAAATAAGGGTGAAAAAGGCTTGATTAAAATAGCTCAGTTTCGATTTACATCGGTTAACTGATTTACAGACTAAACCGTTCTTTAGTAGCACTGGCCTCTCCTTCACTCACGTCTTCATTTGATCTACCCTAAACCCTAAACCTTATAATTCTAAACCCCAAATTCTAAAACACTCACTCTAAACCATAAACCATAACCCTTAAATATTGAAACCCTAAACTCAAAACCATATCCCATAAACTACAAACCCCTAAACCCTTAACTCCAAATCTTAAACCCTAAACTAATTAGATAAAAATTTAATATTATATATTCTTTCAATATTTTAGGAAATTTAAATAACATTTTCAATTTACTAATTAATTTTGTTTATCTAGAGATGCATGGGTTACCAATTTTTTTAATTTTAATTTTGTTTCCTAAATTAATTTTGTTTCAAATTATGTTATATCAATAATTGTGTTAATAATTTACAAGAACTGGATCAAATTAAAGTTCATATATTCAATTACACATTAAACCATTGTTCATGTATGATTTTGGGATTTATCCCATTTTGATATTTTATTATTTTAAAATAATAATTTATATTTATCTTATTTATGATTAAAATTTTTAAATATATATATATAACATAAATTTTGAAACATTTATATTAAAAAAACCCTAAACCCCAAACCCATAATAATCACAAAATCCTAAAATCCTAAACCCCAAACCCATAAACACAAAACCTTAAAACCTCAATCAATAAACTATAATCCATAAACCCTAAACTCAACACTAAACATTTAACCCTAAACTAAATTGATTTTTGCGGCATTTTTGTTAAAAACCTTATTCACACTCGATGATGTAAAATTTTAAGAATATTCATATTTTAAATCCAATTTTTGGTGCTACACATTTAAAAAAGCCAGAATTAAGGAAATTTGGGACGTTACACCTTTATACAAAGAGTTAGCCAGAGCGTATGTTGACAAGTCTATCCCAACACTTAGGAAAGTGTCGCCTAAAACCGTCGCCTTAGGACTACACAAAAGCCAACTTTCATTCAAGTGTTGCCTTAGGCATACATATCCCAACTCTTATACAAAGACTTGGCAAAAGTGTAGTCTATACCAACACTTAGGAAAGTGTCGCCCCAAAACTGTCGTCTTAGGACTACACAAAAGCCAACTCTTACTCAAGCGTTGCCTTAGGCATACATATCACAACCCTTGTACAAAGAGTTGGCTAAAGCGTATGTTGGCAAGTCTATCCCAACATTTAGGAAAGTGTCGCCCCAAAACTCGCTGCCTTTAGGACTAGACAAAGCCAACTCTTATTTAAGCGTTGTCTTAGGCATGCATATCCCAACCCTTATAAAAGAGTTGGCTAAAGCATATGTTGGCCAGTCTATCCCAACGCTTACGAAAGTGTCGCCCCATAAGTGTCGCTATAGGACTGTTTTGTTGTAGTAATATTCCTCTATTCCCACTAAAGATTTCTCTTTACAGACATTTAGAAAGGTATAATGATGAAAGTGAATAGGCAATACTCCTTTAGGTGTTTCCAGTAACAATAATTGCGACGCCCCGACTTCGTCTTTTTGCCACTAAGTGAAACGTCAAATAAAGTGCTCCCACTGTATCGAGGCTATACCGTCAGCTCAAAGATTGCCTCTAATTTCGAGATGTATCTGCTATGTTATTTTATATTGAACTGTACAGGTTGATACGCACTAGTACAAGCTATGTTATTTTATATTGAACGAAACTTAAACTACTTAATTGTAGCCTTCAAGGGTAGAGACATAGCTTTTTATTAGATTTTCACGGATACTTCAATTATTATAACACTAAAGTTATGTAAGATGTTCGGTGGTACAATGGGGGTAGTTCGTATTGTAAGGGGTGCGAAGAATTGCTAGGATGAGGGTTGTTCACATCATGGATAATGCTGAAAGACGGTAAGGTTGGAGATTTGAGAGAGTTTAAGGTTGAATCTTGACAAAGTTTTGACTATATATGTTGTCTCTACTTTTACCCCGATGTTGAGGGGTATTTAAAGAGGGAAGATGATTGGGTGCAAGTCCCAGCCATTGAGTTTCCTATTCCATGGCTGTCATAATATAATAGTGGATGTCAACTTAGGGTATTGTTGGAGTCGATTTGAAAGAATTAAACAAAACGTTAACTAGATGTGATGGATTGATAGATGTCATAAAGGATCCTTAACGACATATCTTCTATGAATTATATGAGTTCATTAAGTGTAATATGGTACTTAAGCGAGGTCATGAAATTGAATTCTTCTAACGAAACCATGATAATGTTGTTTCTCATATAAAAAAGATAAGTTGACTTTTTCCATAGAAATTAAGTATGAATATAATTGCAATTGGTTTCATAACTAGTAGCAAAATGTTGCCCTTTCTTTACCTCAACTGTGTAACCATTAAATAATTTAGAAAAACTACCTTCAACCATAGATTTGCAAGGTGGAGTTATAAATTTTTTTAGACAATTCAGCAATTTTCCCTGCATAATTTTCCTAGGAAAGTGAGTAAGCATATGGTCAGCTATGGTTCGGCCGGTGGGGATACAAAGTTCGAATGAGGCTGCTACATTGTAATTGAGTCGATCCATCGAAAAGTCATCGAAGCAATCTGGGGGATGCCATTGTCGTGCTTGCTAATCATTGCCTTAAGGTACCAAGCACTATCGGACCATTCCATGGTGATCAAACGGGGACCATAAAGGAGGATAATGGTATATGATATGCATATGGGGTAAAGAGTGTTGGGATGGTGGATTGCCTTTGTGGAGCCATAGATGACGATGGGGAATGATTGATCTCATGTGATATTTGTGAAGTTTGGCATCATACGAGGTTTGTTAAAGATTCCAAATAACAAAACTATATATGTACATATATAGTATATGTTTTAAGAATAATTTTATTTTATCTTATATTTTTTATTATATTTAAGATTTTGATTGGCATGAGCATTGTTACAAATGCAGGAGGATATGGGTTAGAGTGTGCTGAAGCGCATTATTCTCCTATTTATGAGTTGAGGGGAGAGTTATAATGAGATTATTAAAAAAATAAGATTTTGACTAAGTTGGTGTCACTTATTAATTGGATCCCAACTCAATTATAAAGTTACCAAAAGCTCATTATTCTTATAAAGCAATAACTATTAATTTAAGGGTAAAATAATATTTGCACATAATGGGATTTGAACCTAAAACATCCTAATGTTTAACATCTCAGTTTTACTATTTCAATCAAAGCGTATATAATTTATATTATTTTTAAAAAAAATTGTTAGATAAAATTTTCACCCATATCGTAAGTGTACCATAATTGGTAAAAGTACCAGGGAAGCTCCTGTACTTGGGGGTGGATTGCATATTGGCTCCTCTACTAAAAAAAAGAGGCAAATTAACACTTATACATTTCGAAACGTGGATTTTAGCCCATTCGTTAAATTTTTTTCTAGTAAATGATGACGTGGAAGTTAAACTAATGCTGAAAATTATTTTTTATGGGTAAATTATAAAAATGATCATCCAACTATGTATTTCGTTCTGTTTTGGTCACCCAACTATTAATTTTTTTTCGATTAAGTCACTAATTTTTTCAAAATTAAATATTTTAGTCACTCTGAGCTGATGTGGGCTTTTTTTACTAGTCTAGTAACAAAAGTAGCCTTCTAATGTTTACACATTCTATCAATTTGATCCTAAATATAAAAAATTCAATAATTTTAGCCTTCAATGTTTACAAAATTTGTCATTTTAGTTCTAATTCTAAAAAATTCAATAAATTTGGCCATCAACATTTACAAAATATGTAATTTAGTCTTAACTCTAAAAATTTTAAAAAATATATTTAAAAAAAATATTTTTAGCCCTTTATAACCCTTTGGCTAACCCATGTGAGATATTAAAATAAGAAAAATAGTAACCGTTTTCAAGTCACTTGCAAAAGAACTCTAAAAAGTTAGAATTTGAACTAAACTGACAAATTTTGTAAACATTGAGGGCTAAATTTGTTGATTTTTTATATTTAGGATCAAATTGATAGAATGTGTAAACATTAGAGGGCTAATTTTGTTACTAGACCAATAAAAAAGCTCATATTAGCTCAGAGTGACTAAAATATTTAATTTTGAAAAGTTTAGTGACTAAATCGAAAAAAATAATAGTTGGGTGATCAAAATAGATAGAAAGAAATAGTTAGGTGACCATTTTTATAATTTACCCATAAAAAATAATTTTCAACATTGATTTAACTTCCATGTCATCATTTAATAAAAAAAATTAACGGAGGGGCTAATTTGCACATTTTGAAATGTATAAGGACTAATTTGTCTATTTTTTCAGTAGAGAGGCCGAAATGCAATCCGTCCTTAAGTATAAGGGCTTCCCTGATACTTTTACCACCATAATCTAGTTTTCTTACGTCTCTTTGTAATTTTTAGATAACTTATGTTCAAATTTAAGAGTAAATTCTTTTATTTCGATTTGGCATAATTTCATATCTTTATCTAAACTTATTATATTTTCAAGTTCAAATTTGAGATTAATTTTTTTTTATTTTGATTTAGCATAATTTCATCTCTTTATCTAAACTTATTATAGTGCCCTTGATTGTATTAGTGTCAAGGGTTAATCAAGTACCAACTCAATTGGGAAAAGATGAAAATACCCTCGCTTTACAAAGTAAATTGTACTATTTTGAAAGTGCTTTTGTCATTTTATATCTTTTATATAAAAAAATATACGTAATAAAATTTGAACTTATGTTTCTTTAGCAGAAGCTGATCCTCATAAGGGCCTAAGAGGGCCTTGACCCCCCAAAGTTTTTGAAATTTTTAATTATACCCTGAAAATTTTAATTAGCCCCTCCTAAATTTTGAAAATTATCATTAAACTTTTGAAAATTTTTAAAAAATTTCAATTTGACTCTTCAATTTTTTTTTTTGTGAATTTTCATAAAACCTCTAAAAGTTTTAAAAATTTTAACTAGACCTACTAAAATTTTTGAAAATTCTCACCATAACCCTCAAAGTTCTTAAAAATTTTAGTTAGGCCCCACAAAACTTATTGCCTAGATCTGCCACCGTTCTTTAGTTTTCCACATTTATACCTTACCATTAAACTAAGGCCTCGTTTATTATTTAAATTAATTTTTTTATAAATATATTTGTTATAAAATTTTGTTATTCACCCACATCGTGAGTGTGCTATAATCTAGTTTTCATAATCTTATTAGTTAATCTAAATAAATAACTACGTTTTGATTAAAATATTGGTGTGAATTTTTTTAAAAAACACCATTTTCAATTCATCATTGAGATGTTAAACTTTTTGAGGTCGAATAAGTGTTTTTAAAAAGTCAACATTTTAATTGAAATAGTTAACATTATTAATTATTCGAATTAATTAATTACATTAAAGTAGAGATTAAATTATGTTAAATATTAAATTATGTTAAATTAAAGTATAAAAACTAAATTTAAAATTTTAACATAATAGAGGGACCAAAATCATAATTTGATCAAATTTATAATAATATCTTCATATATAACCTCCAAATCCATAAGGTTAAATTTTATAACCCTATAATATATTATTATTTCCTGTTAATTGGTTAACTCGATTAGTTACCTAGTTTCAAACTGAATTAATCGATAACCAAAATTTCAAAAAACTTTTAATCGACCTCGATCAAATTAAATTTAGTGGCGAACCGATTAACTAAATTAATTCAATTCGATCAGTTAATCCGGTTAAAACTGAAAAATGCGCACCCCTAAACGAATCTCACAATTATTTTTACAACGATGATTCTAATTCATGTTATTCCTAAGAAAAGTAAACACTCAGTCAGTAGGCCACAACTTGGAGTTTGAAATTTCACGAGTTTTCCTCTTCAAACAATGTGAGAAAAAGATTGTGTTATTGTCTTCTCTTCCCTAAAACTATATATAGGTGGATGTATGTTTTAAGAATAATTTTATTTTATGCTTATCTTCTTTTGACTGTATTTAATATTTTGATTAAGTTGGTGTCATCCATAAATCGATTTCCAACTTAGTTATAATTTATAAAGTTACCAAAAATCCATTATTTTTACAAAGTAAAAAATATTATTTTAAGGGCAAAATGATCTTTTAATATGAAATCTAAAAAAAAAAAAAACTTGCACTTTTTTTTGTGCAATTTCAAATATGAAGTAAGTCTTCGTATTTTATTGGTGAAACTAACTATTTGAAATTTAACAAGCATCGTTTTTTTTTCTTCAAAGTACCAAAGTAACAAATAAAAAATAAACCCCATTACTATAAATCAAGTTATTAAATATTTCAAACAAATCTTGATATTCGAAACTTCCTATTATCTAATAAAAAACCTAAAATTCCTAATAATAAACCAAAATCGCCTATATGATTAATTAAAAATACTTTTTGACAAGTATTTACTGTTGCGAGTCATGTGAACCAAAAACCTATTAATAAATAAGAATACATTCTAGTAAAAAACTTATTAACAAATAAAGACTAAACCTCAATATTAAAAATCAAATTATTAAATATTTTGAACAAATCTTGAAATTTGAAACTTCCCATTATCCAATAAAAACCTAAGATTCCTAATAATAAGCCGAAACCTCATATCAAATTAGTTACAAATACCTTTTGACAAGCGTTTGCCACTGTGAGTCATGTGAACAAAAAACCTATTACCAAATAAAAAAAATAACCTCATTATTATAAATCACATTATTATATATTTCAAACAAATCTTGAAATTTAAAACTTCCCATTATCCAATAAAAACCTAAGATTCCTAATAATAACCCAAAACCGCCTATCTGATTAATTACAAATACTTTTTGACAAGCGTTTGCCACTGCAAGTCACATTAACCCAAAACCTATTAATAAATAAGAATAGATTCCAATTTATTCCCCCAAAAATATAATTTTTTTTATCAAATTTGGACTAGTAATTAATCCCAACATTGAAGTATTGAACAAACTTATATAAGGATAACGAGATTTGAAGCTAAAACATCACAATGTTTAACATCTCAATTTTACCATTTCAATCAGAACATGTTAAGTTAATATATTGAATTTTTAAAATTTTGTTAGATAAAATTTTCACCCACATCGTAAATATACCATAATCTAGTTTTTTCTTTGTCTCTTTGTAATTTAAATAATTCAAAACATTATAATGAAGATCATGTAACACAGAAGGTCAAATTCTAATTTTAGTCCCTTTATTATGTTCAATTTGGGATTTAATTCTTTTATTTTGATTTGGCATAATTTCATTTATTTATCTATATACTTATTATAAAGTTTCCGATTAAGTTGGTGTGACGGATTAATAGAGTAGCAACTCAATTAGAAAAAAGACGAAAATACCTTCATTTTACAAAGTAAATTGTACTATTTTGAGAGCGTTTCTGTCATTTTATATCTTTTATATATAAAAAAGAAGAAGAAAAATATACATATAATAATATTTGAACACATGCTTCTTTTATTTTTCACATTTATACTTGTTGATACAATGATACAATAAGGAAGGAGAATGGAGGAGCATGTGGTAGTGCCAATAGAGGTCAGTTCACCCAATCAAGGCGGAGAGTCGGAGGCTATAAAGATTGGAAAATGGGGAGAGTTTGGAGGTGGAGTGCTGAGGGTAAGAGGGCAGAGTGTAGGCTAGTATATTTTAGAATCAATCCCTTCTTCATTGTCTTTAGGGTATTTATAACGGGGGTCCCATGGAGGATAGCGTTAACGTGTTGGACTTGCCATCAAGCTATCATTGCGAGATGTGTGGGGTAGATGTCTTCATTGGGATAAGGATGTCTATGATAGGACAAATCCTGACACTCAATCCTTTTCGGTGGTACTGAGCGATTAAACCCACATGAGGTTTGGTGACCGAAGAGATCACGCTCTTAACAGAAGGTCGAGTGCTTGGAAGAACGAATAACTAACTTTCTTGAATGATTACCTTCCGCTTGTTTGGATGATTAGGACGGGAGGTGAAGCCTCTAGTAACTTTCAAGGTCCGACGGTCTTTCAGCTTGCTACGTGTCTTCATTTGTGGGGGAAGTATAACAATACTTTACCATTAAACTAAGGCTTAATTTATTATATATATTAATTTTTATAAAATGTATTTGTGCATTATAAATTTTCATAATTTGATTGGTTAATCCAAATAAATAATTGTGGAAATTCTTTCAATTAAAACGTGGATGTGAATTTAAAAAAAAAAAAACACTATTGTCAACTTATCATTACAATGCGAAACATTTTAAGTTCAAATAAGTGTTTTTAAATTATTTGGATTAATTAATTACATTATATGAAAAAATAAAGTATAAAGACTAAAATCAAAATTTTATCATAATAAAAGGACTAAAACCATAATTTGATCAAATTTATAATAATATCTTTCATATATAACCCCTAAAATTCAGAAGGTTACATTTTATGACCGACAGGTGTACGGCCAGCCAGTCACTTCCACTACTCTCTCTCTTTTTTTTTTTTTTTTTTTTTAACTCTATATATAATCATTGTTATTAACTTTTTATTTTAATTATAAACCACACACGCAAAAAAAAAATAATAAAAAAAAGAAAGAAAGAAAGAAGGGGAAACCAACTTTTTCAAGAAACAATTAAAATGGCAGATTCACAGATTTTTAATTGAAGAATCTAAGTTTATCTCATTTTGGGTCTTCATTTCTTTGGTTTCCAGGTTCTTCTTCATTATTCCTTTCCTCCTTTGATTTGTTTTAATTATAATAATTGCATATTTTTTCCATTTATGTATTTTTATTCAACTTTTTAATTTCTGGGTTTTTTTTTTTTTTTTGCGTTTATTGCTTTCTATAATTGTTCTTCCTGTTTTACTTTGTGTATTTGGGATTTTTGGGTTATGCTTAGTTTGACTTGAAGGGTATGTTTGGAGGTAGTTTGCTTGATGATAAAGTTGGATTATTTATTTATTGTGAGACAAATTGTTTTATTATTTACCCTTTTATGGTCAAAGAGAATCATTTGAGAACTTGGTTTTTGCAGCTTTTTTTTTACTTCAATCTTTGGGTGTTTTTTTTGGATGTTGATGTGTGAATTGTGGTGCAAATTCGAGGAAAGTTGAATTTTCTTTTCGGTTCTTTAATTTTCCTTTGGTGTTCATTTGATTGGATTTTTGTGGACTTTTCTGCAAATAATTTAGAAGGATCGGGTTTTAATAGAGGAATTTGTAAAAGTTATAGTTTTGGTTGAAAATGGCAGTGATGGAGTCAATTGCAACGACATCTCTTCTTGGTCATAGTCCTTTGCATGGTAGAGTTTCTGTTAGGGACATTTCCGGCAAACAGAAACCGATCAGTTATCGAGTCCGAGTTACAGAATTTACCGGCCGAAGAATTGTTGTGTCGCCTCTTTTACCGAGGTTGAAAGCCGATAGGTTAGTTAATTTAGGGGTAGAGGCTCGTGCGATAGAGCTGACGAAGGAGGTGCATGCGTATAGAGAAGAAGAAAAATCTCCTAAGAATT
This sequence comes from Gossypium sturtianum, assembly GCA_025698515.1. Taxonomy (NCBI): domain Eukaryota; kingdom Viridiplantae; phylum Streptophyta; class Magnoliopsida; order Malvales; family Malvaceae; genus Gossypium; species Gossypium sturtianum. The sequence continues at coordinate 3,593,051 of CM046944.1, read as the reverse complement.
GGAAGGATGAAATTGAGGCTGGTATCGTTCAAAAACCCGATTTGTGGCCACCGGAAAATAGAGCCGATAAGCCTTCCTTGCGTAATCCCCGGCTTCGTCACGAAAGGATGGGTTGTGGTTGGATAGCGGCTATTTTCGAATGGGAAGGAGTTATAATTAAAGATAACCCCGAGCTCGAGAAGCAAGCATGGTTGACTCTTGCTGAAGAAGAAGGCCGATCCCCTATTCCAGCCTTTATGCTGAGAAGAATAGAAGGGACGAAGAATGAGCAAGCGATTTCTGAAATCTTGTGTTGGTCTAGAGACCCGGCATCGGTTAAAAGAATGGCCGCAAGGAAAGAAGAAATTTACCAATCTTTACAAGGTGGGGTGTATAGATTTTGTGAGGGATCTAGTGAGTTTGTGGATATTTTAATGCATTACAATATTCCAATGGCTTTGGTCTCGACTCGACCGAGAAAAACTCTAGAGGCTGCAATGAGAACAATCGGCATCGAAGAGTGCTTCAGTGCCATTGTGGCAGCAGAGGACGTATGTCGAGGAAAACCCGATCCAGAAATGTTTCTATACGCTGCACAACTTCTAGAATTCATTGCAGAGCGGTGCATTGTATTCGGAAACTCTAACCAGACCGTCGAGGCAGCTCATGAGGCACGGATGAAGTGCGTTGCTGTTGCTAACAAGCATCTTGTCTATGAGCTCAGGGCTGCAGACTTGGTGGTAAGACGTTTAGACGAGCTTTCAATTGTCGATTTAAAGAACCTTGCAGATATAGAGTCACCTGAATTTGGATCCGGAGAACCGATCCCGGAGATGGAGATAGAGGAGGAAGATGATGAACCGCCCGCATCCACAGCAATTGGTGATGGTATTTTCTGGTAACCCCCTGAAAGAACCTGTAAACTTTTTTTTCACTGTTCTTCATATGATTCTTGATGATAATTTGTTCCATTTATTGTATAGCAAAAAAGGAGCAAAAAATATAAAAAAAATGGTGGTCTGCATTGGACAACCACATGATTTATTTACCCATAGATGTATAGTTGTATCATATACATGCTTGCTTTTCAAATTTCTAGTTATAAAAGGTAAGATTTCGTATTTTTGCTTGGATTAATTTGGATTGGGTTAATTCATTTCTATCGTTAAAAATTGGTTCTTATACTTTGTGGTATTTCATATGTTACTGGGTTGAGTCTAAGCATGATATTGACATATTTTATACTTATTTAAGCTTGGTCCGGTCTGAAATATGGACTTAAATTTTTGTTCAAAACTGTTCGTATTTACAAAAGATTAACCCAAACCTATTTTAGGTCTGTTTATATTATTTTTTTAATTTTTTAAAAAATATTTATATTATATTATATTATATTAATATTTTTTATTTATTGAAAACTTTTATATAGTTATATTAACGTTATTGTTATTTTAATGTTTACATGAGAGTAAGGTTATATATTTAGTATAGATTTATTTTTTTAATACGTTCTAAATTATATAATATAAAATATTATAAATTTAAAAATGAGTTAAGCTCGAGTCTTGAATGTTTAAGCTCAAGTTCAAGTCATATTTCAAACGGGTTTAGTTTTTTGCCTAAGTTCATTTTTTGAGATTTTTATTCAAATTTTTCCAAATTTTTGGTAAGTCTTTGAGTCTGGACGGACAACTCGACTCATGAATAAGTCTAAGTGAAGTTACTTTATCAATATTTTATTTATGAAATAATTGATTTATTTATAAAGCAATAAATTTATATAATAATAGTATATCAGAAAATATGAATATCTAGGAAAGAGTGGACACAACAGAGTCGTTTAGTCACGTGGCCAAGAAACGTGCACGCAACCCAGAAACGACTACATTAATTTTCTTTAGGTAAAGAGACCTGTCTCTTTCTATTTTTATATTTAATAAATTGGTCCCTTAAAAAAAATAAAATAATTTAATTTCTATTAATTTTAAAATTAAATAATTATGAACGGTTAATTATAATTTTAATATTTTCAATAATTGTATCTAATTATAATTGGTATAATAATAAATTTAACCTTTGATTTTTATATATTCGTTGTAAATATTAACAGAATGTGTAAATGCTACAGGCTAAATTTGTTAAATAAAAATTAAATTAACAGAATGTGTAAATGTTATGGGTTAAATTTATTAAATTAAAGTCAAATTGACACGATGTGTAAATTTTGTGGACTGAATTTGTTATCATACTAATAACAAATATATACAATTAATTGCGCTTAGTTGTTCGTTTTTAAAATTGAACAAAATTAAATTATTCTGATTTTAAAAAAAAAATTAATTTATTCAATATTAAAATTGAAAAAAATTTAAAAAATATGTTTTTATTTTTAAAAATGAGTATTAATAAAAAAACATGCTTATTTTTTTAAAAAAAAATTAGACAATGTAATAATTATTTACAGTCTAAAAAAGAAAAATAATACTCTGTTGACATAGATATTGTTGCCAATACAGGAGAATATGGGTTCGAGTGTGTTGAAGTGCATTATCTTCCTATTTATGGGTTGAGAGTTAAGGAAAGACTATAGATAATTCTAAATATTTTATTAAAAAACAGATATCATCAGAATCTATAATAAAAAATATTATTACAAATTCTTCTTCTACCGACAACTCTCAAATAAACATACAAATCTCTTTTCTTTTAATGAAATTTTAAAACAATGGTATAATTTCAATTTTAATCCTCAAAGTTAAATCTAAAAGGGATCTTCAAGTCCAACACGTCCTTTAGCCAACACATATTCTTCACACAATTTTTTATAGGATTAATGTCATATTTGCCCTCCAAAGTGACATCCAATTATCACTTTAATATTTAAAGAACTTTTTTTTTTATCAATTTAATATCTAGTCATTATTGCTATTACAGAAAAAAGATGATGTAGCATGCTAAGAGTGTGCCATGTCACTCTTTTTTTTTAAATAAATAAATAAAACAAAAAAAAAGCGAAAAATCTCAAAAAGGAAATTAAAAAAAAGGAAAAATTATAATATTTTTTTCTGAGTTTAAAAAGCATACTTTTTTGAAAAAAATATATATATAAAGAATAGTGAAAAAGAAAAAGAAAAAAAACAGTACAAAGATAGAAAAAAGAAACATGGAATCATATGAATATATAAATATCTATAGTAATTTTTAATCACCTTTGAATATTTTTCTATTTTTAAAATTTTATTTTTCACAATAAAATTAAAAAACATAGCAGAAAAAAATAAAAAAAAAAAAGAAAAATCAAAATTATAAAAAAAATTCCAGAAATTTATGAAAAAATAATATATTTTTTAAAAACACAATATGTATATGAAATTGGTTCTTTCAAGGTTTGTCAAAATTCAATAATTAAATTAAAATTGTACAAAATGCTTTGAGCTTTGATATCATGTTTATTTTGCATATTCTATGTGTTCAAATCAATTAATTCATGAATTAATTCCTGCTAAATTGGTGATTTTATATTTAAATTCTGTCAGGAACGTTCATTCCTTTCTTTCTTTTACGCGTGAGTACTAAAGTATAGACATTCTGTCATTTTTTCTTTTTTCATTTCACTATTTTAGCTAAATTACTTCTAAGTCGCTTTCCCTTTCCACCTTCTACCATTTTCATTAAAATCATTTACATACACCAACTAGCATGATTAATCTCATGCTTCACTAAACTTCAACTTAGTTTTAGGCCGATATTTTTTTCAGTCAAGAATCGTGAGAAATGAATCCGTACTAAAAATCTTTCATAACGGTAGTCACCATCTCTTCGGAATATGGGATAATACAAATTCGTCCCTTAAAGTCAATTTAATTTCAATTCAAAAAGCGCGCGTTGGGTTGGAGCTGTTTGGCGTACAGTTGAGAAGTCGAGTCAACCGTGTTGTATTCAGATTCTCGCGAACAAATTGACGTATCTTGGCGGGGCCATACTAGTGGGATTTTCGTCAAGGGAGATAGTGATCTGATTTAAATGATCCACGCGATTGATGCCGTTGATCCGAGTTGGTTTCTTCAGAACGCAAGGCTGCCGGGTTCTTGAATTCCAAACACGTGTATCGCGATTAAACAATCAGTAAGGGTTGGTTTGCAGGTCATACCGGAATCGACTATGAAAGGAAGAATTGGCGGTTAGGACGTTCTTAGCCACTATAACCAGCTTATGATTTGGAGGAAAAAACTCATTTTCAAGGATCGATTCAGAATCGCAATTAACTGAGTTTAAGGTTAAGACTTTATATTATTGCTTACGAAATTCAACTCCATTTACTTATTTTATTTGCGATTAATATAATTGTTATTTGTTGCTATTTCATTTCATTTACTTCCCAAACATTTTCATTCCCCCCATTATTTATTTTTTTTTCAGCAAGTTCATCACGAGTCGTGGGCACGACTATTGCCGCGACAATAATTCTGGTCACAAGAAAAGGAGAAATTAGATAACCAATCCCTGTGGATTCAAACATACTACTTTATACTCTTATTTCGTATTATTTTGTCGTAGGAATTTTTATTTGGTGATTTCGATGCCCATCAAGCTTTAACGTTACATGTTGTTTATGTTTGTTTTTCAACACTTTTAATTCTGAACTAGAGCAGTCATTACCATAAATTTCTATGCAAATGAATTCGTAGTGGTCATAATTTTCTTCAATCAACGTTTTTTATTTGAGATTTGATTTAATTTTGAGTTAAATTATTTTAAATTTAGATACTTTCAAGTTTGATTAATTTAAATACAAATAGGGTGACGGATCAATGAGCTGCAAAAGAAGTAATAGGCCACGATGATTGTTCAATTATGGACATAAATTCTGTATAGTACAACTATGGATCGTGCATTTGGAGTCTTCTTCTATGATGAAATGTGTACAATTAAAATGTTGCTATCCAAGAGGTTCAAAGGCTTGTGATATTTGCAAGAGTTTGTTGAGGAAAAAAACTGGATTTGATTCGAAAAAATTAAAGAAAAAAGAATTGAGTTATTTGATTTTTTCTAAGTCAATTCGAATAAGTAATTCGAGTTTCAAGTTTGAGTCAAGTTGAATTTTATAATTCGAATAACTCAAATAACAGATTGGTGTAAATACTCCTTTGGTCCCTGCTCAATTTTGAAAATGAGCAAGTTGTTTTCTCTCTCAACAAAAAATTAAAAAAGTTCCAAAAGAAATTCAAAATAATTTTTAAATATCTAAATATTTATAAAAATTCTAAAGAATATATAAAAAATTGAAAAAAAAAATTAAAAATAATTTTGGAGACCTAAATAAGTAAATTAAGGATTCAAGTTTATCATACCAAAGCATTTTTTCCCCTTATTTTGCTTTGAAAGAGTTTTCAAATATACATGTTTATATGCTCTAAAATAGAATTAGTTATATGGTAACAAGATGTTAATTTGACATGTTAAATTTTTTAAATTTAACTCAAACAATTCTACTCGATTCGACTCAACTCGAATTTTATTTCACTCGACTCAATTCGAAAAAAATTCAAATCGAGTTAGGATGATAAAACGAGACTCGTCAACTCAATTAACTCGAACCATTTTCATTTAATTTAATTTGATTCGATCAAACGCTCACTCCTAATTTCTTTTACTACAATTTTTAATTGATTCAAATGGAATTAAGGTAAATCTGAAATTGATTTAGACAAATTTTCAAGTTTAATTACATATAAAAATAATTTACTAATATTTGCTATATAAAATTGAGATTATAATTATTTTTTAAAAAAAGTAATTGACAAGCCTTGAATACTTATTTTTTTTATGCGAAAATAAATTTTAAAAAATAAAAAGGTAAAATTTCGAAAAGTAAAAATAAAAAATATCAAGGTTAATAAAAAGTACTATGCATATACGTATATCTATATTATTTTGTTTTTTTATATGTTTTAATGATTTCTTTTTCTTTTTGAATTATTTTTTTATTTTATGTTTTTTTAAAAGGGTCTTGATTTTCTTTTTCTTTTTCTTTTTTGAAGTTTTTGCATTTTCTCGTTTTTTGCATTTATTTTAGAAAAAAGCATAAAATTAGGTGGGAGCACGCCACATCAATTTTTTGTAACGGAAGTAACGGCTGGGATAACATGCTTGACGTTTGGAAATTTCAGGTACCAAATTGATAAAAAAAATTCTTTAGGTACCAAAGTGATAATTAAGTGTAACTTTGGGGCAAATAGTACATTAACCCTTTTTTATATTGCGTGACAATGTTCTCAATTTACAATTTTGATCCTATAACTATGTATAAAAAGGAAGACTACACACCATTCGTGTTTTTAAAAAAAAAATTATAGATAAATAGTTGAATTTCTATTTTGGTCCCTCTATTATGCCTAAATTTGAAATTTAATTGTTATATATTTTTATAATGTTATTAATTAGTTCAAATAATTAATATCATTAACTTTTCGATTAAAACGTTACGTGGTTATATATAATTTGAATGCCCTAAGGATCTTGAAGATTGATAAGTGATTCCCATTTCTTTTAGGTTTGTATTTTTTTTTATGTTATAAGACAATGGTCAAATTTTAGTTTTGGTCCCTGTATTGTGTTGAAACTTGAGATTTAATCTATATACTTTGATTTTTTTTACATAATTTGGTACATTTACTTTTATAATGTTATTAGTTATTCTAAATAGTCAATATTGTAAACTATTTCAATCAAAATATTAACGTCAAATTTTCTTAAGAACAATATTTCAACAAAAAAATATTTTATCATGACGAGTTCGAATGAGTGTTTTAAGAAAAAATTTACACAGGTATTTTCAATATTATTTTTATTGTTACATGACTTAATATATTCTTTTTAATTTCAAAATGTCGTAACAATGGATTTAATAGAAAGATTTTAACGGTGATCACAACTAGACTTGAACTGTTTTAATTCAAAAAGTAGAGGGGCTAAATTTCTAAAAATAAAAGTAGGGGAACTATATTCCAAATGTACGAATTGTATAGAAACTTAGAGAAAATTTTAATTTTTACTTTTTTACATCATAGAAAAATGATTAAATTTCAAATTCGACCCCTCTATTATGTTTAGATTTGAGAACTAATCCTTATACTTTAATTTCTAACATAGTGTGGTTGTTATATTTTGATAATGTTATTAATAAGTCCAAATAGTTAATATCATTAACTTTCCAATTAATATGTTTTGTGGTTATATATAAATTGAAAGCAGATTTTAGATCCGAAAAGTAAAGGGGTTAAATTCTTGAAAATAAAAGTAGGGGGACTAAATTCCAAATGTATGAAGTCTATAGGACTTAGAGTATATTTTAAATTTTAATTTTTTACTCAATAATTTGACACAAATAAATAACCAACCAATACGAAGCGTGAGTGTACCATACTAGTTTATAATAATAACATGCTACTAAATTCAACAAGGTAATTGAAACACTCCCTTAAAAAACCTACATTCCTCAGTTCCCTTTTTGTTTAGGGTAAATTACTAACCATTAGTCACTGAACTATGGGTAAGTTTTTGTTTTGGTCACTTAACTAAAAAAAAGTTACAATTTGGTCACTAAGCTATTCAAAAGTTTTCATTTAAGTCAGTAGGTTGTTAAGGCTTCTTTTTTAAGTTCCGCTAGCAAACTCCAAGCGACAATTTGACGATTAGTATGATGGATCAATATTCACCAATGAGTTGAAGAATATACCTTAGATCCACGTCAATTGAAGGTTAGTGTCAGATATAAGAAAAACAAGTTGTTTGACTTTTGGTTTGTAGATTCGTAACGTCTAAAGCTGTTTCATGAAGAAAAAGCTAAACTGTAAAAGAGAAAATGAAAAAGAGCTTTCGATTGGTGTAGGCAGTGTGAACAAAGGAAACTATATAGCATCGATTTTAACAGTCATAGTTTAGTGATTAACGATGTAATTTAGAGAAGGGGAAAACTTTTGAATAGTTCAATGACCAAATTGTAACTTTTTTAATTAAGTGACCAAAATGAAAATTTACCCATAGTTTAGTGATTAAAGATTGAATTTACCCTTTTGTTTATGAATATTTTGCTTCGGTTGTCATAGGCATGTATTTGTTTTTAACGATATGCAAGCAATGAAAATCTTGGTAAAATTATTATTTTGGCCCCTAGCTTTGTCCAGCTTGTATTTGTTTAACTCATGGATTTTCTTAAAAACACTATGTTGTGACAATTAGCGGGTGTTTTGTTGGACAGATGAGAGACTTTTCAATCAATGTTGTTTGAAACGGATCAGTCGTCGAATTGGGAATTAGTTGGGGTATCGATCCACAGAAAAGCTTTAGATCGGTTGAGTTGGGAATTGGTACGAATTGATTCAACAAGCTAAAAAACTTGTTGAGTCAAGAACTTGTACAAACCAGTTCAATTGGATTAAAAAACTGGTTGAATTAATATTTAAAATAGAGTTTTAATAATTTTTTATTTTTAATAATTTATTCAATTGAATCTTCAAACTGATTGAACCGACAAATCAATAACATGACTGATTTGACCACTAATCCGATTCTAAAAACCTTCTTTGAACAATAGTGTGATGAGAGCCATGAGAAGTGAGATAATGTGAGATGAGCACCAAGAGATGAGATGTCTAATGGTTCTTGTCATGATACAGATAAGACGATGTCGTTTCAAATGGTAACTTGTTATATCCATTTATGATGAACAACGACTACTAGTTATGGGTTCTTAATTAACGACGACATCTTTTCTGTAATTAGAAAACAACGTCTCACCTTACACTAATTTTTCCCTATGAAAAAATATAGGGTAAAATTACTGTACAGATCCCTGATGTAACTTATTTAAAGATTTGTCTACTATAGTGGGGAATGCATTTTGATTCATCTACTTTTAAAATGAGCACAAAGATTTTGTAAGTTAGAAAATTGATTAAAATAATAAAATTTTAAAAAGTTAAAAAAAAATTGTTAATTAATTTCTTGAGGTGGAGTTAGTTAAATAATATAGCATTTAACGATGGATAAGGTATGGAATAGGGTAAAATTGCCATTATATTTTAAAAATATGAGTAGAGGTGATCATGGGTCGGACTGAACCTCAATAGAATTTTAGGCTCGTTTTTTAGGCTTGAGTTCGGCCCGAAAAATGGGCCTAAAATTTTGCCTGAACTGGCTAAGATAAAAATGTTAAAACCCGAGCCCTGCTCGACCAGCCTGTATTAATTCTTTTTATATAAAAATAAAATTAAAAAATATAATACATCAAATGCACTAAAAATATTAAAATCAATGTTTCCCAACAAATTGAAAAAAAAAAGTATTTATACTTAAATAACACTAAAATAGATATAACTTAACAAGCAAATGCCTCTAAAATAATAGCAAAATTAACAATAAAACAATAATTATATAATATCCAAACAACAACAACAAAATAGTAACAATATAATAGCAAAATAGTAACAAAATAATAACAAAACATAGCAGCAAAACAGTAGAAACAACAACAAAAATGTGGAAACAATAGCAAAATATAGCAGCAATTTACCACAAACCTTTGAATTTTATTAAATTTTGCTACCAACTTTGATTTTCTAATTGAAATTTATCACTCAATATTAATTTGATGATTTGAAAATATAATTTAATAAAAAATTTCAAATATTTTGTTTTAATAGTTAACAATAATTTAATTTATAAATATTAAAACTTAATAAATTAAATTAGAATTTGAAATAAAAACATGAAAAATAAAAATACATATATCATAAAAGAAAAAAATAAGTTTATTTATTTTTATAAAACAACCGGTTTTACTTAATTTAAATATTATATTATATTAATTTATTATTGTTAAATATTTTAGTAAAATATAAAAATTATTATTAAAAAATTTATTTAAATTTATTTAAATTAAAATTCAACAAAATAAAAGCTGAATATAGAATAAAAGAATAGTGGTAAATTTATTTATTTTATTTATAAAAACAATAGAAAATTCCAATCAAAATAAAGTGTAGTGGCAAATTTGCATATTAACCCTATTTTAAATTAATGCCACATCATTTAATTAACTCTGAATTATAAAATTAACAATTTTTTTTCTCAATTATTACAAAAATACCACCATTTACAATGACCAAATCATATTATAAATAGAGCAGAGCGAAGGGGCTAGTAGGGCACCGACCTCCCTAAAATGAAAAATTTCACCTTTAGTCTTTTTATAATTCTAAAAAGTTTAAATTAATATATGGTGAAATTACACTTTGGCCCCTCAAGAATGAGAAAAAACTGATTTAATCCTTTAAAAATTATAAAGATATAGACTATTAAAATGGTGAAATTTTACGTTTTCTATCATAAAAATATACAACTTTATTCTGGCTCCCCTCTAAATTTTTTTTTTAGCTCCACCCCTGATTATAAATTCACGAATTTATATCGAGCAATTATGCTTCAAATATACTCAACACATGAGAAAGAAACTACATTAAATATATCCATATCTAACACATATTTATAGTATCACTCTCAAATATCAAACATATACCACTAATTGAAATGAAATTAAAGCATTGGATTCCAACAAGTAACCATTGTTTGCTTGAGATGTGAAAAAAGGGATGGGAAGAGGGTCCAGATAGATTAGTTTTATTTTGAGAAGAGACAGATTAAATCTCTCATCCCTCCAATAATGGAAACCTTTAATTGCCACCTTCCTATCACCTTTAATTTTTGCTCAAATTCCATTATTAGATCCTGTACTTTGCGTAATTTATAGATTTAGTGTATATATATTTATTTTAATTTGATCAATTTTAGTTTTTGTGCTTTTCAAAATTTGAAAATTGAAACTTAATCAAATGGTAGCAATTAAATTTGATTGGTTAAATTCTATTATTTGTCCTGTATTATGCGTAAAGTTATTGATTTAGTTCATGTTATTTTTTTTAAGTTATATGTGGAAATAACAAAATGACATGGCATTATACCTGTGATAATATGTTTAACGCATCGGATTTTGAAAATAACAAAATTTAACTTAATGAATTTAATAGCTACCGTTCGGTCAAGACTAAACTTTTAAAATTCTGAAAGTACATGGATTGAAAATGACTAAATTAAAGTACAGGTACTGAATCCATAATTTACGTAAAATACAGGGTCTAATAAAAGAAATTGACCTTAGTTTTTCATTTAATAAATTGATAATTATTCTTAACACACACCTAATTCCATCCTAAAATCTCACATCCAATCTTTTAATGATTTTTAGGGTAAAGCCTCCTTATCAACTAGCCCATGGTTTTCCCTCAAAATTGTTTTACAAGTTTCTCTATTTTTAATCATAGTGATAAAATTATTAAGTACAACTTTTATTTAAAATGTTTGATTGATTAAATTCATGAGAGAGAGTAGTAATTATTGGGTCAGTCAAATAATAATGATTGTACCTTTTTGAAATTAAGGTAAAGTGAAATACAGAATATCTAGATATATCCTTTTAATTAAAATCCTTTTAATTATTTAACAAATTTTGTGGTCTTCAATTTGTAAGGGATATCAGTTTGTCGGTTTGATCGTCGGTTCAATTGATTTTAGTTGATTCAACACTTTGTACCAGTTCCTAGTCTAATCGGTTCAAAAGCACTTTTCGTACCGATACTCAACCGATTTTGGGTTTGATCGACTGATCTGATCTAGTAACATTAAAGTTGAGTACAATTATTTTTCTTTAGAATTGGACGAGTCGAATTGGTTTTGAGATGGATCAATCTGGATCATATTGATTCATGATTTAAAGTTGCTATCTCATTTTGATTAGAGTGGCTTAGAATCATTTTGAATTTCGGTCATTTTAGGTTTAAGCAAGGTTTTTTGAATTAGATCAGTGATTAAATCAGACAAACCTTTGGTTCTCAGTTTGACCGATTCATCTTATTTAAATTAAATAAATTATTAAAATTCATAAAAAAGTTTTAAAAAAAGTTAAAAAAACCTAAATTTTTTTTTTTTTTTTTTAGTTTGGTTCAACCGGTTCATATTGTTTGGGTTCAAGTTCCATATCCAATAGGTTTAGTCCAGTTTTAACTCTTTTGGGTCCAGATTATTTCTAGTTTGGATAATTTTAATATTCATGTTGTTTTGGGTTCGGGTCATTCATGTAAACCCGTAATTTCTTGTTCTGGTGACTAGGGGTGAGCAAAATTCGATTCGATTCGAAAAACTCGATAAAAAATTCAAATTTTGAATTAAATAGTTCGGGTTATTTGAGTTAATCAAGTTATTCGGATCAACTCGAATAAAAAATAAAGTTTTTTGGTTTAACTCGAACATGAATTACACAGTTCGAGTTATCCGAAAATTCGAATAAGAAAATGCAAAACTACGCCGTTTTGATAAATGTTTACCTTTTCTAAAGTTAAAAGTCAAAACTATTAAGGTAAAAGGAAAAATTACGTTGTTTTGATAAATATTTACTCATTAAGTTAAAATGTAAAACAATTATATTGTTTATGTAGTTAAATAATCTTGTATTTCGTCTATTAGTTAAATAATCGGTCCATGTAAACACAACATTGAGTGTAAATAATATGATTTGTTAACTCGACTCGACTTAACTCGAAATTTTTTCATTCGATTCGAAAAAAATTCAAATTGAGTTCGGTTTCTAAAATATGATTCGTCAACTCGACTAACTCGAATTTTTTTGACTCGATTCGACTCGACTCGATCGAATACTCACCCCTACTGGTGACTTTATGTTTTGAGCTATTTTGGATTACTTATTCAAATCATTATAGGTTTAGGTGGTTAAAGTTTTGAGAGTAATCTTTATTTTCAGAAATAGTAATGGCAGATGGAGAATCACATTAGAGTTTAGAGGATGAGAAGAATCAATCAAGTTGTCACCTTCAAGATCCGGCTCATAAACACTCCATTGGAATTTGACAAGCCCTCTTCCAAACAAACACACATGAAACTATTTTTTCTTTATTTGTCAAAAAGTTACAAATTTTTTTACTATTCAACAAAGAAAGAAAGAAAATATCAATGTCACAATCTTCAATTATCTTCCGTCTATCATCACTTCTTTGGCTACATAAAAACCCCACACACCCATCAAGTTCTTTGTTCATTGCTCTCTCTTTTCTTTGTTTTCAGTTCTTAATACTTTATTTGATTTCATAAAAAGAAATCCCATCATGAGAGAAATCCTCCACGTTCAAGCCGGTCAGTGTGGAAACCAAATCGGAGGCAAATTCTGGGAAGTTGTTAGCGACGAACATGGCATTGATCCCAAAGGGAACTACGTCGGTACTTCTCGTGTTCAGCTTGAGAGGGTTAATGTTTACTACAACGAAGCTAGTGGTGGTCGTTACGTACCCAGAGCTGTTTTAATGGACCTTGAACCAGGAACCATGGATAGCTTGCGTACTGGTCCGCACGGACAACTTTTTAGACCTGATAACTTCATTTTTGGCCAAAATGGAGCTGGGAATAACTGGGCTAAGGGTCATTACACTGAAGGAGCTGAATTGATTGATTCGGTTCTTGATGTTGTTCGTAAAGAAGCTGAGAATTGTGATTGCTTACAAGGTATTTGATAAAATTGCTAAATGACTCTGTTAGACACAAATTATTATTATTATTATTATTATTTAATTTTTTTTTTTTTTTTTTTTGGTGATGGAATGTTTGCAATTAGGCTTCCAGATTTGTCATTCTTTGGGAGGTGGAACTGGTTCGGGGATGGGGACACTGTTGATATCAAAGATCAAGGAAGAATACCCTGATCGGATGATGCTGACTTTCTCGGTTTTTCCGTCGCCTAAAGTGTCTGATACGGTGGTTGAGCCCTATAATGCGACTCTATCAGTGCACCAGCTTGTGGAAAATGGTGATGAATGCATGGTGCTTGATAATGAAGCTCTCTATGATATCTGTTTTAGAACTCTCAAGCTCACTAATCCCAGCTGTAAGTTGATATTTAAATTCTATTTTCATGTATACTAATTGGGTTTGGGTTTATTCTCAAACAGGAAAATTCGATCCAACCAAGTCGAATTTGATCAAAATTACCGATAATAAAAAAGTTAACAAGCTAGACCTATTCAACTTAAACCTGAATTGATTTGAACCCAAAAATATATTAGAACTTGAAAAAATTCGAACAAGTAACCAAATCTTGAAATGATGCAAATCCATATGATTTGACTTGAAAAACCCAAGTCTCAAACCCAAAACTCTAAATAACTTGAAAACCCCAAACTCAAAATTATGTAAGAAAACTGAGCCTCAAAGCCATACTTGAAACAACTTGGCTCAAAGTGATAAGAGCGTAGTCAGAAGATTGTTTTAAGGGAATTAAAGTATAATTTTACCATTATATTAACTTATGAATTTTTTAAAAATTAAAGTGATGATATAGATAATTTTCCATTTTAGGGAGTCAAGATCACTGACTGCATCAAAATTTGAAATGATTTGAACTCAAGATAATCTAAACCTAAAGTGACCTAAACTCAACTAATTCAAACTGAAATGACCCAAAATTTAAAAATTAAAACTGATCCAATCTAAATTGACTTGATCCAGAACCGACTTAACTTGTGTAATTCAGAGATCTAATTGTCATATACTTCAAAATGAAAGAAATAAAACCTTTCTTGCTGGCCAAGGTAGGTTTGAGGAGTCAATGACTTTTTACATATGATGTTTTTCAAGTAACCTCTTTTTTGTGCATTTATATGAACAGTTGGTGATTTGAATCATTTGATTTCAACAACTATGAGTGGGGCTACATGCTGCCTTCGTTTCCCGGGCCAACTCAACTCCGATCTCCGAAAACTAGCCGTAAACTTGATCCCATTCCCACGCCTGCATTTTTTCATGGTTGGTTTTGCACCCTTGACATCCCGTAGCTCGCAACAGTACCGAGCCTTAACGATCCCTGAGCTAACTCAACAAATGTGGGATGCTAGAAACATGATGTGTGCCGCTGATCCCCGCCACGGAAGGTACTTGACGGTGTCAGCTATGTTCAGAGGCAAGATGAGCACTAAAGAAGTTGATGAACAAATGATAAATGTGCAGAACAAGAACTCATCGTATTTCGTAGAGTGGATTCCCAACAATGTTAAATCAAGTGTTTGTGATATCCCACCGACCGGGTTAACAATGTCGTCGACATTCATGGGGAATTCGACGTCGATTCAAGAGATGTTCCGGCGTGTTTCGGAACAATTCACCGTTATGTTCCGTAGGAAGGCGTTTTTGCACTGGTATACAGGGGAAGGAATGGATGAAATGGAGTTTACGGAAGCGGAAAGTAACATGAATGATCTGGTTTCGGAGTATCAGCAATATCAAGATGCTGTTGCAGACGACAATGATGAAGATTATGAAGATGAGGCAATGGAAAATTAAGGTGATTTTTTTTTTTAAATTCAACTTAAAAAAAAAAAACCAATGGTGTTTTTGGGGACTACTTGATGATTTGTCATTTGACGCTTAACGAGCCATGTGTGATTTGTGTTGTGAATTTGATGCACTTTGTGAAGAATTATGATTGAAAATATGTGATTGATTGTATGTAAATTTGGATTATAAATTTTGCTTATTTGTGTGTTTATTTTTATAATAAGTTCACTTTGGCTTGTTTATTTGACTGTGATTATCTATGCATTTGTAACATTTTGTTGATTGAGTCATAGCTTGATTGGTATGTACATTGTCCTCGATACAATAGAATGTGAGTTTGAGTGCGTTGAAGCGCATTATATTCCTATTTATGGGTTTTAGGCATTATGCTTCAATTTTTTTAAAAAAATTTGGTACCTCTTCTGTTTTGTCATCTTCAATGGCTGGGTTACCCATTTAAAATTTGGGAGGGTTTGAGTAAAAAAATTAGTCCAAAAAATAGGCCTAAGCAAAAAAAAAAAAAAAAAAAAAAAAAGAAGTCTGGTACAAAAAATTTGGAACTTGAACTTGAACCTGACACTTTTTCTTAATTTAGTACCTAAACTTGACACTTTTTCCTAATTTGATTGCTAAACTTTTTTTGGGCCCAATTTGGTACTTGAACTTGGCATTTTTTTTTCCTAGTTTGGAACCTAAGCTTTTTTTTAGGTTCAATTTGATACCTAAATTTATTAAATATTATACAAATTACGCAAAACACTAATTAAAAGAAAAAAATTAATTATTAAATATTAAATAAGGAAAAAAATAAGAAAAAAATTGGGCTATGCTAAACGAATTAATATTAAATAAGAAAAAAAATTTAAAACCCCTAATTAAAAGAAATTGATTATTTTCAATTAATAAAATAATTAATTAAATAATTAAAAGTAAAAGTAATTGAACATATAAAATAAAAAAAATCATATAATCTGTCTCATGTCGATCATACATTGATTATTTTTTCTACTTCATAAAAAAATAACATTGTTAGTATATTGGAGTAATTTGTAAAACATTTGACAAGTACCAAACCGAACAATAAAAAAGATTAGGTATCAAATTAAGAAAAAGAGTCAAGTTCATGTATCAAATTGGACACCCAAAAAGTTTAAGTACCAACTTAACAAAAAGTATTAAGTTTAGGTACCAAATTAAGAAAAAGTGTCAAGTTCAAGTACCAAATATTATATTAAGCCTATATTATATTTTGTTATTTTTATATATTATATAATTTATAACCAAAAAAAAGTTAGGTTACTTATACATAAAAAAAATATAATTATTAAATAAAAAATAAAAAATAATATAAGAACAAAATTTTAGGTTTATATTTTGGATTGATTTGTAAACACCTCTAATTTAATGATTAAAATTTGTATAATATAAATTATTACAAAGAAATAAATTTATATAATTAAATTATAATTATATTATGCCAAAAAAAATTAACACATATTGCATCTACACAAAAGCCCCAACCAAAATCACATCGAAAATGGTAATTTAATCCCTCCAAATGTTGAATTCTCACAATCTAATCCTTTTCAAGCATTTTTCTTCAACTTTCCTCTTGACAACAATTCCCTCTTCATGAAATATACCAAAAACTCATTCCAGGTATCAATAGGTCCTGGCAAACACCAATGAACACAATCATTTACTGATACATTCCTGTTCATTGAATGTCCATACCTATTTGGATGCCCATCTGGTCTCAACCACATGATTTCAGTGATATTTATAAGTACAAATCTCAACCCATTTTGTATCCCTTCTACCTTAGCTTTCCTAAATTCCTCAACTTGAGTCAAATAAAACTCTTTATTATACTCTTCTATTTTCATCTCTTCTGTAAAGGGTCTTGTTCTATCACAACTCCCACCATTGTTCCAATCCCCATTTTCAAAATGGGCTGCTGAAAATGTCCTTAAAAATGTAACCCCTTTATAGTTTTCAAGGCTAAGGAGGGTTTTAAAAGTCGTTTGAAATGCCATTTTGTACCCATAATACCTTGTGAGGCTAGTGATGTTGTTGTGGTTGCATTTGTGGCAACCTATGAGTTGACCATCTTGGTAGTACAATAATGGGCGAAAGAACCATTGGCCTACTGATATGATTACATAATCAAAATTCTTAATCTCATTTGCCCATTCTTCATCAGCTTCATCCAAGTATAGGCTCATTAAGCTGTTGAATGAATGGCCTTCTGGGTCTGAATCTTTGTATTTAACTAAGAATGGTGACCAAAATGCTGATAATGTGAAATTGTATTCACTATAGAACAAATGTATTGAATAGATTGAGGGTGATGGAGATTTGTTTGATATGTCCTTTGCATATGTTACCTGAAAAGATAAAATGCAAATTCAGGGGATTAAAGTAATAGAAGTCAGATTATATTTTGTCTCTTCTATACAAAAAATGAGTAAATTAGTCATTGTACATTAGATTAAAGAGTAAACTGGTTCTTCTATTAAAAATTCCATCAATTTTTAGTGTTAAAAACTGGTCTCTATACATCGACATAAGGTACATGTGTCACACTAAGTGTAACTGTCTGATTATTTCGTTAACCACGTCAATATTTTAACAGTAGAACTGAATGGAATTTTTAACAAAAACGATGGCAAAAGTATCATGGAGGCCCCTATACTAAGAGTCAGATTGCATTTTGCCTCCTCTACTTAAAAAATGGGCAAATTAGCCCCTATATGTTAGATCAAACAACAAACTAGTCCTTTCTATTAAGAACTCCATCGATTTTTAGTGTTAAAAACTTGTCCCTATAAGTCAACATAAGATACACATGGTATGTCATATGTAACTGCTTGATTATTAAGCCAGTTTTTAATAGTACAAATATATGAACATTTTAGGGTAAACTATTGTAGAGGCCATCCAACTATGGTCTTTTTTTTTGTCACCCAACTATTAGTAAATTTCTTTTTGGTCACCTAACTATTCAATTTTGTCTTTTTTGGTCACCAGCTGGCTAATGTAAAAGTGCAAACACCCAAAAATCCAAGATAGTTGGATGACCAAAAAAGATAAAATTGAATAGTTGACTGACCATTTTGTAATTTTTCATAGTTGGATGCCGTTAAAAAATTCATAGTTGAGTGAGTACTAATATAGTTTATCCAATTTTTAACAAAAAAAATGACCAAAATACTCTTTGAGCTAATGTATAGTGACTAATTTACCTATTTTTTGAGTAGGGGGACAAAATATAATCCGAGCCCGACACCTCCATAGTACTTTTACCTAAAAACAACCTACTTACCCTTTGATCTAACATATATAAACTACTTTTATCTGTTTTAAAAGGATGATTGAAAAGAAGCAACTTTCACTTACATGAGCTAACAAGCACAGCAATGATTGCATTTGGTTCCTTCCTACAGAATCACCAACAAACGCCATTGATTTCCCTCGAACAATCTCTAAAAACTGAGTTGCATCAAAGAGAGGTAACTCACAACCAAATGGCTTCCATCTCCATTTCATGAACTGTAAATCAGGTCTCCCAAACTTCATACAATTATGCTGATCAATAATGAGGGGACATGTTTCATTGGTGTAATAAGGACCTTGAGGGTAAATCACCCATTTTCCACTAAACACATCACATTTATCATTATCATCATCATCACCTAACTCAGTGCTTCTCCTCAAGCTGCTTGACAATGGAGGATGGGAATTTTTCAAAAGAATTAAAGGGATTGAAGTGATAAAAATCAAAGAAAGGGTTGAAACAAGAAATTTATGGCAACTGGTTTGATGAAATTTCATGGTTGGGAAGAAAGGGTTGAAAGATAGAAAAAAGTAAGTGAATTTGTTCAAGTTATATATGAATTTTTACAAGGGCTGAGTGGCACCAACTGATTCATCATTATCATAATGAATGAATCCCCAATGTTTTTTGTTTGTTTCAAAAGAATACTTATTATATTTGTACATCTTTATAGTAAGAAAACATGGGAGTTCTCTTATGGTATATAGCAAAACTAAGGGTGGGTTTGGATGGGCGGTGCGTTTACCTGCGGTTAGTATAAAAACAGATGTGGCGGTGAGATTAGATACTGTAGCGATACTGTAGCGTGAGACAAAAAGTAAGCTAAACGCACCGCACCGCACTCAATCGCCCATCCAAACCCACCCTAAGTCCCTTTTTATCTGTTTTTTTTTTTTTGTCCATTGTTTTTGAAGGAATAATATTAGGTATAATATTGGAAATTTAAATGGTATAATATTAAATTTAGTCTTTAACGTTTTCAATTTTTTTTTGTTAATTTAGGTCTTATTCTTTTTTTATTCAGTTAAATTTGGTTATTAATCTTTCAAAAAAAATCGAATTTGTCTTTTTAATGGAAATGTTGACTAAAGCATTAACATAGCAAAATTCAAATTTTATAAAAATATTTAAAAAAAGCATAAAAATTGGCATAAAATACACGTGGATTATCATGTTGTCTGTCGTGTTTGAAAATTTAATGTTTTGATTAGTATTTCCATTAAAAATAGCAATTCGACTCTTTTGAAAAGTTGATGGTCAAATTCGACTCTTTTTAAAAGATAAAGGACCAAATTTAGAATAAAAATAATAATGACCGAATTAATAAAATATATAAATGTTAAGGATTAAATTTATAAATATGCTAATTTAAATTGAATGATTAGAGCTAAGAATTGAATAAAAAGAGAAGCAAAACCACGATTTTACAGTCAAAACCAATCAACTTCAGTCTCGTCTTTTTATTTTTCATTTTTAATTTTTTTCGGCGATTATAAAAGTCGGCTTAAATGACAAATCGATATATGATAAAAAAAAGGGGTTAAATTCTCTTATTAGTTCTTGTACTTTGTAAAAATTATAGATTTAATCCCTATAGTTTTTAAATTTTAAAATTTTAATAACCACCGAATGATAACATTTAAATTCAGTTATTTCCGATATCTGATGCGCTAAATATTTTATAACGATTATCATTTGTGCTCAGGGGCGAAGTTAGAAATATTGATAGGGGGTCGGGATATTTATAAAAAGGGTACACTACATCCAATATTATTAAACTATTAGTAAGTTTATATTTTGATCACTCCACTACAAAAAGTTACAAAATAGTCACTAAATTATTTAAAAGTTTTCATTTAAGTCACTAAACTATTTGAAATTTTTTATTCAAGTCACTAGGCTGTTAAGTTTTTTTTTTTTTTTTTAAGTTCGTCTAACAAGCTTTAATCGACGATTCAATAACCGGTATGGTGGGTCAATACCCATCGGTGAGTAGAAGAATATACCTTAGATCCAAGTTGATCAGACGATTAGTGTTAGAAACCAGAAAAGAAAGTTATTTGGACTTTGGTTTGCCGATTCACGAAGTTTAAAGTTGTTTCTTAAAGAAAAAAAACTAAACTGTAGAAGAGATCGGGAAATGAGAGCTTTTGATTGGTGCAGACAGTGCAAACAGAGAAAGCCATACAACAGAGATTTTAACAACTCAACGACTTAAATAAAATCTTTCGAATCGTTTAATAACCATTTTGGTAACTTTTTAAAGTTGAGTGACCTAAACATAAACTTACTAAAGTTTAATCACACTGGGTGTAGTTTACCCTTATATAAAATAGACAAGCATAAAATGTGTTTGGGTTAAACATTTACAAGTATGGATGAGTTTGGTTAAATTTTAGGCTCATATTTCAAACCAAGCCGAGCTTGACTTGAACGAGCATAAAATGTACCAAATTTCCAAAAGTACATGGACTAAAATTGAGCAATTCGAAGAAAATACAAAGACTAAATCTATAACTTTCATAAAATATAGGGACTAATAGCAAAATTTAACC
The DNA here is from genome assembly GCA_025698515.1 of Gossypium sturtianum. Taxonomy (NCBI): domain Eukaryota; kingdom Viridiplantae; phylum Streptophyta; class Magnoliopsida; order Malvales; family Malvaceae; genus Gossypium; species Gossypium sturtianum. Next base: position 3,571,727 of record CM046944.1, on the reverse strand, counting down.
TAAAAAACACTTTTTTGTCATCTTTCATCCATTGGAAGCATTATATGACACATGTTCATTTGGATCTGAATTATATGCATGAATCTTTGGTTTTTGAAGGGGGACCTCCTAAGAGTTTTTAACTTCAATCATCAGTCAATATCATTTCATTCTAAAACTAAATATTTGCAGCAATGATGAGTCTCACCCCCTCCCCCCAAAAAATGAAACCCATGATCCCACACCATGTTAGCCCCTCACTTTAGAACTTGTCGTGACCCCAAAGTGAAAATTAGTCTTTGTTTGTAAGTACTCTTAGTACTATGTTATTAGACAGGCTTGGCTTAGAAGCAAAGCAATTGTTATTGCAAAATTTTTCCTGCTCCTAACTTCAAGTATCATATTTATTTGTGTTGAGCGTTTATTTCTTTATCCCCTTTCTAGGGAGGCTCATCTTCATATATATATATATATATATAAGACACAGTCCATTGACGTGACATGCTAAAAGTAACTAGGCACCGTGTGTGGCTACACGTTACTCCCTAGGAGTTACACGTGTTCTCAAATATTTTCCAGGGAGTATGGGCGAACTGGGGGCAAACAGGACTATAGCTAGTTGGACTATACCTCCCGAATTGGGATGAGTGGCGAGCACACGTGTCCTCGATAAGAAAGTTAGAGAACAGATGAGGAATCGAATATCGGGTCAGATATATATGACGTGCTCTCGAGTTAGACATATGACACGCTCTACTTTCTTTATATTAAAATTTTTATATTTATTTTTTATATTTTTATTACATGATACACTTGTGACATTTTCATGATATTAATCTTACTCGTAAATTGTTTTTTACTCTATTAATAGTTAACTCAATTACTACGGTTTTAATGATTGATAATTAGGGCCTAAGAAATTACATAGCTGACACCAGCTAACCTTTTCTTATATGCATATTGTGATCCGTTGTGTCAAAAGGAAAATGACAAATGAAGGTTAAATTTTAGGCCCATTTGATGGGTTCGGAGTCGGTTTAATAAAAAACCTATTTTAGCTATTTTTAAGGTTGTTTTGAAATAAGGTAAACTATATTCAATGTTACTAAATTATTAATAAATTTATACTTTGGTCTTTTAACTTTAAAAATAGGAACGAAACTAAAAGTTTATCTTTGAGGAGCAAAATTAAATTATAAAATTAATGAGGTCGAAGTATAATGTTATCTTTATATATGCTGTTGCTTTTTATTTTAAAAATTTAAAGGGATTAAATCGGAAACTTTTCATCTTTGGGGGTCAAAGTGTATTTTTAAAAACTTTAAGGGACTAAAATAATAATTTGCCATTTGGTGGGGGAAGGCCCCTGCTTACCCATCAGCGTCATCTCTGTTCAAAAAGATATAAAATGATCAGTGAACTGTTTAAAAGTTTAAATTTTGATCACTCCACCAAAAAATTATAAAACGGTCACTAAATTATTTAAATTTTTTTATCTAAGTCACTAGACTATTAAATCTTTACGGGCAACTAATGTGACCATTAAACAAATGTTTCTCAATATAATAATATATATTAACTACATAATTTCCATGTGGCATTTAAAAATAACATTTTGCGTCAGCTTTTTTATCCTTTAATGAATTAACCTAACCTAAATTATTATGTTTTAGGTTTTTCTAGGAATGTCCTTAAATTTGGTTTACTATTCTCAAACAAAATAGACTAGGTTTAATTCATTAAAGGATAAAAAAGCATTGAAAACGTCTTGAAAATTACATGGTTAATATATATTATATACGATAAAGAATGATTTAACGATTACATCAATCGTTTGTTAAAGATTTAACAATTTAATAGCTTAATTGAAAACATTCGAGTAGTTCTGCGATTATTTTATAAATTTTGAAGTTGAGTGAATAAAAATGTAAACTTAATAATAATCAAGTAACCTTGAGTTTACCACTCGTCGGATTATTACCTGCATGCTGAAGATGGTGGATCTCATAGTTGAACAGGTGGCAAAAGTGTTTCTCTTTCTACTCTTGACGGTCATGCCATAGGTGGCGGGATCGCAACATTTATAGCATCCAACCTGATTCAGTAACCTTGAGTGTAGTTTATCCTTTGAAATACCATGCTTGTCGGGTTCTTACCTGCATGTTAAGGATGGTGGATCTCATAGTCGAACAGGAGGCATAAGTGTTTCTCTTTCTACTCTTGACGGTCATGTCATAGGTGGCGGGATCGCGACAGTGATAGCATCCAACCTAATTCAGTAACCTTGAGTGTAGTTTACCCTTTGAAATACTATTCTTGTCGGGTTTTTACCTGCATGCTAAGGATGGTGGATCTCATAGTCGAACAGGAGGCATAAGTGTTTCTCTTTCTACCAATTCTCCTAATAAGGCCCCCGGGGGGCGGGGGGTTGTTTGTGCTAAAAGTAACAATAAAGTGATACAAACACAACAGGCAATACTAAGATTGCATCAACAGAGTTTACATACACACAACCAAATATCCCACATGATAAAAAGAACAAGAGGCATACTCTAATAGATGGATTCGCAGCCTAACATTTGCTCTCACATTTGTAAGCTAAATTTGTGAGAGAAACGAACCTGACTGCTGAAAATTATTGATAAAAAACAAAGCAGCAATACTAGTCTGTAAATCGCAAAGACAGCAGCAATAAGCGATCCAAATGCTGGAAACCAGCAAAGCCGAGATTGCACAACCGAATGTCCTACATGATAAAAAGAACAAGGAGCCATCCTTTAAGCCTCTTCCTCGTATTCCTCATATTCCTCATACTCCTCGTCTTCTGCAGTGGCATCCTGGTATTGTTGGTACTCCGAAACCAAATCATTCATGTTGCTCTCAGCTTCTGTGAACTCCATTTCATCCATCCCTTCTCCAGTGTACCAATGCAAGAAAGCTTTTCTTCGGAACATGGCAGTGAATTGCTCGCTCACCCTCCGGAACATCTCCTGGATTGAAGTAGAGTTCCCTATAAATGTGGATGCCATTTTCAATCCACTCGGAGGAATGTCACAAACTGTGGATTTCACATTGTTCGGAATCCATTCGACAAAGTATGATGAGTTCTTGTTTTGCACATTGATCATCTGTTCATCAACTTCTTTCGTACTCATCTTGCCACGAAACACAGCTGATGCTGTGAGGTATCGACCATGTCGAGGATCAGCAGCGCACATCATGTTCTTGGCATCCCACATTTGCTGTGTTAGTTCCGGGACAGTTAAGGCTTTGTACTGCTGGGAACCACGAGACGTGAGAGGTGCGAATCCGACCATGAAGAAATGCAGCCGGGGAAACGGAACGAGGTTTACAGCAAGCTTGCGGAGGTCCGAGTTCAGCTGACCAGGGAAGCGAAGGCAGCACGTAACCCCACTCATGGTGGCAGAAATCAAATGGTTGAGGTCTCCAACTGAACACCAAATATCGCAGAGGCAGTCAAAAGAATCTAAACTCATGTGGCTCATTCTACTTCATCACTAATACACAGAAAAACGGCCCCATGTCTGTAAAGTTGTTAGTTCCTAGTTTTAACATAAAAAAACTATTGCAGATATGACAGAATCATAGATAGACGACGTTGGATTTATCAAAACAACACATAATTATCAACCAAAACAAAATTTTCAGAAGCAAACATCCAGATATACTAAACAAACAGTGATAAACAAGAAAGAAAGTACTTACAACTGGGTGTAGTGAGCTTGAGGGTACGGAAACATATATCATAGAGAGCTTCATTATCAAGAACCATACATTCATCCGCATTTTCCACCAGCTGATGAACCGAGAGTGTTGCATTGTACGGCTCAACCACAGTATCAGAAACCTTAGGAGATGGGAACACCGAAAACGTAAGCATCGTTCGATCCGGATACTCTTCCCTGATCTTGGATATCAGCAATGTTCCCATTCCAGATCCAGTTCCTCCTCCCAAAGAATGGCATATCTGAAACCCTGTAACCAAACAGAGGCTCAATTCAAAGATAAACCAGACTTAACTCTTCAAATGGAATCTTTAAATTAACCAAAATTACCTTGTAAGCAATCACAATTCTCGGCTTCTTTTCTGACTACGTCTAGAACGGAATCAATAAGCTCGGCTCCTTCGGTGTAATGACCCTTAGCCCAATTATTTCCAGCTCCGGATTGCCCGAAAACGAAGTTATCGGGTCGGAAAATTTGTCCAAACGGGCCGGATCTTACGCCGTCCATAGTACCGGGTTCCAGATCCATTAAGATGGCGCGGGGAACAAAGCGGCCGGAACTTGTTTCGTTATAGTAAACGTTGATACGCTCCAGCTGAAGCTCCGAGTCGCCGTTGTATCGACCCGTTGAGTCGATTCCATGTTCGGTGCAGATAACTTCCCAAAACTTGGCTCCAATTTGGTTTCCGCATTGACCACCTTGAACGTGAACGATTTCTCTCATTTTCTCGGGAAAGTGACGGAAAGTTGAAGAAGGAAAAATGCACCTTAGAATACTGGACTGAAGAGTGAAGGGACAGATATTTTCTATGACCGAAAAAACTGGATTTTCATTTTTATAGAGGAGTAACGGTTTCCGTTCGGTTCGTAACGGACGTTACGTTTTAGTGGGAAATTGATTTCTTTGAAATCGGGATTGTTTCAGTGCTTATGCGCAAAATATCGCAACTACTGAGTTTATTACGTGGCTTCTTTTCAATGGAGGAGCAGAGAAATTAGTGTGGGACTGACATTATCGGATCCTACAGTATTAATTTATTAAAATCATCTCCATGTGATTGATCACTGAATCACCGACATAGAACTATTTTTGAAAGATTAAATAAGTTACTCATAAATTAGGTAAACTAAAACTAAGGTCCCTAAACTATTAGTATGTTTACATTTTCATCACTCAACTTCAAAAAGTTACAAAATGATCATTAAACTATTTGAAAGTTTTTATTTAAGTCATTGAGTTAGTTAAATTTCTTTTTAAAGTCCATCTAGCGAGTTCCAAGCAACAATTCAATGACCGGTACAGTGGACCCATCGACGAATAAAAGAACATACTTTAGATCTAAGTCGATCTGAAGGTCAGTGTCGAAGATCGGAGGAGAAAGTTGTTTAGATTTTAGTTCAAAGTTATTTCATGAAAAAAACTTAACTGTAGAAGAGAAGGGAAGAGAGAGTTTTCGATTGGTGCAGGTGGTGCGGATATAGAAGGCCATACAACAACGATTTTAACAACCTAGTGACTTAAATAAAAAATTTTGAATAGTTCAATGACCATGTTGTAATTTTTTAAAGTTAAGTAGCCAAAACGTTAATTTACTAATAGTTTAGTGACTTTGGGTGAAATTTACCCTTTATGATTAGCCTTTTAAAATGAAGTTGATGATGATTGGTCGAAGTAAAATAACTTTATTTATTTAAAAGAAATATATTCTCCAAAAAAGTTAAAAATATATAAATATTTTATTATATGATTTATTATAATTTATTTTATGTTGAGCTGTTCCTTTTATCTGTAACATCGTACCATACTTTGAAAATAATGTGTCTTAATTGACACCTGTACAGTGTCCCCCGTTTTCTTTTGTTGTTTTCATAGCAGAGGACATTCAGACAACATACAGACACGTGGATTGTTTTTTTTTAATTTTTAATATATGATAATTTCTTTTACTAAGTTTCAAAGGATATATTTAGACATTTTTTCCCTTAAAAAACATTACATTTTTTATTTTTTATTTTTAAATAATAAATTTATAAATTGCCCATATATTTATTCTCGAATTGATTGTATGGTATTATTGTTATACCTCCTCGAAATATTTAATTTTTTAAAAATTAATGTAAAAAAAATACGATTTTAACAATTTTATTTGAACTAGCTTTAGATAAAATTTTAAGTTTATTTTTGGGTCAGGCCGGACTAAGCCTAAAAAATAAGCTTAAATTTTTATTTAACTCGATTTAAACTCAACCCGACCCAGACTATAAACATTTCTAATCGATACACGGTCAATTCCCAATCTATTTCTTCCAACCCATCAGTCGGATTCGAAATAAAAAACGCTGTATATGGGCTCACAGCTTAAAACGTTTTGTGAGCAGAATTAGTGAGAAACAAACTGGCTGCTGAGATTATTCATAAAAAAACAAAGCAGCAATACAAGTAGTCTGGTAGAACAACAGTAAATTAACACTAAAGTGATCCTCATCCAAGCACCCGGCAATGCCTACATTGCACCAACAGGCTTCACATGCACAAAAGCATAACAAAACCAACCAAATATATCCTACCATTATAAATAAAAAGAAAAGAACAATGAACCAGCTTTAAGCTTCTTCCTCGTACTCCTCGTATTCTTCATACTCTTCGTCTTCAGCAGTAGCATCCTGGTATTGTTGATACTCCGAAACCAAATCATTCATGTTGCTTTCAGCTTCAGTGAACTCCATTTCATCCATTCCTTCTCCAGTGTACCAATGCAAGAAAGCTTTTCTTCGGAACATAGCGGTGAATTGCTCGCTCACCCTTCGGAACATTTCTTGGATCGAAGTCGAGTTCCCTATAAATGTCGATGCCATTTTCAATCCGCTAGGAGGAATGTCACAAACGGTGGATTTCACGTTGTTTGGAATCCATTCGACAAAGTAGGATGAGTTCTTGTTTTGGACGTTGATAATTTGTTCGTCGACTTCTTTCGTGCTCATCTTGCCCCGGAATACGGCTGATGCCGTGAGGTATCGACCGTGTCGAGGATCGGCAGCGCACATCATGTTCTTGGCATCCCACATTTGTTGTGTTAGTTCTGGGACTGTTAGTGCTCTGTATTGCTGGGATCCACGAGACGTGAGAGGCGAGAATCCGACCATGAAGAAATGTAGTCGGGGGAACGGGATGAGGTTTACGGCAAGCTTGCGGAGGTCCGAGTTTAGCTGACCCGGGAAACGGAGGCAGCATGTAACACCACTCATGGTGGCAGAAATTAGATGGTTAAGATCTCCAACTGAACAATAAATACTGAAAGTTAGACCCCATGTGATTTTCTTTTTCTTTTGGTGAAATAAAAACAAATTCACATGGGTTTCTCTTTCAATGAACCCAAGTGAGACCCCATGTGAATTGACCACTGTATTCATGAAAATGCATAATTCTAGCATCAATGAAAACAATAGCCTAGCAACTCACCAAAATACTAGCATCAATGAGAACCTTATCATAAAATAATCATAATAGTTATTAATTAGTGACCCATGTGCCAACCCCATTATTGTATTCTCCTTATAAGTAACATACCTCTTAAACCATATAATCAAAAACTGGGAAATGCCAAAACCAAATTTTTAATCTTAGTTTTCATATCTATTCCTCATATTTGTTTTATAATTTATTAATTTTCCAACAATATCCTTTCCACCATTCAAACCTGAATTCTTTTTACAATATAATTTACCACTAGTGGCCTAGTAGCCCCCTCACTAAATGGAAATTTTCATTTTAAGCCTCTCCAAAAAGTAAAAATATTAATTAAGGTATTTTTAATCTTTAATCAAATAGAAAAATTACACTTTAGAATTTTTTAAAAGTAGCAATTCACAATTTAAGTTCTTTTACCACAAAATATTTAATTTTAACCCCTCCAAAATTTTGTAATTTTATCTCAACTCTCTTCAAACAATTCCAGGCTTCACCCTCACTTACTACTGCACCCCGCACTTAATTCTTATTTTAATCTCTATATTAAGCAAAATGCTCTAGAAAGTGAAACCCAATTGTATGTCTGCAACTCTACATGCATAGGCAGTCAAAAATAATATAATACTCATGTAGATCATTCTACATTACCATCAATATACCAAAAATTGAATTTATATAGTGGAACATAAACAAGAAGATTATGGATCTTATATTAAAACTTCATTTTCTAGAAAATCAAAAAGAAAAAGAATACTTACAACTGGGAGTAGTTAACTTGAGGGTACGGAAACAGATATCATAGAGAGCTTCATTATCAAGAACCATACATTCATCTGCATTTTCCACCAGTTGATGAACAGAGAGTGTTGCGTTGTACGGCTCAACCACAGTATCAGAAACCTTAGGAGATGGGAACACCGAAAATGTAAGCATGGTTCGATCCGGATACTCTTCCCTGATCTTGGATATCAACAATGTTCCCATTCCAGAACCCGTTCCTCCTCCCAAGGAATGGCATACTTGAAACCCTGTAACCAAACAGAGGCCCTATTCAAATATAAACCAGAGCTAACTCTTTAAAAGGAATGGCATACCTTGTAAGCAATCACAGAGCTAACTCGGTAAAAGGAATGGCATACCTTGTAAGCAATCACAGTTCTCGGATTCTTTTCTGACGACGTCAAGAACGGAATCAATAAGCTCGGCTCCTTCGGTGTAATGCCCCTTAGCCCAATTGTTTCCGGCTCCGGATTGCCCGAAAACGAAGTTATCGGGTCGGAAAATCTGTCCGTACGGCCCGGATCTAACGCTATCCATAGTACCAGGTTCTAGATCCATTAAAACGGCGCGAGGAACAAAGCGACCGCAACTTGCTTCGTTATAGTAAACGTTGATCCGCTCTAGTTGAAGCTCCGAATCACCTTGGTACCGACCCGTTGAGTCGATGCCATGTTCGGCGCAAACAACCTCCCAAAACTTGGCTCCTATTTGGTTGCCGCATTGACCACCTTGAACGTGGACGATTTCTCTCATTTTCTCGGGAAAGTGACGGAAAATTGGAGAGGGGGGAAAAATAAAAAAAGGACTACAGACTTTTTAGAATACAGGACTGAGGAGAATGAACTTATTTTCAGGTGAGATGGGAGTTTCGTATTTATAGAGGAATTAACGGTTTCCGTTAGGAACGGACGTTCCATTTTCGTGGGAAATTTAATTTTTTTTGAAATTGGGATTTGTTTCGGCGTTATCGAGTAAAATCAATTGCATTTACTGAGTTTAATTCGTGGTTTCTTTTGATTGGATGGACGGAAAGTTAGAGAGGGAAAAAATTAAAATTTTCTTTTCGCTTTTTGAAATTGGGATTTGTTTCACGCTCCTCTTAATTTTAACAACATAATTTTAATAATATTAATAATTAAATTTAAATGTTAAAATTTAAAAATTATAGGGACTTAATTTTAAAAAATAAAAATATAAAATTAAAATTAAAATATATTATACGAAATTATTAAAAATTAGAGTTAAGTAACCAAATCAAAAAATTATGTATAATTTAATAATTAATATCGTAATTTTTCCTTTAGGGATTTAACTAGTTTTTTTTTTTAATTAATTGTATGTATTAATTAAAATATGTTATATGAAATTATTAAAAATCAGTCGTAAATAATATTATTGAAAGGTAAAAATAATATAAATATTTAAATTTTATAATTATGATAATTTAAATTACATAAAAAAAAGTTGTATAAAAAAACAGTCGTTCAAAAACAAAAAAAAAAAAAAAAAACTATACAATTGGTAATTGTATTAATAAATTAATCTATATGATTTCAGTAATATCTTTAATATATTTATCATTTATGTAATGGCTCATTTTTATCCGGGCCCAAATAAATAAAACCAAAATAAAATTAAATAGTCCAAGTTTTTGTTACAAGCCCAAAACAAAAGAGGTCCAAAAATTACAAAGCCCGACAGGCCCAAAACACTTTAAAATTTTTGGCAGAAGCCAGAAACCTCGCCGCTGCTCTTGTGCCATGCCAGCGCGCCTTGTCCCTAGGCCTGACGTCCTTTCTGCCGCCGTTTCACCAAAGCAGCAAGAGGGTTGCTTCTCCGTTGACCGAGCGCCAAACCTGCAAAAGAAAGAGTACAGAAATGTAATGTAAGCGATGCGCGAAATAAAAGCAAACAGTAGCAAAAATAGTGGAATAAACAGTAGGTATTGGCTATAAAAGCCGTGGCCAGATTGTAATGTTTTTTTACACACGAAATCAAATACAAAAAAAAAGATAAAATACAAAAAGAAACAGATTCAAAAAAGGTGATTTTTTTTTTATTTTCTCTTCGTTTCTATTTTTATTTCCTCTTATAAAAAAATAATAAACAAAAAATAAAAAAATGGAGTCGAAGTTACCTGACTCTTCGCGTTCCGCCATCGTTAGTGGCAGAGGTTCGTCGTTTCCGATGAAAAATGACGTCTTACAGGTTCGGAGACTAAAAAAACAAAAAAAAGGTATTTTTTACTTTTTTGGCCACCGTGGATGGCGGCGACGTTGCCGGTGATCGGCGGCCGCCACGGTGGCCGACGACCGGAGCCAAGGCCGGACCTGAGGGCTTTGAGAGAGAGGGGGAGAGTTTTTTTAGTTTTTTTTTTTTGAGGGATGAAATGATTTTTTTGTAAAAATTTTGACTTATATAAGCGCATGAAACGGCGCCGTTTTGGGCCAATGCACATAGACGTCCAAACGGCGTCGTTTCAAAGCTGACCCACGCGTCGACCAGACCCGATCCTAGGATCCGCGTGTTTTTAATAAAAAGTCTATTTGCGCGATCGGTCCTTCCACTTTTACAAAGTGTTTCAATTTAGTCCTATCTCATTTTTCTATTTTTAAAAATTTTACCACAAAGTTTTATTTTTGTTTCAATTTAGTCCTTGCACAGTTTTAATGGGTTAAGCACCTGAAACGGTGTCGTTTTGGGCTGACCCATGGTCCGACCTGACCCATTCCAGGACTCGCATGTTTTTAAGCGCATGGGCTATTTGCGCATTAGGCCCTTCCAATTTTGTAGCCTGTTACAATTTAGTTCTTTTTCGTTTTGTTCTTTAAATTTCTCCCTATAATTTTATTTTTATTTCATTTTAATCCCTGAAAGGAACGACGCCGTTTTGGGGACAAGGAATAATTTCCCAGTTGGTCACTGCCTTTGTTCGCGCGTTTAATTTTAGTCCTTATTTCGCTTTTATTATTTAATTTATTACAATTTATACTTTCAATTTTGTTTAAATTTTAATTTAATCCTTTTTATGGTTATTCATTTATTTTATTATAATTTAGGCTTTAAATTTCATTTTAATTTCGATTTACCCTTTTTAATTTCGTTTAAGTTGCAATTAAGCCCTTTTTATTTTAATTCTCTTATTTATTTATTTACTTATTCACTTGATTATTCATTGTCCATTTATTTACTTATTTAGTTGATTATTTATTATCCATCGCATTTTATTCGTTTATTTGTTTATTTGCTTATTTGTTCATATATCATTCATTTATTTATTTACCTTTTATTTTATCTCTGTATTTATTTATTTATTATTCCTTCATTTTTAATTTTTAATTTTCTTTCATTGATTATTTATTTTATTTATGCCTTTATTATTATCATTACTATTATATAATTATCTATTCATCTATTTATTTATTACCTTTTATACTTTCAAAAATTAGGTTACTTATGTTTTTCTGCTTAAACATTTATTATTATTATTATTATTTTATCTATTATCATTATTATCTATTCATGCATTTATTACAAATTACACTCTGAATTTCATTTATATTTTAATTTAGTCACTTATCTTTAATACATATTCATGTATTTATTACAAGTATTACGTTTGACATTATTCAAAAAAAAGAAAAGTTTTAAAAATAGGCAATGTTTCGTATTTGGAGATTCGAGAGGTCGTACCCTAACTTATGGGGTTTCGATTTTCTCGTTGAACTCAAATGACCGAATATCCTTTAAAATCAAAATACACGAGATTTAAGTAAAAAATAAAAGGCAAGCTTACTCTCAAGGATTTGAGGTGTCGTGTCCTAACTTACGGGATGTGACATTTTGTTACCGCAAGATAAGAGAATCTTTAACATGCGTTTCAATTTATTCAAGCATTTTTTTAAGCAAAAAAAATATTAATACAAAGAGGGATCGTATTTTTAAATTCTCTTCGGGTTTTCAATTTTCGACACCAAGACTTTAATTAATCAACTAGGTACCAATTTTGGGCGTCACGAGGGTGCTAATCCTTCCTCGCGCGTAACCGACTCCCAAACTCATTTCCTGGATTTTGTAGACCAAAAAAATATCATTGTTTTAGTAAATAAAACCTTTTATTAAAACGATCAAATTACAATATGATCTGATCACACCTCATAAAAAAGGATTGGTGGCGACTCCCATTTTCATTTTCAAAATATAAGTCGACCTCAAAAAAAAATAGTTTCGACAATTTATTTATTAAATAAAGAAATATTTATTATATATTCTATATGAAATTGAATTTTCAATAATTTTAAAAAAATGAGTGGCATGAATGAATGTGACAAATTTAAGTTTTACGGGTTTGAAGCACATATTTATATTTTTCAGTATTGGATGTATATTAAGACTTAATATTAAGAAAAAAGAAGAAGTTAAAATTGGACTAAGTGTGTACATATTTATATTTTTTCTGTAATCTATGACTAAATCAATTACAGCAAAAATTATTAACATATATGATCGTTGTTATATGAATGGGTATTCAATATTGATATATTTTTATAAGGAAATTAGGTTGAAATAATATTCATTTTAAACTTTAGTCAATAAAAACACGTGGCAAATAATTAACATGTCAAATAGCAATTTTTTAACTATGCCACATTAAAATGCTTTCTTTAATTGTAACTTTAAAATGCTATAGTGTATATATCTATGCATATATATATATATATATATTAAAATGCACATATTTAAAATGTTTTCCGATTGAGTCTTAGCTCGATTGGCATGGACATTGTTGCCAATGTAGGAGGATATATATTGAATTGAGTGTGCTGAAGCACATTATCCTTCTATTTATGGGTTGGGGAGAGACTATGGGTAATTTTAGGCATTATGCCAAAAAGAGTAAAAATGATCAGGATATATATAATAATAATAAAAGGTGAATTAGCCCTAATGTACCCAAGCATTAGACTTGCACATCATACTATATATATACTAAACAATCTCTTTATAGGTTCTGATCATATCTGATCTTTTTGACACAATGCCTAGAACTACCTATAAATAGAAGGATAATGCGCTTCAGCACACTCAAACTCACGTCCTCCTGCATTGACAATAATGCTTTTGCCAATCAAGTTAAGACTCAATCGGTCATGTGGATGTTGAACATATTATATGCTAAGGAAAGGAAATATATATATATATATTACCATGCTTTGATGTTGAACATTTATATGCTATTTTTTTAATTAATTGAGCCCACGGTTAAACATGTTTTATTTATTTAAAATTTTATGTTTTTTTAGTTAATTATTTAATTAATTAAAATTAAATTGATGATTGAATCGATTGAACTAAAAATTAATAATTTAACCGATTTGATTATCAGTTCGATTTTAAAAATCGCCACAAATAAAGGTCAATGGCTGCAAACATTTGATGGCAAAGGCAAAAAAGCAAATCCTTCACTTCTTTTTATTTTGGAAACTTGCATTTTACTCTCTCATCTCATCTCATCTCCCCTTTTGAATGACTGAAAAAAGGGTTGCTATTCATTATCAAAGGACGAAATTGATTAATGTTGAAGTTGTAAGATAGATTCTTAGGGTTTTTTCTTTTCTTTTTTAATGCTTAAGAAGCCTTGTATATAAAGCAAACTATATATCCCCAACTATTTTTGCTGTCATTGAATGACTTCATCTTCTTATATATCACTCCAACAACTTTCCATGATTTTGCCTTTATGCTCTCTCCCCCCGCCCCCCCGGCCCCCCTCTTTGTATGTGGTTGCTTCAAACTCAATTTGTCAATAATTGCTTTGGCTTTGTTTGGATGCAATGGCTGTTTTATTGTGTCACGTTTGAAACATTTTTGTGTAGTGACTTGCTTGGATTGCAATGTTGTAGCCGCAATCGAGGAGATTCAACTTTAAAAATGTTCTTAAAAATTGGATTGGTGGTTGAATTGAATTTTTTTTTACCGGAGTACTCTTTTGCTATAATTAAATTTTTAAGCTTATTAGTATCGGTTTATTATGATACGAACTATTATCAATTCACTGACCCTTTAGTTTATCGGGTCCTAACCTGCATTCTGTATGGATTCGCACATGCGTAGTATGAGCGAGCTTCAAATGATGATGCGTAATATGTAATATGGGTTCACTTACACATGTTGCGAACCCACTTCGAGTATACATGTGCTAACCTTAAGATAGGATATGTGTCATCATGCATAAAGACCTACCTAACCTGTCACATCTATGAACAATGACCGTATCATATAAATACACAGAAAAATATTCAACACGGCTAATCTTAATTAAGTCAACCCTTGCATCCATTCCCCTATACTCTATGTATTGTGTTCAAGCACCAAAAACGATACTTAACTCTCCTGATAGAATTGCTCGATCGTTTTGGTGGGGACATGATTATCATAAACGTGGACTGCACCTCTGTCAATGGGAGCAATTATGCAGGCCTATGCATCTCGGTGGTGTCGGGATACGCCAGTCCAAGTACATGAATGATGCACTAGTAGCTATGCAAGCATGGCACATACTTTCCAATCCACAGGGGTTCATGCAGCGTACCCTTCTTGCGAAATACTGCACGAAGCAAAATTATATGACGGTAACGAGCAAAACCACTGATTCCTGGACATGGAAGAGTATACTGCGAGGAAGGATATATGCACTCAAAGAATAGATATTCAAATCTGGGATGGAAATAGAGTGTCAATATTCAATCATGGATTGGTATTGCAACAGTATGCGGAGCAAGTATTGCCAAGTTTGCCGATTACTTGCATAAGACAGCAGGGTCAGCTATCATGGCATAATACTACCATCCAAGAACAATTACATGATTCTTGGGCAACTGAAATGCCTTCCAAGTCATTCTCAGTCCTGAAATCCAGGGATCATTTTGTCTAGAAATATAGTTATAATGGGAAATTCAGTGTTAAGGAAGTGCACAACTTCCTTCACCAACCTCAGACAAGCCAGGTATCTCTGATTAATTGGCGTGTTTTCTGGAAAATCAAGCTTCCTATGAAACTACTCTTTTTTATTTGGAAAATCATCAATCAAAGCCTCCCAGTTCAGTCGACGAGTGAACGCCATCTACCTAACGTTCATAGTATATGCCCAATGTGTCATGCTGATCCGGAGACCATAGATCATTTATTTCGCACATATGCACGTTTGTTCGCGCTATCTGGTTTGGTTCGAACCTTGGTCTCCGAATTGATAATACTACTATTCCTCCTATCCGGGGGTGGGTTATGCCAACAGAATGAACCAGCGGATATCATGAAGACAAAGGTAGTTACGGTTTGGCAAATTTGGAGACACAGAAATCAGGTCACCTCCTAGATCGCCTCCTAGTCACCCAGCGAGATTGCCCAGCACCCAGCTCACCATTGCCCTCCACCATCCCTGCCATGCTTCGCATAAAGCCTCTGCTACACCCTCCCTTCATTCCAACTTCATTGCACCATTGCATTGCATCAGGCAGCTTGGCATGGGATACCAGTCCCGGGATAGCCACAACACGGTGACCAAATGATCAATGTTGAGATGATAAGGGCAGGTGGATGGGGGCTTTGTATGAAGAGCTAGGGATGGGACTTAAACCATTTTGTGAAGGGTGTGGAGACTGGGGACAAAATCAATGAGCTGATGGGGAACCAAATGATGAAAATGGAAGCTGCAATAATCAACGAAATGGCAAAGCAAAGGTTAGAGGTTGGTGGGGGTTGTGAGAAGACGATGAAGACACTTTTTCAAAGCTTGAAAAAGAACCGAATACATTTTTCTATAAATTTTTATAATTTAAATATTTTTTAATCCTTCCTTATAAGCATTAATAATTTTAAATTATTTTTCTATATTTTTATAATTTATCTAAAAAATTATGGTGATTGTGAACCTAGACAAATGGTTGTCTAGATTAGAATAAATTTGGACAATATGTTGTCCAAATTCATCTGAATTATATACAAACACATCTTACCATTAATAGACACCCAACTATGATTTGAACCCAAACTATTCTTTAGAGAGATAGACACCCAACTAATAGTCTATAACTTAGGAATGTATCTCATGATACACCTAAACATAGAAAAGCTACTAGAAAACCACTAAAAAAATTTCAACTCTAAAATCTCTCATCTTCCATAAAAAACAAAAAATTTAAACCTCAAATAACCCCTAAAAACAAGGATCCCATTTCCTATTTAACTACACACCATCACTTCCTTGCTCCCTCCTCTCCCCTTTCACTACTTCACACCTCTCTCAAAGCCCCCTCCTCCCCCTCTCCTTTTCCTCTCTCTCATTGGTGGCAAAATGGTAATGTTCTTTTAATCCTCATTACAACATCATATGATTATGTTTTTTCTTATAACATTGTGTCATTGATGGATATGGATGCAGGCAAACTCAGCATCGGGCATGGCAGTGAACGATGAATGTAAAACCAAGTTCTTGGAGCTAAAAGCGAAGCGAAACTACAGGTTCATCGTTTTCAAAATAGAGGAAAACCTCCAACAGATTGTAGTGGAGAAAGTAGGTGCACCCAAAGACAGCTATGAGAAATTATGTTCCAGTTTGCCTTCCGATGAGTGTCGTTACGCTGTCTACGATTTTGATTTCACCACCGACGAGAATTGCCAAAAGAGCAAGATTTTCTTCATCGCATGGTATCCCCGGCCCCCAAACAATTGCATGAAATATTTTGTTATACGTAAATGGCGCTTCTTCATAAAATTCATGTTGCATTACAGGTCACCAGACACATCGAGGGTGAGGAGCAAAATGTTGTACGCAAGTTCCAAAGATAGGTTCAGAAGAGAACTGGATGGTGTTCAAGTTGAATTGCAAGCCACCGATCCCAGTGAAATGAGCTTTGATATCGTCAAAGAAAGAGCCTTCTAAAATAATGCTTATATTGCCAAAAAATGGGGGGCATTAAATATTTTTTTTTTTAAATTTTCCTATAATCATAAATATTATTGGAAATTTAGGAACTGATCATATTATGTGTTATGGTGTCAAAGATGGGACTCGGCATCATCGGCTTGGATTCATGGGGTTGATGAAAGGTTAAGAAAAAACTATGAGTGGGGGATCAATCATTTTTCTCTTATTTTGATTTTGTGTATTTATCTTTATATATGTTTTTTTTAAGTGAATAACTCATTATTTTCGCTCATTTTTTTTAACAATTTTGTTATAGTTGGGATCATTTTTTTTTTAAAGATAATATTTAGAATTACCCATAATTCCTCTCCAACCCATAAATAGAAAGACTTCGGTTCAAATCCTGTTAGGTTAAAATATATCATAGGTTACTATATTCTTTACAAATTTAGGAATTTAGTCCATTTACTTTTCAAATTTCAAAATATAGGTATAATTATTAACGCTGTTAACTTTTGGACTTGGATTTTGAAATTTGAAAGTGAGGGACTAAATTCCTAAAATTAAAAGTATATGGATTAAATTCCAAATTTGTGAAGAATATAAGGACTTATGTGGCATATTTTAACCATTCTATTATGTGTATTTATATTTATATTTTTTAATAAAAAATATGAAATGACAAAAACATCCTTAAATTAATATAATTTATTTTGTAAAGTAATTATATTTTTATGATTATTCAATTGAGTTAGTGCTCAATCGGCTAGTGGCACCCTATTTTTCTAATAAAAGATACGAAATAACAAATACACCTTTATAATTTATGTGTAAAATAAAGACATTTTCATCGTTACACAATTGAATTGATGTTCTGTTGACTCTTTACACCAAAGATCAAACTCAATAATGGGTTTATATATATATATATATATATATATATATATATATCAAGATAATCAATACCACACCGGTGGATACACCGTTTTTCTACTGAAATTGATACGTATCTGTACTCGTTTGTTTCGGCGTACTATTTCGGATTTATTGAAAATTTTTAAAGAATATATTTAAAATATTAAATGAATGATGCTAAATAAATTTTAAATATAAAATATTTATCAATTATATAAAATACTAATCAATAAAAGAATCCATGATATAGATTTTATATATATATATATATATATATATATAACTGGCTAACAAATATTTATATGTATTTTTCTCAAGATTACAAGAAGCAATAAAACCAACAATTTCTTTGTGTATGATGCTAAGAACAAATCAACATAATTTACAAACATAATCAAATGTTTTATGATTTCAGAGATTTTTTTTTTTCTCAACATCCAATGGTATATAAGTGGAGCCAAATGTTTATCTTTTTTTGGCATGGCGGAAGCATTTACAAAGATAAAAAAAGGGGTTGTAAAACTGTATGAATTTGATGTACAGTGTGTTGAGCTTTTAAATCAATCATGATGAGAGAGCAAGTTCAGCCCACGCCAAAGAAGACGATTTGAACTCGATCGAAACCGATGTGTCAATCTTACTCTCCAAAACCGAGCTTATTTCGTCCATCGATGGTTGTTTCGAAGAGTCTGGTTGAATGCAAAGGCATATAACTTCGCAGATAGCTTTGAGGTCTTCGTATCTGAAATGTTTTAACTCCGGGTCTAATAGGTAAGACATTACTTCCGGTAACTCGAGATAGTCCTTCGCCTGCAAAATGCATTAGAGCACATGAATGCATGTTTATTGATAACACAATGACGACATAAAAAGTTTTGCTTACCCAATCTATCAAGGAACCTTTATCCTTGCAAAATGGAGGCCTCCCACTGATTATTTCAAGCATAAGTATACCAAATGCATGGATGTTTCCGTGGATGTCTACATGGCGTTTTTCAACAGAATTAGGAAGTAGACAAACGGCTCCGTTGTTGCCAACAGAGCCGGAGTTCTTTTCCGATCTGGAAAGAATACTTTTCCAGCTTTCGAAATCAACCAACTGCATGACGAGATAATTTCTTGATCAGAAAGATATCCCCGGAATCCGAGATAATGAACAAATTATTAGATACCTTGGGAGAAAAATCCTCTGTAAGATACACGGCACTTGAGTTTAACTCTAATATAGTGAATGGTGGATCAAGTTCTGTATGAAGATATTTAAGTCCTCGAGCAATGCCGAGAATAATTCTCATTCGCCTTGTCCAATATAATTGAGATCCTTCACCGTCTGCATGGAAATTGATCATAATGGTAAAAACATGCTAACCATTGCATGTGAACCGAGCTAGAGAGGAAGTATGCTTACAATGCAAATGCTCGTAAAGTGTTCCATTTGATGCGTATTCGAAAACAAGCATCCTCGTAAATGGAGTGCTCTCTCGACAGTAGCCTAATAATTTCCCTAAGTTCTCGTGATTCAATCTTGCCAATTCTGCCACCTGAATAGCAATTTAACCGAAAATTTAGAACCTGATTTCTCCAAGTTCGTCACATTGTTACATGATAACAAGTACCTCTCTCTGGTAATAGAGCTCGAGATAACCAGTCCAGCGCTCTTCTTTAATGCAGAGGGATATCACAGCAATTTCTGGCCCACCCTTCATGGTACCTTTATAGACCAAACTGTCAGGAGAAGAACCGATAATGTTGCTAAAGTCTTCACAAGCTACTTCAAGCTCTTGCCTGCTAAATTTAGTCACGTCTTTCAATAACTCAGAATCTGTGAAAAAATTGTGATGTTAATCGATATTGTTTCGAGGAATAAACTAGAAAAGTTAATCCAAGGAAAAGTAGGCAACGGCTCAACAGCATATATAGCAAACTAACCTATATACACCACCACATGATCCTTCCCACTCCTGGATTTTTTCCAAGGGATTATGATTGCGGACTTGCTATTGCATCTCTGGAAAGCGGTAAGGAGAGCAACGAGAAAGAGAGATCCCACCATAATTCCCGTCACAATTTCAAGAGCCAAGAGCCACGCGGGTTTCGATGCTTTCGTACGCTTTGCGACATCTTTGGCACGCTGATGCTTAGGGCTGGGTGCTTGGTGACTTTCAGAAGACTCGGCACCTAAAAGAACAAATATTTTCACCATCAACCATGACATCATCATTATCGAACTACTTCATTGTAATAAGAACCATCGGCTAGCAATGGTAAAAGGTTACATATAGTGTATATATATACCGCATTGTGAGCTGGGACGCTGTTTAGTATTGTTGGCCTGAAGACAGTTCCCTTGAAAGCTTGCGCTGCATTAATAATAATAACGGAAAAACATGAACCAATAGTATAAAAAGAAGCCAACACAGATCAATGATATACGAAAATAAAGTTTACCTCGGAAGGTGTTCCAAGCACTTCGGAATTCTACCGATCAAAAAATTATAGGAGAAATCCGCCACTTTTAACTGAGATGAGCTACAAAGTCCAGGTAAGTTTGAATGTGTCGCATACCTGTAGTGTAAAGAATTATTAGATATCAACTTTGAAATACTAACACAATCAACGGCGCATATAGATTATCACCATCCTATTACAATGGTCATGCATCCTCTGTTTCCTACTTACATTCCACGTGTATTAGCCGTTAATGTTGAATTGCTATAAGCAGGAACAGCTCCTTTAAGTCTATTTCTATTGAGTCGAAGTTCCTCAAGATACTTTAAATTGCCGAGCTCAGCAGGCAGGCTTCCTGTTAACCCATTTGACTGAAGATTTCTGTGATAACAAAATAAAAAGCCATTAATAAGAAGAAAAAAAAACAAGCTCATTTCCTTAAATCACGGCCGATAAAGTTTACATTACATCTTCACCACACTCGATAAATTCCCTAGCTCCGGAGGAATCGGACCAGTCAACCTGTTCATCCCTAGATCCAAGACTTTGAGGAACTTCAACATGCCGAGTTCTTTCGGTATTATCCCTAACAGCTTGTTTTTTTGTAAAGTTCTACAAAAACACAGGTAAGTATGTATCAACTACGATTATTCTAGACCAATATAAGCTGAATCAAGAACATGGTTTTGAACAAATTCGAATAAGAACCAACATACAGTTCTTGCAAGTAGGTAATTTGGCCTATTTCTGGTGCAAGAAATCCCTTCAAAGATGAAGATGATATGTTTCTGCAACAAATTAAGAAACATGATTACACTAAAAACATACATCAATTGTGCAGTAATGTTTATGAACATGTTGGATCAAAGCTTACATCTTTATAACATGTTGTCTCTCTTTATTACAAGTAATCCCAAACCATTCACAAGGATCAGAATCTAAAACATTCCAATTTGACAAAACCAGATGTGGGTCTTCATATATATCTTCCTTAAATGTTGTAAGAGCCATAACTGCAAAGAACCAAAGTTCCCCCAACTTAGCAACAAAATGTTGAACACCATTGAAGCTAGAATTTACAGTTAAGATCCTTATTTCTACTCACATTTTCCAAGAAACCAAACAAGATCTACAAAAGAAAAAAAAACCCAGAAAAGTAAAGACTTAAAGGAAAAGCACATTACCTTCATCACTAGGAAAAGAACGAGAAGTGACCAAAGAAACACCATAAGAAAGAAATAGAAGAAGCAAATAAATGTATGCCATCATTTTTTTTTAACACCAACAAGTAGAATTCATCAACAAGAGATGTGGGTTTTATGAAAAAATTGAAACTAAAAGTAAAGCTCAAAGCTTTGGTGCATTAATCTACTGGAAATGGGGATTCTTTGTTTAAAAAGGTACAAAGAAAAATGAAAGAAAGCAAGAACAAAATAATGAAGAGATATAAAGATGCTAGCTTTTGATGCAAAACTACTGGGTTTAAAGCTTTAAGATTTATCAACTACCCACGAAAGCAAAATCACTTGAAGAAAAAAAAAAAGGAATATTTTGAAAATAAGAGAGTGTGAAGAAAATAAAAGAGAGGAGTGAAATAAAAATGTGAAGTCTTTTCAGGGAAAATAATAGGAAGAAAAGTGACGTGTGAAGGAAAACTTGGATGTAATTGAAGTTTTTAGTGAACAAGATTTATTTGATCACTAAAAATTTTATCAACTTTTAATTAATATATTGAAATTATAAGATTTAAGTATTATCACTACTCTCTAATATGATAAAGCTATTGAGAAATTATCAAAAATCTTTTTTCTTTTTATGAATTAATAGAAATTTATATATAAATTCAAAAATATTTAAAACACTAATATAATTTATTTTCTAGAGGAAAGAATGGTATGAGACAGAGACGCCACATCACCACGTATCATTTATCAATTATTTAATGTTATTTCAACATTTTTTTCATGTTATTGGACACATCATTTTGGTAATTTTTTCAACCTAAATCCTAGATCCCAAATCTTAAGTCCTAAATATAGGACCCCAAACCCTAAATATTTGATCCTGAACCCTTGACCTTGGACTCTAAACCTTAGACCTTGGACCTCAGATCCTAAACCTAGAGTTCAAGGTCGAGGGTCTAAGGTTGAGGTTCAAGGTTTAAGATTTAAGGTTCAGGATTCAGTTAATTTTTTTCTATGTCAATTATTTAATTATTTAATGTCATTTCAGCATCTCTTTTCATGTCATTGACACATTATTTTGATAATTTTTTAGCCTAAACCCTAAATCTTAGGCTTTGAACCTTAGACCCCAGACTTTGAATCTTGGATCTTGAACCCTCGATCTTGATCCCTAAACCCTAGACATTAGACCCAGACCATAAACCTTAAACTTTAAACCCTAAATACTTGACCTAGAGTTCAATATCGAGATTTTAGGGCGTAAGGTTTGGGGTCTAAGGTTTGAGGTTTAAGCTTGATGGTTAAAGGTTTAGGGTTTAGAGTTTAGAATCCAAATTAAAAAATTAACAAAATGATGTGTAAATGACATAAAAAAATACTAAAATATCATTAAATAATTGATAAGGGATACGTGATAATGTGACGTTTCTCTTTCATACAATCTTTTCTTTAGGTGGGAATATATATTATATAGTAAGTGAATAAGAATAAACAATAATATATTTATTAAAAATTACATAATTATGAAATGAATGAAGATTTTTATAAATCTTCCTCATTTTATCCTTGAAAAATTGAAAATATTTAACAAATTAATGGGTTTTAGTAATTAAAAAAAAATAATAATTACCTTAATTGTGAGTCAAATCAAGACCTAAATTGAGGTCTTTGTTATCTAATTTAGTTTTGACGTTTAAGATAATTCAATTGGATTGGAAAACTAAATTAATCAAAAAATAAATAAAAATCAAATGTGGAATATGGACACACAACACAACCACTCCATCTTTATTATTATTTTTTTAAAAGTAAAAAATTAAACTAAAAAAAAAAAAAAACCCCAACAAGGATTTGCAATTTTGCATGAATAATTTGAGAATATATTTTATGAAGAACTTAATTCTAAATTATTATAAAAATAAATAAACAATTTAGTAATTTAATATTACCAATTATTAATTTTATATTTTCCAAAAATGGTATTATATATTTTTGAACCATGTATATTTATATATGGAATGGTCTCATTGATTGGACATGCATTAAGAAAAAAAAAAAGATAAATAAATGCACATGATTAAAGTAGCTAGATGTGATAATGTGGACCCTTTTAAATTTATTAAGTTTAAGCTCTATTGTTATTATAATTAGAATAGTATTGCACTTCATCGGGGTTTTGTCAGTATGTATATTTTTTCAGATAGTTTGGAAACGATACAAGTTATACGGAGTATTTATTTAAAGGTGTTGAATTCTGCTTTAGTTAGAAGAATCTAATATTTATTGATTAAAGTTGCGCAATGGTCAATTCATCACGTATTCAGAGAAAACAATAAAGAGAGAAATAATATTGTTAAAATGTCTATTGATAAAAAAAATGACCTACAGTTATTTGAAACATCTCCGAGGGAGTTTGGGTATAATTTAAGTAGATTAATGTATTGTTTTTTATTCACAAAAAAAAAATAAAAAAATTGAAGCTTTAAATATTTTATGTATGTTACTATATGATAAGCCAGTAAATTAAAATCCTAGATGAAGAATTTGACTATTTGAAGTTAAGTTTGCGATGTGTCGTTCGTTTGATATTGAATTTTGGGTATCTATATTCAAATTTATCTTTAAGTTTTATTTTTCAACTTTGTCGAAAATTGTGTGGGGTTTGAAAACATCTCACCACCACCGATTTAGTATTTTATAATTCTTTTTTACAATTTTTAATTTATACATTAGAATGAAGATTTGTGTGTGTATATATATTGGTTTGAAGACTTGAAGATTTATTTAAGGTGGAAGGGTCATCACTTGAAATTCTTCCAGGCAAAAGATTCCAAAAGGTTAAGTGAAAATAGGGGCCTCTTGATTTTCAATCTTAGACCTAAATTTATTTGTCACCATCTGCCCTTTCCAATTCCCACGTACCCATTAAAGATTGGGCAAGTCATTAAGCTTTTTTGTGTCACGAAAGGTGAGTTTGGATGGGCGGTGCGTTTAGCTGCGGTTAGTGTAAAAATAGCGGTGACGGTGAAATTAGATACTGTAGCGATACTGTAGCGTGAGACAAAAAGTAAGCTAAATGCACCGCACCGCACTCAATCGCCCATCCAAACCCACCCAAAGTCAATAAAATCGTCCTTCTTTTATTTATTTATTTGAAGCTTAAATATGTTAAATTATTTCAATAATGTCAAAGCTGGATTGGTATAAGTATTATTGTCAGTGTAGGAGGACATGGTTTGAGTGCGCTGAAAATTATGAGTAGTTTTAGGCATTGTATTAAAAGAAACATATATAATAAGAACCTATAATGAGATTAATGTTCAAAAAGATTATGGTAATAATTTTGGAGAGAATTTTTAGTGAAAACATAAAAGGATGAGGGTGAGGTATTTATAAGAAGAGACCTCGACACTTGTGAGTGTTAAGATCCTTTGTATTTTGTTAGTTGGTCAGACCTGTGAGCAACTAATACCTAATTAATATTGATTGATGAGACCTCAACACCCATGAGTATCGAGGTTCATGAATATTTTTCACGGAATCATAGAGACTTGGGTCTGATCCCAAGCAAACCCCGGTTCCCTCCAATTATAAAAATATTTCAAATTATAATTAAAGTATTTTTAACATATTTAACCTACAATAGAGTAAAAAATGTTTATAATTATCACAATTTCTATTTTACTTCAACTTTTTTTTTTAAATGTGAATTTAGTAATATGATAGAAAATAATTGATATTCTCATCAGTTCAAAAGTTTTTCCAAATTCATGCTTATATATATATATATATATGTAATTAGTTAGTTTAAATAGTTAATATCGTTAACTTTTCAATTAAATGTTACGTAGTTATATATAATTTGAAAGTAGATTTATAAATCCAAAAAGTATAGAGATTAAATTCTTGAAAATAAAAGTAGGAGAACTCCAAATGTACGAATTGTAGAGACTTAGAGTCATGGTTATTTGAACCAGACTGAACCGGTTGGGGATCGGTCCAGAGAGAGACATCAGACCAATTGACCCACAAATCAATACAGATCGATTGAACCAAGTTAAAAAGTCAACTAAATGGGTTTTTTTTTATTTTTTGAAATATTTTTAATGATTTATTCAATCAAACCATACGAACCAGTAACCTAATTAGTTCGACCATCGGTCCGATTCTGAAAATCTTGCTAGATTTTATTTTAATTTTCAAAATTTTACTCTATAATTTGATATAAACTAATAATCAACCCAACCCAACGCGAATCGTGTATATAACATATTAATTCATTATGAAATCTAAATTCCGGCCTGTTCAATCCCTTTGCCAATCAAACTCTTTAAAGCAAGCATGTGTTTAGACAGCAATGCTTTTCCATAAACACTTTATTAGTTGATAATGCAAAAAAAGAAAGCTAAAATGGAAATAGAAAAAGAAAATCCTTTCATTTATTAATTTATTTTAGACCTCTTCTTTGTCACGTTTCTGTCTTCAATAATTCATTTACTTATTTCAATTTTTTTGGTACAAATTAATTATTTTATTTGGAATTGGTGAGAATGATTCAAGTTAATGAAAGCAAAATCATGGACTATTTTTATTGCTATTATTTTAGTTTTCCTCAAAAAAATATTTTTTTTGGTATTATGCATATTTATTTTATGATTTATGTTCAGGGTTCGTAATTGTCTCTCGTAATAATATTGTTTTTAATGTTCGAATCTACGTTCTCCCCTTTAAAGTGCACTCGTAAGTTCAATATACTTTACCATTACACCTAATTACTTATTGGTTGTGAAATCATACTTTTTATATAATTATAAAAAGCTAGGCTTGCCATGGATATAAATGATTTCGTTGGATGTATGCAATTCGATTTTACATAAAAATTTTCAGCATAATAAAAATAATTATCATCAAAATTAATTGTTACTAATCATAATTTGATTAATAAATAAAAATATTTGAATCTAAATTAGGATAAATAAAAAATTTATGTTTGATATATATTAGAAATGAGAATACCTTATACCTACATATGATTTACACATAAACTTAAATTGCCTAATTTGCTTATTTTTTTGGTAAATTATATTCAATATCTCTAAACTATTAGTAAGTTTATGTTTTGGTCACTCAACTTCAAAAAGTTACAAAATAGTCATCAAATCATTTGAAAGTTTTCATTTAAGTCACTGAACTATTCAAAATTTTTATTTAATTCACTAGGTTGTTAAGTTTTTTTTTTTTTTTGTTAAAGTTAGCTAACGAGCTCCAAGCAACGATTCGATGATTGAATGATGGATCATTACTCATCGACGAGTAGAAGAACATATCTTAGATCTAAGTCGATCTGATGGTTCGCAGATTCGGGACATTCAAAACTGTTTCATGAAAAAAAATTGAATTATAGAAAAAAAAAAGAAGAAGAAGGGAATGAGAGCTTTTGCTGAGCACAGGCAGTGCGAACAAGGAATGTCATACAATAAAAAATTTAATAACTTAACGACTTAAATGAAAACTTTTGAGTATTTTAATAATAATTTTATAACTTTTCGAAGTTAAATGATTAAAATATAAATTTACTAATAGTTTAATGACCTTGAATGTAAATTATTTTTTTGGGTTCACACTATTAGTATCATATAAGTTGTTGTGTACTTCACAATCTATGTTGATTGAAGTCGATGAAGAAGAAATCTCAAAATTTTGGGTAACTAATTAAAAAGCTTTAAAAGCAAGACCCCTCATGATTTGGTGGGGTTACTCTTTTCTTAGTAAACTTTGGTAGGTCTCCCTTATCCATTAGTTTTCCATCAATTTAAATCCTTTCAAAGTATGATTACATTTATTCATGTACCAAGCTTACCTAAATATTGTATTTATTTTTATTAATAATTAAAATTTTTGAATTTGGGGTTTAGGGTTACATTATCTCTATCTCAAGTTAGTGTTATAATTGGTTCTTGAATCGATATTACGCTACGAAATGCAAAATCTAGGTATGGAAGACAAGGACTGTGATTAGTGGCAAGTTCTCCAACCGACATGATGAGTGTTAGCAAAGGAATTGAGATCTAAGTCTAACACTACAACTAATCGCCCCCCAAATAATAAATAATAATACTTAAGGCTGACCTAATGTTGCTTACCTTTTCAATGATCATGGACTGGTAACCATATTTATATAAAGTGGAGGGTCGCCTAACAAGGTGGTCGGAGAGGGTAAGAGGGAAGGAGAAGAAAAGGGGAGAGAGAGAGAGAGAAGGAGTTTGTGATACGGAGATCATGTCCTTCTGCCTGGTTGTTTTGGGTTTTAAGTTTTGTCCTGTGTTTCATCCGATGAGATGTTATGACAAGAGTCTAGTGTGGCGATTATTGAGTGAGGTTCATTAGGTTGTTCTAAATGGTTAGTCATGAAATGTATTCTATTTTCATGGATAGGAATTGAATCTCCGACCTCATGATTAAATAATGTGACGAGCAACTATTATATCACACCTCATGATTATAGCATTGTTGAGAGACATAACTTATGTGTCGTGTTTTACACCTTTGCAGGTTTGTATTTTGTATCTTCAATAGGAAGGTGAGTGATTTTACTGAATTTACCTAGTGATACAATAGAAAAGTTGCAACATTCTTGTAAGAAGGTTGGGCTTAAATTTTATTATAATTGTGAGTATTAATGGATTCATTTTTGGATAAGATCTGAAAGACGTCAATTAAATCCAAATTGTATTACCAATTTTTATATTCAATCTTTTATTCTTTATATATTTATTTATCGATGTACCATTTGATGTACTCATAACTCTTAATACATCTCACTATCCGTACATTATAAAATGAAAATAAAAAACCTAAACATAGGAAGCAAGATTTTGCCTTGAAGCCATGTCTAGCTAGCTACTATGGTTTGCTAAATTAGATTAAATTGAGTTAGCGAATTAATCGATAAAATTTGGTTAATTGGTTTTTTTGGCTTTAATTTTAATTGATTTAAAGAGTCTATTTGAATATGTAAGTTAGTTGTCGATTGAGTCTTAATTCGATTGGTATTGGTATTGGCATTGTTGTCAATATAAGAGAACATAGGTTTGAGTGTGTTGAATCGTATTATCCTCCTATTATATAAAAAAATAGATATAATAAAAACTTGTACTGAAATTAATGTAAAAAAATTTCATATTTATATGAATTAGAAGAAAAGTAACATTTTTTTTCGTTTGTATGTTATATATATGCGGAGTGAGTCACTTATATCAATGTAAAATTTAAATAGTTTTAAATTTTTTTTTAATAGTTTTTAAAAATTTAATATTTTAATAATTCAATCGTTATATTTCATGCTCCAATCATGTAAATTGTGCATACCAAGATTAACATAAATGAAATTTTTTTAACTATTTGTTTTACGTTAAAAATTTTCAACCATTATATATATATATATATATTAGTGTAGACAATATTTTAGATCGACATGATAGAAATATGATATAGATTAAAAAATTTACATGCATGATAAGTACAAATATTTTAATAAGTTCAACGGTTGGATTGTTAAAATATCAAACGTATAAAATATTACGAAAAGATGTAAAACCACTTAAGTTTTACATCGTGTAAGTAGATTCCTTCACTATATTTTCCTTACTTTCTCTTAAATGATTTAGTTTTTTTTTTTATCGCAATTTAGAGGAAAAGCATTAAATTACTTAATTTTTATTTATAGTAATTTAGAAGGAAAGCTATGGAAAGACAGTGAGGTTATTTTTTTATACGTGAAATTACATTTTTATCATATTTCCTTTTACATAAATTATTTTATAAAAAAATATCACGAACTTAACAATTGTTCCTGCGTTAGAGCCTAAATTTTAAAGTTTTTAAAGAAGTATCATGGATTAATTTGGACAAATAATTGCTAAGTTTAGAGATTAACTTTGACAAAAAAAAAGTTCACCCTTAAGTTTAGAGATTAACTTGAACAAAAAAAAAATTTAAGCTCGAGAACAATTGCTAAATTCGAAGTCTAACTTAAAATAAAAACATAAAAATTTAAACCCGAATGCGAGAATAATAGTCAAGTTTAAATCCCAAAAGATGGTTTAACCCAATTAAATAAGGAAAGATAAAAGAAATAGTAGGATAAGTACAGATATTGAATCTTCTCAATTAGATCCTTTTTCATTTCCCAGACAATTTGAAGCAAATTTCTATGAGAACCCCCCGAAAAAAAAATTGAGAGAAAGCATCAGCTTTTGTCGATTGTTCGACCATTAAAGTGGGTGACTAAGGTTCTATCTATCAAGTCTCAATCAGTAGAAGCTTAAATTATTGTCAATTCTGTCTACAATATGCAAAGATCCAAACATGGTGAACAACAATGGACCACTCACACAAATCTCTTTTTCTTTTTCCCCATTTTGCTTTCGTAAGAGAAAAGCTCCCAAGTTCCAGCTTGGTTTGATTTTGAATTTTTATGAAGAAGTCAATTGTTTCATGTTCATTACAAAAACAAGGACATTCATCTTATCTGTTGTTTACCTTGAAGGAACAAAACAGTGGACCAGCAGGCCTGCAAGGGAAGAAGATCATTGCATTCACTTGGATTGTGATGGGGTTATTTTTTTTTTTCTTCATTATTTTGTCTATTTCGACAGGTAAGGGTCCAATTCAATGTCTTTGCAATAATATTACATCACGCTTTTTTGGAACAATAAAAGTGCTGATGGTGATGATGATCTATGCATATCCTATTCTTGGTGTTGTGGTCCCTTTATTTTGCTTTAACTCCTTTGAATTTGTGTGATGTTTGTGATTGTTCGGTGCCAAAATTTTGAGAAATTACGAAAGTTTTGGATTTAGTTTTTGTATTTTAATTTAGTTATTTTAAGTTATTGTATTTTTAAAAATTTAAAATTATAGTCCTCACTAAATGATAACTGTTAAATTTATTAAGTTCAACTATTTCTGAAATATGACGGGACAAACAATTTAGACTTGTAATTGAATTTAACTAAACAAGTTTAATTGGTATTGTTGGGTTAAGACTAGAATTTCAAATTTTGAAAAGCACTAAAATTGACCAATTCAAAAAAATATAAAGACCAAAATTGATCAAATTAAAATGTAGGAATTAAATCCATAATTTTACAAAGTACAGGGACTAATAGCACAATTTACCCCTTCAATTACTTTTGAATGAAGGCAAAACCAAATTTGATTTGATCGGTTATTAGGTTATTGGGTTAGATTTATATGGTAATAAATATTATATTATATTATAAAATATAAATATATTTTAAATAATTTAAAAATAATATAAAATAAGTTGTTTTTTTGAGTCAATTAAGTTAACAGATCAAATTAACTAATTAAATCGAAGTCAAAACAGACCAACCCGACCCACCCTATTAAACCGGATTTCAAAATATAAAGTGTGACACATTTTCTCCTGGATTTCATGCTGAAAACAATAGAAGCTCCCTTGTTGTGGATTTGTGGTCCATCGTTATTTACTTACTATATAAATTTGAATTTTTTGATGGGCCTTTTGCCCAAATGCAAGAGCTTGAGGTTAAGGGGAAGGAAGGGTTGCATGGAATTTAATAGAAGGGCCTTTCACCAATTATTCCATCATGAATTTCTTCTTCTTCCTCCCTTCAAGTCCTTGTGCACCATAGGCCATTGTCTTTGAGCACAACCCCATTGCTCCTTTTGGTACATTTGCCTCAAATTTCAACTACTTTGCATATAATCATTTAACAAGTGATACATGTAAATCATAAATGTAGTCCATTTTGAGCCCCTCAAATTTCAAATCCATGAATTCTTAGTTTATCAAGTTCAAGAAAGGCATTGCCAAAATGGTACCCATGATTGAATGCAAACAATCTAAACAAATAAAGAGTATTGATTAATCTGAGGTCAAATTATATTTTTGGTCCTTATCTTTGTATTTTAATTTAGGTTCAAATGTGCACCGTACACTTCACACATCTGGAATTTAGTCCCTCTAGCTTTTAAATTTCAAAATTCAAGGCCAGTTGTTAACTCTGGCTAAATTCTTTTATAAAATTCATTGGTGCGACATTTTAAAATTTAAAAAAAAGTCACTCGGTAGTCATGTAACAAGAAAATGACGTTATAATGAACCTGAATTTAATAAAAGAATTTTGACGGTATTAACAATTGCATTTACATTTTTAAATCTGAAAAGTAACTCGAGTAAATTACTTGAAATTAAAGGGGACTAAATTCCAAATGTACAAAAAGTACAAGGATTTGGAGCATTTTTTCCTTTAATTCTAATTGATATAATAGCAGTTTTAATCCCTTTGAGTTATAAAATATTTAATTTAAGCCTATTTTAAACAATTTTTTTTTAACATTGGCCCCCAAAATTATAAAATTTTATATGCCCCCCTCCCAATACCAAGTTCCTGACTTCATCCCTAACCCCCATACTCACATCTTGGGATCAAATCGCGAGAATTGGCTGCTAGTGGTATGTAGGGCTAAAGTAGCGATTTGCTCTTTCTTATGGTGTGTGAGTTGTACCAAAGAAAAAAAAAATTACAACATAGTTGTACTGGCTCTATAATTATACCTATATGTGCATTGATGTGGTATGTTGGAAGCTTTAAAACCTTGTTGGCCTTTGAAGGATGCAATGCAATCCTGCAAAGTATGCATCATGTGGATTTGAGAATTGGGGTTTATGAGAGCTTTTAAGGATCCAATCCAGTGCTGTTGGTGGGAGACATTGCAGTTAAGGTGTAAACTTGTATCAGCTACTGTGGGGTTTCCTTTACCGTAGGCATATGGTTCCCCTGTTTACCCATTTGGTCCTATTGTTTCCTTATTTAATGTCTTTCAATATGATGTCTCATGGTTTTATATTTTATCTCAGCCCTAAAAACAAGGACTGTTTTGTTATTTAAGACAAATTTTGTCTTCAAAACCGACACCAAACTGCAAATTTTGAAGTTTTATCAGTTTCTAGAGACTAAACTTTGATGGGAGGATGAGTTTTATGAATGTTTGAGACTTTGGATTGGCTTTCAACTTTATAAAACAGTAATAAATTAAAGATGCTAACTTAGGTAAGTATTGAAGAAGCCGAGCTAACTCAAACTCGAAGTTAATTTGAGCCCAAAAGGATTCGAACCAGAAACAGCCCAAAATAACCTAAACTTGTCCAACTCAAACCTAAATTAATCAAAACCAAACCGACTTAAACCAAAATAATTCAAACTTTGAAACAACCTAGAGGCTAGAAGCAAAAAGATCAGAACAAATAATCCGAACCCAAAATGATGAAAACCTAAAATAATCTAAACTTGTAATCACCTAACCCTCAAAGCCAAACGACCTTAATCCAAAATTCATCAAAACCTAAAAGATTAAAACTTGAAATTTGCTGAACCCCAAAAGTTCTTAAATCCAAATTAACACTATATCCAACATTTCTTCATCTCCACGTTATCTAAACAACGGTGGCAGCCCTGTCGCATTTGGTCACTGGCCTATCATCGGTTTCGAACATGAGTTCCAAGTCAGGCAGCCTTCCGAGGTACTTCCTGAGGAGTTGTGCAGGTAGGCCCTAACTCCCAAAATGAAAAATTATTCCTTTAGTCAGTTACTTATTTACAAAGTTTTAAATTAATTTAATATTAAAAATGTATTTTAATCTCTCTTAAAATTTAAAATTTAATTATGCTCTCTCCAAAAGTAAAAAGTTTATAATTTAATCTATTAAAAATGATAAAATTTTACTTTAACATAATGATAAAATTACATTTTTAACTCTTTCAAAAGTTTATAATTCAAATTCTGTCCTTCCAAAAAAAAAATTTGGCTTCGCCTTTGGTCCTAGATAGTGAAAACCTCTCTTATCTGAATAGCTTTTCGTTAATTTTCAACATACGCTTTGCCGCCGACGATCACCAGCAGGAATGTTGCTGTTCTGTTGGCTCTTTCTACCATGTCTCTAGTGATCCCTGAGGTGTTCCAAGGACGTAAATCTTCATGGATCCACCTGAAATAATCAGGGCAAGCAGGGTTCGATGAAGGGTCAATGCCTAGTGTTTGGTGAAGGGTCAATGCATACCCTTTAATGTGCTTTTACAATGTTTTTTTTTAACAATAATTTCTTGTTTCGAGCGAAATTCTCGAGCAGTGAAGAATGGTATTTTGGTATTGTGTAGGATAGGACTTGAATCATTACCGTCATACAAGTGCTAAAGAAATAGTAAGGGTGCATACATCTCATATCGGAAAAGCAAAAAGGATTCTAAGTTATATAAGCGGGTGCGCTGCACATCGTGTTAGATATGTCATTTGAGACAAGAGGAATAATCCCGTGACTTGTGGTATTAGAGTGATGATTGATAGTACAATTTCACATCGAGTACCCCAATTGATGGGGTAGGCCAGGTGAACCAATTGTGACGTGGGAGCCCATAACAAGGGCGTCATGAGATTGGACAGAGGAGAATGTCGCGCAGATTGGATAGGGAGTCCGAATTAACTGATCCTTTTAAACTCTTAGTCGTTAATCGAACCGAAATTTTTTCTAAAAAATTAATTGAACCGAACTTTTTAGGTTAATTCGGTTGGTGAACTGAATTAACCGAAATTTATATGTTTTATTTTTATTTTTGATTAAAACAAGTATAAAATATATAAAAAATTAACCGAATTAACTGATCGATTAATTTATACTTCCAAAAAATTAACCAAACAGACCGACCCCGACCAAGTTCTTATATATTACAATATTATTTATTAAGTTCGGTTAATTAGAATAACCGACCGATTTCGAACCGAATTAACCGTTAACTGAACTTCTAAAAAGTTATTAATCGACCCCCAACCGAATTAATTCGATTGACGACTGATTAACTGAATTTGGTCAGTTAACTAAATTAATTTGATTTTACCCGAAATTTGTATACCCCTAATCCTGAGTCCTTCCCCTTGTTAGGGCCTATTCTATTGAATTATAATCAAGATCCCCGATATTATTTTATTAATAAAATTATTATTTATGCATTTTAATAATTTTATTAAAAAAACTAAATTTTTTATTATGTACAATTTTTAGTCTAATGTATTTCTTTTTCCTATTTTTTCATCACCGCTTCAACTACATTCGAATTTAAACACGTCATTATTGTTTCTATCTCACCGCTACAATACTTGAATTTCACTATTATCATTGTTTTTTATTCATCAAAACTGATCTCATCATCCATCTAAAGGTATCTTTAATTTTGGTGGCCAAATTTCAAATAGGAGGCGGTGCTAGGAGCGACAAGGCCTCAACCCCTCCCCTCTAAAATGGGAAATTCGAACTTTTAGCCTTTATAATTTATAAAATTGTTATTATTTTCAGCAACCAAATTAGTAAAGAGGTAATTTTCAGCAACTTTTCTACTCCATGTAAAATCCCATTTCGCCCATTTCTTATATATGGAAAATGACAGCCATTAATGGGTAAAGTTGGAAAACTGAAAATTTGGGAAACGTGGAGCCTGATGGCTAGGCCTGACTCTGACGACCCGCTTGTACAAATTTCGTGACCCAAGCATTTAGTGGCCTATCAAAATTAAACAAACCAAGCCCGGGACCCAATTTTAAAACCTAGTGATTTGAAAAACATAAGTACCCAAAGCCTACCATTTTCGACCACCAGAATCTTAACCTCAAAAAAAAACCTAAAAATAAAAATTAGTCGTTGAAACTAAACTGGACCGATTGGTCGAATTAGGTCTAAAGCAAGACAACCCAATTCATCCACGAATTGGTACGATCAACCATCAAATTGAGAATCAGATGAACTAATTGGACTGGGCACCGATCACCTGAATAGTTTAACCATCAATTTAATTCTAAAAACATTGAAACTCCCGCAATTCCGAAAAAAGACCCATATAGACTTCTTCACACTTTTATGTACAAAATCCAATAATGTGAACCTGTTCTTGAATGAGGCCGAAAAAAGAAAACCTGTTCTTGAATAGAAACAAGAAATCTTTCTAAACTTGGCCTACCAAGAGGTTTTTCTTTAGGGTCTATAATTTTATCAAAAAATGAAATAATTATATTAATGGAGATTGTTACCATGACAACAAAAAAGGAAAAAGAAAATATGGGGGTAGAACAAAACTGAAACCTGAATAATCAAAGGAAAACTTACCTACATTTGGAAACTAAAAAGGAACTGTCCATTTTTTTTTTTTGTACAATTTAATTTATTCACTCTAAATAGGAACTGTCACCACCTAAATTTTTCCGTGTGGGCACACCAAGCTACTAGTTCAATTTTACGTTCTTTTCCTCTTTTTTTTTTTTTGTATAGGAAGATTTTGTTACCTTTTTAAGTTTCAGCTCCTCTTGGTATTTTTTAGAGTACGTACAGTCATCACAAGCTGTTGTCGTGCACCTTCTACCTCTGCGAATTTGAGGCTTATCTCGGAATATCGTTCTTGCATATCCTTCAATTCATTTTCCATTGATATGTTTCTTTCTCTTAATGATTCTAGTTCAGCTATCAATTCATCTTGGTTACCGTCTTTATCAACAATAGACGGTTCTTTCTCTGACGAACTGTCATACTTGCTGCGGATAAGATATCAATGGAAGTAATTGTTAGTCACTTTCTCTTTTCTTTGGTTTCTTTAATACTCTTCTTGGTATTTATTCCCTCAACTAACTAGTACAAGGAAGAATAGTGGAAAAAGGTACAAAAAGAACAGAGTCAGAAAATAAAGTTTTATATCTTCCAAGTCTTACCTTTTCACAAAAGGCATTGATATAATGTCATTTGATGTATCCTCGGAATATTTACACACCTGCATTTTTATATATTTAGAACAAAAAATAAGTCAAAGCTGGATATAATGACCTTCAATTTGTTGTTCATTAATATTAGAGAATTTCCCTTAAAAACGAGTTCTTTTGTATCTTCTTAACAATCATGGTATAATGATCCTGACCTTTTGGAGTTGGCATTTGCAGAAACTGGTGCTGCGCTCACTGAGTTCTTCTACTCTGCTTTCTAACTCATCAATTTTCTTCTGAAGATCCTTCTCCATTTCCAGGAAGACATTTGTTGACGTTTCTAAAGCAGTTTCCTTTGACTTTATTTGTCCCTGCCATGAGGAAAATATGAATCACATGAACACAAATTCTCCTTTTTCATACTCTGCTCCAGAATAAAAGATGAACCATGTGCAACAAACTGTTCCAAAGAGGATTATAAATAAAACTCGAATGTGAAAATTTACCTCAAGCAGCATTACTTTCTCCCTTAGGCTTGCAACCTCTATAGGACTGAGAGGAACCATGGCAGATTTATCGTCTTCTAATGGTGTTTTTGTTCCATCAGAAACTGCCGCTCTTTCATTGCTCTTTTTCAGCTTCTTTTCCATGGTAGTAACAGCATCTTCCTTCTTCTTAAGGTCATCCTTTAATTCAACTACTTGCTTTCTGAGTTTTTCTTTCTCTACTTCAACCTCATACATAGACCACTTCAATTCAGTGCATTGAGTTTTGAGGGTGTCCAGCTCTGATTGCAAGGATTCAGCTGCAGCTTCTTTCTCAACCCTCATCAAAGCAATTGTACTCACCAGCTCATTTCTTTCTAAATTTCCTCTTTGATTCTGCACTTCAATTGCTTCAGCAAATGCTTTGATGTGATCCAACTCCAGTGTCAACTTTTCTGTCTGTTGAGCTTGTTCACGAAGGCATTTATTTTTTGTAGTCAGCTTGTCAATCTCAGCTTTTAGGTTCTGGATCTCTTGGGAAAAAGTCCCACTAACTTCTTCTTCATGCTTCTTTTGATGTTCAAGCTGCTTTGATTTATCATCAATTTCCTTCAACATCTGCACTATCTGATTTGATTTTAAATTTACTTGATTGAAAAAGTAACAGAGTTTTGCCTGATAATCCTCCTTAACTGATTGCAGCTCTTCGTTAGCTTTCTTGAGTAGTTCTTCCAGCTCATTTTTCTGCAAGCGTAGTTCACTAGCTTCAGTCAGAGCTTTTGTAGCCACCTTTTGATTTGCATCAGATGTAAAGGCCATCTGCATAGAGAGCCTTCTAAATTCCTCCTGCAGACTTTCAGCTGTATTAGCATTCTTCCATCTTGTCATCCGCAAGGCTTCCTCCGCTCGGATAGCTCTTTGCTCCTGCTCAACTTTGGCTTGTATGATAGATTCTAGATCCATTTCATATACTTGTGCCTGTTTCTCTAACTCTTCCTCCAAGCTGTTGATGTGGGTTTCTAGTTCGTTTATGGTAGTTAAAGAGTCAGAGGATTCTTTTGACTTCTTGTTGAGTTCACTTTCCAAGCACTCTATTCGGGCCTCGAGTTCATTTATGTTAGCAAAGGAAGATGGGCAATCGTACTGCATATTTAGTTGATCTTGCAGTTGGCTTTGCTCTAGTTTGTAGGAGATGTCGTGATTTTCCTGCTTCAGTATCTCATAGTCAAGTGCTAGCTGCTCCATTTGTGCCTCAAGATCATCTTTATCTCTCTTGTAGACCTCTATCTCTCTGTGAAGGTCCATGATCTTTTGTTCAAGTACAGAGGTTTCCTTGGTGTCTCTATATTCTTTAACGAGTTGTTCCAATTCCCTCTGCTCGTCATCATCATCGTCATCTGTGTGATTTCCTGAGATGATTACTCTCAATTCTTCAGCACTGACATGGGATTCTGATTTGTTGTTGGGTGGATTGGATGCCTCCATATTCTTCGCATCCAGCATTTCTTCTAGGTTGTGTACAGCAAGAATTAACTCAGCATTTGACTCCTGCGTCTTCTGCATTTGTAACTGAAGATTGGAATTCAAGGCCTTCTCATGATTCAACTCTTGTCTGATTTCTTCAACAAGAACCCATGGGTCTCCACTCTCAATCTGCAGCCTGCTTTTCACTTTTGCATCATCCATTCGCTTCTCACAGGCTTTCAGCTTCTTGCACTCTAATTTGAGTGCATCTCTCTCTCCTTTCAAAGTAACAACTTCCCTTGAGAGATCCTGCCCCCTTTTGCTCTCCTTTACAATTCGTTTCCTAAGAGCCTGTAATTCCAAATCCGACACATCCACTTGTCTGGACAAAGCAACAATCTCATTCTTGAGCTTTTCAATCTCATTATCTGAACCATGTTGGGAGTTTTCTCGCCGAAAGGTGTCCTGAGAACTGTTTGAGTCATCAGTACTCATTCCAAGATCAGACCCTGCCGACCATTCCTCGTAGATTGCTGTGGAAGTAATTGATGTTGCTTTAGGAATAACTGAGGTGCTATTCATAGATGACAGATAAGGGTCCTGGTTGATGTTGTTTCTCATTCCAAGTTCTTGTGGAGTATTAAGTCCAGAGATGCTATCAGAACTTGAAATGGTAATATCAGATCCATTGGATCCTCTACAGTTCCCAAGCAATTCAACATTGTGGGTGATTTTGCTGACAGTCACATCCTGTCAGACAGATGATAAACAAAGAAACAAGTAAAACATGCAAATCCACTTTCAATTAACTTTTATATTAACAGCAGCAACAAGAAAACCGAAAATGATGATAAGAGCCTTACTTCAGTGGTTTCGTTCTTAATGTTTTCATCGACCTTCAAGCTCCTATCTTGCGATCCAATGCTCGCATTTTCAATTTCTTCCACCTCTCTGCAATAATTATAAAACAAAAAGTCAACATTAAAAACAAACGATCCAGGCTCTGAAATAACATCCAATAACTACAAGAATTCAATAAGAATTGACAAGTCTTTTACCTTTGATCAGCATTTTCCTGCAGCCTCTGAATTGAAACCTGGTCCAACAGTTTGAATTCAATTTCAAAACATCAATCATCATAAATAATGGGGAAAGATTAAAGAAAAATCCCAACCAGAAGTAATCCGTGATGCATATAAATATGAGAGAGAAACAGAGGGAGTGAGAGTGAGAATACTAACATGTAAAATTGCTTTAGAATTTGAATTCTTTAATGGAAGAGAAACGGTGGAAATTTTAATTGCTTCAGCATAAGCAGCAAAATCAATTGAAGCTTCCCCAACTAAACCTCCTCCTTTTCCCAATCCCTACAACAAACATATAAAATATTCACTACACCATTATTTTAAGGGAAAAAAAAAAAAAAAGAGGCAACACATCCAAGACATGAATTCATCAAAAGTATACACGTATGTCTTACTGATGATATAATAAAATGGTAGATTCTTTCATTGATCTTCCCAGTCTTTGGATCCCGAGCAAATTTAACGGTCTCGTAAACTGGATTTTCCCACCGAGAGTTACCGTCTAGAACCGTCGCCTTTTCTAGCTTTGTTCTCGGTTTTCCTCCATCGCCAGGGACCACTGATATCATCAATGCTTGCACATTCAACTGCGTAACCTAAATCACACAGAAAAAAACTATTAATATTTCAATATTCTTCAAACTTATTCAATCACATTACTGGAAAAAAAATATTTAAAATATTTATCATTTTAACTGAGAAAAATAGCTCAAACAGCTTCAAGAAAATCAAATCGATTTCTTTTTCTTTCTTTTTTTGTTTTTTCAGTTTTAGCTGCAATTTCTGACTAATAAGCTACTAAAAAAAGTAAATAGATGAATTTACAAGAAAATGTTCGATGAATACGAAATTCTGAAAAATAAAGAATTTGAAATAATGAGAGTACTTGAGTTGCATGGAACTGAAGCTTGAAGACGGCTTTGCTCCTGTTCTTGTCGCTCCTCCATCTCGCCGACTTAAACATCTTCTCCGCAAAACTCGCCGGGATTCCCGGACTCTCACCTGAGGTCCGGAAAATCCAGCTGGCAAGCCGTCATTCAATCGATCTCTCGATCCAATGCTGGAAATCCAATCCAAAATGCAAGCACGCACCGGGGAAAACAGAGCCAGTTACAGCAGTCCACACATAGAGTTCAACTAAACAGAACCGAGTTCGTTCAATTCGAGTGGAACTGAGTCAAAGACCGAGCCTAGAACTCAGAATAAAAAAATGCCTTGAAAGAGAACAGATCTAAAGAAGAGCTCTTTCCCTCTCTCTGTCCCTCACAGAGCTATTTGCAAGTTGTAACAATCTCTCTGGTGGAAAGAGATTGCACGTATTTTATTTTTAATATAAGGGAAAATTTTGAAAGAGAAAAAAATTGAAGGAGAAGCTTCTCTGTGATTAAATTAATTTTTAATCAAGGATTAATTAAAATTAATTACGTATTAGGTGAAAACATGTGTTTGTTTGTTTTGAGCAAAGGGAACAGTAAGTAAAGGTTATTAATTTGACATTAATGCCCCCATGTGTCAGTTTAGTTGTAGCAAATATTCTATGTTTCGGACGAGGGTCAAACGGGTAGTTTGTAAGAAAAAATAAAAAATATTAATTGATTTTGACTGTATCAGCCTCATAAGTTGGGATACGGTTAAGATAAAACTATAAAATATAATATACGGACCTGATGGACGAAAATGAAATTACATAGTCGAAATCCAAGAAATTTTATTTATGGGTTAATTCAAAGAAGTCCTAAAACTATGAGTTAAATTATAAATCAGCCACTAAAAGTTGAAATATTCCAATTGAGTCCTCCAATTAAAATTTTCCATTAATCTAGTCATCAACTTTGGCACTAAATATAAGTTTGATTTTGTCGTGTTTAAAAAATATTTATTAATTTATACGTGATTAAATAAGGAACTATGTTAATAGGAGCGAAGCTAAAATATTATTTAAAGGGCCAAAATTGAATAATAAATATTTTGAGGGTCGAGATATAATTCTATCATTATATTTATTTGTAATTTTATGAATTGTATAGGATTTAAAGAAACAAATTTACCATGTTAAAGGGGACCAAGGTCACTATCTGCTCCTTGCCTTTGCCCCTGCACGTTAGATCCAAATCGATTTTTAATGCCAAAGATACGACTAAAGTGACAAAAAATCTTAATTAAAATGATACTTCAGTTTGAATATTCAATTAGACTCTTCTTGAGTTTAGATACCAATTTAAAACATGATTTATAATTTAGGGATGTTTGGTGGAATTAAACATTTATTTTTTATACTTACTATGTTAGTGTTAAACTTCTGATTAAGATTAAGTTGGTCTCATAAGTTAATCGGGCATCAATTTAGTTAAAAAATTATTAAAATATCATAACTTTTACAAAGAAATAAATATTAATGTAAGGGTATTTTTGTCTTTTCTCACTTTTTAGTAAAATAAATACAACGATAGGATGTAAACTTAGGAAACATGCATTTTAAATTTTTAACTTAATCATATATGTTTTTTTTTATACAATGTTAGCCCCTCCCCAATCCTTAAATAGGAGGATAATGCGCTACATCTCACTCGAACCCACGTCCTCTTACACTGACAACAATGTTGATACCAATTGAACTAAGACTCAATCGACTTAACTCATTTTTTGTTAAATTGATTTGAAATGGAAATATTTGATTATCTACATTTTGAATTATTGGACATTAAAATGTGTCATTTTCAATTCAATTCTTAGTTTTTTTTTTTCCTAAGGTCCCATTGTACAAATTTTCGAGGAGTACATTATTTTCTTATTTTTATTTATTTATTAAATAATTCACTTTTCCTTGAACCACTCTATTTTAATTATTTTCCAAGGATAAAAAATATATATGGTTAGCCCACAAAATATAAATACCTAGGACCCTTAAAGTCTCTTAACATTACATGAAAAGAAAAGAAAAATGTAATTAAAATATACTTCACTAGACCTGTTCATGGGTTGTGCCACCTGGCCCTGCTCGAAGGCTCACCTGAAATATAAGAGAGTTTGGGAAAAATTATAGGCCCGAAAAATGGGCTTGGACAAAAAAATAAAGCACATTTAGAAAACGGGTTGGGCCTCGAGTAAGGCATTTTTGGCCCTGACCCGGCCCGAATTTACTAAAGGACAAAAAAATCGAGTTTTTTTTTTGTTTTTTCTTATTGTTTTCTCCCTATTTTGTTACCATTTTACTATTATGTTGTTACTATTTGGATATTGTATAAAACTTATTTTATTGTTAATTTTATTATTATTTTAAAGACATTTGTTAATTTTGTTATTATTTTAGAGGCATTTGCTTGTTAAGTTGCATCTATCTTAGTGTGTTTTCAAGTATACATATTTTTAAAAATTTATTTTCAATTTGTTGGGAAATATTTATTTAATGTTTTTAGTATTTTTGATATATTATATATATTTTAAAATAATATAAAAATTAATATGGGCGGACCGAGTGGGCTTGGGCAAAATTTTAAGCCCATTTTTTGGGTCGAGTCGGGCCCGGGCCTAGCAAACGAGCCTAAATTTTTAGTTGAGTCTGACCCGACCCGACCCGACCCGACCCATGCACACCTTTATACTTCACTTTTCAACATCCTTCTCCTTCTAAGCCTTTTTGAATAAATGCATGATACATGTGCATTCAATCCTTTTCTTCTTCCTCATTGAATTTTACATAAACGTATCGTATAAAAATTAAATATGGGTATTATAATTTCATCATTGTTTGTTTATTAGTATTTATGTCATCTACTAAATTATGTTATTTTTTTTATTATGTTCGAGTTATGGATTTAATTTTTGTACTTTAATTTAGTTATTAATAGTCTTTATACTGATATGTAAGGGATAAACTCGATTAAACAATGAACAAAGTGAAAAAAAAAATGAAAAGATTGAACACGCAAATTTTACGTGGAAAAACTCCTCAAGAGAGAATAAAAAGCAACAGGCAAAGGGAGATTTCATTATAATAAATGAGAGTACAAAAGATAAAGAAAATTAAAAGAAAAATTTGAAGCCCTACAAAAAAACCCTTCGAAACAAAGAACAAAATTCTCTCCATCTAAATAATTTTTTGTTGTGTAAAACCTAGAGTAACTAAGGCCTATTTATATGCTGAAATTCAGAGCATATATGACTACAATAAGTCTAGGTTAATCAGGTTTAAGTGGGAAATTAAAACAGAATTTAACTGGGAGAAGAAAATTCAAAATAAACTTTGGTTAAAATAAGAGGTATTATCCCACATTACAAATTTTAAAATTTTAATCTTGACCGAAATGGTAGATGTTAAATTTGTTAAGTTATAATATTTCTAAAATCTTATGTCGCAAATATATTACATCATTTGTAGTGTCGTGCTAGCTTGTTATTCCTGCATATTACTCGTGGATTTAACGATTTTCGTTTGTGGTAAGACTGAAATTCTAAAATTCGAAAAATTTAAAAACTAAGATTAGCCCAATTGGAGAATATGGATTAAACCTACAACTTTACCATAACACAGGACTAATAGCAGAATTTAACTAAATAAAATTAACTACTACTATTTGGTTTAGGACGGAAATTTTTAAATTTGAAAAATATGACAAAAATTGACTAAACTATTTGGTT
This sequence comes from Gossypium sturtianum, assembly GCA_025698515.1. Classification (NCBI taxonomy): domain Eukaryota; kingdom Viridiplantae; phylum Streptophyta; class Magnoliopsida; order Malvales; family Malvaceae; genus Gossypium; species Gossypium sturtianum. Next base: position 3,527,824 of record CM046944.1, on the reverse strand, counting down.
TAGGACAGAGCTACATGAGAATGGGAGGCATCTCAGCTCGTCAATTTCTTTTAAATACCTTTTGGGTCACTGTCAATTTCAGAATTTAAGTAAACTGAACTTTGCCTCTTCATTTTTTGTCGCTTAAACACTCTTTAGGTCCCTAACAATTTCAACATTAAGTAAATTGGGCCTTGCCCTCTTCATTTTTTTATTTTTATTTTTGCTTAAACACTTTTTAATACACTTTATCCCTTTAAAAATTTATAATTTAAGTTACCCCTAAAATGAGTTTCTAGCTTCATCATTACCCATATTCCTATTACCAAAAGTAATTTTATATTATTTGAATGAAAGGCCCCTTTATGAATACCTTTAATAAAAGAGCAATATTTTCAATTTTGGTAGGTTGAATGTGTATGTATCTCAAAATTATTTTAGTAATAAATGTTATTGTATTTTATTGGGTTCTATTTTTTTTTTCGTCTTTGAATATTATATAAATGGTAATAAATATTTAGAAAATAATGATAATATCTGGTCCCATTAATGTCATTGATTTATTTTTTTGTTAAAATTTGCCAATTAATATTGGCTGTAGCAGTAAACTACAAAGTTTGGGTGCCGACGGACTACTCAAATAAGAATCCAAAGATTTAGTAAATGCCAATTGCCACACTAATTAATGAATTAATTAACTAAACTTGTATTCAAATCACTAGAAAATGACATTTTAACCCCAAAAAAATACGTTTTAGCATCATATAAATTTCCCATTTTTTTAAACAAAAATGTTTTTTATTTTTATTTTTATTTTGTTAATTTGATGCTTATTTTTTAGTTAAATTTGACCATTAATTTTTTTAAAAAGTCAGATTGTTTTTTTTTAGTAGAATGTTGATTAAAATATTAAATTTTCTAATGATGTTGGTGTGACAACTTGCGTGACAGTCTACGTCTACTTCACCAGAGACGAATCCAGGGGGCTGACAGGGGCCCCGACCCCCCTAAAATAGAAAATTGTTATTTTAGCCCTTTATAAAATTTTAAAATTTTAAATTAGTAAAGATAAAATTGCACTTTGCCCCCTTAAAATTATGAAAATTTAATTTAATCTTTTAAAAATTATAAATATATAGACTATTAAAATTTAAAATTTCATTTTGCCCCCTAAAAAAGTTTTCTGGCTTCACCCTTGTACTTCATACTTATATAACATTATTTGTCTTATATGTCACGCCGATAAATAATTTAAAAATAAAAAAAATTGTAATTCAAAAAATTATAAAAAGTTCATAAAATAAAAAAAGAAAACATGAAATACACTTGAATTGGTTATGCAAATTCAATGTTTTAATCAATATTTTTGTTAAAAAATAATTCCGACTCTTTTTGGAAAGTTGATGGTCAAACTTGGCTCTTTATAAAAAGTTAAGAGTCAAATTAACAGAACATGTAAACATTAAGAGCTAAATTTATCATTATACTAAAAATTGTTACCGTGTTTTGTTCTTTTTGACACAATGCCTAGAATTATCCATAATCCCTCCCCAACCCAGAAATAAGAGGATAATGCGTTTCAACGCACTCGAACCCACGTCCTCCTGCATTGATAATAATGCCCATGCCAGTCGAGCTAAGACTCAATCAACTTGTCCATTGAGATTTTTAGATTACTTTTGCTTGTAAATTTTTTTATTATTTAAAAATATTAAAAAAATAGTACAAATTGAATTACTTGATGTCCAACATCTATTGTTTTTTATATTAATAATCATACAATGATATAAAAATGTCAAATGCATTAATTTTTTATCCATGCATTATTTGTAGCTATCATGCATAATTATGGGATTGATTTAATGATAATTATGACGTTATTCTTTCATATGTTTGTTAGGTTTGGAATCAAAGTCAATTAGTTAAACCTCTCTTCTAATAAATTTGACAAAGAATTAGGTCTTTAATATTGTATGATGAAATGGGACAATATTGGACCAACCAAAAATTAAATCCTATTATTCTTTTAGCACCTTATATTATATGATAATATAATACAATATAATTCACGTGCCTTTTGGTTTACATCCTAATATGTTAGGTGGGAGATTTGAATAAGATGAAGATGGCACTCTTTTATGACTTTTGGGGTATTATTTTATTTTGATAGCAAATAGTTCATGAACCTTTTTATTAGGTTAATATATGTCTTGTTGTTCTTGGGTTATTAGATGTTTTTTTTCTTCCTTTTATTAGGTTAATGATTATAATGATTATTTTGATGTAGAGTTTGAAGTTGGATAGTTTAGGTAGTTCATACGATAATGTCGAGAGTCATAGCAAGTAAATTAAAGAATTAAGTAGATTTCGAAGGTGAGAGTAAGATTGGTAGGGTAATTAGGTCACGTCCTGTCGCATCTTGACAATCATTTGTTTGGTAGCAAAATCTTTTATGATGTGATTTTTATGCATCATATATAACAAAAGGGTTTCGATGGGTTCTGGTTATAATTCTTTGGATGGATGAGTTCTCATTTGGATACCTTCTTTCGAGGTTGAGATGATCATTATAGTGGGGTTGGACTAAAATGATGATTATGTATTGTTATACCCCACCTGGTTTGAACACGTGGCACGTGAGAGGTTACTTGAGAAGCACCTACGAATGGCTCCACCTCACATTACTAATTATTAGAGGACCAACCATCCGGGTATCAGGCCACCTGTTTTAAGCGAGTACACTCCTATAACAACCTCATACTATCTCAGTAAGGAGAATGTTAGAGCATTACCACACTTGAAGACAACCCATGTATGACAACCTTGCTACCTAGTCGACCACATGATCATCATGTCCCGGAATTGTAGATGATGTGGCATTACTTGGCAAGAGACCTTTTCCCCTATCAATAACACTAAGCAATATCCTCAGCACTCTGCCTTTCTTGTCTTCACAATCTCCTCTACCTCATTTCCTTACTTTTTCGTCTCTTCGCTTATTTAGGTGAGTTAATCTTTTTAGCACCACTACCTTCTCCTCTTTATATTCTTCTTTATTTATTAACATTTTCGATTATTAAATTGAAGGAGATACAACCAACAAGACAACTGAACATGCAAGTAAATTAATGTTATTTAATACATCGATAAAATTCGAAGAGATATTGGTTTCTTCGATTTGTTCACTGCAGTAAACTTGTATTAATGCTGGCTCTAGACTCGATAAGAAAAGTCAATCGATAAAAGATTAAAAAAAGAAGGATTAGGTAGAGAAATAACTTCTTATATGTGAACCTCAGTGATACTGGTATCTATTCCAAAATTTCACATACTGCGTTTCAATCAAAGTTTACTTCTGAATCTCAGTTTTTATAATTGTTTGGTTCAATAAAAATATTTTTAAAAATTTTAAATAATAAAGAAAATTAGTTGAAATGGTTATTTTAATTCGATCAGGTTAATCTGATGGGTCAATTCAATCAGTTCGCGAGTTAACTGATCTAACCTCTTATTTAAGATTGATACCCTACCAACTCTCGATCTTCTATTCGTTTCAATTTTGAAAACAGTGGTTTGAATCACAAAGAAATCTTGTTTGTAGTGTGTGTAAGTTGATAATGATTTATTTCTACGGTGTATAAATCAATCGCAAGTGTGCTAAAAAATGTTATAAAATTGTAAATTGGGTGGTGGGTTGAGGTATGTCAATTTTGAATCAATTTGGGTTGAGTTTATTTTGGACATAATTTTTTTTTTTTTGCATTTGGGTCCTTTTAGGTTTTAGCATTCAATTTAAAACTCGAGATTTTCATGTAACATATTTAGATTATTTCAAGTTTTGGTCACTTCAAGTTCAAATCATTTTAGATTATTTGTTTAGATAATTTTAAGTTCGAACCAAATTAAACTTGAATCGGTAAAGTGTTGAGTTTTTATGATGAAATCGAATTTTTTTAAAAATAAAAATTGACAAATCTAGGTTGTATTGAGTTGCTTTGCATATCTTCTTTTTCTTTTAATTTAGCTTTAAAGCTGGCCATCTCATGTGTTGGTGGTGAATAATACATATCTACATAGAAGTGTACCCACAGAGACGGAAACCAAAGGCAAAGCATCCTTCAACAAAAACGCCACTTTGGTTCAAAAAAGCATGCCTTTTCACCATTGTTTGTTAGTCTCAGCAGACTCCACCCCAACAACCAGATTCCACTGTCTGCAAATACATAGAAATATTTTGGGTAAACCACACCCAATGTCATTGAATTATTAGTAAGTTTATCATTTTGCCATTTAACTTTAAAAAGTTACAAATTAGTTACTGGACTATTAAGATTTTTTTTTTTTTAAAGTCCAACTAACGAGCTTCGAGCTACGATATGATGATTGGTATAGCAAAATAGTACCCACTAATGAGCAGAAGAACATATCTCAAATCTAAGTTGATTTGATGGTTGGTGTCAGAGATTGGAGAAAAAAGATGTTCGGACTTTGATTTGTAGATTGATCATGAAATTCAAAATTGTTTTATGAAAAAAAACTAAATTTTAAAAGAGGATAGAAAGTTTATCCTTTCAATTGGTGGCGGAGGTGAAAACGGAGAAGGTTATACAACAGTGATTTCAACAATCCGGTGATTTCAATGCAGACTTCTGAATAATTCAACCATTTTGTAACTTTTTGAAGTTGAATGATCTAAACGTAAACTTACTAATAATTAGTGATCCTGGATATAATTTACCCAAATATTTTTAATGATACAATTGGCATAATGATCTTTGCATTATGATAAATTACAGACAAAACTAATGTTTTGATGAAATCGATGTTAGAAAGAGTTTTCTTTAATTTAACGTAAGGAACAGTAACTGCAACCTTGGAACTTGTCATGTTTCTTTTTGGCCATGCTGTGCAACCCCACTAAGCATATAAACACATGCATTAAGACCAATGGCGAGTACTGTTGTTAGTGAAACAAAAAATCAAGTGTTTCTTTTTAATGATTCGATTAGTGGCGAAGTGGATATGTTGCAATGGATGGCTCTTAAGCTAAGCCACCAGCAGTGATTTATTGGGTCCATCCCCTTTAATGCACTGCACTACTACTTTCATCAATGTCCAATTCCCTTGTATAGAATTTTTTGAAGAGAGGTAGGAATTAAATTATAAATTTTTTTAGGTTGAAGTGTAATTTTTGTGAGGATTAAAAAGAAAATTTTTTCATTTTTGGACCAATCATAAAAAAACTTTCTAATTTTATCACTTATAAGTGGTTAAAAGGTTATCTTTAAAATGGTTTAATTTTAATGTTTTTAGAACCAGACTGAATCGATCAATCTGACCAATTGGATTAAGAACTGGCCAGTACACTGGTCCGAAATAAGGAAAAAAATCAATTGCCTCTCGAATCGGTATGGATTGAATTGCAATAGCGGATCTTGGGATTAAGTTCTGGGGAGGCTAGTAAAATTTCCAAAAATTTTAAGAGTTTAATAAAAATTTCTTTAGAAAAAACTGGGGTCTAATTAAAATTTTTAATTTTTTGTGAGATTAATGAGAATTTTCAAAAAAATTGAGGGGCTAGTTAAATTTTTCTAAAAAAATTTAAGAGAAAAATAAAAATTTCTCAAAATTTTTAGGGGGCTCATAGGCCATTATAACGATTCGCCTCTATTGAACTGGGCTAAAAAAACCAGTTGAACCGGATTTTATAATTTTATAATTTTTTATTTTTAAAATATTTTTATTAATTATTTAATAATTTGTTTAATTTGAACTGGATGGACTAATCGGACCAAGAAGTGGTAATCTGATTGGTTCAACCAACACCAAAAAATGTCTAATTGCCCTTTCAGCTCCTCTTAAACCTAAATAATTCAATTTAACCCCTTTTAGCTCCTTCCTTAAATGAAATCAAAAAGAAAAAAAATTGAGCCCTCCTAAAAATTAGTAATTCAATACAAAATTTGTAGCTTTAACATCTTGATCTTTTAAAGAAAAAAAACTATCTTGTCCCTCTATCAAAAATTTTATCTTTGCCTTTAACACCAATTTTGAATTTGATCCCTCAACTCATGCTTATACACAATTAGAACTTATATTAAATTTAAATAAAATAAAAATGAATAATTCCAAAAATTAAACAGATAAGTGCATGACTTTCCAAACCTGATTTTGAGAGGGACCCTTAATCTAAATTTGATTTCATTATTTACTTTAACTTTACCATGAATTGCGTATAATAAAGTAGCAATGTCATGCTTTTTAGGGGCTAATAATTAAGCTATCAACAAATGTTCATCTCACAAGAAAGTTAATTAGGGGACATTACAACCTTTTTGGTTTCAATAAGGGGAAGTTGACAAAACTTGTCAATCAAATCAAGGACTAAATTGAATAAAAACCAAACATTCCCAAAACCCTACATTGATTTTTGGATAAAAAAGTGAATAATTATATGAAACTTCTAAATTAAGCTAAAAAAAAAAAAGGCACATGATTTACCTAAGATGTCAAACTATCATACCCATTTTGTCATTTTTTGAGTCTTTTTCTTTATAATTTCTCAATTTCTGTGCATGATTAAATCTTTGTTTTTTTAGTTTAATATATTATTTAATTTTTGAGTTTAGTTTTAATGTTTAATTTAGTATTTAACTTTTTATTATTATTATCACAATTTGGTACTTGAGGAGTGTTTTGTCTTAAATAAATACTTGAGTTTGACTTCAATATTCAATTTCGTACTTAAACTTTTCTTGTCTTAATCAAGTACCTATTTTTTTTTTTTACTATAGTGCACGTGTCAAACATTCATTGGGCTACAAGAAGTCATTCGATCTGGGTATCAAATTAAACATTGAAGCCAAACTCATGTATCGAATGTATGGTAATTGTTTTCTTTATATCTATCTATACTATATATTAAACCCTTAATTGAACTGGTGGCATGAGTCAATTGAGCACCGATTCAATTGATTAACGACTAAAACACCATTTCTTTTCAAAACAAATAATATCATTTTAAGGATGTTTTTGTTAGATCAATCCAGCGAGATCTTAAAGCGTCACAACCACTCAATCCTTCATACACATTGAGTTTTTGTGGCCTTCGTAACTCATTTCGCAACCGTATTTAGGAGTGAGTAATCGGTTTAATCGGTTGGTTTGGTCATTTTTTTCGAATCGATTTAATTGACTTTAACATGAGAAAATTGATTAAATTGAACCGATTTTGATTCGGTTGGTTTTTTTGTTAATCAACCTTGGTTTATTGGGTTGACTTTAGGGGTATTAGGTTGGGTTTATATGGTTATTATATATTGTAGAATATAAATATATTTTAAATAATATAAAATAAGTCGTTTTTTCGATCAACCAACTGAATTAACTGATTAAATCAAGGTCAAAACAAATCGACCCGCCCCAACTAGCTAAATAAAAAATTGCTTTCCCCTAACCATTAATATAAGAGAATTACCCATAACTCCTCCCCAACCCACTTCAATGCATTCGAACCCACGACCTCCTATACTGACAGAAATATCGATGCCAATCAAGCTAAGACTCAACCAACAACTAAATCTACAAATTAAAATTTCATGAACAACTAAAATAAAATTAGATGGAAATATGATAAATTTCAACGTCAATGTATTAAATACAAACCCAATTATATACTTCACTTTACCATATAATAGCCTTGCACGAAAATAAAGCTGAAAATGACATCAAATTCTAGGAGAAAAATACAGTAAAAAAAGCTGGAAAATGGGACCTTGAAACCATAATGAAGCATAATAAGTGCAAACATGAGAGACAACCCAAAGTGCTCACGTGAAGGTTATGCTATTTTGTAGATCACATGCAACCAAAGGGGCAGAGGGCAGTTGGGTCCCTAAACATCATTTTATTTCTTCTTTTTTCTCACAACACATTTCAATTTATTGTCTTATTTGCATCATCACCTTACTATTCCATTCACTTTTTACATTTTTTTTTTTTGTTTAGAGAGGTGTTGGATAGAATCTATACCTTATGAAATAAAAATGATAAACTAACAATACAATGTTTATAAAAATTTTATCATTTATCGATTGAATCTTAACTCGATTGATATAGACATGATTATCAATGCAAGAGGACGTGGGTTCGAGTGTGCTGGAGCACATTATCCTCCTATTTATGGGTTGGGGAAGGGCTATGAGTAGTTCTAGGTATTGTGTCAAAAAGAGCATATATGATCGGAATCTATAATGAGAATATTCAAAAAAAAAAATTACATGGCTAATTTAATATTTGTAAAGAAGGAAATCTAAAATCGCGCTCTATTATTTTTTTCATTTTATTTTTATTAATAATTATTTGTATTTACGAATAAGTTTTGAGTGTAATAGTAAGACACATTGCACTTCTAGAGGAAAAACTTAGGTTTGAACCTTGAAGGCAACCTTATTAGGAGGAGGAGTCACGGACCCTTAAAGATTTAGTTTGCATGGACCATAAAAATATATATGAACGATACTTTGATTACAAAAAAATAAGGGGAGGGATCATAGTGTAAAAACTAAAATAGTTTTACACACTTCTGTAACTATTTATATGATTAATGTTTTAACGATCTAGCTGTTGAATTTATCAATATAATTGTATTTTTCATGCATGTAAATTTTCAAACAGATCTGACATCTCTATCATATCGATATTAAATACTTTATATATTAATATATATTCAACAGTTGGATTTTTTTATACATAAAACAAATAGTTAAAAGTTTTAAATTTACATCAAATTTAACATGCATGATCTACATGAATAGACCATGAAATATAGCGGTTGGATCGTCACTATTGATCTTATAAATAGTTATGGAAATGTGTAAAACTACTTTAATATTTACACTGTGTAAGTGGGTCCCTCCCAAAAAATAATTATCTATATTATTTATTTATCAATAACCATTTTTAAGAAAAAAATCATTAGTTAAATAGTTTTTTATATTATTTTATTTTTCACTTGAATAATAAATGTGGATAGACTATTATTTATATAAATCCAAACTTAAATTTAATTTTTTATTTAAAATAAAGACTTATTTAGTTAAAAATTTAAAAAAAAATTGATAAAGGAAAAAGGTTATTTAAAGTATGTTTGATAATCATTTTAATTAATATAAAATTTTCAACAAAAAAGTGTTACTAAGGTAAATATGTAAATAGCTACTTATCACTTAGTAGAAAATATTAAGTTGATTTCATTTTATTAAAAAATTGAAATAAATTATCTTTTTTTTTTAAAAATGAGATATTCAAATTAACGTATTTATCTTTCATCTAAAATTATTCAAAATAATATAAATTATTATATTAATAAAAATAAAAATAAATAATTTTAAAAAATCAATATTTAATTTTATCAAGCAACATAATTATATTCAATGCTTATATTTACTAATTTATCAAAGAATTTTCTAATATAAATTCAATACTTATAAAATTTAGCAATGAAAATTCAATAGTTAATTTTTCAACACTTAAGTTTTCAGTTTATCAAACACACCCTTGAATATATATATATATATATATATAAAGCTCATTTTAAAAAATAAAATAATTGAAGATTTTGAAAAATATTTTTTCCTTAAAAAACTTTGGGACACTCATTTTTATGTCTTAAAAAGGAAAAAAAAAAAAAAAAACCTATAGTATATGAAGTTAGGCCAGCTCTTTAAAATGTTTGGGCTATTGGACGTTTTAGCCTACCCACTTTCCTTTATATCAATTAGGTCCTTTCAATTTGGGCCTCTTACGATGAGAAGAAAATCAGAAATATATATATAAAAAATTTCATTACAATATGTATATGTATATGTATATGTATATGTTATTTTTTTTCTTTTTATATATTATTTAATTTAATCATATTAAAATTAGATATACTATTTATCATATAAATATTAAAAAAATGTTAAATTGCTTTTTGTTTAAAAATTTAATATGTAATGGTAGTGAAATCTATATAATTATTAAATATTAAACAAAAATAGTTATATTTTAAAAAATAAAAGATAACAAAACCGATGTCTAAATGGCTTGTGTTAGCTAATTATAAATATACGCAGGTTTGGATAAAATTTGATACTCATATTTTGGACAGGGATGGGCTTAGACAATTAAGTACGATGTTGATACCATGCATGAACTCTATCAAACCCGACTCATGAACACCTCTACATGCCACCAACCAAAGGTGTTTATGGGTCGTTAGGCTTGGTTCGAGCCAGTACGATATTGACATAATTTATAATTGTCTAAGCAAAACAATATATAAAATTAATTTATACTATTTTTCATTTAATATTTAATAATTGTGTAAACTACTTACATAACCACTCAAGTTTTAGGGCATTCTTGTTTTGGTTATTGATAAAGTGCTTTTTTTTTTTGTTAATTTCGTATTTTAGTTTGATCAATTTTAAATTCTAGTGAGTCCAATATTAAAATGTATTTTGTCATCAAACGGAATGCTAACATGATCTTTTTTATTAGAATAATAAGAAATTTAGCTTTCAGCATTCATACATTTTGTTAATTTGGTTACGATTTAAAAAAATATATATAAATTATTAAATTTATGAAAAAAGTAAAAAAAAATTAAATTAGATAAAAGTATCGTGGAGGCCCTTGTGCTAGCAACCGGATTGCAATTTCCTCCCTCTACTAAAAAATAAACAAATTAGTTCTTGTACATTAGACCAAAGAGTAAAGCGGTCCTACTATTAAGAAATCCATCCATTTTTACAGTTAAAGTTTGGTCCCTGCATCAGCATGAGGTACATATGGTATGCCACGTGTCACGATTTGATTATTTTGTCAGTCATACTAATTTTTAACAACAAAAATAGATGTAATTTTTAATATAAAAGACTACTTTACTTTTTAGTATAGAGGTGTACATGGGCCGGGCTGGGCCGGGTTCGGGCCGGGCCAGGCCCAAAAAATGGGCCTAAAATTTTGCCCAAGCCCGGCCCATATAAAAATGCTAAAACCCGGGCCCGGCCCGGCCCGCCCGTATTAATTTTTTATATTATTTTATATAATTTTTAAATATATATAATACATCAAAAATACTAAAAAAAATCAAAATACATATTTTTCAACAAATTGAAAATAAATTTTAAAAAATATGTAGACTTAAATAATACTAAAATAGATGTAACTTAACAAGCAAATGCCTCTAAAATAATAACAAAATTAACAAATATCTTTAAAATAATAACAAAATTAACAATAAAATAAGTTTTATATAATATCTAAACAATAACAACAAAATAGTAGAAACATAATAGTAAAATGGTAGCAAAATAAGGAGAAAAATAATAAGAAAATAATATTAAAAAACAATTTTTTTTTCCTTTAGTGAATTCGGGCCAGGCCGGGCTGGGCCCGGGCCAAAAATGCCTTACCCGAGCCCGGCCCATTTTTTAAACGGGCCTTATTTTTTTGTCCAAGCCCATTTTTCGGGCCTATATTTTTGCCCAAATTCTCCCACATTTCGGGCGGGCCTTCGGGCCGGGTCGGGCCGCCCGGCCCATGTACACCTCTAGTATAATGTATAGGGACTAATTTATTTTTTAAATAAATAAAATAAAATAAAACCTAACACCTAATATCTACTTCTATGGAATTTCATTTCGTATGATGCCTTTGTCGATCATCACTAGCTAGGTTTCTGCCTCTGGTGTTGGTGGTGCTGGTGCCTAAGTAACACATCTTTCTATGTTTCTGGTTCTACCACCAATTGCCATCAACTGCAAACTCTGGTGAAAGAAAGCCGAGAAATCCTCCACTGCTAAACTTTTGCCAGTTTGCACCAATACGTTACGTTGAAGAAAGAAACAGAATTATATATAGTAACGAAGACAGAAGCACATTGTTTGTGATTTCCAGCTTCCAAAGGCTATTTTATTTTTGTTAAAGAAACACGATGTCAGAAATTAATGGAAATCATTGAAGGAAAGAAATTGGAGAAGTCTTCTTTATTAAAAAAAAAAGTAAGTAAATTAGTCAATACGTTAGTTCGAAGAACAAATCGGTATTTCTATTAAAAATTTCATCCATTTTTCACTATTAAAAGTCGGTTCTTGTACGTCAACATGAGGTATACGTGGCACACTTGGTTATTTTGTCAACTACCCCAATTTTTAATAATACAACCGGATGAAATTTTTAACAGGAATGACCAATTTATTAATTTGCTCATTTATTATTACAGGAAGTAAAATGCAATCTAACTTCTAGTATAAAAACACCTATAATACTTTTTTAACAGGAGAAAAACTAGTAAAGAGATGATGTTTGTTTGAACAAATAGAAACTCCAAAAGTTGCCCGTAGATATAGCATCAAGCTTTATGTTATCTTTTTTAACAGGTTGATATATAGACATGTTCATGAGTCAAGTTACCCGTCTAAATTCAAAGGCTCGCCCAAAATTTGGGAGAGTTTAAACAAAAATATTAGGCTCGAAAAATGAACTTGGAAAATATATATTAGCCCGTTTAAAATATGGGTCAAGCTCGAGTTTGAACATTCAAAACTTGAGCCTAGCCTAGTCGATTTTTAAGTTTGTAATATTTTATATTATGCAATTTATAACACATAAAAATGATCTCCATGGTAATATATAATACTACTATAACGTAAAAATTAAAAAATGTTAAAATGACTATATATAATTTTTTAATAAATAAAGATATATAAAAAATAAATATTAAATTTAAAACAATATAAACATTTATTTTTTATTTTTTTAAAAAGACGGATCTTTTTTTTTTTTGAATAAAATCAGATTGGGCTTTCCATTAAATAAAAGAGAAGTACAATGAAGAAAAAGAAAATGGCCCAGTAAGCTTGCCCCGAAATTTACTTAGCCTAAGAAAGATCTAGAAAGCAAGAAAAAATTAGTCTAATAAAATCTAAAAAGCAAAACAAATTTTGAAAATCAACTGTCCTATTTGTCCAATCAAATGCCTTATCGCCTCTCCAGACTAATCACTTCTGTCATTTCATCAATTAATGGCGAGTTTCATTTCCAAGAAAGGAGGATCTTAAATGGGCTTAAGTTAGCCATTTATAAATATGAGAAAACTTAGATCAAATTTTAAGCCCATATTTCGAGTCGAACTGGATTAGACAAATATAAAATATATTAATACTTTGTTATCTTTAAAATTTTATAATGTAGCACTATTTTATTGGTGTCCAAAAACCTTTATTTTTAGGATGTCTTAATCTAAATTATTCCCTTATAGTTAACATATACCATTGACCATGGCACGGAAATGAAAACTAGTCAACACTATAAAACTAACATATATTATAGATTAGTGCTATGTAACATACATTGATTCCAATTAGATGATTACAAAATAGCTTTGTTTTGGCCATTGAATTAGGCTGATAAGCAGCTAAAAACTATATTTTCATTAATCCCACCAGAAGCTACAAACCCATTGGTACCTGCTCTTCCATATAGCAGCAATGGAAGTGACTTTGTCTCCACTTCTTTTCTCTGGCTTGCCTTCACCATCATATTTGATCTCTCCTCAGCAATGGCAGCTTCTTTTTTCTCAAATCTTCTTCTTATTACGTACTCTTCGGGAATAAACACATCCATTTTGAATTGATGATATTCCCTAAAGAATATGAATAAAAATGGTGAAAGTGACTATGAATGGTTGAATGAAAGTGAAGTAAGATCCTGTTCCTATATATATTTACAGGAGAAAGAGATAGGGGGATACCATGGGCGTTGGTCCCATGTTTTTGCTTGTTTTTTTAACACTTTATGGGGCTTCCAATGCTATGGTTCCGGACCAAGTTTTTCGAGAAAAAAGATGGAATTGCGAGCATGTGTGGAGGCAATCCGACAAGTTTGATTAGAACAGAGATGTTGAAATTTAATTTAATTTAAGCTAGGGTCTACTTGTGGGAACCCATCAGCTAAAGTTTCAAGCTTGAATACCATACATGCATGTTCTTTTCTTCCACGTATGATGTAAGAATTGAATGTTTAAAAACATTTCTAGTACCAAATAGAAAAGGTTAAAATTCTTAATGTCGGTAATTTTTCCAATATAATGATAGAGCATGTTGTAATATATTGTAACAACACGAATAATACTGTTATATCACTCCGCCATATGGATATGTGTCAGTAAAGTAGAAGGTGTTGATCTCTTCCTTGACTCTATTTGAGATAATTGTCACGAGATTAGAATTTTAATCTCGCAAATGAGAGGTTTTAGCTTAAAATTTGTTCAAGTCAATCTAACTCTCGAAAGTGAGAATTCACAAAAGAAATTCTCTAAGGCATTGAAATAAAGCGGAAGCAAATTCAAAGCGAAAAAGCAACGAAAAAACTGAAAAAGCCACAATAAAGCAATGCACAAAGGTTTTTGAATAAATGTTCTCAAATATATTCAGTAACTCTAGGGAAGACCTCTATTTATAGTTGAGATCCTCTAGATCCAACAGTACAGTTTAAATTACATCCATGGTTGAGATCAAAGCCTATCTATAAGATGAGAGTCCTAAGAGATTTAAACACTATACAATCTTATCCCTTAGGGTTACAAAATATTTACCATCATAACTCTACTTTTACTGAAGTGTTTCACTGGGCCACCAAGGCTTCAAGTAGTTAGGTTTCTTCATATGTTCCATGAATTGAGCCAGTTTAAGTGGGTCAAATGAACCCCATTTAATCAGTTGACCTCCATGGGACGTTTTGTGTGCATCCGTCACGGGTTTTGATCCGCGCTCATGATGCGCTGCCCTGGTCGATCACCCGTCTCAACTAGAGGAGTAGCATCCTTCATTTTTCAAAGCCACCTGCTAGATTAGTACTCCGGACGACCCACCTGCTTCAATTCAATAAGGGGCCTATTTAAGTGTAACAACCTTATACTAATTAAAGGCATAACGAAACCTTATACTAATTGAAGGCATAACGAAATGGATCTCACAATGCACATCCTTCACACCTTGCATAATGACAACCTTCCTAATAAGAACCTGTCACATTAAGCTAGTGGAAAAGAGGACCTCTCCTACAAATACAATTCCAACGATGAAGAAAGGATCAATCTCTCAACCCTAAAAATACTCTAAACAAATCCCTTATCTCCTTGTCCTTTTGTTCCTTTCCAGTTCTCCGCCTCTTTAGATGAACCAACCTCTACAGAACCACCACTATCTCTCCTTACCTTCTCCCTCTTCTCCTCCATTGTTGTATTTTGTATCAACAAATATTGTAACATATTGTAACAACACAAATAATGTTATAACAACATATTGTAACAACATGAATAACATAATAGATAATATCAACGGTACCATTAATAAGTTGACTTTTTTACTTATATTATTATTATTATTATTATTATTATTATTATTTTCGAGTTTTATTTATCTAATATAAGGTTTGATTTGTAATAAAAACTAGACTATAAAAAGTATTTATGTAACGCCCCGGTTTTCCATTAATTTCAGTTTTTGTAATTTCAAGACACAAATACCTATCTATTTTAGTGGTTGAGTGATTTGGGTGTGTTTGGGTGTGTCTGGGAGGTCCTAAGTTCAAGTCTTAACTTGGGTAAATTTTGGTATTTTTATGAATAAAGCACAAACTCTGGTTAATAGGCTTATAAGCTAAATTGTATAGGTAATTAGCAGAATGGGCCTGCTAGTCTGGTGGCTAAGTGGAGGGTCGAAGTTGTTGGAGGTTGGGAGTTCAAATCCTTGCGCAAGTAATGGAGGTTTTTTTTTGCTGCCAGTGCCGTGTAGGTGTTTGTGTTGGACTTAAAATCTGATAGCAAGAAGAGATTTGGGGAGATGAGTATTCAGGAATTAATCAAGGGACTAATCATCGTTCTCCATCGACGAGTTAAGTGTGGAATTCTCGTTTTGATCGAAGGTAAGGTTTCGATAGTTAGGGATGAATGCCTCGTTACAATTTCGTTTAAATCCTGGTTATGTTGCTAAAATTGGGACTCTGATTTGTCGAATTAGGTGCTGAAGTGCTTGAGAGTCATTTTAGCTTCAATTGAAACCAGGTGTGTACCCGAAAATGCAGAAAACGAGGTTTCGGAAAGCCGAAAACCTTTCTGTCGACGCCACACGAGCGTGTGGTCGCCCGTGTAGTAGGCCGTGTGCAAGACTGTTAGTCACCACACGGCCGTGTGATCGACTAACCAGGCCATGCGCGAGCGACACGACCGTGTGACGGCTGGGCGAGGCCATGTGCGACACACGGGCTCGACCAATTGGGCCGTGTGGGCCCACACGAGTGAACCACACGGGCGTGTGGGATTCTGGGCCAGGCCGTGTGATCGATGAGTCCGGCCGTGCGCAAGCCGAGCTATGTCGTGTAATCCACACGGCCAAGGCCACTATGGGACGTGTGGGCCACACGGGTGTGTCGGCCCACACGGGCAGGCCACATGGGCGTGTGAGCCCATTATTCTGTAATGTTCTGTAAGGTTGCACGGGTCGTCCTAGTCGACTGTGGGCCTAATGTAGGGTCGGTAAGCTTTACCTAAACCCCTAATTATGTGACTTGACTTTTCGATTTCTGTACCGAGCATGAATTTTGATATCTGAAAGTATGAACTGTGTTTGCATAATAGCATGACATCTTATGTATGTTGCATTGCATCGGGGTGAGATTGATGATATTTGGAGGAAGTATCTGAAAGGCTTTTAAGCTTGTTAACTAGCAGTTTAGCTGCAAATTTCTGATTTTGTGCCGCATTCGGTACAACATGGTGTGTAGGGTTGGGTGGGTTGATTTTATCCCCACATGGTGTGTAGGGTTGGACAGAGTTGGTGTATAGAGGCTGGTGGGTAGGACTCTGTTATCTGCATATTCTATCTGAAATGGGCCAAGGCCCAGTAATATGTCTGAATCTATATCTGAGTGGGCTAAGGTCCACACCGTTTCTGTAATGGGCTCAGACCCGAACTGTGAATATATGTCTGTTATCTAATATTCTGTGTGTATGTTTTCTGTGGGGATTACACAATGAGTTTACGAAAACTCGCCCATTTCTGTTTAATATGTTCAGGTAATCCCCAGCAGTAGACGGATCGGTGCAGCGGAGGACTCGGCGGTGACCACGGCTTCGGACACTTATTTACGGTTTAATTTTTAATTTACGATTTGGTTATTTTTGGGTATATTTCTTGTAATAAGGCCTTTACGGATTTTCACTTAAATTTGGGATTATTATTTTTTTTGAACTGCTAGCAGTAGGACAAGACTCGAGTTTTCAAAGTAAACAAATGTTTTATCAAAAACACACAAATCCGCAAATTACTTTTAAAAAAGCTTCCGCAACGTATAACGTTTTGAAAATGGTTAATAAATGAATCAACGACGCGTTTTTGACAGTAACCTAAAATATCGAAAAGGGCATTATTGTAACTACGTTTTCTAATTACCTACAAATGGTTTTAGCGCAATTATGTTTTCCAAAGCACTATCATGTGACGTCGCCAGATTCGGCCATAACGTCTAGGCCAGGTTTGGGGTGTTACAATTTAATTAATCAAAATTGATTCAGGATGAAATTAAGAAATTATTTAATTAATGTAGGTGTATTCATTAAATTACATAAACATTTATTTGAACATGAGTTGATTTTAAAGAAGAGTTGTTGTCAAATAAAGGTTATTCTGACATGTTCCATACATGAGTTGTTTTTAACATAGTTGCTATAACAGGCCATTTTTGCCTGGGCCCAAACCAAAAACAAAAATAAATAATAACAGTCCAAATTTGTAAGCCCAAAACAACCCAAAATAAAAAAAAAACCCTAATGGCCCAATAGCCCAATAACCTAAATATTTTTCAATAAAACAAAAACCCAAGCCCCCTTGCCGCTTCTCCTCGTTCTCGTCGCCCGAGGTCTGCCACCACCTACTACTCTGCCACCCCTGCAAAGAAGAAAACACGCAACAACAGAGAACAGTAGAAGCAGAAAAAAACAAGAAAACTAATATCTTGTAATATATTTTGACTATAAGAGCCAGACACCAATTGTATTTTTGGACACACACGAAGAGTAATCAAAAAATAGAAAACAAAAAAGGTGTTGCATCTTCATTTTCATTTTTTTCTGTTCGAAATAATAATAAAAACATAAAAGGGAACTTTTTACCTGTTGTTTTATCGTTGGAGCCCCCCGTCGGATCCCTTGGGATTCAGCCAAAAGCCGCGGCGGAGGACGGCGGGAGTCGAGGGGTTTTTTTCATTTTTTTTTTTGGCTTTTTTTTTGGTGATTTCAAGTTCAAAAAGGAGTTCTACGCTAAAAAATACAAAAAAGGGTGTTTTTGGTGTTTTCCGGCCACCGGGGACGGCGGAGCCCGTCACCGACGACCGGTGGCCGTCGCGGTGGGGGTTTGCCGAAGCCAGGCTGGAGTTGGGTTTGTTTGAGAGAAAGAAAAAGAGAGGCTTTCAGTTTTTTTTTGAAAACAAAGAGCTGAAATGATTTTTTTTTGTTAAACTTTAACTTATATACCCATGGTGAAACGACGTCGTTTTTGGATTCAAGTTTAGACGCCAAAACGACGTCGTTTTGATGCGACCATTGAGCTAGGATCCGCGTGTTTTCTGAAAAAAATGGGCTAATTGCAGCTTCAATCCTTTCGCCTTTTTGACGTCTTTCAATTTCGTCCTATAGCTTGTTATTTTTACTTCTACTTTTACCCCTCTGTTTTGTTTTTCTTTGCGATTTGATCCCTCGTTCACTGTGGACCCAAATTGGGAAGGACACACGTGATGTGGATGGGATAATACCCTTTTTGGTCCCTCTTCATTTTTCTGCATTTTAATCGAAGTCCTTTATTATTATTATTTTTACATCAGATTTCATCGGATTTTTAATCTGGTCCCTTATACCCCTTTCTTTATTTATTTCGCGATTTATATTTTAAATTTCACTTGAGTTTCAATTTAATCCTTAATCCATTTAATTTCATCCTTCTATAAGTTGTTTTATTTATTTGCTTATCTATTTATTGAGTCATCTATTCGTTAATTTTTTTATATATATTTAAAATTTTATGTCATTCATTTGCATTTCATTTGTATATTTGATATCCCTTTTCCTCATTTATTTTGCGATATGAGCTTTAAAATTTGCTTAAATTTCAATTTAATCTGTACTCCAATTAATTTTACTTATTTATTTGCTATATCATTTATTTAATATTTAAAATTTATATATCTTATCTTTATATTTTATTTTATCTACTATATTGTTCATTTGCACATATCATTCTATTTTATTCTTTGTTCTTGTCATTATTATTTATTCAATTTAATATTAAGATAATAACCACAATATGATTATCGTTTAATCGTTGTTTTATTCATTAGTATAGCATTTCTTTAGGTTTTTTATCTTCTTATTTTCCTTTATTTACTTACTTATTTATTCATTCATTTATTTTCCGTTTTAATGTCATTATATCATTTTTCCACCATTGTTTTGTTTAATTCTCGCTAAATTACCGAATCACATTTTGTGTTCAAATATATCCATTCGTTTTGCGAAGTTCAAATATATATATATATATATATATATTTTAAAAATAAGAATATAAATATAAATATAAATGTCGTTTTAAAAAGGGGGGTTGCATATTCGTTCCATCTAATGCATAAGAAATATTCAAAACTGAGGTAATATTCATTATTTTGGAATTAAAAAAGTCATGTTCTTAACTTACGGAATATGACTTCTTTTTAAAACCGAGATAATCGAATGTACTTTAAAATAAATAAAATTTTAGCGTTTATTCTCTTTTTCGAGGACCCAAGGCATTGTGTCCTAACTTACGGGGCATAATCCTTTCTTCACGATTAACTTGAAATAAGCCTTCCCGTGAAAATTAATTTAGTAATGTCTTAATAAAAGATCGTATTTTAAAATCTCTTCAAATTCTCAATTTTCAACGCTAAAGACATCAAGTAATCAATTAGGTACCAATTTTGGGCGTAACAAGGGTGCTAGTCCTTCCTCGTGCGCAACCGACTCCCGAAACCATTTTTTGAATTTTTTGTAAACCGAAAAACATTATTTTAATAAATCAAACCTCTTATTAAAACGATCAAATTACGAGGTGATCCGATCACACCTCATAAAAAAAGATTGGTGGCGACTCCCATTTTCATTTTCAAAATAAAAGTCGATTTAAAAAAAAAAAGATTTCGACAGTTGTTTTCGAAATGTAATTATTTTAAACAAGAATCGTTTTGAACATTAGTTGTTTTTAAAATGACAGTTGTATATAATTAGGGTAAACTATACAGTTAGTAATCCAACAATAAATTTTTTTTAAATGTTAGCGTTTTTGAAATTTAATTTTTTAATCACTTTGTAATTAAATTAATAATTGTGGTTTTTTATTGGCATAATGGCATATTTGGACCTTTAATATTTACACATTTTATCAATTTGGTCCTAATTCTAAATAATTCAACAAATTTAATCTTCAATGTTTGTATGTTATGTCAATTTAGTACTAATTCTAACAAATTTAACAATCAACATTTATATATTCTGTCAATTTAGTCCGGATACTAAAAAAATTATTATTATATCAATAGGAAAAGAGTTCTATCATCTTTCTAAAAAAAAATTGAATTTCGAAAAACTTAATAATTAAATAAAAAAATTCATTTAGATAATCAAAATAAAAATACACTATCAAAATGTAATTTCCTCAAAAAATTAATGATTTAAATAGTAAATAAAAGTTTTAATAATTTAATTATTTAACATGATTTAGAAGAAAAAGATGCTGTGGAGTGAAATAATAATTTCATTTTGGATTTAAACTAATGGAATTTTATATTAATATTGAGCATTACGAAGTATGATTCTGATACATTTGTATAAATTTTCGTGGTCGGTTTATTTATTAATTACTATATGGTTTCTTTTGGATAATATTATTTATTTATTACAACAGTTTAGTTTAATGAATAAAATAGCAGTTGTAAATAGTTAAAAATAACATAATAATTTATTTCTCCTCTATCTTTCTATTTAATTTTTCGTTTTTTCAATATATCTGCTAATTTTATTAACGTGACATCCACATAGTAGTCCACGCAGTGACAAAACTAAGAGATCTCGTAAGAACCCTAGCCCCGCTTGATTGGGAAATTTTCTTTTAACCCTTCTTAAAATATACATCATTCAAATTAAGTTTTTCACTTTTTGAATAAATGGAAATTTTTCATTTTTTAGCACCTTTAAAAATATAAACAATGTAATTTAAGCATTTTAGTAAAAAAAAAAATTTAACCTTGGCCCCTCCAAAAATCTATAATTTTCTCTCGTCCCAAATAAAATTTCTACCTTTGCCTCTGAGTCCATGTGTATGTCATGTTAACAATTAATTAATTTTTAAAAATTAAAATATTTTATACTTTTTAAATAATTTTACTAATTTTAATTCTTTAAAAAATAATTTTTTTTATATTCTTTTGAATTTTTTAAAATTTAAAAAAATAATAATTAATTACTGACATTACATGACAATCCACGTGTATGCCACATGTCAACAAAGTTATCAGATATTAACTTTTCCATCTATTTTAAAGTGATTTGATAAAAAATACAAATTTAAAGACTATTTTAATTATAAAAACCTCTCAAAGCTAAAATATTATACATACATACGAACTTTAGAATAATATATATCCTAACTACAAAATAAAAAAAAAAAATTATATCTAAATTTTGATATACTCCTAATTAATATCGTATAAGTGGACATATTATTTTTCTATTAATATTTATATATAACGATATATCAATATGTTATTATTTTGAATTTATTCATATTTTAAAAAATATTTTAATATATATGAAAATATTCATAAATTAAATAAAATTAAATATATAAATTTTAAAAATATAATACATTATTCAACAAATCCAAAAATATAATACTTGCCATAAATCCTTCCGGTAGTTCATTTTAGTAACTCAAAAATAATAAGACATTAGATTTTTATATTAAATGTTATATATTATAATTAAATTTGATTAAGATAATATATTTTTATTAAAATAGTTATTTTTAATTAAAATAATTCATTTTTTTAGCATTATTCAAGTTGATTAGTATACATTATTCCGATAAATAAGAATAAAATGAGGCAAAACGTAATGGTACGAGCAATACAAGCCGAAGTTTTCATTGTAATGCAAAGTATAGTTTGGGGTCCGATTTATTATCAGAACAAGATGTACCAGTTGATAAAATATGAGTATATATATCTTTTAAATGTATGAAAAAATTAGGGATAAGTATAAAAACTATACATGAACTTTAGTTCAATGTACAATCTCATACACGAACTTTGATTTTTGTGTAATTTTATACATGAAATTTTAATTAGATTCGATTGAATTAGCACCATTTTACGCTAATATATTGCGTACACAAATAGTTATATTAATCAAATATGAAAATAAATGTATGCATTCGTTTCATTAAATGTGTACAATTGAATCAAAACTAAAATTTAATGTATATATATACATGAACGACAATTCAAAGTTTCATGTCTATAATTACATGAAATCAGGTTAATGTATGAAATTGCACATTTAGCGAAAACTATAATTTAAATCGTCCATGAAAGACTTGGTGATGGATCCTTGATGACCCTATACTTAAGGCACAAAATATTATACATACCAAGAAATTAGTGATGGAGCTTTGATTGTGTATCCTTAATAAATATCCTCCACTAGTTTTGCGATTTTTACTCTTAAAATCTGCCCTATTTAAGATTCATTAAACAACAAACTGAAACAGGCAATAAACAAATCATATCTGAGTTTTGTTTTCTATCTCAAGAACCTTTTTGAGTTAGAGAACAAAACTCAGTGTTGTCTTTCATTGAAACCATTTATTATTTGTAATAATTGTAAGAAAAATGGCATCCAATGGGACAACAGAGAAAAAGGCTGGCAAATATGCATCCTTCTTCTCCGGCACACAAGACAAATGTGGAGTTTGCAAGAAAACTGCATACCCATTAGAGAAGGTCAGCTACTATTTCCAATTTTGCATATAAGACACTCTTGTTTTGTATTTTGAATAATGTTTAATTAACAGGTGACAATGGAAGGAGAAATCTACCATAAAAACTGCTTTAGGTGTTCACATGGTGGTTGTGTGCTTACAACATCTTCATTTGCTGCATTAGATGGTATCCTCTATTGTAAGATTCACTTTGCTCAGTTGTTCAAAGAGAAAGGTAGCTATGCACATGTTACCAAGGCAACTGCCATGAAGAAAACCTCATCAGAAGCCAAGACAGAAGATGATCCAACACCAGAGGCTGAAGCTGAAGCTGAATAAGATGATTCTTACAATAGGGATTTGAATTAGGTGTTTTCTTTTTACGGGTTAAGCTACATTCCATTACTTTTTTTTTTTTTCTTTTTTTTTTCTATCACCATTCATAAGTATGACTTATTGAAAAGTAATGAAAGGGATCTTAACTTCTGTTTATTTTCACTCTAGTTCTTCCAATTCTTCAACTTTGCAAGCATTTTTGAAACCAAGCTAATGTCTACTTTAATGTAGTGATTGGGAGATGGAGGGTTTTGATAAATGGAAATTTATTTTGATTTTTTTACTTCATATCAATTTTGAAAATAATATTACTGAAAGAAATATTATATTTTGGTATTTATATACATATACATTTGTATTTTTATATAAAGTTTAGTAATATTATATTAGAGTCTTAACTTGTATGAAGTGGTAATTAAAGGATTAAAACTTTTGTTACTTTCATCCCTTACGTTCAGTACGGGTTCAAACTGTATTATTCCAATTCCTTACCCTAATATTGTATCAAAAAATAATACATTATATTAACCTTAAAAAATAATTTTATTTTATTACTTAGACCGGCAAATTTAAAATATTTAAAAATTAAGAGCTCTTTTTATTTAAAAAAAAGGTGCTCCTTTAAACATGAAGAAAAGAAGGATAAAATAAAATAAAATATGAAGTCAATAAGTCTTAGCTCAATTGGAATGAGCATTATGTAGAAGAATGTGAGTTTGAGCGTGCTGAAGCGTATTATCCTCCTATTTATGGATTAAAGAGGGACTATGAATAGTTCTAACCATTATGTCAAAAAGAGCATATAATCAAAACCTATAAAAATGGTGATACTTAGGTGATCGAAGTAAAAGATGGGGGAGAAGGCCATGCTTGGAGCGACAAATTAGGAGAGAAGGTATATATATCTTGTTCCTTATCTTAAGTTGCCATGTGTCAAGTCATCATTGGTGGATCAAGAACAAGTGGCTAATTAGTTTGGGCTATAAGGGTACTATGATGTGTCTTGGGTTATTTTCAGACTTTGTTTTGAGCATTATTATAATTAACCTCTTATTTTGTTCGAGTTCTTTGAATTATCCACTGCTAATTTTTTAATTAATTAAAATAAAATTATTTTTATTTAAATTTTATTTGATAATATAAAATTTAATAATATGTTAATTGTTTGTTTCATTCAAATATAAAATAAATATATAATTTACATTAATTTTTATTTTTTAAAAATTTTATTGTTTAATGTATTTTTTACTAGGGTAAAATTAATAAAATATTATTATTGGTATTTTATTTTTCGTTGGATTGATTTTAAATTTACCCAAAAGCAAATGTATGAACAAATTGTAATTATTTATCATTATACTTTATTTTGATATTTATCATTATATTTTGAAAAATTAAATAATTTTTCCATTCAACTTGGTTACATTTTATCATTAATCTTTGAATTTTATTAAATTTTACCAACAATTTTAATTTTTAATTTAAATTTAACACTCAATATTAATTTTGGTGATTTGAAAAAATAATTTAATAAGAAAAATTATTTCAAATACTATATTTTAATAGTTAATGACAATTTAACTTATAAATATTAAAAATAATAAATTAAATTAGAATTTTTGTTTATTGCAATAAAAACTTAAAAATAACCATTTGTATTTAACTTTAATATTATATTGATTAACTTAATATTTTCGTTGAGACAAGTTTTTGAAGTGGCCTACTAAGTATCAATCAAAAGTGGCCACTTCTGTCATCCTTGCCACAACTTATTACTAGCTATATTTGGAGTTGACAATTTATTGAAACAAAATCTTTGACTTTGAATTGTGTCGATATTCTGGATATATGCAAGCTCGACATTGAAGATCAATTCATTTAAAGTAACTTTTTTTAAAGATTAAATCGGTTCGGATCAAGCAATCAAATCCCTTGAATTGTGGAGAACAGATCGATCAAATTGAAAAATGAATGTCAACAGTCCATTTTATATTGGTCTTTATTACTATATTGTTTGCTACTATTTTATAGTTGCTATATTAAGGGATTGGATTGTAATTGATCTCTAGTGTGTTAGCAAGTCCCGAATACTTCTATATATTGAGAGACTTATATAGGTTTTATATAGAGTATAAAAAGCACTTTATTGTTAATAGAGTAACATATTTTTGTGATCGCATTTGAGTGTAAACAGCTTGTGTTTTTAGCCTAAGTTTTTAGGAGGAGAATTTAGAGGTGAGTGATGTAGTCTTTATTACCAAAAGTGAGGTTTATACATCATGGAGTGTTAGGACATGATTTACTTGCTGCATTGGTGAAAAAGATAATAGATTTAATCATTGAGCTAAGCTCCGCAAATGTAAAAAAACTAAACTGTGTAAACAACTTGTGTGCCTTTTTTTTACTTGTTTTAAGTTGTTCATTGCAGTGGCAATTGAAATGGCCACTACAGCCAAACACTTCCATTAACACTTTGTGTTTCGAAGTAATTAACAAATATGATTTAACAATTTTTTAAATATTAAAGTAAAATATACATTTTTTATTAAAATTTATATCCGAATTATTTTAAATTATAATTAAATAGTAAAATTTAATAAAAATATAACTTTAATGACAAAATTCAATCAAATAAAAGTAAATTAACAAAATTTAATATAAAATTAAAAGTATAGTGATAAATTCATCTTTAGTTTATATGGACACTGATAAATATAAATATAAATAAAAATAAAGTATAGTGACTGTAACAGTCCGGTTTAGACCCTAGTCGGAATAGTGGTTTCGGGACCACAAATCCGAGTCAAAAAATATTTTAATATTAATTTCTATGTTTTTAGTATGTGAATTTACATGTGTGAAATTTTCGTGATTTAATTTATCCGTTTGTGTGTTTAATTTAATAAAAAGACTAAATCGCGTAAAATGTAAAAGTTGCATTTTAATTGATTAAGTGCCTATTTGTTATGGCTCTTATTATATGGAGTCCTTATGTTGAAATTGGACCCTTGGATTAATGAATGGACATATATGTACAAAGTTAGTGGATTTTAAATGTGATTAATAAGGTTAAGTTAGTGATTTAGTAAATAAAAGATTAATTTAATAAAACAAAGGCAAAAAACACATGCATTCATCTTTGTTCTAACCGATTTAAAGAAAGAAAATAAGGGTTTAAGAGTTTTGAAGCATTCGGCCAACATCTAGCTTGATTAAAGGTTCGTTTTTGTTCGGTTTTTGATAATTTTTACGTTTTTGAGATCGTTGCTTCGAGTATTACAAGGCCCATGTTTTAATTTTTGAATTTGATGATGATTTTTTTTGTTTTGCCATTGATGATAGCTTGTGATTTTTGTTGTTTGATGATAGAAAATAAAAGATATGTGATAGATTATAACGTTTTGTCTTTGGATTTTTGATGAATTCGAGTAATTTGGGCTAAATTGTGAAAATAATATTTTGAGGGACTAAAATGTGAAATAAATGAAATTTTTGGACTTATATGAACAATAGGAAGATTAGGCCAAGCATGGGAAATATGAAATTTTGTGTATTTTGTGATTTTATGAAATAAGGACTAAAATGTCAAAAATGTGAATTTTAGGGGCTTAAGTGTAAAATGCCCTAATTATGTCTTTGTGAATTGAAATGAATGAAATGTGTTATTAAATATTCGAATTTGAATTTATATAGATCAAGAACAAAAGAAATCGGAATTAGATCGGGGGAAATCGAAAGTAGTCGAGTAGTTGATTTCATCCGTCGTTATCCGAGGTAAGTCCATAAGTAAATAAATGTTGTTAAATTATATTGTATCTATTTTATTAGTGCCGAATTGAATTGTTATTTATGTTAATGAATACTCTGAAATGAATTGAGCATGGGAGTAATATTTACGAGCCTGAAATGATCGAGTAAAGACGTCTGAAAGCCCCGTACGAACCTTAGGAATAGTTAGGATACATATGTCATGACATAGGATTTTCGATGTGTGATTTCGTGTAAGACCACGTCTGGGACGTTGGCATCGACTTGTGTTTACGTGTAAGACCATGTCTGGGACATTGGCATTGTATTTGATTCGTGTAAGACCCTGTCTGGGATAATGGCATCGGTATGTGATTACATGTAAGACCACGTCTGGGACGTTAGCATTGTACGAGCTTTCCGACTGTCCGAGTATCCTTATTAATTCGAATGGTTCAATGGGCATTATCGAGATGAGATCAGATGTGAAAACGAACTAAAGGATTCGGGTATGTGCTTTGTGGTATGTATATGTAAACACAAAAGGTATAGGTTTATGATGAATACATGAATGGAACATGGTAAAAGATAAATCTATATGTGCTTATGAGTATATGTGAGTTTGAAAGTTAATGTTATATTGCTATTGTGAATGTGATAATAATTGAAATGCAAACATATTAAATGTATAATTGGTCAATGTTTATGTGATTTTGGTTAGTTGATTTAAATGTAAATGTTTATTTGTTCATTATTTGCTTATGACTTACTAAGCTATGAAAGCTTACTTTGTGTGTGTGTTTGTTTGATTGTTTTATAGATTATTAAAGCTACGAAAAGCTCGGGGATCGTCGAGGATCATCACCACACTATCGAACTATCTTTTGGTACCTTTTGAAATTGTATATATTGAAGTATGGCATGTATAGGCTAGAGTATTTGGATGATGTTTTGAGTTGTGTAAATATAGCCATGTGATATGGCTTGATAATGGATAAGCTTAAGAATGAGTAGTTCAAGCTATATGATGCATAATTTGGTATGGTGGGCTTATGGTTGGTCTAATGAAATGGTCAATTTATGGTAAGTTTTATAGTTGATTTGAGAGTGGATGTGATAAGGATTGTTATGAATTGAATTGGATTAGAATGATGAATGATTATATGACTTTATTGTGAAGTTGGTGTATTTGAATTAGTATGATTGAGTTAGGTTTTGTATATGAAGTGAGTGATGTTGATAAGAGGTAAAATATGCATGTTTTGGTATGTCTTGAATGCATTTGAGGTATGATTTTGGAATGTTTTGATGCTTGTAGGTGTGACCCAAAGTGTGGGTGGCAAATTGGCCTTGCAAATGGCCTATATTTGCCCACACGGTTGAGCACACGGGCGTGTGGCTCGACCGTGTCTCTTAAGTTTGCAAATCAAAACAAGTCGATTCAGACACGGCCGGACACACGGCGTGTGACTGGCCGTGTGAAATAAGTCAGTGTCGACCACGGGTTAAGCACACGGGCGTGTCTCCGGCCGTGTGGACAAGTCAATATGTATGCCATGTTTTCCCACGGCTTGGACACACGGGTGTGTCTGAGGCCGTGTGAGGCAAATGGCCTACCCACACGGGCGTGTGACCTCTGTAACTTTGAAAAATGTTTGATTTTCAAAAAAAAATTGTATGTGCTCGGTTTAGTCCCGACCCCTTTCTAATGCATGTTTAAGGTCTTGTAGACCTATTTAAGGGACTTTATGAATATGGTTTGTTATGTTAAGTTGATAATGTACCTTATGATGTGAAATGATTATAATTGTTCCGGAATGTCCGGTAACGCCTCTTAACCTTATTCCGGCGATGATTACGGGTTAAGGGTGTTACAGTGACAAACTCCAATTTTTACAATAAAATAATTTAAAAATAAATTTATATTCTTACTATTTTCCAAATGAATCATTTTAAATACATCATTTAAAAATATTATCTATGCCCTATATTTAAAAAATCTATAATAAAATAAAATAAATTTTTTGAAAATTTTCAAACATGATACATATATTAAAAATCAAATTGAAAAAGTAATTATGTGAACAATTTATAAATATATAATTTTAACACCTAGAAATCCTCATTAAGGGATTGTTTATATAAAAAATTAAAAATTAAAAATCTAAATAAAATCCGATAGGTGTCGAGAAAAGAGTCTTAACAAGTGTCCAGCAACAACCTATAAGGAGATTGTATAAATATTATGGGCTGCTTCACAAATTTTTATTAACCTCTAAATTCCATTAGTTCTTTTTTTCTTCATTTAAATTACTGTTAAATAGCAATGAACTATTCTCGATTTCTAGATTCCCCTTTATAGTTTTTTTCCTTTAAATATATTCATCGTACTGTCAAATAATTAAAAAAATATGAAATTTCTAACTAATATCAACTTCACATGTAACAAATTTTAATCAAATTTATCGTCTAACAAATTAACCTTTTTAATAATTGATATTAAAGAAACAACGTTTTCTTTTCAACCAAAAACCATGATAATTTTTTAATTAAATTTAAATTATTCATTCTCCTCTTTTCCTGTCCCCATAATCACTTGATTCATGATAATTTTTAAATTAAATTTAACTTATTCTTCCCCTCTCTCCCTTTCCCCATTAATTTTTTTTCTTTTTTCCTCTAAATCTGTATTGCCTTTTTTAGCAACTCAAATTTTATTAACATGCCTCATGCCCCTAATGTTTAGAAAATAATCTCTTTCAATATTTTTTAACTCCATATTACGAGGTAGATTTGTGGTATAAGAAAATTAAAAACGAAAATGATATTTTTACTTTTTTCTTTTTATCTTTAAAAAAATTATGAGAATGATTAAAGAAATTTTATAAAACGGATGCATCGAGAGAAATGATAAATGATGATATTTGGAGGGAAAAGATAGTTAGTTTCATCTTCGGTTATATAAAGCACACTTTATCTCGTTTAGAGAGATGATGTATTACAATAGGGCTCTTAAAATGTTTCTTTTCTTTTTGCATTTCAGATGAACATATGGATGATTATCTAAAAAATTGTTATATTAAGCTGCCGACTGCAAAGAAATTTAATTAAGCCGTTGTCAACTAGTGATGTAGTTTGTTGTTAAATGGACATGAATATGAATTTGCAAATTTGCTTATGTATTTAACTACTAGTTGTATGGATGAAAAAATAAATTATGTAAATTCAGCTAGTTGTATGGGCGAGAGGGTATCAAGTGTTTATTGATTTGGAATGTCATGTATTTTTTTATTTTCTTTTTTAAAGAAAAAAAGTCAATTTATATAATGGAATAAAAAAGTCAATTTATGTTGAAAACTTGTGCAGATTATTATTGAAACACTTAGGAAGTCGTTAGATTGTATCGAGAACGAGTCTACCCCCTTCAAAAGATAGTCCTCGTTGTTTTTTGTAACAATTTTGAAAGAGGTTATCTAATACAGATCTTCTATCAATTAAATACAATTAGGCGGTAAAATGATCATAAAAATTTTTGTATTAGAAGTTAAATTACATTTTGCCCCTTTTATTAAAAAAATGGGTAAACTAGTTCTTTCTGTTAAAAATTTTATCTATTTCTACGGTTAAAAACTGGCATAGCTGATGAAATAACTAGACAAGTTATACGTGGCATACCACTTATACCTTATGTTGACATACATGTACCAATTTTTAGCAGTAAAAGTGGATAGAATCATTAACAGAAGGACTAATTTACTATTTGATCTAACATACAAAGATTAATTTACCCATTTTTTTAGTAGAAGGAACAAAATATAATCCAACTCTAATATAAAAACCCCATAATACTTTTACCCAAAATATCACATTTTGTTTTACTCTTTCAATAGTTATATACGTAAAGGTATTGCACTTCACCTCAGATTTTGTCATTAATACATCAACTCTTGATGAAATTTTGTAATTCAATCTAAATAGCTAATTCATCCAATTTAGAAACATAAAATGTCAAGACCTTGGGTTCACATGGACAAAGAAATAATTCATAATTGACAAGTTAATGATGTCATTTCAAGAAAAATATCAAGTTGGGGCAGCTGACTAGCCCTTCCACAAAGCTTAAAAAGGACTTTCAAGTTTTTGGACTTTGACAACAGTGTGAACCCTACGCCCTTTTTCATCTTTTATCAGAGACTAAAAAGTTAGGCAAAGCTTTTACTTTAGTCCATTTTTTCAGACCCATGCTGATGTCTCAGGCACACAACATGTTAAAAGATCATAATCTACTCCCTCAGCTTCTTCTTCATTTTTTTCAAATGATTTTTTGTTTTTGGCTATAAATAAGTCCCCATAGTCCAGCCAAAATAAACTACCTAACTTGGTGAGCAGAGAGGATTTGCACAAAAGAATTTACAGGTATGGATCCCATCATAATAAAATATTCCTTGGTCCACTTCATTTAATGCCTTAATTATTATTTTTTAAGGTCCCTTTAGTACCTTAAATGGGAAACATCAAATTTATTATTCATTTAATTGTTTGTTATGAGACTAACACTATAAAGGGTAGTAGGTAAATGGAAATTTTATCCCTTTTAGAGATGAAATTAACACCATGGGTGAGTAAAAAAAAAGTTAAAACTTGATTTTTGGTGAGGTTTTTCATAATATTATATAGTTTTTTTTAGATAAAAACTAAATTAACTACAAATTATCTATGACACAAGTAATCGCATACTAAGTATCTTTATGTAACTACTCAGCTAATAGATCCGGAGTCTCCTGGAACACTTCAGGACCATGAGGAAGATTCCTCATCGAATCAGACAATTCATCAGCGACAACATTAGCCTCACTTGGAATTTGTTGTATGACCACCTGTCAATCTCGTCTATACAGATTTTGAATTCGTAGAACCAAATTTCTGTATGAAACTACACATGACATATCCAAAATGGCCCCAATAACTAGAGTATAATCCGTTTCAACTATAATCTTCTTCCTCTTTGCATTCCATGCCAATATAAGACAATCATATATTGCCCAAAATTCAGCTTGCTTAACGCTACATTTTCCAATGTTCCTCCCAACTCTACCAAGCCAGGTTTAGAATAATTTTTTTTAGTTTTTAAGAAATTATAAATTAATTTTTAAGAAATCTCTCAAGTTCTTAATTTATTATTGACTCCCTGAAATAATTTATTGACTTTGCCCCGACACATGATTTTATTTGTTCAGGGACTCTAAAGAGCTCTCACTGTAAAAATGTACTTAAACTCTCGACAAAGTAAAGAAACAAAATCATAATCAAAGACGGTGCCATAAATATCAATACTAAACTTTTATCCCCATCTCATACCAACTAAATAAAAACCCTTTTGGTTTCAATCTCAAGTTTCATCACTTAAACTCTTTGCTGCTGCAACTACCCCAT
Organism: Gossypium sturtianum; assembly: GCA_025698515.1. Taxonomy (NCBI): domain Eukaryota; kingdom Viridiplantae; phylum Streptophyta; class Magnoliopsida; order Malvales; family Malvaceae; genus Gossypium; species Gossypium sturtianum. Next base: position 3,495,218 of record CM046944.1, on the reverse strand, counting down.
CATTTGGGACAAACTTGAGGTACTTAAAAATGGAGCCCCCAAAAGGAGTGTGCCTTCATAAAACTCTTAGTATATGCTTTGAAGCAATTACATGTGATGAAGAAAAACTATTGGGGGGACTACTATTTGTCCATGAATTCAAGACCCTTAAGGAAAGAGAACCCATCATCAATTATTGATCTTTGGAGTTTGCAATAAAAATAATCCAAACCCCAAATTGGCAATTAAGATTTGATCCCAAATTAATGTAAAGTCAACGGTTAAAACAGGCCTTTTAGAAAGAAAAAAACACAGGTTTTCGAGTTTGCACTACACCAAGTGCAGGATGACCAATTTAGCCTCTCTCACCTCTACTGTATATAACTTTATCCTTATACAATTTTAAACATTTAAATTTTAATCCATCTATTTCTCTGATTTGATTGATTTGAGTTGAGAAAATGACCAAACCAAATCAATTTTGATTAGTAGATTTTTCAATTAATCGATCTTGAGTTATTAAGTTTTTTTAATTGATTCACTTATAAAATTTAAAAATTGATAACAAATCGAATTAACTGATTAAATCAAGATTAAAACCGACCATCTCGCTTCACCGGACTAATAAAAAATTAAGCAATTAAGAAAAACTTGCATCATAGATTAGAAACCAAAAGCAAAGTAAAAGAAAAATCACAACTACTACCACTAATTTCCTACTGTAGTCTTGTCTCCAAGTTATTAAAGACGAGGATGGGGCAGATATTAGCCATGAATGAAGGGCATTTCCGTCATTCCAACCAAACTAATTCCTAATTTTCTTCTTTTTTTTGGCTATATTGTCACCACTAGTTTCCTTTATGTCTTGGATCTTCATATTGATAAAAACACCACACCTGCCTCTTTAAAGTTGAACAAAATTCAACTCCCCCAAAAAACAAGCCTCCTCTCATCATCCATTCAAAAAAAGACCATGAAAATTTGTAACCCCAAATCCTCATTCATGTTCTTGATGATCGTATTGGCTTCCATCACCCACCTCTCAAGTTGCCACTTCATCCATAGAAGAAGCTTAAGCAGTGAAGCTGAAGAAAGAAGCAACACAGAGTTCCACACATGGCATTTACCTGCAAAATCACCAGAGCCATCATCAAGAGTTGAAAAGGATCAACCAGTTTATCAAGTTTCTTATAGAACAGTTCCTGGGGGACCTAACCCTCTTCATAATTGATTCAATCCATTGCAGATCTTTTTAATTGTATGTATTTGAGGTATACAAATTTTTGGCACCCTATACTTCTTCTTTGTGTTTTTTGAAAGAAAATATGTGTAATTAATAGATAGTTTGAGAAATAGAATGCAATTTTCTTTTTGCTTTTGCAGAAATTCTTGGTTCATTCTCAGAGGTGGAGTTTTGTAATTTTGTAAATAGTTGAATTTTTTTTTTGTAAATAATGCGATTATTTTGATAAATTTAGCCTTTAAATTTTATATAATTTAATTTTAATTTTTAAAAAATAAAAATAAATATTTTAAATATATATAATAATAAATTTAAATTTTATATTAATATTAAATAAAATAAAAATACCCCAAACCCATCTCTCTTCCCCTTCCCCACCCCCAACCCAAACGCGATGAATATTGAAAACCCTCTGTTTTTATTTGCTTCAATGGCGGCACCCGCGCTCCATCTCTCCCTCTCTCTCTCACTTTCACCGCCTTCCAAGCAACATCTTCGTATGCTTTCCATAGCTAAATATCTATATAACCCACACACCCTCATTCTCTTCAATAACCAAAAATCAAGAGAGAAGGTGGGGGATTTTAATTTTATTTAATTTTAATTTTAATTTATTATTATAGTATTTTTGAATTTTTTTTTTATATATTCTTTTGATTTTTTTTAGAATTAGGATAAAATGAGATTATTTGTAAATTTTAAGGGTAAATTTTTTTAAATTATAACTAAATCGATATAATATGTAAAAGTTGATGGCTAAATTTGTTACTATATTAATTTTTTAATTGTCATCTCATCTTATCATTTATAATTTTAACGAGAATGATTAAAATGATTAAATTATGTATTGTTTTTTTTATTTTAGATGCTTAAAATAAAAAATTTTAATAATTCGATGATTATTTTTAGATTTATTATTTTATTATAAATTTAAAATAATAAAAAAGAAGAGAATGAAAACAATGTTTTAGTTGCTAATAATATATGCATCTTATTTGTTTATTGCTTAAAAGGGTCAAAACCCCACATTTTCTTTGATGTTACTTCCATAATTATTTAAGTGTAATAATACAACATTCCTATTATATACAAGAATTAGGTTAGCAAGCAAAGCAGTAACACCAAAAACTTTAACATTGCCTAAAGGTATCGTGGAGTTGATTATACTATAACTAGGATTATATTTGTTTTTCTACGTTAGATTAAAAAGTAAATTAATTCATCAGCTAAAAGTTTTATTTATTTCTACTATTAAAAGCTGGTCCATGTATTTCAGCATGAGATATACGTGACATGTCACATATCACTATTTGATTATTTTGTCAGCCACGTTAGTTTTTAACAGTACGTATAAATAAAATTTTTAACAGAAACGACTAATTTGTTTTTTGATCTAACGTACATGGACTATAACACCCCTAATCCTAAACCGTCATCGAAACAGGGTTACGGAGCATTACCGGACATATCGGACAATTTACAAATAATTCACAAATAAAATAATATACATAGTATAATTTAATCATTAAATTCCTATAATGGACCCTCGAGGCCCAAAACACGTATTAGAAATGGAACGGAACTTGTTCGAATACTCTAATTTTTTTTTCATAAATATATATATATATATATTTTAAAAAAATTCAATATGACCCCTTTATAAATATCTAACATTCCGTGCAATTTCAAACCGCAACCAACTTACAATTAATATGGAAATCAACACATTTTCACATTCAAACATACTTAAATCATGCCTAAAACATTGACTTATCAAATTGATCAACAACATTCATGATACTATATAAAAGTTAGCTAATAAACTTCATTTATCTCATTTCAACTTTAGTACCAAACATACCATTTTATAACTTAACATTTCATTTATCATTCAAACATTAAAAATCAATTCTTTACAACCAAAACTCACAAGACTCTTAAGTAAGACCTAGGTACATGCCACATTTACCAAACAGAAAATTACATCACCAAGTTTGTGCTGAAGTCGGGATTGATCTGGATACTGAACCGGAACCTTTGACTTCTACTAACCTGCGCACGGAAACAACCGTACGCTGAGTATGTCTATACTCAGTGGTATCACCATAATTCAAATTATATAACATTAATAAATTATAACATCAACTTGTAATATAGAAAATCATAAGAACAAATTTTACAATCAATTTAATACCTCATTTATAATAGTCTATCAACAGATATCATATATCAACAATTTGCATTTTTGATCAATTCATGAACCTTAAGTTCATGCTTTCAAATCTCATATCTCATTCTCACTTCACATTTTGATTCATAATTTCACTATCTCATTTATTCCATCAACTCATTCAAATCAAGATCTATTCATTTTCTTTTTCATTTAATTACCCCTATTAACAAGACTCGGACTTTGACGGATACACGGATTCCTACCAAACACACCAGAATAAATAATCCAACCAAACACACCAGAAAGGCATTAAATGCCTCTTCGGATAATCCGAAGAAATATAGTAACATCAGTATCTCCTCGGCCAAATCGAAAATCCCTTGAACTCTTCCAAATCCTATGGCATGCCAACTATATCCGACTCAGCCCGACTAGTTAATAGGATTTTCAATTCACTTTTCAACAACAATCAATATTCAATATTCAATTATCACAAAATTTACATAAATCTCAATTCAATATTTTCACATTTTCAATTCAATTATTTTCCACCTTTCAACCAATATTCAATTCACATATTTACACATTTTCACAACTCAATACATTTTCCTTCAATTTAATATCAGTCACAATTCGATTCAAATTCACTTTCCGCTTTCAATCAATATACAATTCAAATACCAATTCATATCAATTATTCAATTTAATTCCCACTCATCTCAATAATAATAATAATAATAATAATAATAATAATAATAATAATAATAATAATAATACTTACCTCATATTTCATTTACCATACACATAAATTAAAATTTAACATTTAATAATAAATAATTTGAATTATAGTAATACAAACCCGAAATTCGCAATTACTCCTCGATGATCTTCTCTTTTCCTTTCTTCGTGAATGCCTCGGGTGTGATATTAGCTACGAAAAATTAAGATAATTTCATAATCATTAATACACTACTAATCTATATCTAATTAATTGAAATTCTATTCAATTTTCTACTTTAATTTCAATTTAGTCTTAACTAAATTCACTTACTTTTCTATCTCAATTCATACTTTATTTCTATTCAAATTTCAACCAAACTTAGACATAACTATCTAAATTTCATCATAAAACCCTAATTTCAAAATTCTTGCAATTTAGTCCCTACTATGTAAAACTAATAGCTTCTTTTACAATTTAATCCTTTAATCAATTCTAACTAAAAATTCATTCAGTTAAACCCCTAATTCAACAATTTGTTCAACATGAATCATGTTCAAAAACCTAAGAACTTCTAAAATTTCAACTTAAATTCAACAAAACTTTATTCTAAAGCTTCTAAAACATCAAAATTAAAATAAAAGGGTTTAATTGACTTACCTATTAAAGCTTCAAACCTTAAAACTCTAGTTTTTCCTTTTATTTTTCTTTCTTTTCTTTTTCTCCTTTCCCTGCTCTGTTTCGAATGCTTTTTGTTTCTTTTATGTTTTGTTTCCTTTTTTGTTTCTTTTATAACATGCTTTATTTATTTATTTATTAATATAATATAATATAATCATTTAATAAATATCTATTTAATAATTAATTATAGTATTACAAGTGTATGTATTTTTATTAATACACTTGTATTAAATCACCACCATACATTTGTCATGAATTTAATTTAATTATCATATAAATATCTTATAATATAATTATTTTAAATTAATTTAATATAATTTATTACTAATATATATATTTTATTAATACACTTCATATGCCGCCTCAACTTATGCTAAATGGCATATTTTCCATTTTGGTCCTTTTTTACTTTTTATTAATCTATAATTCAACTTTTACCTCTTATTCAATTTAGTCCTTTTTCCTAATTACCCTTAATTAAACTAAATTCACTTAAATAAAACCTAATTAAGCATACCACTAGACTCATAAATATTTCTAATAATTATTTACGAACCCATTTCATTAAGACGGAGGCCCGATAATGTACTTTTCCGATGCCCGTGAATTTTGGGTCATTACATAGACTAACTTGTTCATTTTTTTGAGTAAATGGAGTAAAATGCAATTTGATTCTTAGCACTAGACCTACTCATGGGTGAGGCCATCTGAAAAAATGGGAGAGTTTGGACAAAATACGATGCCCAAAAAATGAGTTTGGGTAAAATTTAAGGCTCGTTTTCTATATGGGTCGGGCATTAGGCAATATTTTTTTGACCTGAGCCTAGCCCAAATATATTATGGTATAAAAATATTATATTAATTATATATGTTAAATAATAATTATATATGTTTATATTTATATTTATAATTAAATCAACAACCCAACAACAATTAAATCCATTATTGAAAACCTAAAAAAAAATTTACCCAACTAAATAACCCAACCCAAAATATAAAATTTTAAAATTATATTTAATACAATAAAATATTTATTACATTTATTTGTTTTTTTTAATATAATAAAATATTTATTATATTTATGGCAGTGTTTTTTAATATAAATACTTTTAATGCATTAGAAAACTTTTATTTTAGCGCTTTTTAGTACAATTAGTTTATTGTATTTTAAAAAAAAAATTATTTTTAAATAAAAACTAATCTAAAAAATTAAATATAGGTGGGTCAAATCGAGACCGGGTTTATCTTTCTTAAATTGAGTTGGGCTTGAACAAAAAAGTAAACCCATTTTTTTGAGTGGATCAGACCCGAACTTAAAAAATTAATCTAAATACTTTACATGCGCCTGAACACTTCTACTTAATATAAAAACCTTCATAGTACTTTTACCTATATGAAAATGATGGGTCAATGAACTACAAAATCTATGAATTTCAAATAAGGGAAATATACCCAATAATAAAATCAAACATAATATATACACATACACATATACATATGCATATACATATACATATATAATATGTTTGTATGTATGTGAGTGTAGAAATAGGACTTGACAGATTGAAGTGTCCAAAACAAGTAGTTTTCATACAAAAATTTCATAGAAGAGACATATCACAGTACTTGGTACTTGACATCATGCCGAAGCTGCATTAGTTTCACTTTGAAACATTACTAGCATGCATGCATGTATAGTAGATGTCTAGTTGATTCGTGTAATTATTTTTAAAAAAAATGTTTGTATATACGAATTTTCTTTAATTTTGTGAATAATTAAAAAAGAAAAAAAAAAGAGCCCAATGAGTAGAAGATTCTTTGAAAAGGTGTTGGTATAAGTATTGGTTACATTCCAAAGATATCAATATAAATTTATTTCCTTTTATATATTAATTAATTAAAAAAGTCAAATATTAGGTTGCATGATGGATATGATATTAAGTAGGAACTGGTGAACAACTTCACAACTGTGTTTAGGTTTCAGGGAAAATTTATCAGACCTAAATAGAAATGGGCTAAATTTAAGGGCTTAATTGCAAAACTGTCCAATTATATATTGGATAATGTATATTTTTATCATCATAAAAAGAAAGCCCAAATATACCTAGGACTTAATTGTTACAAAAAGATTGTTTGGTTGAATAGTCAATTTTTTTAAAATAAACATGACATCTTACATTTATAATTTTATAATATTTTTTTAATTTTAAAAAATTAACTAATTGCTGATGTGATAACCATGTGTATGCCATATCAGCAAAGTTAACATACGTTAATTTTTCTATCCATTTTGGGGTGATTTGACAAACAACGTAAGTTTAAGGACTAAAAAAGGTGAACTTTTAAATTGAGGGTTAAAATGAATTTTTTTATAAAGTTAGAGGGACAAAGAAGTCATTATGCAATATATTTATCCTCCATGCCCATTTTACGGTCCATGTTTTAGGTTTGTAATTCTCTCTTCCAACAATATCATCTTTTAAGGTTTCAACTTGCATTCTCTCCTTAGAAATGTAATGTGATTTACTACTGCACCCAACACTTATTGGCCTCATCCTTATATATCTTTTTGGTATACTTCATGTCTGTTGTACGATTCATATTTGGAGTTTATGGTTGATCTTCCAAACAGTACTATTTCCAAAATTATCTTATCTCTTATATATTGATAAAGTAAAAAAAAAATGATTATGATACAAAAAATAGTATGGATAAGACATTCGGTTTTAATTAATTTTTTAATTTGGTTCAATTGGTTCCAAATAGTTCACTCAAAAACTGGTTGAATTTTTTGTCCGAGTCGATATATTAATCGATTCCTAATCTGATCGACCGATCCTGTTCGATTCCAACAACAAAGTTGTATGGTTTTATAATTGTATGATTACAGAAGCATGGTGATAATGAACACAAAACGAAACCCATAGAGACTCCAAACTTTCATTCATGACAAACACTATTATTACAAATCAGAACATATGCACATCAAGAAATGTGCTCAAATAGCATTCGAGTTTATTCCATTTATTGATATAAAACTACTAATTTGTGTATAGAAAGGACTTAAACCATCCCAAATACTCTTCATGGGCAGAAAATAACCTTGTAATTAGTCCCTGTGGGGCATGTAAACAAGCTTGTTGGGTCATCCTTTGGGTAACTATAAGCATCGGGGCACCTTTCCTTGAAAAACCTCGAGAAGGTGGTAGGTTGACAGTTCCCTGAATTACAGCAATGTTCTTCAGTGTTGAACACTGGGCAAGGCCCGTTACAACCTCCGGGAACCTTCAACTCGTTCGGGCATTGTCCGACAATGTCGGCCGTACACTTGATAACCCTAGTGCACCCCGGGGAGTTGGAGCTAAACTCCATAGGAACATTAAAGCCATCGATGTTGGAGATGTCAATGAAGTCTTGGTGCTCATATTGGTCGATTGCGTATTCGGCTAGTGTGTTGGGAGCTTTACCGTATCCCTTGCATTCAAGGACTCCACCGCAGTCGCCTGTCTCGCATGAGCCTTTCCCGGAGGCATCGAAATTGCATTTGGTTCGAGCCCAAATTCGGGCTTGTGTGGTTCCAGAGGCTGCAGTGATTTGCCATGATTGACCTTGGTCAAGTCTCTTGCCACCACCCGGAGATGCGGCAGCCCAAACGGTGTAAGGGCAGTTGTTTCTTATATCAAATGTGGCTGCATGGGCTAAGCCTAAAAGGGTTAAGAAGAGGAAAGAAAGGGTTGGCAAGGTTTTGAAGGGATTCATGGTGGATGAAATACACAAGAGTTGGCTAAATTGTATATGTCGTAGTAATATGGGTTTGATGGTGCTTTGGAGTTGCAATGGGCGAGGGTTTATATAGAGGGATGGAGCCATGGGGGGCGGCCATCGCAATGCTTTGTATGATTTACGGGTGCAATTGCGTGGTAGAATTTTGTTGGAAACTATAGGATTTTGATTTTATCAAGACGATGATGTTAAGAGATTTGGCTTCACCTCAAGTCAAGTCAAGTCAAGAGTTGCATTTATGCATTGTTAGGCCATTCAGAGAAATTCTATAGCTTAGCATTAGTATAGACTTTATTAACATAGAATTTTTTTTCAAGAAAAAAAAAACTAATATAGTTTTGTTGAAAATATATACATACATGTGTTGACACTTTCATGTTACTCACAAAATCTAGAAACCGATGTAATACAAATAATTTTTCTACACAGGTTTTCAAAGTTTTATTACAAAAATTTTATTATGTTCCACTTAAATCTTTAAATTATAGGTGAGTGACAACCTTGGCCTGATGGCCAGTATATTTATTACCTCATGTGTGGCTTAGGTTTGAGTTGTGTTAGTCGTGTTATTGTTAGGGCTTTACCCAGTACTATTCAAATAATAAATTCTTTAAAACTCCACCAATAATAGTTATTGAATAAATTTTAAATGTTTTTTTACTGATATTGTAAATAGACCTAATCTAGTCTTTTTCTTTTCCGAGATACAACAAGATTTTTTTTAAAAATAGAATAATCAAAGACTCTTCCACATTAAAAAAAGAAAGGTGTAATGATTTTTTTGTCCTCCAATTTTTCGTCTCTTTTAACTCTTGAACTTGTTTTCTTTTTCAAATAATCCTAAAATGGATGAAAAAGTTAATGTTTGTTAACTTTGCGACGTGGCACATAGATGACATGTCAACATTTAATTAATTTTTTAAAATTTTAAAAATGTTAAAAAAAAGTTAATTTTTTTTAATAATTTTAATGATTTTTAATTTTAAAAATAAATTTTGTAGGTTTTTTCTTAATTTTTAAAAATTTAAAAATTAATTAAAAGCTAACGTGTTATCCATGAGGCAATCCACGTGCATGCCACGTCAATAAAATTAAAAAAAATATTAATTTTTCCATTCATTTTGGGGTGATTTAAAAATTACATAAAAATATTCATATAATAATTACTTAAAAATTAATATATTTGTTTTCTAAATTTTAATTTATATAAAACAATTCATTATTTTATATTCAAATTGTGTGATATTTTTTAAATGAAAAAAGATTGGGGAGTGGTATCTATCTTAGACTATTCTTTGGGGGAGTAGTATCTATCTTAGACTATTCTTTGTCGGTTAGCATGTGATGTGAAAATTAGAAGATGGCCATATGGGTTTTCAGATGTCAGAATTAACGAATTTGGTGGAAATTAGTATTAAAAGTTTGATTATATTTTATTTTTTCGATTCAATAATCAGGTAAATTAGTTATTGTAAGTTAAATCAAAGAGCAAACAAGTTATTCTGTTTGAAAATTTCATCCATTTCTACTGTCAGCATGATGTAAACGTGGCATGCCATGTATCACTATCTGATTATACTTTCAGCCACGCCAAATTTTGACAGTATAAATAGATTAAATTTTTTAACAAAAAGGACTAATAGTGTCTTTGAACTAATTTACTCATTTTTTTGAGTAAAATGAAAAAATGCAATTTGATCCATAATACAGAGAGTCTTCATAATATTTTTATCAAAAAAAAAGTCTTTATTATCCTTTTAAAAATTGTTATTTTATTTAAAGAAAAAAGGAATTGATGTGTAGAAGTGGAAGACGACATTTTTGTTAGGCATTTTGGGGGTGAAATTGTAAAGTTTGTGGAATTTGAAATGTGTGGCAGTCATTGAGTCCCCGTTAATTGCGGTCTCAAGGTGTTTTAGTCAGCACTGCAGTGTATTTTTAATCAAGAAATTTCGAAATTTTTGACAATGATGTGCTGACTTTTATGTGCTCTCTTCATATTTTTGTTTTAGTGATAAATAAAAATGAAATATATTATGTGATTCGTTTAAAATAACATTTGGTAATTAAATTCAATTTTATTTTTGGTATTTAAATTTTTTTAGTCTAATTCCGTACTGAAATTTGATATTTTTTCTTAATTTTGTGCCTAAATTTTTTTTTAATTTGGTATCCGAACTTGTTAAATATTATACAAATTACCCAAAACACTTATGGTGTTAAAATTTTCATGTTTATGCTAAAAAAAAAAGTCAATATTAGAGGAAATTTGTGTTAAAAATGTGTGCATTGAACTATGATTAATGAATTAATATTGAATAAGAAAACAAAAAAATTTAAAACTCAAAACAAAAGAAATTCATTATTTTAAATTAATAAAATAAAAAAATAAGTTAAACTAAAAGTAGTTGAACATTTAAACTGCAGAAAAGAAACATCATGTCATTTGCCACGTATTGATCATCCTTTGATTATTTTTACTACCTTATAAAAAAATAATATTGTGAGTATATTGGAGTAATTTGAATAACATTTGACAAATTTAGATACCAATGTACCAAATTCAAAAAAGAGAGAGTAAAGTTTAAGTATCAAATTGGACCTAAAAAAATATTAAGTGCCAAATTAAGAAAAAGTATCAAATTCAGATACCAAATTAGGAACAAGTGTCTAGTTCTAATACCAATTTGAATAATAAAAAAATCAAGTTCAGATGCCAAAATTTATATTAAAATCTGTAGCATTTAAAAATCCTGCAAACACGTGGTTTTGAAATAATTTTTACAATGTAGTTTTGTTGTTAAAATATGTCATAAGTTCATGTATTTTTCGTAAATTTATAATTTTGTCTATGTACTTTTACTTTTAGGAATTTAGTCCACTTGCATTTTAGATTCCAAAATTCTAGTCCAACTGTTAACATTGTTAAAATTATTTTGTTAAGTTCAGGTTCATTACAATACCATTTTTTTTAGTTACATTGCCACTAAGTTTTTTTTTTTTTTATTTCAAAATGTCACACTAACCAATTTAACAAAGAATTAATAGTGTTAACAATTAAATTTTTGAATGTTGAAAAGTAGAGAGACTAAATTTTTGGAAATAAAAGTATAGGAACTAAATTCTAAATTTGTGAAGAGTACAATGACCTGTGACATATTTTAACCATTTTTAAAAAGAAAGTTGTTGACGATTATTGAGGGATTACAAATTTTTCCACAAAAGTATTTAAAGTGTCATTCATTTGGTGTCGAAGAATCCCTCAACACGTTTTGTATACCCCTACTTGGGATTTTGTTTTCCGACATTGTAGAGAGCCCAAATGCCTAAAATTACCTAAAAAGACGACGAGTTTAACAGAGTATAAGAAATGTTGCTCGACAAATGGGTTATGCTCTAGACGTGGGCTGTGGAGTGAACACCTATAACTAATGTAATCGGTTCCACACCAATTACAGCTATTCTACTCGATGTGCACCATTCTAATAATAAACCAATAAAACCAAGTCCCAATAAAAAAAACTATACATCCACTAATGCAGTATTAAAACACCAATAAGCATGGTGAGTTCTTGGTTCTTTAGGGTGTCGACGGCATTGTGGTGGCCATTAAAACCCCATCACTTTTGAAGCATATTAAAGATTAAGATTACATTTGTTTGATTGAAAATAATTTTTGAAAAATAATTTTAAAAAAATAAATTATTTTTTTGAAAAGAAAATTATATTTTTAGTGTTTAGATGATTCTGTGTATAAAATATTTTCTATTATTTTCTATTGTTTAAATCATTTTTTTAAAAGTTACTCATAATAAAACAAACACAAAATTGATATATTTGTTACAAAATATTATAGTAATATTTTATTTTGAAAATGGAAATTTATTTTCTAATAAAATAATATTTTATAAATATAAAACTTAATAATAAACAATACTTAATTAAAACTTAATTTAAATTACATATATTACATAGAGAGTGAATATTATTTATTTTTTAAATTATTATCGTTAAAAAGTTTGTTAAAATTTTTAATATTAAAATAATAATTATTTATTATATTATTATATATGTAATTAAGTATATATCTTTAATAATATTAGAAATTATAATATTTGATATTAATATTTTAATACTTATAAATATTTTAAAACATTAAAATAAAAAAATTATTATTATGCTAATATTAGGCTTGATTAAAATAATTTTTACATAAAAATAAAATTACTTATAAATGAGTTTTTTTCGGAAAATAGACTTATTTTTGTTAACCAAATTATTTTCAACAAAACAAACACAAGAAAATACAAAAAAAATATTTTTATAAATAATTTTTGTGAAACAAAGGCACCGTAATTTGTACTTTTTATAAATTCGGTGATTTTTATCCTAAATTTTCAATTTGTATTTTTAAAATTATATACTTTTTTATTTTATTTTTGTATTTTCTGCAAATTAAACAAAATACCAAATAACATTAAAGTGTATGTATACTGCCGCAAGGGCCCAAAACAACTTCAAAAGCAGCGAAGATTGAAAGCCTTAAAATTAAAAAGGGGCTTGAAGAAAGACTTGGGCCAAATCATAAATTAATTTAAGGTAAAAAAAAGTCCACAATTCTTTAAAAAATGTATACCATTAAATGGGCTTTTACTGATAAATATTGGATGCAGTGATAAAATACATTGTACTTTCAAGATAAGACGTTTGTTCGAATTTTAAAGACGATATTGTTTGAAAGGGCAGCCACGAACTCCGAACATGAATCGTAAAACAAACATGATAATACAAAAAAAAAAAAAAATTGGACTTTTGATATTTAAGGAGTTTATTGAGTTGGTGTTATTGTTTAACCGAATTCTAACTTAATAAAGTAATTATCAAAAGCTCTTCTTTTTATAAAATAATAAACATTTCGATAGGGACGTTTTTATCATTTCAAATAATGTGAAATCTAGAAAAATGCGTTTTATGAGATTTAAACTCAAAACACAATAATTATTAATACTTTCATCATTTCAACTAAAGTTTCATTTAGTGTTTAATTTTTTTTATAAATAAATTTGTTACATACATTTTTTTCCACTGGTATGTCATAATCTAATAAAAGTTAGCATAAACTACAGTCAGGTTACTAAACTATTAATAAATTTACATTTTGGTCATTAAATTTTAAATGTTACAAAATGGTCATTGAACTATTTAAAAGTTTTCATTTAAGTCATCGGGTTGTTAAAATCACTACTATATGGACTTCACTATTCGCATCGTCTATACCAATTAAAAGCTCTCTTTCCTGTTCTCTTTTACAATTCAAATTTTTTCCCATTAACTAGCTTTGAATGTCACAAATCTACAAACCAAAATCCAAGCAATTTTCTTCTTCGATCTCCAACACTGACTGTTAGATCGACTTAGACCTAAAGTATGTTAATTTGCTCGCCAATAGGTACTAATCCACTGTATCGATCGTCGAATCACTACTTAGACCTCGCTAGCTAAACTTTAAAAAAAAAATAACAATCCAGTAACTTAAATAAAAACTTTTGAATAGTTCAATGACAATTTTATAACTTTTCGAAGTTGAATGACTAAAACGTAAAATTACTAATAGTTTAGTGATATTGGAGATAATTTACTCTTAAAGTTATTGGGCTTCTCCTCAAGGTCGGCTAACGGTTTCCGTTTAAAAACGTTGAAAGAAACAGAAAACGTCGTTAAATTAGCCGTTAGAAAACCTTCCAACGTAAGCTTCTCCCCCTACCTTTTGCTTCTCCGACAAGACAACACACAATAAAACATTACTCTCTTCTAGTTTTCCCGCTACTTCACTTCCATTTCATCAATCTTCTCGAAAAAGAAAAACACAAAATCAAAACCCCAAAATTTCAGAGCCTCTGGTTTAAGGTAATTTTGGGTTCCTTTTGTTTGATTTTGTTGTCTATAATTTATGTTCTTATTGCTCTGTTTGGCTCACAGAAACCGTAGGAAAATGTGGGAAATATTTTTTATCTTAGTGTTACCTTTCTTTTACTTTGTTTTCTTTGGAAACAAACAGAAACGAAGTTCACAGTGTTGAGAGAAATGATGGTGAAACCTTTTGATTAAATGGAGCTTTAATTTTTTTTTTTTACAGGTTTAGCTCATATTTGTAACTATGGTGGAAGTAAAAAAGGAGAAAGAAGAGTATTATTATGAAGATTTAATTGAAGAAGATAGATCATCTGCTTCACCTTCTTCATTTTCAAGCAGCAATTTTGATACTATTACAACATCACCTTCTCTTCAAGGGTATGTTTTTATCATTACAATGTCCCATGAACTTGTCTGTGTTGAACATTGTTAATTAATTTGATAAAACTAAGCTTTTATTGCTATATACCAGAAGGGTAACCAGTCCGACTCGCTGGTCCATGAAAGGAGGGTGGACTAAAGAAGAGGTTAGTCCCTTGTTGTGACTGATATGTATGTATGTATGTATGTATGTATGCTTATGTTATTGTGGGTTGAACAGGATAATCTTTTGATTGAAGCTGTGAAAAAATGCAATGCAAGGAATTGGAAGGGAATAGGTGGGACTGAAATTTTTCACCTCTTTTCGCTTTTAGTTTCCAATGAATGAAGGCTTTTCCTTTTAGTTTAATTGCATCTACTAGTTTCGGAAATTTCTTTCCACTATGCGGTTGCGTTTAGTCTTCATCGTCCTTACGGATTATTCGGATTTGCAGTTGTGAAATGTGGTTAATGTTTTCTATTTGCAGCTGAATTTCTCCCTGGAAGAACAGATATCCAGTGCTTGCATCGATGGCAAAAGGTCTTGAATCCCGGAATCTCGAAAGGACCTTGGACAAAAGAGGTTTGAATATAAAAAAAGTACGTTTTCGTGGTATTTGAGATTCTAGTACCATTGATACGTGACTTCGGGCTGTTGTTGTTTTCGAAATTCCAGGAGGATGATTGTATTACTCGGTTGGTTAAAAAGTTCGGTTGTCGGAGATGGTCTGTCATTGCGAAGTTTGTGGGAGGTCGCATAGGCAAGCAATGCCGAGAAAGGTCAGTGCCTTATAGATTCTGATATGGCAATGGCCTATTTTTGGCTAACCAGGAGCCTAGTTAGTGTGTCGTGATGTGATTCGGGTTTGTGCGATTAAACTAGTGTATATTTCAGGTGGTACAATCATTTGGATCCAACCATAAGAACAGATTCATGGGGAGAAGAAGAGGAGGCCATTCTTACATATTATCACCAAATTTATGGGAATAAGTGGACTAAATTAGCTGAGCTTCTACCTGGAAGGTATGCGTTCAATAAATTAGTCCGAAAACGATTGCTACATATGTTGACAGTTAATGCCATATTCTATGTTAACTGGACTCGGGACACAGGTGTCGGACACGTTAATTGTTGAAATTTTGGACATGGGTAATACAGGAGGTTTGAATATTTTTTCCTCTGCTCATATCATTTTGGCAATTTGCAGGACCAATAATGCAATAAAGAATCACTGGAACTGTACCTTAAAGAAGAAGCTTGGTTTGCACTCGCCTCGTCGATATGCCAAGGGCATCGATAAAGGGTCTTCTGATTTTCATGATCGGGAAACTATGCCGAAAGGCATGAAGGTCAAAGACGTGAGACAGGGTCTTGATGAAACAAAATTTGTCAATCAGAATGTTACTGTGGATTATAGTGCTGAAACATGTAATTTGGATTTGGTTCTTGGAATTGCTGGTCCACCAGAAATCAATCTAGGAGCCGACCCCGGTAATGTAGGAAAGTACAGCTCTCCAGGAGTGTCGTATGATCAGATGCCCGTGCATTTCAATGAGAAGGGTACAATCGATGATTCAATCGTTAGATCTGTAACAAGGTATGATAAGCACACTAGGGTACATGAACCTCAACCAGCCTTATTCAGGATAGTTTCTCAGGGTGGTTGTGCTCTTCTTGCTTCAACATCAGTCGGTTCTCCATCAAGTTCCTTAGCTTTCAACCCGGAAAGCAAAATCTGGAGAACAAATACAGCATACTCAAGTGACTGCTCGTCGCATAACGAGCCAGCTCAGCGAGAGGGTTCGATAAGTACTGTATTTCCCGTTGTGGAAAACGGAGATATCCGTTTTAAAAGCTCATTTTGCCATGCTTCACCACCTAACAAACTCATTGGAAGTCTCTCTCCTAACAGTAGGAGTCTAGAATCTATATTGAGGATATCTGCAATGACCTTCAAGAACACTCCTTCTATCATTAGGAAGAGAAGTTACAAAAAGGGTTGGAACAATAACATCTCGGAATCCGCCGCCTCCTATCCTGTAAGGAATTTTTCGTGTTTTCATATGGAAGAAATGTGAGTTCTGGATAGGGGTATGTGCTTGATATCACCATATCGATGCATTGAAAACCAGTACCTTGGTGTGTCTATATTACCACATATGTCTAGGGATATTTGGAATGATATCCTGTTCAGAAAATCAACTCTGTCATTATATATATATATAAGTTATATATGCATAAACTATATATAAACACCCACACCCACACAAACTATCAGATTCAAGCAATGAAGTTTGATGTTTATTTTTACTTTTTGCAATCATAGATGCAAACAGGATTCTCTTTTCCAAAACAACAAAAAGATTGCAAGATTGAGATTTAGAGACCAGGATCAAAATTTAAAGAAAAAACATATCAAAAGAGGATAGTAAGAATAAAAAATAACATCTGATCTTAAGAAATAACATCTGTAAGAATATGAAAATCACGAATACAAAATCACATCGTTGGGCGTTCATTGTTGGAAATGTAAGATAATTAATTGAAGGTGAAAATATTATGGCGGAATCTAAAATAATCTCAAGGCAATGAAATGGGTTTTTTTATGCAGTTAACCCAAAGGTGTTAATTATTTATGAAAATGACTCAAGTAAAAAATTATGTAGGTGTCGCTTGACATGCCGGCGGTATCTTCCCCTCATCATTAGTCAATTATACACTTTTTAAAGAACTATATTTTTTTTGGGTGGCGTCACTGTGTCAAGTGGCACCAGTATATACTTTCAAAATACTCGTTAAAAATACGGATATTCACGGTGGAGAAAAAAATATTTTTTATTGGGTGCTACCACTCTGTCAGGTGGCACATGTTAAAATATTTTTAAAAAATATATGTTTTTAGGTGCTATCATTGTGCCAGTTGCCATCGATAATGATTAAAAAAAAAACCGTTGTAGAAAGAGTAATTTGAAGCTTTGGTCATTGTTTTAGAAGATTTGGAGTCAGTTATTGGGAGATCTGAACCATAGAAGTCAATGAGAAGGAGGAAATATCTTATTTAGTGTCGTAATCGGTACAAAAGGCCTCCATAAACAGTGACATTGGTGGCTATTAAGTACGGCAGTTATGGTTTTCAATTAAGAAGAATAAGAGAAATTTAAATGGGAAATAGAGAATCATATATGAGAAAGGAAGGAGAATAACAGATATGGAAAATAGATATATGAAATATTCAATTCTATTTCGTATATTTATTTTATATATTTTATATTTTCTTTCTTGTCCCATATTTGACTTTCCCTCTTCCGTCTATCTTTCTCTCATTATCTCTTTCTCTCTTGCCCCTCTATCTTTCCTTCATATCTATTTCTTTTTCGTCCCTCTTTCTTTCATCATATATTTTCTTTTTTTACTCTCATCTCATCCAAGATTATTTTTTTGAAATAATATTTCATCCACAGATGGTGGCTTTGATAAACAAATAAGACAATAACCACCTATGAAGCAAACATGGGTTATCCCCTTTATTTTCTTTTTCGTTTTTTTTTCTATTTCAACTGTTTCTTTTCAAATTTTTTTCTGGTTCACCTGTGATATTTTATTAAATTCCCATTGAGGTCATCTGACACATCGATGACACCAAAAAAAATATTTTTTAAATTTATTGATCGATGTCACTTGACACACTAGTGAAACCAATTTTTTTTTAAAAAAATTTCCCTGTGCCACCTAACAAACTGGGAGCATCCATTAAAAAATATATTTTTTTCCCTCCCTGAATATTCGTATTTTTAATAGGTATTTTGAAAAATACATATTGATTCTGCTTGACACAGTGACAACACAACACCCAACAAAATTACTTTTTATAAAAAGCCTATAATTGTCTAATGATGAGGGTACGGTATCGTCGGTGTTTCAGGCGACATCAACGATCACGGGGAAAAACATGTTATTTACATACATAAATTTTGACTTAGGCTATTTTCATAAATAATTATTTATTTTGGATCAATTTCGTAAAAAAAAAAAAACCCAATAAAATGACTTAAACAAAACTCTCTTTTTACAACAAATCCCATTGCTATCCTGATGTAATAACAAATATGGTTGGAGAGTTATGGGCGCTTCGTGAAGGTGTAACTTCGGCTAAAGAATCGAACTTCTGCTTTTTGATTATTGCTTGATTCTATCGTGTGCGATTTCAAGATTATCTTGCGGACATTTTAGAATAACTGTGTTGTTCATGTTTCCTCAAAAAACAACAGACGGGCTGATGCTTTGTCTAGAAATATTTGAAAAAAAATATTACTGGAGTTTTTGTACTGTAAATCAGATTATATATTTTTTTTTTACTTCAAAATTAAGTTCAAAGAGTAAATAATTTATTTTATTAAAAATTTTATCTATTTTTACGGTAAAATTTTAATTCTTATACGTTAACATGAGGTACACGTAACATACTATGTGTAATTATTTGATTATTCCACCAATCATACTAACTTTTAACATTAGAAATTGATGAAATATTTAATAAAAAGTTGCTGTTTGACGATTAAAAGTAGAAAGATTAAATTTTAAATATGCCAAACATACAGGGACCGATAACAAAATTAGACCATTTAAAATACTTTTACGGAAGAATCATCAAAAGGAAAGGACGGAGTTTCTAGAAGACACACCCGTAACCCATTAATACACTTTCTGGCGCCTTCCTTTTATTTCCTCAGTGTCCACCTGGGTCCCACGTACTTTGACCTTTTCTTTAATTTTCTATATTTTCCCTTTTTAATTTAATATTTTATTAATTATTATCCTTTCTTGATTTCCTTTTCCACTTTCTTCCCCTTGTATCATTTACTCCAAATCCCAGAATCTTCTAGAAATAATAAAAACCTAACCTTACGTTCTGCAACGGTGCTGTCGCCGTCTTTCACTCTCTTACGGTGTTGAAACCCTTTTGGATTCAACGATCTTATCGCATGACGAACCTGGTTTCTTGTTTGGTTACTGAGAAAATTTTCGTTGCCTTTTAAGGTACGGAATTTATTTGAACAATTTTGAGTTTTTTTAATGTAGTTTATTCTCTATGCTCATGTATGGATGTTTATAATATTTGTTCATAACGAAAGCAAGAAATCTTTTAATATTATTCTGAAACTGTCTCCGTTTCTGTGCTTTTGAATGATCTACATAAGATTTGATGTTGAATTTGGTAAACTTAAAAAGATATTTTCAGCTCTATGCATCGAAGATATTTTTTTTTGTTTCATTTGTTTATTTTCTTTTTCTAACACTCTCTCGGCTGCCAATCAGAGCGTTATTATTCTTTCGCTTACGTTTGATGTAAAGGAACGCCAAAGTGATCTGTCTCCCTCTCTCTAGAGAGTTCGGTTTTGTGTAAGGTTCGGATCTAGAACCGAACCGTATGGCACCATTGCCGGCCGATCAACCCTGCGAATCTTATGCCAGCGGTGCTGTGGCTGACTCGCAACGGTCTTTACCTACTCCGTTCCTTTCTAAAACCTATCAGCTTGTCGATAATCCATCCGTCGATGATTTGATTTCATGGAACGACGACGGATCAACTTTCATAGTTTGGCGCCCAGCTGAGTTTGCTCGTGATTTGCTCCCTAAGTACTTCAAACATAACAATTTCTCTAGCTTCGTTCGTCAACTCAATACATATGTAAGTGTTTAAAAATCTGAACGTGATAGTACTAATAATTATTTTTAATTCAACTTAAATTTTATTTTTTCTTAGGGATTTAGGAAGGTAGTTCCTGATAGATGGGAGTTCGCTAACGATTGTTTCAAAAGAGGTGAAAAAGGACTTCTCCGAGACATACAGCGCCGGAAAATAACTCATAATGCTTCTGGTTCGGCGACGGTGACCATCGCGGCGGTTGCTTGTAAGCCATCGCCGTCGAATTCGAGCGATGAGCAGGTTATTTCATCGAACTCGCCTCCTGATGCTACCGTGTTGAATCGGACCACGAGCTGCACGACAACGGCGGAGCTTTTGGAGGAAAACGAGAGGCTTAGAAAAGAAAAGATGCAGCTTAACCATGAGTTAACTCAGTTGAAGAGGCTGTGTAACAATATTTTAAATTTGATGACTAATTATGCTCCCGGTCAAGTGGAGAACCATTCAAACTTGGCTGAAGGGAAGGCATTGGATCTTTTGCCAGCGACGGCGAGGGACGGTGGTGGTTCGAAGCCTGTCCCGGCGGAGACGGAGGAGGAAGCAGCGGAGGATTTGAGGCCGAAGTTGTTTGGAGTTTCAATAGGGATGAAGCGCGTGAGGAGAGAAGGTGAGGAAGAGGAAGGGGTGATGGATGAGGAGCAGCAGCAGGAGATTAAGCCTGGATCTGACATTAAATCAGAGCCGTTGGATGGCAATAATGATAATCAGGACTCCACGTGGCTGGAGCTTGGCAAATGATCGAATGAGATTTATTATTATTATCTATTTGATTTTCTTTTAATCAGTGGATGGCGATGTTGATGATGAGAATCGGAAAGGAACGCGCGAACCTGGTCCTTAAGGAGCGTGTTTTGATTGTATGAAATAGCGATGTCACATTATTTATATATTTTTTAATAAGTTTATGTCACATTAGTATTTTTATCTTAAATTTTAGTATTTTTATTTTGAAAAAAATTAAATTTAAATTTAAATTTTAAAATTTAAGATAAAAATATTGATGTGATATAAAACTATTAAAAATAGATAATATTTTTGTTTTTATACAATCCTTTTTGGTTGCGAAGAATCACGTGTTGGGGAAATAGACACGTGGTGCCATATGAAATATTTGTTCTGGATGCTTCTAGAATGTAAAGCCCACAGACGACAGAACATGTAAAATAGACTAAACAGGGGCAAAATTGCCCAAACGAAATGGGGCATTCAAAGACGGGCCTCAATTTCAAATCGCAGTAGTCGGCTATTTATTCATCTTGGGTTTCACAGGGTTAAAGCTGATTGAAGAAAATTAACAGTTGTTGTTTAGGAGCCTTACCAATGAAGGGATTTTTGGATTATATTACTTATAATAAGATTGTTTTATTTAGATGATGTAGATTTTTTCTAGGCACCCAAGTGGCAAAGGATTGACCCTTACAAAGTCGGTATCCACGGAACATTCTAAGGATGGATCCTCTTTCTAAAGTTGTTTTTCGGATCCATCCCTATTGTGCTTTTAATTCTTTAAATGACTTTTTTTCATCTGCGATAAATAGAAATTGGAAACACATCAATACATAACTAAGAGATATCTAAACAGTTATATTGTTGTTAAAATCAAGTTCGAATTTTGGGAGGGCATCATCTCAATATCACCTCTAACTTGAATTATACTCAGATAATAAAACGGATAAAGATATCTATGATTTATATCAAAATATAATAAAGATATATCCAAATATTCAAGCAAGCAAATTAGAAAGAAAATCTCTTATTTCTTTATTTCTTTCATCTCTTCTAGTACATAGTGTATTAGATTTGTTGAAAATCATTTTACAATAGTTTATTGTACTTTTTAGAGTTTAGATTTGCAAATGCTCACTTATAAGTGTTCCATTATTTGTTTGCTCAAATTTCTTATTATATTAAATAGTGATCTTATGATTTTTAAATAAATGTTCTATTATAGCCTTGAAAATTAGGGGAAGTGGTTTTTATATTAACGGTAAAATATAGATATTGTAATGGTTATCCTGTTCTTTAAAGGTAGCAATTCAAAGTAATGAGTGAGAAAAATCTTAAGCAAGTTGCGCTAATGTAATGAAGGTAGACAATTGAGGTCAAATCACATCGATTGTGTCATTTTTAAAAAGAAGTTTTAAATCGTTAATTTGCCCCTCTTATTAAAGTCTAATCTACTGAGGTTTTTCAATTTAAAAGCTAGAGATTGAAGTAAGGTTGAGACTTTAAAGTTACGTATGGATTTCAATAACTCTATCTAAGATCGAATAAAGTTATTTGAATAATGTTATAATTGAGAGAAAAACTTGAAATTGGAAAATAAAATTAAATCAAAGATTGAATAATTGGAATAAAGATAAGAAAAGAGATTGAAACAAGGCTGGATTCAACTTGGATAAGAATTTGGAAGAAAGAGATTTGCTTTCACTCTAAAGAGCCTGATCAAATTCAACTGAAATCCAAAGTTGAAATCCAAGATTAGTGAAGTGAAATAAGAAAAGCAAAAATAAAGAACAAGACAGAATTAAAAAGGAATTTTTTGGGGGTCGGAATTAAATTATATATTTTTATAATAGTAAAAATATAATTTTATCATTTTAATAGTCTATATATTTATAATTTTTAAAGGATTAAATCAAATTTTTATTATTTTTTGGAGGTCAAAGTTTAATTTTACTATTACTAATTTAAAAGTTTATAAATTATAAAGAGTTTAAATGAAAAAATTTCTATTTTAAGGGACAGGCGTGTGGCTTTGCCACTGGATGGAAAGATTGTCCCCGATAAAAACACCCAAGAGTGAAGAAAGACAATTGACCTTTCAAATATGTACTTCACAACTCGAAATCAAGAGAAATTGAATTTTTTTTTTCTGAAAACCACAAGAAACAAGTGTTTGAAAATAACCTATTTACAGGCTCATACACGTCTTGAGAGTACTCAAGAGACTAAACTTTGATGGGTAAGATCAACACATATCTAAAGAAGCTTAAACTGTCTCAAAATTCCCAACCCCTAAAGCTTTGAAAACAAATGAAAGACTATTAACTAAAGGCATAAAAAATTCTTCCATGGCCGAAAGAAACACCATAAAAGCCTAAACCATAACTAGATGAATCCAAATGAGTTGAATACTCTAAATGGGCTTGAATTTTAAAAGGAGAAGACGTTTGTGCTTTACTCCTTCAACACTTAAAACTCTTCTAAGCTTATTCACACTTTGCATTTATGTTTACCTACTAGATCCATAAAAAAAACCCGTCGTAAGCAGTATATTTGATGAATTTAAGTCAATAAATTTTACTTTATCCATGCATCTATCGTCTTTGATTAAAGGCATCAATTTTCTTGATTAGAGTTGTTTGATGCTCGACCTATTGATGGGTCTTTTCAAACTTCGAGAACCGTTTGTTTTTATGTTTTTTTTTAAATGTTTTATGTTTCACCAAGTTTTTTTAGTTTTCTTGTGCTCGATGGTTGTTGTTATTAGGGGTGAGCAAAATCCGATTCGATTCGAAAAATTCGATAAAAAATTCAAATTTTGAATTAAATAGTTTGAATTATTTGAGTTAATCAAGTTATTCGGATCAATTCGAATAAAAAATTAAGTTTTTCGGTTTAACTCGAATATGAATTACACAATTCGAGTTATCCGAAAATCCAAATAAGAAAAGATAAAACTACGTCGTTTTGATAAATGTTTACTTTTTTAAAAGTTAAAATTTAAAATAATTAAGTTAAAAGGTAAAACTACGTCGTTTTGATAAATGTTTGCCCATTAAGTTAAAAGACAAAATCATTATATTGTTCATGTAGTTATATAATCTTGTACTTTTTCTACTAGTTAAATAATCGGTCCATCTAAACGCAACATTAAGTATAAATAATAGGATTCGTTAACTCAACTCGATTTGACTCGATTCGATTCGATTAGGAAAAAATTCAAATTGAGTTCGGCTGCTAAAATAGGATTTGTCAACTCGACTAACTCGAAAATTTTTAACTCGACTCGATCGAATACTCACCCCTAGTTGTTATGTCTTTAAACCTGTTTTGCTCTTGTGGAAACTCCAAATCCCCCTAGTGAGTGAAACTTATTTGACTCCTGTTGCTCCCCTTTTCCTAGCTTTAAAGCTTTGTTTCTTTTAGGTATGGTTGTCTAGGTTTAATGGTGTGCATACCACCAACCCTTTCTTTAGCCATTGAGAATAATTGTAACACCCCAAACCCGGCCTAGACGTTATGGCCGAATCTGGTGACGTCACATGATAGTGCTTTGGAAAACATAACTACGTTAAAACCATTTGTAGATATCTTGGCTTTTGTCAAAACGTGTCGTTTAATTATTCATTATCCAGTTTCAAAATATTATATATTGCGGAAGCTTTTAACCTAATTTGCGAGTTCGTGTATTATTGATAAAACATTTATTTATTTTGAAAATCCGCGTCTTATCCTACTGCTAGCAGTTTATAAAATGATAATCCCAAATTTTAAACAAAAATCCAATAAGGCCATGTTACATAAGATTTACCCAAATATAACCAAATCATAATTAATAATAAACCGTAAATAAGTGTCTAGAACCGTGGTCACCGCCGAGTCCTCCGCCGCACCGATCCGTCTACTGCTGGGGGTTACCTGAACAGAATAAACAGAAAATGGTGAGTTTTCGCAAACTCAGTGTGTAATCCCCACTGAAAACACACACAGAAATATTAGATAACAGACATGATTTTCACAGTTCGGGTCTAAGCCCATTACAGAAACGGTGTGGACCTTAGCCCACTCAGATACAATATCAGACATATTACAGGACCTTAGCCCATTTCGCATGCATTAAGCGAAAATGCAGTCCTACCCACCACCTCTACACACCAACTCCGTCCAACCCTACACACCATGTGGGATAAAATCAACCCACCCAGCCCTACACACCATATTGTACCGAATGCGGCACATAATCAGAAATTTGCAGCTGAGCTACCAGATATCAGGCTTAAGAGCCTTTCAGATACTTCCTCCAATCATAATCAACCCACCCCGATGCAATGCAACATAGAAGAATGACATGCTTTTATGCAGTTAAAACTCATACCTTCAGATCAGCAGACATGCTTAGTACAGAAATCAAACAGTCAAATCATTTATTTAGGGGTTTAAGTACTGCTTACCGACAGTAGGTCCACATACGACTTGGGCGACCCGTGTAACCTTACAAAGTTTTCCAGAAAAATGAGCTCACACGCCCATGGGCCTGCCCGTGTGGGCCCACACGCCCGTGTGGCCCACACGGCCCAAATTGGCCTTGGCCGTGTGAATCACACAGCTTGGCCCAAAATCCCACATGCCCGTGTGGCCCACACGACCCAATTGGTCGAGCCCGTGTGTCGCACACGGCCTTGCCCAGACATCACACAGCCGTGTCGATCGCGCACGGCCTGGCTCGTCGATCACACGGTCATGTGGTGACTAACAGTTTTGCACACGGGCGACCACACACCCGTGTGGCGTCGACAGAATGGTTTTCGGCTTTCGTCGAAACCTCATTTTCTGCGTTTTCGAGTACACACCTGGTTTCGATTGAAGCTAAGACGACTCCTAAGCACTCCAGAACCTATATTCGACAAATCAAAGCCCCAATTTTAGTAACATAACCAGGATTTAAACGGAATTGTAACGAGGCGTCCATCCTTAATTAACGAAACCTTACCTTCAATCAAAACGAGAATTCCAGGCGCTTAACTCGTCGATTGAGAACGATATTTAGTCGCTTGATTGACTCCTAACAATCAAAATAACCCCTTTTCTTAAGTCACTTATCCACGATCATATTCAAGATAAAACTTAAGCAAAACTTACCGAACAAGCGGAATGACAGCTGCACACAACGGGACAATTTGTAAAAGAAAACGGAGAAAGTGGGGGAGGGAGAGTAAAATTTTGGTAGCAAAGGGTCAATGGAAGGGGAAAAACGGCAGCAAGGCGGGGAGGAGAAGGTGAATGGCGTCAGGAAATTTTGGGAACGGATGATAGCCTAGAATTTCGAAAAAGGAAATCTGCTAACCCCCTAATCTCTCCCTACTATCAGATTCTCAGTCCAACACAAACACCTACATGGCACTGGCAGCAAAAATACATCCTTTGCCTGCGCAAGGATTCAAACTCAAGATCCCATGCAATCCAACACTCTACTCAACCACCAGACCAGCAGACCCATTCTAATAATTACTCACACACTTTAACTTATAAGCCTACTATCTAGAGTTTGGGCTTTATTCATAGAAATACCAAAATTTACCCAAGTTGAGACTTGAACTTGGGACCTCCCATACACACTCAAAACACATATCCACTGAACCAGACACTCATTCATGTCAAAATTACCAAAAGCTGAATTTAAGAAAAATCGGGGAGTTACAATATTTCTTGGAATTTGGTTAGGTTGCACCTATTAAATGAACATTAATAATGAGAAAGATTAAAAACATGCAATTTGATACATAAAATTTAATTTGTTGTAATTATATATAAGTAAAGAAATAAATACATTAATTTATTTTTATATTGAATAAATATAATTTCATGTGTATGTAATATATAAACATAAAATGACACTATATCAATAATTACGTTAATAATTTGTGAAAATTGGATCAAATCAAAATATCATGTATAAAATTGTACAAAATTACACATCAGACCAAATTTCATGCATAATTTTGAGATTTATCTGACTGAAATTTCGAAATAATATAAAAAAAAGCCATGAATTAATTAATACTAGTGAAAATAAACCAAAACGTGTTTTCCACATTACATTAGGGTCTTGGTCTTTGTATGAATCAAATACCATATCTCTTTGCTCACAAAAGAAAATTCCATATCCATAGAAAAGGGAAATTGTCGTAGATCAAAGGACCACAATATATCCTTAATGGAATAATGAAAGGGCAAAAGAAATCTAGTTGATTGCAAAATGCTTTCCTCTTTTAGCTTTTCCCAAAATTATCAAAAAGTCAAATCACATATTTTGGGTACGTACATTGCTATCAATATAAAATATAAATTTAAATGCATTAAAGCGCATTAATTTCTTATTTATGAATTTAAAGAGAAATTATGAGTAATTCTAAGATTTGATTGATCTATCTTATAAAGATTAAATTTTATATTGAACTGTCAGACCAGAAAAATTAATAATAACAAGGCAAGAAATCCCACAGCACTTTCCTCAGCAACCAAAAAGAAAATCTAATTGTTTGGTCGCTGCTACTTCAGTATTGTATACTTTTATGCACCACAGATATATATAATTTTCAGCCGACTTTATTGACTAAAACCAGCACTATAAGCAAGATTTCATGGTTGATAGGTACCATTTGAGTTGGTTTCCATGAAATTCTGGTTTTTGCTATTCCTCTTTAATATGTACCTATCGTTGCTTTAAATGTAAACCTTTGTTTTAATTGACTTTTAAAAGCCAAGTGTAACTTTTAAGTTCAAAAATGATATTGTATATATATATATATATTTAAAGAAATACCATTATTAACAGGAAACAATAATATAAGTCGATTGAGTTTTAGTTTAATTGGTATGAGCATTGTTGTTAATATAGGAGGATGTGAGTTCGAGTGCATTGAAACATTATCTTTCTATTTATGTGAAACCCACCGTATCAATGATGTATAAAAAAATCTAGTCTCAGATAGTCTATCCTCCTCCTCCTCCTCACCTTGGATGCCAATTTTATAAACATCATTATTGTGTTTTATTATGATTCTCAATAAATCTAGCAGTACTTTTACTTAAACGAATATCATATATACGACAAAATATAACTAAAAATTAATAATTAATAATAAAACCACGATTAGTAGACAAAAAAAAAACAAAAAAAACGTTGACAAAAAATTATATATATTATGTAAATATATATTTATTCCAAAATTTAAACTTGATTTAAATATAATTTCTCAAAACACATAAATTAACACAAATTTATTTGTGAAAAATTAGTTTACCCACAGATTCTCCAAAAAGAAATACAAAAAAAGTGGTTATTGGTTTATTTAAAGCCTTTTAAAGTGGACAACGTAAAGCTTATTTTCAGGTTTATTTAAAGAGTGGGGGCATGAATTTATTGGTTTATTTGAAGCCTTTTAAAGTGGACAACGTAAAGCTTATTTTCAGGTTTATTTTTCCACTTTTTTGTTTTTTTAGGAGAATTTTAGTTTGGTTTTTGCTGAACCTTTTTCTAGAACAACACATTTTTAATATTATTTTATTATTAATTCAGCGTGCGCCGCACCGCCTGTTAATGATTTCTGCTAACTCTTTTTATCGTTAATTTTGAGAATTTTTTTTTAAAAAATTAGTCTACAAATTAAAAAGTAAATTAATTTTTCTTTTTAAATTTCATCTATTTATATTATTAAAAATTAAGACGGTTGACATAATAATTTGATAATTACACATGTATTTTTTTTGAGATAACGCTTAAAATTACCGATAGCTCCTCTTTAACCCATAAATAAAAAGGTTAATACGCTTCAGTACAGTCAAATTTACGTCCTCCTGCATTAGCAACAATATCCATACCAATTAAGCTAAGACTCAATTAGTGTATAATAATCAATTTTAAACAATGGAAATGAAATGAAAAGACTGATCAATTTGCTCTTTTATCTAATGTATAATGATTAATTTACTCATTTTTTAGTAAAAATGATAAAATAAAATCGGACTCCTAAAATAAAAACCTAATTTTATTACCGATTCACAGAATATAAAATTATTTTTTGTATTAGTATTATCATAATATTTAGTGGATTATTAATTAAGTCGGATTATTTTAGTTGGTTCATTTGGTTAAAACGTAAAAAAAAAAATTAGATTTTCTCAACTAATAATAATTAAGGTTATTATTATTATTATTATTAAGATTAAAGTGTAAAAAAAATGAGTTAATATATTAAATATAGATAAAATTTTGAAGGCCAAAAAGATAAATTTATCATCATACAAGTTTATAATCTCATAATCTTTCACGCGACTTTAGAAAAAAATATTACTATTTGGAGGGGGCCAAGGCCCTTGCTTGCACCCTACATTTGCCCCGCATCATTTTACATTTATGGTTATGTATACAAGCAAATATTTATAACAAGATTGAAATATGCCATAAGCTTTTGTATTAATTGAAATTTTAAAATTTATTCACTATACTTTTATTTCTAAAAATGTAGTCTCTCTATATTTTAGATTTTCAAAATTCAAGTCAATTGTTAAAACTGTTAAAATTATTTTATTAAAATTAGGTTCATTACAACGTCTTTTTTTAGTTACATTACTACAAAGTGAGTATTTTTTTATTTAAAAATGTCACACCAACAAATTTAACCAAAAAAATGAACAATGTTAATAATTGGACCTGAATTTTGAAATATGAATAGTAGAGTGATTAAATTTCAAATTTGTAAATAGTACAAGGACTTATAACATATTTCAACATTATAACAAACATGAAAATAAATAAATTCCTTTTTAATCCAGATATCTTTAGGATAAAAGTTGATACAATCAAAGTTAATGATAATTAGTTGTATTGTGAGACACAAATTGGTTATGCAGTTTGGAATATTTTCCTATATCTACATATGGGGCTTTGTCCAGATGATAACTCACTATAATTCAATAATATAAGTTGTGATTTAAGCTCAACTCACTCACCGTATTGTAGTCTTACTCTATAAATCAAGATCACAAAAATTTTCAATAAAAAAATACTTAAAAAATATGCATAAAAATAGTTAAAGTAAAGATTAAATATGCCAACAATATAAACAATCAACATTTCCTCCAACTGCAAAGTTGCAACTAGTTGCACTAGCAAAAAATTTCTAGTACTTTTAATGATTTTTTTTTTGGTAAAAAAAAATATGAAATAATTAATCTTAAAAATAGTTTATGTGTAGAACAGAGCATAGTTAGGGAGCTTGCAGGGACCTCGACCTCCTTAAAATGAACTTTTTTTATTTAGGTTTTTTAAAATTTTTAAAATTTAAATTAGTAAAAGTAAAATTATACTTTAACCCTCTAAAAATGATAAAAAATTAATTTAATTCTTTAAAAATTATAAAGATATAAGCTATTAAAATAGTGAAATTACATTTTTACTATCGGCAAAATTACAATTTAATTTTGATCCCCTAAAATAATTTTCTAACTTCGTCCCTGATTACACATTGAATCAAAATTATCAAATAACTTTAATATTTGTATTTTAATATAAACTCTAACAGTTAGTTTAGTGGTATTGGATATTTACTCCAAAAACTAACATCATGATCAGAGATGAATCTAGGTGGGGCTTGCAAGGGCCCCAATCCCCCGAAAATGGAAAGTTTTTTATTTTAGTCCTTTAAAATTTTAAACTAGTAAAAGTAAAATTACACTTTAACTCCTTTAAAATAAAAAAATTTAATTTAATCTTTTAAAAATTATAATTTAATTTCGACCTCAAATTTTTTTTTTAACTTGATCATGACTCATGAGTTCGAATCATAGAAAAAAACTTTATTCTTTTTGGGTCAATCAGTAATTAATATATATATAAAAAAGTTTAGACGGCGACAAATCTATTTTAAAAAGTTGGAAAATTT
Organism: Gossypium sturtianum; assembly: GCA_025698515.1. NCBI lineage: Eukaryota > Viridiplantae > Streptophyta > Magnoliopsida > Malvales > Malvaceae > Gossypium > Gossypium sturtianum. Next base: position 3,463,990 of record CM046944.1, on the reverse strand, counting down.
TTGTCTAACAAAAGGAAAATTTGAAGAATATAGTAAAAGTTGACATGGTCCATAAATAAAATCCAATTTCGTGTGGAAAGCGTGTGTCTTTCCCTGGAATTTACTTGGCTCCAACTAAAGAATTTCCCAACTCATTAGGCATTTATATCATCTACAATACCAATCTTATCTCTTCTAAAATTATTTCTTATACTTTAAATTTATCACATTAAGGTAAGTATAAAATAATCTTTGAGTTGCCGATTGAGTTTTGGTTCGACTGGTATTGACATTGTTGTCAAATGCAGGTAGTGGTGGAGCCTGTAATTTTTTGGGGCGAAATTAAATTGTTTATTTTTATGATAGTAAAAATGTAATTTCATCATTTTAATAGCTTATATCTTTATAACTTTTAAAATGTTAAATCAAATTTTTATCATTTTTAGGAGGCTAAAGTGTAATTTTATTATTACTAATTTAAAATATTATAAATTGTAAAAGGTCTAAATTTTTACCATTTTAGGGGGTCATGGCCCGTTGGGTTTCCACTACGCTCCACCACTGAATGCTGGAGGACGTGGATTCGAATATACTTAAACGCATTATCTTCTTATTTAAGGGTTAAAAAAGAGTATAAATAATTCTAAATATTATATCGAGAAGAATATATATATATAAATCTCTTAACTTTCTTAGATGCATGCATGTCCCATTGTATAATTAATTAAGACAAAAAAAGGAAAAGAAAGGAATTCTGAATACATAGTTTACTTTAATTTTAAAAAATTACAAATTGCTGTCATTCTCGCATTTTAAGAAGAAAATCACCTGCAATTTGATCCTTTTTATTATTCCCATTGGAAATTAAGCAGATATTCCTGACCTATTTATAAAAAGTTACATCATCAACCTCACAATTCATTTAATATAGTCTACCTGCAAAATCACAAGAGAAAGTTCGTGCAATAAATAAAATTTGGATTTTTTAAAATTTTATATTGGTGTATATTTCATATATTGTTAATAATTTTTAGTTAATAAATTTAATTCTAAACTATACATTTCTAAATTATAATCTTTATTTTAAATTATGTGACATAAGATTTAACGTATCATTTAACGGTTAAATTAACAGTTTTAGTAATAGAAGGATCTTATTGATATAACATCGATAATTTAGATATGTAATTAAAATATTTTGAAGTTTAAGAACCAATTTAAAATGAAGGTCATAATCTAAGGGTGTCTAAAGCAATTAAACCTTTGATTTATAATGGATGTATAAATTTATATACCAAAAATACGTTAAATATAACCATCAATAATTATCTATTTATATTATATATTAAAGTGTTAATTGGGTTGGTGTCACCCATAGATCGGATCTCAACTTAGTTAGAAAATTATCAGAAGTCCTTTCCTTTTATAAAATGAGAAATATTATTTTAAGAGTATTTATTCTTTTTGTATTTCGATAAATTTTAAAAAATATAAATAAAAATTTTAATAAATATATTTATTACATAGATGTAATTCAAAAATTTTGAGGAAACGGGTTCGAGAGTCGGTTACGTACGAGGAAGGATTAGCACCCCCGCAACGCCCAAAATTGGTACCGTATTGATTGATTAATGTCCAAATATTGAAAATTGGAAGAGATTTTAAAATATGATTCTTTTAGAAAATGTTTGAATAATTCGAATGGGATATCGAAATTCTCTTGTTCAGGAAAGACGAAATACCGCATCCAGCACGATAGGACACGATGTTTCAAACCCTCGATACCAAGATCATTTCATGATTTCCAAAACTCATGCATTGCATTTTTTAAAAAGGTGTTCCACTATTTGGCCAAACTAAAAACCGAAACCCAGCACGATTGGGCACGATTCCTTGAATTTCCCAAACATGAAATATTGCCTTTATTTAAGAAAACCCGGTCAAAATTTCTGAAGGATGTTTGGTCATTTGGATGAATGGAAAATCGAAACCTAGCACGATTTGGCACGATCTCTCGAACTTCCAAACACAAAACATTGCCTTGTTTAAAAAACACGGCCAAAAATTTTTAAAGGATATTTGGTCATTTGGACGAATAGAAAATCGAGACCTAGCACGATTGGGCACGAATCTCTCAAACTTCCAAACACGAAACATTGCCTTATTTTCAGAAAACCCGATCAAAACCTTTCAAGGATATTTAGTGATCTAGACGAGCGAAAAACCGAAGCCCAGCACGATTCGACACAATTTCTCGAACCTCCAAACACGAAATATTACCTTTATGAAACCCTTTTTATGAATTTTGAAAAAAAAACAAAAACAAAAATGTTGAAATGTAAACACGATAATAATGAGGGATAATAATAGTAAATACAAAAGGGGGAAAGGAAAATAAACAATAATGTTATAATAGCAAAAATAATATGTGACAAATAAAATAAATAGTAATAATTAAAATACTACTAATGGAACTAATGAATATAATAAAAAAGGTAAATATAATACCAAAATAATAAATATAATAATAGAATAATAAAAACAATAAGCAAAAATAAAAATATCAATAAAAAATAGTAATAATATTAGAATAATAGTACTAATAAAAATAGTAGTAGTAAAAAGGGTATATTGATAATAAAATATAGATATAATAATAATATACAAAAAAAAATTAAAGTAAGCAAAATAATATATATAATTATAGTGAATATAATAGAAATAATAAAAATAGAAATAATAATAGTATGTACGTATATAGTAAAAAAAAAGTAATAGAATGGTATAAATAGTGATAATAATAATAATAACAAAATGAAAATAAGGAAAAATAATAATAATAATAAAAGTAATACTAGTAGTAATAGTAAACACAATAATAATAAAGTTTAAAAAAGAAATAGTAATAATAGTCACAATAATAATATTAAAATTAATAAAAGGGTAAAAAAGGACGAAATTGCAATGCGCGCCAGCTAATAGGGACTGAAAATGCAATTATTCCAAGCCTTAAATCATGCTCGAATGCGGACCAAATTGAGACGCCCAACAAATTGTTTGTGGTGAATTTAAAAACAATGAAAGATAGCAAATGGGCTGCATTGAAACGGATTAGCAAAGCAGAGGGATCTGGGCTGTAAATAGCCCCATTTGATAAAATGCGCGGATCCTCCTTGCAGGCGGGTCGGGTCGCGCGTTTTGAAGCTAAACGACGTCGTTTAGCAATTAAACCCTTGCACCAAAACGGTGCCGTATCACCCAGGGTATTTATTTACCTTTTTCAACAAAAAAACCATTTGTTCCTTCATTTTTTTTTTTTTTAAATTTCTTTCATTCTTTCTCTCTGAAAGAAATCCTCTGAGCGACCTCTCGTCCAGTCGATCGATCACCAATATATCCATGCACCAGCCACCGTACACGGTGGCCGGAATACCCAAAAATAGGTACTCTTCTCCCTTTTTTATACTTTAATATGTTTATATTGTAGTTTCAAAAATAGAACAAGAATAAAAGAAAGAAAACAAAAGTATTCGAATTTGAATAAAAAGAAAAAATAGGAAAAAGGAAAAGTAAAAGTGAATAAACCTCCACTGATTTCTAAATTTGACTTTGTATTGACTTCTTTTTATATTAAATGTATAATCTGCGTACTCTTCTGTGCATCCAAAAAAAAAAGATCCCTATACAAGTTTTACTTTCGGTATTTATAGCCGAAAAATCCCCTAAAAATAGAATAAAATCCAAAATACAATTTGTTTGTTGCTTTGCTGGCTTTTTCCCTTCTTTTCTGTAGGTGAAGGCAACGTGGAGGCGCACGCTGCGGAGAGCGGGGCAACGTGTGGAGTTGGGGTCAAGCTTTGGCGTGCAGAGCAGATGGCTAGGGTTTCTGCCAAAAATTTAGGTTGTTGGGCCATCTAAGTTTGGGCCTTAAATTTTGGGCCTACTGTAACATGGGCTGTTTTTATTTTTTATTTGTACTTGCTTACAGGCTTTATTCAATGTGTGTTTGCTTTATTTTTTGCTTACTTTGGGTCCGGGCAAATTCTGCCCATTACAGCTGCCCCTCTTTGCTCATTGTCGTGTAACGAGAATGGAGCAAAGACTTTAAGTGGGCCAATTTGCCCGGTCCTGCCGAATCTTGATTTCTTGATGCCTCCTCTCTTCAGGTAGCCTCGCCTGGGGTATAGGAATTTTGTTTCGACCTACTCCACTACTGCTCAATGGAGATAAGATCTGCTCTCTTCCGTCTGTTACCCTACTGCTTAGGGAATTAAAGCTCTGTAATTTTTGGCTTGTTACCCTACTGCTTAGGGAGTCAAGGCTCATCGTCTTCGATCTGTCACCCTATTGCTTAGGGAATTAAGACCTGTAATTTTCGGCCTGTTACCCTACTGCTTAGGGGGTTAAGGCTCATCGTCTTCGATCTGTCACCCTACTGCTTAGGGAGTTAAGATCTGTAATTTTCGGCCTGTTACCCTACTGCTAAGGGAGTTAAGGCTCATCTTCTTCGATCTGTCACCCTACTGCTTAGGGAGTTAAGATCTATAATTTTCGGCCTGTTACCCTACTTTGCTTGGGAGTTAAGGCTCATCGTCTTCGATCTGTCACCCTACTGCTCAGGGAGTTAAGATCTGTACTTTTTGGCCTGTTACCCTACTGCTTAGAGAGTTAAGGCTCATCTTCTTCGATCTGTCACCCTACTGCTTAGGGAGTTAAGATCTGTAATTTTCGGTCTGTTACCCTACTGCTTAGGGAGTTAAGGCTCATCTTCTTCGATCTGTCACCCTACTGGTTAGGGAGTTAAGATCTGTAATTTTCGGCCTGTTACCCTACTGCTTATGGAGTTAAGGCTCATCGTCTTCGATCTGTCACCCTACTGCTTAGGGAGTTAAGATCTGTAATTTTCGGCCTGTTCTACTCCTGTTCAGTAGAGATAAGATCTACTATTCTTAGCCTGCTCCACTCCTGCTCAGTGAAGATAAGGCTATAATCTTCGATCTGCTCCACTCCTGCTCAGTGGAGATAAGATCTGCTGTTTCTATAACTTCCATCAATTTTGCTACGTTGTCCTCTGGGGAACTTACCTGTAGAATTGATTTCATGGAGTCTATGCTTATGCCAATATGATTAGGATGTCATGGTTGAAAAAATGCTCCTAACCAATGTATTGCGAATGAATGAATGGATGCAAAATGTCATGAGCATGATCCAATTTTTAACTTTTGGGTTATCAGTGCTTGCTGTTTATTAAGGCAATATTCCCGCTATGTGCCTTCTTGTTCCGCTGACACTTCTAACAGAGAATCTAAAGATATCGTCAATGCTTAGACCCTTATTTCAGGGGTTCCGAGCCCTTTAAGCCTGGTAAGTTCTAAATAATTGTCTTATTTCAGATCCTTGTATTATTTAGAGACTTACAGAGTAATAAGTAAAACTTCTCTTGCGCAAGTGTTATTAGTTCATTAATCACTACTTCAATATGAAATGCTTGAAAAAAGATTGTAAAGATGAATGAAACTGAAATTTATTCGGGACAAAAACCCGTGAAGAAAGAATTGAATAAGGACAGCAAATTTTGCTAAGGTACAAAAATGAGTAAGAGTGGAAATGGTGCCCCAGATATCACAGCCTGAGCTTTTCTGTACGAACTTCTTGAAGACCACTATGAGATCAACATGTATCTAGGAGACCCGCAGCACTTTGCCAATGCTCTGAATATGTAGCGTATCTCCTCATTTGTTAATTCAGGTATAGGGTGGCTAGCGCATGCCCCATTTCTTCCAAACCATTGAACCGCCCTTTACGGGTTTTCAATTCAAAGCTCCTTTGGTCTCAAAGTGCCCTTTGCGGGTTTTCACCTTGGCCTCTCCGTTTTTTTTTTGTTTTTTTTAACTCAAGACGCCCGTTGCGGGTTTTCGCCTTGGCCCATTTTTCTAAGCGAAATACTTCTTGACCGAGTCGGCATTAATTGGATTTGGCAGACTTTTACCATCCATCTCGGCAAGTATCAACGCTCCCCCAGAGAAGGCCTTCTTTACAACGTAAGGCCCTTCCCAATTAGGCATCCACTTTCCCCTGAAGTCTTTTTGCATAGGGAGGATCTGTTTCAATACCAAGTCTCCCTCACGGAATACTCTGGGGCGAACCTTCTTGTTGTAAGCCCGCATCATCCGCTTCTGGTACATTTGACCATGACAGATGGCTCTTAGCCTTTTTTCCTCAATTAAATTCAGCTGATCATATCGAGATTGAACTCATTCTGCTTCATCCAACTTCAGCTCAGACAAAACCCGGAGAGAAGGGATTTCAACTTCAATTGGCAAGACTGCCTCCATCCCATAAACCAATGAGAAAGGAGTTGCCCCGGTAGAGGTTCTAACCGATGTTCGATAGGCGTAGAGGGCAAGCGGTAACTTTTCATGCCAATCCTTGTAGGTCTCAGTCATTTTCCCCACAATTTTCTTTATATTTTTATTAGCTGCCTCAACTGCGCCATTCATTTTCGGGCGATATGGCGACGAGTTATGGTGCTTAATGTTGAACTGACTGCAGACTTCTGCTATCGCGTTGTTGTTCAAGTTCAAAACATTGTTAGATACGATCCTTTCTGGCATACCGTAGTGACAGATGATCTCTTTCTTCAAAAACTTACTAACTGCCGTCTTCGTGACATTAGCATATGAAGCTGCCTCTACCCATTTGGTGAAGTAATCAATGACCACGAAGATGAAACGATGTCCATTAGAAGCTTTCGGTGAGATCGGCCCAATGACGTCCATGCCCCACATTGAGAAAGGCCACGGAGAAGTCATAACATGAAGAGGTGAATGAGGCACATGGATTTTGTCCCCATGAATCTGGCACTTGTGGCACTTCTTGGCGTAACGGATGCAGTCTCCTTCCATCATGGACCAGTAATACCCGAATCTCATGATTTGCCTGGCCATTGTAAACCCATTGGCATGCGTCCCACAAACACCCTCATGGACCTCTTCTAGGATTTTCTTAGCCTCTAAAGCATCGACGCATCTTAGCAACACCTGATCCCTTCTCTTTTTATACAGGATCTCTCCGTCTAGAACATAGTCACTGGCAAGTTTTCTTAATGTTCTCTTATCATTTTCAGTTGCTCGGTCGGGATATTCACGGCTCTTCACATATCGCAGAATGTCATGATACCAATGATGATCATCTCTCTCCTCCTCATCATTAATATTACAACAGTGAGCCGGAGTCTTGCAGATACTCATTTGGATGGGCTTCATACCCTCCTGATCATTTACTCTAACCATAGAAGCTAATGTGGCCAAGGCGTCAGCCATCTGGTTTTCATCACGCGGGAGGTAAAAGAATGTGATGTCATCAAACTCCTCAATTAGCTCCAAGGCCAACTTTCGGTAACTGACCAATTTGGGATCTCTCGTTTCCCACTCCCCTTTGAGCTGATAGATCACCAACGCGGAATCTCCATATACTTCTAGCAACTTGACTTTGCGGTCTATAGTAGCTCGGATTCCCATGATACATGCTTCGTATTCTGCCATATTGTTCGTGCAGTCAAAATCCAACTTGCAAGTGAATGGATAATGGTCTCCGTTCGGGGATATCAGGACTGCCCCAACTCCATTACCAACGGCATTTGATGCTCCGTCGAAGTTCAACTTCCAAGGGCGATCCTCTAGGGTATCTTCTTCGGTTGTCGCTACAAACATCAGATCTTCATTAGGAAAATCAAAATTCAAGGGTTCGTAGTCGTCTAACGCTCTGCTGGCTAGAAGATCAGCTATTGCACTCCCCTTCACAGCTTTTTGGTTCACATAGACTATGTCAAATTCGGAGAGCAAAATCTGCCATCGAGCCATTCTCCCATTCAGAGCGGTTGACTCCATCATGTACTTAAGAGGGTCCAGTTTAGAGATTAACCAAGTCGTATGGTACAACAAGTCGTATGGTACAACATGTACTGCCTCAACCTCCGAGTTGTCCAGACCAAGGCACAACATAATTTCTCAATTGGCGAGTATCTCATTTCACACTCAGTGAATTTCTTACTGAGGTAATATATCGCTTTTTCTTTCTTCCCTGTCTCATCATGTTGGCTGAGCACACACCCCATTGAATTATTGAATACCGTCAAATACAGAATCAATGGCCTATCAGGACTAGGGGGCATTAGCACTGGAGTATTAGTCAAGTACTGTTTGATCTTGTCAAATACCTTCTGGCATTCATCGTTCCAAATGCCTGGATTATGTTTCTTAAGAAGACGAAATATTGGATCACACTTCTCAGTCAATTGCGAAATAAACCGAGCGATGTAATTTAATCTTCCTAGAAAACCTCAGACTTCCTTCTGAGTGCGCGGCAGAGGCAATTTTTGTACGGCCTTGACTTTATCCGAATCTACTTCAATTCCTTTTTCACTGACCACGAAACCAAGTAGCTTCCCTGATCGAGCCCCAAAAGTACACTTGTTTGGATTGAGTTTCAATTGAAATTTCCTCAACCTCAAGAATAGTTTCCTCAAAACTTGCACATGCTCCCCTTTTGTTCGAGACTTTGCAATCATGTCGTCGACGTAGACCTCAATCTCCTTGTGCATCATGTCGTGAAACAAGGTTACCATAGCCCTTTGGTATGTTGCTCCCGCATTCTTTAACCCAAATGGCATCACTTGGTAACAAAAAGTTCCCCATAAGGTTATGAATGTGGTCTTTACCATGTCTTCAGGATGCATCTTTATTTGATTGTATCCCGAGAAACCGTCCATGAAGGAGAAAAATGAAAACCCCGCTGTGTTATCCACTAAGGTGTCGACGTGAGACAGTGGGAAGTTGTCTTTCGGGCTGGCCTTGTTTAGGTCCCTGTAATCGATGCACATTCGTACTTTTCCATCCTTCTTAGGGACAGGGACAACGTTGGCTACCCATTCTGAGTAATTTACCACTCGTAAAAACCCAGTATCAAATTGCTTCTTGACTTCTTCCCTTATCTTTACCGCGACATCGGGTCTCATCCTTCGAAGCTTCTGTTGGACCGGCTTACATTATTCTTTTATGGGGATACGATGTATCGCAATATCAGCACTCAACCCGAGCATGTCTTGATATGACCACGCGAAGACATCTTTAAACTCTAGCAGAAGTCTAATGAGGTCCTGCCTTGTTTTCTTGGTTATGCAGGTGTCGATCTTCACTTCTTTCCCATTTTCTAGAAGTACATTCTCAATTGTCTCTTCGTAATGTAGAATCAGCTTCTCTTCCCGTTCTACCATCCTTAACAAGTCCGGGGATACACTACAATCTCCGTCATCTGTAAAGTCCTGAGATCCCTCTAGGCACATATCTTGCTCATCAAGAAATTCTGGGCCCGTAACAGCGTTGTTCATGACATCGATATCTGGGGACCTATGGTAGGTATGAAAGAATATTCAATGAAAATTAATTTAAGAATGACTTATTTATGAGTTATGATTATGAATGGAATAGAAAGGAAGCAAAAGAATAACTGCACGGTATGAAAGAAAAATGCACTTTTATTGAAAGTAAAGATGCTTGAACATGAGCCTATTTCACAAAAGATTCTCATTGTTTCTAGGCTTGAAATAACAAGTGTGTTTTGAACATTACTCTGTTTTAGTCCTAAAAACTACAGGAATTTCTTCCGCAGTCCAGTTGTTCAGAACACTCTTAGGCTCGTAGGGGCGTATGCCCACTAAATTTCCTTCCTTCGATCCTTCTCCAAACACGGTGTCTATGCTCAAAGCTTTCATCAGATCTTCAACCATTTCTTTATTCATGTTCTCCGGTCTCGGATAGACAACTCCTTCCGATACGGATGCATTGGATATGTAGGGAAAAGTCATTGATCCCCATTTGACCTTGGCGTCCTTCTCTACCGACTCTCTTCCTATGGTACACACGTTTTTTCCTTCAGAAGAGTCAAAGAACTCTAGCTCTTTGTTATCCATTAACCCTTGCACTAGGGCATTGAATTCGCTACATTGCTGGATCTCATGGTCCTCCTTATTATGGAACTCACAGTGGTTCCTTGCATCTCGGGATTTGCTCCCCAACTCTTACAGAACTAGACCTCTTTTTTGCATTTCCTTCCAAACCTTCCTCAATGGGGTTCTTACTTCAGCAACATTTTGCTTGATTCTCTTCCCCATGTTCTCGACTATCGCGTTTACCTCTCTATCAATATGACTGGGCAACGGATTTCCTATGACAGACGCATCATCGAACTTCACCATGCCCATTTTGATGAGCCTTTCGACTAACTTTTTGAAAGGGAAGCAATTCTCTATCGGGTGTCCCACTATCCCCGCATGGTATTCACATTGAGTGCTTGCGTCGTACCATTTAGGATATGGGGGTTGCAACGGTTTTAGATAAAATGGAGACACCACATGCGCGTCAAATAAACTTTGATATAACTCCTTATACGTCATCGGGATTGGCGTAAATTGGAGTTTTTTAGAGTTTTGCTTTGGAGAAACATGATCGTTGGTAGTTACCGTCCTTGGCTGGTTCATTGTAATTGGCTCCGAATGGCTCTTGCTATACCTACCGGTTCTCTTTTCCTTCTTCCTCAGGGCATTCGAGGTCCATTCTCCTCTTTCTCTTATTTCTACCAGAATAACCGGTTTGGCTTAATCATTATTCAGGTCAAAATTTGAACCCATTGGGAACTTAAACAAGGCCGAAGTATCAGCTTAACATTGGGGTTCAATAATGACGGGTTCCCTATGCGAATGCGTATCTAGTTGAGTCGGGACACCTTTTGGGGAATAAACGATGTCTTCCTCATCATCCACGTTGTTGATTACCGGGCCTCTCGTTTTTTCAATTCTTCCACTAGTAATGTAATCAAGTTAGTTTGGCCTATATTCCTTTGAAATTCCCGCATTTCTTGTTGAATTTCAGTCAATTGCCCCTGCATCTGTATTTGCATTTGCTCTATTCTTTCCAATCTTTGTTCCATGTTTTCCAAGTTAACTGAAACATTTTACCTAATTAGGGTCATTTTGTAAAAATCTAATGCAAATGATGCAATGTAATACAAATGCATGAATGCAAAGAAAGAGAGGCATTGACTCTTAATTTAGTTACATTAGAAAAACTTTACTAGAAAATAAATTTCTTTACACAAAATGGATCGCATACACGGCCTTGTCCTCATAGTCCAAGTGAATACATGAATCCCTTCTTCGCAAAAGCCAAGTCTTGCAAACTTCTAATAGATGCCTTCTCTAGCTCCTTTTGCTTGATCTGGACCGTTACTCCTATTCACTTGTTAGCTTCTTCAAGAATGCCAAGACGTAGTAATCTTCGAATAGTCTTGTCAACTTAAATCCCTGAGTGATAAGGTCTTGTATTCCTTCACGGACTATCGGTCTTCTCTCGTTGTAGTCACTTAGACTGTATTCGGACGACCGTATTATAATCCACTTTATCAAAAAATCCATTTTCTTATGACCAACTTTTCTATTTAGTAATCGAATTTAAAATCAACACCTCTTTTCTATAATGTGAATGCAATGCAATCAAAACAAAAGAAAACCCGTTAGCACAGGAAAAATAACATAGAACCTATCAAGGTGACCACTAGGGTTTAACATGGTTCTACCTAGGGTAGGCCCTTAGGTTTTCTACATGTGGTTTAGTTCTAAAGGAAGGGTACCTGAACTAGCAGGTTCCTCAATCCTCACCCATTATAGGCTCATACGGATTGAGTTCAGTTCAGGGGAATACATTTCCCTATGGCCATGCGGAGGTGAAAACCTCACGGAACCATAGGTACGGATGTATCTCGGAAGCAGTCCCCTAGCCCATGCGGAGGTGAAAACCTCACGGAGGCATAGCTTCTCGCTCCCACTTAAAGGGTGTGACCACAATGGTCATGCAACATGATGCAAGAGTACCTTAGACACTCAGATCACAACCAATATAAAACACGACACAAACTCATGCAAATGGGAAAAACGAAAAAAAATCGAAAAAAAGGACATTAATCAACCCATTTTACGGCTTGACTCTCTTATTGGTCCCCAGTGGAGTCGCCAAGCTGTCGAAACCATTTTTTTTGTTTGGAAAATGGGCCGACTTTAAAAAGGAAAATGGAGTCGCCACCAATATTTTTTGAAGTGTGATTGGGTCACCTTATAAAACATTTTGGTCTACGAATTTTAAGAAAACGGGTCCGGGAGTCGGTTACGCACGAGGAAGGATTAGCACCCCCGCAACGCCCAAAATTGGTACCGTATTGATTGATTAATGTCCAAATATCGAAAATTGGAAGAGATTTTAAAATATGATTCTTTTAGAAAATGTTTGAATAATTCGAATGGGATATCGAAATTCTCTTGTTCAGGAAAGACGAAATACCGCATCCAGCACGATAGGACACGATGTTTCAAACCCTCGATACCAAGATCATTTCATGATTTCCAAAACTCATGCATTGTATTTTTTAAAAAGGTATTCTACTATTTGGCCAAACTAAAAACCGAAACACAGCACGATTGGGCACGATTCCTTGAATTTCCCAAACATGAAATATTGCCTTTATTTAAGAAAACCCGGTCAAAATTTCTGAAGGATGTTTGGTCATTTGGATGAATGGAAAATCGAAACCCAACACAATTGGGCACGATCTCTTGAACTTCCAAACACAAAACATTGCCTTGTTTAAAAAACACGGCCAAAAATTTTTAAAGGATATTTGGTCATTTGGACGAATAGAAAATCGAGACCCAGCACGATTGGGCACGAATCTCTCAAACTTCCAAACACGAAACATTGCCTTATTTTCAGAAAACCCGATCAAAACCTTTCAAGGATATTTAGTGATCTAGACGAGCGAAAAACCGAAGCCCAGCATGATTGGGCACAATTTCTCGATCCTCCAAACACGAAATATTACCTTTATGAAACCCTTTTTATGAATTTTGAAAAAAAACAAAAATAAAAATGTTGAAATGTAAACACGATAATAATGAGGGATAATAATAGTAAATACAAAAGGGGGAAAGGAAAATAAACAATAATGTTATAATAGCAAAAATAATATGTGACAAATAAAACAAATAGTAATAATTATAATACTACTAATGGAACTAATGAATATAGTAAAAAAGGTAAATATAATACTAAAATAATAAATATAATAATAGAATAATAACAACAATAAGCAAAAATAAAAAATATCAATAAAAAAATAGTAATAATATTAGAATAATAGTACTAATAAAAATAGTAGTAGTAAAAAAGGGTATATAGATAATAAAATATAGATATGATAATAATATACAAAAAAATTAAAGTAAGCAAAATAATATATATAATTATAGTGAATATAATAGAAATAATAAAAATAGAAATAATAATAGTATGTACGTATATAGTAAAAAAAAAGTAATAGAATGGTATAAATAGTGATAATAATAATAATAACAAAATGAAAATAAGGAAAAATAATAATAATAATAAAAGTAATACTAGTAGTAATAGTAAACACAATAATAATAAAGTTTAAAAAAGAAATAGTAATAATAGTCACAATAATAATATTAAAATTAATAAAAGGGTAAAAAAGGACGAAATTGCAATGCGCGCACTAATAGGGATCGAAACGCAAATTATTCCAAGCCTTAAATCTCATGCTCGAATGCGGACCAAATTGAGACGCCCAACAAATTGCTGTGGCTGAATTTAAAAACAATGAAAGATAGCAAATGGGCTGCATTGAAACGGATTAGCAAAGCAGAGGGATCTGGGCTGTAAATAGCCCCATTTGATAAAATGCGCGGATCCTCCTTGCAGGCGGGTCGGGTCGCGCGTTTTGAAGCTAAACAACGTCGTTTAGCAATTAAACCCTTGCACCAAAACAATGTTGTATCACCCAGGGTATTTATTTACCTTTTTCAACAAAAAAAACATTTGTTCCTTCATTTTTTTTTAAAAAAAAATTCTTTCATTCTTTCTCTCTGAAAGAAATCCTCTGGGGGCAGCCTCTGGTCCGGCGATCATCCGTCATATCCCACCGGCCACCGTCGCTGGCCACCGTACACGGTGGCCGGAATACCCAAAAATAGGTACTCTTCTCCATTTTTTATACTTTAATATGTTTATATTGTAGTTTCAAAAATAGAACAAAAATAAAAGAAAGAAAACAAAAGTATTCGAATTCGAATAAAAAGAAAAAATAGGAAAAAGGAAAAGTAAAAGTGAATAAACCTCTACTGATTTCTAAATCTGACTTTGTATTGACTTCTTTTGATATTAAATGTATAATCTGCGTACTCTTCTGTGCATCCAAAAAAAAAAATCCCTATACAAGTTTTACTTTCGGTATTTATAGCCGAAAAATCCCCTAAAAATAGAATAAAATCCAAAATACAATCTGTTTCACTACACCAAAACAGACTTTTAGCGGCGTTTTTTTGGGCTTTTAGCGGCGTTTTTAAGCGCCACTAATAGTATTTGCAGCGCTTTCGCAAACGCCGCAAAAAACGCCGCTAAAGAAAGCGCCGCAAAAGTTAGTGGCGTTTGTTGTGAAAAAACGCCGCTACAGGTGGGGGCTTTTAGCGGTATTTTTCAAAAAAACGCCGCTAAAGGTAGGGATCTTTAGCGGCGCTTTTAATAAAAGCGCGCCGCTAAAGCCCTACCTTTAGCGGCGTTGTTTGAAAAGCGCTGCTAAAGATCCCTACCTTTAGCGGCGCTTTTCAAACAAACGCCGCTAAAGGTAGGGAGCTTTAATGCGCGCTTTCAAAAAAACGCCGCTAAAGGTAGGGGCTTTTAGCGGCGCTTTCCAAAAATCGCCGCTAAAGGTAGGGGCTTTTAGCGGCGCTTTCCAAACAAACGCCGCTAAAGGTATGGGCTTTTAGCGGCGCTTTCCAAAAAACGCTAAAAGTAGGGGCTTTTAGCGGTATTTCTCAAACAAACGCCGCTAATTTGCACAGATCTGCTATGCTTTTTTTTTCCAATATTCTACCCTCCTGCATTAAAAACCACCAAAAAACAAAGAATAATTGCATATAATTCCAACCAAAGGCAAAAAAATAAAACATTTAAATCTCGATAAAGCGAGTAAATCTAAATGATACTTCAAATTTAGTAAAAGATATATGATATTTATTAATAAATGAAGCATAATTCAAACAATTCTTACAATAATGTTTAACTATAACAAAGTTAAAAAAAATCTTACAATAAGAAAAGAAATGTCTAAGAGGGCGGCCTCTGCGATCGCTTGGAACAATCAAGCTGCATCATAGTCTGCAAATTGTAGCCGGAGTTCTTCATACTTTTGTTCGGCTCGCCTCCCGCGCTTTGCCTCCGCTCTAAATTGAGCAATATGCTCCGCCTCTCTCATTCTTTGCCTCCGCTCTAAGTGAGAAATTTGCTCACCGTGCTCGCTTCCATCGAGATATATCTGGTCTTTCGATCCTCGAACTTCAAAGACGCGATTGACTCCGGAAGGCATGTATTGTCCGAGCCGGATCCAAAATATTGGGACGGAGTAACACCCGATCCTTGACATCGAACCCGACCATACCTTGTAAGACCCAAAACATTAGTGATAATTACATTATAAATATACTCAAGATTAACAAAACTATCAATCGAAGCGATCGTACCTTTCAGACCCAAAACATCGCATAATAATTACATTTATCAATCTCCTCGAGATTAACAGAATCGAACAAAAGCAACCGCTTCATACTCCGCCTTCTTCTCCTTTAGTTTATCCTAATAAAATAATAAAAGAGTTAGAAACGAAATATATAATAAAAAGGAATGGAACATAACTTAAAATTAGAAATTTAAAACTACAAACGATAATATTTATAAAAATCAAATTTTATTAAATAAATATACCAAAATTTCTCCACCTTGGATGTCATCAGAGATCCATCCTTCTTCCTATAGCGTAATGTCAAAAAGTTGAAGGCGTCCAACTTTTTGACTGACAAACTTCCTACATTATAGCGAGAAAAAATATAATTTAATAGTATAAATCATTAATATTTGAAAGAAGTAATAAATTATAATACCTCACCTCAAATTACACGAGCAAAACTTCTAGAACTCCGCTGTGCGTGAATTGTTGTTTCGTCTGCTGGTTGTTCCAACTCGCTCACGGTCCTACATAATGGGATTTGAATTATTTATATAGTAAATACGATAAACCTAAAAATTTCTAAGACTTTGAAAGTACGTAATACCTCTCCTTTCTTTGAATTCCGAAATCTAACTTGATCTTCCCATTGGTACCTCAACATTCCCATGGGACATTTCGCAGCTTTTTAAATCCGAGGCTTATGTCTTTCTTAAAATATTGTTTTTAGGGCGCTTTTATTGTCTCTCCATTTTTCACCCAACGTCTTCTTAACATAGTCATCTGAGACCTCTAAAGCAAATCTACCTGAATTTTTTTTTAAAAAAGTTAATATAAAGGAAGTTTAAATTAAAGTATTATAAATTACATTCACATTTTATTACCTTAATATTATCGAGAGCTCGATTTTTGTTGGCATCGGGCATGTGATGCCATGATTCGTAGTTAATGGGCAACATATTCGAATTTCGTGCTATAATGCCCAAATAGCCTTGCCAACAATCGAGCTTCAGTCCGATAAATGGCCATGATTGTTTCTCCTTACTTCAACACGCTGGGTAGGCTCTAAGTCATATAAATCTGTAAGTAACGTACGTCCCCGAGCTCTGCGCGTCCCACCACCCTCAGCTGAAAAATGATATATTATTATATTAAAATTGAAAAATGAATCAATAATAAAATTCAACATGCATGTAAAATAAACTTAACATAACTTTGGAATTCTCCATGCTCGTCATCTATGTCCTATGGACTAGAAGATCCAACAAGCGTATCCTGTCCACTATTTACGTCTTCTGGATTTGGAGTATAATTTCTAATATTTAAACCTCGTAATCGTCTTCTAGGCATTTTTCCTGCAATACACATAAAATAGTTCAAAATTTTAGTAACAAATAACAACAATAATAGGACATTCAAAATAGTTAAATTATATAACATGACCAACATGATACAGTTGTTGTATTACTTATAAATAATAAATCGTTAAATCTTACTACATCATATTTCGTAAATATCTTCGTCCACATCCTGACGAACCCATTGAAATTGTTGACTAGTACTAGGGATATTTTCAGTTAAGTCTTGTTCGAAAAGGCAAAGTTTCTGATCTTTCGACTATATCATCTCTACTTCCACTGCCAATGTCGAACAAGTCTCTAGGGGTGTTTCGAAGTACAATGTACCAACCCTCATCAGTTGGATCTTCGGAGTAAAAAACTTGTTTAACTTGAGAAGAAAACACATACGGCTCGTCCATCGATTTGTTCTCCTGTGTGAATCAATCGAGAGAAATTCACCATTGTAAAGCCATATTGATCGTTTTTAATTCCGCGAGCCGTATTCACATCAGCCCAATCACCTCGAAATAAGACAACTTTGCATTTGCCGTAATAATCCAACTCAATGATGTCAGTAATAAGTCCGTAATACTCCAGATTCCCCTCGACCGGATTACTCTGTCCCTAGCACTAGCATAACTTGTAATCGAAGAATTAACAACAATTCCGCAATTTTGGGTTCTCCTCAATCTCTCGCGATACCTTGTATGAAATCTGTATCCGTTGATGAGGAAGCCATTATATCTTTTAACTATTCTGTTTGGACCTTGTGAAAGCCATTTAACGTCGTCATTTAATTCATTCCGACTCCAAACCTATTGATGGAAAGTAAATCGAGTAATTATGAATGTTATGAGAAAACATTATGACTTGACCATGAAAACTTAAATTGCATACCATTTGGCTTAACCATTCATGGAATGATTACGTGAACAACTTATTAATTTCTCGTTGATTTAACCTTCGGGATCGTGAACGAGCTCTCAATATTTGTTTGTACTCACTATCCGGTAAAAAAGGTTGTACTTTGTTAGAAGACATACAAATTATAATTGATGAGTATTTATCAAATTCTAGAACTTACGTCCAAAATGGTTCCATTGAATCGTGATGAAAAAGAATGTATCGATGTGCTTGGACCCACGATCTATCGTCTAATTCGCAATTTTCGACTTTGCCTATCGGTTCTCCGAAAACTTTGAAATAAATAAGTTTCGGCCAAATTATGATCTGTGAGCCCGACATTTCTACTTGGTCTGCTTCATTCTTGTTTCGACATCTTCCAAATACCTCGAGCGAAAAGTCATACATTCCTCTCGCCAAGTATCCTCGGCAATTGATCCTTTCGGATAACGTTTATTGCGGCAGATGACTTCAATTTGGAAAGGAACCTAAACACGGTATGCAACATTATCAAAAGTTGCAACTAAAGGCATTGAGTGAATGAAGGAATATTTTGCAAGTAAAGTAAGACCTTTCAATGGGATACATCCATCGATAGAAAACGGTCCACCAAGAAGTCACTTCACGCGGAGATGAATTAACAAGTGCACCATAATAGTGAAGAAGGAAGGCGGGAAGATCTTCTCCGATTGCATAAAGTCAATGCGGCTCGATCTTGTAGTCTCTCAAGTTCTTGAACATTCAAAACTTTACCACAAATTCCTTTCATTATATTTGATGATTCAATTACGAGAGTCGTAACCTTTTTTCGACATACAACACCGCATAGCAACTGGCAAATAAGTCTTGCATCAAGATGTGATAATCATGCGATTTTAAGCCATATAGTCTTGATCCTTAAGACTCACACATCGCGATATATTTGATGCATACGCATCCGGGACCTTTATATCCTTCAACACCGCATGCAACACTTCTTTCTCCGTCTTCGACATTGAAAAAATAGCAGGCGGCAACCGATATTTCATATTCGGAAGTTGTCGGGGATGAAGCTCACGCCGAATTCCCATGTGGACTAAATCAAGTCGACTCTGAAGATTGTCTTTCGATTTTCCATCGACATTCAAAATAGTCCGAATGATGTTTTCGCAGACATTTTTCTCTATGTGCATGACATCAAGATTATGGCGTAAAATCTGATGCTTCCAATAAGGCAACTCGAAAAAAATACTTCTTTTTTTCCACAAGTCCGCCTCATTAGGATCATCCTCTTCATCAGATTCATCCCTAGATCTTCTATTTCTTTGCGGGTTGGCTTGTTGATTCATCTTCCCATACATAAAATTCATATCTTTCAACATTAAGAATATTTCGGATCCACCGGTCGGTGAAGGAGCTGGTCTGAACTCTTCAGTACCATCAAACTGAGCACTCTGATATCTAAATGTATGATTCTCCGGTAACCACCGACGATGCCCCATGTAAGAGAACTTCCTCCCATTATATAACCATTGCGAACATGTCTGCGCAGCACAACACGGACAAGCATAACGTCCCCTGGTACCCCAACCAGATAAATTAGCATACGCCGGGAAGTCGTTAATAGTCCACATTAAAGCCGCACGTAAATTAAAGTTCTCTTTTCTTATTGCACGTAAATTAAATATTTATAAGTTTTTAAATTTAAAAAGTTTTTAAATTACTTCTTCGAAAAAATAATTTATTTTTAATAATAAAACATATTTAAATAATGATCAATATTATTATACTGATAACAAAATATTATTACCATTTTGGAAAACATTGAAAATATTAAATATTAAAATCGCTCATTATTAATATAAAAAATTAGTAATTAGTAATAAACCAAAAAGCCATATAAATTTAAGTATTCTTAAAAAAATGAACTTTTATATTTTGTTTATGTTATTTTTTATATCGTACCGTACCTTAAATTTTAAGAAATAATACACGGGAGCTTGTAAAAAATCTAAGCGGCATGATTAGATAGCAATTTGGAGGTTGTTCAAACATTATTAATAATAAACAGCAATAGTAAACAACAATTTAGACAGAATTTCTTTAAGATTCATCATACGTGGCATTGTTACACCCGGGAGGATCCGTTATATCTTACAGTTGAGATATAAGGCAACCCCTTAGGTTTCCAAATTTACCTATATACTTTGAATCTTTTTTTTTTTTTGGACAGCAATAGAACAAAACAACATATATACCAACCAAGCGGGATAAAAACCGCAATTTGGACAACAATTTGGTCAAATTCATCATGATATAATCATTATTGATCTCGAATTTTGAACTAAAACGAACCGTAAAATCTTACCAGAAAATCCAATCCGGATTGCGGGAGCAGAGAGAAGCGATGAATCAAATACAAACAACATATGAATTAACAAAAGCTATTGATTAAGCATAATACAACAACATAATAAAAGAACACAAAGTTCAGATGATTGATTAAGCATCCCCATTGTATAGGCTATGCCGGTCCAACACAGAGTATAAGTGTATAACATTATGCATGGCATGCACTACAAAGAATTGGGGAGCATGAACCTCTCTTAACTACATATTTGACTGCCAACATTTCATACATGTTCCAACTTCCAATACATGAGCTTAATTTTAGAAAATTCAAACTTCTTTCTATAAAAGCAACAATATCCTAATTCACTTCTACACTCTAATTCTCCAAAATCAAGCAACACTCGAAGAGGTAGAAATAGTAAAAACATGCATATATGGTCTTGTAGGGGAAGACATCTATAGAGGGAATCTTAAATCTCGGTTCAAAGTTGTACCTTGATCATGATCTCTCATATGTTATGAGATAGAGAATTCACTAGTAAAAGGCATCGAAATTTCAAAAGGAGCTCTAAATTCTACTAATCTATTATGTGTATGCTTTTATAAGTTTATTATTATTATTTATTGGTCTTACTGCACAAGAATTTATCGATTGTTTGAATCTTACCTGCATGCAATGATGCATTATAGCAAATTGGCAAAGGCATATTATTGATTAGGTGGGGTCATATATGCTTTGAGAATTTAGATTTTTAGACACTGGTATGACATTCATTGAGGGGGAGAAGCAGGATGGTCCACAAAGACATAAAGAATCACATTCTCGTTTTTCTTATATATATTTTTATTTTAAAAAAATCCATCACTTTGAAGCATATCAAATATGCAAACAAGACACCCTTTTCATTTTCACCAAATCATAAAAAATCAAACGATACAACAAGAACAAGTGTTGTAGTACCAAAAAAAGGAAGAGTCGAAATTTAAAACAAAACCAGAAAGACTTGAAGCAAACAAAGAACATAAATAACAGAGGCACCGAATTCAACAAACAAAGATATACCCAATATAGAAAAAGAAAATGAAGTAAAATATAAAGTTGAAAAGGAAAAACAAATTTAGAAAACTAGATTGAATTCTTAATTAAAAACTCACAGTGTTCTTGAAAATAATGCAAAGTTCACCAGGGAGAAACCCCTTTTCTCATAAATTCAAGACTGCATATCCAGCGCTCTTCCCATTAATTATACGAATTTAGATTCACACCCAAAACAAACAAAAAAGCCAAAAAAAAATAATAAAAACTTACCAAAAAAGGGAAAGCCCAAATCAAGCACTTGTGGAAGATGCACTTGTTTCATCAACTAAGCAAACATCTCAAGGCTGAAAGATAATTTATCATACACACTCTCTTGACATTCCAGAAGACAAATAAGAAAACAGCAACTCCTACATTAAGCAAAAAAATAACAGATTAGTTGCTTTAGAATCCAATCAAATAAAAGTAAAACCACAAATTTCAATATGGAGTTAAAAGTACAAAGGTAAATCTATCTTTGGTTCATAAAGAAAATGACAAAGTCGAGTTCGATCATCAAATTGGATCAGAAAACCACAAATTCCGTGCATCAGAGACTAAAGTATAACCTTAATCATGAGTAAGTATATGCCTACACTTGTATAACTTATATGCTTTGGTGTACTGTAGACTAAAGTATAATAAAAGTTGTAAGCAAATAAGTCAATACCCGAATATAAACTTATAGCTTCGTCCCTGTATTAAAGGCATTATATAATTGATCTAAATGAAACTTGTTTAGAGGTTATGTCATAGTGACTTAAATCATTTAGCAAGTAAATGATAAATTTACATAATGGTATATATAATGAAACTTTAACAAGAAATAATCGAAGGTGGTGAATAGATAAAATCTTAAGGAATTATTAAGCAGAAAATGTGACAAGAAAAAAAGCAAATGCTTGCATGAAGTGTGAATTAAGCATCTTATAGAGCCTCAAGTACTGAACCCTTTCAAGCAATGCCACTATGGGTTTAAATCTTATAACTTAGAACTACTACAAAATGTATAGCATAAGGCATAGAACTACTACAAAATGTATAGCATAAGGCAAAGCAACATAAACAACACAAACAGAAAACTACAACATAAATTTTCTATCTGAACTTAAATCTTTCATTCAAAAGAGAAGGCTTTACTTAACCAGAAACCCAATGACCAAAGATTCGAATTTAGAAAATTGAGATTAATTAAAAAAGAACTTGGGTTTAACAGAATATAAAAATTACATAGCTAAACAAGGTTAAATTTTCATTGAGGCAAATGATCAAACATTTTACGTTCTAACAAAAATGCAAACAAGCAAATTCGGGCATCGAGAGAAATGAACTTCACTACGAAATAAAATTTAACTTCAAACCCAAAACAAACAAAAAAGCCAAAAAAAAATAAAAACTTACCAAAAACTGTAGAGCACTCGATGAGAGCAATCGATAGAGCAATTAGCGAATAGAAGAAAACTGTAGTCTTTGCAGATACGACGATGAAGAAAACTGAAAGTGAGAATGTATAAATGGGTCAGAGCAACATGTCCGCCCTAAAGCTCAATAAACAAAAGATTAATTTTACCATACATCCCTAACTATTGTTACAATTTCAAATTAGTCCAAACTTCAATATGTTGAAGTCCTTGGGCTGTCTCGCCGAAAAGGGCGTAGATGTCTGTCTAGCCTCATTGCAACGAAGTTCCAAGATTGAAGAAGCATCAAAGGCGACATCCCAAACATCAAAACATAGTGTAAAACACCCGAAGGAAAATGAGCAAGCCACAAGCCCCGAACAAGGGAAAAGCCAAAATTCTCAATTGAATGTAATAAAACAGGTCCCCATCTCACGCAAACACTCAACCAACCCACAAATTAAAAAGAATATTTTTTCTCACTATAATGAATAATCCCACAGCCCCACCCTTCCCCTTCATTCACATTACACCGTCTCGTTCCCTTCCTCTTTCTATGATGAGCCGACAAATTCTGAGAGAACCAAACAACAAAGAACTAATACTAGTCGATAACAAAGATCCAAACCTATATTCTCATTCACTTGCATGTTACCTTTTTGAGAATCTGAGATGTGCATGCGTCGACAATCCCGCGTGAAAGAGAGGTAAAGCTTGAAGCGAAGGAGTGTTGGTTTAGACGATAATAGTGGAGCCGTGGAGGACGAAGAGAGATTATTGATCCGATGAAGTACGATGGTGGCGGATGAAGAGAGGTATGAAATGAAGAGAGGGATGAAAGAAACTAAACCTTTAGAAATTTAGGGATTTTAGAAGAAGGGGGAAATGAATTTGAAAAGCCTAGGGAAATTGACTCAATCGGGTTTAAGGGTTGGGGAACTGGAGGAGAGCAAAACAGGCGGCGTTTTCACTAACACAATTCAAGAATTGCGGCGTTTATAAAATAAGCGCCTCTACAGACACATACCTATTGCGGCGTTTACAAAACAAAACGCCACTAAAATATACAAAACTACGTCGCGTTTTTATTTACATTACACAAACATATTTGCGGCGTTTTTATAAGAGCCGCTATATCCCGACTTTGCGGCGTTTCGGAAAAACGCCACGAATATATACAAAACTACGTCGTTTAGTTACATTACACAAACATATTTGCGGCGTTTTTTATAAGCGCCGCTATATCCCAGCTTTTTGCGGCGTTTTCAAGAAAAACGCCACTAAAATATACAAAACTACGTCGTTTTATTTACAACACACAAACATATTTGCGGCGTTTTTTACGAAAACGCCACTATTCCCAATTTTAATTTTTTTTCATTCTTTACTTATTTTTTTCTTTCACAATTTTTTTGCTGATATTATCATTTTTTTGAATTTTAATTTTTTAAAAATTTTGAATATTAAACTTTTAAAGAAAATTTTGAAAATTTTCGATTTATATTCTAAAAAACAATAAAAACCCAATATTCCAATAAATAATAATTTACATTTATCTTATTTTGATTTATATTCTAAAAAATCCAATATCAATCCCTAAATCATAAACCTTAGACCTTAAGCACTAATCCACAAACAAATTAGCCTTAGACCCCAAACTCAAAACCCCAAACCTTAAATACTAGACCATAAAACTCGAACCCTAAACTACTCTAAACTACAAACCCTAAACCATAATCCGAGACCAACTTTTTGGGAATTCATGTAGCCAATGTTAGTGTAGTACAAAACATATATTTTAATATCTAACACATTAACCATAAATCCTTCATGAGGATTTCGATTTCTAGTCATATAGATAACACCTTAAACCCTAAACCCTAAAATCCTAAACTAAAACCATAAGCCCTAACTCGAAAACCTAACACAAACTACTATTTCCCCTCAAACCCCTAACCCTAAACCCATAAACCATAAACCCTAAACCTAAAACCCTAATCCATTAACCATTTCATTCTAAACCCCTAACCCTAACCTAAAACCTTAACCCTTAATTAACCACTAACACTTAAACCTTAATACCAGTAAACACTAACATATTAAACACTATACAATAAACCCAGACAACAAACTTTAAAACACTAAACCCATACACCAAAATAACAAACCCTAAACCATGAAATTAATATACTAAACATTAAACCCTAAATCAAAATTTATAACTTAAATAAAAACTTCTATATTGTTTAGTTAACAATTTGTAACTTTTCATAATTAAGTAACTAAAATGAAACTTTATCATAGCTTATAAGTGAATGTATCAAAATAAAATATAATTCAGAGCGAGAAAAAGGAAAAAATATGAAAAACTTTTAGTGGCGATTTCCCAAAAGCGCCGCTAAAGCTCAGACATTTAGCGGCGTTTTCCCAAAAGCGCCGCTAAATCTCAGACTTTTAGCGGCGTTTTCCCAAAAGCGCCGCTAAAGCTCAGACTTTTAGCGGCGTTTTCCCAAAAGCGCCGCTAAATCTCAGACTTTTAGCGGCGTTTTCTCAAAAGCGCCGCTAAAGCTCAGACTTTTAGCGGCGTTGTCCCAAAAGCGCCGCTAAAGCTCAGACTTTTAGCGGCGTTTTCTCAAAAGCGCCGCTAATGCTCAGACTTTTAGCGGCGTTTTATAAATAAACGCCGCAAAATGTCCTTTTTAGCGGCGTTTTGGTGATAAACGCCGCTATTGCTCTTTTTTTTGCGGCGTTTTCCATCAAACGCCGCTAATGTATAATATTTGCGGCGTTTTTATTTAAAACGCCACTAAAAACGCCGCTAAAAGTCTGTTTTGGTGTAGTGTTTGTTGCTTTGCTGGCTTTTTCCCTTCTTTTCTGCAGGTGAAGGCAACGTGGAGGCGCACGCCTGCGAGAGCGAGCGGCGTCGCGGAGTTGGGGCTGCGCGCGCGCGCAGTAACAATGCTGGCTAGGTTTCGCCAAAAATTTAGGTTGTTGGGCCATCTAGGTTTGGGCCTTAAATTTTGGGCCTCTTTGTAACATGGGCTTTTTTTTTATTTTTTTTTGTACTTGCTTACAGGCTTTATTCAATGTGTTTTGCTTTATTTTTTGCTTACTTTGGGTCCGGGCAAATTCTACCCATTACACATCAATTATCGAAACTTTTTACATGACGTCTTTTTTTTAGTGAATTATAAAAGGAGGGTAAAATCCTAACAGCAACGCGATTAGCGCAACTCGAACTAGACCACGTTTGGGGCGGTGAATATCTTGACCATCAAGCTAACATACGAGGTTTATATATGACATCTTATTAGAATTATGTGACTTAAATTCTAATTAAAATAAAATACAAGTGAAAAGATAGAAGTTCTGTAAGAGCAAATTCAGAAACAATATAATAAATTTTCTTCTTATCTACACGTAATTTTTTTACTCTGTTTAATCTGATATATAATTAATTATCAATTTTTAATACAATAAATTTGATTCATCGATGAATTCGATTCAAACAAGGAAATTGACGTGACAGAAAGTTGGAATCACGTGCTGCTATCTATTTATGGGATGTAACGGAAATGTATTAATTTCCTTTTATGCTCACCTCGGAGTTCGGACCTAGTAATTTTTTTGGATTGAGCAAATTCTACACAAATTTACAAGAACTAGGAAAATAAACATTTATATAAATTATTATTACATGGCTACAAACTTAGAAGAGTCTTTACATTCAATATCAAAAGTATTTTGTTTTTATCCACAGAGTACTAACTCGGTTGATATCGATATTATTACCTGCGTAGAAGTATGTAGGTTCGAGCATGATGAAATGTATTTATTATCCTATTTAAGAGTTTAGAAATTATGGGTGATTTTAGACATTTGTATTAAAAAATATATTTTTTATAATTTTATATATATAAAAACAAATAAATATATAATTTTAGATAAATACTTTTAAAAATTAATAACAAATAAATTCTAATTTAAATAATGGAAAGCAAACTCTTGTTTGAGTGGAAAGGGTGTTTATAGGCATAGAAAAAAAATGAAGATGTCAACATTTATGGATATCGATATTCATTTAATGTATTTATTAGTATTAGATTTATGATAAATAATAAAAATTTAAAAAATAGCGTCGAGCTCTATTTATTATTTATTTTTAAAAGTGTCGAATTTTATTAAACACATTTATTATGGTTAGGTTTTATAAACGAATAAAATTTAACTAAAGATGAACCATGGCTCTTATTTTGTTAAATAATAAAAGAATTTTACTATATTCAAAAGCAAAAACCTATAGAAATAACACAATGGGTGAAAATTTTTAAAGTATATGTATTAAATAATATATGAAAAATAAGAAAAAAAATTGTTGATGAATCATTCCTTTAATGGTAAGTTTTGAACTTCTTATATTATTAGTTTTCGAGTAAATCTTTAAATTAGGGTTCAACTTTTTAAAAGTTGTTCACATAAGTGTTAAATCTTTTAAAATGTTCAAATAAAGACTTTTCATGCATTTCAGTCTATTTTGTAGAAAAAAAATTAAGTAAATGTTGATATGTTTAGAATAAAACACGTAACACCAGAATTAGATATTGTTTGAAAAGAAAAGAAAGCAATCAAAACATAATTTGAAACTTGATATACGACATTTGGTAAGTCTTTTTTGAGCACTTTCGAAAAGGTTTGGCCCCTATTTGAGTACTTTCAAAATTGTTAGGCCCTTATTTGACTATTTTGAAAGGTTTGGCCTTCATTTGAACACTTTTATAAAGGTTAGGCCTAGAGGTATTCACGGGTCAGACCTAAGTATGATATTAAAATATTTTATGCTTGCCCAAGCCCGACCCGAAAAATGGGCCTAAAATTTTGCACAAGCTCGCCGATAAGTGCAAAAGACTAACCCGAACCCATTTTAAGCCCGCCCATTTTATTTTTAAAAAGTTTTTATATTATTTCAATTTAATATTTTAACCCAGAGGGTCGTGGACTTTACTGATAACGGTATAGCGGATTACCGCATTGCACAGTACCGCATGTATGTTAGCCACGCTACGTACGACTATCCGATCCGCAACTCACCAGAATTGCATGCGTGCGCATTCGGCATTTACGACTTGTAAGTGTAGGGATGGGTGGGTTGATTAAATCCCCACAGGAAGTGTAGGATTGGACGGAGAGGTGTGTTTGCTGGATGGGTGGGTTTTTATTTTATAACTCATTTGCACTCATATGCATCTGATTGAATCTGTTTGACTGAATGTGATACTGTGACTGGATGTGACCGCATCTTTTTCATTGAAATGTTTGATTGATCTGTTTGATAGAACGTGTTATCGTGGTGAATGTGATTGGTATCGTTTCAATGAAAGGCACTCGTGCCTAAGAGAATTCTGTAGAGACTTGATCGCTATCAGTACTAAGATGGGCAAAGGCCCAAATCGATATTGATTCTCGAAAGGGGCTTAGGCCGCATCAGAATCTTGTTGAGAACTATTGCTCTTTGTATGATTTGTAAAGTAGTACATTGCTTGTTTGTTTGATTTTGGGCAAATTCACTCAACCGTTAGCCGCCTCATGTAAGTATGTTCAGTTCAATCGCTTCTAGTTCTCTGCTTCTACTATACAGTAGTTTAGCTGGTTTGATCTCACACCGAGCTCGAGTAGCTCACCCCCTCTTCTTTTTCCTTTTTGCGTGCAGATTAGATTCTGTAGTTGGGTTCGATGACGCGAGGTCTCGGGACGAGTTTGTGAACGATGGTGAGCGCTTTGTGTTTTCTAGTTTTTACATTTGGTTTTGAACTGTAAAGATTTATAATACTATGGTACCATTACTGTTTTAAACTTTGTTCGTACATTATGTTTTGTTACGTTTGCGAACGGTATTTTTAAAAAATTAAACGTTTTGGTTTGTTTTGAGATAAATATTTTCAGAAATGGAATTTTGAACGATTGGTTTTTGTTAAATTTTCCTACGATCACTTTGGTGATCAATGTAGCATCCTGGATTCGGTCTAGACTTCTAGGTTGGGTTTGGGGTGTTACACATATAATTATACAATTTAGTTACATGAACTTACCTCGACAATTGTACGTTGATTTGTTGTCTACTAATTTGATACTTTTTCTTTTCCACGATCTAACTTTGTATTTGATCTATCCGGATCTATACGAATGAATTTAATATCAAATCATATTCAATTCAATCCAATTCACATATTTGTAAAAATTACCATTTTGCCCCTATACTTTTAATTAATTACAATTTCATCCCTAGGCTCGGAAAATGAAATTCATGCAATTTAATCATTATTCCAAGCCCAGTCGATTTTTACATGCAACAATAGTAGCCCATGTTTTTCACAAAATTCAAAATTTTTCCATAAATTTTGCATCTTTTCAATTTAGTCCCTAAATAATAATTTCATCAAAATTCCCTTTACAGAAGTTGTTTATCTATCAATAACCTTTCATTTTTTACCATAAAATTTCATAATTCAACTATACTCATCCATGGAAAAACCCTAACACTTTAATAGTTTTACAAATTAATCCCCGAGATAGCTAGATTAAGCTATTACGATCTCGAAAAAATAAAAATTATTTAAAACGGGACAAGGATACTCACCTAATTAAGCAAAATAAGCTTGCTTGAACTCCATAACCATGGCTAGGGTTTCCATGTCTTATTTTTAGGAAAGATGATATAAAATGATGATATTTTCTTATTTAATTAATTTATCATCTTTTATTTATTTACTTTCCAATTTAGTCCTTTTCTTTAATGCATTTTCTCATGCTTATCTACTAACTCCACTAATTGGTCTATTTGTCATATAAGGACCTCCAATTTTGAATTCCATAACTAATTGGTACTTTTAGCTACTAGAATTCAACTTTTGCATTTTATGCAATTTTGTCCTTTTTATCAGATTAGACATGAAATCAGTAAAATTTCTTTACGAAATTTTCATACGACATTTCTATCATAATGCAGACCATGAAATAATATTAAAATAATTTTTCTTATGGACTCGAATTTGTAGTCCCGAAATCACTGTTCTGATTTCACTGAAAACGGCCTGTTACACGTGTGCTAGTCGTGTGTCTCACACAGCCGAGTCATACGCCCGTGTGTCTGGTTGTGTGGACCTAAAATGTGCCTTAAACAACAAATTGAATTATAATATAATATGCACAATTGAATTATAAGCACATATTAATGTCTAGTATCATGACTATCATATGCTAGTCTTTTTAATTCATACATATTAGCATATCACTTTATACTATATTCAATTTACACATGCTATCATATTTCATTTGTTAAACAATGTCCCAATTCACACAATTGCTATATAAATAGTCATTCACATATCAAACCACATTTATTCATACAATGGCATTAGCCATTCAATACAAATTCTCATCACTTGCTATATAATAGCTTTTCACAATCTAATCCACATATCATTTAAACAATAACATTATTCATTCCATATCCAATTCATGAGTACATAAGTCATGTTTCTCATTTTCAATTAACATACAATATCATCCAATATCAATCATAGTATCGTTTTATTTAATTACTCCTATTAACACGACTCGGACTCGAACGAATACACGAATCCAAACAACACACCAGTTTGGCACCCAGTGCCTCATCGAATAAATCCGAAGTAGTAACTGTGCCCAGTGCTATATAAATTTGACACACAGTGTCTCATCGATTAAACTGAAGTAAATTGGCACCCAGTGACTCATCGACTCGAGGTCGAAGAAATCCCTGAACTCTTCCTATCCTATAGCATGCCATCTATATCTGACTCAGCCCGATACAGTTAATGGGGTTTAATTTCACATTTCAGATATAACCAATATCCAATACTAATTTTTCGTATAATCACATATATACACATGAATTAAATTCAATAAATAATAATCAATACATTCAACATGTATCTACTAATTTAATCAATTTCAATCAATTATCAAAATGTCAATTACTCACCTCAACACTTACCATATGCATTAAATTGAGTTATAACAATTAACAACTAAGTTCGGATTATAGAAATACAAACCAGGAATTCCGAGCTATTCGACGTCAATTTTATCTTTCCCCTTTTTAGTCGAGGATTCCGGTACGACGTTAGCTACGGAATTAAAACAATTAAAATTTATCAATATAACACAATTCAATTTCATATTGAATATTTCAATTTTTACTCAATATTTGCCTAAATTTCAATTTAGTCCCTAAACCGAGACTAATTTTTATTCTTCACATTTAATTCTATATTTTCATACAATTTCCATTTTAAACTAAATTTAACTCCCTATTTTCACTTAAACCCTTAAATTTCAAGTTTTTCACAATTTAGTCCCTATTACTCAAAATTTACAATTTATTATACAATTTAATCTTTTTACATTTCTAGTTTAAAAATCTATCAATTTAATCCCTAATACTAAAATTATTCAACATTAACAACAATTAAAAACTCAATCAATGTAAAATTTCAACATGGGTCAGGTAATACTTAACACCGGGATTCTAGAAACATAAAAATTACAAGAAAATAGACTAAATAGACTAACTAATTGAACTTTAAACAATTTGGAACCCTAAGCCGTGCGTCTCCTTCTTTTTCTTCTTTCTTTTCTTTCTTTCTTTTTCTTTCTAATTTTGTATGTCTTTATTTCTTTTTCTTTTACTTATTTCTTTTATTATTATATGATATATATATATTTACTTAATAATCAATATAACATATTATAATATATTTTAAATTTAATTATTATAATATATAAAATAAATTTACATATAAATTATCTAAATAATTCACTAATGCCGTCCACTTAATGAAATAAGGCATAATTGCTTCTTTAGTTCCTTTAATTATTCTTTAATCTATAATTCAACTTTCACCCTATATGCAATTTAGTCCTTATACCTAATTACTTTTAATTCATGCAAATTCACTTAACCGAAACCTAATTAACTACACAACTAGCTTCGTAAATATTTACGAGTCTGATTTACGGGAACGGAGTTCCGGGAATGCACTTTCCGACACCCTTGACTATCGGGTCATTACAATTCTCCCCCTAATTAAATTTCGTCCCCGAAATTTACCTGAAAAGAGGTGGGGGTACTGAGATCTCATTGTTTCTGCCGGTTCCCAAGTGGCTTCTTCAACACTATGACTATGCCATAATACTTTTACTAACGGAACTCGCTTATTACGCAACTCTTTCACCTCATGTGCCAAAATCTCAATCGGCTCCTCTTCGTATGACAAATCAGGTTGAATCTCAATATCTTTCGTCGAAATAACGTGAGATGGATCCAACCGATATCTTTTAAGCATTGAAACGTGAAAAATGTCATGCATTTTTTGTAGTTACGTAGGCAAAGCTAAACGATAAGCAACTGATCCCACTCTTTCTGTTATCTCATACGGTCCGATAAAACGAGGACTCAGTTTTTCTTTTCGGCCAAATCTTAAAATTTTGTTCCAAGGTGAAACTTTAAGAAAAATTTTATCGCCAACAGAATATTCAGTATCTCGACGTTTCAAATCTGCATATGATTTATGTCTATCGAAAGTTGTCTTCATTCTATCTTGAATTTTCTTAACAATGTCTTCTGTTTCTTGAATCAATTACGATCCGATCATTCTTTTTTCACTCAATTCCATCCAATAAACAGATGTTCGACACCTACGACCGTATAAGGCTTCATACGGAGCCATTTGAATACTCGATTGAAAACTATTGTTGTATACAAATTCGGCCAAAGGTAAGCAACGTTCCCATCCCGATTCAAAATCAATAACACAAGTACGAAGCATGTCTTCCAAAATCTGAATAACACGCTCAGATTGTCCATCAGTCTGTGGGTGAAAAGCTGTGCTAAAATTAAGTTGATAAGTGCAAAAGACTAACCCAAGCCCATTTTAAGCCCGCCTATATTATTTTTAAAAACTTTTTATATTATTTCAATTTAATAAATTTTTTTTATTGAAAATTTTATATATTTTTGTAATATTATTTTAATGTTTACATTAGTGTAGTATTATATATTTAGTATATATTTTTATGTGTTATAAATTACATAATATATAAAAATAACGAAATATAAAATATTATAAACTTAAAAATGGGCCCGATCGGGCTGAGCTCGACCCTTGAATGTTCAAGTTCGAACCCGACCTATATTTTAAACGAGCCTAATTTATTTGTCTAAGTCCATTTTTTGGGCCTAATATTTTTACCTCAACCCATGAACAGGTTTAGTTAGACCGTTATATAATCATTTTGAAAAGTTTAATCCTTATGTGAGCAACCCCTAAAAGATTGGACCCCAATTTGAGCATTTAGCCTACTTTTTAAATATTTTTTTGATATAAATGCCTAGGACTACCCATAGTCCCTCCCCAACACTTCAATAAGAGAATAAATGCACTTCAACGCGTTCGAATTCACATCCTCTTGCATAGATAATAATATCAATACCAACCGAACTAGGACTTAGTCGACTACATTATCATTATATTAACATCTATATATAAATTGGATAAGTGGTACTTGTAAATAATTATTAAATTTATATTAGAATATAATAAAGGACCACCAAATAAAAGAGGAACCCTAAACCCATAACATAACAGCAAAGCAAATTATTATGTCATGTGGAAAGTGGAACCTACTACTGAACTTCCCATGAATAAAACGACAGAGAATGAGAGGTAATTGCCATTTGCCATGATTCTCCATCACTAAGAAATGCTGTATATAAAATATTATTGACTCGGTCTTTTTCCTCCCTTCCTTTAATTATTATCAATTTAAAGTAATTTCAGTCCAGACTTCTAGTTGACTTACATAACCAAATCCAAGAAATTTAAAATATTAATTCACTTAGGAGGTCCTTGTATTATATGAAATTGATTTTTCTATTATTAAAAAAAAATTAAGGTAATCATTGTACTGTTAAAACTAATTAAATTAAAATGAAATTAATATTTATTGTTTAAAAAATATTATTTAATGTTTAACAGAGTTGATATTTTTATTTTTTTTGTCGTTTTGATAATGAATTTTTTTGTTTGGAATTAAACTGTAATTAAAAAGAATAATTTTCTAGATTCTTTTTATATAGTAAATGTTAGGCATACTGACTTATTTGGTCATCCAACTTTACAAATAAAAGTCATTTTAGCCTTCCATTTAATTTTCACCTCTTCTAGCCCCTAAACATGCAACTTTGCTAACGTGGAATCCTATAGCAGTTCATGTGTATGTGGCGTTGGCAATTAATTATTTTTAAAAAAAATTAAAAATTAGACTTTTTAAATATTTTTTTATTTTTTAAGAACACTTTTTATAATATTTTGAATTTTTTTTTTGAATTTTTAAATTTAATTAATTGCTAACCTGACATACATGTGGCAATTCACATGTACGCAACGTCAGTAAAGTTAACAAAATTTTTTCATTCATTTTGGGTGATTTGACAAAAAATACAAATTTAAGGACTAAAAAGACTGAAAAAACTAAATAGAGGACTAAAATGATTTTTTTTTATAAAATTGAAAGGCCAAATAAATTATTATACCTAAATGTTACAGTTTGGAATTATTTGTTTTCTTTATCTACTAATTTAATCCAATCAAGTAACGACCAGTTGCTTTAACCTTAAACAAACATACCCATCGTTTAAATTTCTCAGCATCCATTATTCTACCACGAAGTTGCACTCTTAACTTAATAATACCTTCTCTTCTTCAACCCCTAATTTTCCTGCATATTTTTTCTCTTTATGTTCCATATGATATCTGCTATAAATTCAAACCCCATATCTGCATCTTTGCCTTGTTCTTTCCTTTGTATTGGATTCGAATATGTTGGATAACAGTCAACAACAATTCACATTAGAGATGACAGTGGTATCAGCTCAAGGGCTGAAGAACACTTCTTTTCTCTTCACACACCGTCTCAGGCCTTTCATTACCATCACCACCTTCCCTCCGCCGTTAGAAGCTGCCGATTTAAAGAGCTTCCGTGGGTTTCAAACGAGGGTCGATGACCAAGGTGGTGTTAACCCTACTTGGGGTGATAAGTTCCATGTTCCCATTCATCATACCTTCTTTGCTAATCGATACTCGTGTGTATATCTCCAGTTATTCACCAAACGGCTCATTTCCGGCAAGGCTCAACTGGGTTGGTGCCAGATTCCGGCCGCCGATATAGGGTTGCCGCCCGTGGGATCCGTTAGGCAACTGAGTTACCGGCTGAGGGCGGCAGATGGGACGAGGACTCATGGAGTTGTCAACGTTGCGGTGAAGTTGGAAGTCCATTCTAATGACAGGTGTCGGACTGTGATTGGTATACCGGTTAGGGTTATGCCGCTTGGCAGGGTAGTGGAGTCTAGCTGGAAAGAGTCTGAGGATTTGACAAGTGGAGGAACTGTGGGGCCCGGAGTTGACTGTGCCGATGCGATGGTGAAATAGCAGGGTTTACGATGAGAACGATTGTACTGTATGGATAATGTTGTGGAAATTAATTGTTTTTGAAGGATGTAAACCTTTTAAAGACTTCAATCATTTTTGTTTATTAATATTATATATAAATTATTTAAGTAAGGGTTCTTAACCGAAGTTTAAAGTAAAACGTATACCTCAAATAAAAAATTATGTGGCATATAACCCCTTTTAGGGTTTAATACATGTAATTTAAACTATGCTAATATTGATAAGCTCAAAAAAACAATATCAATATTCACCAAAATTGCATGTTCAATTGTGGTAGAAAACACGTAACGATTGTTCGCTTTTTACATCGAAATCATTCTTGAGATATTATTGGATTATCACATGAGCTTACATAGAAAATGTATTAAAGAAATTAAATATGCATGGTTGTAAATCAGGTGATACTAAGTGAAGCAAATTCAGTCTTAGTCAATGTCCCAAAAATGGTGTTAAAATTAAAGAAATGCAAAAAAAATTCTTATACTTCAACAATAGGGTGTCTAATATACGCTTAGGTTTGTATGCATTTGAATATTATATACATTGTTGAGATTATGGATTATTGGAAGGAATTCAAATGATTCATAAGTATAAGCCAAAATAATACACGTTCCCATATAGGAGATTTGATAATTTAGAGATCTTTGAGTATACAAATTACGATTTTGTTGGAATATGAACGCAAAATTTTGCCACTAGATTGTGAATTGTGAATGAAACAAAAGACCACTTAAGTTATGTTTTAACCATAAATCCGCGGTCCTTATTCCGATAACAATATGAACACATCAAAGTCGAAGCTCATAGATATTAAATTCCTAGTTGTTAAAGAAATAGTTCAAAGTGGTCAGATGCCTATAGAGCGTATTGATATAGGCTCCATGATTGCAAACCTACTTACTAAGGACAACCACCCAAGGTTTTCATGAGCACACTACTCATATGAATCTCACGTCATTTGAAGATTTCAAGTTTTAGTAGAAGTTTGTAATTTTAAATGATCTTATGTTATAAACACATTTTTTGTTATTTCAATTTACGAACATTTTAAGATTATTTTCAGCAGAAATAAAGTTTAGTTTGGTTTATTCTCGTTGGTTTTGATATGATTTGATCTCACTATGGTTTAAGGAAGACTAATTGGAAAAGATATATTTAGATCATATTGCATATAATTTTCATTCTACACATTCATGCTTCATCTATGTCATTTGGTTGGGTTAATATACATAATCAGGGCGGATTTAGCTACGTTCTATGTAGAAAGTCGCATTGGGTTCTATGTTAACATAACTAATGGAGAAGATTGTTTAAAATACATTTTGATTAAGATAGTAAAGTTTTGAGTTCATAAGGTTATATTATGACATGTAGTTATAAGGTAATAATAAGAATATATATGTGATCTAAGTGGGAGATTATTGGATAATATGAACATCACATATATAATAAAAAATAATTACATATTGTTATTCACTATTTAGTCCAAATTAAAAGTGATTTAGTATGGTTAGGATTAATATATAGGCCTTCAGTTATCAAATAACGTATAAACTAAATATGCGTAAATACTCAAGTAACTAATTTCTAATTGACTAACTAATTTCTAATTGCCGATAGACTAATTAGAAACTAATGTTAAAGTGTAAAAGTTATATATTAGGATTATAGTTATCAAATTACACATAATGTAACTTTTTTTAACATTGTATCTTCAGAAAAAAGAGTCATCTTCTCTAAGATGCTTATGAATCACAAGGCTTAAAAATGATTAATAAATTCAGATAAACTTCTACATCTGATTTATGTTCTTAATGATCCGACATGACATATTTAAAGAACTCTTGTCGACTTTTTGAAATGGATTTAATAAAATTCCAAACATATAAAATTTAATCTTGTGATTGAGTTAAAGTTTATGTTTGTTGGAAAAGGAGATTCATTTGCATCATTCATGCATTTATTCTGAAAATTATTACAATAATAATATGAACCCATGATTTTAGGAACACTAGGAGGAATTTTCTCTCTATTCCACTTCTAAGTAAAAAAATAAATAAACAAAACAAATGAAATTATACAATTCCTTTTTCGACACTTCTCCATCACTTTCCGACAACACCTTCTTTTCCACAAACAAAACCAAGTGCATGGTGTCATCTTACAGTTGCAAATTTGTTTATAAAAGTTAGTTGGTATGTATTTATCAAAATCAACATGTTGAGTATAATGATAAGATATATTATACTTTTAAGAGAAAAATACAGGTTCAAAATTTGGAAGTGGCATCATTGAGAGAGACAACTACAAGCCCCAAATGTAAACCATAAAACGGATATGAAAAGTATCAAAAATAAAATACGTAATTATAAAATTAGTTAGAAACATAGTTTTTTTCTTTGGGATAAATCCCAAAACTATACATGAATTATGGTTTAATGTGAAACTATATACATGAACTTTGATTTTATGAAATTTTATACATGAAATTTTTTTATTTGATTTGATCCAATTCTTGTAAATTATTAACACAATTATTAATATAACATCATTTTATATTTATATATTGCATACATAAATAATTATATTTATCTAATATAAAAATAAATTGATGTATCTATTTCTTTTAATGTATATGATTAAATAAAATTAAAGTTTCACGTGTATAATTATACTAAATTAAAGTTCATGTATACAATTACATATTAAATCAAAGTTAATGTATAATTTTAAAATTTATCCATTTTTTACTTTATTTTAAGTTGCAGCAATTATAAAAATTAACTAAATTGGATAATTAAGATTGGTGATAAATCTACCGAAACAAACTTAAAAGGAAAAAGAAAAGAAAGAGAGAGAGAGAAGACTTGAATCAAAAGTATGCAAGTCAATTCATAATTAATTGAACCATAATGTTAAAAAGTGATTGAGGGTAATTTGCTAGCTATATATTTAATTTTGTGTTGAATGGTGGAGAGACATGGATTAATCACCACCAGTTTATTATAATTTTTAGGGTTATGATAGTCTCGAAACCATTTTTTTGAAAAAACGAATTTGATTTTAATTTTAAAAATGAAAACGAAAAACGGGAGTCGCCACCAATCTTTTTTTATGAGGTGTGATCGGGTCACCTCGTAATTCGGTTATTTTAATAGATTTGATTTATTAAAACAACTGTTTTGGTTTACGAAATTTAGAAAAACGGGTTCGAGAGTCGATTACGCACGAGGAAGGATTAGGACCCTCGTGACGCCCGAAATTGGTACCTAATTGATTATTTGATGTCTTTATGTCGAAAATTTGAAAAGATTTTAAAATACGATCCTCTTTATTTAAAAGAAAACTTGAACAAATTAAAGTGGACGCTAAGACCCTCTTATTTCGAAGAAGTAAAATGTCACGCCCAATAAGTTAGGGTACGACATTTCGAGTTCTCGAAACTCAGCTTGTCTTTCGACTTTTAAAACTCGTATTTAAGCTTTAGGAGGATATTCGGCTATTTGGGTCAAATAAAAAATCGGAACCCAGTAAGTTAGGGCACGATTTCTCGAAATTCTAAATATAGAATATTGCCTTTGTTTTTTAGGAATCCTTATCCCGAGATAACAAAACGTCACATCTAGTGAGTTAGGACACGACAATTTTGAATTCTCGAGAATAAGTTTTTATTTAACTTTTATGCTTTGATTTTAAAAAGAAAATAATAGGTTCTTTAGACTGGATGAGAAAAATCGAAACCCAGTAAGTTAGTGTACGATTTCTTTCGAACCTTAGAACGCAGAGTATTTGTTTATTTCAAAAATCGGATAAAATATGATACGATCGTAGTAAAATGGAAAATGAATTTTAATGCCAGTATGCATAATAGAATAAAAATGAGGGCAATAATATAAATAACAATAATAAAGGTCAAAATAAAATACAATAAAATAAAAGCTAAAACAAACAATCTATATGAAATAATAGATAAATGTTAAAAATAATAAACAAATACTATGTACAACAGTTGAAAGATACTAAAATAATAATAATAATAAATAAAATAGTAATAGTAATAACAATAATAACAATAATAATAATAGTAATAATAATAGTAATTAATAATAATAAAAATATTAAATAATAATAATGATAATAAAATATCAATAATATGTATGTAAAATACAAATAATATAAAAAGGGTAATATACAAGTAAATATTAATAAAATAACAATAGGTGATAAGCTTGTGATAATAAATGAGTAAAATTAAAATAAATAAATGAATGAATAAAATAAATGTAAATGCAATAGAATAACAATGCGTAATAAATCAACTTAAAAATTAAGAGCAATAAACAAATAAGCCAAATAATAAATAAAATAATATAACAAATAATAAGTAAACAAATAATAAATAACAAAATAATACGTAGGAAATAAATTTAAATAAATGGTAGAAATTAAATAAATGAGGACCAAATTGGAAATAAAATAAAATTTAAGACCTAAATTGTGATAAGAATAAAGTCTAAAGGGCTAATTTGAAATTTGAACAGAGTTTTATGCCAAAATTGGGAACGAAAATAAAATAAGGGGCCAAATAGCAAAGCGCGAAAGACAAGAAGGACCAAATGGGAAAATATTCCCCAACCTCTGAAACGCACCGTTCTGAGAGGACTGAATTGAAATGGAAATAAAATTCGCTGGATAAATTCGAAAGAAAAAAGGAAACTAAAATAGGGACCCAATTGAAAATCGCCTCAAAAGCGAAAGGACTGAGGGCGCAAATAGACCCTCAGTCAAAAACACGCGGATCCTAGGCTGATTTGGGTCGGGTTTTCGGGTTTAAATAAAACGGCGTCGTTTTGGCTATGAAAGCTTTAGTTCAAAACGGCGTCGTATTACCCTTGTATGAGAATAAGAAATGAGAAAAAAAAACATTCTCCCCTTTTATTATTCAAAAAAAACTTGAGAATTCTCTCAAATCCCCTCCCCTTTGCTCTCCGGTCTGGCCACTATCCGGTCAAGATCCGGCGCCGAACCACCGCCGTGCGCGGTGGCCGGAAAGGTGAAAAGTCACCCTTTTGAACCCCGTCCGACGTGGAAATCCGATCCAAGGCCAAAATAAAAAAAAAAGGTAAAATATTTCTTTTTTAACATATGTATATATGTATGTATATTCGAAGTGCGAAAATGAAGGAAAAAAAGAAATAAAACGAATGAAATAAAAGAATCAAATCTTACGAATCTGATTTTGAATCTGTTTGTATTCAATGTCTCTTTCTTTTTATTTCAAAAAATCCCCCTTATATTGGTCTTGTTTTCGGGCTTATATAGCCGAAAAATATTACAAGTTTATTCTATTTTGTTTTCTATTTGTCTGTCTTCTTGCTACTGTTGTCTTGCCATTTTTGTTGCTTTGCAGGTTCGGGGTGAAGTCAACAGAGGCATGCTGGGCCATTTCCGTGCAAGGTAGCAGATGATGAGGTCTCGGGACGAAGCGCGGGCACGGCGCTCGAGGGGGGCTGCGGCGCTAGGGTTTCAAAAACCCTAGTTTCTTCTGAAAAGAATTTTAGTTTTTGAGCCTATTGGGCCGCTTGTAAATTGGGCTTCGATTTGGGTTGTAATTTGGGCTTATTATTATTATTATTTTTATTTGGTTTTTTATTTTTGGTATGGGCCTGGGCAAAATGGGCCTATTACAGCTGCCCCTCTTTGCTCATTATCGTGTAACGGGAATAGAGCAAAGACTTTAAAAAGGCTAATTTTGCCCGATCTTGCCGAATCCTGACTTCTTGGCACTTCTTTTCTTCAAGTAGCTTTATTCCACTCCACTACGTCTTCAGGGGTATAGGAAGTGTTGCTTCAATCCACTCTAATGTAATTTTAGGGAGAAGAGATTTGTAGCTTCGATCTACTCTGCTGGAACTTCAAAGAGATAAGAATTGGTAATTTCAACCTGCTCCACTGCAACTTTAGGGAGATAAGGTTGGTGGCTTGAATATGCTCCATTGTCGATACGTGGAGATAAGATTCACCAAATTTGATCTGCTCCACTACTACTTAGAGAGATAAGATCTACAATTTTCAGTCTGCTCCCTTGCTACATCAGGAAGATAAGACTACAAACTTCAGTCTGCTTCCTTGCTACCTCAGGAAGATAAGACTACAATCTTCAGTCTGCTCCACTGCCGCTTCAGAGAGATAAGGTTTGCCGTTCGATCTTGTTCCACTACTACTTAGGGTGACAAGATCTACAATCTTCGACCTATTCCACTGTTGGTCAGGTAGATAGGACTGGTGGCTTAAATCTGTTCCACTACTGCTTAGGAAGACAAGATTTGTCGTTCGATCTTGGTCCACTACTGCTTAGGGTGACAAGATCTACAATCTTCGACCTATTCCACTGCTGGTCAGGGAGATAGGACCGGTGGCTTAAATCTGTTCCACTACTGCTTAGGGAGACAAGATTTGCCGTTAGATCTTGTTCCACTACTGCTTAGGGTGACAAGATCTACAATCTTCGACCTATTCCACTGCTGGTCAGGGAGATAGGCCTGGTGGCTTAAATCTGTTCCACTACTGCTTAAGGAGACAAGATTTGACGTTCGATCTTGTTCCACTACTACTTAGGGTGACAAGATCTGTAATCTTCAGTCTACTCCACTACCGCTTCAGGGAGATAAGGCTGACGGCTTAAATCTACTCCGCTGCTTCATGGAGATAAGATTCGCCGTCTTTGATCTGCTCCACTACTGCTTAGGGAGACAAGATCTATAATCTTCAGTCTACTCCACTGCCGCTTCAGGGAGATAAGGCTGATGGCTTAAATATACTCCGCTGCTTCATGGAGATAAGATTCACCGTCTTCAATCTGCTCCACTACTGCTTAGAAAGATAAGATCTGTAATCTTCAGTCTACTCTACTGCCGCTTCAGGGAGATAAGGCTGATGGCTTAAATCTACTCCGCTGCTTCATGGAGATAAGATTCGTCGTATTCGATCTGCTCCACTACTTCTTAGGGAGACAAGATCTATAATCTTCAGTCTACTCCACTGCCTCTTCAGGGAGATAAGGCTGATGGCTTAAATCTACTCCGCTGCTTCATGGAGATAAGATTTGCCGTCTTCGATCTGCTCCACTACTGCTTAGGAATATAAGATCTGTAATTTCACCGATGTTGCTACACCATCCTTTGGGGGACATGTCTTGTAGACTCGATTTTATATGTTTATGTTTATGCCAAATAATTAGGATGCTATGATCGGAATGAATCTAATGCTCCTAAGTAAATGTATTATGGACGACATTTGCATAATGCAGAATGTCATGAGAATGATCTCTTTTTTTAAATGTATAATGATTAGGATGCAATGATCGGAATGAATCAAATGCTCCTAACTAAATGATATTATGGATGAAATTTGCATGAATGCAGAATGTCATGAGAATGATCTTTTTTTTTAAATGTACAATGATTAGGATGCAATGATCGGAATGAATCAAATGCTCCTAACTAAATGATATTATGGGTGACATTTGCATGAATGCAAAATGTCATGAGAATTATTTTTTTTAAATGTATAATGATTAGGATGCAATGATCGTAATGACTCAAATGCTCCTAACTAAATGTGTTTTGCATGAGTGCAGAATTTCATAAGAATGATCCTTTTTTAAATGCTTAGGGTTGCCATTGCTCGTTGTTCTTCCAGGTTGTATCACTTGACGTAATATACTGTCTTCTTGCTTGGGTGGTATTCTGACCGAAAACCTAAAGAAACAATCGTATTTTGCTCAACCGGTTTGCCCCACTATAACTTCAGCGTCCTTTCCACTAAACCTTGGGGACATAAGGTTTGTACCATCTTTAAACTATCCCACTGCAACTCAAGGGTATAGGATATGTAACTTGTTCAATCAATTTGGTCTGCTACACCTTCCATTCCTTGGGTGTCATGACCAGATGTATATGAATGTTGAATTTCTTTGAGAATAATCCCATTTTAATGCTTGGGTTACTCATTATTTGTCGAGGCTCTATCACCGACGCAATATCTTGTCTTTTTATTCAACTGATACTTTTGACAAAAAACCTTAACAGGTAGTCTCAAATTAGACTCCTTTCCAACCCTTAGTTTTGGTGAGTTTTAAACAATAATCTTGTTTCAAGTTCGCGTACTATTTAGAAGCTTCCAGAGTAATATGCAGAACTTTTTTTGTGAATGTATTATTAGTCTATTAATCGTTATTTCCATTCAAAATACTTGAAAAATAATGGGCAAGAAGGAAATTAATTAAGAGCATATCTCGAAACAAATAAGTTAATCAAGGATAGCAAATGCAATTAAGCAGGAAATTTATTGGAGGCGTATATTGAAAAGAATAAGGTAATCAAAGATAGCAAATTCAAAATGGGTAAGCTGGAAAACTAGGTGCCCCAGATATCGCAGCCTGAGCTTCTCTGTACAAACTTCTTTGGGACCATTTTGAGCTTAATAGATGTTTAGGGGAACCGGAGTACTCTGTCGATGCCCCAAGATGTAGCATACTTCTTCTT
The DNA here is from genome assembly GCA_025698515.1 of Gossypium sturtianum. Taxonomy (NCBI): domain Eukaryota; kingdom Viridiplantae; phylum Streptophyta; class Magnoliopsida; order Malvales; family Malvaceae; genus Gossypium; species Gossypium sturtianum. The sequence continues at coordinate 3,420,241 of CM046944.1, read as the reverse complement.
TGTTAATTCAGGTATTGCAAGACTACCGCATGCCCTTCTTTAATCAAAATTTGAATTACCTTTTACGAGTTTTCAATTCAGAACCCATTTTATCTCAAGGCGTATCATCTCCCCTTCTTGTTAAATTGGAGAAGGCGAGGCTACCGTATGCCCCATTTTGATTAAAATTTGAATTGCCCTTTACGGGTTTTCAATTCAAAAATCCCTTTGGTCTCAAGGCGCCCTTTGCAGGTTTTCGCCTTGGCCTCTCCTTCTTCTTTTCATATTTTTTTCGTTTTTTTTTAAGAAATATTTCTTGATTTGAACTCATAGGATTAGGCAGGTCCTTGTTATACCTCTCGGTCAAAATCAACGTTTTTCCAAAGAAGGCCTTTTTTACCACATACGGTCATTCCCAGTTTGGCATCCACTTTCTTCAGAAGTCCTTTTGTATGGGAATGATCCTTTTCAAAACTAGGTCTCCTTCATGGAATTCTCTAGGGCAAACCTTTTCGTCATAATCTCAAATAGCTTTCAACCTCTTTTCTTCAATCAGGTTTACTTGATCATATCGAAATTAGATCTATTCTGTTTTATCCAACTCAAACTCTGGCAAAACTCGGAGGGAATAAATCTCGACTTCAATGGACAAAACTGCATCTATTCCATAAATCAATGAGAAAAGCGTTGCCCCGGTGGGGGTCCTAACAGATGTTCGACAAGCACAGATGCCAATCTTCATGAGTCTCAATCATTTTCCCCATGATTTTTATTTTATTTTTTTTACCTTTCGTTTTGGGACAATACGGTGTTTAATCTTAAACAGACTGCGAACTTCTGATGTCGTGCTGTTGTTCAAATTTAATGCATCGTCAGATATGATCCCTTTTTGGGATTCCATACCGACATATAATTTATTGACTGTCGACTTTGTGACATCAGCATATGTAGTAGCTTTCGCCCACTTGGTGAAGTAATCGACAACCACAAAGATGAATCGATACTCTTTAGAAGCTTTTGGCATGATCGGCCCACTGACATCCATGCCCCACATAGAGAAAGTCTATGAAGAAATGAAGGAGACACTTGAATCTTGTCTTGATAAATTTGGCATTTACGGTATAACTAATGCGATCCCCTTCCATGGTAGACCAGCAGTACCCAAACCTCATGATTTGCCTGGCCATTGTAAAACCATTAGCATGTATTCTTCAGACACCCTAATGGACCTCTTCTAAGATTTCCTTAGCTTTAACCCTCATCCATACATCTTAGTAGCCTAGGCATATCACGCGAAAACATCCTTGAATTGGGAATAACTTAATGATGTCTCGCTTTGTCTTTGTGGTGAGCTAGGCTTCGATATTCACCTCTTTCCTAGGCTCGCAATGTCCACTGACCCTTTGCAGAGTAGGATCTATTTTTCATCTTGTTCTACTGTTCTTAACAAATCAGGAGATAAGTTACAATCTCTATCGTCTCCAAAGTCCTGAGATCCCTCTAGGCACATATTTTGCTCAAAAGTATACTCTGAGTCAGTAGCAGCGTCGCTCATGTCGTTGATATCTAGGGACCTGTTCTAGGTACGAAAGAATATTCAAAGAACAAATAAATCTAAGAATAATTATTTATGTGGTATGAACATGAATGAAATAAAGGAATAAAAGAATATTTGCTCAAAGTGAGATACAAAAATGCATTTTCATTGAAAATATAGATGTTGAACATAAGCCTATTTCACAAAAAGATTCTTATGGCTTCTAGGCTTAGAGCAATAAGCGTGTTTTGGACATTACTCCCAATTTGGCTCTAAAAAATACAGGGATCTCTTCCACAGTCCCATTGTTCAAAACACTCGCAAGTATGTAAGGGCAGACGCTTGGAAAACTCTATTCTCCGGTTCTCTTTTTAGATACGGCTTTAATGTTTAGATTTCTCGATATTCCTTCCAGGCTTTTGACTTCTTCAAGGAATTCCAATTCTTTTGATTAATTAGGTTTTTTTTGTGAAATTTAATGCATGAAATGCAATGCAATGTAAATGCATGAAATGAATGCAAAAAGAAAGAGAGGCGTTGATTCTGGATTCAATTCCATTAGAACAACTTTTCTAGAAAACAAATTTCTTTACATAAAACAGACACATATACGGCCTTGCCCTAATGCTCAAGCCTTAACCTTCCATAGAAGCCGAGTTAACTCTTAACCCTAATCGATTCTCGATTCACTTCAAACTTAGCACGTCGACAGAATCTGCTATGGTTTGCCAATGATTGGCCACCTCTTGTATTTGAGCAACTAATTCTTTCAATGGAGAGTAGTTCTCAGAGAATACTTGATAAGAAAACCTTTTCACCCTCCAAAAGCGGCTATGAAACCAAGCCAACAAGAGCTGCGCACATTCAATGAATCTTTCTTCACCCGCTCTTCGACATGTATTCAAAGATCGAAATGTTTCGGCCAAAATTACAAGGACGGGCGTGACCCTCTTGTCAAGTCTATCGAACAAGTTTGAAACTGCCCTGTCCACGTGCCTAAGTGCTTTAGGGAAAACATCTAGCCTGATGCTCAAATCGAAGACATTGACCATTTTCTTCATATCTGGGTGTTATGGTCAAATATTGTGGATTTTCCAAGATGTCTCTATTATCTCCTTTCTGCTCGATTCGGACTGCGGCCCATTGCTCACTTATCCCCGCGATGCTCGTCAACTTCTTTAAGACATGACGGCTCTCGAATAATCTTTGTTGGCTTGAATCCTCAGACAATGAATCAAAGTCGTGTATTCCTTCATGGACTATCAACCTTCTCTTGTTGTTTAATCGGACCCTATTCGAACGTCCTTATTATGTTCCACTTTATCAAAAAATCCATTCTCCATGACAAGCTTTTCTATTTAGCAATCGAATGTGACTTAACACCTCATTTCTATGATGAAAATGCAATGCAATCAAAACAAAAGAAAACATGTTAGCACAGGAGAAATAAACAAAATAGAGTACCTATCCGGGTGACCACTAGGGGTTCGGAGTGGCTCTACCTAGGGTGGGCTCTTAAGGCTCGCTATATGGGGTTTGGTTCTAAAGTTGAGGTACCTGAACCAGCAGATTCCTCGATCCTCACCCATTATAGGCTCATACGGACCGATTTCGATTCAGGGGGACACATTTCCCTATGGCTGGACGGAGATGAAAATCTCACGAAGACATAGGTACGGATGTATCCCGAAAGCGATCCACTATCCTTCACGGAGGTGAAAACCTCACGAAGGAGTCTTAAAAGGGTGTGACCCAGCGGTCATGCAATATGATGCAAAAGTTTTCTACAAGACTCGAACCACAACAAATCATATGAAACAATATGAACAAATGCAATAATAGGATCGTAATTTTTCATATCAGATTTTCAATTTTCGACAACAAGACAGAAAATAATCAATTTTACGGCGTGACTCTCTTATTTGTCCCCAGTGGAGTCGCCAAGCTGTCGAAACCATTTTTTTGAAAAAACGAATTCGACTTTGGTTTTGAAAGTGAAAACGAAAGACGGGAGTCGCCACCAATCTTTTTTGATGAGGTGTGATCGGGTCACCTCGTAATTCGGTTATTTTAATAGATTTGATTTATTAAAACAATAGTTTTGGTCTACGAAATTTAAAAAAAACGGGTTCGGGAGTCGATTACGCACGAGGAAGGATTAGCACCCTCGTGACGCCTGAAATTGGTACCTAATTGATTATTTGATGTCTTTATGTCGAAAATTTGAAAAGATTTCAAAATACGATCCTCTTTATTTAAAAGAAAACTGGAATAAATTAAAGTGGACGCTAAGACCCTCTTATTTCGAAGAAGTAAAATGTCACGCTCAGTAAGTTAGGGTACGACATTTCGAGTTCCCAAAACTGAGCTTGTCTTTTGACTTTTAAAACTCGTATTTAAGCTTGAGGAGGATATTCGGTTATTTGGGTCAAATGAAAAATCGGAACCCAGTAAGTTAGGGCACGATTTCTCGAAATTCCAAATACAGAATATTGCCTTTGTTTTTTAGGAATCCTTATCCCGAGATAACAAAACATCACATCCAGTGAGTTAGGACACGACAATTTTGAATTCTCGAGAATAAGTTTTTATTTAATTTTTATGCTTTGATTTTAAAAAGAAAATAATAGGTTCTTTAGACTCGATGAGAAAAATCGAAACCCAGTAAGTTAGGGTACGATTTCTTTCGAACCGTAGAACGCAGAGAATTTGTTTATTTCAAAAATCGGATAAAATATGATACGATCGTAGTAAAATGGAAAATGAATTTTAATGTCAATATGCATAATAGAATAAAAATGAGGGCAATAATATAAATAACAATAATAAAGGTCAAAATAAAATACAATAAAATAAAAGCTAAAACAAACAATCTATATGAAATAATAGATAAATGTTAAAAATAATAAATAAATAAACAAATAAATAAAATAAAATAAAAATAATAGTAATAGCTAATTGTAAATAAATAAATAAATACTATGTACAAGAGTTGAAAGATAATAAAATAATAATAATAAATAAAATAGTAATAGTAATAACAATAATAATAATAGTAATAATAGTAATAATAATAGTAATTAATAATAATTGAAATATTAAATAATAATAATGATAATAAAATATCAATAATATGTATGTAAAATACAAATAATATAAAAAGGGTAATATACAAGTAAATATTAATAAAATAACAATAGGTGATAAGCTTGTGATAATAAAGGAGTAAAATTAAAATAAATAAATGAATGAATAAAATAAATGTAAATGCAATAGAATAACAATGCGTAATAAATCAACTTAAAAATTAAGAGCAATAAACAAATAAGCTAAATAATAAATAAAATAATATAACAAACAATAAGTAAACAAATAATAAATAACAAAATAACACGTAGGAAATAAATCTAAATAAATGGTAGAAATTAAATAAATGAGGACCAAATTGGAAATAAAATAAAATTTAAGACCTAAATTGTGATAAGAATAAAGTCTAAAGGGCTAATTTGAAATTTGAACAGAGTTTTATGCCAAAATTGGGAACGAAAATAAAATAAGGGGCCAAATAGCAAAGCGCGAAAGACAGGAAGGACCAAATGGGAAAATATTCCCCAACCTCTAAAACGCACCGTTCTGAGAGGACTGAATCGAAATGGAAATAAAATTCGCGGGATAAATTCGAAAGAAAAAAGGAAACTAAAATAGGGACCCAATTGAAAATCGCCTCAAAAGCGGAAGGACTGAGGGCGCAAATAGACCCTCAGTCAAAAACACGCGGATCCTAGGCTGATTTGGGTCGGGTTTTCGGGTTTAAATAAAACGGCGTCATTTTGGCTATGAAAGCTTTAGTTCAAAACGGCGCCGTATTACCCTTGTATAAGAATAAGAAATCAGAAAAAAAAAAAAAAAAAAACATTCTCCCCTTTTATTATTCAAAAAAAACTTGAGAATTCTCTCAAATCCCCTCCCCTTTGCTCTCCGGTCCGGCCACTATCCGGTCAAGATCCGGCGCCGAACCACCGCCGACGACCGCCGTGCGCGGTGGCCGGAAAGGTGAAAAGTCACCCTTTTGAACCCCGTCCGACGTGGAAATCCGATCCAAGGCCAAAATCATAAAAAAAAGGTAAAATATTTCTTTTTTAACGTATGTATATATGTATGTATATTCGAAGTGCGAAAATGAAGGAAAAAAATAAATAAAACGAATGAAATAAAAGAATCAAATCTTACGAATCCGATTTTGAATCTGTTTGTATTCAATGTCTCTTTCTTTTTATTTCAAAAAATCCCCCTTACATTGGTCTTGTTTTCGAGCTTATATAGCCGAAAAATATTACAAGTTTATTCTATTTTGTTTGCTATTTGTCAGTCTTCTTGCTACTGTTGTCTTGCCATTTTTGTTGCTTTGCAGGTTCGGGGTGAAGTCAACAGAGGCATGCTGGGCCATTTTCGTGCAAGGTAGCATAGGAGGAGGTCTCGGGACGAAGCGCGGGCACGGCGCTCGAGGGGGGGCTGCGACGCTAGGGTTTCAGAAACCCTAGTTTCTTCTGAAAAGAATTTTTAGTTTTTTAGCCTATTGGGCCGCTTGTAAATTGGGCTTCGATTTGGGTTGTAATTTGGGCTTATTATTATTGTTATTATTATTTGATTTTTTATTTTTGGTATGGGCCCAGGCAAAATGGGCCTATTACAGATAGAATAGAAGATAATCAGTTAGACCAACGTGTTTAAGAAGCAAGAATTGCTTGGTTAAAGATGTTGACAATGAAATGAAACCATATCTTATATTATAATGTAAATACAAACACCATTGCTTGGACCCTATATATGTATATTATATATATATATATATATACACATATGTCATGGCAAAGTTTATATTTATATATCATGATTATTCGACGAAAGTGTTTGGGTAGAAAATTTGGGTACGATGGGATTACAAGTTTGCTAGGAATTGAAGCTGCATGGTGAGTTCACGAAAACATTATTATATATATTACGTGTAAATTTATATATTTATTAGTTTATAGTCAATTTTCAATGCTCAAACTTAGTTTAACCAGAATAATAGTTTTTTTTTATATAATAAATTAATATACATATATATTTAATTACAATAATTATAGTTTTATTTTAACCGTGTCTATTAAATTAGAAATATTTTTATACTATTTTACCAGTCACTCTTTTCTCAATCTTCGTGCCATTTTGCTATGTAATTAGCATTTGCATTTTTTAATTGATTAGACTAAAATCTAGCAATGTTTTTATATGCTGGGAAGTTTCGTGCAAGTTTGCTGTGAAGATGAGCGTGTGGTATGCTGATGTAAATACAAGTAGAGTTAAAAAGCATTCAACATGGGCAATTGATAGTATCAAATTCTATCTCGGTAAGTTTTAGAGCGCATTAAACAATGGAGGTTAAAGCATGTTCTTAGGGAAGAGAATAAAGAGAAAGATTTCTTAACTAAAATGGCATCAGACATGAATGAAGATGTTCATGTTTTCGACGAAGCTTCCGGGAAGCTCATAGCTAATTTTAAAAGTTTGATTTAACAAATTGATTTCGTTTTCATAGTATTTTGTTGTTATTGTTTCTTTATGTTTTCACAAAAAAAAAAAGCCTAAGTTTCATTTTATTTGAATTTAATCATTTTTAATGAAAAAAATATACGAAAGACCTAAGCTAACGATGCATTGATTTGTTTGTAAAGTTAAGGCTTCAAGATCTAAATGGTCAAGGTTTGAGTCTCATCAATACGTAAATATCATTGAAGGTTTTTTATAGATTATTTTGAGTGTAAGTATCATATATGTAAGCCCTATCTAAATTTATTATATTTCAATTTTCAATCATGATATACGAACGAAAATTAAGAAAATAAACATTACCCATATTTAAAAGATTGAACTTGGATTGATATAAAATTATTGAAATTTTATTTTAATTTAACTAAAACTTAATCTAATTTGATCCATGAATAAATCGGATTTAGTAATTTTTAAATTGATGAGAAAAAATCATACACTTGGATGGGAAAAGAGAGAAAGAAAAAACCATTTAGTCAAAAAAAGTTATTTTATCATATGATTTAGTAAAACCATGTGCTCAAAAATATTATTTTATCTTATGATTTGGTGACTTTTTGCACCAACAAGCAACCATGTATTATATGGCTTGTATGATATTTACAGAAGATTTGTTGGTCTTTTTCTATTAGTCACCATGTGCTCTAACCGTCGCAATCTGTTGAAACATTTTCAAATATTTATAGTATTCTAATAACTATAAATGAATGGGTGTAATTAATCAAAAGATTATATTTTTTGATTTTTTGAAAAAGAATTATAACTATTTAAATAATATTATTTGAATAGTTATAATTAAATGAATAATTATGTTTTTATTTTAAAAACATTATTATTCAAAAAAAAAAAGACACCTATTGATGAAAGATGTCTCTATGAAGAGATATGAAAATTCCTATAAATAGGAATCAGATTTCATTTGGAGACATACCAACAAACTCTAATATTCTTTCTTTCTTCCTTCATTTTCTAATATTGTTAGATTGTTCTATAAAGTATTACTGCAGAAATCTTTTATAGAAATTGAGTTTCTTGTCATACATTGCTCGATTGTATAGTGGGCTATTCTCAAATCGATGCAAAACGCAAAAATAGCCATTGGCTTCATTGTATCCTCGAGGTTAATTTGCTTGGAACTCGTTTGCACACCAAAGATAGGTGGGGACGAATATAACCTTAAAGATAGTGGTTTGATACACGCCTTGGAGCCTTGTCCTATTTCTTCTTCTGTTTGAGTTACGTTCGTGTGTTCGAGATTTTCCTCACCGGAGATTTGTACTAACAATTTTAAGGTTATATATCATGATGACTACCACAACTCATGAAAGTGGAACACTAAGGGAGTTGGCTTCCAATTTTGTCAAACTTGATCGGTTTGATGGTGGCAATTTTCGACGATGGCAGAAAAAGATGCACTTCTTATTATCAACTTTGAAGATTGCTTATGTTTTGGATACTCCAAGACTGACGAGACCGAAAACGAATCATTGCTTTGCAACTTTGAGAAAGACAAAAATGGGACAATGCTGATTACATGTGCATGGGCCACATATTGAATGGTTTATCTGATGGTTTGTTCGACACCTACCAAAACGAGGTCACCGCTAAAGAATTATGGGACAAGTTGGAGACAAGATACATGACCGAAGATGTTACAAGTAAGAAATTTCTTGTCAGTCGTTTCAATAATTATCAAATGATTGATGGTCATTCTGTTATGGAACAATTCCGTGATATTAAAAAAATACTGAATCAATTCAAGCAATATGATACGAAAATGGATGAAATGATTGTTGTATCCTCCATAATAGACAAACTTCCTACATCTTGGAAAGACTTTAAAAGAAGTCTAAAACATAAGAAAGAGGAAATATCTCTTGAGCCTTTGGCAAATCATCTTCTTATTGAAGAAGAATATCGAAAGCAAGATCAGAATCTAAATTCTGAAAATGCCAAAGTGCATGTTACGGAGGAAGTACAGACTACTAAACCATTCAAGAGAAAGTTCAAACAGACTGATAGAGCACCTAAGTTTAAAAAGAAACAAAAGGGCTCATGCTATCATTGTGGTAAGCCGGGACATTTCAAGAATGAATGTCGATTTTTAAAGAAGAAATCATCTTCTAAGGCTGATAATAACGAAAAGTTCGTTGCAATGATATCTGAAATTAATATGGCACAAGATGATAATACATGGTGGATTGATACCGGAGCAACCAAACATGTGTGCAAAGACAAAAGCATGTTCACAAAGTTCACACAATGTGAAAATGACAATGTCTTGTACATGGGAAATTCTTCCACCGCAGCAATCAAATGCGAAGGGTCTGTTGAACTACAATTCACTTCTGGAAAGGTTTTAACCTTAAATGATGTATAATATGTACCAGAAGTTAGAAAGAATTTAGTGTCTGGAAGTCTGTTAAATAAGTTTGGTTTCAAACTTGTTTTTGAGGCAGATAAGTTTATTTTGTCTAAGGGAGGAATTTTTGTATGGAAAGGGTATATGTATGAGAGTATGTTCAAACTGAAGATTATTTATAAGAATGAAAATACTATTTCTGCTTATATGGTTGAATCTTTTTGTTTATGGCATTATAGATTAGGTCATTTGAATTATAGAAAATTGAATGACATGTATAAGTTAGATTTAATTCCTGTTTTTAATAATAATATTGAAAAATGCAATACATGTATGTTGACTAAAATTACAAGAAACCCTTTCCCTAAGGTTAAAAGAAAAACAAAATTGCTTGATTTGATACATAGTGATTTATGTGACATGCATAATACTCCTACATTAGGTGGAAAGAAATATTTTGCTACTTTTATTGATGATTGTTCTAGATATTGTTATGTATATTTATTGCATTCAAAAGATGAAGCGCTTGATAAATTTAAAGTTTATAAATCTGAAGTTGAACTTCAGTGTGAATCATTTATCAAGTGCTTAAGATCGGATAGAGGTGGAGAATACTATAATCCAAGTCTCTGCTTTTTGGAAAGAAGCAATAAATGATGAGATGGATTCAATAATGGGAAATCAAACTTGGATCTTAGTTGATCTTCCACCGGGTTCCAAACCAATAGGTTGTAAATGGATCTTCAAAAAGAAAATGAAGGTCGATGGAACCATTGATAAGTTTAAAGCAAGGTTGGTAGCCAAAGGTTTTACACAAAAACAAGGTATTGATTACTTTGATACCTATGCTCCAGTAGCAAGAATTGCTACAATTAGACTCTTAATATCACTTACCTCTATATATAATTTGGTTGTTCACCAAATGGATGTTAAAACTGCATTTTTAAATGGTGAATTGGAAGAGGAAGTGTACATGGAACAACCGGAAGGATTTGTTGTTCCAGGCCAAGCGCATAAGGTATGTAAGCTTGTTAAATCTTTATATGGGCTTAAACAAGCACCAAAACAATGGCACCAAAAGTTTGACAATGTTGTTTTAACTAATGACTATAAAATAAATGAATCCGATAAGTGCATATATAGAAAATTTGAAAATGGAAAAGGTGTCATAATTTGCTTATATGTAGATGACATGCTTATTTTTGGCACGGATTTGGAACAAATAGAAAACACAAAGAAATTCTTGTCAAACAACTTTGCTATGAAGGATATGGGTGTAGCAGATGTTATTCTTGGGATTAAAATAACCCGAGATGAAAGCACTATAGCTTTATCACAATCACATTACATTGAAAATATGCTTAAAAAGTTTGATCTTTTCAACTGTATACTAGCATCTACACCCATGGATCCTCAAATAAAATTAGTATCTAATGCTGGTAGGAAAATTGATCAATTGAAATATGCAAGTCTAATTGGTTGTCTTATGTACATAATGACTTGTACAAGACCAGATATTGCATATGCTGTTGGGAAATTGAGTAGGTACACAAGTAATCCAAGTAGTTTGCATTGGCAAGCTTTGAATAGAGTACTTAGGTACTTAAAGAAAACTATTAACTATGGATTGTGTTATAATAGATATCCTCCAGTTTTAGAAGGGTATTCGGATGCTAGTTGGATTACAAGTTTGGAAGATCATGCATCTACTAGTGGATGGATCTTTATTCTTGGTGGAGGAGCCATTTCTTGGGGTTCCAAGAAACAAACATGTATTACTGATTCCACCATGGCAGCATAATTTATTGTATTAGTCGCTGCATCTAAAGAAGCAGAATGGTTAAGAAATTTGATTTATGATGTACCCTTATGGCCTAAGCCAATTTCACCTATTTCTATCTGTTGTGATAGTGAGGCTACTCTAGAAAAGGCATATAGCCAAGTATATAATGGAAAGTCTAGACACATTGGATTAAGACATAGTTATGTCCGACAATTAATCTCTGATAGAGTGATCACTATTAATTATGTGAGGTCAAGTGAAAATTTGGCGGATCCTTTGACAAAAAGTCTTGCTAGAGATGCAATTAAAAAGACCTCAAAAGGGATGGGACTCAAGCCCATTAATTAGAGTCATCCATGATGGAAACTCAACTCAACGCTTGGTATAACGTCAAGTCTTGAGTTCAATGAGACAAAGTACATCATTAGTATGTGACTGTTAGCACTATAAACAAATCCATCCTAAGATTAAAGTGCTAGGTACCCGTAATGATAAGGGAAGGATGAGTAATGTACTCTTAATGGACCCATAACATAAATATGTTAGAGTGTTATAATTACGGGAACACTCTTGATGGGATCTACCTATGTGAGTGGAAGTGTGGCCGCTTCTAGGAGCTCAAGGGCTTGGCTCTGACAGCACTCATGAAAAGAGGACACAGACACATGGCCATAATAGTGTCCCTAGATACTATGCATTGACCGATGTTGAAATCATTGTGTGAGATGTGTTCGGTTAATCAAATGAAATAGTTGGTTCAAATCTTAGTCTACCATGCAATTTCGATTAACTTTAACATGTTTTCACTAAGTGAAGGTTCAATCGTAAGATACCTTCATTTATGCAAATTGATTTCAAGAATATCAAAATCTAAAATACTTTGAAAATGGGGGAGATTGTTGGAACATTTTCAAATATTTATAGTGTTCCAATAATTATAAATGAATGGGTGTAATTAATCAAAAGATTATATTTTTGATTTTTGAAAAGAATTATAACTATTTAAATAATATTATTTAAATAGTTATAATTAAATGAATAATTATGTTTTTATTTTAAAAACATTATTATTCAAAAAAAAGACACCTATTGATGAAAGATGTCTCTATGAAGAGATATGAAAATTCCTATAAATAGGAATCAGATTTCATTTGGAGACATACCAACAAACTCTAATATTCTTTCTTTTTTCCTTCATTTTCTAATATTGTTAGATTGTTCTATAAAGTATTACTCGCAGAAATCCTTTATAGAAATTGAGTTTCTTGTCATACATTGCTCGATGTGTGTAGTGGGCTATTCTCAATCAAGTGCAAAACGCAAATAGCCATTGGCTTCATTGTATCCTCGAGGTTAATTTGTTTGGAACTCGTTTGCACACCAAAGATAGGTGGGGGCGAATATAACCTTAAAGATAGTTGTTTGATACACGCCTTGGAGCCTTGTCCTATTTCTTCTTCTATTTGAGTTACGTTCATGTGTTCGAGATTTTCCTCACCGGAGATTTGTACTAACACAATCTACTAAGCAAAATTTAAAGTTATTCGAAAAAACAGACTGAGAAAATACTGATTGACATTGAAATAATGTTGATGTTGTTAGTGGAAATTGCATCGAATGGCAGTATCAATTGAAAGAAAATTAATTCCAAAGCATTCCCATCAATGTTTACCTTGTGGGTTATTTTGTTTATATTATATAGTTGGAAGACTTTTCTTGCTGATTTTTGGTCATGTATGTTTAGTTGCATGTCACATTGCATATGTAGCTTTAGTTGGATTTTGTGTGCTACTTTGAGTGGGGTTCTAATTTGAAACCACTTGAAGTAGTACTCATTTGCTTTTAGGAATATAATTTAAATAGCAATACACTTGTAACCAAAGGTAAAGAGAAATGATAAAAGAAAAAAGTTTGAACCAAAATTAGCCATAGTTTTTTAGTACTTTGGTTTCTTTAGCATGGAAATGGTGACATTGTTGTGTGGTATATTTACTTCGATGTCTCAAGTTTTTGATATATTAATATTTAAGATAAATTTTATTTGTTTATTTCTTAAGTCATTTAGTAATCAAATATTTTAAAAGACTTGCAAGTACCCAAAAACATGTCCTAAATGTGCTTCTTACTTGATCAAATGTTATTGTGTTGTACTTGAAGTATTTTCAAGTGTTTTTAATGTTTACAAGGCAATTTAGGAACTAAGACTTCAGACTAGGGGTCTATGTCTCGAGACCTTGCAAGTCAGTAGCCAAAGAACACCATTGGAAAGGTAAGTATCAATACTTGACCTCCAAGTTCGAGACTTGGCTTCTAAGTCTTGAAACTTAGCTTCCTACACTATACACAACTACTTTTTAGTCAGGATAAAGTGGTGTACTCAATCATGCAATGGACAATATATCTCATGAAGCATACTTTGCATGATCTTGATTTGCATATAAATGTGTAAACGAAATAAGCACAGGGCAAATCAATGCAAATAATATAAGCATGTGTGAAATTCGCGTGATGTAATCATCCTTTTAAATCTTAGTTTTGTCCAACTTTTCATTAATGAGAAGGATGCATGTTGACATCTCATTACTGCGAAATGACATATTAATGATGGGTTATGCATCGCATCTTGCGCCGATTGGCTCTTAGTTTTCATGTGTTTTGAAGCTTATCCATTATGTTTCATTCTAGTGAAAACCATGGGGAAATGTTGCTAAATTCGCTACCAATTGCCTTACACATGAAAGATTCATGCTAGAAGGAAGAAGTTCAGATTTGGGAAAGTTTTCTTCATCCTTTTATTTTATTATTCTAGTTTTTTTTTTCTCTAGATTGCTTGAATTTGCTATTTGACATTTCTCTAATGTTATTGTATCATTAAGAGTTTACAAGGTTCTTTGTTATTGGGTTTTTTTTTTGTAGTTTTAAAGTTCTTTGTAAACTTTGGTTGAGATGATGGTCGGTAGAGGTAGGGGAAAGGGACAAAGGCAAGAGAAAGATAAAAAGAAAGAGGCAAGTAGCACTTTTAGGGAGTTTGATAGTAGGATAGAGGGTAACTCTTAAGAGTGCGCAATAAAAATGGAGATAAGGAAAATGTTTATGCTGAGGGAAATCCAGTTGACCTATTATTTTTATGAATTTTTTATGCTAGAAGGTACTCACAAAATGAGTGAAATGGTGGAGAATAGAAAGGCGTTTTATCTAACGTGTACATGTTTGAGGTGGGGTTCCATTTACTCCTGCGTTTGTGGCATCTATCTTAGCATCAAACTTTTTTGGCATTAGTTTCGGTCGTCAAGGGGGTAGAGCCTCTATCCTTGGCATTAGACTTTTATTCAACATTTGTTTAGGGAATCAAGGTGGGCAAGGCCTTCGACCTTAGCATCAAGGGCTGCGTGGCCTCTAGCCTCAACATGAAACTAAGTTTAGGATCCTTTTTTAAAGGAGAACTTGGGCATCAAGGTCTTATAGAATCGAGGGCCTTAAGAGGCTACTTTAGTTTTTTAGGATGCTTAAAGAGGCAAAGTTGCAAGAATAGGGGTTAACGTCAAGTAGAAGTCAATATCTTTTTTTGTTGCTGATCAAGTACCTTATGCTACCATATTGACTAGGACTTTAGTAGGTTGGCTAGAGAAGTGACTATCAACAAGGCTCTTTTTAGCTTTTGTGTATCTTTGTCCTTCAATAATCCTACAAAGCTTTCTCGAGAAATAAAAAGGCTTTGTTCCTTGGATAGCAACAAAGATGCATATTTGAGCACGATATTATATTTATCGTGGTAAAACTAAACCATAAGCTTTTTCTCTCTAGTCTTCGAGGGTAAATATTGATTGGACTATAAGTTCTCTAGATATGCTAGTGATATTGCTTATTATCTCTCTCATGGGCCCTCTTTCCTACTATTTTGGCTCTACAGTCTTGTTGGGAGGTCTCAGTTTCATTTTCTCTTGTTTCTAGGTCTATTGTTTAGCATACTACCTAAGATTTCCTTATCTTATAGACATTTTGATTGTATTTTTCAAATAGAGGTAGTCTTCTATTATGTTTCTAAAATCTCCATGAATTTGGCATTTCAACGAAAATTGTCTCTTCTAAATGTTTGACTATTTTTGGGGTGGCGAGGCCCAAGGATTTCCTCATTTTCCATATTACTTAAAGTGTAAGCCCATGAGACGTTGAGAGGAGTATAATTATCAAATTTAGTACAAATGATCCATTCTTGTCTTCTTGATTGTAGGGTGTTTTAGTGAGCCTTGTCAGTTTTGTTCTTGCATATCTGAAGGGGTTGTAGAAGTTTTTGCCCCCTCAATTTGAGGTTCCCTTGGTGTGTGAACTAAAGTTCCTCCTTTAGGGTTTTTATTTGTCCTTTTAAAGTAAAGCTTTGTCATTGTTGGGGGCGAATTGTCTAAGGCTAATATTCTTCATGTTAGGGATAGACCTATTTTTATTCTTGGAGTTGAATTTGAAAAAAAAAAAGATCCATTTTGGGTTCATAATTCTAAGTATTTCTTAAAGGTTGGTATAGATTCTGGTGGCGTCACTCAAATTTTCGGTATGAAATTTTGATAGCAAGCCTTTGAAGGTGGGTGATAACAATAGTTAATTTTCGTAAGCAATTTGAGTTTGTAGGTGTAGATGTATGTGATATTGGTGCATAGGATATTGAGGGTAAGGATAATACAAATTATTATAGTCAAATTCATATTTTTAACCATAAAAATTGTAAGGAAGCCTAACCTAATAAATTTGGCTCAATAGTTCATGTTGATTGGTCACTTTGGATGGCATTGGAAGAGCAACTGGATGGTGCTCTTGCTAAATATTCTCTGGGATTTCTGGGTTTTGAATGTTGGGTTTACTTCTGTTACCTTCTTGTGCAATTTCCCACAGACAATGCCAATTATGGATACAAGGTTTATAGATGATGACTGGAGCCAATTCACACGAAATGTCAAGAGATTTTAGTGGTGATTTTGGTGAGTTTTACGAACTCTAAAAGAGTTCAAGCTGGGTATGGTTGTGTAAGGGAGGCCTAGACTTCTTTTTTGTTAACGAAGGTCTTATATAGTCGGTGAACTTGGTGTAGGCCCTATTAAACAATTACCTTATTGCATAAGGTTGGTGGTAGAGTCATGGAGTGCCTTACTAGGATGTGATGGGATGTGATTGGACAATGCTACAAGTAACCGGTGGCAAGGTTGCTAGGCTTTGTTATGTGTCTTGAGATGTGATTGGTGTGATAAGTGGGCCCTAAAGTGACCTGACAGTAATCTTTATGTCTGTTAGCCCTTCCTTAATCAAGGGGTTGACTTGGCTAGGTGCTTAAGGTGCGGTGATTATGTATTACAAAGCACATACTTGTCTAGTTCTATATGAACTTTTTCTCTTTACAAGGCAAGTATGTGAAATATGACCATGATAATGGTGATGGACATGTTTGATCATACTTAATAGAGAAGATTTCTCATAAGCAATTTCTTTATTAGTTTTTAAGCTCCCAAGCTTCTTTTTCAAGAATTTCATTTTCTTATAGGAAGCCTTAAAATTTGTTTTCAATTTCTTATTAAGGCTTTCCAACCAACCTTTGTTTTTAACAAGAAATTATTTTTAATTTTCAACTTTGAAACTATTTTCTTGTATTTGCAATTCATAACCTTAAATTTCAATACTAATTCATCATAAACTTCTTATAGGTCATCAAATGAATATGAATTGAAGTAACATGACCCGTAAGATACCTCGAGCCCTTCAAGAGCCATGAAGTATGACGCATTTAGATTTGGGGAAAGACTCCTAGTTGGTTTCTTATGTTTAATTACATATCCACTTGTTGAACTTTGATTCTCACAATACATTTCAAGTCATTTCTCTTCCTTTTTGTCTTCATGAAGTTCCTTTAATTTTTTTATTTTTTTCATATTTCTTTGGCATTCCTACAAAAGGAAACTTTATTGTATTGTGCTTGACTTACGGTACAAAGAAGAATGTGTATAGCCTTGCCATTTAATAGATCCTTCCTTGTATCAATTGCATCCCATCTTTCTTCCTCCTCAGACACTCCCAACGAACCATTTATAATATTTCTCCAAGCACTTAATCAAATGCTTGAACAAGGAATTTCTTCTTAACTTTCCAATATGAGCAGTTTTCACTATTTAGAAATGAAGGATACATAATAACATGGCCTTCTTCCAAACTAGTTGACCTAAACACAAATGTCATTGTTGTACAATCCAAAAATCTTAAGTTTTGATATTCTTTTCTTCTAGCAGTAAAACCTTAAATGGCGACATTACTCAGACATCAGTTGTTAGCTCAAATAATTGAAAGGGCACTAAGAAAGGATGAGTTGGTGCTTAAAAACTCTTGCAAAAATAAGAGGAGTAGAAAAATCAACACCAAACTTGTAGAGGTTCAATTCCAATGCCTAAGTTCTCTCTCGTGGCTTTCCTAACCAAGTTTCTTCCCAAAGTCAACATGAGAAAATGTACCTTTATACTAATATATTACCTTACAACTCTCTATCTTTTGCAAGGATAAGATAGAACCTCTAATCCTTTTAATGTTTTTATATCTAAAAACCTTAAGTAATCTCTCTAATTCAAAGAGAACTTGTGCAAACAAATTAAAAACTTTTAATAAGTTGGTGTTTTGAAAGTTAAAGTTCTCAAAAATATAAATAAAAATGTGTAGAAAGATATTCAACACAATCCACTAAATGAGTACAAAAAGAATGAAAGAATTGAAACTTCTCTTAGAAATTCTTGCAAAATCTTTGTATTCTTGCTTATACTACAACTCCTTACTTCTTGAAGTGTTGAGATCTATTTATACTAAAAAAAAGAAGTTCATAGTCATTTGGAGTTGTTGGAGCCACAAAATAGGCTCGTTTTTTGTAAAGTTAGAATTTTTGTAGTTGTTAGAATGAAAGATCAATTCTTGGATTAATTTTTTGTCTTTGTTTTTCAATTTAGTTGTTGTAAGGGATTAAATTTGGGATTGACCTTAAGGATCTATCCTTAAGAGATCATTTCTTAACCTAAAAAATCCTTTAAAGTAAGTTTAAAATAAATCAAAATAAAAATCCATGTGATGACCTGATGGTCAAGGGTGTTCACCACCCTAAGTGTAGCCTGGGTTCAAGTCATGCTAGTCGCATTGGTTGTTTGGGTTTTGCCCTGTTTGGTTGTATAGCCTCCTCTGTTTGCACCACTTATAAATAAAAACTTTCAAATAGTTTAATGACCATTTTGTAACTTTTTGAAGTTAAGAGACCAAAATGTAAACTTACTAATAGTTTGGTGACCTTGGGTATAATTTACCTTAGAGCTTACTATTTATCCCCAAATGAATTTAAGGTGAAAAGAAAAAAAAAACCGAAAATCTATTGAAGTATTTTTTAGTTTAAAAAAGTTTGGTCAAAACAAAAGTATAAAATTTTGAAGTGTTGAACTTGTTTGAAAAGAAAAAAAAATTAACGTCTTTAACTAATTACGGGTCATAAGTTTACTTTTTTTTATACAATGCTTAGAACTAGACATAGTCCTTTCTCATTCCTTAAATAGGAAATAGTGTCAATGTCAACCAAACTAAAACTCAATTGGTTGCTGATTCTAATACTTAAATAATATATATTTCATAGATTATCTTGAAGCTCCAAACCTCTTTTAAGTAGTATACTCGTATGAGGATAACATTTTATGGGTAAATCTACTCAAGCACCTACCTTTTAGGAATCTTTAATAACATTGGTGCTATAAAACGTATTTTTCTTTTTCAATCCTTTTGCTTTTGGACGGCAAGGTTCGGCTATTAGTACCCATCAATCTATCACTAAATCACCTCTTATCCAACTCCACCCAAAGCTAAAAAGGGTCGTCTCTGAAACATCCATGGCCGACAATTGCTCATTGCCACAGTTCGTAATGGAGTTAAGAGTCTTGCCAATTAAGAACCTTAAAAAACAAGCTTCTTGTGGTCTCTTTACTCGACATTTAAGACCCCATATATCCCTCACCAAGTTCAATGGTGTGAACAATCTTTGTGAAGGTAATGTTGAGAAATCTACATTTGGTGAAAGCTTTGTGGTACCAATAGAATCCAACTTCTTCGCTAATAACTCTTACATATATCTTCAACTACACAACAAAAGGCTCCTTGGTCGTAAGGATTTATTGGGTTGGTGTCAGATCCCGGCTGCTGATATTGGGGAACCGCCAGTAGGGTCAGTCCGGTACTTGAGTTACAAGCTTAAGGGGAAAGATGGTTCAAGGGGTGATAAGATTGTTGATCTTCAGTTAAAGTTGGAAAGTTATGGTTGCCCGGTGTACACCGGTCAGGAGGTTATTGGCACGCCGGTGGTGGCTAGGTAGCCGCCGAGTAATTATGCCTGCCAAATCAACTGACTGAAAGAGGGTTGGTCTCATTTATTTCGTATAAAGGTCCCTGTGTTATGCTCTTTTGACATATTTAACCTCTTTATTATTAACTTTAACCCTTCAACTTTCTAATGTGCTAATTGTACAAAGAATGCATGAACAGAAATAACTTTAACCCTTCAACTTGACAACAATGAATGCATGAATGTCTCTATTGTTATAAGACTGATTTTTTAGATTTTGAATATAATTTTTATTATTCAATTTAGCTCTTCTTTTTTAATTTTGTGTCTTGCTTAGAACAGAAATAAAAAGAAAATATTAAATAATTTAATCAACCTAAAAAATCACATTCAAAACTCAAAACCCAAAACCAAGCGTATAACATGTAACATTCATTTATGCGGTTTTACAAAATTAACAAATAAACTAAACGATATTAAAATTTTGGAGTACACAGATATATGACAAAAGTGGTACCATATTCCACATTGAATGAGAGTTCAAGAACTATAAATTTATATATACATTTTGAAACTTATATTTCAATCTGTTAATTCCATCAATTAAATTTGGCACTTGTTTTGAAAATTTTAACATTACATCATGATTTCTTTTTTTACAGTTAAACAAATACTATATTGTTTCTTCTTTTACTCTTTTACAATATACAAAAGAATTTGTTCAAAGAGTGTCATAACATAAATTTAAAAAATAAACAATATCAAATTATTTGACAAAATTTAAAAAAAATCACCTCAAAACACTAAACCCATAAAAAAAAAAAGGTGAATGACAGGTATCTTCTTCACTAGAACCAACAACATTAGCTGGGTTAGGGGTTGTTATCAAATAGTGGGACGGAAAATGAATAGCTGGGTTTGTGAATGTGGGTTTGGTTTTTTGACTTTTTACGACAAATAAGAAAAAGGGATTGATTTGTTATGAATAAAAAAAAATATAGTAAAACGGATAAGTTTCATTATGTGGACTTCATATCATTGAAATATATACAACACAAATGAAAATGATAATGATAACGACAACGTGAGCTTGGAAACAATTTATCCACTTCTAATGTTCTGTGACTGTTTATGTTGCAAATAATTCATAAGTTATGAACTTCTAAATAATCATAATTATGCAGAGAAACATAAAAATTCTTGCAAATTTCTTTTTGCTCTCAACCTTTCTTTTTTTCCCGTAAATTATTATATAAGAATTTACTACAGAATTTCTTTATAAAAATTACATCAATAATCATTAAACTTCATTGTATCCTCGAAATTTATTTATTGATAACTCTTTTGTATTTGCAAATCTAACCTACACAATAAAGAGAAATAAAAACCTTTAAAAAGTGAGATAATTATACACTTTGAAACCTTTAATTTTTTATTATTTTATTCTTAACCCATATAACAACGGATAATACTAAGACGACATAATTATCCATTTTAATGAGTAGGGATAACAATAAATGAATTCAAGTCAACCTATAACATCATCAAATAGAGCAAAGGGAAGAAAATGAATTGACACTCATTTTCGGTAATTAAAAAAAAAAAAAGACAATTTTTCCACATAATTAATGGAAGATAATAAAAATTGATTAAAGTCGGCCTATTACATCATATAATAGAGAAAAGGGAAGAAAATGAATGAAAACCGATGTCCTTTTACTACTTCAAACCCAAAATATTAGGATCTCCCATTCCCTTCAACGATTGCAACTAGCTAAAACATATGAAATAACAAAAACAAGAGCCAAAAAATGAAGGTTTACAGTTTGATCACTACTAAAACAAAACTTGGATAGGTATTTAGTTATTGGGGTAGGCCTCGTTTCTCTCGGTATTCTTGGCTTGGAGGGTAGATTTACACGAATTTGTACCGACAGAACATTACATTCATAAATAAGTTGTATGCATGATGCCTAAGTCCCTAATTAGTGTTACCACCATTGGCCTTTTTTACTTGCATGCAACTATAAATAAATTGGATTTAGAGACCCAGCTCATTTTCTAAGCACAAGGAGATAGCTGAAATGCTCGATTGAGATTTGATGAAGATATAAATAAAGCCCTATATGCAAACATGATTTTGCAACTACATTACCTTCCAACATTTCTGATTTCGTTTGTTGCTCCTTGAATTTTCTTCTTCATTGATTTAAAACTACTTTGTCGTTTCTTGTTCCAGCGAATTGAGGTGCTTCGCTTAAGAACATCTGACATACGAGGCAATCTTGAGGTCGAATCCCCTAAGGGAGTATCGTCATAATCTAGTCAAGAATTGATCAGCCAAAATTTCAGTAGATGAAAACTATTGATAACCAAGAATTAATCATCAATTCAGTATGCAAACAGTTTATTGTGGCTTCCAACTCTCATGATGTAAAGCATTTGAACATACCCTAAAGCATAACAATTAAGCATATCTTTAGAGCTCATGTGTAGAGCAAAGGAAATACTATTACTAAACATTAATTAACGAAAACAGCCTGTAACATTAATTAAATGATAACTTTGTTTCTTGAATAGCCTGTTCTTCCGATTCATTCATATTTCTGGTAAATTGCTTATATTTCCAATTACACTTTTGTAGCTACACTGCATAGAAAGTATCACCTGAAGACATGGGTAGCTGATATTGCACTTTTAAGAACTTTGATGCCTCCCTATCTTTCTTGTGGCATAATACTCGCATTAAAGTGTGAGCATCCCCCAAGTTTGTATGGCCTTGTTTGTTTGAATCTAATCCCATTGAAATGAGCTCACTTGCAGTCATTAGCATTTGAATAACAGTTTCGGTCTGCCAAAAAGCAATGATTAAACCAATGTACTACGAATTTTGCCATACACAAGAAACACTTAAAAGTATAAGCTGGCCAACCTGAAGAGAAAACATGTGAAGAATGCGTTCAGCAAATTTTGCTTCCTGCTCAACTAAAGACTCTGGAAGGCCTTCTCCATCGGCAATGAAAAATTCCTAGAATAAGACAATACACTTCTATTAGCTAGTAAATAATTCATAGAGATAATATCCTGAATACATGCATCAAGGTTGTTGGCACTTTTTATAGAAAGTGTCTTGCTTATTGAACATGAATATACTATCGGTCAAAGTGCATATGTATTTTTTCATGCAATACAAACCTTTAGTGTCAAAAGGTCTTCTTCCATAAGGATGATATCCGAATCAGAGAAGGCACGGCAAGGACCTCCATCAAGTAATACCCAAACAAAGCCTTCCTGAGACATGATGGAAACAAAAAGTTAAGTTGTTAAACAAGGGCATTAACGGATCACAGGAGGACAAGCCACGAGCATACCAATGAAGCCTTATAAATACTCAAAACTACATCATCTCTAACAGCATCATCTATCACGCCACATACATTGTCCAGAACCTGCATTCAAGCTAGCCAATATTAGCACAATATATCTTTAAAGGGGTAGCAAAAAATTAAAACTAATGTGACACAGAAAAGAAATGTTTAAAAATTCCTACAAATATTCATAGGTGCAACCATGCACACAACAAAAGAGAGAAATAGAAAGATTGGAGAAGGCAGAAGCCATCTACTTTAGTGTCTTACCGTGTCGAAATCGGGAAGAAAATTCTCCAAACGAGTGCTTTCAACATTGCCGCGATATAAATGAAACAGGAATGCATCTCTAAGATCCCAAAACACAACTCTTGTTCCTAGAAGTTATTTAAATAGAAAGAAGTTGAAATTTAATAATAATAGTAATAATATAATCAATCCTCAGTAGCAAAGATTAGAAAATAAAAATATTTTGCAGTCTTTAAAAGAAAATGCAAGCGGCTCACCAATCAGGTCACAAGTTTTTTGGCCAATATCTTTAGCAGTATCCCTGATGATGTTAAAGGTCGTACCAAAGAGTTCATCTACTGTTTCGTTATGTGTTAGTGAGTCACTCTCCAAAATCTCCACAGGCTCTTCTTCAGCTGGATGAAAGGAAGGAAACTATCAAGATCATAATAACCACAAAACTGTAGAAAGGAGGGAGGGATCTAATAAAATAAAATACGGAAGATCCTGAGAAATTAGTATAACCATTATGAATAAAATGAATAAAAATGTCCTTCCAAAATCCAAATCTCAATTGTTAAGTTTCTTTTCACTTAAAAAGAAAGTTCATGTTGTATATGGCAACGCTCTTATGCTGTTTCATGTTGGTCTGTTCATCTCCTATAAATGAAAATTCATATAAAACAACCAGAACTAGTGTGCAGTAATACTTCATCCAACTTTATGTGGTAGAGACATCTTGCCTTTTCCAGTTGTACAATTAGCTTTTACTTCCAGAAATACATACATTCACGCCATCATTGCATCACAGCCTATGATTCCTGTTATTAGTTACATGCATATATAACTTACCCTGTGTTTGGTTAAGGGATGGCCTTACAGCTGCCCAAGAGTTTCGAATGTCATCTTCAAGAACGCCAACCTGTTTCTGAATATACTGCATGGAAACAAGAATATGCCACAAGCATAAGTTGACAGTATTCTGAGAATTTCGCATTGTAATACCCAAGATATAGATACATGACCCGTAACTAGAAATTATTATCACAAATAAAAACCTAGTAATAGATATAAAGTCAAGAGAGTAAAAATAATTATCTCAAGTAAAACCACAGTGAAAATGCCATTTTGGAAATCTCGTAACTGCCAATATAGTTCTAAGCCAGCGTTTAAATCTTGCATACTGCAAATTTGAACCAATTCTACACCACATTTATTAAACCATGTACTCGATCCGGATAAAAAACAACTGGCTTACTTTTGGAGATTTACAAACAACTCTAAATGTTTTTGACAAGAAAATAAAGTAGAAATATCAAGTAATCCAAAAAAAATTTGGAAAAGGACCACATCAATACCTGGTAGGTATAAGAACGAATACAACCAAATCAAAAGCAAAAACAAGTATAGAATTCTTCAAAGACAGGAAAGCAACTTTGGTACATTACGTAAAAAGTCTTAATGGATTTTGAGCAATGTTGAAATGACTGATCTTAGGCTGCATTCAGATTAGACTTTCCTGTTCTAAACTCAATGCAGATTTAGCTCAGACTAAATAGTTTTTTGATTGAAGATAAAATTATGTGTTAAATCTTATATGTTCTTAAAAAGCTGAAAATTGATTTGCATAATCCCAAAGGACAGTTCCTGCAACAAGAGTGAACATACCCTAAATTTGTTTATTTGTAACAAAATACATTATAAGGTAATAAATACTTTTAAAAATGATCAGACTACCTGAAGGGTGTTCAGCCGGATGCAGAGTTTGGGTATTGTCATTTCATTCAATCTATCAAGCATGATGTCATCTAAGACTTTGTACTCATTCAACCTCTTCTTAATTAGTGGAATAGCTGTCTCAGTGTAACGAGTCAAAGGAGGGGCCGATGGGTAGAGATGATTCTTCTCAACTGCAATATTTAATGTACCATCATCATGTTGTAAATTATATTCGGTAATATGAGCAATTGACGAGAAGAAACTTCCATAATCTAATAATATTAACAATAATGAAGAAAAGCACTAAGACTGTCAATTGCAAAAAGAAAAAAACTAGGAAAGGCATACAGAAGATCCGTGACATTAAAAACACAAGCAAATAAACAGAGAGTAATTTGGATCCAGGCTACATAGCTACCACTAGATGTTTAACTAGAACAAAAGAATTAGCTACACCCTAGCAGTACCAAGGATTTCAAAGAAAAGGTGTAGGCATAGAAAGGTTGCTTTCAGCTAATAACAATGAGGTAATAACCATCATGAAAATAATTACAAGATAATGCCCTAACTTTCCCAAGCACAATTCAACGATAGGTACTACCTAACTGATTGAGAACTCTCTGCAGATATGCATCCAAACTGTGGAAAACTATAGATAGAAGGGCTTGCAGATGAGTAATGTCCAGAGGGAGATTCATTCCAAAGAGTTGATCCACTGTCTGCAAGTTAACACAGTTAAGAGAAACAAGAAACCATAAACCACAAATACAACTAAGCAAATAACATTCAATTATTACAATTTAAATATAAAATAATAGAATTCAAATACATGAAAAAGTTATTACTATCTTTCCTGGTTGAAGGTGCATTTACAGCTTTTATTTAGCACTCATGAAACTTAGTAAGGGTGAGATTCCTAAGGCAAGGATATCTATAGCATCAAAGAGCAATCTATGGAGATGGAAATTCCCACATATAAAAAACACATAAGAGAATTACAGGCCTTAAATCCAGAGATGGCATACCTCCTCCAATATCCTAAAAACTTCAACTATTGATGCTGCCTGCCTTTGATGAAATGACAACGGCTCCCAATCCTGCACATTACAAAAAGTAAGATGTGGTTTAACCATTGTTCCAGAGTTCCGGCGATTTTAATTTGAAACAACTCATGATAACTGTCTGTTAATAAGACAAACACAGGATACTTATATTTCATACATTCAAACATGTTATCATTTATCAGCATCAAATCCAATTAAGGATAAAAACAACCTACCTTGGCTCGAAAGGTAGGTCAAAATCATCATCTTCTGTCACTCATTGACAAAAGTAGCTCAAGAAAATAGAACCAAAGGGATTTGTGACCACAAAAATATTTTTAGAGGGAGAAAGAAAAGAACAGAGGCAAGAAGAAAGAAAATATGTGTGAGTCTGTGCAATGAACACAAAAAAAGAGGAAAATTAAACAACATCAAAGACAACAAATAAGAGCTAGAGACAAAGAAAATAATAAGTCAACAAGTTCAGTTGTCAATATGAGTCTATCAAATGTTTCATTTTCTCACTTTTGTCTCAAAAAATTCATAACCATGTACAGGTACAAATCTATACAGTCTCAGTATGAATTGATACCATCCTACTATACAGAAAAAGAATAAATTAACAATATCCTACTATGGAACTAACCTCAAGTTCCAATGCTCTTCTTGTCCATTCCAATATGTGAGTATGCTGACCAATCACCCAATCAATAATTAATGGCCCTGAGACTTTTTCAATCTGCACACGAGTAAATCAAAATTAATACTCCACTTAGTCATCACGTTATTATCTAAACCCATACATCAAAAGCACTTTCTTTTGGAAATGTTTAGCTCATAAATATTTCTATGTGGAACATTTTCCAACCTGCACGATACCATTACCCACTCCACTACTTGCATCAACCTAAATAATATCGGATGCACAAAGAAAATTATGTTTAAGATCATCATTAATCCTAAATCAAAGTTTTTCTTTTATAACCAGAAGTCCACAAAACAGCAAGTGAACCAATAAGCAAAATCATGTCCAGCTGTTGTCTGTAAAGTGCACCTCTCTGTATTTCAGTTAAGATATTATTCTTAAAATAGAACCAAATAAGGATTGAATGACATGATATTGGTCACATTTAAATTAAGATCCAGGGGCCTATAAAAAAATGATAGAATGTTCAAATATCAGACTAATGAATTCAGAAAGTATTTAATCCTTATAGAAAAACAATTGCTTCTCCATTGAAAAGAAAACTCTAGCTAGTAATATGTGAACCATGAACAAAGAATAACACCAGGAAAAAAATAAAAAAGGTAATATTGCAGAAAGCAAACAACAAGGAGAAATACAATAACAGATACAAGATAGAATGATAATGCAGAGACATAAGTTTACAATCATGATTCAAAAGATAAGTAATACAGTATCATAAAATGCAAACAAATAACCTGATAATGGTCCAAATATGGTCTAGGAGAGTGCTGCACTTTCTGTTCCTCAAGAGCAGAAGTATAAAGTTGGCCAAGTTCGTTGTCCAGGGCATAGGCAGCAGGAAGCACTGATCTAGCATCTTCAGATAAAGATGAGACTCCCTTTAGGAATGGAATCTACACATTGACAAGAATAGTCTCCCAGTAAAGATACAGCATACTACCAAATATAAGTTCAACTAAAAGAGACTGTTTCATTTAAAAGGAACAAACCAGTCTTTCCCCATAAAATTGGTGTAGTTTCTGCACTGAAATCATCATAGATTCAGGAGACCACTGACGCAATACTGGGAAAAATATTTTTAACTCCCTGTCAGCAATCAGTCTTAGTTGGTTTGCAAGTAGAGCCAACGGATGTGTCCTTTCTTTAGATTCAAGAACAGTAATTGCCACCTAAAAATATAAACAGCTTTAATTGACTATCTGTGAAGAAATCTATACATGTATATATATCTATAGTTATAAAAAGACTCACCCTCCCAATCGCAGCTTCAACAGACCTCTCTACATAACTTTTAATTTTCTCACGAGAAGCATTGACAATTACCTGCATGGAGGAAAAATTGTCATTAGATATACATAAGCTTCATCCTCAAATGGTAAGAAAGAGGCAATTGTTAAACCACTTCTTACTTTTTGGTGTGTCCTTATGGCTGAGCTCTTTTCAGTTGGGCAATTTGGTGTTTGATCTGGGCTTTTTTATGTCCAACTAAAAAGAACTCAGCCA
This sequence comes from Gossypium sturtianum, assembly GCA_025698515.1. NCBI lineage: Eukaryota > Viridiplantae > Streptophyta > Magnoliopsida > Malvales > Malvaceae > Gossypium > Gossypium sturtianum. Next base: position 3,392,083 of record CM046944.1, on the reverse strand, counting down.
AGAGGAAAACACCGGTTCATGCTATGAGTAAATTGCTTACTCACGACAGAATTGGGTAGCCATCCGATATGACCTTAGTAATAAGAGAAAACTTTGTATATGTTCAACTTATTGCATAATAAACCAAGTGAAGCTGTAGTCAAACACAATAATATTGTCTGACAAAGCTCCAGCCAAAAGTAACATGCTATATTGAACTTGAGATTAGCAATTTTTGAATATTTACATCAATACGAGCTTCATCTTTTTGCAAGTTCCAGACTTTAAAAACTTATCAGGTCATATGAATAACATGTTTCATTGAACAACCAAACATGTATGTAACTGAGCACCATCATGGTCAACCTTACCTTATCAGCACAATCAGCAGAACTGAGCATTCCTATAGTCGAAGCCAAAGCCACCACTTTTTTGAAGTGAACAGGTTTCTGTGGAAAAAAAGAAGTTCGTAATTAACAGGTATAGAGTTCCATATTCACCCATAATCAGACAACAAAAACTAAAATAGAATAAAATTATTGAACAAAAGGGTGTGCTTGGAAATAGAACCAAGAAAAAATTTAGCCAAACTAGCAACAAACCTCACTAAAATGTAGATGATAATCTTGTAGTTTACTGTCACACCAAGTGCCTATGGACAGGAAAATGGACTGCACCAGATTTAGCTTTTTTTGACTGCCATTTCTTTCCTTTAAACAAGTTATACTATTCATATATTGCCCTTCATAACAGTCATCTTCTTTAGCAGATACAACTCTCTGCAACTGAAGAACAGCATGCTCCAACAGAGTGCCTTCAGCAGTGTCAACAAACTTCAATAGAGAAAATATCAATGGTTAAAAAGTTCATAATAAACAATAATTTTAATGACTTGAACACATAAATGAGTCGTAAATCAAAGATGATATATCATTGCTAAAGGATAAAGTTATGCAACAACAAACATTACAATAACATAAGGCATACCTGTTGAACAAGAGCCCACCCATATAGAGCATCATGCAATTTATCAGTGATGCCTAAAGTGGACCAAGTCAGTTTTATAAGTGACACTATTGCATCTGCTTCCTAGCAAAATTTTGAAATAACAAACTCATCAACATAAAAAGTAAATATTCTAGAAGTAATCACAAAAACTGTGCAAACAAAAAATCAAGCCAACAACAATATGACCAAGGATCTGCGTTGGCACCTCTATGAGTTGGCCTTCATCAAGAATGTCAAAAACGCCATTCAATAATTTCTCATAAAGTCTAATGTTCAAATGATAAGCAGCTTGCCAGTAATAGGTTTCGTTTTGCAGACCAAACTTCCCCTGCTGGAAGAACGCTTTTGATGCCACCTGTCTAATAGATGATATAATCTCAACTCGTTGAGCAGGAGACATTGCAACATCCCATTCCTAGAGCATCCAATGAACCAAGAATGTCAATTTAAATAATGATAATTAAGTGACAATTACAATTGAATTTGAAGCCATCTCGATGCCACAAGTAATTCTCCATGAATATTTAAAATTCACACAGAGCATACCTTTGTGTCTCTAATCTTTGCAAGACAAGTTTTAATGATTACACGTTCTGTTTCTGGAAGTTCAGCTGAGAAATATAGAAGTTCTTCTAGTATATTCACCTACAGAAATAATAATAATAATAATAATAATAATAAAACAGCACAGTGAGTTCTATGCTTGGAGAAGTTAACCATTTTACATTTTTTTTTTTAAATTTAATAACCACAATATTTAGGTTCAATATAAACAAACACATGCATACCTGTGCAGATTTTACAACAAAGTTATGGTAGATAATTCAAAAATATATTGTAATAGACCTAATGCTTCACTAGGGAAGTTCTTTAAGCTTAATCACCGTCTATAGAAATATATTTTAATATAATCAAAGTTGGTCGATGAACCATGATTTTGATGAAGTGATCCAAACAACATTCCTATATGCCAGCACAGCTACTGTGGCCTTAATAAGTTTAGCTTTACAAATACATTATATAAGTTGCATTTATTGAAGTTCTGAACTCCAACTAAAAGATATTTAGTTCACTATATAAAAAAATAAGGCTAATAAAACAATACAAAAAAGTTGATAATACCTGTCTACTCTTCCATTGTATATAAGATTTTTCATTAGGAAAATCAGATCTGAAAATGCCAATGAGGAGCTCTAATGAGATTTGAGGCAGATCAATTTGCCCACATGTTCTTCTTGCAGTAAGTTGTACCATATTTCGCCGAATACATGCATCCATTGCTTCTGAAATCTAGTAAAGGGGAGTATTTACTACTAAAATTTAACCAAACAATACAAAAAAAAAAAAAAAAAAAAAAAAAACAAAAACAAAAGGATAAAATGATAGCAAACATAGTGCACACGAGGTTGACTGACTGCAAGTTGGGACGAATAGTATGGTTGATTAACAAATTGTCGAATAACCGATCTGAATATCTTCATCAGATTTTTTTTCTTATTCAGTACTTATGATACTTATATTTTTATTTATTGGATCACAACTAGTTAAATGGACGAGAATTAAATTTTAATACTTAGAAATTTCAAATAACTTTACCATCATAAAACACTAACTACTAGTAGCATGATTAACTAATGACTATAAAAAGACAAGTATCAAGTCTTTTCACACCCATAGTCAACACAATATACACTTGATACGTGGATTCAAGAAGTTTCTACAAGGCCTGGTTTCATGTAACATGGATAGTAACAGCAACTTCAAAAGTATAATTGTATTTTCTCAAACAGCTATACCTATATCTACAAGATACAACTGAAGTTATACCAGAAAAGAAGAAGATTTATAGCTTGCCTGCATTTGTGCACGAATAGTATCAACAAGTTCTGAATGTCTTTCTGACAGCTGAGGTCGTGAATGTGGTTTTTCCCTTTTACTCTTTAATCTAGACAAAAATTTTGAATTCTTTTCTTTCTTCCTATCCTCAACTGGAAACATTTCGACCCTGATAACAAAAATAAATGAGCTAGAGATGACAACCAGACATCAAGTTGAGACAAAGATATTAGGACACAATCATCGGATTTACTTGAAATCACATCAGATCAAATGTACTAGAACCCACTGATACTCATATACACAGGCGGGGAAAGAGAGAGAGTACCCAGAAAAATACATAGATGCAAGCAATAACTCGTAGGCTGATTCCCGCAAGTCATCATCAGACAATCCTTCAAAAATCCTGAAGTTATGTATCAGTTTATTCAAACAATAAATGCTAAGACAAGTTATAAATATTAGCATCCTTAAGGCATTGTTTGTACCAGTAAATACATGGCAGTAAATAAAAATTAGACAAACATTTCATAAATGTTTTATAAACTTCTGAATTAAATTTTAATATAGGTTTATCCAACCAATACCTGTTTTGAGGGTAGGTAACCCAAGAGAAGGTATTCCAGAATCCCTGAAAGAAGCCCTAGCTACAGCTGCTTCTGCTTTCTGTTTCAAACCATAGTCATCCCCATGAGTTTCAACACTCTTCATGTCGAAAGAATCCAGCTTACTGGATGAAGATGAAGCATGGTTATTACTGCTAACACTAGTTGAAGGAGGCACCCGCCGAGGAGGAGATCCAGCTATATCTGGATCAGAAGTAAGAAAATACGAATCTCCTAATTTAGAATGAATCTGCAATTTAAGAAACAAAAAAATTAAAAACATATATTAGTAATAGTAAAAACATAGTTTAAGACTTCAAGTCAATAGTGCATCTTTTGTTCACTGCAAGTAATTCCAGCATTAAAGACCAAACTAATTCTCCAAACTCTAATGGCACAAGTTGCACATTTCTAGTTTAGCTTAAAAACTACTCATTCCTAATAACAGTTCTAAATTCTAATTGTTGAAAACCTAATCTCAAATTATTCCACAAGCACGTGAAAGTATTGCAATAACAAAGGAGAAAAAAATAAATAAGTACTATTTACAAATTCGCTAGAGCACAAAGCAAACAGTAAAAGACTTAATATGTACTACAACTAAAATGAGATAAGGTGATTTATTACCATTATAGGATGAGCAGATTCTGCATAGTACTTCTTAGAAGCTTCAGAAACATCAACGATTCCACCTGAAAATAAGTACATGAAAAGAAACAACTAAACACGGATGATTCTAGAAACTACTAATCACTATTTCCAGCTGATTTCCTTCTTTTTCTTTTCCTTCTCGTCCGATTTCTCGGAAATGAAAGTAAAACGAAAGGAAACATATACCAGATTTAATACAGTGGAGGATGTAATCGGCACTGAGTTTATCGAAGTCGGCGTCGGAGAGAGGAGTGGAGCCGGACGGCGTCCGTACTTCCTTTATCAAACCGGAAGATAACAAAAACTCCAAGAGCTTCCGGCGATCGCGACGGTAACGTTGTAGCAGAGAATCCTGCTCCATTTTTATCCGTCGTCCGGTTATACACATAAAAATTAGGCCAAATTACAAATACAAGTCCATGTTTAATTGCTTATTGACCTAAAAATTTTGAATTTTCAGACGCTTAAAAAGAAATCCTTTTCCTTTTACTGTATTGATTGGGAAGAAAATGGATTTCATAATTTCATTACAATACACACACAAAAAAGAAAAAAGTGTCTATATCGGGGAGCGCGAAAAGCCGAGTCCAAAAGGACAATTTCGATGGCGGAGATTGTTTCTTTACCAGCCTTTTGTCCCCTGTATCCTGCGTATTTGCATTTTCCACCCTTTATGTTCTCCTTATTTATATTTTTTCAACCCGACTTATTTTTTATTATCGCGCCGGAGATTTTCGGATGTTGTATTTATTTTATGAGTAATTACAAGTTTACACTTTAATTATTCAAGTTTAAAAAATATATAAAATGGTCTAAAAATTGTTTAAAACTTTCATGTTGTATACTTTCGTTTACATCAATCGAAAATTGTCTTTTTCTTCTCTTTTACAGTTTTTTTTATGAAACAACTTTAAACGTTTCGAATTTTCAAACTAAATTCAAAACAACTTTCTTTTATGATCTTCGACACTGACCATTAGATCAACTTGAATTTAAAGTATGTTTTTCTACTTGTCGATGGGTATTGATTCACTATACCAAATGTCAGTTCATTAATTGGAGCTTACTAACCGAACTTTTTGCAAAATTCAATGACCATTTTATAACTTTTTAATGTTGAATAACCAAAACGTAAACCTACTAATAAATTAGTAATTTAAGAGTAATTTGCTCTTGTTTTATTTAAATGGCTATTTGTGTTTGACCATCTCAAACTATAATTTAAATTTTAAATTGTTTCCAATAACATTTTATCGTGTTAAAATCATGTTAAATCTGACCTACGGTATTTTGAAATCATCTAGATAAATTTTAAAGAATGGTGTCTTTTTCAAATAGTTGATGTGGTATTTACATTACATGTTTTAAATACTATTTTCAACATTACATTTTAGCTTAGCTTATATTTAATGACAATACCTTAAAAATTCAATTAAAATAAAATGTTTTAAAGACTGATTTAAAATCTAGACAACAATTTTTTTTAATAATTTTATTATAAATTCTGATCATATCTAGAATTACTCAGAGCCCCTTTTGCATTGGCAATAATACTTATGATAATCGAGCTAAAACAAAAATAAAAATTCCACCAAAAGATCAAAAGGGAAGGAATTTTTTTGAAAAATATAATCTAAATATATATTCGAAATATAATTAGGGTGGATTTGAATGGGCGATTGAGTGCGATGTGTTTAGTTTACTTTTTATCTCACACTACAGTATCTAATCTCATTGACATCTGCTGTTTTGACACTAACCGCAGCTAAACGCACCGCCCATCCAAACCCCCTCTTAGGATGGATTTGGATGAGCGGATTTGGATGGGCGACTGGGTGCGGTGCGGTGCGTTTAGTTTACTTTTTATCTCACGCTACAGTATTACTACAGTATCTAATCTCACCGCCACCGCTGTTTTTACACTAACCGCAGATAAACACACCGCCCATCCAAACTCACCCTTAATCTACTAAAATTTTCCGTGTATGAAAACAAAAGGCAAAAATAAAAAATCTCATGGATTTTGGAAGCTGAATATTCTCATGCAAAATAGTATGTTATACATCATACTAAAACATTTCGTAACAACAGAAAGTTCCATCTAAAGACAGTATACAGAACTACAAACAACAGAAAGAAAAGCTGGAACCGTGACCCATTCTCAACTTGGTTAGTGCTTGGATGCCCCGGGAAACATCGATATACATGACAATTCCATGAAGGACCTAGCTAAAACAAGTGTATCATTGACTGTCACCGGCACAAAGAGAAAATACAACAACATCTACATCTACCACAACAACAACAAGAACAACAATAATAGAATAGCCTGGATCGGTCTATATGAAATATTCTGCATTATAATACTCTCGAGCTAAAATCCCTATGCAAAGGTCTTAGACGTGACTGTAAATGATTGTTTTATTTTTGGTTCTTCTACACTTCCTCTTGGGAACTACTCTTTAAAATGTTGTACTTGCAGAGAGGACAGGTAGCATTTATGCATAGCCACTTATCTACACAGGCACAGTGGAAATGGTGGCGACAAGGAAGTTCCCTTAGCTCAACTCCATCCTCATAAGCAGAAAGGCAGATGCAACATTCCTATAAATCAAACCAAGAATTGATATAAGTAGGGTATTTGAATAACCAAGTCGGGCAAATCATACGAGGAAGGAGAAATGAAAAAAACAGGGAAAAGAGAGAGAGTGAAATCAACTCACTGCATCATCCTGGGAAAGCACTTGTTCCATGGGGGAATCAGTACCGCATTCAATCATAATTCCCCCAACAGGTCCTTGGACATCACCAGCAGGTTTCTCATTATCACCAATTTTTTGAAACTTGAATTTCGACAACTGATCAATTTCTTCCTTGGAAGCTCCTTCCTGATTCGACAGTCATATTAAGCAAGTAAAGAGAAAGGTAAACCGACACAGAGAATATAACATCCTACAAAAGATCTAAGCAAATGCCATCTTAATTGTCTTTGTAATTTTCAACTTAAACTTTCCAGTCAAATGCGGAAAGTTAAGTAAGTATCTTTTCACACGTATATATATAAGAACTGGAAGCATGGACATCAAGTAAAATTCAACATACAAAATGTGTATCTCACACAAAAGGCCGTCATTCTATTGTATCAACTTTCCGAAAACTAACCTCTATCAACTTCCTTTAAATCCAGTGTGATAAGACAATCATCTCAACCGAATTGGATTCATGCACGAAAATGAAGAGGCATTCCCCATACAAACTTGATGATTCTAAGTTAACTTTAAAGTTTAACAAGCTTTTTACCTCCACTAACCATACCATTTGAAAGACGAGCACAAAGCTAAAGCATCTAATGCACAAACAAATTAACAAGGCATATAAAAAAATCACGAAAATCTTACATGCAAATAGGATTTGAAAGTTACCTGATCTGCCACAGCATATAGGATGGCAATAATACATGGAAGACAGCAGCAAACAGCAATGCCAATGATGCATGCCAAAGCAACGCAGAAAACAACAAAGAACACATCAAAAGCAAGAAAAATTATACAAAGCCTGCAGAAAATATAGCATTAAAAGAGTTAAGATCGCATTACCAAGTAAACCTTTAAACACCAAAAAAGCAGCACGAAAAAATGACACAAGAACTAACCAATAAAGCTGGGGGGAGCCACGTGCCAATGCTTGGCCCCCTAAAGATACCCAATAGAATCCAGTGATCCACCAGACGAATGAAAACATAGTATTTGCAGATTCAAGATGCTTTGCAACATTGCTGAAAACATCAATTTGAAATGATTAGCCACTAACCACAGGTTTCCAGTATCACATACAACATAAGCTATAATGGGGTAAAAGTACCATAGAGGCCCTTATATTAGGAGTCAGATTGCATTTTACCCCTCTACTAAAAAAATGGGCAAATTAGTCCCTGTACATTAGATCAAAGAGCAAAATGATCCTTCTGTTAAGATATCTATTTCTACAGTTACAAATTGGTCCCTATACATCATCATGAGATACGCGTTATTCTAGCAGCTACGCCAGTTTTTGACAGTAGAATTGGATGAAATTTTTAACAAAAAGGACCAGTTTGCTCTTTAATCTGACATACAAACACTAATTCGCCCAATTCTTGCTTAAAGGGTGCAAAATGCAATCTAACTCTTAGTACAAGAGCCTCCATGATACTTTTACCACTGTAATGGGTGAGGTTAGATATATACATGGGACATTGTAAAACAGTCACACATGCCAGAGATCATAATAAGGATTTGCAGCACTTGATTCAACTAATGCCAACCACATAGGGCAGATTCTCATAACTCACTACAACTTCAATATCGAATTTGAATGTTCAAATCAATTCCACAAAGCACAAATAAAATTCCCAAAATGACTAACGAAACATAATCTCGGTTATCACTGCATAAGTAATATCTTCCATCTTAACCTAACAATTAACCAATAAGAAGCAATATCTGAAAAGTAACCCAAAACTATCATTAACTTCTAAATCATCGAAGACCAATATAGCTTTTATGATCAATATAAATGTCTACCTTCCATTATCTTCTTCCAGTTGGGCAAACGTTACGTACTGCTCTGATTCAACTCCCGATCCCGAGCTCAAAACACCATCCTCCCCTGCATTAAATGGACTATACTCCATGCTCTGCCGCCTCCTACGCCGCTTGTACTCCACACAAACACAAACCATATGTAACAAACACTGAAAAGCATACCCAATTATCCAAAGCCTCAACGGCATCTCGGGGTTCTCATCACGGCTCAAGAACAAGACCCCAGCTGCCACCGCAACGAAAGCGAAATTCCAGATGACATCGAGAATCACCACGGGTTTCGAATAAGCCCAATCGCTCTGGCGTTCCTCCAGCTGCTCGGCGGCGGTTTCTCGAACAAGCATAGATGGCTCGCGCATCGTTCTTCGGCTTGTGGCTCGGCGCATGAACCGAGCCGCTTCACGAAGGCTCTGACGACGCACTGATGGACGCGTGGCGGAGTCGGAACGTGACACGGTGGTTGTTGTTGATGAGAGGAAGGGAGTGGTGTTGGTGATGTCATCGGCAGAGGATCTGTTCGTTGGAGTCGTCGAAGTCATTTTGGTGAGAACTCTAGAACAAAATTTCCTTTAACTTTTTTGGCTTAAACCTTTTTCTTTTTTTTTTGGACAATTCTGATTTAACTTTCGGCACATAGAATGTTTTTGGATAATTAATAAAATACAAATATAACTGGATTTGAAAGGGATACAGCTTTCTAACATTTTTTATGCAGTCATGGAAAAAATAAATATTTATGGAATTCTAGCAATTATTTATCTGCAGATTAACTTTTAACTCGATTAATATAGATGTTATTATTAATAGAATAAAATGTAAATTTAAATGTGCTAAAATGCATCATTCTATTTATGGGTTAAAAATGTTATAGATAATTTTAGACATTATGTCAGAAAAAATGAATCTGATCCAAATTTATAATAAATTTATTAAAAAATATAATATTTAAATCTAAAGTATAATTAATAATACATTGACGTTCGTGGAAGTCCAGAGTTCAAAGTTTAATTGTTTGACCTAAGAATATATTTGGTTATTGATTCAACCAACCTACTAAATGGAAGTTGACAACCATAAATATGGTAAAAAAAATTATTCATTTTTTAAACTTTATTGGAAATGCTTTTAAGAATTTTTTGAATTTTAATATTATTCTTTTGTGATCTTTTTTAACAGTGAGATGATCGAGTTGTTTATATCAGATACAATTTAAAATTCATGAAATTAGATAGATGTATCATAGAACGCTTGAAGAATATCGGTTTATATCTAGCATCTACGATAGCAAAGTTCGATTTCACCCTCAAGTTGTTTGTTGCATTGTTGGAAATATGAAGGTCGAAAGCAGGTGAAGATGTTGCTTTAATAAGTGGCCTTCCAATTGACAAGGTAATTGTACCTAGTGACGTTGATGTTGAGTACAAGTGCCATCGATTATTGAGTGTTGTCCCATCTATGGATAAACTCGAGAAGGAGTTAGACGGGTGTTGCGTGAAGTGCACATGGTTGGAAGGCTTGTCACATCGCCCCCTCTACCACATGCAACAGTGAAGGAAATAGATTGATACACTAGAGCTTGGATACTTTAAATGGTTGGAGGAATTTTGTTGCCAAGCAAGTCTAACAATAATGTCTTTGTTTGGCAACAATGTCTATTGCATGTATCTTCATCTATTAAATGACTTTAAGGTTGTGGGTAGATTTGATTAGGGTGTTACAACTTTAGTGTACTTGTATAGAGCATTTTGCAAGGCAACCTGTGAATAGATTGGTGAAATAAACAGTTGTGGCTTGCTCTTGCAAACATGGGTGTGGATACAAATGTTGTGATTAGCATCCATTCCTTTCCGTTCGTAGGAGTTACCTTTTATTAAAAAGTAAAAATATTATATTATATATTATTTTAAAATGTGTTTTGGTATCAAAACTTGAAATTTCATATTGCATTTAATATTGGAACGGATTTAGAGGCCACTTGGAACATATGTGCTATAGGAGGGACTCGATATGAATGTGGCGAGACATTGATCGATGAGCCGATGAAAAGGTATATTGATGTTGTATTTGCATCTAATGAAATTTAGTATTCCTATCAATGAATATAAATATATTTGTATATAGTTGTAGTTTTAGTGGATGTCATACCTAAACAACGAAATGTTTGCCATTATATTAGAGACTACTTTCAAACAGTATGAGTTACTCAAAGTGCGAGTGCACATATTCTATTTCCACTTCGTGCAGTGGCAACACCCTGATCGAGTGAAACACTAGTTTGGATTCATCCAAGAAATTCTAGTAGAGTCCTAACGTATTAAGCAACTCCATAGGATAGATCCGATGAGGTAGAGAAACGTTAGTCAATAGAGCATACACCACGTGTTGAGCTTTAGAACCAACAAGATGAGTAGAGCACATATAAGGAAATTATTTGAGACAATAATTCCAGAGCCTTTAAGGTATATATCAAATGGTTCAACCAAGTGGGCCACAAGCATTTCTATCCAATTGGTGTGTCTAGTAATACGGGAATGACACATACCTCAAGTTGTTGACGAGCACATTAGCAAGGTAGTTCTTAAGCATCCCAACCTCTTTAGTTGAATCTAGTGCAACAATTCGCCACACATGTTTTTTGACGTACTATTCTCATGGGACCGTATTGGTAAGGGATCTGGTCATGTAAACGTTCCTTCGTCACCGTTTGTGACTTCGACAATGAAAATGACAATCAAGAATCCAGAGTTTACACGGCACTTTGATCAAATGAGCTCAAGCATACTTCAACCCTTGTATTAAAGAATGAGTAGTATCTTCATTGAGGTGGTCCATGAAAACTTCCAATAGTGCTAAATTGTTTCAGATAATTGTCCTATCAGACAAGACACATTTATGTCGCATGGTTGGGTGTAGTAAATATACCACACACCATGATCAACGTCATATTTCTGACCGCCACCCAACATGCAAATGTCAAGGCTAGAAAATACTGCAACTACATATAGGAATTAGGCAGTGTCCGCAAGTATACGGGTCAAGTTGTAATATAGTTTGTACAACAGAACACTGAAGTATTTCGAGGATCGTACCCAAGGGAGACTAAATTAAATAACAATTAACGTCTACACTAACAAGTCTAAATAGTACCTACTTAAAATCATTGTTAAAATTAAGTGACCCGAATCCTTATTTAAATAAAATACAATGGTAAAATAAAATAAAAGAAGAATCCCTATAGAACTACACTTCTTTTATTTTATTTTAAATAAGGTTTTTTAAACCTTATTAACTCCATCTATTAGATATTGATGAGAATAAGGAGTTTCAATCTTACTACACTCCTATTAGAATATGGCTTTACAAGCCTATAAATAGACATAGTCTATTCCTCTTGTAAATTAATTTGAATTCGACATAGTGAATTTTCTTCTCCTCTGCCCGTGGTTTGTTTTCCCGAAAGGGTTTCCACGTAAAATCTGTGTATTCTTTATTTTTGTTTCTCTTTTCTTTGCGATATATTTGTCATTACCGATGTTATTTTTTCACAAATTGGTATCAGAGCTTCCGAGTTTTTTCATCTCGATCACGGTTGTCGTAACCATTTTTTTTTGAAAAAGAATGGCGTCGACTTTGGATTTTTGAAAATGAAGACGAAAAAACGGGAGTCGCCACCAATCCTTTTTTTGCTGAGGTGTGATCGGGCTACCTCGTAAAACGGTTATTTTTAATAAACAGTTTGATCTATCAAAACAATGATTTTGGTCTACGAAACTCAGAAAAACAGGTTCGGGAGTCGGTTACGCACGAGGAAGGGTTAGCCCCCTCGACACGCCCAAAATTGGTACCTAGTTGATTAGTCAATGTTTTAGTGTCGAAGATTTGAAACCTTGAAAGAATTCAAAATACGATCCCTCTTTTATAGTGATGCTAAAAAATCGTTTGAAAAAAAATTTAAAAATGTGTGCCAAAGGCTGTCTCGTCTCAAGGTAAAATGTCATATCCAATACGTTAGGACACGACACCTCGACCTTCGAGGCTAAACTTGCCTTTTTATTCAAAACTTATGTGTTTAATTTTGAAAGGATATTCTGTTACTTAGAATGGACGAGAAAGTCGAAGACCCAATACATTAGGGCACGATTTCTCGAGTTTCTAAATACAAAACATTGCCTTGGTTTAGAAAATCTTATCTCGAAATAACAAAACATCACATCCAATGCGTTAGGACACGATATTTCGAATTCTCGAGAATAAGCTTTTTATTTAAGATTTATGCATTTGTTTTAAAAGGATATTCGGTTATTTAGATTAAACGAGAAAAATCGAAACCCAATACGTTAGGGCACGATTTTCCCGAATTTCTAAATACAAAATATGGCATTTATAAAGAATCATTTTTGTGTAGGGTAAAAATGCAGCATAATTTGTAATGAAACATGAAAAGGAATTATGGCGTTGGTATGCACGAGAAAATAAAAATGCATTAACACGAATAACAATAAGAAAGAAGAGAATAAAATGAACTAATGAAACGAACGCTAATTACAAAAATATCGAGCAACAACTAAAAAATAAAAAATGATAAAACAAAATAAATGCATTTAAGAGGTAATAAATCAATAAATACGGAAAGAAATACAATAATAATATTACTAACGATATAAGATAAATGATTCAATAATGTAATAATAATAGTAGTAGTAACGATAATAATAATACTAATAATAATGCTAAAGTAATAATAAAATAAAGGAATAATAATAAAAATGATAATAATAATAATAATGAAAATAATAATAATAATAATAATGATGATAAGGTAGGAAAATAAAAATAATAATAGTAATGATAATACAAAAATATAATCATAAGAATAATGACATTAATAATAATAATAAAGGGGAATAATAATAAACAGATAAAATAAACAATAATAATAATAATAATAATAATAATAATAATATAGGGATATTAAATTAATTTTAATAATAAAATAACAAAAAGGAACTAACAGGACTGAATTGAAATCAAGACAAATTTTGGGTGCAAATCGGGAATGAAAAAAAATAAGGCGGAGGGTTAATTTGTAACGCGCGTGAAGGGAGGGGGACCAAAAAGGAAATTTATCCGGGCCTCCAAAATGACGTAGTTCCTTTGGGGACTAAATTTTAAAATCGCGCGAAATTTCTGGGTAAAATTAAAAATAACAGGAAATCTAATTTTAAAAACTGAAAATACGGAAGGACCAAATGGGCAATTAGACCCAAAAGCAAAAACACGCGGATCCTCCTGGGCGGGTCGGGTCGACACGCGGATCTCATGGGCGAAACGACGTCGTTTTGGCGTTGAAAGGGCCGAGTGAAACGGCGATGTTTCAAAGGCCCTATTTAAGGCAAAATTCTTTTAAAAAATTTCATTTTTAACCTGCTTTCTAAAAACCAACCCCCTTTCTGTTTTTGTTTCTTTGCAGAGCCCAGGTCCGGCGAGGGTTTTCGGCCGTTCACCGCCGCTGTCCGTCGCCGGAGGTAAAAATCTTCCCTTTTTTTTATATGTATATATATATTTATGTTGAAAGAGAGAAGGAAAAAAAGAAAAGCTCCGAAAATAAAAAGTCACATTTTTGGCCTCTGTTTTCGACTTTTAGTAGATTTAGTGTTTTACCTAGGTTTGCTATTTTGCTTCATTTTCTCTGTTTGTTTTTGGATCTGAACTTTCTATTTTTGTATTGATGATAAATCTGGAAAAAATACAATTTTTTCGATCGGCTTTTATAGCCGAAAATGCCTTTGCTTTCTGTCCTTTCTCGTTTAATGTTTGCAGGTGTTCGGTGCAGGTGGAGGTGACAAGGCGGTGCTGCTTGGCGGTGGCAGGCTAGGGGCGACAGTGGTCAAAATGTCAGGGGTCAGAAGGCAGATGCCCTAGGTGCGGCGCACCTAGGGTTTGCTGTTTGGTTGTTGTGTTTTTTTTGTTTAATGGGCTATTTTGGGTTTTGGTAATTGGGCTTGGGTTTGTTTTTTTTGGTTTATTTGGGTTAGGTTTAGTTTGGGGCTGAGTTTTGGGTTTTGTATTTGGTTTGTAAAAGGGGCCGGGCAATTTTGGGCTCATACAGCTGCCCCTCTTTGTTCATTGTCGTGCAACGGGAATAGAGCAAAGACATAAAGAAGATCCCAATTTGCCCAGTCCCGCCGAGTCTTGATTCTTCGGTGCTCCTATTCAGGTAGCCTCATTCCAGTCCACTGCATTTTGTTGCTTTAATCCACTTCACTGCAAGATGTGATTTGTAGTCATAGTAGATTTAATCTCACCTACTGCATCTTTAGAGGTATAGGATTTGTCGCTTTAATCCTCTCCATTGCAACTTTAAAGAGATAAGATTTCAATCTGTTCCACTGCAACTTCAGGGAGATAAGACTTGATGTCTTCGATCTGCTTCCTGCAACTTCAGGAATGCCAAATCTGCTATCTTCAATCTGTTCCAGGTGCAAACTCTGGAAGACAAGATCTGATGTCTTCGATCTGCTTCCTGCAACTTCAGGAATGCCAGATTTACTATCTTCAATCGCTCCCATCGCAAACTCGGGAGACAGGGATCGATGTATTCGATCCGCTCCTGCAACTTCGTGAATGCCGGATCTGCTATCTTCAATCTGCTCCACTTTGCAAACTCGGGGAGAAAAGATCGATGTCTTCGATCCGCTCCCGCAACTTCGTGGAATGCCGATTCGCTATCTTCAATCTGCTTCCATCGCAAACTCGGGGAGACAAGATCTGATGTCTTCGATCTACTCCTGCAACTTCAGGAATGCCAGATCTGCTATCTTCAATTTGTTCCATTGCACACTCAGGGAGAAGATTTGATGTCTTCGATCTGCTTCCTGCAACTTCAGGAATGCCAGATCTGCTATCTTCAATCTGCTCTACTGCAAACTCAGGGAGACAAGATCTGATGTCTTCGATCTGCTTCCTGCAACTTCAGGAATGCCAGATCTGTTATCTTCAATCTACTCCACTGCAAACTCAGGGAGACAAGATCTGATGTCTTCGATTTGCTTCCTGCAACTTTAGGAATGCCAGATCTGCTATCTTCAATCTGCTCCACTGCAAACTCAGGGAGACAAGACTGGTATCTTCGATCCGCTTCGCTTAGGAAGGCAAGATCTGCTATCTTCAATCTGCTCCACTGTAAACTCAGGGATGTCAAACTGGTATCTTCGATCCGCTTTGCTCAGGAAGGCAAGATCTGCTATCTTCAATCTGCTTCACTGCAAACTCAGGGATGCCAGACTGGTATCTTCGATCCGCTTCGCTCAGGAAGGCAAGATCTGTTATCTCCAATCTGCTCCACTGTAAACTCAGGGATGCCAGACTGGTATCTTCGATCCGCTTCACTCAGGAAGTCAAGATCTGCTATCTTCAATCTGCTCCACTGCAAACTCAGGGATGCTAGACTGGTATCTTTGATCCGCTTCGCTCAGGAAGGCAAGATCTACTATCTTCAATCGGCTCCACTGCAAACTCAGGGATGCCAAACTGGTATCTTCGATCCGCTTCACTCAGGAAAGTAAGATCTGCTATCTTCAATCCGCTCCACTGTAAATTCAGGGATGCCAGACTGGTATCTTCGATCCGCTTCACTCAGGAAGGCAAGATCTGCTATCTTCAATATGCTCCACTGCAAATTCAGGGATGCCAGACTGGTATCTTCGATCTGCTTCGCTCAGAAAGGCAAGATTTGTGAATTCACCGATGTTGCGAC
The DNA here is from genome assembly GCA_025698515.1 of Gossypium sturtianum. Classification (NCBI taxonomy): domain Eukaryota; kingdom Viridiplantae; phylum Streptophyta; class Magnoliopsida; order Malvales; family Malvaceae; genus Gossypium; species Gossypium sturtianum. Next base: position 3,375,665 of record CM046944.1, on the reverse strand, counting down.
ACCGTCTTCTGAGGGACTTGTCCTGTAAAATCAGTTTTATGTGTTTATGCTTATGCAAACTGGTTAGGATGCAATGATTGGAATGAATCTAATGCTCCTAACTAAATGTATTATGGACGACATTCACATGAATACTGAATGTCATGAGAATGATTTTTTTTTACAGTGATTATGATGCAATGATCAGAATGAATCGAATGCTCCTAACTAAATGTGTCTTGAATGATGATGTATGGATGCAAAATGAAATGATCCCTCTTTGATGCTTACGGTTGTCACTGTTCGTCGTCCATAAGAGTCTTATTACTGATGTATTATGCTGCTATCTCGCTCGACTTGTACCTTTGCAAAAAAACTCAAAGAAACAATCATATTTTGCTCAAATGACTTGCCCCAATATAACTTCAAGGTCCATTCTATGGTACCTATGGGACTTTAAGGCTTATACTATCTTCAGACCCTCTCATTGCAATTCAGGGATATAGGATCTGGGTCATCTTCGATCCATCCCACCACGATTCAGGGGTAATCAATTTGGTCTGCTACATCTTCCATTCCCTGGGTGTCATGACCGAATGTATATGAATGTCGAATTTCTTTGAGAATAATCCCATTTTAATGATTGGGTTTCTCATTATTTGTCGAGGCTGTATCACCGATGCAATAGCTTACCTTTTTATTCAACTGGTACTTTTGACAAAAGATCTTAACAGGTAGTCTCAAATTAGACTCCTTTCCAACCCTTAGTTTTGGTGAGTTCTGAACAATAGGCTTGTGTCAGGTTCTCGTATCATTTAGAAACTTCCAAAGTAATATACGAAACTCCTTTTATGAAAGTGTTATTAGTCCACTAATCATTATTTCAATGCAAAATGCTTGAAAAAGATCATAATGATGGACGAAACGGAAATTTATTGGGAGCATAGCTCGAAATAAACAAGTTAATCAAAGCTAGCAAATGCAATGAAGAATAAAGTTTATTAAGAGTGTATTTTGAAAAGAATAAGGTAATCAAAGATAACAAACTCAAAATGGGTAAAATAGAAACTAGGTGCCCTAGGTATCGCAGCCTGAGCTTCTCTGTACGAACCTCTTGAGGGCCATTTTGAGCTCAATATGTGCTGAGGGGATCTAAAGTACTCTGTTGATGCCCCAAGACGTAACATCTCTCCTTCTTGTTAATTCAGAGAAAGCGAGACTACCGCATGCCCTATTTTCGATCAAAATTTGAGCCGCCTTTTTCAGGTTTTCAAATCAAATCCCCTTTGGTCTCAAAGCGCCCTTTGCGAGTTTTCGCCTTGGCCTCTCCTTTTTTCCTCTTTTTTTTGGTATTGAGAGTGGGGTTTGATGACTGTCGACATTGTAAGATTGGCATATGAAGCGATTTTCACTATCTTAGTGAAGTAACCGACCTCCACAAAAATGAATCGATGTTGGCCAGAAACCTCTGATAAGACTGGCTTGATAACATCCATGCCCCACATATAGGAAAAATGGAGGAGGCACATAAGTCTTGTCTTCCTCAATTTGACATTTACGGCATAACTGATGCAATTTCCCGTTCTTGGTAAACCAGTAGCCCGAACATCTTGATTAGACTGGCCGTTGTAGGACCATTAACATGGATTCTTTAAACACCAATCTTAACAGTATACCCGCGTTTCAGTAGCCTGGTGTGCATTGATATAATTGTGCGAAAACATCTTTGAATTATTGAAAACAGCTCAATGATGTTTTGCTTATTTCTATGATGAATTAGGCTTCAATCTTTGCCTCTTTCCTAAGCTCGCAACACCTACTGACTCTTTGCAAGGTAGATTCTATTCTCATCTTGTTCTACCATCCTTAACAAAACAAAAGATAAGCTACAATCTCTGTCATCTTCAAAATTCTTAGATCCTTCTATACCCATATCTCACTCAAAAGGGAGTCGGTAACAACGTCACTCATGTCTTGATATCTGGGTACCTATTGTAGGTACAAAGGCAAATTCCAAAGAATAAATGACTCAAAGGATAATTATTTATGAAGGAGGAATGAAAGAATATTCCAAAGAACAAAAGAATGTATAGTATGAATAAGAACGAAAAAAATATTTGCTCAAAAAGATGCATTGTATTGAAATAATAATTCTGGACACAAGCCTATTTCACAAAAGAAATCTTATTGCTTCTAGGCTTAAAGCAACAAGTGTGTTTTGTACATTACTCTAAGTAAGCTCTAAATACTACGGGAATTTCTTCCGCAGTCCTATTGTCCAAAACGCTCCCAGGCTCATATTTCTGCATTTGGCGCGTCATCTAACTTCACAATACCCATGTTTATGAATTTTTCCACCAATTTCTTGAAAGCAAGGCAATTTTCTATCGAATGCCCTGTGACCCCTGCGTGGTACTCACACTGGGCATTTGGGTTATACCATTTTGGGTATGGAGGTTGCATCGGTTTCAGATGGTGGGGGGACACAACGTGCGCATTAAATAAACTTTGATACAACTCCTTATAAGTCATTGGGATCGGTGTAAATTGGAGTTTTTTAGTGTTTTGCCTTGTGCCAGATTCTTTTCTTGATGAACCCTGATACCCAGTAGACACTGTTTTTGGCTGATTAACAGTAATCGATTTTGAGTACCCCATGTTTGTATTATTCACTTCATTTTCTTTCTTCCTCGTGGCCGTTCTCTTGTCACTTTCTCCTGCATCTATCCTTCCACTTTTTATGGCGTTCTCAATCATTTCTCCAGTCATTACAATATCCGAGAAGCTCTTTGTAGCACTCCCTAGCATATGAGTGATAAACGGGGTACAATGTATTAATAAAGAGCATAGTCATCTCTTTCTCTAAGAGTGGTGGTTGGACTTGCGTCGCCACCTCCCTCCATCGCTGGGCATACTGCCTGAAGCTCTCGTTTGTCTTCTTCTCTATGTTTTGGAGTGTAATTCTGTCGGGCGTCATGTCTGTGACATGATTGTATTGCTTCATGAAGGCTTGGGCTAGGTCTCTCCAGGAGCTAATATTAGCACGGCTAAGTTGATTGTACCATCTGGACACTGCCCCCACTAAACTGTCTTGGAAACAATGAATCAAAAGTTGGTCATTGTTCACGTAGCCAGTCATCCGTCTACAGAACATAGTGATGTGGGCTTCAAGGCAGCTAGTCCTATTGTACTTCTCAAATTTTGGCATCTTAAATTTATGAGGAAGCACCAAATCTGGAACCAAACTCAAGTCTCTTACATCAATACCATGGTGATGATCGGTATTTTCCAAAGCCTTGAACTTTTCTTCCAACCATCTACAGCGATCCTCTAACTACCTCGAGGATTCAGTTTTTGTCCATTCTCTCCCTGCTATATCCAAATCAGGGATAACATGATTAGCTGGGTTATCTCCTGGGTTAGACCCTGAGCCAACTTGGAAGTTCATGGGAGGTCTAGTATCAGCTTGCCCTTGTTGAGGCCTAATCGTGACAGATGGCCTTTGGGGATACTCCTCAGGTTGTGTTTGTGCATGTGGTGGGGTAAAACCCGGAGGAATGCCTTCGCTATCTTCTACTATAATAGCCATGGGACATTTTCCTTTGTCCATTGCCCCGTTCAGCATCTGGGTCATTTGAGCCATCATGTTCCTTTGAGCTTCCAACATTTGGTCTCTCATTTCTTGTTGGAGCTTTGCCAATTGCTCTTGCATCTGGTCTTACATATCTTTCTGGAATTGTTCAAGTATTTGATTCATTTTCTTTGTCTTGGCACGTGTATCGTAATGGTGCTCAGTTTCCATATTTTCCTTTTCTCTCTCTCTCTTTCTCTGTATTAATTTCAACTAATTAGGCTCTCTCTATGGACTTAAATGCATATGATGTGATGTAATGCAAATGCATGGAATGAATATAAAAAGAAAAAGAGGTGTTGATTCTGAATTCAATTTCATTAGAAGAACTTTTCTAGAAAATAAATTCCCTTACATAAAACGGATTACATATGCGGCTTTGTCCTCATAGTCCAGGTGAAGACACCAATCTTTTTCTTCGTATCCGGATATTATGGTCGTGTCCCGTGGACTTTCTCAATAGATGCCTCTTCTAGCTCCTTGTTGTTTGATCCAGGTCACGACTCTTCACTCACCTATTCCCCGTGATGCTCATAAGCTTCTTTAAGAAAGTCGAGATGTGACGGCTCTTGAATAGTTTTTGTCGGCTTGAATGCTCGGGCAAAGTCTTGTATTCTTCTGCGGACCATCAGCCTTCTCTCGTTGTTTATTTGGACTATATTCGAACGACCTTATTATAATCCACTTTATCAAGCAATCCATTTCCTTATGACAAACTTCTCTATTTAGCAATCGAATATGAATCAACACCTCCTTTCTATGATGATGAAATGCAATACAGTCAAAACAAAAGAAACACGTTAACACAAGAGAAATAAACAACAGAATAAAGTACCTAATCGTGTGACCACTAGGGTTTGGTGTGACTCTACCTAGGGTTAGCTCTTAGGGTTCACTATATGTGGTTCGGTTCTAAGGTAAGGGTACCCGAACCGGTAGATTCCTCGATCCTCAGCCATTATAGGCTCATACGGACCGAGTTCGGTTCAGGGGAATACATTTCCCTATGGCCATACGGAAGTGAAAACTTCACGAAGACATAGGTACAGATGTATTCCGGAAGCGATCCACTAGCCCATGCGGAGGTGAAAACCTCACGAAGGCATGGCTTCTCGCTCCCACTTAAAGGCGCGACAGCAACAGTCATGTAATGCAATGCAGAGATATAAATTAAAATTAGAACCAGAAAAGCGAACCAAAGTGATAAAAGTCATAATAAAGATGAATGACATGTAACGAAAGGGTCGTATATTCAAAACAAGTTTTCAGTTTTCGACAAAAAGTAATCAACTCGTGGCTTGACTCTTTTATTTGAAGTCTCCATTGGAGTCACCAAGTTTTCGTAACCATTTTTTTTGAAAAAGAACGGCGTCGACTTTGGATTTTTGAAAATAAAGACGAAAAAAAGGGAGTCGCCACCAATCCTTTTTTTGCTGAGGTGTGATCGGGCTACCTCGTAAAATGATTGTTTTTAATAAACAGTTTAATTTATAAAAACAACGATTTTGGTCTACGAAACTCAGAAAAACAGGTTCGGGAGTCGGTTACGCACGAGGAAGGGTTAGCACCCTCGACACGCCCAAAATTGGCACCTAGTTGATTAGTCAATGTTTTAGTGTCAAAGATTTGAAACCTTGAAAGAATTAAAAATACGATCCCTCTTTTATAGTGATGCTAAAAAATTGTTTGAAAAAAAAATTAAAAATGTGTGCCAAAGGCTGTCTCGTCTCAAGGTAAAATATCATATCTAATACGTTAGGACACGACACCTCGACCTTCGAGGCTAAACTTGCCTTTTTATTCAAAACTTATGTGTTTAATTTTGAAAGGATATTCTGTTACTTGGAATGGACGAGAAAGTCGAAGACCCAATACATTAGGGCACGATTTCTCGAGTTTCTAAATACAGAACATTGCCTTGGTTTAGAAAATCTTATCTCGAAATAACAAAATATCACATCCAATGCATTAGGACACGACATTTCGAATTCTCGAGAATAAGCTTTTTATTTAAGATTTATGCATTTGCTTTAAAAGGGTATTCGGTTATTTAGATTAAACGAGAAAAATCGAAACCAATACGTTAGAACACGATTTTCCCGAATTTCTAAATACAAAATATGGCATTTATAAAGAATCATTTTTGTGTAGGGTAAAAATGCAAAGATAATTTGTAATGAAACATGAAAAGGAATTATGGCGTTGGTATGCACGAAAAAAAAAAATGCATTAACACGAATAACAATAAGAAAGAAGAGAATAAAATGAACTAATGAAACGAACGCTAATTACAAAAATATCGAGCAACAACTAAAAATAAAAATGATAAAACAAAATAAATGCATTTAAGAGGTAATAAATCAATAAATACGGAAAGAAATACAGTAATAATATTACTAACGATATAAGATAAATGATTCAATAATGTAATAATAATAGTAGTAGTAACGATAATAATAATACTAATAATAATGCTAAAGTAATAATAAAATAAAGGAATAATAATAAAAATGATAATAATAATAATGAAAATAATAATAACAATAATAATAATGATGATGATAAGGTAGGAAAATAAAAATAATAATAGTAATGATAATACAAAAATATAATCATAAGAATAATGACATTAATAATAATAATAAAGGGGGATAATAATAAATAGATAAAATAAACAATAATAATAATAATATGGGGATATTAAATTAATTTTAATAATAAAATAACAAAAAAGAACTAACAGGACTGAATTGAAATCAAGACAAATTTTGGGTGCAAATCGGGAATTAAAAAAATAAGGCGGAGGGTTACTTTGTAACGCGCGTGAAGGGAGGGGGACCAAAAAGGAAATTTATCCGGGCCTCCAAAACGACGTAGTTCCTTTGGGGACTAAATTTTAAAACCGCGCGAAATTTCTGGGTAAAATTAAAAATAACAGGAAATCTAATTTTAAAAACTGAAAATGCGGAAGGACCAAATGGGCAATTAGACCCAAAAGTAAAAACACGCGGATCCTCCTGGGCGGGTCGGATCGACACGCGGATCCCATGGGCGAAACGACGTCGTTTTGGCGTTGAAAGGGCCGAGTGAAATGGCGTCGTTTCAAAGGCCCTATTTAAGGAAAAATTCTTTTAAAAAATTTCATTTTTAACCTGCTTTCTAAAAACCGACCCCCTTTCTGTTTTTATTTCTCTGCAGAGCCCAGGTTCGGCGAGGGTTTCCAGTCGTTCACCGCCGCTATCTGTCGCCGGCGATTGCCGTCCACGGTGGCGCTAGAGGTAAAAATCTTCCATTTTTATATATGTATATATATATTTATGTCGAAAGAGAGAAGGAAAAAAAGAAAAGCTCCGAAAATAAAAAGTCACCTTTTTTGCCTCTGTTTTCGACTTTTAGTAGATTTATTGTTTTACCTAGGTTTGCTATTTTGCTTCGTTTTCTTTGTTCGTTTTTGGATCTGAACTCTCTATTTTTGTATTGATGATAAATCTAAAAAAATACAATTTTTTGGATCGGCTTTTATAGCCGAAAATGCCTTTGCTTTCTGTCCTTTCTCGTTTAATGTTTGCAGGTGCTCGATGCAGGTGAAGGTGACAAGGCGGTGCTGCTTGGCGGTGGCAGGCTAGGGGCGGCAGTGGTCGAATGTCGTGGTCGGAGCGGATGCCTAGGTGCGGCGCACCTAGGGTTTGCTGTTTGGTTGTTGTGTTTTTTGTTTAATGGGCTGTTTTGGATTTTGGAAATTGGGCTTGGGTTTATTTTTTTTGTTTATTTGGGTTAGGTTTAGTTTGGGGCAGAGTTTTGGGTTTTGTATTTGGTTTGTAAAAGGGGCCGGGCAATTTTGGCCTCATACAACGGTAATGGCATCTTTAAAGTATAAAATTCCGCTGTTGGATCGCAACACCAGATTTGCGTTGTGGCAAATAAAGATGCAGGTAGTTCTTGCACAGATGGATTTAGAGGAAGCCCTGCTAGGGGTAGATAAGATGCCTTCGACATTGACGGAGGAAGAGTGTAACACCCCAAACCCAGCCCAAACGTTACGACCAGATCTGGTATGCTACGATTTTAAGGTTAAAAACTTTACTTGGAATGATTCTGAAAAACTTAGTCGTTTTTGTAGATAATCTTTAAATAGGTGGCACTTGTAGAAAATCTTTGAAATTTTATTTTTTTCCAAAACAAGTGTTATTTTAAATTATGTGTGAAAATCCCATTTTTATTTCTTTTAAACATAAGTCTTTGATCATGAATAAAAAAAAACATAAACATTGACAAGTATCAACTTATAACCTAAGCTATGGAGGCCTTATTACATCAAATAATTCCAAAATTTAAACTTAAAATAAAATGGAAATTTAATAAATAAAAGACTTGTTGGCCCCTCGAGTCCGCCTCGGCTCCCTTGTCCACGATCTACTGCTCATCTGAAAGGTTAGGAAAAATAATAGGGTGAGTCACCGGGACTCGGTGTGCAAATCCCGAAACACATAAAAGGCTTTAGGCCCACAAAACACATTATGGGCCTTGGCCCATACAAGGGTAACTAAATATGCATCATGGCCCATCCCAGCCCTAAAAATCCATCCTCTACACACCAACCCGCACTACCAACCATCACACCTTGGGGATTTCTACAATCAACCCACCAACCGCTACACACCACATCGACAGACATGCTTTGCCTATTCTCGTAAATCGGAATGAATATAACGTGGCTCGACCACCGATCACTATTGTGACCTAACATTTATGTAACGTGGGATTTCTACCATCGATCATCATTGTGACCTAACATTTATATAACGTGGGATTTCTACCACCGATCACCAAGTGACCTATTATGCTCTTCCCTTCATCATATCGATCGCCCATCCCATGCATACATTCATGCAAAATCAAACATATATTACCTAAAAGATCACAGTCTATCGCATACATCGATACACATAGAGAGGTTCTATGATTACGTACCTGGCATTCCTTGCCTACTCTTTCTGGGTAACACGACTGTTTTTTTACTGCCCATTTTCCGGCTTTTAGCCCATAACATAAACATATATATACACATACAGGTTATTAGTGTGTTAGAGATCTACACACACGATTCACAGTTAGAACGACACTCTCATGTCGACACTATCGTAAGTCGATACAACCGCCACTTGCCTAAGGTGTTGTTCGTAAGTCGGTCCACAATCTGGTGGCCAATCCTCAGATCTTCTTGACACATTCGTTTCTTAAACTTAGGGATTCTCTCCTTTGCCTTAAAATCCCGAAATTGGAGACTAGCGATTTCCGACTTTTAAATCTAGATGATCGGTTTTCCTTCAAATCCCTAATGCCGCCCAACGCAAAAGAGAGAGAAATATTAGCTTCATTCGCAACCTTAACAACCAAGTGGCCATTCGGCCTTGTCTCTTAAAAACCGAAAGAGAGATTGAAGAGATAGGAAAATCGGCACTAACCTTAACGCAGAGAATTCGACTACCCCTTAGAGATTTCGGCTTTTTGAGAAGATCAGAAGAGAAGAGAATAATGGAGTTTTTGACTTTTAGAAGAAAGAAGAGAATAATGGAGTTTTCGGCTTTTAGAAGAAAGAAGAGAAAAGAATAATGGGGTTTTCGGCTTTTAGAAGAAAGAAGAGAAAGAAAAGGTGAAAACCATAAATGCCTAAAAATAAAGAATAGAACCCTCCCTATTTATAGAAATTTCGGCACTCACCTATGAAAAATCGAAAGTGCCCTTCCTGATAACTAAAAATTAATCAAATAAAAAGGGAAAATTCGGCACCCCCTTTGCCATAAAGAAACCGATTTCTTCACTTCTCTAGGTGATGGAATTTCGGCCAACTCCTAGCCTTGTAGATAGCTCCTATCTTTTCTCCTTTTTTTTTCCTTCCATATTATCAACTATATTATCTACATTATCCCATTCACATAAATCCTCCTATTTTTGAGCCTTGTTGCCGTCCACTCTACCTAACCCTAATGCCAAAATTTAGCTAACTTAAATTAAAAGAGTTGGGCTCCATGTAACTTAAAATTGGGCCCCTTACTCCTTTTGTGTGGCGTCACCTCCTTGCTCCCTAAGTGGCGCTATCGACCACCGGGGCCACAAGCCCATTTTGATATTTTAAACTCGGATACCACCTTTTAAACCCTATAGTGCCCAAACAAAAATTTAACTAAGGCTTCAGCCCAATCCTGAGCCCAATTTGGACCCCTAATGCTCAAATTAACTCATTACACATATTCACCCATTAAATGCATAGGCCCAAAAATTCAGGTTGTTACAAAGAGAAAAAGCGCAAGGATCGAAAGGCGTTAACATAGTTACATCTGCATTTGTCTAATGAAATTTTGCAAGATATGATGAAGGAGAAGACCGCCGCGGCATTATGGAAGAGGCTAGAACAAATATGTTTGTCGAAAACTCTAACCAGCAAGTTGTATATGAAGCAACGTGTTTATGCTCATCATTTGTAGAAATGTGTGTCTGTGCACGAACACTTAACAGTGTCTAAAGAAATTCTCTCAAACTTAGAGGCCATGGAGGTTCAGTATGATAAAGAAGATCTAGGGTTGATTCTACTTTGTTCGTTGCCCCCGTCTTATTCAACCTTTAGAGACACGATTTTATATAGCCGCGAGTCTCTCACAGTTGATGAGGTTTATGATTCTTTGACCTCGTATGATAAGATGAAGCATCTTGTGGTTAAACCCGACTCTCAGGGAGAGGGTCTCATTGATCGTGGGAGACAAGATCGAAATGCTAATGATGATCGTGGAAGGACACAGGAAAGGAATCCTAACAGTAAATCTAAGGGTAGATCGAAGTCTTCAAACAAAGGTAAAACTTGTAACTTCTGCAAGAAGAAAGGGCACATTAAAACTGAGTGCTATAAGCTACAGAACAAGATTAAAAGGGAGGCTGCGAATCAAAAGGGAAAACAACTAGAAAATTTCGGTGAAGCTGACGTTGTAGAAGACTACAGTGATGGTGAACTTCTAGTTGCTTCTGTCAAAAATTCTAAAGTGAGCGAAGAGTGGATACTTGATTCGGGTTGCACCTTTCACATGTGTCCCAATCGGGATTGGTTTACAAATTACGAAACAGTGTCTGAAGGTATTGCTTTGATGGGGAATAATGCTTCGTGTAAAATCGCAGGTGTTGGAACAATTAAAGTTAAGATGTTTGATGGAGTTGTCAGAACACTTAGTGACGTACGTCATGTTCCAGAATTGAAGAGAAACTTAATTTCGTTGAGTACTCTTGATTCAAGAGGGTACAAATACACAGCTGAAAGTGAGATTTTGAAGATTTCTAAAGGTTCCCTCGTTGTGATGAAAGGGCAGAGAAAGAATTCCAAGTTATATGTTTTGCAGGGTTCTACTGTTATTGGTGATGCAGCTGTCACTTCCTCTTCCTTGTCAGATGATGATATTACTAAACTTTGGCATATGCGCCTAGGGCATATGAGTGAGAATGGCATGGCAGGATTGAGCAAAAGATGACTTCTTGATGGGCAAGGAATTTGCAAACTGAAGTTCTGTGAGCACTTCATTTTTGGGAAGCAAAAGAGAGTTCGATTCACCAGAGGAATCCATAACACGAATGGAACATTGAAGTATATTCATTCTGATCTGTGGGGGCCATCAAGAGTGCCTTCAAGAGGTGGAGCTAATTATATGTTAACTTTTATTGATGATTTTTCCAGAAAAGTTTGGGCATTCTTCCTGAAGCAGAAAAGCGATGTGTTTTCCGCATTTAAGTCTTGGAAAACTATGATTGAATAATAGACGGGAAAACAAATAAAATACCTCCGCGCAGACAATGGCTTAGAGTTTTATTCTAATGAGTTTAATAAACTGTGCAAGTCAGAAGGGATCGTGAGACACTTGACAGTTCGTCATATTTCACAACAAAACGGCGTTGCAGAACGAATGAACAGAACGATCATAGAGAAAGTTTGATGTATGTTGTCAAATGCCAACTTACCAAATTCGTTTTGGGCGAGCGACCTCATCGCATGTTTTTGATCAACCGATCTCCATCCATTGCCATTGAGAAAAGACTCCACAAGAGGTATGGTCCGTAATCCCGCTAATTATTCGATTTAAAGATCTTTTGGTGTCTCGCATATGCTCATGTTGATAATGGAAAATTGGAACCGAGATCCATTAAATGTGTTTTTCTTGGTTATAAAGCTGGTGTAAAAGGGTATAAGTTATGGTGTCCTGAAAATAGAAAAGTTGTGATTAGCAAAGATGTTGTTTTTAATGAAACTGCTATGCTACCTAACTTATCTCTTAAAGACTCTTCCAATAAAGAAAATCAAAAGCAAGTGGAGCATCAGATTAATACAAAGTCGACTCCTCAAGCCAGTACAAAAATTGAGAATAGAGTTACTTCTTCACCACAATACTCTATCGCCAAAAATAGAACTAGAAGAGAAATTAAACCTCCAAAGAAGTATGCCGAGGCTGATCTAGTTGCTTATGCTTTAAATGTGGCCAAAGATATAGATGCAAACCAAGAGTCGTCTAATTATTCTGAGGTGGTTAGTTGTGAAGACTCAGAAAAGTGGATGTTTGCTATGCAAGAGGAGATGGAATCACTCCATAAAAACAGAACATGGGATCTTGTGAAACTTCCTAAAGGTAAAAAGGTTGTTCGCTGTAAATGGGTGTTTAAAAAGAAAGAAGGGACTCTAGGAGTTGAAGAACCCAGATATAAAGCAAGGCTTGTTGCAAAAGGTTACAGTCAAATTCCAGGAGTGGACTTCACAGATGTGTTCTCCCCAGTTGTGAAGCATAGTTCGATTCGAGCTTTGCTTGGTATTGTGGCCATGCATGATTTGGAGCTTGAGTAGTTAGATGTAAAAACTGTATTTTTGCATGGAGAACTTGAGGAAGATATTTACATGCAACAACCAGAGGGTTTCTGATCTCGAGAAAAGAGGACTATGTTTGCTTGTTTGAAAAAGTCCCTTTACGGTTTGAAACAAATACCAAGATCGTGGTACAAGAGGTTTGATTCTTTTATGACTTCTCATGATTTTAAAAGAAGTAGTTTTGACAATTGTGTTTACTTTAAGAAAAACAAAGATGGTTCTTTTGTGTATCTACTTCTTTATGTTGATGACACGTTGATAGCAAAGAAAAGATAAAGGAGATATAAGAAAGGTTAAAGCCCAACTAAGTGAAGAATTTGAGATGAAAGATTTGGGACCAACAAAGAAGATACTTGGTATGGAGATTCTTAGAGATAGAAAAGCAAGTAAATTGTACCTAAGTCGGAAGGGTATATTGAGAAAGTTCTTTGCGGAGTTCAATATGTAGAGTGCTAAGCTCATGTTAGTACTCCTTTAGCAAAATTTATTTCGGACTTTCATCGGCTTTGTCTCCACAATCGATGATGAGATTGAGTACATGTCACATGTTCCATACTCTAGTGCAATGGGATCTCTCATGTATGCTATGGTTTGTTCACGTCCGCATTTATCATATATGCACGATCGGTGCAGCTTAGCGGATACATGGCGAATCCTGGTAAAGAACATTGGAAAGCGATTCAATGGATTTTAATATACTTACGAGGTACTACTAATGTTTGCTTACAGTTTGGAAGAACTAGAGATGGAGTTATTGGGTATGTTGGTGCTGATTTTGCTTGGAGACCTTGATAGAATAATATCTCTCACTTTGGTTATGTCTTTACAATCGGAGGTTGTGCAATCAGTTGAAAGCTACTTTGCAAACTACAGATCGCTTTGTCTACCACCAAGCCGAAGTACATGGCGATTCATCAAGCTTGTAAAGAAGCTATTTGGTTGAAGGGACTCTTTAGTGAGCTCAATGAAGACCTTCAAATCAAAGACAATATTTTGCGACAAATCAGAGTGCCATCTTCCTTACAAAAGATCAAATTTTTCATGAGAGAACAAAACACATTGATGTTTGGTATCATTTTGTTCGTGATATTATTGCTCGTGGTGATATTATTGTGAGCAAAATTAGTACTCATGAAAATCCTGCAGATATGATGACTAAGTCACTTCCTATAACCAAGTTTGAGCATTGCTTAAACTTAGTTGGTGTTCATTGTTGAAGTTAAACCCTTAAGGGTTTTATGGAAGAGGTGGAGAACTTGTTCGTTGAGAGTTCATGATGAAGAACTTGTTTATTTAGAATTCGTGTCAATGTGGAGATTGTTAGAATTAAGTGACCCGAATCCTTATTTAAATAAAATACAATGGTAAAATAAAATAAAAGAAGAATCCCTATAGAACTACACTTCTTTTATTTTATTTTAAATAAGGTTTTTTAAACCTTATTAAACTCCATCTATTGGATATTGATTAGAATAAGGAGTTTCAATCTTACTACACTCCTATTAGAATATGGCTTTACAAGCCTATAAATAGACATAGTCTATTCCTCTTGTAAATTGATTTGAATTCGACATAGTGAATTTTCTTCTCCTCTGCCCGTGGTTTTTTTTCCCGAAAGGGTTTCCACGTAAAATCTGTGTGTTCTTTATTTTTGTTTCTCTTTTCTTTGCGATATATTTATCATTACCGATGTTATTTTTTTCACAATCATATTACGACAAATAAAGAATAAAGAGATGCTAAACGAGTACATGCAAATTAAGAAAATAAAATAAACAATCGAAAATCACTCAATTAAACAAACAAAAAAATTACTCATTTTAGTGTTCATAATTAATTATTGCTTCAAGGTTTCACTTAATTAACTAGTAATTAACCTAGTTATTACATTTTGGGTTCTAACTAAATTAACTAGTCAAAGGATGCTAAGTAGATTATTCTTTCGACCTCATCTACCTAGATAACTTCATATAGTCGTCAAGCCTAAGGTTTAATCTCACTCAACCCAATCCAACTAATTTTAGAACAAACTCTAAAATGTTTGTTAACTAATCTCATATCCACTCGTTAATCTTCTTAAGATTTTAGTTACACATGAATCTAAATGTAAACATCTCTAATTTATTTTCAAATATTAACAATAATAATTCAAAAGAGTAAAAGAGAGAATAAAGATTTGGATCTAGAGATATCAATTGCGTGCAAAAATGTAAAATCCCGTAATAGATGTTGAGCGATTGGCGATCAAATGCAAGGAACACAAATGATTAAAGAAATAAACTAAAATTGGAATTGAAATTGAAAAGAACAAGGTTTGAACAGCCCATAATCCCAAATAACAAACCTTAATTTATATATTAAACTAAAATCAAGGGAAGAAGCCCCTTTTCTAATGTTTTGAGCATTACTTTTTATAGGAATCATGTTAGATGACTCATTTAAACCTAATACAATTGACTAAACATAAATGATTAAAGTTCTACGGACGAAAACACCCTTAGCAACTTAGTGGCCTCGTCGCAGTGGTGTCGCATCATTAAAGGTAGAATATTCCTTTCCGCATCTAGGTTGGGTGTCGCAGCATTGCATGGTTAGTATCGCTACATCAAAGGCATAATGCTTCTTAGAGGTTCTAGAGTGGGTGTTGCAACATCAGAGGCAGTCCACTGACTCCTTGGCCCGATTTGATGTATTGCACGCTTAGTCAACATGTTAGTCTTCTTTTAGACCTGAGTTGGCCTAAAAGGTCATAAAACACTCAAAATTGTTAATTATATTAACTAAGTACTAAAACAAAAAATTAACTAAAACAATACTAAATTGCTAGAAAATAAGCTTGCTAAGTGCTAAAAAGAACCTAATTTGCCATAATGAATCGTGGCAGATCAATTTCTTGTGCAAATACAATGAATAATGTTAGCAACATCATTAAGTTTATTTTCCATGGGAGATACATTTATTTATTGTGTTCTCATTGGGTAATCCGACATTAACCCAAACATATAATAATTCATAGCCATAGCGGAATACATTCGATCGTTCATCATCTTTTTTGGTTTTTTTTTTTGCCATAAGTAGTCATTTCTAATTATAGATTGTGCTCGAGCAGTCGGTACGTCCGTACTTGGTTAAAAAGAAAACACAAAATTAGTTAGCACTAGTCTCCAACGACGATGCTAAAATTTGATGGGTGTCGAGTCCACCAAAAAAAATATCTACGCTTAAACCGAAATTAAATTAAATTCGCAGTATAGTGAGTAGGGTCGATTCCACAAATATTGAATTGGTTAATTTTACGATTTCTTATGACCAAGATTAGACAAATTTTTGAAATTAAATAAAAGAGGGGTTAAATCTAAATCTAAATTAAATAATAAAAATTAAATAAAAATAAGTAAAACAAAATTAAATCTAAATAAAACAAATAAATGAAAACTCTAACCTCAAGCGTGATTTTGACTCCGACTACGAATTGATATCAGACAATGAATTTTCTCCTTCACCTAAATCAAAATTAAATTAAATTTATAGAATAGTAAGTAGGATCGATCCTACTGAGATTGAATTGATTAATTTTACAATTTCTTATGACCAAAAATAGACAAATCTGCTAAATTAAAGAAAAGAAATATTAGATCTAAATATAAAATAAATAATAGAAATTAAATAAAAATGAAATAAAAATAAGTAAAATAAAATAAAATAAAAATAAAATAAATAAATGAAAAATCTATCTTTAAGCACGATTTTGACTCCATCTATGAACTGATCCTGAACAATAGATTTTCTCTTTCAATCGATAAATTGGTTATAGAGATCGAGGAATAGCCTCAAACCTCCTAATTTCCTCTGCAGTGAGAAATTAACTGGGAGAATAGCCCGATAGCTAGCCCTTACCAAGCGGATAACCTTAAAAGCAACTTCCACGATTTAATTCATTGGCAAACTTACGAACTAGAAGAACTTAACTCAAATCAATGACCTCAACTGTGTGGGTTGTTTAAACTTAATCATTAACTCTCTTGACAGATCCAACCACTCACTCGATTAATCACGTCAAATTGTTCTTCAATGAACCAAATATGATAACTATGGATCATACCAGTTCACCAACGGTATGTCGTCCAATACTGAACCGATGGATACATTTTCTCGATTTGATGCTAAAATGATGTTGTGAGACGACTGAATCTATCTCCTAAAGCAAATAAATTTATTATTATACCAATAAAATTATGTACAATTGAATGAAAATATTAATGTCGTAATTAATTGTCTTTTAAGTGCTTACTTTCGAAATTGGTAGGGATTAAATTGTTCCAATTTTTTAGAGAGATCAGTTTGCTCAATTTTAAAATTGAGAAGGACTTGAGAGATTTTTTACCTTTGATTAGTTCAGTAAAAATCAAATTATGCTCACCTACTCATATCATAAAAATCCTTCACCATTAGCAGGGCGTTTCCAATAATAATAAAAGTAAAGGGACAATATTGCAAATTTTAAATTTATAGACCCTCGAAACAAAATAAATAAGAGCGGGGAAATGTTGTAGGTCTCGTTCTATTTCCCTCCAAATAGTGAAATACCATCGCTTTGCATTTGCAAAGCCTTTCACTGACTCAAAAATAACAATGACGTCCTCTTCATCGTCCACCGCCGGCGGTTACGACGTACCTTGGGTAGAAAAATACAGGCCGAGCAAAGTCTCTGACATCGTCGGCAACGAAGATGCCGTGTCTCGACTCCAAGTCATTGCTCGCGATGGCAACATGCCCAATCTCATCTTATCCGTAAGTTCTTCATAACTGTTTAAGTTCAGACCTCTGGTTACGATTCAATTGCTTATTGGGTTTCTGAAATGCTTTGTCATTACTGGAATTGGCCGATTCGATTAGTTTAGTTAAAACCCTAACTCATAGTAGCAATGACTCTACTAAAATAACTGGTGGGGTCTTCAGTTTTTGATTGAAGAATAATAACCGGTGGATTTTCATTAAGCGTTGGAAATGTGGTAAGGTTCCGTAATTAAGTTAAAATTTTAGGGAAAAAAAGGGGTAAAGTTGCTTGAAGGACCTTAAAGTAGGCTGATGACTTGCTTTGAATGTAGTGTAGCGAGATCTTGTATAGCTAAAACATATTTTTGAGTTATTTTTTAAGGATTAATGTCTTTGAGAATTAATGAATGAAAGCAAAATAAAAAATAAAAAAATCCAAGCAATGAATAAGAATTCTTAGTTTCATGAATATTCTTCACGATATTTTTTAGGGTCCTCCTGGAACTGGTAAAACAACTAGTATTTTGGCTCTTGCACATGAGCTTTTGGGGCCAGTCTATAAGGAGGCTGTTTTGGAGCTTAATGCATCAGATGACAGGTAAACTTTTGGTGTTCGTGGCATTTTAGTTCCTTTAACTTTTGAATTTCAAGTTGGCAAATTCCATTGTTATTTTTCTTTTTATCTTATAGGGGTATAGATGTTGTTCGGAACAAGATTAAGATGTTTGCTCAAAAGAAAGTAACTTTACCTCCTGGACGGCACAAGATAATTATTTTGGATGAAGCTGACAGGTAAAATCTTGTGGTTGTATAACATGAATCTTGATGTTGATCATGCTGCCTATTTCTTTTGATAATCTACTTGTATCTGCTAGAATTTGAATAATCAAACTACCTTGTGTATTTATGTTTTGTTAATTTGTGCTGGGAGCTTCTTTTGATTTTGAGTTTATAATGTTATAACTTACGGTTGCACTGTGTTTCTTCTTTTCTTTCGATTAAATATCTGATATGCTTATATTTTTTTGCTGTTAGCATGACATCTGGTGCACAACAAGCCTTGAGGAGGACAATGGAAATATACTCAAACTCTACTCGTTTTGCTCTTGCTTGCAATACGTCATCAAAAATCATTGAACCTATTCAGAGTAGATGTGCCCTTGTTCGATTTTCAAGGTTATCTGATCAGGAGATTCTTGGCCGTCTCATGGTGGTAGTAGATGCAGAGCAGGTATACTAGTTTTTTTGCAATAAGTTTTATTCCTGCATGTTACTTGATGTCTGTAGGGTACCTTTGGCCCCCCTACTTTTCTCATTCTTGTTATCATTAAGGATGAGTCTCTATGAAATGCTAACACTTTTGCTCGTTGCCAATTTCATCACTTCTCTTTTCAAGGGAGTGCCTTTGTGTATTTGCTTTTTAAACACTAAGGGTGTGTTTGGTTGAGTGAAAAAGTGGAAGGATGGAAGGAGGGAGTGGAAAAGTTATAAGAAAATAAATTTTGGGTGTGCTTGGTAGGAAAGAAAATCGAGATGAAAGAAGACAAGAGAGATGATGAATTTCTATCTTAATGCATAAAAAAACAAATCATTCCAAATGAGAGGTGGATGTATTTTAGTTCAAAATTATGCATTTTACGAAGGTTTCATTTTCTTTCCTCTTATTTTTCAACTCTACCTAGCAATGACTAGAAATAAAATTACTTATTCTTTTGATTTTTCCATCTTTCCTACCAAGCACACCAATGGAAAGAAAAAATTTATTTTCCATCTTTCTATTGATCTATTCTTCCAATTTTCTATCCTTCCTATTTTCTTTTCACTTTATCAAGCGAAGTCTATAAGTTGCAATGATGATTCCACACTTCCATATGTTAGCTGAAAAATACTAAAGAGGCAGAATTTTAGTTACTTTGAGATAACTGTTTACTGTTGAGTGGCTCAAGGATTTATTGTTCAGGACAATCAATGATGATTTCCGTTGATGCAAATGTATAGTTGACCTCACTTTGCAATCAATGCAGGTACCGTATGTTCCGGAAGGTCTTGAAGCCATCATTTTCACAGCTGATGGTGATATGAGACAGGCGTTGAACAACTTGCAGGCCACATACAGTGGATTCCGTTTTGTCAATCAAGAAAATGTTTTCAAGGTTATATCTCAAAAAGTACTTCTAACAAATTGGTACGATATGTCTTTGGGAATGCTATAATATGTTTGTTTCTTTTCAGGTTTGTGACCAGCCTCATCCATTGCATGTGAAAAATATGGTCCGCAATGTACTTGAAGGGAGATTTGATGATGCTTGTTTCGCTCTGAAGCAACTCTACGATTTGGGCTATTCTCCTACTGACATAATCACTACCCTTTTCAGAATAATAAAAAATTATGATATGGCCGAGTACTTAAAACTGGAATTCATGAAGGTACACCAATCTTGCTAGGCCGGTATTTAATTTACATTTAAGTACAAAATCCAGTCTTTTGCCACAATATTTATTATTTCTTATGAGTTGCAGGAAACTGGGTTTGCTCATATGAGGATCTGTGATGGAGTTGGTTCGTATCTTCAGTTGTGTGGTCTTCTGGCAAAGTTTTCTCAAGTTCGCGAAACTGCTAAAGCAACATAACTTAAGATGGTTAGTAAAATTAGAGCCTGCTGGTGTCTTCTTACGAGAACCCTTTTTTGTGATGATAAGCAGATTTTAGCACTAGATGTCTTAGGTTACATGCATAGAAACCTATTTTGTTCATTTGATTGCTGAAGTTGCTTTTATATGGGCACTTGCTAGTTGCTACCCATTCCTGAGCTTATTGCCTTTTAATTGGTTTCTCCTTCATGGCCTCTTGTGTGTCATGGTAGTGAATGGCGATGGCGAGAATCTTTTGATCGTTTTCGGTTTAGATGCCATTTTCCTCATGAATACCATAACGAGTTATATAACAAAATCAAGGTTTTATTTATTTTAGCTTCAACTTTTAGTTAAATAAAACCTGATTGTTGTTGTCGTTCATAGTTTATTCATATTGTGAAACTTAGGCAAACCAAGAAATAGAAGCAGGGTAGTTATGGCTACGGCCTAAGCCCCTGAAGTGGCTCTAGAGAAGTGGGTTGTGATTATGGTTTGTGAATTAGGCCTAGGTCTAAGGCTTTTAGGCTTTAAGTAAGTGATTATAGACATGGAATGGGCAACTCAGCTACCTAAAACCTGGCCCCTGGGTTGAGACTTGAGACATAGGAAAGTGGATCCAATGGCTGTTTTAGACCTCACTTGGGTTGGTCAAGCTTGATTCTTTTATGACTCTAATTTATTATTAATTAAAAATAAAATGTTTTTATAATTAAATTTAAATAATAATTTGGGTCAGGCTGGTTTGAAGTCCAAATTTCCTTATTTAAATTCATCTCGGTTGATCTGAATTGCTCAACTCTGCTGTTGAATAGGTCGTTTATGTGATTTTTTAAAGATAAATTATGAATCGATAAAGATTTGCATCATTGGACGTCCAACATATTTAAGTGAAAAACTGTTTACATTTATAATGTTCGTCTTGAATGTAACTTTTATTAAAGATTTCATTTTTATCTAATCTTTAAATAAGCTTTTTTAAAATTTATTTAATGCATTGAGAATCATGAACAATCACTAATTATTTAATTTAGTAATTTCTGAAAGTATTTTAATATAAAACACTAAAAAAATTGAAAAATACATGAAAGGTAGGGACAAATTTTTGTCAAAATGCTTCTAAAATATTCTCGTATCGCCTGCTAAAGGGATGCATAGTGTTTAATTATGAGTTTTAAGGCTAGAAATTAATGCCACTTGTTATCAATCCATCTCAGCTTTATTAAGAAATAAAACTTAAAATGGAGAAGAAAGCATCCCTAGTGCGTTTATCTTATTGAGGTGGACCTGTTGATTAACACCAGACATAACTAATCAAAGTTCAAAAGGAATTATTATTATCATATCCTTGTCTTGGTTCAACCATAAAAGCTGAGGTGAGCAATAGTTTTCAACCTTACTATTTCCTTTTATTTTAAACTTAACCCAATTACAAATACTAAGTAATCCGAAGAGTGGTAAAAGATTTGTATTCAAATTTTCAATGAAATACCAACTTTATATATAAAAAGGACAAGAAAAAACATTTAGTTAAGGATCAAATTAAAAGGAAGTTATCAAATTTAGGGGTTAAATATACTTTATCCCTATAAAGAAACATAGAAATACTAAATTTAAAGTGAGCACAAAACATAGATGAAAAATGAGAAAGGAAAGTTCCCACATAACACATAAATATAGAATGAGAGGCGGAGGTTAAAAGTGGTTTTGGTGGATGAGAGGGACTGAAAAGGGGGCAGATGAGAGACAAATGGCAAAGTGATGTAGATGAGAGAGTAGCTTGGAAGCAAGCAAGGCAGCCTACCATACCCGTTTCACCAACTCATACTTCGACACAATTTGTGCATGTTCTCCTGCAGATAAGATTCGTGTTTCACTTACATATTGATACACGCAAGCAACACGCTTCTTACAACCAACTTCATCATCTATTCCCTCCGCCTCCGCCTAATCTCAGCTTGCGTCACCCCTACTTTTTTCATTTTGCCTCCTATTCACATTAAAGGCCCATTTAGATAGTCGATACTGTAGTGAAAAAAAAAATTAAAGTACTACATTAGAGATAAATACTCATTTAAAAGGGCTTTAAGTCCACTAAACACGTTTAGGGATTTCATGTGGGGTTTAGGATTTTTTTCACACTAATTTTTGTTTGTAATTTCATTTATATTATATGTTATAGAGAAATTATTTAAAGAATGATTTGCATTGAATAAAAAATATAAAAAAAAATCTAACTATTACCCAAATAAACATAACATAATATTTGCAAACTAAATTTAATTATACCCAAATAAACGTCTACATCCTTACAAATGACAAACAATTATCATCTACAACTTCAACATTTAAGTTGTGATTCTCTTTTATTAAATATTTTCAATTGTAGAATTAGTCATAACTTTGGACTTATACATAATCATTATTATTTCCCAATATGTTTGAAATTTAAATTTTCTTTTTGCAAATTTATTAGAAAGATCAATTACAACCTTAATTTTTTTTTTTTTTTTAAAATTGCACAAGTTTTTAAACTTAAATTAAATACAATAAACAAATAAAAATGTGTGATAATGATAGATTTTTGTAATTTCAAAAGTGAATTAAGAAAATCAAAGTCGAATTTGATGGTAAATATATTATGTAGGTCTCCGTATTAAGAGTTGGATTACATATTAGCCTTTATACTAAAAAAAATAGGCAAATTAATTCATGTACGTTAGGTTAAAGAGTAAATTAGTCTTCATCCATTTCTAAATTAGTCATTGTATATCAACATGAGGTAAGCGTCATTGTCTGGTTCTTCTGTTAGTTATGCCAGTTTTTAACAGTACAAAAGGATAAATTTTTTACAGAAAGGACTAATTTGTCCATTTTTAAATGGAGCAAAATACAATTTGATTCGTAGTACAAAAAACCGCTATGATACTTTTTCTTGATTAAGTTGTAATTTTTGGAAATTAATGAAAGCAATTTAAAAGAAAAAACATGTGTCCCCCCCCCCCCCCCCCTTGGAAAAAGACTTGTGTTTTGAAATTTAATTGTTGATCTAAAGGTGACATAATTCCACCAAATATGTGATCTCATCCTATTTGAAAAATGCATTCAAAATGTGAAGTATTTAAGTGTAAATATAAATAAAAAAACTATTAAATTTTTAATAATTTTTTTTACCTTTTCTACTTGTACTTGGAATCAATATTGACTTGAGCTAGTTAATAATATAAAAACTTTTTTTTGAAATTTATATAAACTAATTTAAAAATGAGAAAAGTGGGTTAATTTAATTTAATGGTAAAAATATATTTTGATTTTGATCCTTTAAAAATAAAAATAAAATTAAGTTTTTTTTTTTAAATTTAAAAGAACAAAGGATAATGGGTTGGCATTAGGAAAAATGGTTAAACCAAACTTAAAATTTAATTTGAAATGGTCAAAGAAAAAAAGAAAAATGAATAATAAAATAAATGACTGAAATAAAAGAAAAATAAAGATGGAGTTAAATATGATTAAGGTGTTTATGGGCTGAATTAAAATTAATTAAAAATTATATTTATTATATTTGAAATATATTGATATATTATAATAGTAATAAAGAAAACATGATTAAACTTTTCTTTTTGCCCTTTCTAACATATTAAAATGATTAAAAGAAGAGCTAAAAAAAAGATTAAAACCTTTTTTATTGCTTTTCAAATCATCATTTTGTCTCCTAATCTCTCTTTTCCCCAAGTAATAATCTCTCCATCTTTTATTAGATAATTTTGCTTTCATTAAAAAAAATTAAATCCAATTTAAGTATAATTTAATTTTTTTATTTATATTTATTTAAAAATCAAGTTATTATTTGGATTATCATACCAATTTAAATCCAATTTAAGTGAAAAAATAATTTAAAATAATTTAAAATATGTATAAATTGATAAATATTTTAAAATACCTAAATTGGTGATTAGAAGAATACTTTTGAAAGATTTAATTAAAGGTATAATAACAAATTTAGCTCTTAATATTTACATATTTTTATCAATTTGGTCTTTATTCTTTTTTTGAGCTAAATTTGGTCATCAACCTTTTAAAAAGTGTAGTATTTGACCATCAATCTTTTAAAAAGAGTTGAATTGTTGTATTTTTTAAAATGAAAATACTGACTAAAATATTAATTTTTAAAATATAATAACCTGGATAATATTCTACATGCACTTCATGTTATTTTTTTTGAAATTTTTATAATTTTTTGAATCTTGACTTTTTAATGAAATATACGTGCACTGTCATGCAAGTTGACAGATCAACGTCATTAAAAGAATAATGTTTTAGTTAGCATTGATTAAATTTAACTTTATAAAAATAATAAAGGTCAAATTGACAAAAGATATAAAAATTAACGGCTAAATTTATCATTTCTCCAAAAACGGATCTAAATTTTGTTGAAGATAGGGGTATATTGGTAATTTCATATAGAGTACTTCCATATATTATTTATTGCATTAAAAATAGGGGAGTTAGGTTACTCTATCAACCCCCACCGCTTTACTGACAAAGCCACCGAGAAGCATCATCCCCCAACAATAGAAAGAGATAGACTGTGCTCCAAATCCTAAAAACCAAAGCGAAAATTTAGAAAGAAAGCCACTCCCATGTTTTAACTTCAACGCTTTAACAACACCAATTACATAAACAAAGCAAAACCCAATTATTTTTCTCCTTTCCTTCCCATTTCTAGTCATCCATTTTTCTTTTAAGCCACTCTTCTTTTGAGTTCATATAAACTTCAACTCAATCCCCCAAGAAAACCCAGAAAAAAAGATCACAACTTCGTTCATTGAAGAGTAAAAAAGGAAGGGACTTTTTGGTTTTTGAAGGAGAAATGGCAAGTGGGGATCTTGAAAGAGGAGGAGGAAGTAATGTGAAGAACAGGGGGAATAGCTATAACCAATCATCTTCTTCTTCATACTATGTGGAAAATAATGAAAAACAATGGACTTCATGGCTTGTTCCGATGTTTGTAGTGGCTAATGTTGCTGTTTTTGTTGTGGTGATGTATGTTAATAACTGTCCTAAGAACAATCAGGGATTTGAAGGTGGTTGTGTGGCTAGGTTCCTTGGCAGGCTTTCTTTTGAACCTTTGAAAGAAAATCCTCTCTTTGGTCCTTCTTCTAATACGTATGTCTCATGTTCCCCCTATCTTTAAATTTCACTTCTTTTTGCTGTCTCTGGTTTTCTGAGATTTTGTTTAGTTTTTGTGTTTTTTATGTGTGATGGGAAATTGGGTTGGAATTGAAGTTGAGGGTCCTTTTGCAACTTTCAATTCTAAAGAAGGGAGAAAAAAGATTGCTTGCAAGTTTTAGATATGGACTGTTGGTATCTTTTAGAAGTTGTTTATGTAGGAAGTTATTATTTGACGATTCAACTGCAGTCCCCAATTGATCTTCTATAGGATTAT
The DNA here is from genome assembly GCA_025698515.1 of Gossypium sturtianum. Taxonomy (NCBI): domain Eukaryota; kingdom Viridiplantae; phylum Streptophyta; class Magnoliopsida; order Malvales; family Malvaceae; genus Gossypium; species Gossypium sturtianum. The sequence goes on along the minus strand of CM046944.1, from coordinate 3,350,309 downwards.
CCTTGGATCATGCTAAAGGATATATCAATCTGTGATTTATTTTGATTCTATTGGAAATTTGTGTCTGATTTGATTGATACTATTTAAGGTTATTATTAGATTTCTTCTTCCTTGTTCATTTAGCAGCAATAGGAATTCTCAGTATGAAATGTCATGGTTTGCTTTGTCTATGGTAGGGGTGTAAAGGTGCTTGCAAGCTACTCGAAAAAAGACTCGAACTTGGTCGAGCTATCAATTGAGTCAAATTCGAGCTTTGTTAAATAATGGCATGTCTGGAAATCATGGACTGGGTAATGAAGTTAGTTGCTTTGTTAATTTAAGGATTAATGGTTTTATAGGAACTTAAGTTAGTTGCTTTGTTAATTTGGGTAATGAACTTTGTCTGAAAATCATGGACTGGGTAATGAAGTTAGTTGATTTGTAGCTTTATTTTTGTTTTTCTATGGTCTAATGCAAATCCTAATGTTTCTAATAGTAACTAGGTAGAAGTTCGGTTTTGGCTATCGTCATTCAGTATGTACATAAACTCGAACATGTTATATCCTTATGGCTTAGCAACCCTTTTTTTTATTATGCCATGTCGTCATTGATAATCGCGAGTTGTGTAATTTTATGTTGTTCTTTCTCCTTGTTCTTCTTCAGATTGGAAAAATTGGGAGCCTTAAACTGGGACAAGGTAGTGCATGGCAATCAAGCCTGGAGGCTTATCACTTGCATCTGGCTGCACGCTGGTGTTATTCATCTACTTGCAAACATGTTGAGCTTGATCTTCATTGGAATACGCCTTGAACAACAATTTGGATTCAGTACGTTATCTTTTCTCTTTTGCAATTGTATAATATTTCTAGAATATGTAACATTTATAAGCGTTTTGTCAGTCTTTGTTTGGTTTTTTTAATTGACATATGTTCTTTCTCCTGGCAGTACGTGTTGGGCTTATCTATCTATTGTCCGGTTTTGGTGGTAGCGTACTATCGTCTCTTTTCATTCAACGTAGCATTTCTGTTGGTGCCTCTGGTGCTTTATTTGGCCTTCTTGGAGCAATGTTGTCGGAGCTGCTGACTAATTGGACTATCTATACAAATAAGGTAATATTAGTTGCCTCGGGTTCCTATCTACTTAGAAATGCAATGAAGGGAAACCAGGGTTATAGGTGATTGCTTTTTTCATGTGGCTTGAAAAGTAATTGAAGATATTGATTTTTTACCTTAATTTGTAGGCTGCAGCTCTGATCACACTCATGGTCATCATTGTCATTAACTTAGCAGTGGGGATTCTTCCTCACGTCGACAACTTTGCGCATATTGGAGGTTTCTTAACCGGTTTTCTCCTCGGGTTCGTTTTGCTGCTTCGCCCCCAATTCGGGTGGGTGGGACGTAAACATCTTCCTGCTGGTGCTCGTGTAACATCTAAGCATAAGGCATACCAATACCTATTTTTGGTGATCGCTATGGTTTTACTCATTGCTGGGTAAGTTCTCTCAACCCTACATTACTAGTTTAGCAGCTCGTGTTTATAATTCTGGTCCCGTTTGTTTAATCTCCTCTGTTTTCGTTTTCCGAATGATGACAGTTTCACAGTGGGGTTGGTAATGCTGTTTAGAGGAGAGAATGGACATGACCATTGCAGCTGGTGCCATTACCTGAGCTGTGTTCCTACATCAAAATGGCACTGTGGGAACTAATCAGACCTTTATTACATATCGTTCACTGATTCTTTTCTGGTTTCCTTTACATTTTTTACATTTGTTAATTTCTTGGTGTTGTTACGTGCCTATGTGTATATATATACATACATACATACGTACATGGTTAGTTTTTAGACTTCGAGATATTTTATTCACTGTTGTTATGTGATTTGACATTTTATACACAGCTTGGTCTAAATATATATTATAAGCGATTTTACTTGAAGAAAATACATGAATATCTTTCAGTTTTTCCCTACAGTTTTAGCTAAAGGTTTTGGCTTTGCATTTTTGTCTGTGCTGAGATCAATATTTACTTTCTCTGTGGTCGTATCTATAATCTAACTTTGTCTCTTTGGACATTAAAGGATGAAAGTTTAATTATTAGAGATACAATATCTCTAGTTTCCGCATTAAATCGTTCAATCGGCCGCACAACAAGCCACCTTATCCATAACCTCCCTCAGATCCGATCATCCCCAGCTCTCCTGAATCACCCTCATAAAACCCTCAACCGAGAGCCATTTGTATTCACACGCCATCATGGAGCCATCGTTGAACCATGCAGTTTTATTGGACTATGATCAGAATAAGAACAAGCCAAATTAAACAAACTATGAAAAGGAAATAAAGCCGCCCACCCTTGAATAGAAAGCTCTGTCAAGGCGTTTCCGAATAAAACCAGCAGACCCCCGACCTCTTTCCTAAGTAAATAGAAACCTAGTTAATGGAATTTCAACAAGCTCACAATCCAAATGCAGTCCTTGAACCCCTCAAGCCAAGCAGTCGGGTAATCAGCTCCACCCCTTTTGTCATTCAGAGAAAGGAGATTGTTAAAATCACCAATGCGTACCCAAGGTAACTCTGAAGTACTTGCAAGAGAACAAAGAAGAGCAAAACTAGCAGCTTTAAGCGTAGACTCGGGAGAACCATAGAATCCCGTGAGACGCTATTTACCCAACAACTCATCAGCCACAATTGCAGCAATGTAATTTCTATAACCGATTGTTGAGATATTAGTTGTAACACTCCTTACTTGGGCTAACCTGAGCAACGAGTGTCACACTTGGACACTAAGAGCATTAAACTTGAACATCATTAAATTCAATTCATTTTTAACCAAATTAAGCTCTTTTGGAGTGGTCCGAGTCATTTTCAAGCTATTGTCAAAATTTGGTTGCAATCGGGACACATTCGGAACTTCTTTGGAGCAAAACAGACCAAACAAGGTGATCTATACCAGTTGTCCCGGTACAACCATGACTTGTGTCGATACAAGTGCCTTGAAATTGTTCATTGGGGCATTCTGTCTACTTGTATTCATACAAGCCTGACTTGTTGCGAAATAAGTGTGCGAAGGCCCCCAAAACATGTCCTGAACACCTAAAGTCAAGCCAAAACCATTACCAATCATTCCCTAATATTTCTAAACATTACAAAACATAAAACACCATCAAATCAACATATATTCCAAATAAAGCTCAACCAAGTTCACAGAGCTAACAAAATATTCAAGATCCACTAAGTATTTCCACTAGTAATCTTAAACATATAATTTAGTTAAACTTATGTACATGCCATAAACTAATACCAAAAGATTGAATCCAAAATCTATTCCAAGCCTTAAGATGTGATGAGATGAGTTAAGATAGTAACTTCACTCTAAAGCTTTAAGTCGAGCCTTTACCTACGCGTTTAAAAAATAATGTGTTAAGCTTGTAAAAACTTAGTAAATAGTAAAGAATTAAGCTTTGCCTTTGCAAGTAATCAATATTAAACATATAAATACCTTGTTTATGATATACTAAAATGGAGTTAAGTAGACATTAAGCATTAAGATTCTCAAACTATTTATTATATGTTACTCACCATGTCACTAATAAATTTCACTTACCATTTCATTTTAGCCCAAATATAGATTTAATAGGACATAAAGGATATGTGGATAGAACACTGAATCACTAGAAAAAATGTGCGTACACTGTTATTGCACCGAAGTGCAAAGTTACTGAAATGCACCAAAGTGCCATTGTCATTAGCACTGAAGTGCGGTATTGCTGAATTGCATCGAAATGCCACTATTACTGGCGCACATAAGATTTCTTAATGACATGCCATCTATATCCTACTTCAAATCTTGTCTACATCAACATTTAATATGTTAAAATCATCACATTCACTGAACAATTAATAACAATGCAAGCTTTATACTTTTTACAATTTAGTCCTTAATCTCATGAAATTCAGTAATCATCAAAATTTCACTTGGCATATAATTTAATATAATTAAAAAAAAATCATTTAAGCTTTCTATTATAATTGTAACGCCCCAAAATCTAGGTATGTATTTTTGTATGCTTGTAAAATAAATACATGTCTGCTTCAGTGGTTAAGAGTTTTGGGTGTGTTTGGGAGTGTCTGAGAAGTCTTGGGTTCAAGCCTGGGCTTGTGCAAAAAGTTTTGTTTTTAAAGAATAAACCCTTGCCTATAGTTAGTAGGCTTTTAAATTATTGTGTGTATAACAAGATATAAAAAGCCTGCTGGTCTAGGGGGTAAGTGGCGTGTTACCTATGCCAGTGGTCTGAGGTTCGAATCTTGGTGGAGGCAATGGAGGATTTATTTTGCTGCTGTGCCGTGGGGGGTGTTGTAGTTTGACTGAAACACTGAAATGGTTGAGAAGAATTCAAATTGAGTGGTTGAGGGGAGGTATGATCAGGTGGAGAGATTTGATGAGGGATTTTAGGAGAAAATCAAAGGAAGTGAGATGAGAGGGAGTGTTGTGCCGAATTTGGACTGTGGGCACTCAAGAATTTCGGCCAGGTGTTTTTCTCTTTTTGCTTGAAGGCCGAGTGTGGTAGGGGTTTTTGGCATATTCTTCTGTTCACTTCTTTCGTATTTGACAACCTTTCTTTGGCCGAATATTGCCTCTCTCAATTGCCTCTTCTTGTTTCTTTTCCCAAGTAATTCTATTGTTGGCCGAATAGACCTTCCTTCCCCCTTTTTGTCATTTTGAATCCATTTTATCTACCGTTCTTGTTCCTACTTCACTGTTGCCGATTTGCTCTTCTGGCTTTTCTCTTCTTCCCCTCCCTCAAGTTTTGTGCTGCCTATTTCCCAATTCTAATCACTGCCGAAACCATTCCTCTTCCTCTGCTGGTTGACATTGCTCCTTTCTTCTCTCAAACGTTCTAGCCTCCATCTTGTTCAGCGATTTATCGTATTTTTCGGTAAGTGAGTATGGCACTTGAAGTTTTGGCTTTTGAGTTACTAAAGTGGGGTTTTGTTTAACTATTTTTGACAGCTATAAATCGAGGGTGAGGGGCTGTGCTAGTGCCAAATCCTTCCACTATTCGATTCTTTTGCTCTCTTTCGGTAAGTGCTATAGACGAATCATTATTCCCTTTTTTCTTCTGCCTTAAGTGGTAATTGATAGCAATTGTATGGCAGTTAAGGGATGATTCAGGGAACTCCTAATTAATCGCTAGAGACTAAGATTCGTGGGGATCACAGTGGTTCAATTAAAGGTAACGCTACTCTATTCTATGAATGGATTGTTGGTTTCAGGTTCCTTTTTAACCGTAAAGTAGGACTGATGGTGGTGTTTGATTGACCAAATATAAGTTGGTGAATGCTTGAGTGACTGTTCGTGACGAATCGAAACAAGGTGTGTAAACACTGCCCAAATCGTAAATCGACAAAAGCCAGAAAAAAATGACAATTGACGCTACACGAGCGTGCGCTCGCTCGTGTGGTAAACCGAACGCATAAAACGTGGACGTTAGACTGTTGAGGCCACCATGAGCGATTTCGTGGTCTTAGGCCGTTTTGGGCCATGTTAGGCCAGAATGGGCCGTGTGGGCCCAACAGGCTTGTAGGCCCCACACAGGTAAACCATACGAACGTGTAGAGAATATTGGGCCAAACTGTGTGATGTTCATGACCGAGACCAATTCTGGACTATGTGGACCACACGGGCATGTGGGCCCACATTATGGGACCTGGGGCCATTTTTACTATTTGACTGTTAAGGTTGCACGGGTCGCCCGAGACGACTATGGACCTACTGATGGGTCGGTAAGTATACCTAGACCCCAAACTGGTAAAATGACTGTTATGCCCCTATGACATAAAATAACTGTATGCCTTATGTTATGTATGACTGTATATGAGCATGCCACGATATATATGTTGCATACATGTGTGATATGTTGCATGGGATGGGATTATTATGATTGAAGGAAGTGTACTGTACTGGCAGCCCTGCTGCAAATACTATTTAGTGCCGCAACCGGTGCTAATTTTGGAGTGTAGGGATGGATGGGTGATTTTATTCCCACATGGAGTGTTGTGCTGGATGGAGTGGAGTGTATAGGCTGGTTGGGTAGGATTTCTGATTGCATGCCTGAACTGTTACTGTCACTGAAATGGGCTAAGGCCCACACTGAAACTGCTATTGAAATGGGCTAAGGCCCACACTGATACTGATACTGTAATGGGCCGAGGCCCAACTGATGTGAACTGTTAATGATTTGGGCTTAGGCCCAGACTGTACTTGCCTACGACCTGATTGGCCATTTTGTTTATATAGGGTTACACACTGAGTTTTCGTAAACTCACCCCTCTGTTTATGCGGACCGGTGCTGTGAGGGATTCAGAGGTGGCCACACAACCGCACCTGCTTTTATATTTGAGTTTTATCTCCAATAAATTTAATTTGGGTATTTGTTTTTGTAATAAGGCCTCTTTAAGTTTAACTTTTAATTTGGGGATTTTACTTATTTTAATTCACATCTGCGTAGTAGTAGGACGCGATTTTTCAAAAGATAAATGTTTTTCAAAACATTACGTTTTCGTAAAATACTATAAAAGCTACCGCATCAAATATTGTTTCAAAGTATAGTAACAAACTAATATGATCAATGTTCTACTAAAAACAACTTGAGTTTTAAAAGAACAAGATACCCTAAATTTTTTTGTTAAGATCATAAACGAGATTTAATAATAGAGGGTTTTTCCGAAGAAACTATGTTTTCGAAAAATACTTCAATGTGATACCGCCAGATTCGACTATAACGTCTAGGCCGGGTTTAGGGTGTTACAATAATATTTTATTTCAGTTCTCTAATTTTTATACACATTGCAATTTAGTCCTTACATCAATTTCACTGAACATAATCTATTCACTTTGTTATTTAAATTAAACTTATATCAACTTTACTTTTAGATCAATTTCATAACAATTATTAATATATTATTTTATATATTAATCTCATAAATATTTACATGACAAATTTAACAAAATTTTTACTTAGGTTTTATTAGGTAAAGGTAAAACTTTTGAGGTACTTACAACCAAATGCTTGGAGGAGCTTTCTTCTTCTTCTTTCACTCTTTAGCTATTTTTCCCCTTTGTCAACACCTTGATGTTCACCTTTCTTCTCTCTCTCTCTTAATCAACATAACATATATGCACAAAATTTAATATTAAAATAATGATAAACTGTAACCGTCTAAACGTCAGTGGTGTCGAAAATGGTGATTTCGAAACCTTATTTTTAATGTTTGAGCCCATAAATATTATTATTTAATATTTACAAGTCTAATTTAGAGGTATATTGAGTTTCAGTCCCTTAATTTTATTGAATTGATGGCTAGTTAAGGTACAAGCACTAAATTGAAAAGTGAAAAAAATTAATCGCTATAAATTTTTAATTGGCCAAAGGGTTAAAGGATTTATATAGTAAATACATCAAGGTTTTAATTGGAAAATAGGCCATTTTTTAAGTGTAGTGGACGATTGGTGGATGTATTTTTAAGCTCCAAAGGTTTGACCATAAGCATGATAAGGGATTCAAGGTTTGTTTTTCATAAATTTTATATTTTTGAGATCGTAGAAGCTCGATTTAGCTAACTTGTGTTTTATTATTCAAAACTATTAAAGTTTTCAAATGTTGCCATTGTTGAATCTTGAAGCTTTTAGTACTAATTTGTTAGATTTTAAGCTTAGATATGAAAAAGGACTACTTTGTCAAGTGAAATTTGTTAGTTTTGAACATAGAGACTAAAGTGTGAATAATTCGAAACTAGCATGGAATTTCTATAAAGATAGATATTAGAGGATTGTAGAAGGATGAAATTGAGATTAGTTTCGTAATCAAAGTTTAAGTTTGAAAGATTATGACAAATTCGATTTTAGGGACTAAATTGAATAAAATATGAAAATTTTGAGAACTTATGAAAAATAAAAATTTATAATGTCATATGCATATAACTAAATGTTATAAGGTATTTGGAATTGATAAATTGAAATGAATTATTATATAGATCGTGAATTAAATCAACCGGGGATAACCAAGGAAAAAGAAAAATTGTAGTTTAGCCCTCACATGTGTTTTGTTTTTGACAGGTAAGTTCATATGGAACTTACTATATTAGTTCTTGTTATTGTTTTTAATGTTTTGTTTTACTTTTTTATTTGAGTTGATGTGAATTTAATGATTTTTGGGATTGTATTGACTAAATTGTAAAGTATGGCATATGTGCCAATTAAGGGCATATATGATGTACCGAGTGGATACGAAATGTTTTTAAGATGAGATGATATGTACATGATGACATTACAATGATTTAAAGGGGTAGAATACTGTATTAATGCCCGTGTGAACATAGTAAACGACCAGGATACGATTGGTATGCCAATAGGGTTATTTTACGCGCTTGTACGAGTTTTGCACTTTGGTGCTCTCTATTTAGCACTTCGGTGCTGTTTTCTTAGCATTTGGTGCTATCTGCTTGGCACTTCGATGCTCTCTGTTTAGTACTACAATGCTCTCTGGTGTGGTGTATTTACCCGTGTATCCGAATTTATTTACTAGCATTCATTGGGCTAATTGGTAAATGGAAAACGAGAATAAAAAAATGGAATCATATGGTAAATATATATGGATAGTTAAATGTTGAAAGGATACTGAAAATAGTAATTGGGTTGTTAATTTCATATGAATATCATTGACTTGAAATGTTAAATGTTTATGTCGAAACCATTTTAAAAGTTATAAAAAACGGGGTCGACTTTTAAAAACAAAAAATGGGAGTCGCCACCAATCCCTTTTTACTTAGGTGTGATTGGATCACCTTGTAAAATGTTTTATTTTAAAACATTTGATTTTGGTTTACGAAAAACGAGAAAACGGATTCGGGAGTCAATTACGTATGAGGAAGGGTTAGCACCCTCATAACGCCCAAAAATTGGTACCTAATCGATAGAATCATGTCCAAATGTTTGAAATTTAAAAGTATTTAAAAATATGATTTCTTAAAAACTTCGAGCAATTTGAGTTAAAATTTGAGATTTCTTTGTTCCGAAGGAATATAAACATCACATCCAGCACGATAGGACACAATATTTTAAAACATTCGTAATCAAAATCATCTCATGATTTGCAAAACTTGTTAAAAGGATATTTAGTTATTTAGCCAAACGGAAAATCGCAACCCAGCACGATAGGGCACTATTTCCCGAATTTCTAAATACAAAACATTGCCTTATTTTTAAAACCTTTAGATAAAATATAGTAATTTTGCAAAAAATGTATTTCTATTTTAAACAATAATCCATGTGACAATATTGCATTTATTCATTATCGAACATAAATATTAAAAACAATTATAATACATTAACATTTAATATAGACAATATAAGAAATAATAGCACATATAAAATAAATAGCACATGTAAAATAGCACATATAAAATATTACAGATATAAAATGATATATAGACAATAAAAAATAGCACATATATATATATTTGAGAAAATAAAATAAATTTTGAAAGAAATAGATGATTTATAGTTTTAAATAAAACATTTTCATAATAACTTAATATACATATAAAAAAACTATATTCAAGAATAAATAATATATTATACAATATAAATAAATTTTAAACAAAAATAAAAATATGTATATATAATATGATATAATACTATATAATATACAAATTAAAATATAATATAATAAATAAAATATAAATTATTAAACCAAGTAAAATAATATATAATAATTAAATATATATATAAAAATAATACATATAATATATATATATATATGTGAATTTCAGTAATATTAATAAATTAATAAATATAGGAAAATAATATAGAATATTTGATATGATAAATAATTAAATATAATGTAAAATAATAGAATAAAATGAAAGGATAAAAATAAAATAAAACAAAGAAAACAGGGGTTAAATAGCAATTAAAACATATATAAAAGGATTAAATTAGAAAGCGCGTTAAATCTTAGGGACTAATATGGCAATTATGCCTCTTTTTCAAAGCGGCGCCGTTCCGATATTGGCCTTTAAAATGCTCGAGGATTCAATTAAAACAAAATACAAATTTAAGGGCTAATTTAAAATTAAAGAAAATGTTAGATTGGATAAAATTAAAACAAATAAAATTTTAAAGGGACTGAAATGGCAAATTGCCATTTATAAAAATGCGAAGATCCTACCCAGGTTTTTGGGTCAACGCGCGGATCTTTTAAGGGAAAACGACGTTGCTCTTTCAGGCTTATATAATCTAAAATTCGGCCCCAAAAAATCACTTTTACACCGTTTTAAAAAAAAATCAAAATGCTCTCCAGAAACCTCCCTTTTTACTGTCCGAGGGCTGGTCACTGGACTTCTGGGCTCTTGCCCCTACGCGCGCCACGCGCCTCTGTGGCCGGTGGCCGGAGGCCAATAACTCCGTTTTCAGACCCGGTTTGAAAGGTAAAACTTTTTTTTATATTACAAGAATATTTACTGTTTGCAGGAATCGGAAAGAAAAAAAGAACAACGCGAATACGAAATGGGTAACCACCTTCTGTTTGGTGTTTTTATTTTTGTTGTTTTTATTTTTGAATATTTGCCTCTCTGTGTGTATGTTTGTCTGTCTATTTCCCTCTGTGTCCCCCCCAGTTTACAGGTTTATGTAAGGCTTTTATAGCCTTAAAAATAAAAAAAATAAAAGGAAATAAAAGTTTGTTGCCATGTTTGCTTCATTTTGCTACTGTCTTTCCCTCTTTGTGCAGGTGATCGACGAGAATGCGGCGGCGATGGGGCTCGTGCGCTGATTGCGGCGCGACCGAAGGTGTGCGCGAGGCTTGCGGCGCCTAGGGTTTCAGAAACCCTATGCTGAAACTGTTTAGTTAACATTTGGGCCCTTTTGGGCCAATTCTGTCTTGGGTCTAAGGGGTCAGGGTCTGTTGGGTCTGTTTAGTTGGCTAAGGGTGTAATGGGTTTCGGGTTTTAGGTATTGGGTTGAAGTCTGTTGAGCTAAGTGGGTTTTGGGTAGTTTATTTTGGGCTTTGTAAATTGGTTTTGGGCCAAATGTTGTAACTGGACTGTTTAAAAATAAACACTAGTTTTATTTATTTTTATTTTTATTTTGGTTTATTTCAAAGCCCGGGCAAAATAGGTTATTACAGCTGCCCCTCTTTGCTCATTGTCGTGAAACGATAATAGAGCAAAGACAATAAAAGAACCAATTTTGCCCGGTCTTGGCCGAGCCTCGACTTCTTGGTCCTCGCCTTCTTCAAATGGCTTCTAACTCCACTGCAACTTCTACGGTATGCAATATCAACTATCTTTAGTCTGTTCCATTGATCTGCTTTCTGCAACTTCAGGAAGATGAGATCTTCTGTCTTCAATCTACTCCACTGCAACTTCAGGGAGATAAGGCTGAAAGTGCTTTTGATCTGCTTCCTGCAACTTCAGGAAGATGAGATCTTCTATTTTTAGTCTATTCCGCTGCAACTTCAGGGAAATAAGACTGAAAATGTCTTCGATCTGCTTCCTGCAACTTCAGAAAGATGAGATCTTCTGTTTTTTGTCTACTCCACTGCAACTTCAGGGAGATAAGACTAAAATCCTCTTTTGATCTGCTTCCTACAACTTCAGGAAGATAAGATCTTCTTTCTTCAGTCTACTCCACTGCAACTTTAGGGAGATAAGACTGAAATCTTCTTTTGATCTGCTTCCTGCAACTTCAGGAAGATAAGATCTTCTTTCTTCAGTCTACTCCACTGCAACTTTAGGGAGATAAGACTGAAATCTTCTTTTGATCTGCTTCCTGCAACTTCAGGAAGATAAGATCTTCTTTCTTTAGTCTACTCCACTGTAACTTCAGGGAGATAAGACTAAAATCTTCTTTTGATCTGCTTCTTGCAACTTCAGGAAGATAAGATCTTCTTTCTTCAGTCTACTCCACTGCAACTTCAGGGAGATAAGACTAAAATCCTCTTTTGATCTGCTTCCTGCAACTTCAGGAAGATAAGATCTTCCTTCTTTAGGCTACTCCATTACAACTTCAGGGAGATAAGACTAAAATCTTCTTTTGATCTGCTTCCTGCAACTTCAGGAAGATAAGATCTTCTTTCTTCAGTCTACTCCACTGCAACTTCAGGGAGATAAGGCTGAAAGTCTCTTCGATCTGCTTTCTACAACTTCAGGAAGATGCGATATGCAAATTCACCGATATTGCTACACTGTCCACTGAAGGACATGTCTTTGTAACACCCCAAACCCGGCCCAAACACTACAACCGGATCTGGTATGTCACTTGAGTGATTTTGCAAAACATGTTGCATTTTGGAAAACGATCTCTGGGTTTAATCATTAATACCGAAAACTTAATAATTTATTAAGTCATATAAGATATAAAGTTATAAATTGCCTTGATGAATTTTAATTAAAATAAAAAAAAAAGAAACCTTGTACATGTCTTAGCTTAATTTTAATCATAAAAATAAAAATGTCTAATAATTAAACCCAACTTAAACCCAAAACATAAATAATAGTCTAGTGGCCCAAGGCCTTATTACAACGAAATATAAAATCCACTTAAGACAAATTTCTTAAAAATAAATAAAATAAAGTCTTTTTTTTTTTGAAATCCTCAGTACTCTATCGCATGGCCACCTTGCTCTCCTCTCCAGCCCGGTCCGATGCACTAAGTGCTACATGAAATTGTTAAAATAATAGGGTGAGTCGCGAGACTCGAGCAGCAACCCACATGCACCATTAGATTTGGGCCTTAGCCCCACAGAACATATATCAGAATATATTATAACAGAAATTATACAAAGCCCAACCCAACTCCTAGGTTTCCAACCGCTACACACCACCCTTACCTGCCAATCACACCATTGGGGATTTCTACAATCAACCCACACCGCTACACACCATCGATGGCGCCATGCTGCGCAGCTTAGTTGCTCATCGTCAAATCGTGACAGAGTCACCAGTTGAAATGGCATAAGCCACCGTGAAAGCGAGTTGTGACAGAGTCACCAGCCGAAATGGCATAAGCCACCGTAAATGCGAGTTGTGAAAGAGTCACCAGCCGAAATGGCATAAGCCACTGAAATGCGAGTTGTGACAGAGTCACCAGTGTGAAATGGCATAAGCCACCGAGCGTAACACTTCCCCTTTTCATCAATTACCCTACCCAGAGCATACATAGAAATTTACATGCAAAACATATCTTTTAACAAAGCATTCATCAAGAATGGCGAAAGCACTAACCTGATATTTAGCCTTTACCCTTCTCGGGTTTTCAAACGTTATGCCGGGATTTCGGCATTTAACAGAGTATAGCAGATTTATTACACATATACATATATATATATATATATATAAACAATCTAATGGTGTGAGAAGTTACACACCTGGTTACCGTTAGGACGACACTCTCTATGTCGACACTATCGTAAGTCGCTAAAATCGCTATCTGTCTAAGATTTTGTTTGGATGCCGGTCCACAACCTACTGGCCAATCCCAAACTGCTGACACCGCTCGCTTTTTAAACTTAGGGATTGGTTTTACAGATCCAATCCCCTCCTTTGCCTGAACCATATTTGATTCCATCGAGGGACCTTATCAGTTGCTACCATCGTAACATGTGGTTGTTGATCCATAACATAGGGTTAAGATTACGAATACGATAATCTAACGTAACAAAAATCTAGAGAAAACTACCTTACCTTAAAATCCTGAAAAGAGGTGTGATACTTAGAGACTAACGATTTTCGGCTTTTAGATCTAGACGATCAGGTCTCCTTCAAATCCCGGAATGCCGCCCAACATAGCACCATTAAACTATTAGTTTTTTGACTTTTTCCTTTCAAGAACCGAAATAGAATATGAGATCTAACAGAAGTCGACACTTACCTTAGTATAGGAAATTCGGCTAGCACTTGGAGAGAAGATTCAGTAATGTCAAAGAAAAAGATTTAAATGCCGGAAGAACTAATTCTCAACTAGGATGAATAAAGAAAAACTATGGAGATTTCGGCTTTTTAGAGAAATCGGCTCAAAGGGAAAAAGAATGGAGAAGAGGTTTCGGCTTTTGAAGAAATTGAAGAAAAGAAATTGGAGAGGGAGAGACTAAGAATTTCGGCACAATGACAGAAGAAGAAATTAGGGTTTAAATGTCAGAATCAATGAGATATCCTCCCCTATTTATAGAAATTTCGGCACCTATTGTTCAAACCCGAAAACGCCCTTCCTAATAACTAAAAGTCAAGCTAAAAGAAAAGGGAAAATTCGGTACCCATATATACTAAAATAAATAAATAAATAAATAAATAAATAAATAAAATAAACCTACACTCCCTAATCAACTCAAACTTATCACTAATTAAATTCCTTTATTATCTTAAAAATTTATCCTCATCAAAAAGTCCTTTTATTTAGCCCAAAAATTCAATTTGAATTTCATTCAAATAGCTTCCCGAACAACAGCCATCTTTTGGCATTTTGGTCCAATTCAAATACCTTCCCACGCCAGCAGCAAAATTTCAAGCTATTGCGCACAAGGCAACTCGAACCCGAGACCTCCAAGCACAACCACACGCTACCACCATCGCACTGAACCATTCTTGTGATATATTCCGTTGTCAACTTCTTTTAAAGTATACTTTCCAGCCGATCGAATCATCCTAAGAAATCTAAAAATATTAACCGACACCCGATTCGAACCTCCGCCCTTTTCACTATGAGGCACGTCCCTTGCCATCGCGCCACCCGTTTCATTTGAGTCATAATTCCTTCCCAAATAATTATCAACCTTTATTCCGTGCTCCAGGTTTACTTAAAAAAAACCCAACATTTTGCGCACAACGCGACTATAACCTTGTTCCCCTACTACTCCTAACGCCTTTGCCCTGGGCGAGCGCTTCCTTGTGTCATGAAACAGCCCCCAACTAATTATAAGGCCTAAACTCGGCCTTCATACTATCATATGCGCAATAAAATTTTTGCCATACCCAAGACTTGAACCTTTGACCTCCAACTTATTCACAACGCCCCAAGCCACCAGACCATCTACTTCTTTGTGATATCTTTTAACCCAACAATATTTTAAAAGCCTTATGACTACCACCAACCTCCCTAAAAAAAACAACATTTTTGCTAAAGCCCTAGATCGAGCCTAGGACTTTTCCAACACTACCAACCCTTCCTAAACCTCCCCAAAAAAAAAAAATTAAACTAAACATGCAATAATAATTTTTTTTAAAAGACAATGTCCATTCAAACTTTTCATGATAAAATAATTTATTTTTGTTTGAATATATTTTTAAGAAAAATTAACTATTTAAATGCATTAGTGACATTATAAAAGTAGAGGACAAACTGTAAAAGTAAAGCATATAAATCAAATCCCCAAATTTTAGCATAATCCAGGGGTCAATTAAAATTGACCATTATCTTATTTTAGTATAAACCACATATTAAATTTTTTTAGTACATTCAAATTATATATACTCATATTGTATATTAACGAAAATTTAACGATAGAAATTGATATTATAAAAAAAAATATAAGAACTAAATTATATTAAAATATAAAAATTAAATCGAGAATAATAGAAAAATTAATATTTCTAAATTATAACTTCGTTCATCACACTGATAACATAAATAAAATAATTAATTATATGACAAGGACAAAGTTATGGAAAATATTTGATAAATTGATGCATAAATTGACTACATAGAGTTTAATATTATGCCACATTAAATTTTATTATAATTCAGTTAATATATTTAAAAAGGAGGAAAAATTAGTAAACAATAATTACAAGTTTTTTTTTTTTTTAACGACAAAATCCATTCTCTCGACACACGAACCCACTTATTCTAGGCCCAAATTCAGGGTGTTACAGTCTTGTAGACTTGGTTCCATATGTTTATGTCACATGACTAAGATGCTATGATCAAATGCTTCTAACTGCATGTGTTATGAGTGACACGAATGTAACATGTCATGAAAATGATTCCTTTTAAAGGATTAGGATGCAATGATTGGAATGAATCAAAGGCTCCTAATGAGATTTGCTATGATGCAAGAATGTTATGAGTATGATTCCTACTCTAGGTGTTATCACTCATTTGTTCTTCATTCTTGTTCGTCAATCATATTCTTCTCAACAAGCTTGCCCCAATGTAATTTCAAAGTTCTCTCCACTTGAACCTTGGGACATGAAGTTGGTACCCCTACTGCAACTTCAGAGAAATAACATTTGGTTTCTTCCATCCAATCTGTTACCACTCAGAGGTATAGAACTTGTATCGTTTTCCATCAATTTAACCTGTTACACCATTCCCTGGATGTATGAGTCTGAAATTTACATGAATGCAGGGTCTCCCGACAATGATCCCCTTTTACACTTGGATTGACCTTGTTTGTCATTTGCCGATATGGTATCACCAACGAAATTGTCTTATCCAATAAGAATCCGAAGAGATAATCATTTTTCAATGTTTCCAACCCTTAGGCTTGGTGAGTTCTGAACAATATTTATGTTTCAGATTCCTCATATTATTTAGAAGTTTTTAGAGTAATATGCGAAACTCCTTTTAGGAAAGTGTTATGAGTCCATTAATCGTTATTTCAATATAAAATGCTTAAAAAAGGTCACAAAAATGGACGAGAAAGAAATTAATCAGGAGCATGGCTTGAAAAAAATAAGTTAATCAAATATCACCAAGGCAATAAAAGAAAATTGATTTGGGTGTATCTTGAAAAGAATAAAGCAATCAAAGATAACAAAAATAAGTAAGATAGAAGCTAGGTGCCCCAGATATCGCAGCTTGAGCTTCTCTGTTCAAACTTCTTGAGGACCATTTTAAGCTCAATATGTGTTTAGGGGATCCGGAGTACTTTGTCGATGCCCCAAGACATAACATACTTCTTCATTGTTAATTCAGATGTAGTAAGACTACTATATGCCCCGCTTTTTGGTCAAAATTTGAGCTGCCCTTTTCGGGTTTTCAACTCAAATCCCCTTTGGTCTCAAATCGCCCTTTGCGGGTTTTCGCCTTGTGATCGCTGTGAATCAGAGCTTTAAAATTTATAAAAAGAATGACCGAACCGTAAAACTAACTCTAACAACGATTGAGGCAAGTGCACCTATCGAACAGTAGTATAGCTTAGGCAAGACCGGATTATCGAACCCAAAGGAACTAAAAGTACTAATACTAACTTTCTTTTTATTATCTAGCCTAAAATAAGTGAAGTTGTTTATCTAATCTAAATTAATTAACTACTAGACTCTAAGACAAAGAAGAATGAATTTGGAAAATAACTTGGGAAAAACTCAGTTGATTTAGAAGATACCCTAGGAAGAATCCACCTAGACTTCACTTGTTATCGAACACTGAACCATACGATTTATTCACTTAGTTTGATCCGTAAGACTCCCTAATGTATATTAAACCCTCTCTCGAGGCGAATAACGTCTAACCCTAGGCTAATTAGTGGAACTCTCGTTCTCTTATAATAACCCCCTAGAATAGCAGTAAATCGATCTATGGATTCCCATATTAGGTTTCACCCTAATCCGGCAAAATCTCGTCACCCTATCTCTAGGCGTGCGATCAACTCCGCTTAATTATGTTGGATCTACTCTTAGGCAGGGTCTATTCCTCCTCCACCTAAGCACATTAAATTTGGATTAAGCTCACATAATTAAGAACAAACTAAGTATTTGTCATATAATTCAGAAAACAATAACAAGATTCATCATAGGTTTCATCCCCTTCGGGTATCCGAAGGGTTTAGTTCATAACAAAATAAGAAAACATCTTAAGAGAAAAGATAAAACAAAACATAAGAAATCCCTAAAACCCCCTGAAGGAATTGAAGGAGAGATCCTCCGTCTTGAGTATAATTCTGGCTTCTTGAGATGGATCAACTGGCTATCCCTGAGTGAATCCCCACAAATCTGCCTTCTCTGGCCTAGCATGACGCCCCTAGACGATGGCTTTGGGCCCCCCTTCTTAGGTCATACTTAGGGTGTATTTATAGGCTTTTGAAATACGTTTCTTTCTCCCTAAGTATCCTTTCCCGAATGAAATTGCTCTTCTCCACGGCAGAGGCACGACCATGGCGCACGCCCGTACGAATCGTGGTCAAGCCGTGCTCGGATTTCTTTAATAAGACACGGCCGTGTGAGTTGGGGTTAGACCGTGTTTTAGATGATTGACTTGACATGGCCATATGGGTCCAAGTCCAGGCCGTGTCGAATTCCTCTTTGTTCCGTTGTGGTCCGTTTTGAGCCCGTTTCTCGTTCCTTTTATCCTTGGGTGCTTTCCTGAGTGTAAGACATGAAAAGAAGGGATTAAGAGCACCTTTTTATATAAATCAAGGGATAATTCATCCAAAAGCATACTAAATGTGGGCCTAAAATATGTTACTATTTCGGTTTATCAAATACCCCTACACTTAAGCTTTTGCTTGTCCTCAAGCAAAATTCTTAACTTACAATTAAAACGAACTTTCTTCAGTTCATAATAGTCATTAATAGTGTTTCATCATAATTCAGGGATAATTTATACATGGATAATTCAACTCAAAGAGTCCTAAAAATTCAAACAATATAAGCCTTATATTTTGTAGCTCGAAAATATAGGTGTCTCCCTTTATCTAAATGATTACCTTTAATTCAAAATCGACAAGGATTGACATCCTCACTAAAGATTCACTCAAATCACTCAAAGTGTTTAAGGTTCAAAATTTAGGCACTCAAAAGTCGAACATGAAAAGTTAATCCATAGGCTTGCATGAAAATCAAATCTCCACCACTATAATATGAGATGAAACACAAATCAAAAGGTCTTTAACAGGGTTGTAACGGGGCTAGGGTTAAGGTGTGGAATAAGGCTAAATTAGAGGGTTAGAATCGAGATTGAATTGACAAATTACCTAACTAAGAACTAATGAACTAATAATAATTACATCAACTAATAATACTAATAATACGAGCTTCTTCTTCGATATTTGGAATTTAAATAAATGTATAAGCTCATTTAATCACATAACTAATAATGAATATACTTCGTCGTTTTTTTAATACATAATAAATACATAATAAAGGATAAATTACTAAAATTCATAATTAGGCAACTAATCAGATCAAATCTCGATATAGGGGTAGTTAGAAAGAATGGTGATAACAATTACAAAGGGTTTTGGGTTAATATTAGTGGGTGAGTCAATAAATAGGGTTGTTAGGATTAAAAGGGGTTCACTAGGGGTTAATTATGAAGGTAGGCTTTTTATGGAGTAAGTGGATTATATCCTAGGTGCCTTTATCATCTCTGTATATCAAATCAAAAGTGTGGTCTCGACATGTATAATTGATGCAAGTTCTAGAATAACAAATCAATGTTGACATACTCATAATCAATAAAGTGAGCAAGAAAAAGAATTTATGCTCTATAAGGCTCAAAATCTCACAAAAATTATGGGTATTTTTGACATCAACCTTGTAAATATCAAATTTCAAGGTAATATTTAAATTCAGGTAGACGACTTAGAAAATTTTTAATTCAGAAAAATAGACTTATTATGCTTGATTCTCTAGTATTCTTAGAATTTAATTATCAATGCACAATTATCAATGACTTAATCTAAAACATATCAATAAAAATCATAAATCATCAGAAATTTCATCCTAATTAGTAATATGAGAAATTTACTTTCAAACAAGACTAAATTCAGGATTTTGAGAATAATGCAAAAAGTTTGGTACCTAATTTCAGAAATTTGAGAATAATGAAAAAAGTTAGGCACCTTTTTTTTTAGGTTGTTCACCCCCCCACACTTAAGATGTACATTGCCCTCAATGTACAAAGTTAGATAATGAAAGGGAAGGAAATTGAAGCAAAAGAGAAAAATGAAATAAAAACTAGATAGCCTCAAATATCCTTGGCTTGTCGTTTGGATGAAGCTGCCGGCATGAACTCATGTGAATCGGTCTCCCTTGAGGAGATTGGCCTTTTACGCTTCTTTGCCATGGATATGATTTTTTTGTAGCTCAAGAGTGATAGAGACTTTGTTTCTAAGGAAAGGAGAGAGATTTTGAAAGAAAAAGAAGATGGAAGAGGATGGGGTGAAGGGGGAGGGCTGTGGGGTTTAAATAAAGTTTTGTATCTGAGGCTTTCCCACGCCCGTAGACGGAGGGTGTGTCGATTCACACGGCCGCCTCGCACGGCCGTGTTCTAGGGCGTGTTGGTTACCCACGCTCGTGTCTAGCCTGTGTTCGACAAGTCAGTATGTTGGCACGTTTTTAAGGCACGGGCGTGTTCTGCCCGTGGTTGGAAAGTCAGTAGCTTCACACGGTCATGGGGCACGACCGTGCCCCTTTGTCGGTGCCCGTGGTGTAGTGGTTGGATCCGTGACGTCGAAAGGTGGTTGGAACTGATTCGCATGGCCTCTGCTATGTCAGTACGGGGATTCTTATGGTCCACACGGCCATGGCCATTTACCGTGTGCGGGACCGCCGTGTCTCGAATTCTGCACCCCTTGTTAGTTTATAACTAGGTGTAAAGAAAAGAAGAAAAAGAAAAATAAATTTAAAGCAAAATGTAAAATAAATTGTGTTAGTGCTCGGGTTGCCTCCCGAGAAGCGCTAGTTTATAGTCTTAAGCTAGACTCTCCTCTCATTTGCATTGTCAGGGTGGTTTGAGGAGTTGGAAGTCCTTCCTCATGCCATCATTTGTATCATCGTGAAAAGATTTAAGTCGAGATGTCTTCGTAGTAAAAGTACCAAAAATAGGATTACTTACCTCGACTGTTCCGTATGGGAAAACACTGGTTACCCTAAAAGGTATTTCTTTGTTTGTGTTAGGGTCCGGAGGAGATATTTGAGGATCTGCCCGATCTAACAGTACCTGGTCCTTTATTTTGAAGTGGTTTGTTGTTCCTATTAGCTCTTTTGGGGGCTCCTTCGGTTTTATCTTGTATGGTTCCGGTTCTTCGTCGTGTATCCCAAATTTCTCCTTGAAGTGTGTCTTCCACTCGTCTAGATCATCGAACTGAATCCCTTGATCTTCATGAGTTATTTCTTTATCGGCATGGGGTTTAGGATCGGGTTCAGTTGTATTCTTTGGTGGTGCTTCCTGAAAATAAGAGTTAACCGAATGGTTATCAGTAGAATTTACGTTCACACCTTGATTACTCGATGATCTAGCCGAGTCGAGAGCCTTGAGGGCGACCGTCTCATTACCTGCACAAAGTATGAGTTCTCCTGCATCAACATCAATTTTAGTCCTGGCAGTGCTAAAAAGGGTCTTCCTAAATTTAGGGGGATCGAATTATCCTCATCCATGTCTAAGACAACAAAGTCTATCGGGAAAACGAATCATCGATTTTTACAAGAACATCTTCGATAATACCCTAGGAATTCTAACAGCTTTTATCACCTAATTGAATGCTCATCCTAGTTTGTTTGGGTTTCCCTAGACCTAATTGTTTAAACAATTTATAAGGCATGACATTTATGCTCACCCCTAAATCAGCTAACGCATTATCAACAGTTAGTCTACCAATTAAACATGGAATTGTAAAAATCCCTGGATCTTTTAGCTTTTGTGGTAGTCTATTATGTAACATTGCTGAGCACACTGCGTTTAATTCCACATGTGGATCTTCGTCTAACTTGCGCTTATTCGTCAAGAGATGTTTTAAAAATTTCCTCGAATCTGCATATCGTGAAAGAGCTTCAAGTAGCGGTAAGTTAATATGTAATTTCTTTAAAAGTTTAAGAAACTTACCGAACTGTTCCTCTGTATCGTCTCTTGTTAACGCTTCAGGATATGGTATGCGAGGTTGGTACTCCTTGATTACCGGTTTTGGCTTGTCTTGTGTTACCTCAACTTTACCTTTTTTTACCTCATTTCCTTGTGTTGGACTGGGTTCGTCTACTTCTTCGCTTTCTTGAGCTGTTATGGCTTGGATTTGCTCCTTTGGATTAATTTCAGTATTACTCGGTAGATGCCCTTGCGGTCGTTCGGATAATAGCTTCGCAATTTGTTCGGCTGACTGGGTAATTTCCCCGATTGCCTTTGTAAGTCCTCCAACCCAGTTCTCGATCGTTTTGATCGATGTTTGTTGGGTGTCGAGTGTTTCCTCTGGTTTTTGGAGACGGGCTTTTGTGGATGCCATGAATTTGTTCAGCGTCTCTTTAAGATTCGGCTTCTTTTCCTGTGGATAAGGCTGATTTTGGAAGTTTTGAGGAGGTTGTTGTCTTTGATTTCCTTGATTTCCTTGACCTCCCCACGAAAAATTTGGGTGGTTTCTCCAACCTGGATTATAAGTATTACTATACGGGTTATTGTTAGATCTGAAATTGTTACCTATATAGTTCATCTGTTCGCTCTCTGGTTGGTATGGTGGGTACTCAGGATTCGCCACAGTTTCGCTTGCGTTGCACTGCATTACTGGATGAACCTGCGAAGAACACAAATTATCAATCTTCTTATTCATCAACTCTACCTGATTTGATAGCATGGTTACTGCGTCGAGGTTGTAAACTCCGGCTATTTTTGTTGGCCTTGTTCTTGTAACCTGCCACTGATAGTTATTCAGTGACATCTCTTCAATAAATTCGTATGCTGCTTCAGGAGTTTTATTATTCAGAGTTCCACCGGCGGCTGAATCAATTAGTTGTCTCGTTGAGGGGTTTACACCGTTATAGAAAGTCTGGACTTGAAGCCATAAGGGTAAACCATGGTGCGGACACCTTCTCAAGAGATCCTTATATCTCTCCCATGCATCGTATAATGTCTCTAAATCCATCTACACAAAAGAAGAGATATCATTACGTAATTTGGCCGTTTTGGCCGGTGGGAAATATTTTAATAAAATTTTTTCGGTCATTTGTTCCCATGTAGTGGTTGACCCTCGTGGTAACGAGTTTAACCACTGTTTGGCTTTATTCTTTAATGAAAAGGGAAATAACCGAAGATATGGCATCATCAGAAATGCCATTTATTTTGAAGGTATCACAGAACTCTAAAAAGTTAGCTATATGAGTATTTGGATGTTCATCCTGCAAACCATCAAATTGAACAAACTGTTGAATCATTTGTATAGTGTTAGGCTTTAATTCAAAATTATTAGCAGCTATAGCAGGCCTAACAATACTTGATTCGTCTCCTGTTAAATGAGGTTTAGCATAATCAAACATAGTACGAGGAGCATTATTTTCTCCCACATCTTGTGGTGGTAGGTTATTTTCGTCCATCCCTTCAGTAGGATTGGATTTGTCTTCTCGCTCTTCTTCCGTGTAATTTAGGGCTCGCCTAATTTCTCTGCGATTTCTTCGAGCGGTAGCTTCAATATCACTGTCGTATTCTAAAGGTCCTCTCGGGTTCCTTCTAGTCATAAACTAGAGGTACCTGCTAGGAAAAGAAAGAAAGAAAATTTAGCAAATTTAAAATTAAAACAAAAATATAAAAAAAAATTGTGAAAAATAAAAAATAATGGCTAAAGTAATAAAAATAGAGCTTTCTTAATATTTTAGTTCCCCGGCAATGGCGCCAAAAACTTGACCGCTGTGAATCAGAGCTTTAAAATTTATAAAAAGAATGATCGAACCGTAAAACTTGTAACATCCTAGGAAGGGCCTATGCATTTTTCAGATCAATTGTATGAAATGACAAGTCTTAAGTTTTATGAATAAATTTTTGATACTTTTGGAAACCTAGAAATGAATGAAAATGGAAATGAAAATGAAAATGGAAATGAAAATGGAGATGGAAATGAAAATGGAAATGGAAATGGACATTTTTGGAAACTTAGACATTTTTGGAAATGATCCAAAAATGGAAACTTGAACATTTCGGGAAACTTGGATATATGAGAGAAATAAAGGAGTTTTATTCACATAAATATGTGAATAATAAGAGAGAAATAAAGGAGTTTTATTCACATAAATATGTGAATAATAAGAGATAAATAAAGGAGTTTTATTCACATAAATATGTGAATAATAAGAGATAAATAAAGGAGTTTTATTCACATAAATATGTGAATAATAAGAGATAAATAAAGGAGTTTTATTCACATAAATATGTGAATAATAAGAGATAAATAAAGGATTATTTTCTAATGAGATAATTGAGGAGATAATTGATGGATTAAAGGCTTTTATCTTTTAAATAAAAGAGATAATATTATCAAAAAGAGGAGTGGTGGCCAAGTAAAGGACTCCTAGGCTGATAACTTTGGCTATAAAAGGAGGACAGGAGGGCTACTCATCAACATTTGCTCCCTCTTCCTCTCTGCACGAAATTCTCCTAGGCAAAACCCCTCTCTGCGATTTTCATTAAGCAAAAATCCCTCTCTTTTTCTTCTATTTTCTTCTCCGTTCTCTTTCATAAATTCAATCTTTGTGGATTCTAAGAAAGAGGCAATCATCCACAACATCAAAAGGGGATCTTTCGGAAAATCTAAGGATCTAAGGTAAGGATTATAAATATAAATATGTGGTTAAAGATTATGATTCACGTTTTCAAAGTTAGATCTAATCTAACACGAAGTTATAGGATTTCAACAGAGCTTATAAAGGAATCCTCTTGATTTGGAATCCCATCATAAGGTAAGGGATATTCGGCCAAGGCATAATTTGTTTAAGTGTTTTCCATTATTTCAAAACCGAAAACCGACATGGTTACATACCTAGTATTAGCCGATTTCAAGGAAGAGGAATTCTAGCAACTGTTGGGACTTGATTAAATCAATTCGGCAACTAGGTAAGTAATTCTACTTCTAGTAGGATTTGGTTTTAAGACCAAATAGGTTTATTTATATGTTTTAATTAATGGCCGAATATAGGAGTGAAAGATCTAGATCGGTAGATCGTTTCTCTACGGAATTCACGGAAACTATTAAGCGAAAAAAGGTGTGTACTCTTACTAACTTTCAATAAATTGCATGGCAATCATTAGATATGTAAATATGTAACAGTATGTGAATGTGGCTAAGCACCACAAATGTGGTAAGGAGTACCTGTGCACGTTTCCTACTTTTGATAGGATTGTGAATGTGATATATTTTGAACATGTGATTAGTAACATGAATGAAAATTTAGTATGTGAAATATGTTATGAAATAATTGGGGCATTCGGGATATTTGTGGAGGAAGAAAGTGAAGGTGATGACTACGGTCTCACCAACGTAAAGTGGTGACTACGGTCACATAAAGTGAAAAGTGGTAACCGGTTACATCTAGTGAATACAGATGTCTAATGACACAACATAAGTGGGCGATGAGCACGCCGATTGCAGCCGACGCCCTTCGATGGTGTGTAGCGGATGGAGGGTCGACTTAGTAGTCCCCGCGGTGTACAAAGTTGGTACGCGGGTGGTGTGTAGCGGATGGACAAATAGGTTTGGATTTGGGTTGCATCATCCTTTATTTTGTATGAACATGATATTGATATGACTTGTATGCCCGATTTGTTGGAAATTAGTACTATGTACACATTGAGTCTGTTGACTCACCCCGTTGGGGAATTATTTTTCAGTGATGAGCGAGTAATGGACCGGGTCGGCGGGAGCTAAAGGTGGCCATGCATCGCTTGAAGAAATTATTTGGAATTTGGACTTTATGAAATTTTAGTACTTTAAACTTTATTTTGGGTTTGAATGATGTAATAAGGCCATAAGGCCCAATTGGATTTTCTTTATTTCTGTTTATTTTTATTTGAATATGATACAATTTATGTTTGATTAAAGATAAGTAAATTTATTTCTTTTAAAATAATAAACCCAAAAATTATTTTGTCACCTTATTTAAGTTGGATTTCCAGAATTTATTAAATAGGTTTCAAATTAAGCCCAACCCAAAACAATTTTTTTAAAATTACACAAATTTTCTCTAAGTCATTTAGAACATTGAAAACCGATTTATTTAAGGAACATACCAGATCCGGTTCAAGCTCGTGGGCCGGGTGTGGGGTGTTTCAAAACTAACTCTGACAACGATTGAGGCAAGTGCACCTATCGAACAGTAGTATAGCTTAGGCAAGACCAGATTATCGAACCCAAAGGAACTAAAAGTACTAATACTATCTTTCTTTTTTTTTATCTAGCCTAAAATAAGTGAAGTTGTTTATCTAATCTAAATTAATTAACTACTAGACTCTAAGACAAAGAAGAATGAATTTGGAAAATAACTTGGGAAAAACTCAGTTGATTTAGAAGATACCCTAGGAAGAATCCACCTAGACTTCACTTGTTATCTAACACTGAACCATACGATTTATTCACTTAGTTTGATCCGTAAGACTCCCTAACGTATATTAAACCCTCTCTCGAGGCGAATAACGTCTAACCCTAGGTTAATTAGTGGAACTCTCGTTCTCTTATAATAACCCCCTAGAATAGCAGTAAATCGATCTATGGATTCCTATATTAGGTTTCACCCTAATCCGGCAAAATCTCGTCACCCTATCTCTAGGCGTGCGATCAACTCTGCTTAATTATGTTGGATCTACTCTTAGGCAGGGTCTATTCCTCCTCCACCTAAGCACATTAAATTTGGATTAAGCTCACATAATTAAGAACAAACTAAGTATTTATCATATAATTGAAAAACAATAACAAGATTCATCATAGGTTTCATCCCTCTGGTATCTCAAGGGTTTAGTTCATAACAAAATAAGAAAACATCTCAAGAGAAAAGATAAAACAAAACATAAGAAATCCCTAAAACCCTCAAGGAATTGAAGGAGAGATCCTCCGTCTTGAGTATAATTCGCTTCTTGAGATGGATCAACTGGCTATCCCTGAGTGAATCCCCACAAATCTGCCTTCTCTGGCCTAGCACAACGCCCCCAGACGATGGCTTGGGGCCCCCCTTCTTAGGTCATACTTAGGGTGTATTTATAGGCTTTTGAAATACGTTTCTTTCTCCCTAAGTATCCTTTCCCGAATGAAATTGCTCTTCTCCACGGAAAAGGCACGGCCATGGCGCACGTCCGTGCGAATCGTGGTCAAGCCGTGCTCGGATTTCTTTAATGAGACACGGCCGTGTGAGTCGGGGTTAGACCGTGTTTTAGATGATTGAATTGACACGGCCATGTGGGTCTAAGTCCAGGCCGTGTCGAATTCCTCTTTGGCCCGTTTTGGTCCGTTTTGAGCCCGTTTCTCATTCTTTTTATCCTTGGGTGCTTTCCTGAGTGTAAGACATGAAAAGAAGGGATTAAGAGCACCTTTTTACATAAATCAAGGGATAATTCATCCAAAAGCATACTAAATGTGGGCCTAAAATATGTTACTATTTCGGTTTATCACCTTGGCCTCTCCTCCTTTTTTTTTCGAGGCGCCCTTTACGGGTTTTCACCTTGGTCTTTCCTCTTTCAGGTAAAATACTTTTTGTCTTAACCTGAATTCATCGGATTGGGCAAGTCTTTACCATCTGTCTCGGTCAATATCAATGCTCCTCTAGAACATGCCCTACATAAGTCCTTCCAAGTTCGGCACACGCTTTCTAATAAAATCATTTTGTAGAAGAAAAATCTTTTTCAACATCAGGTTTCTTCGTAGAATTCCCTAAGATGAACTTCTTTAACCT
The DNA here is from genome assembly GCA_025698515.1 of Gossypium sturtianum. Classification (NCBI taxonomy): domain Eukaryota; kingdom Viridiplantae; phylum Streptophyta; class Magnoliopsida; order Malvales; family Malvaceae; genus Gossypium; species Gossypium sturtianum. The sequence continues at coordinate 3,322,705 of CM046944.1, read as the reverse complement.
AAGCTCGCATCATCTGATCGTGGCAAATAGCTTTTAACCTTTCCTTCAATTAGGTTTAATTGATAAAAACGCTTCAAATCTATAAACCAATGTGTAAGATGTTGCCCCGGCAAAGGTCCTGGCCAACGTTCGATAATCATAGAGAGTAGTGATAGTTTCTTATGCCAATCTTTACAAGTCTTAGCCACATTTCATTTTTTTGGGCAACTTTTGTTGCACTGTGATATGCTGCCTGATCTTTGGACAAACTGTAAACTTTGACTTTGTACAGTTATTTAAACGCGATCCTTTATGGCATTTTGCTAGCATCTGATCCCTCTTTTTTTTGGCGATTTGATGGCTATCGACTTTGTAACATTGACATATGAAACTACTTCCACCCTCTTAGCGAAGTAGACGATGACCATGACGGTGAATCGATGTCAACTAGAAGCGTTTGACGAGATTGGCCCTATCACATCCATGCCTCACATATGGAAAATTTGTGAAGAACTAGAGTAGGCACATGAATCTTGTCTCCTTAGATACGGCATAGCTGATACCATCCCTTTCTATGTAGATCGGAAGTGCCCGATCCTCATGTTTTGCCCGCATCTTAGTAGCCCAGGCATGTCCTGATATGATCGTGCAAAAACATCTTTGAATTCTTGAAAATAACTCAATAATGTCTCGCATTATTTCTATGGTGTGTTGGGCTTCGATCTTCACCCCTTTTCTAGGCTCATAATATCTGCTGACCCTTTGTTGAGTAAGGTCTGTTTTTCATCTTGCTAAACCATTCTTAACAAATCAGAATATATGTTATAATCTCTGTCATCTTCAAAGTCTTGAGATCCCCTAGACCCATATCTCATTCAAAAAGGGAGTCAGTAACAACGTCACTCATGTCGTTGATATCTGGGTACCTAGGTACGGAGGCAAAAAATCCAAAGAATAAATGATTCTAAGGATGATTATTTACATGGTATGATCATGAATAAAGAATGAAAGAATATTGTAAAAATGTACAGTATGAAGAATGAAAAAATATTCACTTAAGAAAATGCATTTTATTGAAATAAAATTTCAGACACAAGCCTATTTCACAAAAGGGTTCTTATTGCCTCTAGGCTTAAGGCAACAAGCATGTTTTGAATATTACTCTAAATTAACTCTAAAAATACAGGGATCTCTTCCACAGTCCCATTGTTCAAAACACTCCCAAGTACGCAAGGGTTTGGAAATTTCATTCCCCGATTCCCTCTTCGCTTTTGATTTCTTCAAGGGGTCGCAATTTTCTTGTCTCCTCCTTCAATTATCACATTTACTGCCTCGTTAAAGTGATCAGGTTTTAATGAATCGTCGAACTTCACAATTCCCATTTTAATGAACCTTTCGACCAACTTTTTAAATGTAGTATAGTTTTCGATTGAGTGACCCGTTATTCCCGCATAGTAGTCGCATTGAGCGTTCGAGTCATACCATTAGGATATGGGGGCTGTAACGGCTTCAGATAAAATGGAGACACCATATGTGCGTCAAATAAACTTTGATATAGCTCCTTATACGTAATTGGTATTGGCGTAAATTGGAGCTTTTCAGAGTTTTGCTTTGGAGAGACCTGATTGCTGGTAGCTAGCGTCCTTGGCTAATTTACTGTAATCGGCTCTGAATGGCTCTCGTTATACCTACCGGTACTATTCGCTTTCTTTTCCTTCTCCTTCAGGGCCTTTGAGGTCCATTCTCCCCTTTTCTTTGTTTCTACCAGAATAACCGGTTTGGCTTGATCATCACTCGGGTTAAAACCTGAACTTATCGGGAAGTTTAATAGGGACGAAATATCATTCTGACATTGGGGTCCAATAATGATGGGTACCCCATGCGAATATGCGTCTGGTTGAGTCGGGATACCTATTGGGGAATAAGCGATGTCTTCCTCATCATCCATACTATTGACAGTTGGGCCATTCCTTTTTTCAAGTCTTTCGGCTAGTAACTGGGTTAACTGGCCAATCACATTCTTTTGGAACTCAAACATTTGTTCCCGCATTTCTTGTTGAATCTGGGTCAATTGCTCCTGCATCTGTATTTGCATTTGTTCTATTCTCTCCAACCTTTGTTCCATGTTTTCCAGGCTAACTGAAATATTTTTACCTAATTAGGGTCCTTTTATAAAAGTCTAATGCAAATGATGCAATGTAATGCAAATGCATGAATGCAAAGAGGCATCGATTCTGATTCAACTTCATTTTAGAAAACTTTATTAGAAAACAAAATCCTTTACATAAAACGGGCTACAAATATGCTTTCGTTCTAAGTCCTAAAATTTTGAATTTCCTAAGCAATGAAGCTAGCTATTGACTACGATCGGACTGTAGCTCATACTTCATGCTCAACGTATCAGCCTGTGATGCCAACGTCTGTAGATGATCAGCTACCTCTCAAATCTGAACTATTGCTTCACCCATGAAGTAATCCCGACTTCTAACTTGGTCATGGGAATAGTGAAGCTCTTCCTTCCAACGCCCTTCTCTTTTTTCAGGAAGCTCGATCTGAAGTTCACAACTGTGCCATGTTGCTTCTAACTCTTCAATTTTACCCTTCATTTCCTCGATCTTGTTCAGGCTTGACTTTAACTCAATCGCGGAATTATGGCTTCGGTGGTGATGAAGAGATTGTCCAAGCTTAGCCTTGATCTTCAGAAGAAGATTTGTAAAGTATTGATCATACACCCTAGCTGGTGCCATATACTGAGTCACAATGCCATACTCAGAAAGATTCTTCCGCTTCCATGGCCCATAAAGATCGTGAGTTTTTCCTATCGTGAAGCGAGAGAAAGAAGGAATCATGAGTTCGGGAAAGTTTAGATTGTATCTGTTCAAACATTTTCAACTCTAACCACTGGTGAAAGGCGTCTCTTCTGGTTCATCTCATTGAATATATCAAATGAGAATCAATACGAATTCCTTTCATTTCTCCACAACGCAATTGTAACAGCCCGATTTTGGGCCTAGTCGGAATAGTGATTTTGGGGCCACAAATCCGTTGAGAAAAATCTTATTTTTATTATATTTTTATGGTCTACGATTTCACAGAAAGATTTCGTGAAAATTTTGTTCGAAAATTTCGACGTTTGGGCACTCAATTTAGTCAAAAGGACTAAATTGTAAATAGTGCAAAAGTTGAGTTCTACATGTTAGAAGTGTCCAATTTCTATGAAATTTTAAATTGGAGGTCCTTAAATGGCAATTAGACCATTGGTTAAATTTTTGGACAAAAATGGACATTAGATAAGTGAAATGAGATATTTTTAAGTTAGGGGCATTTTGGTAATTTGGTAATTAAATGAATTAAAAACAAAATTAAAATGCCAAATTTGTTCATCTTCTTCACATGGACGAAATTTACCAGGAGAAGACATGGCTAGGGTTTTCTCAACTTTCCAAGCTCATGGTAAGTCCGTTCTAGGCCCGTTTTCAAGTTATTTACGGTTTTGGAGTCACGGTAGCTCGGTTTAGCTTATGCTACCAATAATTCATGCTAGGGTTCATCTTTGAAAAATTACCCATAGGTGAAAGGTGTGTATTTTGATGTTTTATGGTAGATTATGAAGGCTGAAATTATGTTAAACAACTTTTACTAAGCGATTTTACGTGAAAACGAGTAAAACGTCATAATCGGTAAAAATACCTAATGTTCATAAGTACATGTTAGAGTGAGAATTTGATGTTTCCATAGAAGGGAAAAATGTTCAGCATGTCATAAAATATAGGAAAATAGGATGAAGTTTAATTTTCGAGCCTAGGGGAAAATTTGTAATTTTGTGAAAGTTAGGGGGCAAAAATGTAATTTTTCCATAATGTGATTTTTGGACTGAATTAAATAGTATAAATATTAAATAAGCTAAATGTGTTATTATAGATCGAGAAGAACGTGGAATCGACCTTGAACGAGGTAAAGGCAAGGTTACGGACTAAATTGCAAATTTTGTCATATTTTGCACCGAGGTAAGTTGGTGTGTTAATAGTAATGTAATAATGTCGTAATGTATGTTTGAAACCTAAATTGTGGTATTAAATTGATATTTGCTGAATTACATGTTTAGTATATTATGTTGGTGAATTGATTTAATATTATGTTTATGATAAAAGGTAACATAGGTGACAAGGAAAATGGGTTGAAATGTTGTGCTTAAAGGTGTTTTCTATGACTATGGTTATTATGTGAAATGGAAAGTTTATATGTAAATAATGTATTTATTTTACTTGTTCAATAATTATTTTGCTAGATATTATGGAAATCATTGGGTGATAACTATAATATAAAGATGTATGGAATGTGAAATTCTAGATTGAACCTTCGGAAAATCGAGAGATACGGACAATATGTAGCTAGGTCACATGAGTGATAAGGGACCTTCACCGTGTGCACAAGAAAGCTACGAGATGGAAAATTTTGATATGTAGCTAGGCCACATGGATGATAAGGGACTTTCACCATGTGTACAAGAAAGCTACGGGATAATAATTTCATATGTAACTAGGTCACATGTGTAATACTATATGTATACCATGTGTACAAGAAAGCTACGGGTTATGAGTAGCTAGGTCGCATGAGTGGTTCCTAGTGTTGGACGCCATGTAGACAAGAAAGCTACGAGATGGAATGGCTAGGTCACATGGGTGATAAGGGACCTTCACCATGTGTACAAGAAAGCCGAATTATGTGTAGGTGGAGCTATGTGCTGAGACCATCGAGTGTAGGGCGTTTTCCGAAGGGGTTCAACGAGATAACTTACTAATGGTGATTGGTGCGATCATGTTATGAATAAGTGCAGGTGTGAATGTGACCAATTGAGAAATGTGGTAAATGTACGTGTGAGTAAGTGTTTGTGTGAACAAGGGTGCATGTGACCATGTGTGTATGTGCATAATGTGTTTGATATGTGATACGTGATTGAAATTGTGGTAAGGCTGATATGGTGTAAGCGCCACTATGAATACTCGTAAATATTGGTGATGGTTATTCATTTGTATGGCTAGTATTGAACATGCTTGGTGTTATGTGTGCATATATGAAAGTAATATAAAGAAAACATGGGAGAGTAAAATTTTCAATAAAATAGATTGAAACAACAGCAGTTATGTGAATTTGAAAACTCACCATAAATAGTATAAATTGAATTATATGTTGAATGAGATATGAAATTAAAGCTTATTGAGTTTATTTTCACATAAAATAAATTGTGTGAGTAAATAAATTTTCTATTATGAGATATTTAAATTTTGGTGAGACAGGGCCTGAATGGTTTCGGAAATCCCCTGTTCCAAATTTGGAAAATCACTAAAAATTGTATAAAAATGGTTATGGTGTGTAATTTATATTCTCAGAATCCTTGGTGAGTCTAATTCTGAGAGAGACAAACGGGAAGGTTATCCAAACTCTGTATAATGAGGAATTTTAATTTTAGTGAAGAGGTGTTAGAGCTATCAAACAGTGAAACAGGGGAATCTTTAATGAATAAACTGTATTGATTGGCTAAACCAAAAATTATGGAAATTTTATGGTAAAAATATATTTAAATCTAGTTTCAGGGAAAATTAGCGGATCTTAATTTGGAGTTCCGTAGCTCAAGATATAAATAATTTAGTGACTGTGACTCGAGTAGACAGCTTGAGATGAACATGAATAAAAAGTGGAACTATGTGAAATTATGATTGTATTATCTTGAGAACATATTGTGAAGATTTATAAAAGCCTGTTAATAAATAACTTATTATTTACATACTTACTTACTAAGCTTTGTAGCTTACTTCCATTCCTTTCCCATATCTTATAGGGTTGTATGCTAGCTCGAGTTGGAGATCGTCGGAGATGTAATCACACTATCAAGCTATCATCGTGGGATAAAAGTGAATACAAACCTCTTAAGTTTATGGCATGTATAGGGGACATAGTCATTTGTATATGTCATAATTGGTTTGACCTAAAATGTTGGCCTTTAATATTTAGTAGTCCATTTTGTATAAGGCCATTGATGTTGGCTAGTGTTATTCAAGTTATATGTTTGTGATGATGCAATTTATGAGATGCATAATTTGGATGAAATTTTATGACTCGGTTTAATACGTTTACAAGTGCATGTGTTCTGGTAATGTCTCGTATCCAGTCCCAGCTTCGGACTCGGGTATGGGGTGTTACATTTAGTGGTATCAGAGCTATGGTTTAGTCGATTCTCGGACTAACATAACGTATGTGAGTCTAGCTATACATGCCATATGTAGACCGTGATAGTGTGATATCTCCCGGCTCTAACGAAATTATTTTGTTAAGACAGAGATGACTTCCAACCGAGCTATTTTCGATGATGCTAAAAAAAATGATATTGAGGTGATTGAAATGTGTTTGTGATGAGACTAAACTTAGAAAGGTATGGATAGAAGTTCATGATATGTATGTGTTAATGTACGAAGTGAGATAACCATGAGTTGAGAAATGTGGAAACGTGGAATACAATGAATGTTTATGTGGTGATAAACCCATTCATATTTGCTTGGCATGCATATGATGATATGTGCCCAACCTATTTGATTAAGTGAATATGATAAGTACACCTACACAAATTGATGGAATGTGTGGTTATGTACACTTGTTGAATAAGTGTAATCAGTATGTTAATGTGGTTGAATTTTATGTTTACTTATTAAATTACGTATGATGATGTTATGTTTTACGTCTTTGCTAACGAGGAAATGAGTGCGATCGTTCAATGATGAATTGACGGATAAGACCATGGTTGGACCATGGCAGTACATGTGTGTACGTGTAAGACCATAGTTGGACTATGGCATCAAGTAAACGACGTACTCGAACCCGTAAGGCGTTCTCTAATTTGAAAAATGCTAGTAAGTAAATTTCATTGTTTGAAATTGTGAATGACAGAAAACATTCATAAAATGAATAAGCATATTAAATTGTCTGAAATGAATTATGTGATTATGATGATATTACGTTAATGATGAATGTTAAGTCATATGTGTGTATTTATGAGCGTCAAGTTAGAGGCTGTATGACCTCACCCCCTTATCAGTGATGCTTTATGACGAAATTTTACGAGAACCACGTTGAATAAGTTCATAAGTGTGAAACTAAAGAGTTAGTGATGAAATAATTAGTAATGTATACAGAGATGAGAATAGTTGGAAAGTGAAAACAACTTTAGAAGAAATATCAAAATGTTTTAAAGATTACATAGATTATGCAATGTCAAAGATAAAGAAGAAGCTAGTCTCGGCTATTCGATTCAATTGAGTTATGTGTATTTATAGTATCCTCAAGTATAGTAATGAATTTTGTGCATTCACGAGTATATAGACAGATAGTCTGAATGAAGAAATTATATTCTGGAAAGTATGATACAGAGATATGCCTATTGGATTGTTTTAATCGAATGATGTTATTACGACTTAAAGCTGTACTGATTGATAAAGTCATCACATTTATGAAAGTTCGAATGATCTATGCATGTTAGCAAAAGTTCTAAACGGTTAAAAGTATTATTAACCGAAGCTCTAGTTCTGAGTTCAGTTTGAATTGAGTAAGGAAATTGCGATTTTTTTTTCAATAATGTACTATTGAACAGATCAGAATATGTTTTAATACATGTGAAGAAGTAGTTTGCACATGCAGACGGTTAAAGTCACATGAAAAAAAAAAGAACTGTTCGACTAATGATTTAGAGACTGTCACTTTTATATCTGTGTTGTGAATTGGATGATTCTGTATGTTTGATGAAAAATGGTATAAGCTTCCTGATCTTAATGGGTTAAAGTATTTAATGTCGCAGAAGGATATGAAATTAAGACAACGTGATTGTTTTGAGATGTTAAAAGACTAAGAGTTATTATCGGCTTACCTTTTGGAAAGCAAGTATGGTTACAGATGCTTGAATGGAAAATCTTTGTTTATTTTTGTGAGTACTGGTTACTCGATTTATCTTATTTGATGATGGACTAGCTAAGTTAAAAGCTTAAGCGATACTTGCTTTGTGAATTGAGAAGCTCTGAAATGTGATAGAGAGTGGTGAACTAAACGAGTACAGTGTGAAACGACTTTCTATTCCGAATTTCAAGTTGGACCTGATTCTTGTTATTATTATTGTTCTAAGATGGAATTCGCGTACTGGGTAATCTAGAGTTTGTACAGAAGTTGAATACGAGACTCAGTAGTAGTTCGTCAGTTCATCCAAGAGTAATAAACGGTGCAGCCATATAAAGTAGATGTGCTAATGATTGCGTATGTTACATGATATCTTGGATCCGTATTCAGATGACGATATGTTAACAGATAAAAGCCGAAAATCAAGTGAATTCAGGACTAATACAGTCAGTGGTTGTGCGAGAGTGATAATGAGATAGAGTTACCATAGATTTCATATCGGGATTGTCATTATCCCTGAAAAGGAATATGATAATTGGTTTATGGTTGATCAATTGAAAAAGAAAGATCCGTATGATCATTTCATTAAGTACAGATTTCTTATTTGACAGATTAGCCGAGTAATATGGTTCTGAGATTATTTGATTATGCAGAGTGCCAGTTCCATTATGTCGGATAGAGATCCGAAGGTTACATTGTAATTATAGAATGAGCCATAGGGAACTCTGAGTATATAGTTGCATTTTGGCATAGTAATTTGTTTTTATATCAATGATAAGTCTAAGAGGGTAGTTCAGATTTTGACGGTGTACTCCGACACTGTGTGCTAAAAGTTTAAAGGATATTGGAAGAGATATATGAGATTTAAATCGATTTGTAATTCTGAGAAGATTAGTGAAAGTATTTCAGGAGAGTTGAAAGCAACTTTTTCTGGTAAGATTTTCGGGGACGAAAATCCCTAAAGAGGGGGAGAATTGTAACAACCCGATTTTGGGCCTAGTCGGAATAGTGGTTTTGGGGCCACAAATCCGTTGAGGAAAATCTTATTTTTATTATATTTTTATGGTCTATGATTTCACAAAAAAATTTCGTGAAAATTTCGTGAAAATTTCATTCGAAAATTTCGACGTTTGGGCACTCAATTTAGTCAAAAGGACTAAATTGTAAATAGTGCAAAAGTTGAGTTCTACATGTTAGAAGTGTTCAATTTCTATGAAATTTTAAATTGGAGGTCCTTAAATGGAAATTAGACCATTGGTTAAATTTTTGGACAAAAATGGACATTAGATAAGTGAAATGGGATATTTTTAAGTTAGGGGCATTTTGGTAATTTGGTAATTAAATGAATTAAAAACAAAATTAAAATGCCAAATTTGTTCATCTTCTTCACATGGACGAAATTTACCAGGAGAAGACATGGCTAGGGTTTTCTCAACTTTCCAAGCTCATGGTAAGTCCGTTCTAGGCCCGTTTTTCAAGTTATTTACGATTTTGGAGTCACGGTAGCTCGATTTAGCTTATGCTACCAATAATTCATGCTAGGGTTCATCTCTGAAAAATTACCCATAGGTTAAAGGTGTGTATTTTGATGTTTTATGGTAGATTATGAAGGCTGAAATTATGTTAAACAACTTTTACTAAGCGATTTTACGTGAAAACGAGTAAAACGTCATAATTGGTAAAAATACCTAATGTTCATAAGTACATGTTAGAGTGAGAATTTGATGTTGCCATAGAAGGGAAAAATGTTCAGCATGTCATAAAATATAGGAAAATAGGATGAAGTTTAATTTTCGAGCCTAGGGGCAAATTTGTAATTTTGTGAAAGTTAGGGGGCAAAAATGTAATTTTTCCATAATGTGATTTTTGGACTGAATTAAATAGTATAAATATTAAATAAGCTAAATGTGTTATTATAGATCGAGAAGAACGTGGAATCGACCTTGAACGAGGTAAAGGCAGGGTTACGGACTAAATTGCAAATTTTGTCATATTTTGCATCGAGGTAAGTTGGTGTGTTAATAATAATGCAATAATGTCGTAATGTATGTTTGAAACCTAAATTGTGGTATTAAATTGATATTTGCTGAATTACATGTTTAGTATATTATGTTGGTGAATTGATTTAATAATATGTTTGTGATAAAAGGTGACATAGGTGACAAGGAAAATGGGTTGAAATGTTGTGCTTAAAGGTGTTTTCTATGACTATGGTTATTATGTGAAATGGAAAGTTTATATGTAAATAATGTATTTATTTTACTTGTTCAATAATTATTTTGCTAGATATTATGGAAATCATTGGGTGATAACTATAATATAAAAATGTATGGAATGTGAAATTCTCGATTGAACCTTCGAAAAACCGAGAGATACGGACAATATGTAGCTAGGTTACACGAGTGATAAGGGACCTTCACCGTGTGCATAAGAAAGCTACGAGATGGCAAATTTTGATATGTAGCTAGGCCACATGGATGATAAGGGACTTTCACCATGTGTGCAAGAAAGCTACGGGATAATAATTTCATATGTAACTAGGTCACATGTGTAATATTGTGTGTATACCATGTGTACAAGAAAGCTACAGGTTATGAGTAGCTAGGTCGCATGAGTGGTTCCTAGTGTTGGACGCCATGTAGACAAGAAAGCTACGAGATGGAATGGCTAGGTCACATGGGTGATAAGGGACCTTCACCATGTGTACAAGAAAGCCGAATTATGTGTAGGTGGAGCTATGTGCTGAGACCCCCGAGTGTCGGGAGTTTTCTGAAGGGGTTCAACGAGATAACTTACTAATGCGGACCTATAATAAATAAACCTTTTTTACCATCATAGGCAAAATTCTTTCCATCCAAATCTTTTTTGTAGGTCTCATGCACTCTGTCAATCACTTTCCTTTCAACACCCTTACCATCCATAGGGCGACCATCTTCATATGAAAGAGAAGCGCTGTAATGATAGAAGTATCCATCCGTACTTCCCACGCTCACTTTGAAGTGATTGGTAAGTATAGTTACCTTCTTCCCTTTAGTTCTAACACCACGCCTTGCCATAGGGTGTCGTACAATCTTCACATCCGATTCTGTTTTGATCAGAACAACATCAGGAGGCACAGCTGACAGGGATTCTAGCGCTGCCCTATTTCCCTCTTGCTCAAACGAATCCATACCCTTCTTTCTCTAATGGCCTTTGCTATATACGAACGATTGCAATGTCTTCCACTTTATCAAGGAATTCGTTCTCCATAACCAGCTTTCTAACTTAGAAACTGACCATGAATCGATACCTCTTAAAATATGAAATGATATGCACAAAAGAGTAAAACACAACAAGTTAGTACCGTGGGATACAAAGCAAGTAAAATAAACAAACACCTATCTGGTTGACCACTAAGGTTTGACATAGTTCTACCTAAGGTGGGCTCTTAGGGTTCTCTATATGCGGTTTAGTTCTAAAGTCGAGGTACCCGAACCAGCAGATTCCTTAATCCTCACCCATTATAGGCTCATATGGATTGAGTTTAGTTCAGGGGAATACATTTCCCTATGGCCATGCGGAGGTGAAAACCTCACGAAGACATAGGTACGGATGTATCCCGGAAGCAATCCACTAGCCCATGCGGAGGTGAAAACCTCACGAAGGCATAGTTTTTCACTCCCACTTAAAAGGTATGTGTAACATCCCCAAACCCGACCCATTCACTACGACCGAATCTGGTTATGTCACTGGGAAAAGACGGTTGAAAATCTTCTTAATTTAAAATAAAACATCGTAGTTTGCTGAATTTTGGAAAACATATCTTTGGAATAAAACTTTGCTATTAAACTCATTCATTTTTAAAACTTTAGTTTATAATATCCAATTTGAATAAATAGGTTGCAAACCATAAATCATTTTCACGTAGCAATTTAATTTAAATAAACCATAGTTAAAGTAATACCAAAAACATAAAATGGCCTTTATTACAACCCAACAATTCAAATAAAGTACTTATATCAAAATCAAGCATGAAATAATTGAACATCATCTTGGCATGGGCCACCTTGTCCTCTCCGATCCGGTCCAGACTTTATGCACTACTCCGAAATGGTTAAGGAAAAGGTGAGTCACCAAGACTCGATGTGCTACCCTTTTTCCCGGATTAGCAAAATATCACATACAAACATAATCATGATCATCATGCATCCCAATCATATGCACCCAATCCTAACCGTCCATACACCTTTTCTACCCGTGTGGTACCAAACCACCGGTGGTGCCAAACCACCGGTGACGTATAGTCACAATGTGTTACCAAAACACGGGTGACCAAAGTCACAAATCCAATGATGGGGCCAACCCATCGTGTGATACCAAATCACTGGCGACAATCCCGTATCTCAAAAGTGGGGCCAACCCACGGTGGTGTTAACCACAGGGACGAGTCGCAATGAGGTGCCAAACCTCTGGTGTCCCAAAGACACAAATGTGGTACCAAACCACTGGTGACCGTAGTCACGATAATCGAGTGATGGGGCCAACCCATCGTGTGATACCAAATCACTGGCGTCAATCCCTCAATACCGCCTTGTGGGGCCAACCCACTGTGGTGCAAAACCACGGGGGCGACGACGAGGTGCCAAACCTCTGGAGGTGCCAAACCTCTGGTGACCCAAAGTCACAAAGTTGTGTTACCAAAACACTGGTGCTCGTCAGCACAAAATATCACTGCCCCCTCCACTCATATCACCCATCATCATACCAACTCATGTATAGTATTCAAATCATGCAAACATGTTTAACGTTGCATCTCATAGCACATACATCATAAATCATGACATCATGTATCAATAACAATACTCATAATGAAACGGACTTACCTGAATCCGTGCACATACCCCATAGGGTATCATATCACTCAACCATACTATTTCGGTTTTACCAATCAATCGATTTATCAAACATATACAAAGCAAGAAGTGTGTTAGTTTACACACACGATTACTAATGCGACTATCAAATCCCGTAGATCAAGATCTAACGCACTAGATCCCCATTCCTTAACACTTTTCGAGCACTAGCCACAACCCGAGATATGCGAGATCAAGCCTTCCCTACAATCGGCCAAAACTAAACAACATAATCATGCTAATCAACCTTTAAGGGTAAAATCGTAATTTTACCTACTAAGGGTATTTTCGTAAATTCACACACACTGCAATGGCCTTTCTCGAAGGCCTAATGTCGCCACTAGCGACTCAGCTACCACTTCCTCGTCATGCTCGGACAATTGGGCCTAAAACTCGATTACGCCCATTCGGGCCCACACGCTTCGTGTGGCCCACCTAGCACAAATCTAGCCATGTATATAACTTCCACCTAGTCTAGTTCACTATATACTACACAATCGCACAATTTACTCATAAGGGCCCACGGGCCCATTGGGCCCACTTTAGCCCATCGCGCCCCAGCGACCCCAACCCACAAGAATACTACGATGGCCTCAACTATCGCGTCGAAGCCCCACACGTGCGCTCGCACGCTCGTGTGGCTACTATTGCCGTGGCCGGCACGCCGGCATTTGCCGCTCTACAACTAGAGTAGAGAGTTACACACCGATAGGACTCGGGGCTAATCCGCTCCCCGATCACTCTTGTGCCCAAACGCCTCCAAGATGTGTTTACTCTCCTCCTAGGATGCTCCTTATATAGCTAGCTCTTCACCTTCATTCTTTGTATCTTTCCGATGTGGGATCCTTTCGTCGATAGAGTTTAAATTCAATGAAACTCTTGCCGTCCAATCATAAAAATAAATACTCCATTGCTTGTCATGAGTTTCACCCCAGTGCTCCTTGTCTGCTGCCACGCCTTACTTCCAACGCCTGTGCCACTCGGCCACTTTGATTTTTATGCCATAAAGCCACACCATTTAATCTTTAAAGGCTTCCTACTCAAGCCCCAGTCGCATAAGAAAAATAAAACATGCAAAAGCTGCTTGCTCGCTCGAACCAGCGCCACGCGCACCTCCACTCCTAAGTGCCGCGCCAGGAACCACTTGGACAAGTTCTTTGTTTGCGTCAAAACACGCCCTACTCCTTTTTAAGGCCTCCCCTCCTTATAACGCCGTAACCCAAAAATATTAAAACCCTCGTAGCGCTGGACTCGAACCCAGGCCCTCACTGGCGTCCTCCCCAAGCTCTTAAGCCGCGCACGGAGACCACTCTACCACCGCCTTCCCTTGTGCCAAAAATTACAGAAAATTATTCTTAAGACCTCCCTTGGCCCGATTCCCTTTTCCACTAAAAATCCAAAATTTTCCAAAATCTCCCCTTTCATCCAAGCATTCTTAAAACCCCAAAACACATCCAAGCACACCCAAGAACCTTCCAACACCTACATTATACTCAAACCGCATAGCCCCTAAACCAGGGTGTTACAGTATGACCACAACGGTCGTGTAATATGATCGCTAGGGTTAGGCGTAATTCTTCCTAGAGTAAGCTCTTAGGGCTTTCTACATGCGGTTTGGTTCTAAAACAGAGGTACCTGAACCGGCAGATTCCTTGATCCTCACCCATTATAGGCTCATACAGACCAAGTTCAGTTAAGGGGAATACATTTCCCTATGGCTGCACGGAGATAAAAATCTCACGAAGACATAGGTACGGATGTATCCCGAAAGTGATTCACTATCCTGCACGGAGGTGAAAACCTCACGAAGGAGTAGCTTCTCGCTCCCACTTAAGGGTATGACCACAACGGTCATGCAATGCAATGCAGAAACATTTTATAAAAAAGAACCACATGTGACAAAAAGGATCCTAATTTTTAAACCAGATTTTTAAATTCAGACATAAGGACATGAAATTATCGATTTTACGGCTTGACTCTCTTATTGTTCCCAGCGGAGTCGCCAAGCTGTCGAAACCATTTTAAAAGTTTTAGAAAACGGGGTCGACTTTTAAAAACAAAAAATGGGAGTCGCCACTTATCCCTTTTTACTTAGGTGTGATTGGATCACCTTGTAAAACGTTTTATTTTAAAACATTTGATTTTGGTCTACGAAAAACGAGAAAACAGATTCGGGAGTCAATTACGTATGAGGAAGGGTTAGCACACTCATAACGCCCAAAAATTGGTACCTAATCGATAGAATCATGTCCAAATGTTTGAAATTTAAAAGTATTTAAAAATATGATTTCTTAAAAACTTCGAGCAATTTGAGTTAAAATTTGAGATTTCTTTGTTCCGAAGGAATATAAACATCACATCCAGCACGATAGGACACGATATTTTAAAACCTTCGTAATCAAAATCATCTCATGATTTACAAAACTTGTTAAAAGGATATTTAGATATTTAGCCAAACGGAAAATCGCAACCCAGCACGATAGGGCACTATTTCCCGAATTTCTAAATACAAAACATTGCCTTATTTTTAAAATCTTTAGATAAAATATAGTAATTTTGCAAAAAATGTATTTCTATTTTAAACAATAATCCATGTGACAATATTGCATTTATACATTATCGAACATAAATATTAAAAGCAATTATAATACATTAACATTTAATATAGACAATATAAGAAATAATAGCACATATAAAATAAATTGCACATATAAAATAGCACAGATATAAAATGATATATAGACAACAAAAAATAGCACATATATATATTTGAGAAAATAAAATAAACTTTGAAAGAAATAGATGATTTATAGTTTTAAATAAAACATTTTCATAATAACTTAATATACATATAAAAAAACTATATTCAAGAATAAATAATATATTACACAATATAAATAAATTTTAAACAAAAACAAAAATATTTATATATAATATGATATAATACTATATAATATACAAATTAAAATATAATATAATAAATAATATATAAATTATAAAATAATATATAAATTATTAAACCAAGTAAAATAATATATAATAATAATTAAATATATATATATAAATAATACATATAATATATATATGTGAATTTCGTAATATTAATAAATTAATAAATATAGGAAAATAATATAGAATATTTGATATGATAAATAATTAAATATAATGTAAAATAATAGAATAAAATAAAAGGATAAAAATAAAATAAAACAAAGAAAACAGGGGTTAAATAGCAATTAAAACAGATATAAAAGGATTAAATTAGAAAGCGCGTTAAATCCCAGGGACTAATATGGCAATTATGTCTCTTTTTCAAAATGGCGCCGTTCCGATATTGGCCTTTAAAATGCTCGAGGATTCAATTGAAACAAAATGCAAATTTAAGGGCTAATTTAAAATTAAAGAAAATGTTAGATTGGATAAAATTAAAACAAATAAAATTTTAAAGGGACTGAAATGACAAATTGCCCATTTATAAAAATACGCGGATCCTACCCGGGTTTTTGGGTCAACGCTCGGATCTTTTAAGGGAAAACGACGTTGCTCTTTCAGGCTTATATAATCTAAAATTCGGCCCCAAAAAATCACTTTTACACCGTTTTAAAAAAAATCAAAAAGCTCTCCAGAAACCTCCCTTTTTACTGTCCGAGGTCCGGTCATCGGACTTCGGGCTCTTGCCCCTCGCGCCGCCATCACGCGCGCTCAGTGTACGGGTGGCGGAGGCCAATAACTCCGTTTTCAGACCCGATTTGAAAGGTAAAACTTTTTTTTTATATTACAAGAATATTTACTGTTTGCAGGAATCGGAAAGAAAAAAAGAACAACGCGAATACGAAATGGGTAATCACCTTCTGCTTGGTGTTCTTATTTCTGTTGTTTTTTTTTTTGAATATTTGCCTCTCTGTGTGTATGTTTGTCTGTCTATTTCCCTCTGTGTCCCCCCCAGTTTACAGGTTTATGTAAGGCTTTTATAGCCTTAAAAATAAAAAAAAAAATAAAAGCAAATAAAAGTTTGTTAACATGTTTGCTTCATTTTGCTACTGTCTTTCCCTCTTTGTGCAGGTGATCGACGAGAATGCGGCGGCGATGGGGCTCGTGCGCTGATTGTGGCGCGACCGAAGGTGTGCACGAGGCTTGCGGCGCGACGATTGGGATCTTTGTCTCGCTTGCGCGGCGCTAGGGGTTTCGAAACCCTAGGTCAAATCGCTTAGTTAACATTTGGGCCCTTTTGGGCCAATTACATCTTAGAGTGCGAGGGTCGAGTGCGTTGGGTCTGTTTAGTTGGCTAAGGGTGTAATCGGTTTCGGGTTTTAGGTATTGGGTTGAAGTCTGTTGGGCTAAGTGGGTTTTGGGTAGTTTATTTTTGGCTTTGTAAATTGGTTTTGGGCCAAATATTGTAACTGGACTGTTTAAAAATAAACACTGGTTTTATTTATTTTTATTTTTATTTTGGTTTATTTCAAAGCCCGTGCAAAATGGGTTATTACAGTTTATGTTGCCATATAATACGTTTTATGAGGGACTCACTTTGTTAAATGTATTACCATGTATAGGCTTGTTATCAAGTTGAGTAATTTATTGCATTTATGAATAAAATTGAGGTAAGTTGTTATTCATTACTTATGACCTTACAAAGTATTTGAAATACTTACTCTGTTGTTGTTGTTGTTTTTTTTTTTTTGTAATTGTTAGCTTGTGGGACGTGTCAACCGAATCAACTCGAAGATCACACTATCCAACTTTTGATTTGGTAGCTTTTGATAGTTTTATGTCCAGTTATGTGGCATGCATATAGGGCTAATATATGTTATTTTGAATGGTACTCTTGGTTTGAATCTTGATGAATGTTGAATTTTGAATTGGTAATGCTTATATTAAAATGTGAATACGATGGTAGATTGTTAAATGATACAAGTATTACTTGTATGGCAAATTTGGCAGTTATATGACATGAATTACTTGATGGTGCATTGGTATGAATTGAATATCAAAATGACATAGCATTATATGTTATTGTGAATGAATGAAAGAATGATAGGTACGTTATACTTATAGTAAGATGTTTGAGGTATTTTGGTGCCAAATTAAGACAATTTGTTTAGAATGATTTTGGTATATGTTAAATGATGGATTGGTGTGTTTGTTTGGAATGGTCTTAATGTAGGTTACTAAAGTGCTCCAGTGCACCAAATACTTATGTTTTTGGTTTGGGCATGAAAGGGGACCAAAATGGGAGTTTTTGACACTTTGGCTCCAAGGTATCGATACCCTAGATGAAGATATTGGTAATTGGCACTTTTCAAATAGCTTTTCAACAAACAAAATGTCGAAAAGGTACCGATATTGGACTAAAGTATTGATACCTCACATTAGGGTAATGATACTTTACAAGTGTACCAATACATTTATACTTTGACTAGTTTTTACAAAATAAACAGAATCGTAAAACAATTTCGATACTAGAACTTGGTATCAATACTTATTAAAAAGTATCAGTATAATAAGTCAAGTATCAATACTTGTGGTTTAAAGATGAATTTTTCAAACATCGAAGCTAATTTTGGTATCGGTACCTTTCAGGGGTATCGATACTTGTTTCAAAGTTTCAAAATTTTAAACTTTGGCTCTATTTCATGTTCGAATTAGCAATCAAGTCCTCGTAAGCTTGATTGAATCTTGAAAAGTCTAATTTTCTTACTATGACTGTTATTGTGAAATGTTTGTATGTTTAAATGAATTATTTTCGATATTTTTGTCTGTAGTTGCTTCGGCAACAAATGTAACATTCCGTACTTTAAACTCGGCGATCGAGTCGAGCGAGGGGTGTTACATCAATAATTGCTTCCATGCACTTTTTATTGAAATAAACACGAGATTAATGATGGAACTTTATCATCCTTACCTTGTACTATTACACAAAATCCTAACTTCACATTTCTCTCTCCTCCAATATGAGCATTAGTTGTTTTTACAAGAAACTAAACTTACTATGAAGTTGCTCTAATCTGTGGGAATATTTGAAGTTTTCAAGCTTGGTTTGGTTAAAAATGGTGGAAAGGACCAAGTTGGAAAGGAAAGTTTCATTTCCTTTCATGAAATGATAGTGGCTTGAGATGGTAAGGAAGAAGAAAGAGTTTTCTATACTTTTCCATCAAAATATCTTATTAATTTAATGAATAAACCATTAAAATATTATATCAAAATCTATTTATCATCATTTTAATCCAATGGTGGAGATTCATTCTCAATTTTCAATTTAATCCAAGGTGGAGATTTTGTCTACATAGGTAAGATTTTCCCATAATTATCTAATTAAGGAAAGACCATTTTACCCCTTGAAAATATCTACAATTTTGACCTTGAGTTACTATATACCTTTGGTAAAATTACACTTCTAGTCTTTCTTATATTTCCCTCCAATTCAATTTAATCATTTATACTTTTGATTTTCATGCTTCTTCCCTAACACTTTTCATGCTCTTACGATTTAGTTTATATCCCAGATTAATTTCTCTCCATACACAAGTCTTTTTAATTCTCTCCGGTATTCAACTACTTTCTCAACTAACACAAATAATTCCTATCTTATTTCTTTTGAAAATCCTAACACGTGCAATCTCGAAATAACACTATTTCCATCTCAAGGGGTGTTAGGTTAGGGATATTACATTAGTCTCTTTATCCCATAAGAGAACAAGTCCATTGATTTAGCCTAGGCGGTCAGCATACAAATAAGTATCAAAATGTAAAGTATGCAACTCTTTTCCAACTTATTAGATGAAGCAAAGGTCTTAGACAAAAAATAAGACATTAGACTTGTGAGTAGAAATGAGGTCCTTAAGGACCAGGATCGATCGGGCATTGCCCATACCCCAACAATTCCAGGCGATGCAAATCATTGATCCCGACAGGCTCCAAGTCCAGAGTCGATCGATATAGAAGAAGACGAAACAAATTGATTCTCTAACTGAAAAGCTGACTCATTACCGTTTTTCGACTTATGCACAACCTTATCATCAAACACCCTAGGTCTCTTTTTCACAGCTTCAACATTGATGGATAGATTATTGATTGATAGGATTAAGAGAAAAATAAACATCTTATATAAATTTATATAATGGTTTAGTAACACCACAGTTTACTTTTTTTATTCTACAAGCAACCTTGAAAAATCGACACGTGTCTTTTTTAAAAAAAATATTTACTATACCCATATAAGATATTTGCCAACTGCCTAACCCTATTTGTGAAATCTAAAAACTCCACTAACTGTGTACCAAATAATTTCCCTTATATAATTAGTCTTGTATTTTATATTTATATGATTATTCTCTTTTTAATATTAACTACAAACTTATCATTATCATTGGTTGATCTTTGATTAAATAGAAGTAATTAATAATAAATATTATATAATTTAATTAAAATTGGTATGAAATATTATATAATTTAATTAAAATTAGTAGTCAAAGTTGGAAAATTATTTCATATAACCTGCTTGTGAAGTTTAAAAACCTCCACAAACGATGTACTAAATAATTATTTTAAATAGTTTATAACCAACATTATGTAATTCAATAGGTCAAGATGTATAGAAATTATTTATAGTAACTTTTTTTCAAATAATTAAAAATAAAATAATAAAATAATATACAATTATATTTTAAAACTAAAATATATCACATAAAATTGAAATACTATTATTATTGTGTAAAATTGTTTTAAAATAATACATAATTATATTTATAGTCAAAATGTGTGAGTGCTTTTGGAAAGCTATAAGATACTTGTACTTTAGTGTAATTGTTGAACAATTAAAATTTTATTTAAAAATAAATAAATAATTTTTTTTGAATCAATATCAGATTGGGCTTTGTATAAATGAGAGAATGATACAAAAAGACACTAAGAAACCGACCCAAAACCAATTTTAACAGACTTAATCGTTCAGGCCCTAAAATAAAACCAAAACACAGCGTCCCAAGAAGACTCTAGAAAACAAAATTAAAACTGACCGAATCTTCAACCCAATCTAACCATCTGTTCACCTGCCATACTGTCCCATCTATCATTTCCGTCATTAATGGCAAAACAGATAACCGAGGGAAGTGAAAAGCTTTGACGACTCTTCAGATTTCAAAATTAAAAAAGCTCCCCTCTGTCTTCCTTCTCTGCTCCCTTTCAATCTGGTTCTCGCGTGTACTCCTCCCTTGCCTGATGTTCTGCATATCTGGGAACCCCTTCGACCAGGTAAATTTCCTCTCTCCGCTTTAAAGATTCTGAAGCTATTATGTGGGCTAGGTTGTTTGCTATTCTCAAAGTATGTTCAAATCTGATTTTCCTACACTTTGTCTTCAATCTGTGGATATCCTGAATGTAAACACCGAACATTGATCTGTCTGGGTCTGTTTTGTTGCATTTCTTGATGATGGTCAACGAATCCCCTTCGATAATAATTTCCTCTTTGTTTTTTCCGAGAGCTATTTGGGTCGCACATAGACAAGCGAGAGCTTCTGCAGCAAAAGCGGATTCCACTCCGCTGTGAAGCTTTGATTTAGTGAGGAGAATGTAGCTGTGTTTGTCCATTACAACAATGCCAGATGCCGATTCCT
This sequence comes from Gossypium sturtianum, assembly GCA_025698515.1. Taxonomy (NCBI): domain Eukaryota; kingdom Viridiplantae; phylum Streptophyta; class Magnoliopsida; order Malvales; family Malvaceae; genus Gossypium; species Gossypium sturtianum. The sequence goes on along the minus strand of CM046944.1, from coordinate 3,301,284 downwards.
TTCGCCTTTCGTCAAACGCTCCGTCGAAGTTAATCTTCAGTATTTGGCCAGGTGGGTGTCTCCACTTAGCTTTTGAGTACATGGACTTTTGATTTTCTGTTTTGAGTCCATCAAGTTCTGTGAGATACCCATAAACAAACTGTATCATTTCCTGACTAGATTTGCCTTTTTTGTCATGAATACGAGAGTTCCTATCCCCCCCAGATGGCCCATAACAGTCAACAAAAGACTCTGCATTTTCCAGAAGGGAGAAGGGCCATCATCTTGGTAAGCCATTCTAAAAACTCTTCGTTTGAGAACATCATATAAATTGAATCTGACAGATCTCTCCACACTGCTTTTGACACAGAACATTCACGGAAAAGATGGTTTATATCTTCTTCCCTTTCGCCACACCGAGGACACAGAGTATTCCTTATGACACCCCTAAGAGCCAAGTTAGCTTTAGTAGGCGAAAAATTCCACGAGATTCTCCATATTAACAACTTGATTTTTGAGGGTAGATCAATTTGCCAGAGTTTTTTGTAAAATTCTTTGTAGTGGTTATGTAAAGCGTAAGCTGTAGGATCAATTTCTTGTAATAGTTTATAAGTACTCGAACGGAGAACTCACCCGATGCTTCACCACCTGCACTCGAAGATCCTCATGCGATTCGGTGCCAGCAACTGAATTGAAAAATCACTCACCAGACGACTTGGAAGGTATTGACTATCAACTCCCTATCCCATACTCTGTCTTGACTGTTAATTAATTCTGAGACTGTCGCAACATGCAAACTTTGATCATCAAAGACTAAATTAACATTATTGCAATTTGGAATCCATGCATCGCTTAAAACTGAAATGTCCCTTCCTGTGCCCACTCTCCAAAACAAACCTTTTTCCAAAATGGCTTTAGTCGCCCATAAACTACGCCAAACATAAGAACCAGTATTCCCCAAACTTGAATTAAGAAAGTCACCTGTTGGGAAATATTTTGCTTTAAAGACTTGTGCCACTAATGAAGTTGGGTTGGTTAGTAGCCGCCATCCTTGTTTTGCCAGTAAGGCAATGTTAAATTGAGCCATGTTCCGGAACCCCAAACCACCCTCTTCTTTCGGTCGACACAAATATCTCCACTAGCACCAATGAATTCCACATTTTCCTCCTCCTTTTTGCCACCAATATTTCGCAATTTTGTTTTCAATCATCTCACATAGAGCTTTAGGCAAGAGAAAACAAGACATAGCATATGTGGGGATTGCTTGTAACACAGCTTTTATAAAGACTTCCTTTCCCCCTTGAGATAGCAATCTGGTACTCCATCCATCAATTCTCTGCGATATTTTGTCAATTATGTTCTGAAAGGCCTCCCTCTTCTTTCGACCCACTACATTAGGGAGCCCTAGATATTTTTCCGGACACGTAGAACTCCTTACCCCAAGTACTCTGGACGCTTCTTCTCGCTTCTCATTCCTTGTATTCGAACTGTAAAAGATTGTAGACTTGTCAAAATTCACGCATTGGCCTGAGCAGCTTTCATATTCCATCAAAATATCCCTCAGAATCTTGGCTCCATTTCCTGAAGCTTCACCAAACATTATGCAATCATCTGCAAAAAGCAAATGAGAAATTGATGGGCTCCTCCTGCTCGCTTTAGCTCCTTTCATCAAACCTGTCCTCTGTGCCGATCTCAATAGAGCTGATAGACCCTCACTACAAATGAGAAATAAAAATAGACTTAAGGGATCTCCCTATCTAAGGCCTCTTGTGGAACGAAATTCACTACCCCTTTCTCCATTGGTGATCACTGAATACGAAGCTGTCGTGATACATTTCATAATGAGACCAACCCATTTCTCTGCAAAACCCATCTTTAACATCATTCTTTTAGCAAACTCCTACTCCACCCGATCATAAGCCTTACTCATATCAAGCTTGACAGCCATGTAGCCTTTGTGCCCTGTTTGTTTTCTCTTGAACGTATGCAAAATTTCATAAGCTAACAACACATTGTCTGAGATCAATCTACCTGGAACGAACGCACTCTGCACTTTATCGATGCAATTTCCAATAACCCCTTGCAATCTATTTGCTACTGCTTTAGCGATAATTTTGTAAAGTACTAAACAAAGGCTAATAGGCCGAAAATTAACCAGAGATGAAGGATGCTGAATTTTGGGAATGAGCACTATATCTGTATTGTTTATTGCTTCAACCCCCTTATCACCATTTAAAATTCCTAAATGATGATTCTCGTGGCGTCGCCTCCTACTATATTCCAATACCTCTAAAAAACAACAAAGAGAAATGCATGCGGACTCAGGGCCTTTGTGGGACCCATACCTTTTAGTGCTGTCCATACTTCATCTGCTCTGAATAGCGTTAATAACTCCATATTCATCTCATCCGTGATACAAGCGTCCAATCCCATCCAAAGACTTTATCCGACTTCGCAACTCCCTTTGATGTGAACAACTCTCTAAAAAAAGCTGTTGCTGTCGCATTAATTTCAGCTCCCGAAGTGATCTCTTTCCCATCATCTAAAATTAGCCTAGAAATCAAATTTGCTCTCTTGCGCACTGTTGCACATTTATGGAAAAAAGCTAAATTTTTATCACCAAGCCTAAGCCAATTTGCTCTCGCCCTTTGCTCCCAGTACATTTCATCTCTATCAATTTCCATGTTAAGATGGATTTTAGTATCAATTATCTTTGCCATGATCTCCTCATCTCTGCCTTCATTCAAAAAGGAATCGAGTTCCATTGATAACCTCCTCTTTTGATCCTCCATTTTGTTTTTAATTGTGTGTGCCCACTTTTTCAACATGTTCTATACGCTTTCCAGTTTTGCCACTACTGAGTCTGGATTTCCTTCCCATACTTCCTTAATAACTTGCTCCATAGATTCCTCCGTCGTCCACCATGATTCAAAATAGAATTTTTGTTGAGCAGAAAATCTAAACGATTGATCCGTACTAATAAGTAAAGGACAATGATCTGACATAGAATATGAAAGATGTTGGACCTTACCCATTGGGAATAGAGTAATCCATTCATCGCTAGCGACTCCTCTATCCAATCTCTCCCGAATATTCGTCTCAGGAAGATTGCCTCTTTCCCATGTGAACCAAGTCCCAGAGTACCCGATATCCAATAAATGACACTCCTGCAAAATGTCTCGGAAAGCATCCATTCTCCCCTGATCTCTCTGTCCTCCACCCTTCTTTTCAAAACCAAATAAAATCTCATTAAAGTCTCCTGCCACCAACCAAGGATGAGAATTTTCCCAACTTAATCTTCTCAGCACATCCCAAGCTATGTTCTTATCCTTTAAGTATGAGGACCCATAAAATCCTGTGAACCTCCAATCAGCATACCCATTCTCTTCCCCAACCAAAGCATCAATATGCCATTTTGAATAGCTTTTTATTTTAACATCAATGTCACCCTTCCATGCAAGACAAAGCCCACCCCGAGACCCATCTGCCCCAACATCAATTCCATTAATGAAACCACATATCCGACGAACCCTCTCTATGCGTTTTTGATCTAGTTTAGTCTCCATTAAGAAGACCGGGTTGGGGATTTTGCTTTGCTTCAACAAGTAGTGCAGACCTTTCGAGTCGCTTCGTGGGCTCCCCAACCCACGAACGTTCCCAACTTATAGTTTTCATTGCAACCGGTCGGCTTGCCCATTGGCAGCCGCCGATCCAAAAAAGTTTGTGGCAATATCCTGTTCTCCACTTTCACATGTGAACTCCATACAATCTTCCCCCATGTCAACCGAATCTGCATTCTTCAGCTTTTTGACTACACCCCCATCCGTAGACCCTGAACAAACATTCTCATCAAATTCTGCTGAAAATTTTCTTTTACCCGTCACACTAACATTCTCCTTGTTGTCAACTCGATTTACTGCCTCTACCCGTTTCCAGCTCCTCTTTTTTGTAAGTGCTTCAATACTTCTTGTTTCATCTACAACTCCCATCTGTTTCTCTATTTCTTCCAAAGTGCAATTGTCCTCCTGATTCTTAAGACCTTCCATCCAATTTGCTAAAGGCCTTCCTGTTTTACCTATTCCTTCCAAAACAGCCGATTCAAACTCCTTCTCCCCTAATAAATCATTTTTTAGATTTCTGGTATAAATTTGCTGCTTCCCCACCCTCCTAACAAAAGCGTTGAATTTTAAAGACTCCTTCCCCATAGCTTTTGATTCTGCTTTTAATGCAATGGAAAAAGGAGGATCTTCTCTAACTTTGTCTTTTTCTGCAGGTTTAAACTGCTGGCAATCAATCAAGCTATGATCCAATCTACCACAACCGAAACAAAAAGCTGGAAGTCTCTCATATTTGAACGCAGTCCATGTCTTCACTCCATTATCAGTTGACACAAACACCCCTCTTCTGAGTGGGTTCTGAACATTAAGATTAACCCTAATTCTGCAATTATCTCCATTAATTTCTGATCTAATGACGCCCCCAAAAGTACAGCCAATAGCATGCATAAGATCCTTTTTATCAAATTCGGGTAAATTGGACCAATTTTAATCCAAAACAGAGAAGAAATAAGTTTTATGCTATCCCTATCAATTGAATTCTGTAAACGTTCAAACAGAATTAGAGACTTACGAAACAACCAAGGCCTTCCTTCCATGATTAACTCCAGATCGTCTTCCGAATCAAAGATGATTAAGAAAAAATTTTGACCTGTCGACTGGATCTCAAACTTTCTTTTTGTTTTCCATATACTCTTCAATTGTGCCTTCAAGCTATCTGGATTAAAAGTCTTCCTTGTCCATACTGAACAAATTAAAGTTGGCTTTGAGTCCGGTACCACCAAAGATCTTTTGATAGATAACTGAACAAGTTCATCCGCTAACAATGAGATCTCCTCACCGCTGTCCCTCTCATTGCCACCACCCTCCGCCATCCTAGACTGTAGTAGTTACCACCTTCCCTAGGACTCTTGTGGAAAGCACTCTTGGTACTCAAGAGGGAACTTTTTTTAAAACCTAAAATTACTCCTGAAGAAATTTTCTAACTTCGCCTCTACTTGTATTGCATAAAAACATAAATAAATAAAATTTATTAAATAGACCACAAATAAAATAATAAATATGTTTCTTATTTAAATTTAAAATAATAAAGATTGTTTTTTTTAATTATATCATCAAGTTAGCGATATGCCATAAATTGATCTCTCAAATTAGACCTTGTTTATCTCTTAATAAACTTATTTTCAAATGTTTTTAGTATTTTTTTAGTACTTTTATGTAATTTTAATTTTTACAAGTAGATTTATGAAATCGCCTCTTTTTTCTCATTTTTCGATCCAAAATAACCAATTATACCATTGAAGAACTTAATGGTTGATTGAATGTTGTAAGAAAGCAGTTAACAATCAAACACAACGATTTATGCGCAACTTAGCTCGTCGGACATTGGTTAATGATGCAAACTAAAAAATTAATGATTGGGCAGTCTTTGGATAACTTCTTCGATAACTTTAGAATTAAGTATAAATAATTAAGTATAAATACACACAAGTAGTACTCCATAATACGAGAGTCTCTCTTTCATCTTGGTTCTAGACTCTTTCATACCCTTTCTCTACTAGCGTATAAACGAGAATTTAGAAATCTTTTAGTGAAGATTGGAATTGAATTATAAATTTTAAGAGGTCAAAATATAATTTTATTAATTTTTTATTTCAACACTTTTGAAAGGATAACTCATTTTTATCTTGAAAGAGCTTAAAAATATTCAAATATGTCTTACCTTTTTTACGAAGTATATTTTTTGGTTCGATCCATAAACAATTACCTAATATATGTAAATCAATGTTTTTGGAATTGGATCGGTGGTTAAATTGGTTAGACTATCAATTCTCAGTTTGACCAGTTCAAATAGAATGAATTATTAAAAAATACATAAAAAAATTTAAATATTACAAAATCATGTTAAACTAATTCGTACCAATTTACGAATCAATTTATTTTTTCCTTATTCTGCATCGATGTATAGGTTGATTTTCGATCTAATTCAGAAATTATTATAAACAACCTACATATTAATATTTATATTATTAAACTATATTTAATAATATTATTAATTATAATATAATTGAATTGATTTTTAATCCCGTATATATAGATGAAAATATAAAAAACTAATACTCAGAATCAGAATCACATTTCACCAGTTTCATCCTTCTTTGTTTCTATCAGTCTCCAGCCAAAAGGAGTATGTCAAAAAGAAGCAAGTATGATCTGGACTCCATCCCCCAAGACCTGCCATACCTGCAACCAGGTAGGGGCGAAGCCAAGGAGGGACTGGCATGGGTCCCGGCCCCCTAAAATGTAAAATTGCTATTTAGGCCTTAATTTTTTTTAAAAATTTAAATTAGTAAAGATAAAATTGCACTTTGGCCCCCTTTAAAATTATAAATATTCAATTTAATCATTTACAAATTATAAAAATATAAACTATAAAAAATTAAAATTTCATCCTACCCCCTAAAAATTGTTAAAGCCGCCGCAACAGCAGTGCCCTGGTTGAGATTCAACCCGAATTTGGTTACGAGTCCGTGGCACACCGCCATTATCGTCCAAATATAGCGCTACTCCAATACACTCCAACAGGGTTCGTTGTCGATTCACCCATTTTTTCCAAGACGAAAAAACGGAATAGACCCTTAAGGATGATCGACCTTGGCAATATACGCCTCATCCCCTCACACACGTCCAAGAAAGTTCGAGAATGGTGACCACGTGGGCGCTTATCACAAGAAATGCTGGTGGGACGGGGTGATTGTTCAAGAGTTGATGAATGACAACTATCTTTTTAGGTTTAACAGTGATAATCAGTGGACAAAGTTCGTAGAGTTTGAAGTGAATAAATTGAGGCTGCATAGAACCTGGTTTAATGGGCATTGGATACCGCCATTAGAGGCATCTGAGATAGCTGTGGAGGTATATAAACTGTTGGAACAATGGCAGCAACTTAACAGCAATTTGCATGAAGTTTGCATATGATCATATGTGAAAAACAAACAAAAGAAAAGGAACAACCAGAAACTTTGCAAAGAGAGTTTGAACACATAAAATAATGGCTGAAAAGTTATCATCCATCTCATTTCATTGAAAGTAAAACATACATGAGTTACATAGTCAAGATGACTATTACCTAATGAAATAACTACTCCCGACCAACTAATACAACATAAATTACAAGAAAAGGCAAGCTGACATTTCAGCTATTACATCAAATTCTTATCACAAACTAATCCTACTAACTTCATGAACAAATTACAATGCAACTAAACTAAGTTACATTGAAACAAATTGAACAAAATGAACTAAATAAGTTGCTGCTCTCGGTTCAGCTCCAATGCTGCTTCTGCATGCTGGTTTCCTGTTGCATTGCAGGCCAAAGTTCAACATAAACTCTATTTGCCTATTTCTTGTCTTTGGTTCTTTTCATCCATCTTTTGTGTTTGAGCTTTCTTGGATCTTGAGTATATGCAGTTCTTGTTTCTTTGGGGTTTTTTCCTTTAATATATGCTTGGTTCTTGGCATATAGGAAGTACAAAGGGAAGAAGAGCCAACAAAGAAAACGATGGAGATGGAAGAGTATAATGAGAGAGCACTTGTTGAGGTGGCCAATGATGAAGATGGTTTTAACAGTGCTTGGTATGCTGCAATTATTGTTACACTAGTGGGGAATAAAAGGTACCTCATTCAGTATACGACCATGAGAACCGACGATAACAGTAACATTGGTTTCTTTGGGAAAGTTATGGATACCTTGCACATTGTTGGAACATTTTCAAATATTTATAGTGTTCCAATAACTATAAATGAATGGGTGTAATTAATCAAAAGATTATATTTTTTTATTTTTTGAAAAAGAATTATAACTATTTAAATAATATTATTTGAATAGTTATAATTAAATGAATAATTATGTTTTTATTTTAAAAACATTATTATTCAAAAAAAAAAAAAGACACCTATTGATGAAAGATGTCTCTATGAAGAGATATGAAAATTCCTATAAATAGGAATCAGATTTCATTTGGAGAAATACCAAAACAAATTCTAATATTCTTTCTTTTTTCCTTTATTTTCTAATATTATTAGATTGTTCTATAAAGTATTACTGCAGAAATCCTTTATAGAAATTGAGTTTCTTGTCATACATTGCTCAGTGTGTAGTGGGCTATTATCGTCAGTGCAAAACGCAAATAGCCATTGGCTTCATTGTATCCTCGAGGTTAATTTGCTTGGAACTCGTTTGCACACCAAAGATAGGTGGGGGCGAATATAACCTTAAAGAAAGTGGTTTGATACACGCCTTGGAGCCTTGTCCTATTTCTTCTTCTGTTCGAGTTCCGTTCGTGTGTTCGAGATTTTCCTCACCGGAGATTTGTACTAACAATTTTAAGGTTATATTTCATGATGACTACCACAACTCACGAAAGTGGAACACTAAGGGAGTTGGCTTCTAATTTTGTCAAACTTGATCGGTTTGATGGTGGCAATTTTCGATGATGGCAGAAAAAGATGCACTTCTTATTATCAACTTTGAAGATTGCTTATTTTTGATACTCCAAGACTGACGAGACTGAAAGCGAATCATTGTCGCAGCCCGAGAAAGACAAAAATGGGACAATGCTGATTACATGTGCATGGGCCACATATTGAATGGTTTATTTGATGGTTTGTTCGACACCTACCAAAACGAGGTCACCGCTAAAGAATTATGGGACAAATTGGAGACAAGATACATGACCGAAGATGTTACAAGTAAGAAATTTCTTGTTAGTCGTTTCAATAGTTATCAAATGATTGATGGTCGCTTACATTATGGAATAATTTCGTGATATTGAAAAGATGTCTTTGAATCAATTCAAAAATATGATATGAAAATGGATGAAATGATTATTGTATCCTCCATAATAGACAAACTTCCTCCATCTTGGAAAGACTTTAAAAGAAGTCTTAAACATAAGAAAGAGGAAATATCTCTTGAGGCTTTGGCAAATCATCTTCGTATCGAAGAAGAATATCGAAAGCAAGATCAGAATCTAAATTCTGAAAATGCCAAAGTGCATGTTACGGAGGAAGTACAGACTACTAAACCATTCAAGAGAAAGCTCAAACAGACTGATAGAGCACCTAAGTTTAAAAAGAAACAAAAGGGCTCATGCTATCATTGTGGTAAGCCGGGACATTTCAAGAATGAATGTCGATTTTTAAAGAAGAAATCATCTTCTAAGGCTGATAATAACGAAAAGTTCGTTGCAATGATATCTGAAATTAATATGGCACAATATGATAATACATGGTGGATTGATACCGGAGCAACCAAACACGTGTGCAAAGACAAAAGCATGTTCACAAAGTTTACACAATGTGAAAATAACAATGTCTTGTACATGGGAAATTCTTCCACCGCAGTAATCAAAGGCAAAGGGTTTGTTTAACTACAATTCACTTCTGGAAAGGTTTTAACCTTAAATGATGTATATTATGTACCGAAGTTAGAAAGAATTTAGTGTCCGAAGTCTGTTAAATAAGTTTGGTTTCAAACTTGTTTTTGAGGCGAGATAAGTTTATTTTGTCTAGGGTGGAATTTTTGTAGGGAAGGGTATATGTATGAGAGTATGTTCAAACCGAATATCATTAATAAGAATAAAAATACCATTTTCTGCTTATATGGTTGAATCTTTTTGTTTATGGCATTATAGATTAGGTCATTTGAATTATAGAAAATTGAATGACATGTATAAGTTAGATTTAATTCCTGTTTTTAATAATAATATTGAAAAATGCAATACTTGTATGTTGACCTGAAATTACAAGAAACCCTTTCCCCTAAGGTTAAAAGAAAAACAAAATTGCTTGATTTGATACATAGTGATTTATGTGACATGCATAATACTCCTACATTAGGTGGAAAGAAATATTTTGTTACTTTTATTGATGATTGCTCTAGATATTGTTATGTATATTTATTGCATTCAAAAGATGAAGCGCTTGATAAATTTAAAATTTATAAATCAAGTTGAACTTCAGTGTGAATCATTTATCAAGTGCTTAAGATCGATAGAGGTGGAGAATATTATAATCCAAGTTATTTTGAATCCACTTTGGGATTGTCCATCAAGTTTCAGCCCCTTACACACCACAACAAAATGGTGTAGCTGAAAGGAAAAATAGAGTATTGACTGAAATGGTAAATTCAATGTTATCATATTCAGGTCTTGGACAAGGTTTTTGGGGATGGATCTTTATTCTTGGTGGAGGAGCCATTTCTTGAGGTTCCAAGAAACAAACATGTATTACTGATTCCACCATGGCGGCGGAATTTATTGCATTAGCCGCTGCATCTAAAGAAGCAGAATGGTTAAGAAATTTGCTTTATGATGTACCTTTATGGCCTAAGCCAATTTCACCTATTTCTATCCGTTGTGATAGTGAGGCTACTCTAGCAAAGGCATATAGCCAAGTATATAATGGAAAGTCTAGACACATTGGATTAAGACATTGATGGAGTGATCACTATTAATTATGTGAGGTCAAGTGAAAATTTGGCGGATCCTTTGACAAAAAGTCTTGCTAGAGATGCAATAAAAAAAGACCTCAAAAGGGATGGGACTCAAGCCCATTAATTAGAGTCATCCATGATGGAAACTCGACTCAACGCTTGGTATAACGTCAAGTCTTGAGTTCAATGAGACAAAGTACATCATTAGTATGTGATTGTTAGCACTATAAATAAATCCATCCTAAGATTAAAGTACTAGGTACCCGTAATGATAAGGGAAGGATGAGTAATGTACTCTTAATGGACCCATAACATAAATATGTTAGAGTGTTATAATTACGGGAACACTCTTGATGGGATCTACCTATGTGAGTGGAAGTGTAGCCGCTTCTAGGAGCTCAAGGGCTTGGCTCGACAAAGACTCATGAAAAGAGGACACGCACACATGGCCATAATAGTGTCCCTAGATACTATGCATTGACCGATGTTGAAATCATTGTGTGAGATGTGTTCGGTTAATCAAATGAAATAGTTGGTTCAAAGCTTAGTCTACCATGCAATTTCGATTAACTTTAACATGTTTTCACTAAGTGAAGGTTCAATCGTAAGATACCTTCATTTATGCAAATTGATTTCCAAGAATATCAAAATCTAAAATACTTTGAAAATGGGGGGAGATTGTTGGAACATTTTCAAATATTTATAGTGTTCCAATAACTATAAATGAATGGGTGTAATTAATCAAAAGATTATATTTTTTGATTTTTTGAAAAAGAATTATAACTATTTAAATAATATTATTTGAATAGTTATAATTAAATGAATAATTATGTTTTTATTTTAAAAACATTATTATTCAAAAAAAAAAGACACCTATTGATGAAAGATGTCTCTATGAAGAGATATGAAAATTCCTATAAATAGGAATCAAATTTCATTTGGAGAAATACCAAAACAAATTCTAATATCTCTTTCTTCCTTCATTTTCTAATATTATTAGATTGTTCTATAAAGTATTACTGCAGAAATCCTTTATAGAAATTGAGTTTCTTGTCATACATTGCTCAATGTGTAGTGGGCTATTCTCGCAAATCAAGCAAAACGCAAATAGCCATTGGCTTCATTGTATCCTCGAGGTTAATTTGCTTGGAACTCGTTTGCACACCAAAGATAGGTGGGGGCAAATATAACCTTAAAGAAAGTGGTTTGATACACGCCTTGGAGCCTTGTCCTATTTCTTCTTCTGTTCGAGTTCTGTTCGTGTGTTCGAGATTTTCCTCACCGGAGATTTGTACTAACACACATTAGGCCTCGTCCACCGGATATTGCGGTGCCTGATCAATTTGTAATGCTTGATCAAGTTGATGCTTTCTACAAAGGTGGGTGGTGGAAAGGTGTGATAATTAAGGTCCTTTCTGATGATTCTAAATATCATGTCTATTTGGCTACACATGAAGAAATGGAATTTAAACACTCGGAATTAAGGCTACACCAAGATTGGATTGATGGAAAATGGACTAAACCTTCCCCAGTTGTGCATCTCTAAACCCTTTTGTATATATATATATCAGTAGATATGTGTTCTTCAATGAAGTTCATGTATAAATTTTTTAACTGGTTTCTTGTTCATCATTTTTTGCTGCAGTGATATGAAGCATGTGCATGATCATAAACATAGTCAAGCTTGGAGCATTTCTGAATATGGCATCTTTTCTCTCTCCCCTTGTTTTTTTTTAGATACAATCTTTCTCTATTTTAACTTTGAAAGGATTCAATAACTCTTGTTTTTCTGGTTTTTCAGTACTTCATATTACATCGTTGTTGCCTGCTTAAAATTGATTTTGATGTCCTTATATTGTTGTTGAATTATGGTTAAAAGCATTTTAGCTTTCATAGTTTAGTTCTGACTATAGTTGCTATTATTTTATTTCCATCAAATTAATAATTTCCAATGTTTACCCCTAACCTTGTTTATAAAATAGGATGGTAAACGTAACACCCCATACCCGATTCGAACATCAGGTCAAAATATTGAGATGTTACATTCTTTACTACATTAACTACTTATAAAATATTTTCTTATAAATTTTTATAACTTTTCAATTTGGTCCCTTTTTGTCATAAAAGTTCACTATTCACTAATTAATCATATTAAATCAATTTTCTTTCTTGTTACACATTAACCATATAAATTATCTCAATATCTTGTCTCGAATATCAAATTTCTATATATTTCATTTCTATTATTTCATCCACATATTTTCTCAAGTTTAACAATTTAGTCATTGTCATAATAAAATTTTCATATTTTTCTACAATTTCACTTTTACAATACTTTATGCATATTTCATTATCTCATAACACATTCATTAAACTTTAATCATAATTACCATATCCACATATTAAATTGTTTCACACTTAAAATTTTGCTTATTTTTCAATTTAGTCCCTATTACTATGTAGTTTATTTTTCACCATATAAGCACTTTAATCAAATAATTCATTATAATATCTTATTTCACATGACAAATTTTGATGCATATCACTTCTCTTATTTTAATTATAAATTTCATAAATTTTACAATTTAATCCTTAATATCATGAAGATTTATTATTTACTATAATTTCACCTTAACATCACTTTTTAATCGATTCACAACTTCTTTTAAATAAATCTCAAATGTATGCTTATTTCATTGAAAAAAACTTTTATAAAATGTTTTTCAGGAAAATATTTTACACAGATTCATCCAAACATCAGAAAATATTAGATTTTCTAGAAAAGTAAATCATTTTCTAGAAATCGTTTTCTAGAATCCATTTTCAGTGAAACAAATGGAACCTTATATTATTTATAAAATTTCTGATTGTATTAGTTGTTAGGATTTGGTATCCTAAGTGTAGTATAAAATCGTTAAGGGCAAATATACAAATGATATTAATGGGTAATGAAATTTTTTTAAACCATTCTATCCAAAAAATTACTAGTGTGGAATGATAAATATACTAGTGAAATTGTAGAAAAATATGAAATTTTTATTATGACAATGACTAAATTGTTAAACTTGAGAAAATATGTGGATGAAATAATAGAAATGAAATATATAGAAATTTGATATTCGAAACAAGATATTGAGATAATTTATGTGGTTAACGTGTAACAAGAAAGAAAATTGATTTAATATGATTAATTAGTGAATAATGAACTTTTATGACAAAAGGGGATCAAATTGAAAAGTTATAAAAGTTTATAAGAAAATATTTTATAAGTAGATAATGTAGTAAAGAATGTAACATCTCGATGTTTTGACCTGATGTTCGAGTCGGGTATGGGGTGTTACGTTTACCATCCTATTTTATAAACAAGGTTAGGGGTAAACATTGGAAATCATTAATTTGATGGAAATAAAATAATAGCAACTATAGTCAGAACTAAACTATGAAAGCTAAAATGCTTTTTAACCATAATTCAACAACAATATAAGGACATCAAAATCAATTTTAAGCAGGCAACAACGATGTAATATGAAGTACCGAAAAACCAGAAAAACAAGAGTTACTGAATTCTTTCAAAGTTAAAATAGAGAAAGATTGTATCTAAAAAAAACAAGGGGAGAGAGAAAAGATGCCATATTCAGAAACGCTCCAAGCTTGACTATGTTTATGATCAGGCACATGCTTCATATCACTGCAGCAAAAAAAGATGAACCAGAAACCAGTTAAAAACTTATACATGAACTTCATTGAAGAACACATATCTACTGATATATATATACACAAAAGGGTTTAGAGATGCACACCTGGGGAAGGTTTAGTCCATTTTCCATCAGTCCAATCTTGGTGTAGCCTTAATTCCGAGTGTTTAAATTCCATTTCTTCATGTGTAGCCAAATAGACATGATATTTAGAATCATCAGAAAGGACCTTAATTATCACACCTTTCCACCACCCACCTTTGTAGAAAGCATCAACTTGATCAAGCATTACAAATTGATCAGGCACCGCAATATCCGCTGGACGAGGCCTAATGTGCAAGGTTTCCATAACTTTCCTAGTGAAACCAATGTTACTGTTATCGTCGGTTCTCATGGTCGTATACTGAATGAGGTACCTTTTATTCCCCACTGGTGAAACAATAATTGCAGGATACCAAGCACGGTTAGAACCATCTTCATCATTGGCCACCTCAACAAGTGCTCTCTCATTATACTGTTCCATCTCCATCGTTTTCTTTGTTGGCTCTTCTTCCCTTTGTACTTCCTATATGCCAAGAACCAAGCATATATTAAAGGAAAAAATCCCAAAGAAACAAGAACTGCATATACTCAAGATCCAAGAAAGCTCAAACACAAAAGATAGATGAAAAGAACCAAAGACAAGAAATAGGCAAATAGAGTTTATATACCTCCACAGCTATCTCAGATGCCTCCAATGGCGGTATCCAATGCCCATTAAACCAGGTTCTATGAAGCCTCAAATTATTCACTTCAAACTCTACGAACTTTGGCCACTGATTATCACTGTTAAACCTAAAAAGATAGTTGCCATTCATCAATTCTTGAACAATCACCCCGTCCCACCAGCTTTTCTTGTGATAAGCGTCCGCGTGGTCACCATTCTCGAACTTTCTTGGACGTTGTGGAGGGGGATGAGGGCGTATATCGCCGAGGCTGATCATCCTTAAGGGTCTATTCCCGGTTTTTTCGTCTTGGAAAAGATGGGTGAATCGGACCACGAACCTGTTGGAGTGTATTGGAGTAGCGCGCTGGACGATAGTGGCGGTGTGCCACGGACTCTCGTAACCAAATTCGGGGGGTTGAATCTCAACCAGGGCACCTGGTTGCAGGTATGGCGGGTCTTGGGGGATGGAGTCCATATCATACTTGCTTCTTGTTGACATACTCCTTTTGGCTGGAGACTGATAGAAATAGAGAAGGATGAAACTGGTGAAATGTGATTCTGAGTCTTAATTTTTTATATTTTTCATCTATATATACGGGATTAAAGATCAATTCAATCATATTATAATTAGTAATATTATTAAATATAGTTTAATAATATAAATATTAATATGTAGGTTGTTTATAATAATTTCTGAATTAGATGGAAAATCAACCTATACATGGATGCAGAATAAGGAAAAAATAAATTGATTCGTAAATTGGTACGATTAGTTGAACATGATTTTGTAATATTTAAAGTTTTTTTATTATGTATTTTTTAATAATTCATTCTATTTAAACTGGTCAAACTGAGAATTGATAGTCTAACCAATTTAACCACCGATCCAATTCTAAAAACATTGATTTACATATATTAGGTAATTGTTTATGGATCGGACCAAAAGATATACTTCGTAAAAAAGGTAAGACATATTTGAATATTTTTAAGCTCTTTCAAGATAAAAATGAGTTATCCTTTCAAAAGTGTTGAAATAAAAAAATAAAAAAAATTATATTTTGAACTCTTAAAATTTATAATTCAATTTCAATCTTCACTAAAAAATTTTTAAATTCCCATTTATACGCTAGTAGAGAAAGGGTATGAAAGAGTCTAGAACCAAGATGAAAGAGAGGCTCTCGTATTATGGAGTACTTGTGTGTATTTATACTTAATTCTAAAGTTATCGAAGAAGTTATCCAAAGATTGCCCAATCATTAATTTTTTAGTTTGCATCATTAACCAATGTCCGACGAGCTAAGTTGCGCATAACTCGATGTGTTTGATAGTTAACTGTTTTCCTACAACACTTAATCAACCATTAAGTTTTTCAATGGAACAATTGGTGATGAAAAATGAGAAAAAAAGGAAATTTCATAATTTTACTTGTAAAAATTAAAATTATGTAAAACTACTAAAAATACTTGAAAAACGATGTCTAATTTGACACATCAATTTATGGCAGATTACTAACTTGATGATTTGATTAAAAAGAAAACAAGCTTTATTATTTTAAATCTAAATAAGAAACATATTTATTATTTTATTTGTGGTTTATTTAATAAAATTTGTTTATTTATTTTTAAATAAAATTTCAATTGTTGAAAAATTACACTTAAGTCCAAGTATCTTATAGCTTTCCAAAAGCACCCACACATTTTGACTATAAATATAATTATGTATTATTTTAAAGCAATTTTACACAACAATAATAGTATTTCAATTTTATGTGGACAACTGATGAATAATACCTTACTAAATGCTAAATCCAAAGCAATTTTTTGTGGAGTGGATCAACAAGATTTCAAAAGGATATTAAAATTCACTATTGCCAAAACAGCTTGAGATATCCTACGGACTACACATGAAGGAACCAATTCTGTCAAGTAGTCTAAAATGCAGATGTTGACCATTAGATTCAAGACCTTGAGAATGCAAGGTTTGGAAACCATAGGTGAATCCTACGCAAAACTCTACGATCTGTTGAATCAGGTATTCACCACTGGTGAAGAATATTCCAACACCAAGTTGGTTAGGAAGGTACTTAGATATTTAGCTCATAGATTATCTATCAAAGTTGTTGCTATAAAGGAAGCTAAAGACCTTGAGAGTCTGGTGATCGATGATCTCATAGGGTCCTTGTAGACTTCTGAAATGAATCTTGACGAAGCCAATCATAGTAGAACCAAAGGTTAAACAAATATCACACTTCAAGTGGGAAAAGAAGTGCCAACTTCCAACACCACTATAATTGAGGAACTCCAAGAGCATATTGTGTTACTCACACAAAACTTCAACAATGTGCTTAAAAAGCAATCAAGGAGGCTAAAGAAATTTGAATCCGACAACAATTTTTCCAAGAAAAATTCCAAGGGGTTGGTCATCAAAGAAGAATGAAAAAAAGATAAGAAGAAAGATGTTCAATGTTACGAGTGTCAAGGATATGGTCACATCTAGATTGAATGTGCTAACATACTAAAGAAGAACAAAATAGTAGTAAAATTAACAATAAAACAAGAGTTATACAATATCCAAACAACAACAACAAAAAAATAGTAGCAATATAATATCAAAATGACAAGAAAACAACAACAAAAGTTTAGGCTAATCCGCCAAAGCCGGGTTGAGCCAGTGCCAAAAATCCTACCCGAGGCCCTGCCTGTTTAGGAAATAGGTCTTATTTTTTTGTCCAAACCCATTTTTTGAGCCTAAATTTTTACCCAAACCCTCTCACTTTTCGGGCAGGTAGCCCGACCCATGGTTAGTTCTAAGCATAAGTTTCTACGTCCTCTTAACTCATTTTTGTCTTCCAAAAGCTTGAAATTTTTGAATATGTCTTACCATTTTATGAAGTATATCTCCCGGTCCAATCTATAAACAATTACCTAATATACGTAAATCAATGTTTTTGAAACCGGACTAGTGGTCGAACTAGTTAGACCATTGATTTTCAATCGGACTAGCCGATCTGGTTAAAATCAAATGAATTGTTAAAATATAATATTTTTTAAAAAATATATTAAACACTATAAAATCTAGTTTAACTAATTTAACTAATTTTTTAGCTTGGTTGGTACTAATTCAGAGATCAATTAAATTTTACCTTATTTTAGAACGATATACTAACCGATTGTCAATCTAATGTTTTAGTCTGGTGTGACAAACTTGATGTAAACAACCTACATGATAATAAAAATATTATTATTTAATAATAATTATATCATTAATAAAGTATTACTTATTATATTATAATTGAATTGATTTTCAAATGATTATAAATCAGTTTATTTGGTCAAGTGGTTAAGTGTTAGTGCTTTGGTTCAATTATTCTCCTACTTACATTAGCTCATTTGGTTAGATGATTAGATAATTATGATCTCTTCTTTATATAATATGTCAATTTACTACATTCATGATATGGATTGAAAAATAAATATTATACATATGAAAATTATATTTACTAAAAATAATTATATTTGCAATAATTATTTGATTTTATAAATAAAATAGTTATTAATTAAAAAGATGAATTGAAAATAAAAATTTTAAAAATAATATATTTATTAATTATAAACATTATGTCGAAACCATTTTTAAAGTTTTAGAAAACGGGGTCGACTTTTAAAAACAAAAGTGGGAGTCGCCACCAATCCCTTTTTACCTAGGTGTGATTGGATCACATTGCAAAACATTTTATTTTAAAACATTTAATTTTGGTCTACGAAAAACAAGAAAACGGGTTTGGGAGTCGGTTACGTATGAGGAAGGGTTAGCACCCTCATAACGCCCAAAAATTGGTACCTAATCGATAAAATCATGTCCAAATGTTTAAAATTTAAAAGTATTTAAAAATATGATTTCTTTAAAGAAACTTCGAGCAGTTTAAAATTTGAGATTTTCTTGTTCCGAAGGAATATAAACATCACATCCAGCCCGTTAGGACATGATATTTTAAAACCTTCGTAGTCAAAATCATCTCACGATTTACAAAACTTGTTAAAAGGATATTTAGTTATTTAGCCAAACGGAAAATCGCAACCCAGCACGTTAGGGCACTATTTCCCGAATTTCTAAATACCAAAACATTGTCTTATTTTAAAAAAACCTTTAAACGAAATATAGTAATTTTGCAAAAAAAAAAATGTATTTTATATTTTAAATAATAATCCATGTAACAATATTGCATTTATCGAACATAAATATTAGAAGTAATTATAGTATATTAACATTTAAGAAAGGCAATAATAATACAAAATATGACAAATAACAATCCCTATACTAAAGCAATTACAAATACATGATGAAACATAATCACATGTAATAAACAATAAAGCAAATATGAACATATAGATAAAAAAGGACAGATATAAACAACATTCATAAAATAATATATAATGATTTTAAACAAGAATATATAAAGTTACAAAAAAATAAATAGAATATATTATACATAAAAAAAATAAATTTTAGTTAAATATATAGTATAATATAGTATATATATATATACTAAAAATAATATGTAATCAAAAAAGAAAAAAAATTAGATAAAATAAAATAATAATTATTTATAACTTAATAAGTTAGTGTAGATAATTACTGAAAAAAATATAAAATATTTAATATAATACAATTTAATATCAAATTAAAATATATATAAAAATTAAAAAAAGAAAAAAAAGGGTTAAATTGAAATATAAACAGATTTCTATGGCTAATTTTTAAATAATAAAACAATTAATAGGGCGTAATTTAATTTAATAAAATATTAGAGGGACTGAAAGAGCAATTTCTCCTTTTTAATAAAACGCGCGGATCTTTGTCGGGTTTCCGGGTCGGCACGCGGATCCTGTTAAACCAAAACGACGTCGTTCCGTTTCATTTATAAAAATTGGTTTTATAAAAAAAAATTCATTTGGTCTGGGTTTTAAAAAAAAACTTCGAAAATTCTCTGAGCCTCTCGTCCCTTCGCCTGAGCTCCGTTCGTCGGATTGCTGGGCCACGTGCCACACGCGCCTCCGTGGCGGTGGCCGGAGGCCTAAAACGTCCGTTTTTCCTCGCTTTCGAAAGGTAACTCCTTCCTTTTTTACTTTTTTCAACAATGGTTACATGTACAAATATATATATATATATATATATATATATATATATATATATATATATATAAAATAAAAATAAAAATAAAACAAACCACGTAATGAAAGGGGAATCACCTTTGTAAAAACCTCTGCTTTTATTGATTTACTTCGTGAATATCACCGCCCTATTTCCCTGTATATTTTGTATCGCTCTCTCTGTATATTTGTTTTTTTCTCTCTCTGTATGCGTGTGTTTTTTTCTCTCTATCGTCCCCCTTTTTTTATTACAAATTGCTGTGGGTTTTTATAACCCAAAGAATGAAACAAGAGAAGGAAAGAAATATTTCTTTCTATATTTGCTGTGATCTGCTACTGCCTTTTTCTTTTTCTGCTTTGGGGCTTTCCTTTTTTGCAGGTGAGACGCGAAGACAAGGTGCGTTGATGGCGGTGCGGCTTGTGGACTGAGGCGGTGCGAAGAGCTGATCGTGGCGCGACGATTGGGCTCCAGCTGCAATGATTGGGCTCCAGATATTGCGGCGTGACGATTGGGATAGCTCCTGCGGAGCGAAGGGGCTGGGTGCATGCTGCGGCGCCTAGGGTTTCGGAAACCCTAGGCCATTACCGAGTCTGCTTAAGAGTTGGGTCATTTTGGGCCGTCCTGGTTTGAATTGGGTCTGTTTGGGTAGTGGGTTAATTTCGGGTTTGGGTCTGAGTTATTTGTTTTGGGCTAAGGGTGTAAATGGGTTTTGGCAGTTTATTTGGGCTTGTAACAAGGACTGTAAAAATAAGCTAAACATTTATTTTTATTTATTTTGGAATAGGCCCGGGCAAAATGGGTTATTACACATTAATTAAAAAAAAAGCTTGAAAGATATAAAATAAAAAAATATATTTTAAAATACGTATAAAAAGAATCAAACTTAGGCCTCAATGATAATGTCACAATTCACTAACACTACAATAAAAATGTGTCATGCAAGACATGTTTTCTTTTCTCTCTCCAAAAATAACATAAATCAGTAAATTTCAAAAATTACAACCTAATTTCTCGAATTAATTTACTTTCGATATATATATATATATATATATATAAATTAGCCACAAATCAAATTAGGGGTCGAGAAATATTAAAAAAGAAGCATATAATAATTTTATTATTACTTGACTTTACCAACTACAAACCCATATAACAGATTACATCAGTTCAGCCTGGTAATCACATTTCACCATTTTCATCTTTCTCTGTTCTCAATCTCCAGCCAAAAGGAGGAGCATGTCACAAAAAGGGAAATGCAGCATCGGCGTCAACATCGAAGGCCCACCACACCTGCAACCAGGTTCCACAGTTGAGATTAAACCCCCCGAATTTGGTTACCAGGGTGCATGGTACACCGCCACTATCATCCAGCGCAATACTCCAATATCCTCCAAGAGGTTCATGGTCCAATTCACCCATCTTTTCCAAGACGAAAAAACCGGGGAAAGACCCGTAAGGATGTTCAGCGTCAGCCATATACGCCCTCAGCTCCCCCCACTACGTCCAAGAAAGTTCAAGCAAGGTGAAGACGCGGACGCTTATCACAAGAACGGCTGGTGGGAAGGGGTGATTCTTCAAGAGTGGAATAATGGCAACTATCTTTTTATGTTTCACAGTGATAATCAGTGGCCAAAGTACGTAGAGTTTGGAGTGAATCAATTGAGGCTTCATAGAACCTGGTTTAATGGGTATTGGGTACCGCCAGTGCAGGAATCTGAGCTAGCTGTGGAGGTATAAACTCAATTTGGGTATTTCTTGTCTCTTGATTCTTTCCGTCTTGAATCTTGAGTAAATGCAATATTCTTGTTTCTTTGGGGTCTCTCCTTTAATATTTATGATTGGTTCTTGGCATATAGGAAGTACAAAGGGAACAAGAGTATAATGAGGGAGACCTTGTTGAGGTGCGCAATGATGAAGATGATTCTAACCGTTCTTGGTTTGCCGCAATTATTGTTAAACCAGTGGGGAATAAAAGGCACCTCATTCAGTATATGACCTTGGAAACCGAAGATAACACTGATTTCTTAGAGAAAGAAGTGGATACCTCGCACATTAGGCCTCGTCCACCGGATATTGTGGTGCCTGATCAGTTTGTAATGCTTGATCAAGTTGATGCTTTCTACAAAGGTGGATGGTGGAAAGGTGTGATTATTAAGGTCCTTTCTGATGATTCTAAATATCATGTCTATTTGGCTACACGTGAAGGAATGGAATTTAAACACGATGAATTAAGGCTACACCAAGACTGGATTGATGGAAAATGGACTAAACCTTCCCCAAGTGTGTGCATCTCTAAACGCTTCTGTATATCAGTAGATAAGTGTTCTTCAGTGATATTCATGTACAAGTTTTTAACTGATGTCCGGTTCATACTTTTTGCTGCAGTGATATGAAGCATGTGCATGATCAGAAACGTAGTCAAGCTTGGACCGTTGCTTAATATGGCATCTCTTCTCCTTCCTTTCTTTTTTTGACACTATCTGTCTCTATTTTAACTGTGCAAAAATTCAGTAACTGTTGTTTTTCTAACAATACAATCGGATATCAATTACCTAAAGCTTTTAGAGTGAAATAATCTAAACTTTTTTCAGAAAATAAAAACAAATACCGAATAACCAAATTGCTTCAACTTTTCATATGTTGTAAATTTGCTTCCAAATTTTTCTTAAAAAAATTAAATTTGAAAGTAAGAAATTATCCTATTCTTTTTCACCCTAAAACTTATATTAACACGATGAAAAGAAAAGTTAAGATTGGTGAGGTAGACAAATTCTTAAATCTAATCTAAGAGTTAAAAATATTTTGGTTCTCGTTATTCTCATTTTAAGAGTTCTCACTATAGTTAATGTTGAGTCCAAATTGATATTTGAAGATAGATTCAAGCAATGCTCGTACCAATTTCAACTGCTTCATGCACATGTAATGAAAAGTGCATAAAAAATAAATAATACAAGATGTGTTTACGCAACTTGGTTTCCTAACATATACAAGGGCTTGCCTAGAGAGAATATTCACTATATTAGCACCTCGTATAACAATTGATTCTAAGCTTTAACACTCAGTAGTGTGAAAAAAAAAAACGTTGGTAATGACAAATATATCGCAAAGAAAAGAGAAACAAAAATAAAGAACACACAGATTTTACGTGAAACCCTTTTCGGGAAAAACCACGGGCGAGAGGAGAAGAAAATTTATTATGTCGAATTCGAATCGGTTTACAAGAGGAATAAACTATGTCTATTTATAGACTTGTAAAACCATATTCTAATAGGAGTGTAGTAAGATTGAAACTCCTTATTCTAATCAATATCCAATAGATGGAGTTTAATAAGGTTTAAAAAACCTTATTTAAAATAAAATAAAAGAAGTGTAGTTTTATAGGGATTCTTCTTTTATTTTATTTTACCATTGTATTTTATTTAAATAAGGATTCGGTCACTTAATTCTAACAATCTCCACCTTGACACGAATTCTAAATAAACAAGTTCTTCATCGCAAACTCTCAACGAACAAGTTCTCCACCTCTTCCATAAAACCCCTTAAGGGTTTAACTTCAACAATGAACACCAACCGAGTCTAAGCAATGCTCAAACTTGGTTATAGGAAGTGACTTAGTCATCATATCTGCAGGGTTTTCATGAGTACTAATTTTGCTCACAACAATATCACCACGAGCAATAATATCACGAACAAAATGATACCGAACATCAATGTGTTTTGTTCTCTCATGAAACATTTGATCTTTTGTAAGGAAGATGGCACTGATCACTCACAAAATACTGTGGCTTGATTTGAAGGTCTTCATTGAGCTCACTAAAGAGTCCCTTCAACCAAATAGCTTCTTTACAAGCCTCGATGAATCGCCATGTACTCACGGCTTCATGGTAGACAAAGTGATCGTAGTTTGCAAAGTAGCTTTCAACCGATTGCACAACCTCCGATTGTAAAGACATAACCAAAGTGAGAGATCTTCTTCTATCAAGGTATCCAAAGAAAATCAAAGATCAACATACCCAATGACTCCATCTCTAGTTCTTCCAAACTGTAAGCAAACATCGTGAGTACCTCGTAAGTATCTTAAAATCCATCAATCGCTTTCCAATGTTCTTTACCGGATTCGCCATGTATCCGCTAATCGCAGACCGATCGCATATGATAAATCTGACGTGAACAAACCATAGCATACATGAGAGATCCCACTCGCACTAGAGTATGGAACATGTGACATGTACTCAATCTCATCATCCGATTGCGGAGACAAAGCCGATGAAAGTCCGAAATGGTGCTAAAGGAGTACTAACAGGCTTAGCACTCTGCATATTAAACTTGCAAAGAAGTTTCTCAATATACCCTTCCCGACTTAGGTACAATTTACTTGCTTTTCTATCTCTAAGAATCTCCATACCAAGTATCTTCTTTGCTGGTCCCAAATCTTTCATCTCAAATTCTTCACTTAGTTGGGCTTTGACCTTTCTTATCTCTCCTTTATCTTTTGCTGCTATCAACATGTCATCAACATAAAGAAGTAGATACACAAAAGAACCATCACTGTTTTTTCTTAAAGTAAACACAACTATCAAAACTACTTCTTTTAAAATCATGAGAAGTCATAAAAGAATCAAACCTCTTGTACCACTGTCTTGGTGACTGTTTCAAACCGTAAAGGGACTTTTTCAGCAAGCAAACATAGTCCTCTTTTTCTCGAGACTCAGAAACCTCTCTGGTTGTTGTATGTAAATATCTTCCTCAAGTTCTCCATGCAAAAATGCGCTTTTACATCTAATCGCTCAAGCTCCAAATCATGCATGGCCACAATACCAAGCAAAGCTCGAATCGAACTATGCTTCACAACCGGGAGAACACATCTCAGAAGTCCACTCCTGGAATTTGATCAGTAACCTTTTGCAACAAGCCTTGCTTTATATCTAGGTTCTTTAACTCCTGAGTCCATTCTTTATTTTTAAACACCCATTTATAGCGAACAACCTTTTTACCTTTAGGAAGTTTCACAAGATCCCATGTTCTATTTTTATGGAGTGATTCCATCTCCTCTTTCATAGCAAACATCCACTTTTCTGAGTCTTCACAGCTAACCGCCTCAGAATAATTAGACGGCTCTTGGTTTGCATCTATATCTTCGGCCACATTTAAAGCATAAGCAACTAGATCAGCCTTGGCATACTTCTTTGGAGGTTTAATTTCTCTTCTAGTTCTGCTTTTGGCGATAGAGTATTGTGGTGAAGAAGCAACTCTATTCTCAATTTTTGTAATCGGCTTGAGGAGTCGACTCAGTATTAACTGATGCTCCACCGCTTTTGATTTTATTTATTGGAAGAGTCTTTAAGAGATAAGTTAGGTAGCATAGCGCTTTCATCAAAAACAACATCTCTGCTAATCACAACTTTTCTATTTTTAGGACACCATAACTTATACCCCTTTACACCACTTTATAACCAAGAAAAACACATTTAATGGATCTCGGTTCCAATTTTCCATTATCAACATGAGCATACGCAGACACCCAAAGATCTTTAAATCGTAATAATTAGCAGGATTACTGCACCATACCTCTTGTGGAGTCTTTTCTCAATGGCAATGGATGGAGATCGGTTGATCAAAAACATGCAGAGAGGCCGCTTACGCCCAAAACGACTTTGGTAAGTTGGCATTTGACAACATACATCAAACTTTCTCCATGATCGCTCTGCTTCATTCGCTCGCAATGCCATTTTGTTGTGGAGTATGACGAATCGTCAAGTGTCTCACGATCCCTTCCGACTTGCACACAGCTTTATTAAACTCATCGTAACAAAACTCTAAGCCATTGTCCGTATGAGGTGTTTTATTTGTTTTCCCGTCTGCTTTTTCAATCATAGTTTTCCAAGACTCAAATGTGGAAAACACATCGCTTTTTCTCGCTTCAGAAGAATGCCCAAACTTTTCTGGAAAAATCATCAATAAAAGTTAGCATATAATTAGCTTCACCTCTTGAAGGCACTCTTGATGGCCCCCACAGATCAGAATGAATATACTCCAATGTTTCCTTCGTGTTATGAATTCCTCCGTGAATCGAACTCTCTTTTGCTTTCCAAAAATGCAAAGGCTCTCACAGAACTTGCTTTGCAAATTCTTTGCCCATCAAGAAGTCCTCTTTTGCTCAATTCTACCATGCCATTCTCACTCATATGCCCTAGGTGCATATGCCAAAGTTTAGTAATATCATCATCTGACAAGGAAGAGGAAGCGACAGCTGCATCACCAATAACAGTAGAACCCTGCAAAACATATAACTTGGCAATCTTTCTCCGCCTTTCATCACAACGAGGGAACCTTTGGAAATCTTCAAAATCCCACTTTCAGCTGTGTATTTGTACCCTCTTAAATCAAGAGTACTCAACGAAATTAAATTTCTCTTCAATTCTGGAACATGCCGTACGCCACTAAGTGTTCTGACAACTCCATCAAACATCTTAACTTTAATTGTTCCAACACCTGCGATTTTACACGAAGTATTATTTCCCATCAAAACAACACATTCGCATACATCGCTTTAGTAATTTGTAAACCAATCTCGATTGGGACTCATATGGAAGGTGCAGCTGAATCAAGTATCCACTCTCGCTTACTTTAGAATTATTGATGTAAGCGACTAGAAGTTCACCATCATTTGTAGTCTTCTACAACATCGCCTTCACCGAATTTTTCGGTTGTTTTCCTTTGATTCGCAGCCTCCCTTTTAATCTTGTTCTCGTAGTTTATAACACTCAGATTTAATGTGCCCTTTCTTCTTGCGAAGTTACAAGTTTTACCTCTGTTTGAAGACTTCGATCTACCCTTAGATTTACCGCGAGGATTCCGCTCATGTGTCCTTCCACGATTATCATCAAGCATTCCGATCTTGTCTCCCATGAACAATGAGACCTCTCTCCCGAGAGTCGTTTTTAACCACAAGATGCTTTATCTTATCATACGAGGTCAAAGAATCATAAACCTCATCAATCGTGAGAGACTCACGGCTATATAAAATCGTGTATCCAAGGTTGAATAAGACGGGGCAACGAGCAAAGTAGAATCAACCCTAGATCTTCCTTATCATACCGAACCTCCATGGCCTCCAAGTTTGAGAGAATTTCTTTAAACATCATAAGTGTTCGTGTACGCACGCACCTTCCTCCAAACGATGAGCATAAAGACGTTGCTTCATATGCAACTTGCTGGTTAGAGTTTTCGACATACATATTTGTTCTAGCCTCTTCCATAATGCCGCGCCGGTCTTCTCCTTCATCACATCTTGCAAAATTTCGTTAGACAAATGCAGATGTAATCGTGTTAACGCCTTTCGATCCTTGCGCTTTTCTCTTCCTCCGTCAATGTCGAAGGCATCTTATCTACCACTAGCGGGCTTCCTCTAAATCCATCGTGCAAGAATTGCTCGCATTTTTATTTGCCACAACACAAATCTGTGTTGCGATCCAACAAATAAATTTCATACTTTAAAGACGCCATTACCGTGATCGAGATGAAAAAATCCTAAGCTCGATACCAATTTGTGAAAAAAACGCTCGTGAATGACAAATATATCGCAAAGAAAAGAGAAACAAAAATAAAGAACACACAGATTTTACGTGGAAACCCTTTTCGGGAAAAACCACGGCGGAGGAGAAGAAAATTCACTATGTCGAATTCGAATCGGTTTACAAGAGGAATAGACTATGTCTATTTATAGGCTTGTAAAGCCATATTCTAATAGGAGTGTAGTAAGATTGAAACTCTTTATTCTAATCAATATCCAATAGATGGAGTTTAATAAGGTTTAAAAAACCTTATTTAAAATAAAATAAAAGAAGTGTAGTTTTATAGGGATTCTTCTTTTATTTTATTTTACCATTGAATTTTATTTAAATAAGGATTCGGGTCACTTAATTCTAACAAGTAGTCTAGAATTCTCATTTTTTTTTATCTAAGATCTAAACTTTTTCCCACTTTAAGTTTTTCCTTTGAAAAATTTAAGACTCTAACTAAGTCACACACTAGATTAATACAAAATAATGCACTCACAAAAATATTCTTCACTGAGCAAAATAAGTGCTCTCGATCTATAGAAAACCTATACAAGTTCTCACAATATATAAGTTAGTGAGACCGCTAACATACTCAACTTTGTTACAATAAATTATCCTCTAAATAAGCACGATAAGCAACACAAATAATATCGTTTAAATAGCATGAGATAGGACTTAAATCAACTGGATATCCTTCCTTCAAAAACATGAGTTGATCCAATCCATAAGTTAAGGGATGATGATTGATTCGATCTAATCTAAAAAAATGTCTAAAATCTCTTGCTAAGTGGAGTTTGGATATAAGAGAAGGGCTGGCAAGGATCTCAATCAGGTACGAAAAATACAATCTAAACATATTTGTTGTCAAAATTTGCCAACACAATCATGACAGTTTTTCTGAGTCATCGATGCTATCGTAGATAACACTGGTCCAAGCATTGATCTCGACACTCCAATTGAAAAATATCTTAATGGTTCCTACTACTTTATTCCCATCAAATTAATATTATTCAATGTTTACGCTTGACCTTGTTTGCAAGTACAATTTTATTCTTAAATATTTATATTATTTGTCTTAGTATCACAAGTTAATGAGATTAATTACAAAATTACTAAAAATCCCATATAAAACAATAAAAATTAATGAAATAATATAAATAAAAAACTCATAATACATCATGTTCTAAAATTAGCTCAACAATTACTATTATTCATAAAAAGATGGTAAACTACACAAAAAAAATACTAAGTTTTATTTTGGTATAATATATCACAAGTAAGAAATCACTCAGTGATGGATCTAACGAGGAATTTCTAAAGACTTACAAGATCATGTTGGGTAAATGGGAACAAGTCGTGATGTAAATGTCAACTTGTTGCATGAAAATATTCGTTTGAAGGAAGAAAATTCTAAATTGATAAAACAAGTTGAGGCTAAAGAATCCTCGCTAGTTGAAGAACTTGACAACCTGGTGAAGACCCAAAATGAGCTTGCAACAACTAAACTTATGCTTGAAAAGTTCAATAGCAGCACTAGCAAGCTACAATACCCCCAAAAATTTTGGAAATTTTCAATATTCTCTTGAATTTAAATTTTTTGAAAATTTTAATTAACCTCTTGTAATTTTTTATTTTTTGAATTTAAATACTTATACTATTAATAAACTATATACATTGTAATTGAATTGATCCGTAAACCAATTCATGCGCTCGTTATTTGTTAATCCAACGAGTTCGTTCAATGAATATATAAAAAGCATTCATGGGCGCTTTACATCTTTCTCTGCTCACGCCTCTCGCCAAAAGGATGACTATGTCACGAAAAGGGAAGTACGCCATCGGTCTCGCATCGAAGACCCACCACACCGCAACTGTGTTCTAGAGTTGAGATTAAACCACGTGGATTTGGTTACCGGGTGCATGGTTCTCCGCCATTATCATCAAGCGCGACACTCCAATATACTCTAACCATTTCGTGGTCAAATTCACCGATCTTTACCTAGATATTAATATCGGGACAAGACTGTTGAATTTTGAACTCCATGCAGCCCATGCAACGTCCAAAAGCCACTCAATCTTCATGGCTATGTCACGCCAATATTTCATGTTAACTAAGTGCTTCATTCTAGTCTTTTGTAAACCAATGCCATTGTAACTTAGTTTGGTTTATTTTGAACCATGTTAGGTTGATATTTCATGTCATTTTGATGGTGACAAAGCTGATCAAATCAGCAAGATTAAGCTTGCAAGTTTTTTATTTCAAGTTTCCATAAGTTTAAGTGGGATTAGGTATGTTTAGGTAAAGATATGATATGATTTACTTTGACTAAGCATTTTATATATTGGCAATGTATCTTTAATGAAAAGTAGTTGTAATTCATTCACACTTGAGCTCCATTTTCCATAGCTTTCTTTTCTCTCAAAGAATTCTGTCATCTCTCTTTCTTTCTTCTTCAGCAAGTCTCGACACTTGCACTGCAAGTTACAGCCATACACAAGCTGCTATATGCTTCTAACTCCAACAATTGGTATCTAGAGCTTCATTCTTTGAGGACTCATTCTTTGTTAAGATCAATCTGGAATGGCTTCATCAAGCTTCTCACCAGTGCTGCCTTCGATCTTCAATGGAGAAGGTTTTCAAATATGGCAAGTTAAAATGAAGACCTACCTTCAAGCTCTTGATTTATGGGAGGTTGTGAACACCGATGTCGAACTGAACCTCTTCGAGCCAACCCAACCGTGGCTCAAATACGACAAAGATGCTTTGGAGAAGACCAAGAAACATAAAGCCTTGTCATGCATCCAAAATTGTGTCTCTGACATCATTTTTACAAGAATTATGGCCTGTGAGACTCCAAAACAGGCATGGGACAAGCTTAAGGAGGAGTTTCAAGGTACAGAAGGACTAGGCAAAGAAACAACTTCTAAACTTGAGGAGAGACTTCAAAACTTGAAGATGAAAGAGGAAGAGATCTGTAAAAACAAAGACTCGACAGATAATGGTCATTGTAAATGACATAAAGCTCCTTGGTGAGCAATTTAGCGAAGCAAGGATAGTGGAGAAGGTGCTTTCAACCTTACCCGAAAGGTATGAAGCAAAATATCCTCCTCGAGGACTCCAAGGACCTCTCAAGCATCACCTTGACCGAATTAATCAATGCCCTTTATGCTCAAGAGCAAAGAAGGGCAAGCAGAAACGAGGAGCACCAAGAAGGTGCTTTCCAAGCTAAAGCCGTGACTTCTCATCCAACACCGCCTACAAAGGCAAGAAAACTCGAAAAGCGAGCCTAAGCCTGATGCTGCAAGGACCAATGATCGCCTTTGCAGATTTTGCAAAAAGCCAGGCCATCCTGAAGATAGATGTTGGTTTCGGCCTGATGCAGTATGCCAACACTGTAAGAAGAAGGGACATGTTGAAAGAGTGTGCAAGGCAAAAGGCAGACCGAAGCAGGCTCAACAACAAACTAAGACCGAGGCTCGAGTGGCTGAAGGTGGAAGTGATCAAGAAGAAGAAGTCTTTGCTGTGTCATGCTCAAGTGACCAGAAGACAGACTCCCAAGGTTGGCTCTTGGACAGTGGATGTACAAACCACATGTCTCCTAATGAAGCCATCTTCAAAAACTTGGACAGGAGTGTACAAACCAAGGTTAAAGTGGCAAATGGTCAGTTTATCAGTGCTGTGGGCAAGGGTGATGTTCTGATATCGACTTCAAAAGGCAACAGGATAATCACTAATGTGTTGCTCGTGCCTGATATTGACAAAAACTTGTTAAGTATATCTCAACTCCTTGACAAGGGATACTCTCTTGTGTTCAAAGACAAAGTATGTCGAATAACAGATCCATGTGGATCATGTTTCATGACAGTCACACAGACTGATAAATCCTTTGAGATTAATTGGTCAGAAGCCCCTAATGTAGCTTATGCTGCCTCTCACAATGACTCTAAAACATGGCACAAAAGACTTGGTCATGCAAATTTTAAAGCAATGGCCGTGGATGATCCATGAAGATCCAGTAGAAAACTTCACAAACTCAAAGATGCAATAATGAAGTTTGTGAAGTGTGTCACTTTGGAAAACAAGCTAGACTACCCTTTCCCTCGAACCAAGCCCGAGAGAGCAACCGGAGAAGCTTCACTTGTTCATACAGATGTCTGTGGCCCCATGAAGACAGAATCAATCAGTGGGAACAGGTACTTCATTCTCTTTATCGATGACTATTCAAGATTCTGTTGGATTTATTTTTTAAAATACAAGTCCAAGTTCCACAAGTGTTCATGAAGTTTAAAGCTCATGTAGAAACCGAGACAAAGTTGTGTCAAGACCATCAGTCGATAATGGGGTGAATACATTTCACTCAATTCCAGCGATTTGTGATGAAGCGGGCATTAAACACCACCAGCTAACCAATGTGTACACACCTCAAAAAAATGGAGTGAGTGAAAGAAAAATCAAGCATCATGGATATGGCAAGATGTCTGCTGCTTGAGAAGAAAATGCCAAAGTTCATGTGGGCGTAAGTTTGCAAACACAAAGCTAGCCTATCTTCAAAATAGACTACCAACAAAGGCCCCGATTCGAATGACACCTTTTGAAGCTTGGTATGGCTTCAAACCCTCTCTTGCTCATCTAAAACTCTTTGGATGTCTATGTTATGTGCGATTCCATCTCAGAAAAGGATAAACTTTCAAGGAGAGCTGCTCCAGTGTGTTTTAGTAGGATATAGCCTCGCTTAAAAGGGCTATAGGGTTATTGATCCAACAACAAAGAAAGTTCAAGTGAGTAGGGATGTTGTCTTCGATGAAAATGCCTCACTTGGAACTGGGATAACAATCAACCAATGGAGACTCATCAAGAACTTGAAGTGGGGCAATGTAACTCAACAAGGTGGTCAAGAGATGGACATTGATGATGTTCCAGCTTAGAGGACCGGATCATTGATAGATGTTTATGAAAGGGTCAAGTAGCCATCATGGAGCCAACAAGTTTCAAGAGGTCAAGCTCACAAAGGTTGGAAGGTCGCAATGATTGAAGAAATAAAGATGATCGAGAAGAACCATACCGGATTTGGTTGATAGGCCACAAGACAGAAAGGTCATAGGTGTTAAATGGGTGTATCGTGCTAAGCGAGAATGCGGATGGGAGCTTAAATAAGCTCAAGGCAAGGCTGGTTGTCAAGGGATTTAGTCGTAAATATGGCCGGACTACATGGAAACCTTTGCTCCAAAGAGCTGTGCTCGACACCATTAGAATGTTGATTGCTTTAGCAAAGACAAAAGCAATGGTCCATACACCAACTCGATGTCAAGTCGGCATTTCTAAATGGATCGCTTGAAGAGGAGATATACATCGACCAACCTCTAGGCTTTGAAGTGCCAGGCAAAGAACACATGGTTTATAAACTCAAGAAGGCCCTATATGGTCTAAAACAAGCTCCCCGAGCTTGGTATGCACGAATCGATAGCTATCTCATCGGTTTGGGATTTCAAAGGAGCATCAAAGAGCCCACACTCGTATGTTAAGAAGAATGAAGTCAAACTCACTTATTGTGTCTCTCTATGTCGATGATTTGCTGGTTACAGGAGGAGACAATATTGTCTTGAAGAATTTCAAGAACAAAATGAAGAAGATGTTCGAAATGTCAGACCTCGGGCATATGACTTACTTCCTTGGAATGGAAGTGATCCAAGTGAAGGAGAGATTTTCCTAAGCCAACAAGCATTTGCCAAGAAAATTTTGAACAAGTTTTCCATGGAAAACAAAGAAAACCAATGAACACACCTATGGCTACTGAGTTAAAGTTGACAAACCAAGGTAACTATGATGCAGTTGAGGAGTTCACCTACAGAAGTTTGGTGGGATGCCTTCTTTATTTAACAGCTACAAGACCGGATATAATGTTTGCTTTGTGAGCATGTTGTCACTTGTTCATGCATTGTTGCAACATGCAACATTTCCAAGCAGAAAAAGAGTCCTGAGATATATCAAAGGAACATTATCCTATGGCTTAAAGTTTAGCACAACCGAAAACTTAAAGCTAGTTGGATACACAGACAGTGATTGGGCAGGATCAAAGGATGATTTAAAAAGCACTTCAGGTTATTGTTTTTCTTGGTTCAAAGAATGTTTTGGTGGTGTTCAAGAAGCAAAACCTTGTAGCCCAATCAACGGCAGGTTTAATATGTAGCCACCGCAAATTACTGTGAATCAAGCCATATGGCTTAGGAAGCTACTCACCGACTTAAACTCGCAGCAAGAGAGGAGCAACAGAGATGCTATGTGACAACAAATCGGTACATTGCAATTGCAAAGAACCCCGTGTTTCATGGACGAACCAAACACTTTAGTATAAAGCTTCATGTGGTGAGGAGATGGAACAGTGCTCATGAAATTCAACCGGTTCATTGCAATTCGGAAGATCAAATCGCGACATCTTCACCAAAGCCCTCAAAACAACTAGATTCACTCAATTGAGAAGAAAACTTGGTGTATGCTGCAAGGAGTCCAAGGAGGAGTGTTGAATTTTGAACTCCATGCAGCCCATGCAACGTCCAAAAGCCACTCAATCTTCATGGCTATGTCTTCGCCAATATTTCATGTTAACTAAGTGCTTCATTCTAGTCTTTTGTAAACCAATGCCATTGTAACTTAGTTTGGTTTATTTTGAACCATGTTAGGTTGATATTTCATGTCATTTTGATGGTGACAAAGTCGATCAAATCAGCAAGATTAAGCTTGCAAGTTTTTTATTTCAAGTTTCCATAAGTTTAAGTGGGATTAGGTATGTTTAGGTAAAGATATGATATGATTTACTTTGACTAAGCATTTTATATATTGGCAATGTATCTTTAATGAAAAGTAGTTGTAATTCATTCACACTTGAGCTCCATTTTCCATAGCTTTCTTTTCTCTCAAAGAATTCTCACATCTCTCTTTTCTTTCTTCTTCAAAGAAGTCTCGACACTTGCACTCGCAAGTTACACCATACACAAGCCGCTATATGCTTCTAACTCCAACAAAGACCCTTAAAGAAGATGAGCATCGTCTTTATACGCCTCAACCCTCTCCACAACGTCCAAGAAAGTTCAAGAAAGGTGACAACGCTGGACGCTTATCACATGAACGGCCGGTGGGAAGGGGTGATTGTCGAGAGTTGCAGGATGACAACTATGTTTTTTTGTTTCACAGTGAGAATCGCGTGGCCAAGGTGCTTAGTGTTTGGAGTGAGTCAATTGAGGCTTCATAGAACCTGGTTTGGTGGGTATTGGCTGCCACCAAATTTGGAATCTGAGCTAGATGTGGAGGTATAAACTCTATTCGGTATTTCTTGTCTCTTGATTCTTTCCATCTTGAATCTTGAGTATACGCAATTCTTGTTTCTTTGGGGTTTCTCCTTTAATATATGCTTGGTTCTTGGCATATAGGAAATACAAAGGGAAGAAGAGCCAACAAAGATAACGATGGAGATGGAAGAGCTGAGTGAGGAGCACTTGTTGAGGTGGCCAATGATGAAGATGGTTTTAACCGTGCTTGGTTTGCTTGCAATAATTGTTAAACCAAAGGGGAATAATAGGTACATGATTCAAAGATGAGACCGTGCAAACCGAAGATGACACTTGGTTTAGGGAAAGAGATGGATATCTTGCAGATTAGGCCTCGCCCACTGATATTCCTGGTGCTGACCAGTTCAAATGCTTGATCAAGTTGAAGCTTTGTACAAAGGTGGGTGGTGGAAGGGTGTGATTATTAACGCCCTTTCTGATGATTCTAAATATCAGCTCTATTTGGCTACACATGAAGAAATGGAATTTAAACACTGATTTAAGGCTACACCAAGACTGGGTTCATGGAAAATGGACTAAGCCTTCCCAGTGTGCATCTCTAAA
Source organism: Gossypium sturtianum (assembly GCA_025698515.1). Classification (NCBI taxonomy): domain Eukaryota; kingdom Viridiplantae; phylum Streptophyta; class Magnoliopsida; order Malvales; family Malvaceae; genus Gossypium; species Gossypium sturtianum. Next base: position 3,265,753 of record CM046944.1, on the reverse strand, counting down.
CCCTTTTGTATATATATATATATCGTAAGAGATATGTGTTCTTCAATGAAGTTCATGTATAAGTTTTTAACTGATTTACGGTTCATCATTTTTTGTGCGATGATATGAAGCATGTGCATGATCATAGCTACTCAATAAGACATCTTTTCTTTTCTTTTTGTTGATATAATCTGTATTGTTGCCACTTTAAAAGATGTAAATCGCTTTTGAGTCTCAACTCAAATGGTAGCCATTAAATCTATTAGCTTAAATGACATGTCTTTTCCGAGAGTATCATATAAAAATAATAAGTTGACGTGACATTAGACATGATATAATATGTTTGCAACCTATGAGTTTGGACAATAATAGAATTTAACTTAATAATTTTATTGACTATTATTTGATCAGACTAAAGTTTTTAAAATTAAAAATAGAGACTAAAAATGATCAAATTACATCATACAAACTAAATATATAACTTACGTGTAGTACAAGGATATAAATATTACATACGTTTAGTTATTACTATTTTTGACATTACATATGTTGAATGTGAATGTAAACATTTAATCATAAAATTCGATAAAGATTCAAAGCGATAAGGAGAGAACCAATAAATGGTAGTTGATAACGCTATTCAGATTCACTAATCATGTTTATGGAGTCTTGCTAGGAAAATGATTTTATTTAATAATTCATCCTAAGTACAACTATTGGCTAAAGCCCAATCTATCCTCTTCAAATGGGATAATTATAACCCCAAAGTTGAACCAAAATTTGTTATAAATCACTTTCTCCCTTTACATTGTTGAACCAAATACCTCACTTTACATTCGATATCTCCCCATACAAATACATAAACAAGGAGTATTTAAATGCACTCCAAACGACTAATGAGGAACTTGACCAACATCCTATTTATAGACTAATTCAAGAGCTCTTCAACAATGTTCTTGATAGATTTCCAACACATCTCATATTGTCTTTGGTTGGAGTTTTGTCTTTTTACTCCACAAAAAGCTCGAGTATTTATAATTCTTGTTTCTTCTAGACATTTTCTTGAATGCTCTATTGAAGTTTGTGTGCGTAAAATCAATTGTTCTTGAAGATCTTCAATAGTAGCGCCACCTTCTGTTCTAACCGTGATAACAACTTAAAAGGGAAATGTTCGCTTATGTTCTGATTTTTTTAGACTCATCTAGGTTCATTTAAAATGTCCAGAATGACCCAATGGGCTTATCAATTTCCATTCCGTCTATGTTTGACTTGGAATATTCGTCTCCCAAAGCGTATATGATAGATGTACCACATAATTTAGCATAAAACTTGCCAAGAGTTTCACTCTTCTCGCATCCTGAGTGTCTCGAAATTAGTAGTCAACATTTGCAAACTTGGATTGCTTAACAAAGTTTGGTTTCTTCATGAGTTGTTTCAAAGATCATCTAAGCTTCGTAATTAGTACATTTTGAGATCCTTTTGAAATCTTATCTGTAATAGTAGTACATTTTGAGATCCTTTTGAAATCTTAAATAACTACACCACATAAGAGGGCATGTAAGGCTTGGGATTTGGCATTTTCTAGCTTCTCTTCCTCGAAGAGTCCAAGTATTATCCGGCTTTGAAGTATCGGCACTTGAAACATCACTAGTTGGATGCTTTTAGCTTGCAATGATAAATCATCATGCCTTCTCATAAATAGTTTTTATGAATGCCTTCAACCTTGCTTTCTAGCAAGCATAGTTGGCTCAATCCAGTATAGGGGTCGAGACACTAAATATCTTTCCATCTTGAATAAAAATTAAATAAAGGAACACTATTAGTGTGTCAAGTGTTAAATTCGTACCAATTTCAAAAAAATAAATTGATTTTACTAATAGATATTAATCCAAATATTTGGTAAGTTGCAACTAAACCAAATAACAATAATGCTAATGAAAATATGGCACGTGCTAGTACGAACCAAAAGTTGATCACTGGGCAAAAGTTGATCAATGGGCAATAATGCTAATGAAAAATAAATGATCGAGCAATCCTTGGAATCTTACACTCTAGCACGTGTTTTATTCTATTTTCTCCTATTTTTTTATAGATAATGATCAAATTTCAGCTTTAATTCTTATAATCTATTGATATTTAAAATACAATCTTTGTATATTATACAAGTTAATATAGATTGAAATGGGCGAAACACAAATTAGGCCAATGATATATAAATAATGAAAAAAAATAAAAATAAAACCGTTATTTGTTAGTTGACAATTCGTTTAATGAATATATATAAATATATAGAGAGAGAACATTCATTGACAGTTTACATCAGCTCAGCCTCGTAATCACATTTCACCATTTTCATCTTTCTCTATTTCTCAGTCTCCAGCCAAAAGTAGGAACATGTCACAAGAAGGCAAGGCCACCACCGCCCCCGCCACCCAAGATCCACCATCCCTGCTGCAACCAGGTTCCATAGTTGAGGTCAACCCCCGAGACAATGATTACCTGGGTGCGTGGTACCTCGCCGTAATCGTCGAGCGCGCTACTTCAACATGCGACGACAGGTACGTGGTCCAACTCCTCTTTCTTTACGAAGACATAAGTACCGGGACAAAAGCCATCAGGGAGTACAACAGCGTTGATATACGCCCTTTACCCCCTCGACACCGACCAAGAAAGTTCAAGGTGGGTGACTTAGTGGAGGCTTATCACAGATTCGGTTGGTTCGAAGGGGAGATTGTTGAAGAGTTGCATAATGGCAACTATATTTGTCATGGTTGAAGTCGTCAAAGCGCTTAGAACTTGTGGTGGAACGGTTGCGGCTTCAAAGAAGCTGGCGTGATGGGGAATGGATACCGCCATTGGATGAATCTGAGCTAGCTGTGGAGGTATATGCAGTTCTTGTCCATTGCCTATTTCTTGTCTTTTGATTCTTTTTGTGTTTGAGCTTTCTTGAATCTTGAGTATATGCAATTCTTGTTTCTTTGGGGTTTCTTGGAATAGGAAGAAGATTCAACAGACGAAACGAAGCTGACGGATTCTGACAAAGCTGGGATTATGGAGTCTGAGGCTGATAGTGCAGAATCAAGCACAGCAGGGACTGGTAACATACAAGAGGCGTCTGGTCAGGTAACAATAGAAGAAGAAGGGCTTAGCAAGGAGAACATGATGAGGAGGCCAATGATGAAGGGTTATGAAGCATGTGCATATGATCATAAAAGTAGTCAAGCTTGGAGGGTTTCTTTTTAGCTACTTCATATTACATCTTTCTCTGTTTTAACTGTGCAAAAATTGATTTGATGTAGATATCATATATTGCTGTTTTTGTTTTGGCCAATAAAAGGTTGAAGCAATCGAGTCAATCTTTGTGAATGTTTTTTTCTTAATTCTTAGTTTCATCATAGAAAAATTTATTCATATTTTCAAAATATAATACAAATATCAATAAGAGCAAAGTATAATGATAAATTTCAATGATAAATTTAGTTCAACTTTAACCCGTATAGTGGCCTTCGCCAAGGCGACTTGCTACCCTCATACTTCATCAAGCCGAACGTACATCAAAAGTTGGCTAATGATTAGACTGAGCAAAGATTGTCCTTCGATGAACAATCTGTTGTTGGCTAATGATGCTTATTTATTCTTCAATGCCATTATCCACTCGACCAGAGCCTTGAAAGAAATTATTAAGAAATACTGCAAATGCCCAGAGTTATGGGAACTATATCAAATCTGAGATTTTCTTTAGCAAATTCGGGAAAGCAAAGAACAAGAAATGGATTACTGGCATATTGGGTGTTCATTGCACTGATAGGCCTGGGAAATATCTTGGATGTCAGTTAGGTTAATTTAATCAACGAAAGCTCTTTTTCCAATCCACCTTAGAACGTATGCAGCAGAAACTTGCAGGATGGAAGGGGAAACTTCTGTGACCCAGTGATACATTAGTCTTAATACAGTCTACTCTATCGGCAACACCAATTTACTCACCCTCTTGCACAAAAGCACCTAAGTCAGTCACTAACCAGATTCATGAAATTATTAGGGACATCTGGTGGAGCCATGACATCAATAATAGAAAGCTTCACATGTGTAACTCGAATCAATTGTATTGGCCAAAACAGAAGGATGGATTGGACATCCGTTATGCTGAAGTAATGAACGATGCACTTCTTTCCAAACAAGCCTGATGAATACTCACAAGGCTGCATGCTGTGGCTCATGCTACGTTCTTAACTAAATACTGCTCTAATAAAAATTTTCTAGACGTGCAGGGATGATCACCCGACTCTTGGACGTGGAAAAGCATATTGAAGGGGTGAGATATATGCCTTCATGGCTTAGATATACAGATATGGACATGTCAAAATGTATCCATCAATGGTAACATAGTGGCACTCTGCCAATATCCAAACCAACAAGTTTGGGGCAATGACAGAGCTAGGATGTTAATCTTAGAGGAAGCTAAAATTAGACGTGTTAAGTAACAATTAATTTAAACATATAAATAATTGATTTAAAATAAGCAGTATTCCAACATAACAACCCATTTAAACATATAAACAATCAATTCAAAAAAAGTAGTATTCCATCACAACAATCGATTTAAACATATAAATAATCTATTCAAAAGAAGCAGTATTCCAACATGACAATTGATTTAAACATAAAAACAACCGATTGAAAAGAATATTCTAGCATAACAATCGATTCAATCCAAAATCAACCAAATTTGATCATCCAAAAATAAGTATATTTTTCATAGTTTCTTATTCCGTTTTCACCAAAATATTCATTGCTTCACAAGCTATCATTTGATATCATTTTAAACAAAGTGATCAAGATTTTCTTTCCCCCTCCACTTTGACCGAAACTTATTATAACATTATTTAGCTATTTTTGTTTCGTTTTTACACTTCTAACAAGTTAGAAATTGTCTCTCAATCATTTTCCATAAAAAAACATACATATTTCATATAATTTTATAAGCTTCTATCAATATTTTTTAATGACAACTTTTAATATACTTGATAAAGTAAAAATCTATTGGTATATAGATATATATATATAAAACAAGCTTAAAAAAAATCAAAATCTATAAAAAATTCACTTAAATTTTTTAATATTATTTTTAATACTATAAAAATATATATACAAAAAGAGAAATTACAAAAATCTTAAACAAGTGCCATCGCCATGGGCCTCTAGGCTCAAAGAATTTTAATAATTTAATAAACGAATTTATTTCGAATATAAAAATGAAAAGATAAAAGAATTAAACAATTAATTCATAAACCGTTATCCGTTAATCCAACAGTTGGCTCAAAGACTATATATATATATGTAAGCATTGATTGGCAATTCACATCAACTCAGATAAGAATCACATTTCTCCATTTTCATTCATCATTCTCTGTTTCTCTTGTCACCCGCAAAAAGAAGGAATATGTCGCAAAAAGGCAAGCTCATCGACGCCCCCGCCACCGAAGATCCACCGTACCTGCAACCAGGTTCCATAGTTGAGGTCAACCACGAAGACAATGTTTGCCCGCGTGCGCGGTACACCGCTATAATCATGGAGCGCGCTACTTCAACAAATGACAAGAGGTACGTGGTCCAATTCACCAATCTTTACCAAGATAGAAATAGCGGGACAAAACTCTCCAAGGAGTACAACAGCGTCGATATACGCCCTCTGCCCCCTCCAAAACCACCAAGGAAGTTCAAGGTGGGTGACATAGTGGAGGCCTATATAGACGACGGCTGGTACGAAGGCAAGATTGATCAAGTGTTGGATGATGACAGGTATATTTTTCGGATGTCATCAATGTTCTTACAGTTTGGAATGAATCAATTGAGGCTTCATAGAACCTGGCTTAATGGGAATTGGGTACCACCATTGGATGAATCTGAGCTAGCTGTGGAGGTATAAACTCTATTTGGGTTTTTCTTGTATCTTGATTCTTTTCATCTTGAATCTTGAGTATATTGCAATTCTTTCTTTTTCTTCGGGGTTTCTTTCTCCTTTACTAAATATGCTTGGTTCTTGGAATAGGAAGAAGATTCAACAGAGAAAATGATGGAGTCTGAGACTGACAATGCAGAAGCAAGCAAAGCAGGGACTGGTAACATATTGGAGGAGTCTGATCAGAAAACAAAAGAAAAAGAAGAAGAGTTTAGTGAGGGAGCACATGTTGAGGTGACCAATATTGATGGAGATGGTTCTAACCAAGCTTGGTTTGCTGCAACTATTGTTAAACCAGTGGGGAATAATAGGTACCTCATTCGGTTTGAGACCTTGAGAACCGAAGATGATACTGGTTTCTTAGAGAAAGAGATGGATAGATTGTACATTAGGCCTCCTCCACCATATATTCCGGTGCCTGACCAGTTTAAAATGTTTGATCACGTTGAAGTTTTGTACAAATGTGGGTGGTGGAAGGGCGTGATTGCAGAGGTTCTTCTTGACGATTCTAAATATCTGGTCTTTTTGGCTAACTATGATAAATTGGAATGTAAACACTCTGATTTAAGGCCACGCCAAGGCAGCATTGATGAAAACTGATCTAAACCTTTCCCAGGTGTGCATCTCTAAACCCTTCTGTATATCCGTAGATATGTGTTCTTGAGTGACATGCATGTACAAGTTTTTTAACTGATGTCTGGTTCATATTTTTTGCTGCAGATCTATGAAGCATGTGCATATGATCATAAAAGTAGTCAAGCTTGGAGGGTTTCTTTTTCTTCTATTTTGGCTACTTCATATTACTTTGTTGTTACCTGTTCAAAATTGATTTTGATGTGGATTTCCTATTCTAGTGTTTTTTTCTTGTCAGTAAAAGATTGAAGCAATCGAGTTAATGTTTTTTCTCTAAATGCTTAATTTCTTTTTTTTTTAAGTTCTAAATTCTTAATTTCATCGTGCTTAATGGTTAACTCGGTTTCGGTCGATTAATCGAATTAACCGAAATTAGAAATAAAATAAGTATAAAACATATCAAAAAATAAATTGATAATGTTCATTTGACTAAATTAACCAAATTAGTAACAATCTAATACATATAATATATAAAATTATTTATTAAGTTCGATTAATTAATCGATTTCGAACCGAATTAACCGTTAACCGAAATTTTAAAAAATCTTTAACCAACTTTCCAACCAACTACCAGATTCTTTATTAAGTTCTCATATTTGTTTTATGTCTCTTTTAGAAATTACTTTCAAGTCTTGGTTTAATTGCATCAAGTCTTTTTCCATTAATTTCATCATTTCCTTCCTTCAAACATTTGGCATGCCCATACTCTTTTTCTTGCAACTTAATTCATAATTTATTTACTATTGGTGTTTCAGTTCAATTTTAGATGTCTTCCCCAATGTCATATTTAATTGATAAATAATCCACATTTAACTGACATTTGTATTCGAAATTTTATTTACTCGATCACTAGTATGATAAGAATTTTGAGCGGCGTTTTTTTATTATCTTTTAGCGGCGTTTTAAGCGCCACTAATAGTAACGCCGCTAAAGAAGGCGCCGCAAATTTTAGTGGCGTTTATTGTGAAAAAACGCCGCTAAAAGTCACGACTTTTAGTGGCGCTTTTCAAAAAAACGCCACTAAAGGTAGGGGCTTTTAGCGGCGCTTTTCAGAAAACGCCGCAGAAGGTGGGGGCTTTTAGTGGTGCTTTCTAAAAAATGCCGCAAAAGGTGGGGACTTTTAGCGGCGCTTTTCAAAAAAACGCCGCTAAAGGTGGGGACTTTTTGCGGCGCTTTTCAAAAAAACGCCGCTAAAGGTGGGACTTTTAGCGGCGCTTTTCAAAAAAACGCCGTTAAAGGTGGGGACTTTTAGCGGCGCTTTTCAAAAAACGCCACTAAAGGTGGGGACTTTTAGCGGCGCTTTTCAAAAAAACGCTGCTAAAGGTAGGGACTTTTAGCGGCGTTTTTAACACAAACGCCGCTAATTTGCACAGATTTGCAACGCTCATTTTCTCCAATATCCTACCCTCCCTGCATTAAAACAAACCAAAAACAGCAGCAATTGCATATAATTTCAACTCAAGACATCAAATAAAACATTTAAATCTCACTAAAAGCATTAAATCTAAACGATACTTCAAATTTAATAAAAGATATATGATATACATTAATAAATGAAGTATAATTCAAACATTTCTTACAATAATGTTAAATGTAACAATGTTAAAAATCATCTTACAACAAGAAAACAAATGTCTAAGATGGCGGCTCTCTGCGATCATTGGAACATCTTCATCATAGTCCAAGTCAGAATTGAGTTCTTCATACTTTATGTTCTCGCTCTCCCTCCTCATTCGCTGCCTCCGCTCTAAGTTGAGAAATTTGCTCACCGTGCTCGCTTCCATCCGAGCTATCTGGTCTTTTAGTCTCTCGAACTTCAAGACGAGATTGACTCCTAAGGCATGTATCTTGAGCTGGATCCAAAATATTGGGTCTGGGTAACCCTGCATCCTTGACATCAAACCCGACCATACCTTTTAAGACCCAAAACATTAGTGATAATTTTGTTATAAATATAGTCAAGATTAACAGAACTATCAATCAAAGCAATGTACCTTTCAGACCCAAAACATCGCATTAATAATTCATGCTATCAATCTCCTCGAGATTAACAGAACTATCACTCAAGCAACAAACTTCATACTCCGCCTTCTTCTCCTTTAGTTTATCCTAATAAATCAACGAAAGAGTTAGAAACGAAATATATAATAAAAAGGAATGCAACATAACTTAAAATTATAAAATTAAAACTACAAACGATGAATTAAAGTACTATAATTAAACATTATAAATATTTATAATAAATCAATTATTAAGTAAATATACCAAAATTTCTGCAATTTTCGGATGTCATCTGAGATCCGTCCTTCTTCCTATATAGCGTAATGTCAAAAGTCAAGGCGTCCAACTTTTGACCAGCATTTAAGCTTCCTACATTATAGCAGAAAAAATATAATTTAATAGTATAAAGTCATTAATATTTGAAAGAAATAATAAATTATAATACCTCGGCCTCAGCTACACAAGCAAAACTTCTGGAACCTGCCGTGTGCGTAAATTTTTGTTTCTGTCTGCTGCTTGTTCCAACTCGCTCACGGTCCTACATAATGGAATTTGAATTATGTATATAATAAATACTATAAACCGAAAAATTTATAAGACTTTAAAAGTACGTAATACCTCTCCTTTCTTTGAATTCCAGAATCTAACTTGATCTTCCCATTGGTACCTCAACATTCCCGGAGGAACATTTCTTAGTTTTTCGTCGAGGCTTATGTCTTTCTTAAAATATTGTTTTTTCAGCATGCTTTTATTGTCTCTCCATTTTTTACCCAATGTCTTCTTAACATAGTCATCGGAGACCTCTAAAGCAAATCTCTCCTGAACAAAAAAAGTTTAAACAGTTAATATAAATGAAAGTTAAAACAAAGTATTATAAATTACATTCACTTCTTGTTACCTTAATATTATGGAGAGCCTGATTTTTATTGGCATCAGGCATGTGATGCCATGATTCGTAGTTAATGGGCAACATATTGGCATTTCGTGCCATAATGCCCAAATAGCCTGCTAACAGTCGAGCTTCAGATCCAACAGGCTGGCCAAGATTGTTTCTCCTTACTTTAACATGCTCGACAGGCTCTAAGTCGTATAAATCTTTAAGCAATGTACGTCCCCGACCTCTGCGCGTCCCACCACCTTCAGCTGAAAAATGAATATATATTATTATATTAAAATTAAAAAAATGAATAAAATTCAACATGCATGTAAAATAAACTTAACATTACTTTGAAATTCTGCAGGTTCGTCATCTATGTCCGGCAGACTAGAAGATCCAACGATTGTTTGTTGTTCACTATTTGTTTCTTCTGAATTTGGAGTATCGTGGACAATGTTTAAATCTCGTAATCGTCTTCTAGGCATTTTTCCTGCAATACACATGAAATAGTTCAACATTTTAGTAACAAATAACAATAATAATAGTACATTTAAAATAGTTAAATTATATAACATGCCCAACATTAAAATTATAATATTACATATAAATAATAAATCGTAAAATCTTACTAAATCATATTTCGTAAATATCTTCGTCCACATCCTGACGAACCCATTGAAATTGTTGACTAGTACTAGGGATATTTTCATTTAAGTTTTGTTCTGGAAAAGGCAATGTTTCTGATCTTTCAACTATGTCATCTCTACTTCCACTGCCAATGTCGAAGAAGTCTCTAGGGGTGTTTCGAAGTACAACGTACCAACCCTCATCAGTTGGATCTTCCGAGTAAAAAACTTGTTTAACTTGAGAAGAAAACACATACGGCTCGCTCTATCGGTTGTTCTCCTGTGAATCAAGCGAGAGAAATTTACCATTGTAAAGCCATATTGATCGTATTTAATTCCGCGAGCCGTATTCACATCAGCCCAATCACCTCGAAATAAGACAAGTTTGCATTTTCCATAATAATCCAACTCAATGATGTCAGTAATAAGTCCGTAATACTCTGATTCCCTCGACAGATTTACTCATCCCTAGCACTAGCATAACTTGTAATTGAAGAATTAACAAAGATTCCACAATTTTGGGTTCTCCTCAATCTCTCGCGATACCTTGTATGAAATCAGTATCCGTTGATGAGGAAGGCACTATATCTTTTCACTATTCTGTTATGTATTCTTTAAGATTCATCATACGTGGCATTGTTACACCTAGGGAGTATCCATTATATCTAACAGTGAGATATAAGGCAACCCGTCAGGTTTCCAGCCTATATACTTTGAATCTTTTTTTTATCTATACAAGTATTATGCAAGTTATGTATTATGTAAGATATGTAAGTTATGCATTATGTAAGTTAAATAATTTTATGTAAGTTATGTATTATGTATTATGTAAGTCAAATTAAATTAAATATTAAATTATTATGTAAGTTATACTTTGAATTCGATTTTTATATTTAAAAATATTTAAATTACATTATTTTAAGAAGTTTTTAAATTATTTAAAAAAAAAAAGGAATTCGATTTTTATATTAAAAAATATTTAAATAATGATCATTATTATTATATTGATAAAAAAATTACAAGTTTTAAAAACATTTAAAAATATTAAATATTGAAATCAAACATTATTACTATAAAAAATAAGTAATTCGATTTTTATATGAAAATATATTTAACTAATGAAAAAACCTTTTTTAGAATTTTTTAAATTACTTTTTAAACAAAAAAGAATTCGATTTAAATAAACAAAAAGACATTAATTATGTCGGTTTTTGCTTAAAGTTCACTTAAAAAAACAAAATTTATAAATAAACCCTCGTGGCAAGTCCTTTAAAAATTATAGACCACATCAACATTGGAAGAATTAAAAGAAATAAATTTATTTATGATCATGTCCTTTAGATTATCATTTACGTAGCTTGCAACAAAGAATATATATGCAATATCCATGCTTTCTGTTCACAGATCAAGTTTGTTCCTTCCAAATTTTCTTTTGCTTTTATAGTGAAATCTTGGATATTCAACCTTCTATGATTTTCCACATCTAAATTGATTAGGTTTTTATGTTAATTTAACAACTAAATGACAAGCTAAATCTTATGTGACATAATTTTAAAAAAAAATTAAGAATAAAATTAATATTGTAAAAATAGATTTTAAGGTTTTCGAAATTTTTACAAAAGCTTTATTGTTCACTCTTTTTTCTTTACTTTATTTTTAATTTCTGCTTTTAAAAGTTATGCGGCAATATTCTATATTTCTTTAAAACTTTCATTTTAAACTTAGCTACATAGATTTAATGTGACATTTAACGATTATTGATTGATATAATATTGATAGTTTAAGGAGGTAATTAAAATATTTTGAAGTTTGGGACCAATTTATAAAAGAAAATCATAATTTGAGAATATCTACAGCAATTAACTCAATCAGAAAATAGAAAAAAACAATCATTTCACTTTAACAGCTAACCATTAAAATGACCCGTTAAAGAACTTGATTGATAGAAATTCTAACGTAAGAGAACTCAAATGAATTTTTTTTTTAAAAAAAGTTAAGCATAAAAGAAATAATAGATAAGATATATAAATCATATTTTGAGAATTACAAAATTGAAAGAAAAAGATGAATAGTAGTAAAATTGGATTGAAAAGCATATGGTGATATAAGATGAAGATGTAGGGAATAAAAAAGAAATATAAGAATGAAACTCATGCCACCATTGATGTAAGCAGTAACATCCTACAGGCTGAATTGCCATTATTTTAATTAAAATCAAGAAAAATAATCATCAGTTTTTAAAAATGAAGAAAAGTATTCAACTAATGTGAAAAAGAAAGAAGCAAGGGAGTAACACACCTTATATAAACAGTCCAATATCAGAAGATCCAATTGCCCACAACCACTTTTGGAAATAACTGTGCACATAATATTCTGATCAAAAACAATTCATGACTTATAAAAAAAACAATTTTACGATCAAAAACGTAATATTTTACCATGAAAACAAAAATAACAAACAAACAATTGAGGAAAGTGAGAAAACATGTGCCATATGTACAATGCAAAGAAAACAAATAAACAGCATTGTTTATTATTTATTTGAGGACATTTTAAAGTTATCTTTGTTGGGTTTCATAGAAACTCTGTGATCGCACCACTTATATAGTCATCCCGAACCTAGATGCGATAAACTTAAAAACAAATGGAAATAAACAAACGGCAAAATGGTCAACTATTTCCGATAAACCGATAGCTTTTAAGAAAATTCTCCTTCTCAAGTAAACAGAGAAATAGTGTAGATGAGACACGAATAACAAACAACAGATGTAAAACAGAAAACCAAATAAAACTTGAAATATTATCACTCTAGTAGAAATCACTTTCAAGTTTAGGGTTTCAAAACTTACAATATTTAGTTTCCTAGTCCATTGTAAAATTGAAGATTGGGTATAGGGATAACCAAATTACAAAATGGTTTTTAACCAAACATATGCAAACAAGCAGATATCAACAATCCAGATTACACCTAATTTGATAAAATACAAAATTACATCCCTCAGAAATTAATTATAATACTACTTTTTATCATTTCTTATTCTCATATATCTCCAACGAATTTTCTCTTTAACCCAAAGACTAAAGATTCAAAGCAAAATTACATAATATATTAACCTTGTAATTTTCAAATAAAAGAGCTTACCAACTTTCAAATGATGAAAAAGGCTTCAGTTCAAGCAGCAGCCAATGTCAGTATTGGACAGATTAGCAAAGCGAGCGAAAGCAACAGACAGAGATAAGTCAATGGGGAAAGCAAAGCAACGGCGTCGGGATGGGTTTTAGAAGGTGAATGGCGTCGGGCCGTGGGCGTCGTTTTCGGTGTCGGCGATGGGTTCTCGTTTCGGTAATAAACGCCGCGCTTTGAGTTCAGAGGCTTATGAGAAATGTTCTTTTGTTTAGTTTTTTTTTTGGGTTCTTCTGGTTTTGGTAATAAACGCAATGCAATTGAAGATCAATTTATGGATTCGGAGGATTGATAAAGGGAATGAAGAAATTAGGGATTGGGAGATAGCGTAAATCGGGAAGATAAGAAATGGGGAGATAGCGTAAATTAGGGATTTGGTAAAGACTTTGAATAATTAGGGATATGCTAAAATCGGGAGACTGCAGAAATGGATGTAAAAAAGCGGCGTCGTTTCAAAGATAAAATTTATCCCTATTATGGTAGCTTCTAACAAACGCCACTAAAAATTACCAAAAACGCAGTCGTTTTTCTCAAATTTGTGGCGTTTTATTAAAGGCGCCACTAATTAGAACGTAAACCAAAGGTCGTCGTTTCCTTCACTGCTTTTTGTGGCGTTTTTAATAAGCGCCACTAATAAAATATGAACACGGCCGCGTTTATTTACATAATTTTGTGGCATTTTTAAAAACGCCGGTAATTCTTAGATTTTGTGGCGTTTTCAATAAAAACGCCGCTAAATCATACCTTTTGTATGCGTTTTTATAAAAGCGCCACTAATAATAAAGTTTAATTTACTCTCTACTTTTTATAATATTATTAATAATCAAAATACCTAATATTATGAACACTAATTAATCAAACCCCTAAACCTTATACCATTAAACTATATCCTCGTAATCCTAAACTCTAGACCATATCCCCTAAACCCTAAACTATATCCCTAAACCATAAATTAACCACAAAACAATAACCCCTAAGCCTTAACTAGAGCCTGAATTATTCATAACCCTAAATTATATCCCCTGATATTTAAACCATAAAACAATGACACTAATTATCATAAAACCCTCTAAACCTTAAACCATTAAACTATATCCCCTACTAAAGAACCCTAACCTATATATATATATTAATTTAGGGGTACATATTTTGGGTTTAGTGTTTTGAGTACAGTGTGTATGATGTAGGTCTGGGGTTTAAGATTTAATAACTTAAGACTTAAAAGGTTTTAGGGTTTAAAATTTGTGGATTAAATGTTAGGGTTTAGTGGTTTAGGTTTTATACCCTAAATATATGTACATTTTTTTAATTTATATCTCTAAACCCTAAACACTAAACACTTAAACCCTTAAATACAAAATCATAAATCTTAAAACTTTAAACCCGAAACCCGAAACACTAAACCCTTAAACCATTAAATATAAATTCTAAAACTCTAAACCCTAAACCCTTAAATCCTTGGTAAACCCCAAACCTACACCACACTACACTTGAAACACTAAACCCTAAACCATTAACACTAAATCATAAATCTTAAATAGTAAACCCCAAAATAAAATAATTTTTATATTGATTTATTATACGAGGACCAAAACAGCGCCGTTCTAGTATTGAAACAATCTATTTTTGTATGCGTTTTTAATAAAAACGCCACTATTATTGAGCATTTTACAATTTTTACATTGAATTATTAAATGGGAACCAAAACGGCGCCGTTTGAGTTTTGAGATAATTAGATTATTAGCGGCGTTTTTCTAAAAGCGCCGCTAATGCTCAGACCTTTAGCGGCATTTTAGGAAAAAGCGCCGCTACATATCATTTTTAGCGGCGTTTTTGAAATAAACGCCGCTATTGCTCATTTTTTTGCGGTGTTTTCCTTCAAACGCCGCTAATGTATAATATTGGCGGCGTTTTTCGTTAAAACGCCACTAAAAACGCCGCTAAAAGTCTATTTTGGTGTAGCGAGTTTTGAAATGTTACATTCATTGATGGGTTTGAAGCATTCCATGATATCAACACAACCTAAAGATACAGATCAATATATTGTCAATCTTTCAAATAAGTTGTCTTCTTGCATTATGATCCAATCACATAATGCAACTTAATATTAATTAAACATTAGATAATCAAAAAGTTAATATTTGCTTATGTTTTGTTTTGCATGCAAAAATCGTTAAGGGCAAATATACAAATGATATTAATGAGTAATGAAATTTTTTTAAACCATTCTATCCAAAAAATTACTAGTGTGGAATGATAAATATACTACACTTAGGATACCAAATCCTAACAACTAATACAATCAGAAATTTTATAAATAATATAAGGTACCGTTTGTTTCGCTGAAAATGGATTCTGGAAATTGATTTCTAGAAAATGATTTACTTTTCTAGAAAAGCTAATATTTTTTGGTGTTTGGATGAATCTGTGTAAAATATTTTCCTGAAAAACATTTTATAAAAGTGTTTTTCAATGAAATAAGCATACATTTGAGATTTATTTAAAAGAAGTAGTGAATTGATTACAAAGTGATGTTAATGTGAAATTATAGTAAATAATAAATCTTCATGATATTAAGGATTAAATTGTAAATTTTTTGAAATTTATAATTAAAATAAGATAAGTGATATGTGTCGAAACCATTTTAAAATCGGGTTTTGAAAAATGGGGATCGACTTTAAAAATAAAAAACATGGGAGTCGCCACCAATCCTTCTAGGTGTGATTGGATCACCTTGTAAAACGTTTTATTTAAAACATTTGATTTTGGTCCACGAAAAACAAAAACGGGTTCGGGAGTCGGTTACTCATGAGGAAGGGTTAGCACCCTCATAACGCCCACAAATTGGTACCTAATCGATAGAATCATGTCCAAATGTTTGAAGTTTAAAAGTACTTAAAAATATGATTTCTTAAAGAAACTTCGAGCAATTTAAGTTAAAATTTGAGACTTTCTTGTTCCGAAGGAATATAAACATCACATCCAGTACGTTAGGACACGATATTTAAGAACCTTCGTAATCAAAATCATCTCATGATTTACAAAACTTGAAAAGGGGTATTTAGTTATTTAGCCAAACGGAAAATCGCAACCTAGTACGTTAGGGCACTATTTTCTGATTTTCTAAATACCAAAACATTGCCTTATTTTAAAATATAGTAAGCTTGAAAAAAATGTATTTTTATTTTGAACAATGATCCATTTAACAATATCGCATTTATAAACTATCATACACAAATATTAAAAACGATTATAATACAATAGCATACAACATAAAATACAACTAAAATAACTACACTATAGTAACCATAAACTAATAAATGAATAAAATGGCATTACATAGATATATAAAGCAATATAAGTAAAACAATAAAAAAAATACTAAATAATAAATATATAATTTAATACATATAAAAGATAATACATAATAATATATATAATAATTTTTAAAAAAAAATATATATGTGAAACATGTTATAAAATATAAATAAAATTTATACAAAAATTTTTAGAAAATAATATATAATATAATATAATACTATGTAATACACAAAATATAATATAATAAATAAAAAAATAATAATATATAAATTATTAAGTAAAATAAAATGATATATAAAATAATAATTAAATATATAAATAATACACATAACATATATATAAATAAATTAATAAATATAAGAAAATAATATAGAATATTTTAATGTGATAAAACTATTAATTATAATATAAAATAAAAAAATAAAAAGGATAAAAATAAAATTAAAATAAAGAAAACAGGGGTTAAATAAAAATTAAAATAAATAAAAAGGATTAAATTTAAATGCGCGTTAAATTACAGGGACTGATGTGACAATTAAACCTATTTTTAAAACGGCGTCGTTCCTTTTGTTACTTTTAAAACGGACAGAGGGACTAAATTGGAACCGAAACAAACTTTAGGGACAAATTAAAAAACAAATAAAAATGAAATTAATACCGAATTAAAAAATATAAAAATGCGGGAGGACTAAGATGGCAATTTGGCCATTTAAAGAAAACGCGCGGATCCTGAGGACCGGGTCGGGTCAACGCGCGGATCCCATGGCCTAAAACGGCGTTGTTTCCTTTATATTATAAAAGTGAATTTTGATTAAAAAAAACATTTTAAAACAGTTTCTAAAAAAAAACTAAAGAAAAGCTCTGAAATGGCCCTTTGTTCTCTTGCCTGGCAATTTCCGGCCAGCCTCCGGTGGAGCTCCGACCGCCATCCGCTGCCGTCGCCGGCGTAAGTATTTTTTCTCTTTCTTTCTTTTTATATACTTTAAACTATTATATATATATATATAACAAAAAAACTAAAAATAAATAATAATAATAAAAAACAGATTCGGAATAAAAGACTAAAAAATAAAAAGAGAACTGTTATCCTTTGATTTCCTTGTATATTGTATTATATAAATTGTTTTAAAAAAAATCGTGTGTATGAATCTCTCCCTTCGTGTATATCCTTTTTTGTTACAGAAATCAGGCTTTTATAGCCTTGAAAATGGAAAAATAAAAAAGGAATCCGCTGCTGTTTGGCCATTTTTGCTGCGATTTTGTTTCCTTTCTTTTGCAGGTCAGAGGCTGTGAATCCGGCGATGATGCGGGGATTCGGGCGCGTTGATGGTGGCGCTATCGAGAGCTGATGGAATTGCGGCGCGAATGCTGGGGGCTGTGGCACGACTATCCCACTTCTGCCATTGCGGCGCCTAGGGTTTCTTCTGAAACCCTAGGTCTAAAACTTTGCTTAGGCGTTGGGCCTTTTGGGCCGCCTAAATTTTGGGTCTGGGCCACTGGGTGTAATGGGCCATAGGGTTATCTGTTTAATTTTTTTAAACAAACTTGTAAAAATGGGCCCGGGCAAAATGGGCCTCTTACAATATGCATCAAAATTTTTCATGTGAAATAAGATATTATAATGAATTATTTGATTAAAGTGCTTATATGGTGAAAAATAAATTACATAGTAATAGGGACTAAATTGAAAAATAAGCAAAATTTTAAGTGTGAAACAATTTAATATGTGAATATGGTAATTATGATTAAAGTTGAATGAATGTGTTATGAGATAATGAAATATGCATAAAGTATTGTAAAAGTAAAATTGTGGAAAAATATGAAATTTTTATTATGACAATGACTAAATTGTTAAACTTGGAGAAAATATGTGGATGAAATAATAGAAATGAAATATATAGAAATTTGATATTCGAAACAAGATATTGAGATAATTTATGTGGTTAATGTGTAACAAGAAAGAAAATTTTTCATCTTCAAAGTCTTGAGATCCCCTAGACCCATATCTCATTCAAAAAGGGAGTCAGTAACAACGTCACTCATGTCATTGATATCTGGGTACCTAGGTACGGAGGCAAAAAATCCAAAGAATAAATGATTCTAAGGATGATTATTTGCATGGTATGATCATGAATAAAGAATGAAAGAATATTGTAAAAATGTACAGTATGAAGAATGAAAAAATATTCACTTAAGAAAATGCATTTTATTGAAATAAAATTTCAGACACAAGCCTATTTCACAAAAGGGTTCTTATTGCCTCTAGGCTTAAGGCAACAAGCATGTTTTGAATATTACTCTAAATTAACTCTAAAAATACAAGGATCTCTTCCACAGTCCCATTGTTCAAAACACTCCCAAGTACGCAAGGGTTTGGAAATTTCATTCCCCGATTCCCTCTTCGCTTTTGATTTCTTCAAGGGGTCGAAAATTTTCTTGTCTCCTCCTTCAATTATCGCATTTACTGCCTCGTTAAAGTGATCAGGTTTTGATGAATCGTCGAACTTCACAATTCCCATTTTAATGAACCTTTCGACCAGCTTTTTAAACGTAGTACAGTTTTCGATTGAGTGACTCGTTATTCCCGCATGGTAGTCGCATTGAGCGTTCGAGTCATACCATTTAGGATATGGGGGCTGTAACGGCTTCAGATAAAATGGAGAACCATATGTGCATCAAATAAACTTTGATATAGCTCCTTATATGTCATTGGTATTGGCGTAAATTGGAGCTTTTCAGAGTTTTGCCTTGGAGAGACCTGATTGCTGGTAGCTAGCGTCCTTGGCTGATTTACTGTAATCGGCTCTGAATGGCTCTCGTTATACCTACCGGTACTATTCGCTTTCTTTTCCTTCTTCTTCAGGGCCTTTGAGGTCCATTCTCCCCTTTTCTTTGTTTCTACCAGAACAACCGGTTTGGCTTGATCATCACTCGGGTTAAAACCTGAACTTATCGGGAAGTTTAATAGGGACGAAGTATCATTCTGACATTGGGGTCCAATAATGATGGGTACCCCATGCAAATACGCGTCTGGTTGAGTTGGGATACCTATTGGGGAATAAACGATGTCTTCCTCATCATCTATACTATTGACAGCTGGGCCACTCCTTTTTTCAAGTCTTTCGGCTAGTAACTGGGTTAACTGGCCAATCACATTCTTTTGGAACTCAAACATTTGTTCCCGCATTTCTTGTTGAATCTTGGTCAATTGCTCATGCATCTGTATTTGCATTTGTTCTATTCTCTCCAACCTTTGTTCCATGTTTTCCAGGCTAACTGAAATATTTTTACCTAATTAGGGTCCTTTTATAAAAGTCTAATGCAAATGATGCTGATAAATCGAAATAGTAACATATTTTAGGCCCACATTTAGCATACTTTTGGATGAATTATCCCTTGATTTATGTAAAAAGGTGCTCTTAATCATTTCTTTTCATGTCTTATACTCAGGAAAGCACCCAAGAATAAAAAGAACGAGAAACGGGCTCAAAACGGACCAAAATGGGCCAAAGCATGAGATCGACATGGCCTGGACTAAAGCCCACACAGCCGTGCCTCCTCAAAATACTAGAACACGGCCTAATCACGATCTACACGGGCGTGTCCTCATTAGAAGTCCGAACACGGCCTGACCACGATTCACACGGGCATGTGCCATGGCCGTGCCTCTGCTGTGGAGAAGAGCAATTTCATTCGGGAAAGGATACTTAGGAACAAAGAAACCTATTTCAAAAGCCTATAAATACACCCTAAGTATGACCTAAAAGGGGGCGATCAGCTAGGCCAAGGAGCCGAGCCGAAAAGGTTAGATTTGTGGGAAACTCTCAAGGGATAGCCAGTTGAGCCATCTCAAGAAGCCGGAATTCTACTCAAGACGGAGGATCTCCTCTTCAATTCTTTCAGGGGGTTTTAGGGATTTCTTATGTTTTGTTTTATCTTTTCTTCTAAGATGTTTTCTTTTATTGTTATGAACTAAACCCTTCAGATACCTGAAGGGGATGAAACCTAGATGAATCTTGTTATTGTTTTCTGAACTATATGATAAATACTTGATTTGTTCTTAATTATGTGTGCTTAATTCTTGTGTTGATATTTCGCGGATATTAATTCAAGTCGAATGTGCTTAGGTGGTTGAGGAAAAGTCCCTACTTAAGAGTAGATCTAGCATAATTAAGCGGAGTTGATCGCACGCCTAGAGATAGGGTGACGAGATTTTGCTGGATTAAGGTGAAACCTAATATGGGAATCCATAGATCGATTTACTGCTATTCTAGGGGGTTATTATTCGAGAAAGAGATTTTCGTTAATTAACCTAGGGTTAGACGTTATTCGCCTCGAGAGAGGGTTTAATATACGTTAGGGAATCCTACGGATCAAGTCAAGTGAATAAATCGTCTGGTTCAGTGTTAGATAACAAGTGAAGTCTAGGTGGATTCTTCCTAAGGGTATCGTTTTAATCAACTGAGTTTTTCCCAAGTATTTCCCCAATTCATTCTTTTTGTCTTTGTGTCTTTAGCTTAGTAATTAGTTAATTTAGATTAATAAACAACTTCACTTATTTTAGGCTAAATAATAGAAAGAAAGTTAGTATTAGTACTTTTAGTTCCTTTGGGTTCGACAATCCGGTCTTGCCTAAACTATATTGTTGTTCGATAGGTGCACTTGCCTCAATCGTTGTCATAGTTAGTTTCCAGGTTCGATCATTCTCATTATAAATTTTAAAACTCTAACTTTACAACGATCAAGTTTTTGGCGCCGTTGCCGGGGAACTAAAATATTAAGAAAGCTCTATTTTTATTACTTTAGCCATTATTTTTTTTTATTTTCTGCAATTTACTTTTATTTTTAGTTTTAATTTTAACTTTGCTAATTTTTCTTTCTTTCTTTTCCTAGCAGGTATCTCAAGTTTATGACTAGAAGGAACCCGAGAGGACCACTAGTATACGATAGTGATATTGAAGCTACCGCTCGAAAAAATCGCAGAGAAATTAGGCGAGTCCTAAATTACCAAGAAGAAGAGCGAGAAGACAGATCCAATCCTACTGAAGGGATGGACGAGAATAATCCACCACCACAAGATATGGGAGAAAATAACGCTCCGCGTACTATGTTTGATTATGCTAAACCTCATTTAACAGGAGCCGAATCTAGTATAGTTAGGCCTGCTATAGCTGCTAATAATTTTGAATTAAAGCCTAACACTATACAAATGATTCAACAGTTTGTTCAATTTGATGGTTTGCAGGACGAAGACCCAAACACTCATATAGCTAATTTTTAGAGTTCTCGTGATACCTTCAAAATAAATGGCGTTTCGATGATGCCATACGGCTTGGTTATTTCCCTTTTCATTAAGGAATAAAGCCAAACAGTGGTTAAACTCGTTACCACGAGGGTCAATCACCACATGGGATCAAATGATCAAATTTTTTTATTAAAATATTTCCCACCGGCCAAAACGGCCAAATTACGCAATGATATCTCTTCTTTTGTGCAGATGGATTTAGAGACATTATATGACGCATGGGAGAGATATAAGGATCTCTTGAGAAGGTGTCCGCACCATGGTTTACCCTTGTGGCTCCAAGTCCAAACTTTCTATAACGGTGTAAACCCCTCAATGAGGCAACTTATCGATTCAGCCGCCGGTGGAACCCTGAACAATAAAACTCCTGAAGCAGCTTACGAGTTTATTGAAGAGATGTCACTGAATAACTATCAGTGGCAGGGTACAAGGACAAAACCAACAAAATCAGCCGGAGTTTTCAACATGGATGTAGTAACCATGCTATCAACACAGGTAGAGATGATGAATAAAAAGCTTGATAGTTTGTGTTCTTCGCAGGCACACCAGTAATGCAGTGCGACGTAAGTGGAACCGTGGAGAAACCTGAGTACCCACCCGACCAACCGAGCACCGAGAGCGAACAGATGAACTATATAGGTAACAATTTCAGATCCAATAATAATCCTTATAGTAATAATTATAATCCAGGTTGGAGGAACCACCTAAATTTTTCGTGGGGAGGTCAAGGAAATCAAAGACAACAACTTCCTTAAAATTTCCAAAATCAGCCCTATCCACAGGAGAAGAAGCCAAACCTTGAAGAGATGCTGACAAGATTCATGGCATCCACAGAAAACCGTCTCCAAAACACTGAAACCACCCTTAAGACCCAACAAGCATCAATCAAAGGGATCGAAAGCCAAGTTAGGGAAGTCACTAAGTCAGTTGAGGAAGTTTTTAAGACAGTGGGACAACTTACTAACACAGTTGGACAGCTTGCAAAAATAATTTCCGAACGACCGCAAGGGCGTCTACCAAGCAACACTGAGATTAATCCAAAGGAGCAAATCCAAGCCACAACAGCTCAAGAAAGTGAAGGATTAGACGAATCCAGTCCAATACAAAGAAACGAGGTAGAAAAAGGTAAAGTTGAGGTAACACAAGAGAAACCAAAACCGGTAATCAAGGAGTACCAACCTCGCATACCATATCCCGAAGCATTAACGAGAGACGATACAGAGGAATAGTTTGATAAGTTTCTTAAACTTTTAAAGAAATTACATATTAACTTACCGTTACTTGAAGCTCTTTCACAGATGCCAGATTCTAGAAAATTTTTAAGAGAACTTTTGACGAACAAGCGAAGGATAGACGAGGCATCACACGTGGAACTAAACGCAATGTGCTAAGCAATCTTGCAAAATAAACTACCACAGAAATTAAAAGATCCAGGGAGTTTTACAATTCCATGCTTAATTGGTAGTTTATCTATTCATAATGCGTTAGCAGATCTAGGGGCAAGCATAAATGTCATGCCTTATAAATTGTTTAAACAACTAGGTCTAGGGAAACCCTATAACACCCCAAACCCGGTCAATACGCCACGACCGAATCTGGTATGTCACTAAGGAAAATATTTTTTTTTTGAAAGAATCGGATTAACAATTAAATTTTGTGAAAAACTCTTTGAAATTCTTTATTTGTCGAAAATAAGTTAAAAACTGAGATTTACTTTGAATTACATAAAACTTAAAAACTTAGTTGATGAATCATAGGATAGAAAACATTTATATCTTTTTAAGAAAATTTGAAATATCACTTTGAAAATCCGTTTGCAATTGAGTATAGAAACTTGAATTTTTGAAATCACTTAATTTGTTGAAAACACTTAACTTTTAATGTTTTCTATCGAACTATTCATATTACCCGATGGTAAGATTTTTAAAACCATTGCGAGTTTTTAGTTTAGAAAACTTTGAGCTCAATTTTTAGATTAACCAAGTAATTTATAAGCCATATTTTAAATATATTCAAAACATAAAAATAATCCAAACCATAATTAAACAGGCCTTATTACAAATCCATAAAATATGAAAACCAAATTAAAATAAAGTACCCAAATGGAAGTTCATGTAAAACCAAACTTTATTGCATGGCCTCCTCGAGTTCATCCGGCTCCAAATCCGCAATCTCACGATTCACCTGAAAATATAAGGGAGAAGGTGAGTCACCAAGACTCAGTGCATATTCCCTCTCCCGGGTAAATACCACATACTTACACAAATTATAACAAAGCAACATATATGTATAATGCACCCAACCTAGCCATCCATAACTCCTTTTCTACCCCGTGTGGTACCAAACCACCGGGTGGTGCCAAACCACTGTGTCCAAAGACACAAATGTGATACCAAATCACTGGTGACCGTAGTCACGAATAATCCATCTGTGGGGCAAACCCACGTGTGATACCAAATCACCGCGAGACGATCCCATATCTCAAAAGTGGGGCCAACCCACGGTGGAATTAACCACGAGGGGACAAGTCGCTATGAGGTGCCAAACCTCTGTGTCCAAGACACGAATGTGATACCAAATCACCGGTGGTGCCAAACCACCGTGTCCAAGACACGAATCATCAAGTTGTGGGGCCAACCCACGTGTGATACCAAATCACCGCGCATTTATCCCATATCTCAAAAGTAGGGCCAACCCACGGTGGAATTAACCACGGGGACAAGTCGCTATGAGGTGCCAAACCTCTCGTGTCCAAGACACGAATGTGATACCAAATCACCGGTGGTGCCAAACCACTGGTGTCCGAAGACACGAATCATCAATCTTCCCCCTCCTCTCATATTGCCCATACCAATGCAATAGATAAACAAATCATGTCAATAAACTTTGATATGTATCCCATAACAAATATATCATAAATCGTAGATCATGATTTCAATCCACATGTATTAACAACATATTGAAACGGACTTACCGAATCTTCATTCATACCATCATGGTATCATATCCGGATCTCATCGATTTACCCACTTTCATAATATGATTAGTTATAACACACAAATATACATATATAAACCAAGTTATAAAGTGTGTAAGATACACACCTTTCACCAACGCAAGAACTAACTCCCGAATCCGATCTACCACACTAGAACACCTTGTCCTACAATCGGCCAATACTAAAATTATGAACAAAGGCCATTCGGCCATACTACTAAATCCCAAAGAGTTATCACTTGTAATACCAAATCTTACCTGAACTTACCCAAATCGATTGATAAAGAAACGAGGTTTAGATTGATTGCTTCCAACGTCCCGAGAAGCCTAAAAGAGATCGGTTTCTAAGAATGATTAGAACCTTGCAAACCAGTGCCCAAAGATTCGGCCTTTGACCACAAGAAAATAACTTGGAAAAGAGAGAAGAATTGAAAGAGAATCGGCCAAGAATACTTACTTATAACCAAAACCGATTGAAGAAATCAAATGAAGTCCTACCCTTGAATATTCGGCCAAAAATAAATCAAAAGAATATGAGAGTTTCGGCTATAAAAAGAGAAGAAGAAATAAAATGTAAATGGGTGTTTTAACTTTGAGTAAATGAAAAAGAAAAGGGATTTGAGATGAAGAATGATTTGGCCAAGAGAGTGTAAAGGAAAATGTGATTTGAATAATATTGAAAGAAAGAAAAAGAGAGAGATGTGGGAGAGATTCGGCCAAACACTTCTTTGCCAAAAAGAAAGTGCACAAAAATGCACAAAGATAGATTGTAGTTTCGGTTTCAAAAGAGCAAATGAAAGAAAGGAAAATGGTATGATTTGATTCAACAAAATGAGGCTAAAATCAAAAGCAAAATGCACCAAAATGCACAAGACACATTCGGCCAAAGAGAGTGTTTTTGGAGAGGGAAAACAAAAATGCAAAAAGATGTTCAAATGACAAAAATTGGCCAACTATCCCCCCCAAGCTACCTAACAACATTCGGCCACCCCCCTAGACACCCATGCCGTCCACATACATGCACTAAAGGCCTAGGATTACTTTCCAAAACATTTTCCTACAACCAAGCCTTATGTCTCCCCAACCTTCCATAACCTTAAGATTCTTATCCCCTATTTCATGCTTTCCTTAATCCAAAATTCAACTTACCAAAAACTTAAGGTCCAACCTATCATAAACATAGGTTGACCGTCCATCAATGCTAGAATACAAAATAAAGTCTTCAAAAAAATGCTTTCCATGATACTCGAACCTCTAACCTCAAGCCACCTTTCAAGCTCCTTAACCAACTTGCCACTTACTCCTCTTATGCTTTAATTTAACACTTAAATTAACTTAAGTGTCAAGCTCACTTAATCCACTTCATTAAATAAACCATACTAAAATTTATTCTAGCTTCCTAAATAAAATCAAGCCTTCATAAGACTATGCTAACACACAAAATTCATACCCGAGCCAACACAACTAATACTCAAATTTTGGTATGTTACAAACCCAAGCAAACTAGGATGAGCATTCAATTAGCAGATAAAACTGTTAGAATTCCTAGGGGTATTATCGAAGATGTTATTGTAAAAATTGACAAATTCGTTTTCCCAGTAGATTTCGTTATCTTAGACATGGATGAGGATAATTCGATTCCCTTAATTTTAGGAAGACCCTTTTTAGAAACTGCCAGGACTAAAATTGATATTGATGCAGGAGAACTCATACTTCGTGTAGGTAATGAGACGATCACCCTTAAGGCTCTCGACTCGGCCAGAACATCGAGTAATCAAGGTGAGAACGTAAATTCTACTGATAACCATTCGGTTAACCCTTATTTTCAAGAAGCACCACAGAAGGACACAACTGAACCCGATCCTAAACCCCATACCAACAAAGAAGTAGTTCATAAAGATCAAAGGATTCAGATCAATGATCTAGACGAGTGGAAGACACACTTCAAGGAAAAATTAGGGATACACGACGGAGAACCAAAACCACACAAGGTAAAACTGAAGGAGCCCCCAGAAGAGCTCATAGGAACAACAAACCACTTCAAAATAGGAGATCAGGTATTGTTAGATAAGGCGGATCCTCGAATATCTCCTCCGGACCCTAACACAAACAAAGAAATACCTTTTAGGGTAACCAGTGTTTTCCCATATGGAACAGTCGAGGTAAGTAATCCTATTTTTGGTACTTTTACTGTAAACGAATCTTGACTTAAACTTTTTCACGAGAATAAAACTGATAGCATGAGGAAAGACTTCCAACTCCTCAAACCACCCTGAAGATGCAAACGAGAGAAAAGTCTAGCTTAAGACTATAAACGAGCGCTTCTCGAGAGGCAACCCGAGCACTAACCCCATTAACTTTTACATTTTTATTTTACCCTTCCTTTATAGTATATAGCTTTAAACTAACCAAAAAGTGCAGATTTCCAGGCCACACGGCCTAGCACACGGCCGTGGCCGTGGCCGTGTGGATGTCCCGTATCGCCGTACTGACATGGCAGAGGTGGTACAAGTCAGAGAGAATCAAATCTTTGAAGTCACGGACTTCAACCACCGCCTCATGGGCACCGACAGAATGCCACGGCCGTGCGACGTGGCCGTGGACGATACTGACTTATCACCAACGGGCGTGGCAATCTGTAAAACGGGCATGTGTGAACCAACACACCTAGACACACGGTCGTGCGATGCGGCTGTGTGAATCGACACGCCCAAGGAGCACGGGCGTGGGATGGTACCAGGTTTGAAAATCTATTTAAACCACCCCTCCCTTCCCTCTTCTCCTACTAACTTTCAACCTTCAACTTTTCATTTTTTTTCCTACCCTTTTTCTCTATACCCTTGAGCTACACCAAAACAATGTCAAAGAAGCGGAAGAAGCCAAGCACAGTCTCCATTATGGAGACCGATACATATAAGTTCATGCCGGCTGCTTCAATCATTCGACGAGCCAAGGATATTTAAGGCCATTTAGTTTTTATTTCGTTTTTCTCTTTTGCTTCAATTTCCTTATCTTTACTTCTCTTCTGCTTAATTTAGTTTATTTTATCTTAGTTTCTTAATTTTAGGTTCTAAAGGCTACTAGGGAATCACGCCAATTCCGCCACCACCAAAGACCTCCATGACCTTAGAGGTCACACCCACCTCATGAACCATCCAACAATAAGGACCCTCGGTCCATCCATCTTTTCTTTTACTTTATTTTACTTTCTTTACTTTCTTTCTTTATCTTCCTTGTCCTTAATTATATATTTAGTTTATTTTAATTGTGTCTTAATAATCCTGGCTAATCCTGCATGAGCTACCCAATTTCTTCATCTAGCGCAAGATCGCCACCCAGAACGACCCCTTCAACATATCGTTCATCTAACTCAAGGATTTCAAACATAATTCAGGGAGTTTCACTTATCCCCATATCTTCTCGATCCAACATTACATTTATATTATCTATCTTTGTACATTGAGGGCAATGTACATCTTAAGTGTGGGGGGGTGAACAACCTAAAAAGGCGCCTAACTTTTTTTTTCATTATTCCCAGATTTCTGAAATTAGGTGCCAAACTTTTTGCATTGTTCTCAAAATCCTGAATTTAGTATTGTTTTTAAGTAAATTCCTCATATTACTAATTAGGATGAAATTTCTAATGGTTTATGATTTTTATTGATATGTTTTAGATTAAGTCATTGATAATTGTGCATTGATGATTAAATTCTAAGAATACTAGAGAATCATGCATGATAAGTCTATTTTTCAGAATTAAAAATTTTCTAGGTTGTCTACCTGAATTTAAATATTACTTTGAAGTTTGAAATTTACAAGGTTGATGTCAAAAATACCCATAATTTTTGTGAGCTTTTGAGCCTTATAGAGCATATATTCTTTTTCATGCTCACTTTATTGATTATGAGTATGTCAACATTGATTTGTTATTCTAGAACTTGCCTCGTTTATACATATCGAGACCACACCTATGATTTGATATACAGAGATGATAAAGGCACCTAGGATTTAACCCACTTACTCCATAAAAAGTCTACCTTAACAATTAACCCCTAGTGAACCCCTTTGATCCTAACAACCCTTTTTATTGACATAACCGCTAATATTAACCCAGAAACCCTTTGTTTTTGTTATCACCATTCCTTTTGACAACCCTTATATCGAGATTTGATTTGATTAATAGCCTAACTATGTTTCTTATTTCAGTAATTTATCCCTTGTTATGTATTTATGATTTGTTCTTTAAAAAAAAATCAATCAAAGTATATTCATTATTCATTATTAGTTTGTGATTAAATGAGCTTATACGTTTGAATTCCAAATATTGAAGAAGAAGCTCATATTATTAGTATTATTAGCTTTCAGTTGATGTAATTACTTTTATTTAGTTTATTGTTTCTGGTTAGGTATTTTATCAATTCAATCTCGATTCTAACCTTCTAATTCAGCCTCTATCCACACCTTAACCCTAGCCCCGTTACAACCCTGACAAAGACCTTTTGATTTGTGCATCATCTCATATTATAGTGGTGGAGATTTGATTTTCAGGCAAGCTTATGGGATTAAATTTTCATGTTCGGCTTTTGAGCGCTTTTTCCTGAACCTTAAACACTCTGAGTGATTTGAGTGAATCTCTAGTGAGGATGTCAATCCTTGTCGGTTTTAAATTAAAGGTAATTATTTAGATAAGGGGAGACGCCTATATTTTTGAGCTACAAATCTATGACTTAGATTGTTTGTATTCTTAGGACTCTTTGAATTGAATTATCCATGTATAAATTATCTATGAATTATGATAAGATACTGTTGATAGGAATTATGAATTATAGGAAGTTCGTTTTAATTGTAAGTTGAGAATTTTGCTTGAGGACAAGCAAAAGCTTAAATGTGGGGGTATTTGATAAATTGAAATAGTAACATATTTTAGGCCCACATTTAGCATACTTTTGGATGAATTATCCCTTGATTTATGTAAAAAGGAAAGGTGCTCTTAATCCTTTCTTTTCATGCCTTATACTCAGGAAAGCACCCAAGAATAAAAAGAACGAGAAACGGGCTCAAAACGGACCAAAATGGGCCAAAGCATGAGATCGACACGGCCTGGACTAAAGCCCACACGGCCGTGCCTCCTCAAAATACTAGAACACGGCCTAATCACGATTTACATGGGCGTGTCCTCATTAGAAGTCCGAACATGGCCTGACCACGATTCACACGGGCGTGTGCCATGGCCGTGCCTCTGCCGTGGAGAAGAGCAATTTCATTCGGGAAAGGATACTTAGGGGCAAAGAAACCTATTTTAAAAGCCTATAAATACACCCTAAGTATGACCTAAAAGGGGGCGGTCAGCTAGGCCAAGGAGCCGAGCCGAAAAGGTCAGATTTGTGGGAAACTCTCAAGGGATAGCCAGTTGAGCCATCTCAAGAAGCCGGAATTCTACTCAAGACGGAGGATCTCCTCTTCAATTCCTTCAGGGGGTTTTAGGGATTTCTTATGTTTTGTTTTATCTTTTCTTCTGAGATATTTTCTTTTATTGTTATGAACTAAACCCTTCAGATACCTGATGTAACACCCCAAACCCGGTCTAACCACTACAACCGAGTCTGGCGTGCTACGGGAAAGAAAATGTTTGGAAATCGACTTGTCAATTTTGTTTAAGGAGAAAACTGTTGAATAATTTTAGAGAAAACGAATTTGAATCTTGTGGTGTTCAAAACGTGTTAAATCTTGCTTTAGAAAAACTTAGTTGCTCAATTGTTACTCCATACTTACTACTTAATCGGTGAACATTTGAAAAACACATTCTTATCGAGGTTTTAAAACAACCAATTCACATTTACCAAGTATGCTTATCGAAAGTTATAAAAAAAACCAAATAAAACATCACGAAAATAAAAGTTAGGAGGCCTTATTACAACGAGGAAAACCCAAAATTTAAATAAAACAAATTAAGTCCAAACAGAAAACTTTGACATAAAACAAATGTCGAGCATGGCCACCTCGAGTCCACTCCTACCCATATCCACGATCTAAGTCCGATCTGCAAAAATGTAAAGGAAGGGGTGAGTCACCTAGACTCAGTGTATAAATCCCCATCCCAAGAGAAGTTATGCTCTTACACAAATTCATTTACACATATGCATGTCATGCAACCCACAACCTAAGTATCCATCCATGTCTCCCAAATCTACCCCTTGTGGTACCAAACCACTGGTGATACCAAACCACCGTAACCGGTTACAAAATAACATATGTGGTACCAAACCACTGGTGGTGCCAAACCACTGAGACTTAGTCACAATTTTAATAATATGTGGGGCCAACCCACTGTTGTGATGCCAAATCACTGGTGACAGTCTGATAGATCATACTTCCCCCTCCTCTCATCACCCATAACACAGAGTTATGCTAACAATATCAGTATGATCATGCTTAACATACATAATTATGTATACAGAATATCATGCTCTCATAGATCACAACCAACGTGAGAAACATAACAACTTACCCGACATCTTCGCCTTTTACCCACAAGGGTAATTTAGTAACCATTGTCGTCATTCTGGCTTTTAACAACACATAACATTTAACATAATAAGTAAAGAAAGTGTGTAAGAGTTACACACCTGGTTCTCGTACCAATGCTTTTACTGCTTCTACGCTACCGTCTCTCGAGACTACCACTATAGGCCTACAATCCAACTCCCGATACTTATTCGTTTCTTGTATTTTAGCATTGGATTTACAGATCCAACCTCCACTGCTTGACTGTTCTTCGAGTTCAAAATAACCCCTTGGTAACTAAACCAATAAAACCGATGAGATCTAATATATATTCATAGTGTTTAGACGAAACCCTTACCTAAACTGTCGAATCCCGAAAGTCTTTAAGAAAACGTCACCACCAACCTACATTCGGCTTTCCCACAAATCGACACTACAGGCCACAGCACAACAGGATTTGGCTTTCAAGAGCAGAGAGTGAAACCGATAGGGCCTTAGAACAAATGATTCGGATTAGAAACTTGCTGAAAAATAGAGAAATCGCAGAGAAGAGAAATCCCGAAAACTCACCAATCTCCCTTGAAGACTATTTGGCTATGGTGCACCTTCGGGAAAACGAAACCACCCTTGTAGATTCGGCTATGGGAGAAGGAGTATGAACAGAGGGGATTCGGCTTTTAGAAGAATTTTGGAGAGGGAAATAAGGCTAGGGAATTTCGGCTATAAGAGAGAAAAGTATGAGAAAAGAAAGAAAAGAAGAAAAAAAATGAAAGAAAAGATGGACCACTGGCTACTAACTTCGGCTACACACACCCCCCTTCAGAGTTGGAGTTTTGGCCAACTCTCCCCTCTCCTGATAACTTTTATCCATCTATTATCACATCCATTATCCTTTCTTTAGATGAGACCACCTTAAAACCAACTCTTTCCCTTCCTTATTATCAGCATTTAATCTCTAAAATAAAAGAATTAAAGCTCCTAAAATGTAGCTCATGTGCCGTCCTTCCCTCCCCCCTAGGAGTGCCGAATTTTGGACCCCTTAAACTTGGGCCCCAAGCGGCCACACATGGCCCAATCTCCCTCCTAAGTGACGCCACCTCTATGCTCACCCATAGCACCTCCAACCTTTGGGCCACGAGCCCAACTTACTACTAACATAATTACTTAACTCAACTTAACTTAAATTATAAACTAGCATTATTTTTAAGCAACTTAACCCAGATTTAAGTCCAAGCCTGAGCCCAATACATACCTCAAAGCCTCAACCTACCAACTTAGCCACCCAACCTACCAAATGCACACCCACCAAATCGGGATATTACGGTTCTACCCCTTAGAATAAATTTCGACCTCAAAATTTACCTGGTCAGAAGAGTTGAGGATATTGCTGTCGCATGATATCCTCCGGCTCCCATGTCGCTTCCTCCGATCCATGGTTCCGCTATAATACCTTTACCAAAGGGACCGATTTCTAGGCAAAACCTTAACATTCCGATCCAGATCTGCATGATCGGTTCCTCCTCAAAAGACAAGTCCGACTCACCTCAATCTCCTCCATCGGCACCACATGAGACGGATCCGAGCGATAGCGTCTAAGCATGGAAACGTGAAATACATTGTGAATTTGACTCAACTCGGTGGCAACTCGAGCCGTAAGCCACCGGTCCTACTCGCTTCAATACCCGATAAGGCCCAATAAACCTAGGGCTCAACTTGCCGCTCCTACCGAACCTCGTAACCTTCTTCCATGGCGACACTTTCAAGAAGACCTGTCACCCTCGCAAACTCTATATCCTTCTATTTAAGGTCGGCATAAGACTTCTGCACTGTCTCAAGCTTCTTTCAACCGAGTTCTAATCACCTCCATCTTATCTTCTGCTTTCAAAGAACCAACTCCGGACCCAATAATCGCCGCTCCCCCAACTCCGTCCAAAGACGTAGGGGTACGACACTTCCGACCATATAACGCTTCGTATGGTGCCATCTTAATACTACTTTGATAACTATTGTTGTACGCGAACTCCGCCAACGGTAACAATTCTTCCCAACCGCCTCTGAAATCCAAGACACAACCCCTTAGCATATCTTCCAAGACTTGAATCACCTCTCCGATCGTCCATCCGATCGGGGATGGAATGCCGTACTGAAATCCAACCTTGTACCCAATGCCTGATGCAAAGCCTTCCAGAACCTGGATGTAAATCTAGGGTCTTTGTCTGAAATAATCGACACTGGCACCCCATACAACCTTACAATCTCCGCTATATATAGTCTCGCTAGCTTCTGAAGGGAGAAATCCATACGTACAGGTATGAAATGAGCAGACTTCGTCAGACGGTCCACAATCACCCAAACCGAATCCTTTTTAGTGGGTGTGAGGGGTAACCCACTCACAAAATCCATTGTGATCCTTTCCCCCTTCCACTGTGGAATCTTAATCGGTGTAACAAACCTGACGGTAACTGATGTTCAGCCTTGACTTGCTGACATGTCAGACACTTACCCACAAATTTCGTTACCTCACGCTTAAGACTCGGCTACCAAAACTTCTCCCGCAAATCTCGATACATCTTACTACCTTCCGGATGCATAGCATATGGACTGCTATGTGCCTCTTGCAAAATATTTTGCCTTAACTCCACATCCTTAGGCATACACACCTTCCCCGAAAACATAATACTCCATCGCCGCCGACTATACCCTCCAATCCACCATTCTCGCACTTGCAAGCATCGAGCACTTAAGACTTCATCTACCACCAAGCTTCTCCTTAACTGATCTACCCATGATGGCTTCACCTGCAATTCCGCTAACAAAGCTCCGTCCTCATACAAACTAAGATGAGCGAACATCGCCCTCAAATCCGACACCACTTTCTGACTTAGCGCATCCGCCACCACGTTTGCCTTTCTCGGGTGATACTCAATCGAGCAGTCATAATCCTTTAATAATTCCACCCACCTTCGTTGCCTCAAATTCAGCTCATTCTGAGTCAGCAGATACTTCAAGCTCTTATGGTCCGTGTAGATCACCGACTTCTCCCCGTAAAAATAATGCCTCCACACCTTCAAAGCGAAGACCACTGCAGCCAACTCCAGATCATGCGTCAGATAGTTAACTTCATGCGGTCTCAACTGCCGAGACGTATAAGCAACAACCTTCCCCTCCTGCATCAATACACAACCTAACCCCGTAGGGGAAGCGTCACAATACACCACAAAATCTTTCCCTGCCACAGGCTGAATCAAGACCGGAGCCTCAGTCAAAACCCTCTTAAGCTTCTCAAAACTCTCCTGCTGTTTATCCGTCCATACAAAAGGTACCTTCTTCCTCAACAATTTTATCAAAGGTGCCGCTATCGAAGAAAACCCTTCCAAAAAATCTCCTATAGTAGCCTGCTAACCCCAAGAAACTGCGAATCTCCGCCACCGACTTGGGTGGTTTCCAATCCAATACTGCCTCAATCTTTCGAGGATCCACTCTTATCCCTTCTGCTGATACCACATGCCCTAGAAAAGTAACTTCCTTCAACCAAAACTCACACTTACTAAACTTGGCGTATAATTGCTTTTCCCTTAAAATCTGCAACACTACCCGTAAATGCGCGTCGTGTTCTTCTTCCGTCCTCGAGTACACCAGAATATCATCTATAAATACTACGACGAACTGATCCAAGTACGGCTGAAACACCCGGTTCATCATATCCATAAACGCTGTCGATGCGTTCGTCAACCCGAATGGCATTACCAGAAATTCATAGTGCCCATATCGAGTACGAAACACCGTCTTATGGATATCTACCTCCTTTACCTTAAGTTGGTGATACCCCACCTCAAATCTATCTTGGAAAAGACCGATGCTCCTTTAAGCCGGGTCGAATGTGTCATCTATCTTAGGCAACGAGATACTTGTTCTTAATTGTCAATTTATTCAATCGACATGAGTCTATGCACATTCGCATCGACCGCCCTTTTTCTTAACAAAGAGCACAGCGCTCCCCAAGGTGATACACTTGGCCGAATGAAACCCCGATCCAATAACTCCTGAATATGTGCTTTCAACTCCACCAATTCCTTTGGCGCCATCCTATACGGAGCAATAGACGCTGGCGCTGTTCCCGGTAGAAGGTCAATACCGAACTCCACCTCCCGATCCGGTGGCAAACCTGGAAGCTCATCCAGAAAGACATCGACAAAGTCCTTCACCGTTCGGACACCTCCTACAGCCAAATCCTTAACTTTCAAGGCACAAACATAAACCACAAATGCCTCACATCCTTTCCTTACCATCTTTTCCGCCTTCAGCACGGACACCACATTAGATAGGTAATTCCTTCTCTCACCTATCATCACCACCTCTTCACCCTCGGCCAATTTTAGCACCATGCGCTTAGCCACACAGTCCAGTTCTGCCCGGTACTTAACCAACCAATCTAATCCTAAGATTAAATCGAACTCCCCGAAGGGTAGTTCCATCAAATCCGCTTGAAACACGACCCCTTGAAGTTCTAGGGGTACATCCCTATACGCTTTGTCTACTACCACAGAGTGTCCTGTAGGGCTAACTCATCATCATCTTTCTAGCAAAATCTCATAGGCTAAGTTCGTAGTTCCCACTACGCTACTAGCTACATATGAGTGTGTTGAACCAACGCCAATCAAAGCAAAGATAAGGCAACCTGTAAATTAAAAACGCACGGCGATGACGTCCGGTCGCGCCGCCTCCTCTCGACGCGTTGGCTACATAGACCAACCCAGTTTGTCTAGCATTAGCACCCCAAAGACCTCGGCCAGTGCTCCACGGCCTCGTCCGTTACCATTACCACCCATAATCGCACCTCGACCCTCCGTGGTTGCCGGCCATCTCTCCCGAATTGACCACGCCCTTGACCTCGCCTTGAGTCCTAGCTAACTTTCGCGACAATTCCTTACCCGGTGCTCCATTGCCCCACACTCAAAGCACCCTCTATTACTAGCCCAAAGACTCTCCGAATGAGACTTCCCACATCTAACGACCGAGGTGGCCACCGAGCAAAGAAGCGGCTTTTGCGGCTCGATCCGGTCCATCAAATCTAGCCATTTTCTAGTACTTCCACCGCACCACGATGGCCCAAAACTCCTTTTATCCCTGCCTCTCTCCTGATTCCGTTTCTCGGTTCGCTTCACCTCCTCAGTTATTTTGGCATTTTCCACGAGAACGGTGAATTCCCTTTCTTGCTGAGGTGCAATCAACACCCGCAGCTCATCTCTTAGCCCATCCTCGAACCTAACACAGCGCTCATGTTTCGTAGCCACCATACCCCGAGCATACCTACTTAACCTCAAAATTCGCTTCGTACTCAGTACCGACTTACTCCCCTGAACCAAATTCAGGAATGCCCTACGTTGCGCATCAGTATAACCAGCTCCCACATACTTCCTCTGATAGGCTGCCTTAAAATAATCCCAGGTTACATCATCGGCCACTGCACCATCCCTGACCGTGAGCCACCACCGATACGACTCATCCCGAGAAGAGACACTATCCCCTTCAACTTCTCCTCGCCGAGAAGTCTAAGTCATCCATTATATGTTCTGTTGCCTCTAACCAAGACTCAAGCGTTGTTGGGAGCTACACCGACACCCCCTAAACACCTCCACTCCGTTAGCTCGGAGTCGCCACCACCACCGATTTTTGGGCTCTCATACGCGCCGCCCAAGAATCAACTCTCTAAAACTCGCAGACTACTACCCGGATATTACATCATTATCACCACCGATCCTCGAAACTCGCTTTCCTCTGCCGGCAGATCTGGCAAAGACATTCCAGACCCATGGCGGACCTGCTGGCTCGACAAGGTCATCCTACCCTACCCCTACCCACGCGGCGGACGTCCACGACCTCGTATATTCATTCTTCTCGTTCACGCTTTTCCGGTTAAGAATTTTATGTATTATTAATTATGTTCACTGTTTATCCACGAGCAATTTTTATGGAAAATAGTTTTAAAAGTGATTCTTTCGAAGTCGAATCTATCTATAGTTTTAGTTTCAGTCTTATCTCCTAGTTCTAAGTGCATTCATCATACAAACAACATCCACAGACCACATTCAACGTGTAGGGGTATTTTCGTCATCTTCACTACCCGGGGGTATTTTCGTAATTTTTACCTACAGGGGTATTTACAAAATTTTTCCAAAACAAAGTTTCGGGTGATTTTGCAAATTAAGGGTATTTTGGTAATTTCATGAAGCAGGGATATTTTGGTAATTTTGCAACTCGGGGGTATCTTGGTAATTTTGTTAATCAGGGGTAGTTTGGTAATTTACAAACTAGGGGTACTTTGGTCCTTTTTTCCAAATTCAGGGTAGTTTTCACAAATCAAGGGGTAATTTGATAATTTCAAAACTAGGGTTTTTACAAAATAGTGTGGCTGGTCTCTTTCGGGTTTTAATTATCGGATTTAGCCTGTGAACAAGTCCTCATGGTCGAGTGAACAAATACTACGCACTGTGCACGATTCGAGCGAAGAGGAGGTGAGTCACTAGGACTGCTTAAATACCAAGCTCTTCCTGAATCTAATCCTAGACATGCGCATGGCGGTTGCCACACCCTAACTCGGCGACTTACTCACAGGTTTGTTTGATTCGGCTTAAGTCTTATGTAATTAAGAAGTTGTGTAAACTAACCCTATGGTCCATCGGTTCTACCATGCTCAACTACATCTAAAGCCCCAAAGCCCACACATAAACATTAAATCAAAGGTTAGGTACTTACACGGGTGGATCGTGCGCAGGAGACTCAGTGCCATGCTTTCCGAGATATTCATCTCCTTAAAAATCATTTTACACCCTCAAAACATATTTTGGGCCTTAAACCCACAACCGAGCTTTTGAACTCGGCTCGATACTAAATGTAACACCCCAAACCCGGTCTAACCACTACAACCGAAGTCCGGCATGCTACGGGAAAGAAAATGTTTGGAAATCGACTTGTCAATTTTGTTTAAGGAGAAAATCATTGAATAATTTTAGAGAAAACGAATTTGAATCTTGTGGTGTTCAAAACGTGTTAAATCTTGCTTTAGAAAAACTTAGTTGCTCAATTGTTACTCCATACTTACTACTTAATCGGTGAACATTTCGTAAAACACATTCTTATCGAGGTTTTAAAAACAACCAATTCACATTTACCAAGTATGCTTATCGTAAAGTTATAAAAAAAAACAACCAAATAAAACATCACAGAAATAAAAGTTAGGCGGCCTTATTACAACGAGGAAAACCCAAAATTTAAATAAAACAACTAAGTACAAACAGAAAACTTTGATATAAAACAAATGTCGGGCATGGCCACCTCGAGTCCACTCCGGCCCATATCCACGATCTAAGTCCGATCTGCAAAATGTAAAGGAAGGGGTGAGTCACCTAGACTCGATGTATAAATCCCTATCCCAAGAGAAGTTATGCTCTTACACAAATTCATTTACACATATGCATGTCATGCAACCCACAACCTAAGTATCCATCCATGTCTCCCAAATCTACCCCTTGTGGTACCAAACCACTGGTGGTGGTACCAAACCACCGGTAACCGGGTTACAAAATAACATATGTGGTACCAAACCACTGGTGTGCCAAACCACCGAGACTTAGTCACAATTTTTATAATATGTAGGGCCAACCCATCATTGTGATGCCAAATCATCGTGACAAATCTCGATAGATCATACTTCCCCCCTCTCATCACCCATAACACGTAGTTATGCCGACAATATCGCGTATGATCATGCTTAACATACATAATTATGTATACAGAATATCATGCTCTCATAGATCACAATCAACGCGAGAAACATAACAACTTACCCATCCTCGCCTTTTACCCACAAGGGTAATTTGGTAACCATTGCCGCTATTTTGGCTTTTAACAACACATAACATTTAACATAATAAGTAAAGAAAGTGTGTAAGAGTTACACACCTGGTTCTCGTACTAACGCTTTTACTGCTTCTACGCTACCGTCTCTCGAGACTACCACTGTAGGCCTACAATCCAACTCTCGATACTTATTCGTTTCTTGTACCTTAGCGTTGGATTTACAGATCCAACCTCCACTGCTTGACTGTTCTTCGAGTTCAAAATAACCCCTTGGTCACTAAACCAATCAAACCGATGAGATCTAATATATAATCATAGTGTTTAGAAGAAACCCTTACCTAAACTGTCAAATCCCAAAAGTCTTTAAGAAAACGTCACCACCAACCTACATTCGGCTTTCCTACAAATCGGCACTACAGGCCACAGCACAACAGGATTCGGCTTTCAAGAGCAGAGAGTGAAACCGATAGGGCCTTAGAACAAATGATTCGGATTATAAACTTGATGAAAAATAGAGAAATCGAAGAGAAGAGAAATCCCGAAAACTCACCAATCTCCCTTGAAGACTATTCGGCTATGGTGCACCTTCGGGAAAATAAAACCACCCTTGTAGATTCGGCTATGGGAGAAGGAGTATGAACAGAGGGGATTCGGCTTTTAGAAGAATTTTGGAGAGGGAAATAAGGCTAGGGAATTTCGGCTATAAGAGAGAAAAGTATGAGAAAAGAAAGAAAAGAAGAAAACAAATGAAAGAAAAGATGGACCACTCACTACTAATTTCTGGCCACACACACACCTTCGAGTTGGAGTTTCGCCAACTCTCCCCTCTCCTGATAACTTTTATCCATCTATTATCACATCCATTATCCTTTCTTTAGATGAGACCACCTTAAAACCAACTCTTTCCCTTCCTTATTATCAGTATTTAATCTCTAAAATAAAGGAATTAAAGCTCCTAAAATGTAGCTCATGTGTCGTCCTTCCCTCCCCCCTAGGAGTGCCGAATTTTGGACCCCTTAAACTTGGGCCCCAAGCGTCCACACATGGCCCAATCTCCCTCCTAATTGACGCCACCTCTATGCTCACCCATAGCACCTCCAACCTTTGGGCCACGAGCCCAACTTACTACTAACATAATTACTTAACTCAACTTAACTTAAATTATAAACTAGCATTATTTTTACGCAACTTAACCCAGATTTAAGTCCAAGCCTGAGCCCAATACATACCTCAAAGCCTCAACCTACCAACTTAGCCACCCAACCTACCAACTGCACAGACCCACCAAATCAGGATATTACACTTGAAGGGGATGAAACCTAGATGAATCTTGTTATTGTTTTTTGAACTATATGATAAATACTTGATTTGTTCTTAATTATGTGTGCTTAATTCTTGTGTTGATATTTCGCGGATATTAATTCAAGTCGAATGTGCTTAGGTGTTGGAGCAAAAGTCCTTACTTAAGAGTAGATCTAGCATAATTAAGCGGAGTTGATCGCACGCCTAGAGATATGTAACACCCCAAACCCGGCCCATGCGTTATGACCGGATCTGACGTGTCACATGAATAAAACGTATAAAAAACCTTGTGATTCATACTAAAATAGGTGTAATTTGATTATGGTTAAGAAAACAAGTTTGGATGTGAATATTTGATAAAATACAACTAATTTTTGAGTGGTTGATTGATGAGTCGAAAATCGAGGTAGTGAACTTTAAAACCATGACTTCCAAAAATGACGTTGAAAATTTGAAAGAGAATCCGAGTTAAATTATTTGTACATATTTATTATGAAAACCGTTTATTAATCAATTTCTGGAAAACCGTTATTTATGATTTTAGAAAAATCCCCATTTAAAATAATGCAAGAAAAATAATAAGTATGGCTAAAAATAAAACCAAATAAAAATATCCCAGAGGCCTTATTACAACTTTAAAACCCGAAATAATAAAAGCAACGAAATAATACGGAAAAGAATTTTACTAATGTCCGAAAATAACATTCCAAAAGTATGGCCTCCACTGAGTCATCCATGGCCTCAAGTCCTCGTCACTGAGCATTACCTACAAGGGTTAAGAAAAAGGGGGAGTGAGTTACAAGAACTCAGTGTATAATCCCTTTACCGTCATCCACTGGGCCTGAACCCGTATGGCATCATCTTGGCCTAAGCCCATTTACATAACAATATTTAAAATGATATGAATGAATGCATCCCAACCCATCCTAGTAATCCTTCCGCTACACACCACCCGTACCATCCCATCACACCTGTGGGGATCAAGTCAACCCACTTCGCCAAACACACCAATCGCAGGCAAGTTGCCGTTTATAATATATTTTTATTGTGGCCCAGCCACCGGAATCATAGTGAAACATAATAACAAACATTTTTGTGGCAATGCCACCGGGCTACACTTCTCTTCAACATTTATCCCATCCCATGCAAAATTATGAAATACAACATACATAATAAAGCATAATATTTACAAATATAAACAACAATCATTAATCCAGAGATTTGTTACGATAAATCGGCCAATTATAGAACTTTGCAATTCGGCCCATAGAGGCATTTTCGTAATTCAGCCCATAGGGGCATTTTCGTAATCCGGCCCATAAGGGCATTTTCGTAATTCGGCCCATAAGGGCATTTTCGTAATTTGGTAATTTTACCCACTAAGGGTAATTCGGTCATCTCGCAACCCAGGGGTATTTCGGTAATTTACCCTCCAAGGGTATTTTGGTAATTTCGCAACCCAGACTTAACTACTAATGTGGGGCATAAAAAAATTGAAACTGTCCATTTGCGTCATATTGACTAAACTGACTATAACTCGAGTTAGAAAACTCGAAATTTAGTTCCGTAAATTTTCCTTGAAAGTAGACTCATATATCTTCTTACTAAAATATTTCTAGAATTTTTGGCTTAGCCATTTAGTACAGTTTATTCATTAAAGTTTCCCTTGTTTCACTGACCAACGGTTCTGACCTCTTTTAGCCTAAATTCAAATATCTCACTGTACAGTTTTCATATGTTGCTCCCACTTGTTTCTATTGAAAATAGGATCACTAAGGAATCTATACATATAAATTATAACTCATAATTCACTTTGTACAATTTTAAATGATTTTTTCAAGACAGAACAGGGAACCACGAAGTCATTCAGAACTAGTCTCACTAAAATTAAAATATCACAGAATATAAAATCCCTCTTACTACTCTGTTTCTTTCATTTAAAAATAGACACAATAATCTTTAATTCTATATCTTATTCGATTTCTAATTCTCTTTCTCCTATTTTTCGTGATTTTTCAAAATCACGTCACTGCTGCTAACCAAAACTATTTCATTGCAAAATATGGTTACCATTACGAACATACGCACGCCCAAGTGGTCACGGATGCCGATTTCTGGTTTTCTTCGATATTTCGACCGAATCACAGAACATTTCATGCAAACATTTAGAGAGGTATGAGATTACACAACATTTCAAACATGTATTCGGAAGGGTACGGGATTACACACCTGATTTGGATTTCCTAAAGAACCACTCTCCGTTGACCCACTACGTGATCTCCCTCTACGGAGTCCCGATAATCAACCCCGCCTTCTGACTACCACCACACGCTCCTTTACTGCAACTGATGTTAACGATCCTCACCCTTTGATTATCAAAAGAATCGGCAAAAGAGTGTTTCGGCTTAACTTAACTCAGAGAAAAGTCGAATGGAAGAAAAGATTCGGCACAACAGCAAAACGTAAGAACCACTATTCGGTTTTGGGACACACTACAATGGAAACCGAAAGATGAGAAGAGTGGAATCAACCACTTGAAGATTAGGAGGGAAAAAAAAGTAGGGGCTTCGGCCAAGAAGAGATTTGCAACACACGGCTCAAATTGTACTAGCTAGAATTGGATGAAAAGAGAGAAAAGATGAGTAGAAGGAACACTATAGAAGAAGAGGGGATTTCGGCAAGGAGGAAATGTAACCAAAAGAAACAAAATATTAGGTAAAGAAAAAGTGACCAAAAATGTGAAAATACAAGGAGAGCTAGAGAAATTCGCTCCCCCAAAAAACCATGTATCATCTTTACTAAAAAGATGAGTGTTGACCCCAAAATATTCTTTCCAAAACATTCTCCACATAATAGGCCAACATGTTCCCTTCTCTTACCTTTTTCCTTCATTTCTTTCCTTGTTTTTCCCTTGCTTTCCTCCTTACCATATCCTTAGTCTTCTTTCCCAAATTAAAAAGTCTTCCTTACCATAATAATGCCATGGCCGACACATGGAATGTAGCACAAAAATTAATACAAAATTTGCAATAGGTGGGACTCGAACCTCAGACCATTAGTACACTCCACACGCCACTTTCCACCTTTACCAATAGACTCCTTGTGCTAGCAAAATGCACACTTATTTCCTTAAGTCTTGATGCCACTTACCTTCTCTCCTTTAAGTGCTTAAACACAAAATTTACCTATGGCCTAACTTGAACCCGGAACTTCCTAGAAACCTCGTAACTTTCCAAAATCACCTTCTTAATAAGTCCAACTTGAAATAATGTCGTTCTCTTGTTCTCAAAAATTTTAAACACTCCTACTCCCCAAGACCCAATGGGCCCAATTCTACTAGGCCCAAATTCGGGTCGTTACAATTCTACCCTCCTTAAAGAAATTTCGTCCTCGAAATTTCCAACCAACTACTAAACGCACCGCTCAAATACACCACTATGCTTCCACAAGCACTCTCGATCTTAATAACACTAATGTACTTTTAACATAATCTTGAATCCTCTTTCACACAACTAAACA
This sequence comes from Gossypium sturtianum, assembly GCA_025698515.1. Lineage (NCBI taxonomy): Eukaryota > Viridiplantae > Streptophyta > Magnoliopsida > Malvales > Malvaceae > Gossypium > Gossypium sturtianum. The sequence goes on along the minus strand of CM046944.1, from coordinate 3,221,686 downwards.
TCTAACCACGTATAAAACAGCTATCTACCACTTATACCTAAAATTTTCTACATTCAATCATCACGCCCAACCAAAACATACCGGCTTGATGGTGATGAAATAATCCCGAGCCTTATGCTCCTTAGACCCGCATCTCAAGCATGCTCCCGACCTCCTCCAAAGATTCTCCCGGATGACGCCTTCGCAATATTCGCAAGCCGTAAAATTTGGACGTGCCTTAACACGCTTTACGGAACGAGATCACACCCAAAAGAACCGCGATCTCTTTTCTTCTTACAGTCCATACACCCAACTCGAAGTGCTTCACTGATTCCTTTAACCTCTTCCAATACCTCCTTAACTATCTAAGTCAGCTCAACAACCTAAGCTCAATCATGAGATCCCGTCTCAGCCACTGGTGATGCCAGCGCCTCCCTTTCGAGCACATGCCTCGGTACCGAAGATCCAGCCCTAGCACCTCGGCCTCTATCACGGTCGCGTCTACCACGTCCACGTCCTCTAGCGCTCATATTTGCTAAGTCGATTTAATCTGACTAAGAGTCTTATGAATCATTATGCTATTCAATATTTATTAAACAATATTTTATGGAGTATAAGAAGTAAAGTTATTTTCGCAAAACGCATCCTAAAGTCTCAATCTCTATAATTTTAGCTCATAAAGCTAAAAGTTCTAGAGTACGCCTACAGTCATACCACAACAATCATAAATTGAAAACATAAACTTACTTGACTTGGTGCTGGATACCCGTGGTGCCATACTTCCTTTAGAACATGCATTTATAAATTAAAATTTTAAATAGCTTTGGAAAACGCTTTAAAACCCAAATCACAGCCGAGTTTTGCAACCGGGCTCTGATACCATAAAATGTAACACCCCAAACCCGGCCCATGCGTTACGACCGGATCTGACGTGTCACATGAATAAAACGTATAAAAAACCTTGTGATTCATACTAAAATAGGTGTAATTTGATTATGGTTAAGAAAACAAGTTTGGATGTGAATATTTGATAAAATACAACTAATTTTTGAGTGGTTGATTGATGAGTCGAAAATCGAGGTAGTGAACTTTAAAACCATGACTTCTAAAAATGACGTTGAAAATTTTAAAGAGAATCCGAGTTAAATTATTTGTACATATTTATTATGAAAACCGTTTATTAATCAATTTTTGGAAAACCGTTATTTATGATTTTAGAAAAATCCCCATTTAAAATAATGCAAGAAAAATAATAAGTATGGCTAAACATAAAACCAAATAAAAATATCCCAGAGGCCTTATTACAACTTTAAAACCTGAAATAATAAAAGCAACGAAATAATACGGAAAAGAAGTTTACTAATGTCCGAAAATAACATTCCAAAAGTATGGCCTCCACCGAGTCATCCATGGCCTCAAGTCCTCGTCACTGAGCATTACCTACAAGGGTTAAGAAAAAGGGGGAGTGAGTTACAAGAACTCAGTGTATAATCCCCTTACCGTCATCCACTGGGCCTTAACCCGTATGGCATCATCTTGGCCTAAGCCCATTTACATAACAATATTTAAAATGATATGAATGAATGCATCCCAACCCATCCTAGTAATCCTTCCGCTACACACCACCCGTACCATCCCATCACACCTGTCGGGATCAAGTCAACCCACCCCGCCAAAACCATGTATCATCTTTACCAAAAGATGAGTGTTGACCCCAAAATATTCTTTCCAAAACATTCTCCATATAATAGGCCAACATATTCCCTTCTCTTACCTTTTTCCTTCATTTCTTTCCTTGTTTTTCCCTTGCTTTCCTCCTTACCATATCCTTAGTCTTCTTTCCCAAATTAAAAAGTCTTTCTTACCATAACAAAGCCATGCCCGACACATGGAATGTAGCACAAAAATTAATACAAAATTTGCAATAGGTGGGATTCGAACCTCAGACCATTAGTACACTCAACACGCCACTTTCCACCTTTACCAATAGACTCCTTGTGCTAGCAAAATGCACACTTATTTCCTTAAGTCTTGATGCCACTTACCTTCTCTCCTTTAAGTGCTTGAACACAAAATTTACCTATAGCCTAACTTGAACCCGGAGCTTCCTAGAAATCTCGTAACTTTCCAAAATCACCTTATTAATAAGTCCAACTTGAAATAATGTCGTTCTCTTGTTCTCAAAAATTTTAAACACTCCTACTCCCCAAGACCCAATGGGCCCAATTCTACTAGGCCTAAATTCGGGTCGTTACAAGATAGGGTGACGAGATTTTGCCGGATTAGGGTGAAACCTAAAATGGGAATCTATAGATCGATTTACTGCTATTCTAGGGGGTTATTATTCGAGTAAGAGATTTCTGTTAATTAACCTAGGGTTAGACGATATTCGCCTCGAGAGAGGGTTTAATATATGTTAGGGAGCCCTACGGATCAAGTCAAGTGAATAAATCGTCTGGTTCAGTGTTAGATAACAAGTGAAGTCTAGGTGGATTCTTCCTAAGGGTATCGTTTTAATCAACTGAGTTTTTCCCAAGTATTTCCCCAATTCATTCTTTTTGTCTTTGCGTCTTTAGCTTAGTAATTAGTTAATTTAGATTAATAAACAACTTCACTTATTTTAGGCTAAATAATAGAAACAAAGTTAGTATTAGTACTTTTAGTTCCTTTGGGTTCGAAAATCTGGTCTTGCCTAAACTATACTACTGTTCGATAGGTGCACTTGCCTCAATCGTTGTCATAGTTAGTTTCCAGGTTCGATCATTCTCATTATAAATTTTAAAACTCTGACTTTACAATGATCAGATGCAATGTAATGCAAATGCATGAATGCAAAGAGGCATCGATTCTGATTCAACTTCATTTTAGAAAACTTTATTAGAAAACAAAATCTTTTACATAAAACAGACTACAAATATGCTTTCGTTCTAAGTCCTAAAATTTTGATTTTCCTAAGCAATGAAGCTAGCTATTGACTACGATCGGACTGTAGCTCATACTTCATGCTCAACGTATCAGCCTGTGATGCCAACGTCTGTAGATGATCAGCTACCTCTCAAATCTGAACTATTGCTTCACCCATGAAGTAATCCCGACTTCTAACTTGGTCATGGGAATAGTGAAGCTCTTCCTTCTAACGCCCTTCTCTTATTTAAAGAAGCTCGATCTGAAGTTCACAACTGTGCCATGTTGCTTCTAACTCTTCAATTTTACCCTTCATTTCCTCGATCTTGTTCAGGCTTGACTTTAACTCGATCGCGAAATTATGGCTTCGGTGGTGATGAAGAGATCGTCTAAGCTTAGCCTTGATCTTTAGAAGAAGATTTGTAAAGTATTGATCATACACCCTAGCTGGTGCCATACACTGAGTCACAATGCCATACTCAGAAAGATTCTTCTGCTTCCATGGCCCATAAAGATCAGAGTTTTTCCTATCAGGAAGCAGACAAAGAAGGAACTGCAGAGTTCCAGGAAGTTTAGATTGTATCTATTCAAACATTTTCAACTCTAACCACTGGTGAAAGGCGTCTCTTCTGGTTCATCTCATTGAATATATCAAGTGGGGATCAATACGAATTCCTTTCATTTCTCCACAACGTAAATCCCTTGCAATGTTGTTTGGGTCACAACGAGGAGTCGAGAAGTTCGCAACAACCCATCTTTCAATCCTAGATGGCTTCACCAATTTCTTGAATGATACGGTCTTCTTAATCTCCTTTTTTTCACGCCCATTTGTGCTATCCTGGCCATCAGGGCTTGCATTTCCATTATTTCTGGTAGGTGCAACATCCTCAAGTACAACAGTAAACTCAAGCTTGTTGTTTGGTAGCGAACCTATAATAAATAAACCTTTTTTACCATCATAGGCAAAATTCTTTCCATCCAAATCATTTTTGTAGGTCTCTGATCGCTGTAAATCGGAGTTTTAAAAATTTATAAAAGAATGATTGAACCTGGAAACTAACTCTGACAACGATTGAGGCAAGTGCACCTATCGAACAGTAGTATAGCTTAGGCAAGACCAGATTATCGAACCCAAAGGAACTAAAAGTACTAATACTCACCGTCTTTTTATTATTTAGCCTTAATATAAAGTGATGGTTGTTTAAACTAAAACTAATCTACTTACTAAGCTAAGATGCAAAGACAAAAAGAATGAATTCTGGAAATAACTTTTGGGAAAACTCAGTTGACTCAAGCGATACCCTTAGGAAAAATCCACCTAGACTTCACTTGTTATTTAACCTTGAACCATATGATTTATTTACTTAGTTTGATCCGTGAGACTCCCTAACGTATATTAAACCCTCTCTCGAGGCGAATAACGTCTAACCCTAGGTTAATTAGTGAAACTCTCGTTCGCTTATAATAACCCCCTAGAACAACAGTAAATCAATCTGTGGACTCCCATATTAGGTTTCACCTTAATCCGGCAAAATCTTGTCACCCTATCTCTGGGCGTGCGATCAACTCCGCTTAATTATGCTGGATCTACTCTTAGGCAGGGTCTATTCCTCCTCCACCTGAGCACATTAGATTTGGATTAAGTTCACACAATTAAGAACAAACTAAGTTATTATCATATAATTCAAAAAATCAAATAACAAGATTCCTCATAGGTTTCATCCTCTCTGCATCCGAAGGTTTAGTTCATAATAATAAAAGACAACATCTCAAGAGAAAAGATAAAACAAAACATAAGAAATCCCTAAAACCCCCTGAAGGAATTGAAGAGGAGATCCTCCGTCTTGAGTGGAATTTCGGCTTCTTAAGATGGATCAACTGGCTATCTTCGAGTAATTCCCACAAATCTGACCTTTTCGGCTTGGCTTCTTGGCCTAGCTCGCTGCCCCCTTTCAGCTGGTACCTAGGTTGTATTTATAGGCTTTTGAAACACGTTTCTTTCTCCCTAAGTATCCTTTCCCGAATGAAATTACTCTTCTCCACGGTAGAGGCACGGCCATGCACACGCCCGTATAAATCGTGGCCAGGCCGTCTTCGACACTGTTGAATGAGGCACGGCTGTGTAAGTCGTGGTAAGGATGTGTTCTAGTAGGAATGGTGGCACGACCGTGTGGCTTGAAGTCCAGGCCGTGTTGATTTCTTGGCTTGGCCCAATTTGGTTCATTTTAAGCCCATTTCTCGTTCTCTTCGTCATCGGCTGCTTTCCTGAGTATAAGACATGAAAAGAAAGGATTAAGAGCACCTTTTTACATAAATTGGGGCTTAAATCATCCAAAAGTATATTAAATGTGGGCTTAAAATATGTTACTTTTACGGTTTATCAAATACCCCCACACTTAAGCTTTTGCTTGTCCTCAAGCAAAATTCTCAACTTACAATTAAAACGAACTTCCCTCAATTCATAATAGTCATTAATAGTGTCTCATCATAATTCAGAGATAATTTATACGTGGATAATTTAGCTCAAAGGGTCCTAAAAATTCAAACACTATAAGCCTTATATTTTGTAGCGCAAAACATAAGTGTTTCCCTTCATCTAAATAATTACCTCTGATTTGAAATTGTCAAGGATTGACATCCTCACTAAAGATTCACTCAAATCACTCAAAGTGTTTAAGGTTCAAAATTTAGGCACTCAAAAGTCAAACATGAAGAATTAATCCCATAGGCTTGCATGAAAATTAAATCTCCACCACTGAAATATGAGGTGAAACACAAATCAAAAGGTCTTTGTTAGGGTTGTAACGAGGCTAGGGTTAAGGTGTGGAAAAAGGCTGAATTAGAGGGTTAGAATCGAGATTAAATTGACAAATTACCTAACTTAGGACTAATGAACTAATAATAATTACATCAACTGAAAACTAATAATACTAACACTACGAGCTTCTTCTTTCGATATCTGGGATTCAAGCGTATAAGCTCATTTAATCACAACTAATACTGAATAATGAATATACTTTTGAAATTATATATATATATATTTTAAGAACAAACTATAAATACATAACTGAAATAAAAAAAACATAGTTAGGCTATTTAATCAAATCAAATCTCGATATAAGGGTAGTCAAAAGGAATGGTGATAACAAAAACAAAGGGGGTTCTGGGTTAATATTAGTGGGTGAGTCAATAAATAGGGTTGTTAGGATTAAAAAAAGGTTCACTAGGGGTTAATCATGAAGGTAGGCTTTTTATGGAATTAGTGGGTTAAATCCTAGGTGCCTTTATCATCTCTGTGTATCAAATAAAAAAATGTGGTCTCGACATGTATAATCGATGCAAGTTCTAGAATAACTAATCAGTGCTGACATACTCATAATCAATAAAGTGAGCAAGAAAAAGAATATATGCTCTATAAGGCTCAAAATCTCACAAAAATTATGGGTATTTTGATGTCAACCTCGTAAAATTCAAACTTCAAAGTAATATTTAAACTCAGTTCGACAACCTAGAAAATTTTTAATTTCTGAAAAATAGACTTATCATGCTTGATTCTCTAGTATTCTTCAAATTTAATTATCAATGCACAATTATCAATGACTTAATCTAAAACATATCAATAAAAATCATAAATCATCAGAAATTTCATCCTAATTAGTAATATGAGTAATATACTTTCAAACAACACTAAATTCAGGATTTTGAGAACAATGCAAAACGTTTGGTACCTAATTTCAGAAATTTGAGAATAATGAAAAAAAATCAGGCACCTTTTTAGGTTGTTCACCCCCCCACACTTAAGATGTACATTGCCCTCAATATACAAAGATATATAATAACCTTGTAGTAAAATCATCAGATATGGGGGTTAGTGAAAACTTCCTGAATTTTCGGATGATTCCTTGAGAGGAGATTGTGCCTTTGGTGGTGGTGATGGGCCGTCTGGATGATGAACCTGCGCTAGATGAAGAAATTGGGAGGCTCGTAGAGAGTTAGCCAGAGATCATTAAGACATAATTAAAGTAAACTAAATATAAAATTAAGGACAAGGAAGATAAAGAGAAGGAGACTAAGAAGAAAACTAAAATTAAGAGAAAAGATGAATGGACTGGGAGGTCCTTATTGTTGGGTGTGATTTCTAAGGCTGAGGTTATGGTGGTGGTGGTGGCATGACTCCCAAGCAGTCTTTAGAACCTAAAATTAAGAAAGTAAGATAAAATAAGCTAAATTAAGTAGAAGAGAAGTAAAGATAAGGAAAATAAAGGAGAAGATAAAAATAAAAGAATAGATAATTGGTCTCAAAGACCCTTGGCTTGTTGTTTGGATGAAGCTGCCGGCATGAACTCATGTGAATCGGTCTCCTTTGAGGAGATTGGCCTCTTACGCTTCGTTGCCATGGATATGATTTTGATGTAGCTCAATAGTCTAAGGATTTATTAGGAAAAGGAAAAAGGAAAGAGAAAGGAAAGGAAGGAAGAATGAAAGAAGAAAGAAGTAGGTTAAGAAGAGAAATGATAGGGGTATGGTGTTTAAATAAAATTTCAGGTCTGACGGTTTCCCACGCACGTGGGTTAAGGGTGTGTCGATTCACACGGCCGCCTCGCACGGCCGTGCTCTAGGGCGTGTTGGTTTCCCACGCTCATGTCTAGCCTGTGTTTGACAAGTCAGTATATTGGCACGGTTATCCGGTACGGGCGTGTTCAGCCCATGGTTGACAAGTCAGTAGCCTCACACGGCCGTAAAGCACGGCCGTGCTACTTTGTCGGTGCCCGTGGGGTAGTAGTTGGGTCTGTGATTTCAAGAAATTAGTTCATTCTGACTTGTACCGTCCTGCCATGTTAGTACCAAGATTCTTGAGGTACACACGGCCACGGCCATGGCCATGTGCAAGGCCGTGTGTCCTGGAATTCTGCACCCCTTGTTAGTTTATAACTACGTGTTCAGAAAGAAAAGAAGAAAAGAAAAATAAATTTAAAGCAAAATGTGAGAATAAATTATGTTAGTGCTCGGGTTGCCTCCCGAGAAGCGCTCGCTTATAGTATTAAGCTAGACTCTCCTCCCGTTTTCTTTGTCAGGGTGGTTTGAGGAGTTGGAAGTCCTTCCTCATGCTATCATTTGCGTCTTCGTGAAAAAAATCAAGTCGAGATGTGTTTATAGTAAAAGTACCGAAAATAGGATTACTTACCTCGACTGCTCCGTGTGGAAAAACACTGGTTACCCTAAAAGATATTTCTTTGTTTGTGCTAGGGTTCGGAGGAGATATTCGAGGATTTACCTGATCTAACAGTACTTGGTCTCCTATTTTGAAGTGATTTGTTGTTCCTATTAGCTCTTTTGGGGGCTCCTTCGATTTTATCTCGTGTGGTTCCGGTTCTTCGTCATGTATCCCTAATTTCTCCTTGAAGTGTGTCTTCCACTCGTCTAGATCATCGAACTGAATCCCTCGATCGTCATGAGTTATTTCTTTATTGACATGGGGTTTAGGATCGGGTTCAGTTGTATTCTTTGGTGGGGCTTCCTGAAAATAAGGGTTAACTGAATGGTTATCAGTAGAATTTATGTTCTCAACTTGATTACTCGATGTTCTAGCCGAATCGAGAGCCTTGATGGTGACTGTCTCATTACCTACGCAAAGTATGAGTTCTCCTGCATCAACATCAATTTTAGTCCTGGCAGTTGCTAAAAATGGTCTTCCTAAAATTAGGGGGATCGAATTATCCTCATCCATGTCTAAGACAACAAAGTATACTGGGAAAACGAATCTGTCGATTTTCACAAGAACATCTTCGATAATACCCCTAGGAATTCTAACAGTTTTATCAGCTAATTGAATGCTCATCCTAGTTTGTTTGGGTTTCCCTAGACCTAATTGTTTAAACAATTTATAAGGCATGACATTTATGCTTGCCTCTAAATCAGCTAACGATTATCAACGCTTAGTCTACCAATTAAACATGGAATTGTAAAACTCACTCGGATCTTTTAGCTTTTGTGGTAGCCTAATTTGAAGAATTGCTGAGCACTTTGCGTTAAGTTCCACATGTGACGACTCGTCTAACTTCCATTTGTTTGTCAGAAGCTCTTTTAAAAATTTCCTAGAATTTGGCATCCGCGAAAGAGCTTCAAGTAATGATAAGTTAATATGTAATTTCTTTAAAAGTTTAAGAAACTTACCGAATCGTTTCTTCTGTGTCGCCTCTTTTTAATGCCTCGGGGTAAGGTACGCGAGGTTGGTACTCCTTAATTACCGGTTTTGGCTTGTCTTGTGTTACCTCAACTTTACCTTTTTCTACCTCGCTTCCTTGTGTTGACTGGGTTCGTCTACTTCTTCGCTTTCATGAGTCATTATGGTTTGGATTTGCTCCTTTGGATTAATTTCAAGATACTCGGTAGACGCCTCTTGCGGTCGTTCGGATAATAGCTTTGCAATTTCTCCGATCGATGGGTAATTTCCGATTGCCTTTGTAAGTTCTCCAACTTGGTTCTCGATCTTTTGATCGATGTTTGTTGGGTGTCGAGTGTTACCTCATTTTTTTGGAGACGGGCTTCGTGGATGCTATGAATTTGTTCAACGCCTCTTAAGACTCGGCTTCTTTTCTTGTGGATAGGGCTGATTTTGGAAATTTTGAGGAGGTTGTTGTCTTTGATTTCCTTGTCCTCCCCACTAAAAATTTGGGTGGTTCCTCCAACTCGGATTATAGTTATTACTATATGGGTTATTATTAGATCTGAAATTGTTACCTATATAGTTCATCTGCTCGCTCTTTGTGCCTGGTTGGTAGGGTGGGTACTCGTGGATTCGCCACGCTTCCACTTGTGTCACACTCGCATGACCGGATGTACTGCGAAAGAACACAAACTATCAATCTTCTTATTCATCAACTCTACCTGATTTGATAGCATGGTTACTTTGCGCCGAGGTTGTAAACTCCTACTGTTTTTGTTGGCCTTGTTCTTGTAACTTGCCATCGATAGTTATTCAAATGACATCTCTTCAATAAACTCGTAGTCGCCTCGTGAGTTTTATTATTCAGGGTTCCACCGTGGCTGAATCAATTAATTGCCTCATTGAAGGATTCACACCGTTGTAAAAAAGTTTGGACTTGGAGCCACAATGGTAATCCGTGGTGTGGGCATCTCCTCAAGAGATCTTTGTATCTCTCCCATGCGTCGTATAATGTCTCTAAATCCATCTGCACAAAAAAAGATATATCATTACGTAATTTGGCCGTTTTGGCCGGTGGAAAATATTTTAATAAAAATTTTTCGGTCATTTGTTCCCATGTAGTGATTGACCCTCGTGGTAATGAGTTTAACCACTGTTTAGCTTTATTTCTTAATGAAAAGGGAAATAACCGAAGACGTATGGCATTGTCAGAAACGCCATTTATTTTGAAGGTATCACAGAATTCTAAAAAGTTAGCTATATGAGTGTTTGGATCTTCATCCCGCAAACCATCAAATTGAACAAATTGTTGAATCATTTGAATAGTGTTAGACTTTAATTCAAAATTATTAGCAGCTATAGCAGGCCTGACAATACTAGATTCGGCTCCTGTTAAATGCTGTTTAGCATAATCAAACATAGTACGAGGAGCATTGTTTTCTCCCACATCTAGAAACTAACTGTGACAACGATTGAGGCAAGTGCACCTATCGAACAGTAGTATAGCTTAGGCAAGACCGAATTATCGAACCCAAAGGAACTAAAAGTACTAATACTCACCGTCTTTTTATTATTTAGCCTTAATATAAAGTGATGGTTGTTTAAACTAAAACTAATCTACTTACTAAGCTAAGATGCAAAGAAAAAAAGAATGAATTCTGGAAATAACTTTTGGGAAAACTCAGTTGACTCAAACGATACCCTTAGGAAAAATCCACCTAGACTTCACTTGTTATTTAACCTTGAACCATATGATTTATTTACTTAGTTTAATCCATGAGACTCCCTCACGTAGATTAAACCCTCTCTCGAGGCGAATAACGTCTAACCTTAGGTTAATTAGTGGAACTCTCGCTCACTTATAATAACCCCTAGAATAGCAAAGAAATCGATCGACCGTGGACTCCCATATTAGGTTTCACCCTAATCCGCAAAATCTCGTCACCCTATCTCCAAAGTGAGCGATCAACTCCACTTAATTATGTTGGATCTACTCTTAGCGGTGGTCTATTCCTCCTCCACCTAAGCACATTAGATTTGGATTAAGTTCACACAATTAAGAACAAACTAAGTTATTATCATATAATTCAAAAAAATCAAATAACAAGATTCTTCATAAGTTTTCATCCCTCTCTGTATCCGAAGGTTTAGTTCATAATAATAAAAGACAACATCTCAAGAGAAAAGATAAAACAAAACATAAGAAATCCCTAAAACCCCCTGAAAGAATTGAAGAGGAGATCCTCCGTCTTGAGTAGAATTACGACTTCTTGAGATGGATCAACTGGCTATCTTCGAGTGATTCCCACAAATCTGACCTTTTCGGCTTGGCTTCTTGGCCTAGCTCGCCGCCCCCCTTTCAGCTAGTACCTAGGGTGTATTTATAGGCTTTTGAAACACGTTTCTTTCTCCCTAAGTATCCTTTCCCGAATGAAATTGCTCTTCTCCACGGCAGAGGCACGGCCATGGCACACGCCCGTGTAAATCGTGGCCAGGCCGTGTTCGACACTGTTGAATGAGGCACGACCGTGTAAGTTGTGGTAAGGCCGTGTTCTAGTAGGAATGGTGGCACGGCCGTTTGGCTTGAAGTCCAGGCCATATTAATTTCGTGGCTTGGCCTAATTTGGTCTGTTTTAAGCCCGTTTCTCATTCTTTTCGTCATCGGGTGCTTTCCTGAGTATAAGACATGAAAAGAAAGGATTAAGAGCACCTTTTTACATAAATTGGGGCTTAAATCATCCAAAAGTATATTAAATGTGGGCTTAAAATATGTTACTTTTACGGTTTATCAGTCTCATGCACTCTGTCAATCACTTCCCATCCAACACCCTTACCATCCATAGGGCGACCATCTTCATATGAAAGAGAAGCGCTATAATGATAGAAGTATCCATCCGTACTTCCCACGCTCACTTTGAAGTGATTGGTGAGTATAGTTACCTTCTTCCCTTTAGTTATAACATCACGCCTTGCCATAGGGTGTCGTACAATCTTCACATCCGATTCTGTTTTGATCAGAACAACATCAGGAGGCACAGGTGACAGGGATTATAGCGCTGCCCTATTTCCCTCTTGCTCAAACGAATCCATACCCTTCTTTCTCTATTTGCCTTTGCTATATACGAACGACTGCAATGTCTTCAAATTTATCAAGGAATTCGTTCTCTATAACCAGCTTTCTAACTTAGAAACTGACCATGAATCGATACCACTTAAAATATGAAATGATATGCACAAAAGAATAAAACACAACAAGTTAGTACCGTGGGATACAAAGCAAGTAAAATAAACAAACACCTATCTGGGTGACCACTAAGGTTTGACATAGTTCTACCTAAGGTGGGCTCTTAGGGTTCTCTATATGCAGTTTAGTTCTAAAGTCGAGGTACCCGATCCAGTAGATTCCTCAATCCTCACCCATTATAGGCTCATATGGATTGAGTTCAGTTCAGGGGAATACATTTCCCTATGGCCATGCGGAGGTGAAAACCTCACGAAGACATAGGTACGGATGTATCCCGGAAGCAATCCACTAGCCCATGCGGAGGTGAAAACCTCACAAAGGCATAGTTTCTCACTCCCACTTAAAAGGTATGACCACAACGGTCCTGTAATATGATCGCTAGGGTTAGGCGTAATTCTTCCTAGAGTAAGCTCTTAAGGCTTTCTACATGCGGTTTGGTTCTAAAACAGAGGTACCTGAACCGACAGATTCCTCGATCCTCACCCATTATAGGCTCATACAGACCAAGTTTAGTTCAGGGGAATACATTTCCTATGGCTACACGGAGATGAAAATCTCACGAAGACATAGGTACAGATGTATCCCGAAAGCGATTCACTATCCTGCACGGAGGTGAAAACCTCACGAAGGAGTAGCTTCTCGCTCCCACTTAAGGGTATGACCACAACAGTCATGCAATACAATGCAGAAACATTTTATAAAAAAGAACCACATGTGACAAAAAAGATCCTAATTTTTAAACCAGATTTTTAAATTTAGACATAAGGACATGAAATTATCGATTTTACGGCTTGACTCTCTTATTGTCCCCAGCGGAGTCGCCAAGTGATAAACCGAAATAGTAACATATTTTAGGCCCACATTTAGCATACTTTTGGATGATTTATCCCTTGATTTATGTAAAAAGGTGCTCTTAATCCTTTCTTTTCATGTCTTATACTCAGGAAAGCACCCAAGAATAAAAAGAACGAGAACGGGCTCAAAAGCAGGACCAAAATGGGCCAAAGAAGAAATCGACACGGCCCGGACTAAAGCCCACACGGCCGTGCCTCCTCAAATATACTAGAACACGGCCTGATGTGTCGATCTACACGGCCGTGCCTCACTAACGGAGTCCAACACGGCCGCCACGATTCACACGCGCGCGTGCCATGCCGTGGCCGTGCCCTGCTGTGTGAGTAGAGTAATTTCACTCGGAAAAGGATACTTAGGGGCAAAGAAACACATTCCAAAAGCCTATAAATACACCCTAAGTATAAACTAGAAAGGGGATTCGACGGGCGGTCAGCTAGGCCAAGGAGCCGAGCCGAAAAAGGTCGATTTGTGAGAAACTCTTAAGGGATAGCCAGTTGATCCATCTCAAGAAGCCGGAATTCTACTCAAGACGGAGGATCTCCTCTTCAATTCCTTCAGGGGTTTTATGGATTTCTTATGTTTTGTTTTATCTTTTCTTCTAAGATGTTTTCTTTTATTGTTATGAACTAAACACCTCGTATACTGAAGGATGAAACCTAGATGAATCTTGTTATTGTTTTTGAACTATATGATAAATACTTGATTTGTTCTTAATTATGTGTGCTTAATTCTTGTGTTGATATTTCATGGATATTAATTCAAGTCGAATGTGCTTAGGTGGTGGAGCAAAAGTCCCCGCTAAGAGTAGATCTAGCATAATTAAAGCGGAGTTGATCGCACGCCTAGAGATAGGGTGATTTAGATTTTGCCAAATTAGGGTGAAACCTAATATGGGAAGTCCATAGATCGATTTACTGCTATTCTAGGGGGTTATTAATGGGAAAGAGATTTCAATTAATTAACCTAGGGTTAGATGTTATTCGCCTCGAGAGAGGGTTTAATATACGTTAGGGAGTCCTACGGATCAAGTCAAGTGAATAAATCATCTGGTTCAGTGTTAGATAACAAGTGAATTCTAGGTGGATTCTTCCTAAGGGTATCGTCTTAATCAACTGAGTTTTTTCCCAAGTATTTCCCCAATTCATTCTTTTTGTCTTTGCGTCTTTAGCTTAGTAATTAGTTAATTTAGATAAATAAACAACTTTACTTATTTTAGGCTAAATAATAGAAAGAAAGTTAGTATTAGTACTTTTAGTTCCTTTGGGTTCGACAATCCGGTCTTGCCTAAGCTATACTACTATTCGATAGGTGCACTTGCCTCAATCGTTGTCATAGTTAGTTTCGTGTTCGATCATTATCTTTATAAATTTTAAAACTCGACTTCACAAATGATCAAGTTTTTGGCGCCGTTGCCGGGCAACTAAAATATTAAGAAAGCTCTATTTTTATTACTTTAGCCATTATTTTGTTTTATTTTCTGCAATTTACTTTTATTTTTAAGTTTAAATTTTAACTTTGCTAAATTTTCTTTCTTTCTTTTCCTAGCAGGTACCTATAGTTTATGACTAGAAGGAACCCGAGAGGACCACTAGTATACGACAGTGATATTGAAGCTACCACTCGTAGAAATCGCAGAGAAATTAGGCGAGCCCTAAATTACCAAGAAGAAGAGCGAGAAGACAGATCCAATCCTACTGAAGGGATGGACGAAAATAACCTACCACCACAAGATGTGGCAGAAAATAATGCTCCGTGTACTATGTATGATTATGCTAAACCTCATTTAACAAGAGCAGAATCTAGTATTGTTAGGCCTGCTATAGCTGCTAATAATTTTGAATTAAAGCCTAACACTATACAAATGATTCAACAATTTGTTCAATTTGATGGTTTGCAGGACGAAGATCCAAATACTCATATAGCTAATTTTTTAGAGTTCTGTGATATCTTCAAAATAAATGGCGTTTACGATGATGCCATAAGGCTTGGTTATTTCCTTTTCATTAAGGAATAAAGCCAAACAAGTTGGTTAAACTTCGTACCACGAGGGTCAATCACTACATGGGATCAAATGACCAAAATTTTTTATTAAAATATTTCCCACCGCCAAAACGCCAAATTACTAATGATATCTCTTCTTTTGTGCGAGATGGATTTAGAGACATTATACGACGCATGGGAGAGATACAAGGATCTCTTGAGAAGGTGTCCGCACCATGGTTTACCCTTGTGGCTCCAAGTCCAAACTTTCTATAACGGTGTAAACCCTCAACGAGGCAACTAATCGATTCACCATTACGGAACCCCCTGAACAATAGAACTCCTGAAGCGAACTTATGAGTTTATTGAAGAGATGTCATCGAATAACTATCGCTTGCAGTTACAAGGACCAAACCAACAAAATCCGCTAGAGTTTTCAACATAGATGCAAAGAACCATGCTATCAACACAGTAGAGGTGATGAATAAAAAGCTTGATAGTTTGTGTTCTTCGCAGTACATCCAAAGAATGCAAAGGTGACACAAGTGGAACTGTGGCGAATCCTGAGTACCCACCCTACCAACCGAGCACAGAGAGCGAACAAATGAACTATATAGGTAACAATTTCAGATCTAATAATAACCCATATAGTAATAATTATAACCCAGGTTGGAGGAACCACCCAAATTTTTCGTGGGGAGGTCAAGGAAATCAAGGAAATCAAAGACAACAACCTCCTCAAAATTTACAAAATCAGCCCTATCCATAGTAGAAGAAGCCGAACCTTGAGAAGATGCTGACAAGATTCATGGCATCCACAGAAAATCGTCTCCAAGACACTGAAACCACCCTTAAAAACCAACAAGCATCGATCAAAGGGATCGAGAACCAAGTTGGAGAACTTACTAAGTCAGTTGGGCAACTTACTAAGATAGTTTCTGAAATTCAATCAGAGATTTTTTCTAAAGAAACAGAACAGGTAAAGGCAAGCACAATCGAGAAGTGGAAAGGAGTTAGTCGAACCGAAGAAAAAAATACCACATGAAGATGACAAAGCAAAGGATGAGGGAGTTGAGGATGTAACTCCAGTACACAAAGAAAGTAAACCATCAATCCCATACCCAGCAAAGTTGAAGAAAGACCAATTAGATGTCCAATACGGTAAATTTCTGGAACTTTTTAAACAAATACATATTAACTTACCCTTTGTTGAAGCCATTTCACAGATGCCGACATACGCAAAATTCTTAAAAGAACTCCTGACGAATAAAAGGAAGCTTGAAGAAGTATCAACTGTAGAGCTTAATGAAGAATGTTCAGCCATCCTCCAAAACAAGTTACCAACCAAATTAAAAGACCCAGGAAGTTTTACTATTCCTTTTTTAATTGGTAGTTTAAATAGTAAGAAAGCATTAGCTGATCTAGGTGCCAGTATTAATTAATGCCTTATAAAATGTTTAAACAACTAGATCTAGGGGAACCAAAACCCACTAGGATGAGTATTCAATTAGCTGATAGATCGATTAAATATCCTAGAGGAGTTATCGAGGACGTTTTGGTAAAAATTGATAAATTTATTTTCCCTGTTGATTTTGTTGTGCTTGACATGGATGAGGATATTGAGGTTCCCTTAATTTTAGGGTGCCCTTTTTTAGCTACTGCTAGGGCTGTTATCGATGTAAGTAACGGTAAACTTGCATTAAGAATAGGCAATGAGGAAATTATTTTTCAAATTTATGATGCCATGCGATATTCTAAAGAACAAGATGATTCCTGTTATTTTGTTGATACTACTGATCATATCATTCAAAACTCATTACAGGAAATTATACATGACGACACGATGGAACTGTGCCTGACTCAAGAAGAGGGGGAAGAAGATGAAGTTGACAAGTTGAATCTGAATACATCTTCATCTAGACAAACGGAAAAAGATAGCATTGAAGTCTATGACGAACTAAAACAAAAACCCTCTATTGATGAGCCGCCCAAATTAGAATTAAAACAGTTGCCGAAACACTTAGAATATGCATTCCTCGGGGATAATTCTACGCTACCAGTAATTATCTCTTCAGAATTGGAACCCAAGGAAAAAAAAAAGGAGTTGATACAGGTACTGAGAGAACATAAAAGAGCCATAGCTAGGAAAATCTATGACATTAAGGAATAAGCCCATCGGTTTTGCACCCACAAAATTTTAATGGAAGAGGAATACAAGCCATGTGTGCAACCTCAAAGACGATTGAATCCCAACGTAAAAGAAGTTGTGAAAGCTGAGGTAATTAAACTTCTAGATGCTGGAATAATTTATCCTATTTCTGACAGCAATTGGGTAAGCCCTGTGCAGGTTGTTCCAAAGAAAGGGGGCATGACGGTGGTAGCCAACGAGAAGAATAAACTAATTCCCACTAGAATAGTTACAGGTTGGAGAGTCTGCATTGATTACAGGAAGCTGAACGACGCCACTAGAAAAGATCACTTTCCTTTTCCCTTCATTGATCAAATGTTAGAAAGGTTATCTGGGCATATGTACTATTGCTTCCTAGATGGACTCTCTGGCTATTTCCAAATCCCAATAGCACCTGAAGATCAAGAGAAGACAACATTCACATGTCCATATGGTACGTTTGCTTATCGTAGAATGCCTTTTGGATTATGTAATGCTTCTGCTACTTTTCAGCGTTGCATGTTGGCAATCTTTGACGAACTTGTGGAAGACATTATGGAGGTATTTATGGATGATTTCTCGGTATTCGATAATTCTTTCCATATTTGCCTTAAAAACTTAAAACGAGTTCTAATGAGATGCGAGGAGACAAATCTTGTCTTAAATTGGGAAAAATGCCACTTTATGGTACAAGAGGGAATTGTATTAGGACATAAAATTTCTAGTAAAGGAATCGAGGTAGATAAAGCAAAGGTTGAAACCATAGAAAATTTACCTCCTCCTAGTTCAGTTAAGGCTATTAAAAGCTTTTTAGGACATGCAGGATTTTATAGAAGATTTATTAAAGATTTTTCTAAAATAGCTAAGCCTCTAACGAAATTGCTAGAAAAAGATGTACCTTTTAATTTTAATCAGGAATGTTTAGATGCATTTAATATTCTTAAAGAGAAATTAATAAACGCCCCAATTATAATTGCTCCTGATTGGAATCTCCCTTTTGAACTAATGTGTGATGCAAGTGATTTTGCAAAGAGGTGCGCTTTTAGGACAAATGAAAAGACAAGCACTTCCACTGATTTATCACGCCAACAAGACATTAACAAACAGACAAGAAAATTATACTACTACTGAAAAGAATTACTAGTCATGTGGTCTTTGCGTTTGATAAATTCGCATACAATATTTAGTATTATCTAAAGTTGTTGTTTACACTCACCACTCTGCTCTTCGTTATCTTTTAACTAAACTCGATGCAAAACCACGACTCATAAGATGGATTTTACTTTTACAGAATTTGACCTGAAATACAGGATAAGAAGGAGTGAAAACCTTGCAAAGAGATCACCTCTCCAGGCTTGAGAACCCACATCTCAAGAACTCGACGAAAGTGAGATAAACGACTCATTCCCTGAGGAACAAATCTTTTCTATAACCTGCTCCGAGGTACTATGGTTTGCATATATTGCGAATTATTTAGCCGCTAACGTCCTACCGAAAAAGCTAACACATCATCAAAAAAGGCGATTCTTTTCTGATGTGAAGAACTATTTCTGGGAGGACCCCTTTCTTTTTCGCATTTGTGCAGATTAGGTAATTCAAGATGCGTTACAAAGACGTAGCAAGCAAAATCCTACAACATTGCCATTCAGACCTTCAGAGGACACTCAGGTGGCATTAAGACAAAGACATAAAATACTCGAATCAGTTTTTATTGGCCCACTCTATTCAAAGATGCCAACAGGTATGTCGCTTCATGTGATAAATGCCAAAGAACAGGTAATGTTTCTAAACGTGATGAAATGCCTCAAACATATATGCTATCTTGTGAAATATTTGATGTATGGGGTATTGATTTTATGGGTCCATTCCCTAGTTCATTCGGAAATAAGTACATCCTAGTAGCAGTTGATTACATGTCAAAATGGGTGGAAGCTGAAGCTTTACCTACCAATGATGCCAGAATAGTAGTTAAGTTTCTCAAGAAACCGTTTTCTCGATTCAGAACACCTAGAGCCATCATTAGTGATAGGGGTACTCATTTCTGTAATACTCAATTCGATAAGGTCTTAAAAAAATATGGAGTAGACCATAGGATAGCTACCCCATATCACCCTCAAACCAGTGGGCAGGTAGAAGTAGCAAACCGAGAACTTAAACGGATCTTAGAGAAAACAGTTGAAACCAACAGGAAAGATAGGGCAATAAAAGTAGACGACGCTTTATGGGCCTATAGAACAGCCTTTAAAACCCCTTTAGGAACATCCCCGTACAAACTTGTCTACGGGAAAAGTTGTCATCTACCATTTGAGTTAGAACATAAAGCTTACTGGGCTATAAAATTTTTGAATTACGATATAAAAACTGCAGGTGAGAAGAGAATGATGCAGATGAACGAGCTAGACGAATGGAGATCTAATGCCTACGAGAACTCGAAGCTATACAATGAGGCAACAAAGCGACGCCATGATGCTCGTCTAAAGAAATCGAGACAATTAAAAGTAGGGGACTTGGTCCTGCTATATAACTCGAGGCTTAAACTGTTCCCTGGGAAACTGAAATCAAGATGGTCAGGTCCATTCATGATCAAAATAATTTTTCCTTATGGCACAATCGAGGTAACTCATCCCACTAAAGGCACATTCAAGGTAAATGGTCACCGACTCAAAATCTATAATGGTGAAGATTTTAGGGATATGAGAGAGGAGCTTCAGCTCCGTGAACCTTCTTTTTAAAATGAAAACAAGGGTAAGTTTAGCTTAAGACTTTAAACGAGCGCTTCTCGGGAGGCAACCCGAGCATTAACCACACTAACATTAGATTCTTAATTTTTAGCATTTAATCCCATACTAATTAATTCAATAAAGCGCATGTTTTAGACCACACGGCCTTGCGCACGGGCGTACCCGTGACCGTGTGGAAGCCATGGAACGAAACACGGGCGTACTTATAGCCGTGCTCGACAAAGGTGACTTTTATCCTCAACACGGGCTACGATAATAGCCCCACGCCCGTCTTTGAGCAACCGTGGATCAGATCGACTTGCCAAACACAGGCTCAACACGCCCGTGCTTCACAACCGTGGACTATACTGACTTGTCGAACACGGGAGGAACACGCCCGCTTTGAACAACCGTGTGAAGAAGAACACGGGCGTGTCACTTTAACCACGGCCGTGGTCAAGCACCCCGATCGCGCCCAAAAATTTAAAAATAGCGAAAAGCACGGGCTAAAGAATCGAGCACGGCGTGGCCCCGCCTGCTCTCCCACCCCTATTTAAGCAATTTAAACCGCTCATCTTCCCCAAACCAACCCTAAATCGATTTTCTCACCCTCTTTTATCCCAAATCCGCCACCATACCAAAATCACCCACATTTTAACCCTCAAAACCCATCAACCTTCCTTCTTCTCTCCAAAACCCATACAAAAACCGTACCACGCCCTCGCCACCACCGTGCCGCAGAAGCCCACGCCTCGCCAACGCCGCACCCCAAAAAAATCACAAAGACCACCGTGCTCTCGCCTGAAGTTCCGCCGATTCACACCACCACATCCCTCGGTTCCTTCATTACTTCATTTTCTTAACTGATTGTTTGATAAATTTCATAATGTTTTGCTTTGTCTATAATTTTTGTTTATTTTTAGTATTAAGCATTAATTACTAAACTAAATCATTTTAGAACTTGTTTCAATTCTTCATGATATCTAGTTTTTTTTTTCTATTAATGTTATTTACTTGCAAACTCATTTTGATTGTTATAGTGAAAATTTTGCTTTAGATATATATTAGATGCTCATAAATAGAATTCGGGTCTAGGTGAAAGTGCTTGATTTAATATAAACATTACTTGAATATTCACTATTTTCAGGTACAATGTCGACATCAAGAGGAAAGCGAACCATAGCCACCACTTCCAAGAAACGAAAGGCACCCGACGTATCTTCCGCAAGTGCCTCCACCGAAGTGCGCCACCCGTTTTTACGCTTTCCTCTGGGAATTCAAGAGGATCGCTACAAACTACTTCGAGCACGACGGTTGGGCACAGGAAGAAGAATTGACTGGACCGCATTGGAACAAATACAACTCGCCGACGACGTACGGGCCTTACTAACCATCGACCCTTGGAACCAGTTCTTCAACATCATAGAGCCTACATACTTAGAACTCACTCTAGAGTTCTGTTCGACATTTCATCTCCAAACAGTAATGTCCCAACACGACGACCCGGGTACGATCCAATTCCGACTAGGAGGCGTTGCACGAGAACTAAATGTACCACAATTCGGGACTGCATTGGGGCTTTATAACAACGAATTTGCAGAAGAAAATGATCTTTCAAACCTCCACCGCCATATCCACAAGACTCCCACTAGTAGTTGGTGCGACATAGTCTCTGCCTCCCCCACTTATGACCCAAGTCGCTCCAAGGCGACTTCTCTCTTCCCACCCTTGAGGTACATACACGCTATCCTAGCACATACATTGACAGGTAGGAGAGAGAGCACAGGCGTCGTTAACACACACGGCGCCTATTTTCTATGGTGTATGGCAAACGGGCACGTGATCGACCTTGCCTACTTCCTAGCCCGTGCCATTCAACATCGCATGCAATGAAGAACGCGGCGGGGTCATATCTATGGGCCCATATATCACACGGTTAGCTCGACACTTCGGTATCCTAAACACCGATGCCCAAAGTTCCTCCCTCACGCTGGTTGGCCAGATGGCACCTCAAGGCATTCAGACGATGCTGCACATGAGGATGATTAAATATCGTCGTGGGGCGACCCTCCTCGATGCATCGACAGCGACTCCACTGACGAGGAGGAGCCCGCGAACATTACTGATGATGTCCCACAGGAGGCACTAACCCCGAGCCAGCGACCTTCCTATACAACAGCTTCATTCTCAGACATTTCTGCACGCCTCAATCGATTCGAACAGTACTGTACCCAGCAATTTCAACGCTTTGACGGAATCGAGGCCACCCTCCAGCAGATTTGTCACCACTTCAACATTTCTACACCACCACCACAGGACCCAGCTGACGATGAGGACCTCTGAGTTCTTCTATTTTCCTTATGTTTATTTTCTTTATTTTTATTTGTCTTAATTTAAACCCTTTTGCCTCTATGTTTCACACCTCTATTTTATTCATATTATCATTGGCTATCTAACCTTAGAGTATTACTAACAAACACTTATTTAATTCCACCCCCGAGACATCTAACTACTGACTTTGCAGTTTCAATTGAACACTCCAAAATAACAAATAAATCAATAGGAGTAATTCACTGCTACATAAGTCATTTGCCACCTCCAACTCAAGGAATCCATCCAAAATTCAGGAAGTATTCTTTCTCCCCATATGATTTTTTTATCACCATGCTATTATCTATCTTTGTACATTGAGGGCAATGTACATCTTAAGTGTGGGGGGGGTGAATCTTAGACGTGCCTAATTTTTTTAATTATTCCCAAAATCCTGAATTTAGTATTGTTTTTAAGTAATTTCCTCATATTACTAATTAGGATGAAATTTCTAATGATTTATGATTTTTATTGATATGTTTTAGAGTAAGTCATTGATAATTGTGCATTGATAATTAAATTTTAAGAATACTAGAGAATCAAGCATGATAAGTCTATTTTCCAGAAATTAAAAAAAAATTGCTAGGTTGTCGAACTGAGTTTAAATATTACCTTGAAGTTTGAAATTTACGAGGTTGATGTCAAAAATACCCATAATTTTTGTGAGATTTTGAGCCTTATAGAGCATATATTCTTTTTCATGCTCACTTTATTGATTATGAGTATGTCAACATTGATTTGTTATTCTAGAACTTGCCTCGTTTATACATATCGAGACCACACCTATAATTTGATATACAGAGATGATTAAGGCACCTAGGTTTTAACCCACTAACTCCATTAAAAGCCTACCTTCACAATTAACCCCTAGTGAACCCCTTTTAATCCTAACAACCCTTTTTATTGACATAACCGCTAATATTAACCCAGAAACCCTTTGTTTTTGTTATCCCCATTCCTTTTGACTTCCCTTATATCGAGATTTGATTTGATTAATAGCCTAACTATGTTTTTATTTCAGTAATTTATCCTTTGTTATGTATTTATGATTTGTTCTTTAAAAAAAATCAATCGAAGTATAGTCGTTATTCATTACTAGTTTGTGATTAAGTGAGCTTATACGTTTGAATTCCAAACATTGAAGAAGAAGCTCGTATTATTAGTTTAAAGTTTCAATCCATTATGTAATTATTCAGTTTATTGTTTCTAGTTAGGTATTTTATCAATTCAATCTCGATTCTAACCTTCTAATTCAGCCTATATCCACCTTAACCCTAGCCTCGTTACAACCCTGACAAAGACCTTTTGATTTGTGCATCATCTCATATTATAGTGGTGGAGATTTGATTTTCAGGCAAGCCTATGGGATTAACTTTTTATGTTCGACTTTTAAGCGCTTTTTCCTGAACCTTAAACACTTTGAGTGATTTGAGTGAATCTCTAGTGAGGATGTCAATCCTTGTCGATTTTAAATTAAAGGTAATTATTTAGATAAGGGGAGACGACTATATTTTTGAGCTACAAATCTATGACTTAGATTGTTTGAATCCTTAGGACTCTTTGAATTAAATTATCCATGTATAAATAATCTATGAATTATGATAAGACATTGTTGATAGGAATTATGAATTATTGAAAGTTCGTTTTAATTGTAAATTGAGAATTTTGCTTGAGGACAAGCAAAAGCTTAAGTGTGGGGGTATTTGATAAACCGAAATAGTAACATATTTTAGGCCCACATTTAGCATACTTTTGGATGATTTATCCCTTGATTTATGTAAAAAGGTGCTCTTAATCCTTTCTTTTCATGTCTTATACTCAGGAAAGCACCCAAGAATAAAAAGAACGAGAAACGGACTCAAAACAGACCAAAATGGGCCAAAGAAGAAATCGACACGGCCTGGACTAAAGCCCACACGGCTGTGCCTCCTCAAATATACTAGAACACGGCCTGATGTCGATCTACACAGCCGTGCCTCACTAACGGAGTCCAACACGGCCTGGCCACGATTCACACGGGCGTGTGCCATGGCCGTGCCCCTGCCGTGGAGTAGAGTAATTTCACTCGGAAAAGGATACTTAGGGGCAAAGAAACACATTCCAAAAGCCTATAAATACACCCTAAGTATAACCTAGAAAGGGGACTCGACGGGCGGTCAGCTAGGCCAAGGAGCCGAGCCGAAAAGGTCAGATTTGTGAGAAACTCTCAAGGGATAGCCAGTTGATCCATCTCAAGAAACCGGAATTCTACTCAAGACGGAGGATCTCCTCTTCAATTCCTTCAGGGGGTTTTAGGGATTTCTTATGTTTTGTTTTATCTTTTCTTCTGAGATGTTTTCTTTTATTGTTATAAACTAAACACCTCAGATACCTGAAGGGGATGAAACCTAGATGAATCTTGTTATTGTTTTCTGAACTATATGATAAATACTTGATTTGTTCTTAATTATGTGTGCTTAATTCTTGTGTTGATATTTCGCGGATATTAATTCAAGTCGAATGTGCTTAGGTGGTGGAGCAAAAGTCCCTACTTAAGAGTAGATCTAGCATAATTAAGCGGAGTTGATCGCACGCCTAGAGATAGGGTGACGAGATTTTGCCGGATTAGGGTGAAACCTAATATGGGAAGTCCATAGATCGATTTACTGCTATTCTAGGGGGTTATTAATGGGAAAGAGATTTCAATTAATTAACCTAGGGTTAGACGTTATTCGCCTCGAGAGAGGGTTTAATATACGTTAGGGAGTCCTACAGATCAAGTTAAGTGAATAAATCGTCTGGTTCAGTGTTAGATAACAAGTGAAGTCTAGGTGGATTCTTCCTAAGGGTATCGTCTTAATCAACTGAGTTTTTTCCCAAGTATTTCCCCATTTCAATCTTTTTGTCTTTGCGTCTTTAGCTTAGTAATTAGTTAATTTAGATTAATAAACAACTTCACTTATTTTAGGCTAAATAATAGAAAGAAAGTTAGTATTAGTACTTTTAGTTCCTTTGGGTTCGACAATCCGGTCTTGCCTAAGCTATACTACTGTTCGATAGGTGCACTTGCCTCAATCGTTGTCATAGTTAGTTTCCAGGTTCGATCATTATCTTTATAAATTTTAAAACTCTGACTTCACAGCGATCACCAAGCTGTCGAAACCATTTTAAAAGTTTTAGAAAATGGGGTCGACTTTTAAAAACAAAAAATGGGAGTCGCCACCAATCCCTTTTTACTTAGGTGTGATTGGATCACCTTGTAAAACGTTTTATTTTAAAACATTTGATTTTGGTCTACGAAAAACGAGAAAATGGATTCGGGAGTCAATTACGTATGAGGAAGGGTTAGCACCCTCATAACGCCCAAAAATTGGTACCTAATCGATAGAATCATGTCCAAATGTTTGAAATTTAAAAGTATTTAAAAATATGATTTCTTAAAAACTTCGAGGAATTTAAGTTAAAATTTGAGATATCTTTGTTCCGAAGGAATATAAACATCACATCCAGCACGATAGGACACGATATTTTAAAACCTTCGTAATCAAAATCATCTCATGATTTACAAAACTTGTTAAAAGGATATTTAGTTATTTAGCCAAACGGAAAATCGCAACCCAACACGATAGGGCACTATTTCCCGAATTTCTAAATACAAAACATTGCTTTATTTTTAAAATCTTTAGATAAAATATAGTAATTTTGCAAAAAAAAATGTATTTCTATTTTAAACAATAATCCATGTGACAATATTGCATTTATACATTATCGAACATAAATATTAAAAGCAATTATAATACATTAACATTTAATATAGACAATATAAGAAATAATAGCACATATAAAATAAATAGCACATATAAAATATTACAGATATAAAATGATATATAGACAACAAAAAATAGCACACACATATATATATATATATATATTTGAGCAAAAAATAAATAAATTTTGAAAGAAATAGATGATTTATAGTTTTAAATAAAACATTTTCATAATAACTTAATATACATATAAAAACACTATATTCAAGAATAAATAATATATTATACAATATAAATAAATTTTAAACAAAAACAAAAATATGTATATATAATATGATATAATACTATATAATATACAAATTAAAATATAATATAATAAATAATATATAAATTATTAAACCAAGTAAAATCATATATAATAATAATTATATATATATATAAATAATACATATAAAATATATATATATATATATGTGAATTTCAGTAATATTAATAAATTAATAAATATAGGAAAATAATATAGAATATTTGATATGATAAATAATTAAATATAATGTAAAATAATAGAATAAAATAAAAGGATAAAAATAAAATAAAATAAAGAAAACAGGGGTTAAATAGCAATTAAAACAGATATAAAAGGATTAAATTAGAAAGCGCGTTAAATCCCAGGGACTAATATGGCAATTATGCCTCTTTTTCAAAACGGCGCCGTTCCGATATTGGCCTTTAAAATGCTCGAGGATTCAATTGAAACAAAATACAAATTTAAGGGCTAATTTAAAATTAAAGAAAATGTTAGATTGGATAAAATTAAAACAAATAAAATTTTAAAGGGACTGAAATGGCAAATTGCCCATTTATAAAAATGCGCGGATCCTACCCGGGTTTTCGGGTCAACGCGCGGATCTTTTAAGGGAAAACGACGTCGTTCTTTCAGGCTTATATAATCTAAAATTCGGCCCCAAAAAATCACTTTTACACCGTTTTAAAAAAAAAATCAAAAAGCTCTCCAGAAACCTCCCTTTTTACTGTCCGAGGTCTGGTCACTAGACTTCTGGGCTCTTGCCCCTACGCGCGCCACGCGCCTCCGTGGCCGGTGGCCGGATGCCAATAACTCCGTTTTCAGACCCGATTTGAAAGGTAAAACTTTTTTTATATATTACAAGAATATTTACTGTTTGCAGGAATCGGAAAGAAAAAAAGAACAACGCGAATACGAAATGGGTAATTACCTTCTGCTTGGTGTTTTTATTTCTGTTGTTTTTTTTTTTTTGAATATTTGCCTCTCTATGTGTATGTTTGTCTGTCTATTTCCCTCTGTGTCCCCCCCCCCAGTTTACAGGTTTATGTAAGGCTTTTATAGCCTTAAAAATAAAAGGAAATAAAAGTTTGTTGCCATGTTTGCTTCATTTTGCTACTGTCTTTCCCTCTTTGTGCAGGTGATCGACGAGAACGCGGCGGCGATGGGGCTCGTGCGCTGACTGCGGCGCGATCGAAGGTGTGCGCGAGGCTTGCGGCGTGACGATTGGGATGCTGTCTCGCTTGCGGCGCCTAGGGTTTCAGAAACCCTAGGCTGAAACTATTTAGTTAACATTTGGGCCCTTTTGGGCCAATTCTGTCTTGGGTCTGAGGGGTTAGGGTCTGTTGGGTCTGTTTAGTTGGCTAAGGGTGTAATGAGTTTCGGGTTTTAGGTATTGGGTTGAAGTCTGTTGGGCTAAGTGGGTTTTGGGTAGTTTATTTTGGGCTTTGTAAATTGGTTTTGGGCCAAATGTTGTAACTGGACTGTTTAAAAATAAACACTGGTTTTATTTATTTTTATTTTTATTTTGGTTTATTTCAAAGCCCGGGCAAAATGGGTTATTACAGTTTATGTTGCCATATAATAAGTTTTATGAGGGACTCACTTTGTTAAATGTATTACCATGTATAGGCTTGTTATCAAGTTGAGTAATTTATTGTATTTATGTGTAAAATTGAGGTAAGTTGTTATTCATTACTTATGACCTTACAAAGTATTCGAAATACTTACTCTGTTGTTGTTGTTTTTTTTTTTTGTAATTGTTAGCTTGTGGGACGTGTCAATCGAATCAACTCGAAGATCACACTATCCAACCTTTGATTTGGTAGCTTTTGATAGTTTTATGTCCAGTTATGTGGCATGCATATAGGGCTAATATATGTTATTTTGAATGGTACTCTTGGTTTGAATCTTGACGAATGTTGAATTTTGAATTGGTAATGCTTATATGAAAATGTGAATACGATGGTAGATTGTTAAATGATACAAGTATTACTTGTATGGAAAATTTGGCAGTTATATGACATGAATTATTTGATGGTGCATTGGTATGAATTGAATATCAAAATGACATAGTATTATATGTTATTGTGAATGAATGAAAGAGTGATAGGTACGTTATACTTATATTAAGATGTTTGAGGTATTTTGGTGCCAAATTAAGACAAGTTGTTTAGAATGATTTTGGTATATGTTAAATGATGGATTGGTGTGTTTGTTTGGAATGGTCTTAATGTAGGTTACTAAAGTGCTCCAGTGCACCAAATACTTATGTTTTTGGTTTGGGCATGAAAGGGGACCAAAATGGGAGTTTTTGACACTTTGGCTCCAAGGTATCGATACCCTAGATGAAGGTATTGGTAATTGGCACTTTTCAAATAGCTTTTCAACAAACAAAATGCCGAAAAGGTACCGATATTGGACTAAAGTATTGATACCTCACATTAGGGTAATGATACTTTACAAGTGTATCGATACATTTATACTTTGACTAGTTTTTACAAAATAAATAGAATTGTAAAACAATTTCGATACTAGAACTTGGTATCAATACTTATTAAAAAGTATCAGTATAATAAGTCAAGTATCAATACTTGTGGTTTAAAGATGAATTTTTCAAACATCGAAGCTAATTTTGGTATCGGTACCTTTCAGGGGTATCGATACTTGTTTCAAAGTTTCAAAATTTTAAACTTTGGCCCTATTTCATGTTCGAATTAGCAATCAAGTCCTCGTAAGCTTGATTGAATCTTGAAAAGTCTAATTTTCTTACTATGACTGTTATTGTGAAATGTTTGTATGTTTAAATGAATTATTTTCGATATTTTTGTCTGTAGTTGCTTCGGCAACAAATGTAACATTCCATAATTTAAACTCGGCGATCGAGTCGAGCGAGGGGTGTTACATCAATAATTTCTTCCATGCACTTTTTATTGAAATAAACACGAGATTAATGATGGAACTTTATCATCCTTACCCTGAACTATTACACAAAATCCTAACTTCACATTTCTCTCTCCTCCAATATGAGCATTAGTTGTCTTTACAAGAAACTAAACTTACTATGAAGTTGCTCTAATCTGTGGGAATATTTGAAGTTTTCAAGCTTGGTTTGGTTAAAAATGGTGGAAAGGACCAAGTTGGAAAGGAAAGTTTCATTTCCTTTCATGAAATGATAGTGGCTTGAGATGGTAAGGAAGAAGAAAGAGTTTTCTACACTTTTCCATCAAAATATCTTATTAATTTAATGAATAAACCATTAAAATATTATATCAAAATCTATTTATCATCATTTTAATCCAATGGTGGAGATTCATTCTCAATTTTCAATTTAATCCAAGGTGGAGATTTTGTCTACATAGGTAAGATTTTCCCATAATTATCTAATTAAGGAAAGACCATTTTACCCCTTGAAAATATCTACAATTTTGACCTTGAGTTACTATATACCTTTGGTAAAATTACACTTCTAGTCTTATATTTCCCTCCAATTCAATTTAATCATTTATACTTTTGATTTTCATGCTTCTTCCCTAACACTTTTCATACTCTTACGATTTAGTTTATATCCCAGATTAATTTCTCTCCATACACAAGTCTTTTTAATTCTTTCCGGTATTCAACTACTTTCTCAACTAACAAAAATAATTCCTATCTTATTTCTTTTGAAAATCCTAACACGTGCAATCTCGAAATAACACTATTTCCATCTCAAGGGGTGTTAGGTTAGGGATATTACATTAGTCTCTTTATCCCATAAGAGAACAAGTCCATTGATTCAGCCTAGGCGGTCAGCATACAAATAAGTATCAAAATGTAAACTATGCAACTCTTTTCCAACTTATTAGATGAAGCAAAGGTCTTAGACAAAAAATAAGACATTAGACTTGTGAGTAGAAATGAGGTCCTTAAGGACCAGGATCGATCGGGCATTGCCCATACCCCAACAATTTCAGGCGATGCAAATCATTGATCCCGACAGGCTCCAAGTCCAGAGTCGATCGATATAGAAGAAGACGAAACAAATTGATTCTCTAACTGAAAAGCTGACTAATTACCATTTTTCGACTTATGCACAACCTTATCATCAAACACCCTAGGTCTCTTTTTCACAGCTTCAACATTGATGGATAGATTATTGATTGATTGGATTAAGAGAAAAATAAACATCTTATATAAATTTATATAATGGTTTAGTAACACCACAGTTTACTTTTTTTTTATTCTACAAGCAACCTTGAAAAATCAACACGTGTCTTTTTAAAAAAAAATATTTACTATACCCATATAAGATATTTGCCAACTGCCTAACCCTATTTGTGAAATCTAAAAACTCCACTAACTGTGTACCAAATAATTTCCCTTATATAATTAGTCTTGTATTTTATATTTATATGATTATTCTCTTTTTAATATTAACTACAAACTTATCATTATCATTGGTTGATCTTTGATTAAATAGAAGTAATTAATAATAAATATTATATAATTTAATTAAAATTGGTATGAAATATTATATAATTTAATTAAAATTAGTATTCAAAGTTGGAAAATTATTTCATATACCCTCAACCTGCTTGTGAAGTTTAAAAACCTCCATAAACGATGTACTAAATAATTATTTTAAATAGTTTATAACCAACATTATGTAATTCAATAGGTCAAGATGTATAGAAATTATTTATAGTAACTTTTTTTCAAATAATTAAAAATAAAATAATAAAAATAATATACAATTATATTTTAAAACTAAAATATATCACATAAAATTGAAATACTATTATTATTGTGTAAAATTGTTTTAAAATAATACATAATTATATTTATAGTCAAAATGTGTGAGTGCTTTTGGAAAGCTATAAGATACTTGTACTTTAGTGTAATTGTTGAATAATTAAAATTTTATTTAAAAATAAATAAATAAATTTTATTAAATAAACCACAAATAAAATAATAATATGTTTCTTATTTAAATTTAAAATAATAAAGATTGTTTTTTTTAATTATATCATCAAGTTAGCGATATGCCATAAATTGATCTCTCAAATTAGACCTTGTTTATCTCTTAATAAACTTATTTTCAAATGTTTTTAGTGTTTTTTTAGTACTTTTACGTAATTTTAATTTTTACAAGTAGATCTATGAAATCACCTCTTTTTTCTTATTTTTCGATCCAAAATAACCAATTATACCATTGAAGAACTTAATGGTTGATTGAATGTTGTAAGAAAGTAGTTAACTATCAAACACAACGAGTTATGCGCAACTTAGCTCGTCGGACATTGGTTAATGATGCAAACTAAAAAATTAATGATTGGGCAGTCTTTGGATAACTTCTTCGATAACTTTAGAATTAAGTATAAATACACACAAGTAGTACTCCATAATACGAGAGTCTCTCTTTCATCTTGGTTCTAGACTCTTTCAAACCCTTTCTCTACTAGCGTATAAACGAGAATTTAGAAATCTTTTAGTGAAGATTGAAATTGAATTATAAATTTTAAGAGGTCAAAATATAATTTTATTAATTTTTTATTTCAACACTTTTGAAAGGATAACTCATTTTTATCTTGAAAGAGCTTAAAAATATTCAAATATGTCTTACCTTTTTTACGAAGTATATTTTTTGGTTCGATCCATAAGCAATTACCTAATATATGTAAATCAATGTTTTTGGAATTGGATCGGAGGTTAAATTGGTTAGACTATCAATTCTCAGTTTGACCAGTTCAAATAGAATGAATTATTAAAAAATACATAAAAAAATTTAAATATTACAAAATCATGTTCAACCAATTCGTACCAATTTACTAATCAATTTATTTTTTCCTTATTATGCATCGATGTATAGGTTGATTTTCGATCTAATTCAGAAATTATTATAAACAACCTACATATTAATATTTATATTATTAAACTATATTTAATAATATTATTAATTATAATATAATTGAATTGATTTTTAATCCCGTATATATAGATGAAAAATATAAAAACTAAGACTCGTAATCGAATCACATTTCACCGCCCATCCTTCTCTGCTTCTATCGGTCTCGGCCAAAAGGAGTATGTCAAAAAGAAGCAAGTATGATCTGGACTCCATCCCCAAGACCGCCATACTCGCAACTGAGCAGGCGCGGCCGTGAGGGGATCTGCATGGGCCCGACCCCTAAAATGTAAAATTGCTATTTAGGCCTTAAAATTTTTAAAAATTTTAAATTAGTAAAGGTAAAATTACACTTTTTCCCCTTTAAAATTATAAAAATTCAATTTAATCATTTACAAATTATAAAGATATAAACTATAAAAATTAAAATTTCATCCGCCCCTAAAAAATTGTTCTCCAGCTTCGCAACTGTGTGCCCTGGTTGAGATTCAACCCTCGAATTTGGTTACGAGTCCGTGGCACACCGCCACTATCGTCCAAATAGCGCTTACTCCAATACACTCCAACAGGTTCGTGGTCGATTCACCCATCTTTTCCAAGACGAAAAAACGGAATAGACCCTTAAGGATGATCACCCTCGGCGATATACGCCTCATCCCCCTCCACAACGCCCAAGAAAGTTCGAGAATAGTGACCACGCGGACGCTTATCACAAGAAATGCTGGTGGGACGGGGTGATTGTTCAAGAGTTGATGAATGGCAACTATCTTTTTAGGTTTAACAGTGATAATCAGTGGCCAAAGTTCGTAGAGTTTGAAGTGAATAAATTGAGGCTGCATAGAACCTGGTTTAATGGGCATTGGATACCGCCATTGGAGGCATCTGAGATAGCTGTGGAGGTATATAAACTGTTGGAACAATGGCAGCAACTTAACAGCAATTTGCATGAAGTTTGCATGTGATCATATGTGAAAAACAAACAAAAGAAAAGGAACAACCAGAAACTTTGCAAAGAGAGTTTGAACACATAAAAAAATGGCTAAAAAGTTATCATCCATCTCATTTCATTGAAAGTAAAACATACATGAGTTACATAGTCAAGATGACTATTACCTAATGAAATAACTACTCCCGGCCAACTAATACAACATAAATTACAAGAAAAGGAAAGTTGACATTTCAGCTATTACATCAAATTCTTATCACAAACTAATCCTACTAACTTCATGAACAAATTACAATGCAACTATACTAAGATACATTGAAACAAAATGACCAAAATGAACTAAATAAGTTGCTGCTCTCGGTTCAGCTCCAATGCTGCTTCTGCATGCTGGTTTCCTGTTGCATTGCAGGCCAAAGTTTAACATAAACTCTATTTGCCTATTTCTTGTCTTTGGTTCTTTTCATCCATCCTTTGTGTTTGAGCTTTCTTGGATCTTGAGTATATGCAGTTCTTGTTTCTTTGGGGTTTTTTCCTTTAATATATGCTTGGTTCTTGGCATATAGGAAGTACAAAGGGAAGAAGAGCCAACAAAGAAAACGATGGAGATGGAAGAGTATAATGAGAGAGCACTTGTTGAGGTGGCCAATGATGAAGATGGTTCTAACCGTGCTTGGTATGCTGCAATTATTGTTACACTAGTGGGGAATAAAAGGTACCTCATTCAGTTATCGACCATGAGAACCAAGCGATAACGATAACATTGGTTTCTTTGGGAAAGTTATGGATACCTTGCACATTAGGCCTCGTCCACCGGATATTGCGGTGCCTGATCAATTTG
Organism: Gossypium sturtianum; assembly: GCA_025698515.1. Taxonomy (NCBI): domain Eukaryota; kingdom Viridiplantae; phylum Streptophyta; class Magnoliopsida; order Malvales; family Malvaceae; genus Gossypium; species Gossypium sturtianum. The sequence continues at coordinate 3,187,583 of CM046944.1, read as the reverse complement.
TAATGCTTGATCAAGTTGATGCTTTCTACAAAGGTGGGTGGTGGAAAGGTGTGATAATTAAGGTCCTTTCTGATGATTCTAAATATCATGTCTATTTGGCTACACATGAAGAAATGGAATTTAAACACTCGGAATTAAGGCTACACCAAGATTAGATTGATGGAAAATGGACTAAGCCTTCCCCAGGTGTGCATCTCTAAACCCTTTTGTGTATATATATATATCAGTAGATATGTGTTCTTTAATGAAGTTCATGTATAAGTTTTTAATCGGTTTCTTGTTCATCATTTTTTCTTGTGCGATGATATGAAGCATGTGCATGATTAAACATAGTCAAGCTTGGAGCGTTTATGATCAGGGGAGAGACAAAAGATGCCATATTCAGAAACGCTCCAAGCTTGACTATGTTTATGATCAGGCACATGCTTCATATCATCTGCAAAGAAAAAAAGATGAACCAGAAACCAGCTTAAAAACTTATACATGAACTTCATTGAAGAACACATATCTACCGATATATATATACACAAAAGGGTTTAGAGATGCACACTGGGAAGGTTTAGTCCATTTTCCATCAATCCAATCTTGGTGTAGCCTTAATTCCGAAAGTGTTTAAATTCCATTTCTTCATGTGTAGCCAAATAGACATGATATTTAGAATCATCGAAAAGAGACCTTAATTATCACACCTTTCCACCACCCACCTTTGTAGAAAGCATCAACTTGATCAAGCATTACAAATTGATCGTGCACCGCAATATCCGGTGGACGAGGCCTAATGTGCAAGGTTTCCATAACTTTCCTAATGAAACCAATGTTATCAAGTATCGCTCGGTTCTCATGGTCGTACATCTTGAGGTACCTTTTATTCCCCATCATTGAAACAATAATTGCAGGATACCAAGCACGGTTAGAACCATCTTCATCATTGGCCACCTCAACAAGTGCTCTCTTATTATACTCTTCCATCTCCATCGCTTTTTCTTTGTTGGCTCTTCTTCCTTTGTACTTCATATATGCCAAGAACCAAGCATATATTAAAGGAAAAAATCCCAAAGAAACAAGAACCTACATATACTCAAGATCCAAGAAAGCTCAAACACAAAAGATAGATGAAAAGAACCAAAGACAAGAAATAGGCAAATAGAGTTTATATACCTCCACAACTATCTCGGATGCCTCCAATGGCGGTATCCAATGCCCATTAAACCGGGTTCTATGAAGCCTCAAATTATTCACTTCAAACTCTACGAACTTTTTGGGCACGATTATCACCATTAAACCTAAAAGATAGTTGCCATTCATCAACTCTTGAACAATCACCCCATCCCACCAGCTTTTCTTGTGATAAGCGTCCGCGTGGTCACCATTCTCGAACTTTCTTAGACGTTGTGGAGGGGGATGAGGGCGTATATCGCCTAGGGTGATCATCCTTAAGGTCTATTCCGGTTTTTTCGTCTTGGAAAAGATGGGTGAATCGGACCACGAACCTGTTGGAGTGTATTGGAGTAGCGCTACCGGGCGATGAGTGGCGGTGTGCCACGGACTCTCGTAACCAAATTCGGGGTTGAATCTCAACCAGCGCACTGTGGTTGCGTGTATGACGGGTCTTGGGGATGGAGTCCAGATCATACTTGCTTCTTGTTGACATACTCCTTTTGGTCGAGACCCGAGAAACAGAGAAGGATGAAATCGTGAATGTGTGATTCGAGTCTTAATTTTTATATTTTTCATCTATATATACGGGATTAAAGATCAATTCAATCATATTATAATTAGTAATATTATTAAATATAGTTTAATAATATAAATGTTAATATGTAGGTTGTTTATAATAATTTCTGAATTAGATCGAAAATCAACCTATACATGGATGCAGAATAAGGAAAAAATAAATTGATTCGTAAATTGGTACGATTAGTTGAACATGATTTTGTAATATTTAAAGTTTTTTTTTATGTATTTTTTAATAATTCATTCTATTTGAACTGGTCAAACTGAGAATTGATAGTCTAACCAATTTAACCACCGATCCAGTTCTAAAAACATTGATTTACATATATTAGGTAATTGTTTATGGATCGGACCAAAAGATATACTTCGTAAAAAAGGTAAGACATATTTGAATATTTTTAAGCTCTTTCAAGATGAAAATGAGTTATCCTTTCAAAAGTGTTGAAATAAAAAATTAATAAAATTATATTTTGACCTCTTAAAATTTATAATTCAATTTCAATCTTCACTAAAAAAATTTTAAATTCCCATTTATACGCTAGTAGAGAAAGGGTATGAAAGAGTCTAGAACCAAGATGAAAGAGAGGCTCTCGTATTATGGAGTACTTGTGTGTATTTATACTTAATTCTAAAGTTATCGAAGAAGTTATCCAAAGATTGCCCAATCATTAATTTTTTAGTTTGCATCATTAACCAATGTCCGACGAGCTAAGTTGCGCATAACTCGTGTTTGATAGTTAACTGTTTTCCTACAACACTTAATCAACCATTAAGTTTTTCAATGGCACAATTGGTTATGAAAAATGAGAAAAAAAGGGCAATTTCATAATTTTACTTGTAAAAATTAAAATTATGTAAAACTACTAAAAACACTTGAAAACAAGTTCGTTAAGAGATAAACGATGTCTAATTTGACACATCAATTTATGGCAGATCACTAACTTGATGATTTGATTAAAAAGAAAACATGCTTTATTATTTTAAATATAAATAAGAAACATATTTATTATTTTATTTGTGGTTTATTTTAAAAAATTTGTTTATTTATTTTTAAATAAAATTTTAATTGTTGAACAATTACACTTAAGTCCAAGTATCTTATAGCTTTCCAAAAGCACCCACACATTTTGACTATAAATATAATTATGTATTATTTTAAAGCAATTTTACACAATAATAATAGTATTTCAATTTTATGTGGACAACTGATGAATAATACCTTACTAAATGCTAAATCCAAAGCAATTTTTTGTGGAGTGGATCAACAAGATTTCAAAAGGATATTAAAATTCACTATTGCCAAAACAGCTTGAGATATCCTACGGACTACACATGAAGGAACCAATTCTGTCAAGTAGTCTAAAATGCAGATGCTGACCATTAGATTTAAGACCTTGAGAATGCAAGATTTGGAAACCATAGGTGAATCCTACGCAAAACTCTACGATCTGTTGAATCAGGTATTCACCACTGGTGAAGAATATTCCAACACCAAGTATTGGTTAGGAAGGTACTTAGATATTTAGCTCATAGATTGTCTATCAATGTTGTTGCTATAAAGGAACCTAAAGACCTTCAGAGTCTGGTGATCGATGATCTCATAGGGTCCTTGTAGACTTCTGAAATGAATTGAATTGATTTTCAAATGATTATAAATTAGTTTATTTGGTCAAGTGGTTAAGTGTTAGTGCTTTGGTTCAATTATTCTCCTACTTACATTAGCTCATTTGATTAGATGATTAGATAATTGTGATATCTTCTTTATATAATATGTCAATTTACTATATTCATGATATAGATTGAAAAATAAATATTATATATATAAAAATTATATTTACTAAAAATAATTATATTTGCAATAATTATTTGATTTTATAAATAAAATAGTTATTAATTAAAAAGATGAATTAAAAATAAAAATTTTAAAAATAATAAATTTATTAATTATAAACATTAATTAAAAAAGTTTGAAAAATATAAAATAAAAAAATATATATTAAAATGCGTATAAAAAGAATCAAACTTAGGCCTTAATGATAATATCACAATTCACTGACACTATAATAAAAATGTGTCATGCAAGACACGTTTTCCTTTCTCTCTCTAAAAATAACATAACCAAAATTACAACCTAATTTCTCGAATTAATTTGTTTTTGATATATATATATATATATATAAATTAGCCACAAATAAAATCAGGGGTCGAGAAATATTAAAAAAGAAGCATATAATAATTTTATTATTACTTGACTTTACCAACTACAAACCCATATAACAGATTACATCAGTTCAGCCTGGTAATCACATTTCACCATTTTCATCTTTCTCTGTTCTCAATCTCCAGCCAAAAGGAGGAGCATGTCACAAAAAGGGAAATGCAGCATCGGCGTCAACATCGAAGGCCCACCACACCTGCAACCAGGTTCCACAGTTGAGATTAAACCCCCCGAATTTGGTTACCAGGGTGCATGGTACACCGCCACTATCATCCAGCGCAATACTCCAATATCCTCCAAGAGGTTCATGGTCCAATTCACCCATCTTTTCCAAGACGAAAAAACCGGGGAAAGACCCGTAAGGATGTTCAGCGTCAGCCATATACGCCCTCAGCTCCCCCCACTACGTCCAAGAAAGTTCAAGCAAGGTGAAGACGCGGACGCTTATCACAAGAACGGCTGGTGGGAAGGGGTGATTCTTCAAGAGTGGAATAATGGCAACTATCTTTTTATGTTTCACAGTGATAATCAGTGGCCAAAGTACGTAGAGTTTGGAGTGAATCAATTGAGGCTTCATAGAACCTGGTTTAATGGGTATTGGGTACCGCCAGTGCAGGAATCTGAGCTAGCTGTGGAGGTATAAACTCAATTTGGGTATTTCTTGTCTCTTGATTCTTTCCGTCTTGAATCTTGAGTAAATGCAATATTCTTGTTTCTTTGGGGTCTCTCCTTTAATATTTATGATTGGTTCTTGGCATATAGGAAGTACAAAGGGAACAAGAGTATAATGAGGGAGACCTTGTTGAGGTGCGCAATGATGAAGATGATTCTAACCGTTCTTGGTTTGCCGCAATTATTGTTAAACCAGTGGGGAATAAAAGGCACCTCATTCAGTATATGACCTTGGAAACCGAAGATAACACTGATTTCTTAGAGAAAGAAGTGGATACCTCGCACATTAGGCCTCGTCCACCGGATATTGTGGTGCCTGATCAGTTTGTAATGCTTGATCAAGTTGATGCTTTCTACAAAGGTGGATGGTGGAAAGGTGTGATTATTAAGGTCCTTTCTGATGATTCTAAATATCATGTCTATTTGGCTACACGTGAAGGAATGGAATTTAAACACGATGAATTAAGGCTACACCAAGACTGGATTGATGGAAAATGGACTAAACCTTCCCCAGGTGTGTGCATCTCTAAACCCTTCTGTATATCAGTAGATAAGTGTTCTTCAGTGATATTCATGTACAAGTTTTTAACTGATGTCCGATTCATACTTTTTGCTGCAGTGATATGAAGCATGTGCATGATCAGAAACGTAGTCAAGCTTGGACCGTTGCTTAATATGGCATCTCTTCTCCTTCCTTTCTTTTTTTGACACTATCTGTCTCTATTTTAACTGTGCAAAAATTCAGTAACTGTTGTTTTTCTAACAATACAATTTAGAGTGAAATAATCTAAACTTTTTTCAGAAAATAAAAACAAATACCGAATAACCAAATTGCTTAAACTTTTCATATGTTGTAAATTTGCTTCCAATTTTTTCTTAAAAAAAATTAAATTTGAAAGTAAGAAATTATCCTATTCTTTTTCACCCTAAAACTTATATTAACACGATGAAAAGAAAAAGTAAAGATTGGTGAGATAGATAAATTCTTAAATCTATGTCGAAACCATTTTAAAATCGGGTTTTGAAAAACGGGGATCGACTTTTAAAAATGAAAATGGGAGTCGCCACCAATCCTTTTTACTCAGGTGTGATTGGATCACCTTGAAAAATATTTTGTTTAAAACGTTTAATTTGGTCTACGGAAAAAAAAATAGGTTCGGGAGTCGGTTACGTATGAGGAAGGGTTAGCACCCTCATAACGCCCAAAAATTGGTACCTCATCGATAAAATTGTGTCCAAATGTTTGAAATTTAAAAGTATTAAAAAAATATGATTTCTAAAAATTTTGATCAATTTGCTTTAAAATATGAGAGTTCTTCGATCCGAAAGATTATAAATATTACATCCAGCACGATTGGACATGATATTCTTAAACCCTCGTCACTAAGATTATCTCATAATTTATAAAACTTGTTAAAAGGATATTTAGTTATTTAGCCAAACGGAAAATCAACACCTAGCACGATTGGGCATTATTTCTCGAATTTCTAAATACCAAAACATTGCCTCATTGTTAAAAGGATATTTGAAGATAGATATAAGAGGTTAATTAAAATTTTCAAAAAAATTAAATTCAAGAGAATATTGAAAATTTCCAAAATTTTTGGGGGTATTGTAGCTTGCTAGTACTGCTATTGAACTTTTCAAGCATAAGTTTAGTTGTTGCAAGCTCATTTTGGGTCTTCACCAGGTTGTCAAGTTCTTCAGCTAGCAGGGATTCTTTAGCCTCAACTTGTTTTATCAATTTAGAATTTTCCTCCTTCAAACGAATATTTTCATGCAACAAGTTGACATTTACATCACTGACTTGTTCCCATTTACCCAACATGATCTTGTAAGTCTTTAGAAATTCCTCGTTAGATCCATCGTCTGAGTGATTTCTTACTTGTGATATATTATACCAAAATAAAACTTAGTATTTTTTTGTGTAGTTTACCATCTTTTTTATGAATAATAGTAATTATTGAGCTAATTTTAGAACATGATGTATTATGAGTTTTTTATTTATATTATTTCATTAATTTTTATTGTTTTATATGGGATTTTTAGTAATTTTGTAATTAATCTCATTAACTTGTGATACTAAGACAAATAATATAAATATTTAAGGATAAAATTGTACTTGCAAACAAGGTCAAGCGTAAACATTGAAAAATATTAATTTGATGGGAATAAAGTAGTAGGAACCATTCAGATATTTTTTCAAGGAGTGTCGAGATCAATGCTTGGACCAGTGTTATCTACGATAGCATCGAGATCAATGTATCACTGGGTCACAGAAGTTTCCCCTTCCATCCTGCAAGTTTCTGCTGCATACGTTCTAAGGTGGATTGGAAAAAGAGCTTTCGTTGATTAAATTAACCTAACTGACATCCAAGATATTTCCCAGGCCTATCAGTGCAATGAACACCCAATATGCCAGTAATCCATTTCTTGTTCTTTGCTTTCCCGAATTTGCTAAAGAAAATCTCAGATTTGATATAGTTCCCATAACTCTGGGCATTTGCAGTATTTCTTAATAATTTCTTTCAAGGCTCTGGTCGAGTGGATAATGGCATTGAAGAATAAATAAGCATCATTAGCCAACAACAGATTGTTCATCGAAGGACAATCTTTGCTCAGTCTAATCATTAGCCAACTTTTGATGTACGTTCGGCTTGATGAAGTATGAGGGTAGCAAGTCGCCTTGGCGAAGGCCACTATACGGGTTAAAGTTGAACTAAATTTATCATTGAAATTTATCATTATACTTTGCTCTTATTGATATTTGTATTATATTTTGAAAATATGAATAAATTTTTCTATGATGAAACTAAGAATTAAGAAAAAAACATTCACAAAGATTGACTCGATTGCTTCAACCTTTTATTGGCCAAAACAAAAACAGCAATATATGATATCTACATCAAATCAATTTTTGCACAGTTAAAACAGAGAAAGATGTAATATGAAGTAGCTAAAAAGAAACCCTCCAAGCTTGACTACTTTTATGATCATATGCACATGCTTCATAACCCTTCATCATTGGCCTCCTCATCATGTTCTCCCTTGCTAAGCCCTTCTTCTTCTATTGTTACCTGACCAGACGCCTCTTGTATGTTACCAGTCCCTGCTGTGCTTGATTCTGCACTATCAGCCTCAGACTCCATAATCCCAGCTTTGTCAGAATCCGTCAGCTTCGTTTCGTCTGTTGAATCTTCTTCCTATTCCAAGAAACCCCAAAGAAACAAGAATTGCATATACTCAAGATTCAAGAAAGCTCAAACACAAAAAGAATCAAAAGACAAGAAATAGGCAATGGACAAGAACTGCATATACCTCCACAGCTAGCTCAGATTCATCCAATGGCGGTATCCATTCCCCATCACGCCAGCTTCTTTGAAGCCGCAACCGTTCCACCACAAGTTCTAAGCGCTTTGACGACTTCAACCATGACAAATATAGTTGCCATTATGCAACTCTTCAACAATCTCCCCTTCGAACCAACCGAATCTGTGATAAGCCTCCACTAAGTCACCCACCTTGAACTTTCTTGGTCGGTGTCGAGGGGGTAAAGGGCGTATATCAACGCTGTTGTACTCCCTGATGGCTTTTGTCCCGGTACTTATGTCTTCGTAAAGAAAGAGGAGTTGGACCACGTACCTGTCGTCGCATGTTGAAGTAGCGCGCTCGACGATTACGGCGAGGTACCACGCACCCAGGTAATCATTGTCTCGGGGGTTGACCTCAACTATGGAACCTGGTTGCAGCAGGGATGGTGGATCTTGGGTGGCGGGGGCGGTGGTGGCCTTGCCTTCTTGTGACATGTTCCTACTTTTGGCTGGAGACTGAGAAATAGAGAAAGATGAAAATGGTGAAATGTGATTACGAGGCTGAGCTGATGTAAACTGTCAATGAATGTTCTCTCTCTATATATTTATATATATTCATTAAACGAATTGTCAACTAACAAATAACGGTTTTATTTTTATTTTTTTTCATTATTTATATATCATTGGCCTAATTTGTGTTTCGCCCATTTCAATCTATATTAACTTGTATAATATACAAAGATTGTATTTTAAATATCAATAGATTATAAGAATTAAAGCTGAAATTTGATCATTATCTATAAAAAAATAGGAGAAAATAGAATAAAACACGTGCTAGAGTGTAAGATTCCAAGGATTGCTCGATCATTTATTTTTCATTAGCATTATTGCCCATTGATCAACTTTTGCCCAGTGATCAACTTTTGGTTCGTACTAGCAGCGTGCCATATTTTCATTAGCATTATTGTTATTTGGTTTAGTTGCAACTTACCAAATATTTGGATTAATATCTATTAGTAAAATCAATTTATTTTTTTGAAATTGGTACGAATTTAACACTTGACACACTAATAGTGTTCCTTTATTTAATTTTTATTCAAGATGGAAAGATATTTAGTGTCTCGACCCCTATACTGGATTGAGCCAACTATGCTTGCTAGAAAGCAAGGTTGAAGGCATTCATAAAAACTATTTATGAGAAGGCATGATGATTTATCATTGCAAGCTAAAAGCATCCAACTAGTGATGTTTCAAGTGCCGATACTTCAAAGCCAGATAATACTTGGACTACTGAGGAAGAGAAGCTAGAAAATGCCAAATCCCAAGCCTTACATGCCCTCTTATGTGGTGTAGTTATTTAAGATTTCAAAAGGATCTCAAAATGTACTACTATTACAGATAAGATTTCAAAAGGATCTCAAAATGTACTAATTACAGAAGCTTAGATGATCTTTGAAACAACTCATGAAGAAACCAAACTTTGTTAAGCAATCCAAGCTGCAAATGTTGACTACTAATTTCGAGACACTCAGGATGCAGAAGAGTGAAACTCTTGGCAAGTTTTATGCTAAATTATGTGGTCTGTCTATCATACTTCTGCTTTGGGAGACGAATATTCCAAGTCAAACATAGACGGAATGGAAATTGATAAGCCCATTGGGTCATTACAGACATTTTAAATGAACCTAGATGAGTCTAAAAAAAAATCCAGAACATAAACGAACATTTCCCTTTTAAGTTGTTATCCTGGTTAGAACCGAAGGTGACGCTACTATTGAAGATCTTCAAGAACAATTGATTTTACGCACACAAACTTCAATAGAGCATTCAAGAAAATGTCTAGAAGAAACAAGAATTATAAATACTCGAGCTTTTTGTGGAGTAAAAAGACAAAACTCCAACCAAAGACAATATGAGATGTGTTGGAAATCTATCAAGAACATTGTTGAAGAGCTCTTGAATTAGTCTATAAATAGGATGTTGGTCAAGTTCCTCATTAGTCGTTTGGAGTGCATTTAAATACTCCTTGTTTATGTATTTGTATGGGGAGATATCGAATGTAAAGTGAGGTATTTGGTTCAACAATGTAAAGGGAGAAAGTGATTTATAACAAATTTTGGTTCAACTTTGGGGTTATAATTATCCCATTTGAAGAGGATAGATTGGGCTTTAGCCAATAGTTGTACCGGATGAATTATTAAATAAAATCATTTTCCTAGCAAGACTCCATAAACATGATTAGTGAATCTGAATAGCGTTATCAACTACCATTTATTGGTTCTCTCCTTATCGCTTTGAATCTTTATCGAATTTTATGATTAAATGTTTACATTCACATTCAACATATGTAATGTCAAAAATAGTAATAACTAAACGTATGTAATATTTATATCCTTGTACTACACGTAAGTTATATATTTAGTTTGTATGATGTAATTTGATCATTTTTAGTCTCTATTTTTTAATTTTAAAAACTTTAGTCCTGATCAAATAATAGTCAATAAAATTATTAAGTTAAATTCTATTATTGTCCAAACTCATAGGTTGCAAACATATTATATCATGTCTAATGTCACGTCAACTTATTATTTTTATATGATACTCTCAGAAAAGACATGTCATTTAAGCTAATAGATTTAATGGCTACCATTTGAGTTGAGACTCAAAAACAGTTACATCTTTTAAGCTGGCAACAATACAGATTATATCAACAAAAAAGAAAAGAAAAGATGTCTTATTGAGTAGCTATGATCATGCACATGCTTCATATCACTGCACCAAAAAATGATGAACCAGAAATCAGTTAAAAAACTTATACATGAACTTCATTGAAGAACACATATCTACTGATATATATATATATACAAAAGGGTTTAGAGATGCACACCTGGGGAAGGCTTAGTCCATTTTCCATGAACCCAGTCTTGGTGTAGCCTTAAATCAGAGTGTTTAAATTCCATTTCTTCATGTGTAGCCAAATAGAGCTGATATTTAGAATCATCAGAAAGGACGTTAATAATCACACCCTTCCACCACCCACCTTTGTACAAAGCTTCAACTTGATCAAGCATTTCGAACTGGTCAGGCACCGGAATATCAGGTGGACGAGGCCTAATCTGCAAGATATCCATCTCTTTCCCTAAACCAGTGTCATCTTCGGTTTGCACGGTCTCATACTGAATCATGTACCTATTATTCCCCACTGGTTTAACAATTATTGCAGCAAACCAAGCACGGTTAAAACCATCTTCATCATTGGCCACCTCAACAAGTGCTCCTCACTCAGCTCTTCCATCTCCATCTTATCTTTGTTGGCTCTTCTTCCCTTTGTATTTCCTATATGCCAAGAACCAAGCATATATTAAAGGAGAAACCCCAAAGAAACAAGAATTGCGTATACTCAAGATTCAAGATGGAAAGAATCAAGAGACAAGAAATACCCGAATAGAGTTTATACCTCCACATCTAGCTCAGATTCCAGCGCTGGTGGCAGCCAATACCCACCAAACCAGGTTCTATGAAGCCTCAATTGACTCACTCCAAACACTAAGCACCTTGGCCACTGATTCTCACTGTGAAACAAAAAAACATAGTTGTCATCCTGCAACTCTACGACAATCACCCCTTCCCACCAGCCGTTCATGTGATAAGCGTCCGCGTTGTCACCTTTCTTGAACTTTCTTGGACGTTGTGGAGAGGGCTGAGGGCGTATAAAGACGATGCTCATCTTCTTTAAGGGTCTTGTCCCGATATTAATATCTAGGTAAAGATCGGTGAATTTGACCACGAAATGGTTAGAGTATATTGGAGTGTCGCGCTTGATGATAATGGCGGAGAACCATGCACCCCGGTAACCAAATCCACGTGGTTTAATCTCAACTCTAGAACCTGGTTGCAGGTGTGGTGGGTCTTCGATGCCGAGACCGATGGCGTACTTCCCTTTTCGTGACATAGTCATCCTTTTGGCAGGAGACTGTGAACAGAGAAAGATGTAAACTGCCCATGAATGCTTTTTATATATTCATTGAACGAACTGTTGGATTAACAAATAACGGCGCATGAATTGGTTTACGGATCAATTCAATTACAATGTATATAGTTTATTAATAGTATAAGTATTTAAATTCAAAAAATAAAAAATTACAAGAGGTTAATTAAAATTTTCAAAAAATTTAAATTCAAGAGAATATTGAAAATTTCCAAAATTTTTGGGGGTATTGTAGCTTGCTAGTACTGCTATTGAACTTTTCAAGCATAAGTTTAGTTGTTGCAAGCTCATTTTGGGTCTTCACCAGGTTGTCAAGTTCTTCAACTAGCAGGGATTCTTTAGCCTCAACTTGTTTTATCAATTTAGAATTTTCTTCCTTCAAACGAATATTTTCATGCAACAAGTTGACATTTACATCACTGACTTGTTCCCATTTACCCAACATGATCTTGTAAGTCTTTAGAAATTCCTCGTTAGATCCATCACCTGAGTGATTTCTTACTTGTGATATATTATACCAAAATAAAACTTAGTATTTTTTTTGTGTAGTTTACCATCTTTTTATGAATAATAGTAATTGTTGAGCTAATTTTAGAACATGATGTATTATGAGTTTTTTATTTATATTATTTCATTAATTTTTATTGTTTTATATGGGATTTTTAGTAATTTTGTAATTAATCTCATTAACTTGTGATACTAAGACAAATAATATAAATATTTAAGAATAAAATTGTACTTGCAAACAAGGTCAAGCGTAAACATTGAATAATATTAATTTGATGGGAATAAAGTAGTAGGAACCATTAAGATATTTTTCAATTGGAGTGTCGAGATCAATGCTTGGACCGGTGTTATCTACGATAGCATCGATGACTCGAGAAAAAGCACATCATGATTGTGTTGGCAAATTTTGACAACAAATATGTTTAGATTGTATTTTTCGTACCTGATTGAGATCCTTGCCAGCCCTTCTCTTATATCCAAACTCCACTTAGCAAGAGATTTTAGACATTTTTTTAGATTAGATCGAATCAATCATCATCCCTTAACTTATGGATTGGATCAACTCATGTTTTTGAAGGAAGGATATCCAGTTGATTTAAGTCCTATCTCATGCTATTTAAACGATATTATTTGTGTTGCTTATCGTGCTTATTTAGAGGGATAATTTATTGTAACAGGTTGAGTATGTTAGCAGGTCTCACTAACTTATATATTGTGAGAACTTGTATAGGTTTTCTATAGATCGAGAGCACTTATTTTGCTCAGTGAAGAATATTTTTGTGAGTGCATTATTTTGTATTAATCTAGTGTGTGACTTAGTTAGAGTCTTAAATTTTTCAAAGGAAAAACTTAAAGTGGGAAAAAGTTTAGATCTTAGATAAAAAAAAATGAGAATTCTAGACTACTTGTTAGAATTAAGTGACCCGAATCCTTATTTAAATAAAATTCAATGGTAAAATAAAATAAAAGAAGAATCCCTATAAAACTACACTTCTTTTATTTTATTTTAAATAAGGTTTTTTAAACCTTATTAAACTCCATCTATTGGATATTGATTAGAATAAGGAGTTTCAATCTTACTACACTCCTATTAGAATATGGCTTTACAAGCCTATAAATAGACATAGTCTATTCCTCTTGTAAACTGATTCGAATTCGACATAGTGAATTTTCTTCTCCTCTGCCCGTGGTTTTTTCCCGAAAGGGTTTCCACGTAAAATCTGTGTGTTCTTTATTTTTGTTTCTCTTTTCTTTGCGATATATTTGTCATTACCGACGTTTTTTTTCACAAATTGGTATCAGAGCTTCCGGATTTTTTCATCTCGATCACGGTAATGGCGTCTTTAAAGTATGAAATTTCGCTGTTGGATCGCAACACCAGATTTGTGTTGTGGCAAATAAAAATGCAGGTAATTCTTGCACAGATGGATTTAGAGGAAGCCCTGCTAGGGGTAGATAAGATGCCTTCGACATTGACGGAGGAAGAGAAAAGGCGCAAGGATCGAAAGGCGTTAACACAGTTACATCTGCATTTGTCTAACGAAATTTTGCAAGATGTGATGAAGGAGAAGACCGCCGCGGCATTATGGAAGAGGCTAGAACAAATATGTATGTCGAAAACTCTAACCAGCAAGTTGCATATGAAGCAACGTCTTTATGCTCATCGTTTGGAGGAAGGTGCGTCTGTGCACGAACACTTAACAGTGTTTAAAGAAATTCTCTCAAACTTGGAGGCCATGGAGGTTCAATATGATAAGGAAGATCTAGGGTTGATTCTACTTTGTTCGTTGCCCCCGTCTTATTCAACCTTCAGAGACACGATTTTATATAGCCGTGAGTCTCTCACAGTTGATGAGGTTTATGATTCTTTGACCTCGTATGATAAGAAAAAGCATCTTGTGGTTAAACCTGACTCTCAGGGAGAGGGTCTCATTGTTCATGGGAGACAAGATCGGAATGCTGATGATAATCGTGGAAGGACACATGAACGGAATCCTCGCGGTAAATCTAAGGGTAGATCGAAGTCTTCAAACAGAGGTAAAACTTGTAACTTCTGCAAGAAGAAAGGGCACATTAAATCGAGTGTTATAAACTACGCGAACAAGATTAAAAGGGAGGCTGCGAATCAAAGGGAAAACAACCGTAAAAATTCGTGTGAAGCGATGTTCTAGAAGACTACAAATGATGGTGAACTTCTAGTCGCTTCACAATAATTCTAAAGTGAGCGAGGAGTGGATACTTGATTCAGCTGCACCTTCCACATGAGTCCCAATCGAGATTGGTTTACAAATTACGAAACAAATTAATCCGAATGTGTTGTTTTGATGGGAAATAATACTTCGTGTAAAATCGCAGGTGTTGGAACAATTAAAGTTAAGATGTTTGATGGAGTTGTCAGAACACTTAGTGGCGTACGGCATGTTCCAGAATTGAAGAGAAATTTAATTTCGTTGAGTACTCTTGATTTAAGAGGGTACAAATACACAAATTGAAAGTGGGATTTTGAAGATTTCCAAAGGTTCCTCGTTGTGATGAAAGGGCGAGAAAGACCGCCAAGTTATATGTTTTGCGGGGTTCTATCATTTATTGGTGATGCAAATTGCCGCTTCCTCTTCCTTGTCGATGATGATATTACTAAACTTTGGCATATGCACCTAGGGCATATGAGTGAGAATGGCATGGTAGAATTGAGCAAAAGAGGACTTCTTGATGGGCAAAGAATTTGCAAACTGAAGTTCTGTGAGCACTGCATTTTTGGAAAGCAAAAGAGAGTTCGATTCACCAGAGGAATTCATAACACGAAGGAAACATTGGAGTATATTCATTCGATCTGTGGGGCCATCAAGAGTGCCTTCAAGAGGTGAAGCTAATTATATGCTAACTTTTATTGATGATTTTTCCGAGAAAGTTTGGGCATTCTTCCCGGCGCGAAAAGCGATGTGTTTTCCACATTTGAGTCTTGGAAAACTATGATTGAAAAACAGACGGAAAACAAATAAAACACCTCCGCATGCATACAATGGCTTAGAGTTTTGTTCGATGAGTTTAATAAACTGCAAAGTCGGCGGATCGTGAGACACTTGACAGCCGTCATACTCCACAACAAAATGGCATTGCGTGTAACGAATGAACAGAACGATCATGGAGAAAGTTTGATGTATGTTGTCAAATGCCAACTTACCAAAGTCGTTTTGGGCGGCGACCTTTCATCGCATGTTTTTGATCAACCGATCTCCATCCATTGCCATTGAGAAAAAGACTCACAAGAGGTATGGTCCGTAATCCTGCGCTAATTATTCCGATTTAAAGATCTTTGGGTGTCTCCCGTATGCTCATGTTGATAATGGAAAATTGGAACCGAGATCCATTAAATGTGTTTTTCTTGGTTATAAAGTCGGTGTAAAGGGGTATAAGTTATGGTGTCCTAAAAATAGAAAAGTTGTGATTAGCAGAGATGTTGTTTTTGATGAAACCGGTATGCTACCTAACTTATCTCTTAAAGACTCTTCCAATAAATAAAATCAAAAGCGGTGGAGCATCAGACACATACAGAGTCGACTCCTCAAGCATACAAAATTGAGAATAGAGTTGCTTCTTCACCACAATACTCTATCGCCAAAAACAGAACTAGAAGAGAAATTAAACCTCCAAAGAAGTATGCCAAGGCTGATCTAGTTGCTTATGCTTTAAATGTGGCCGAAGATATAGATGCAAACCAAGAGCCGTCTAATTATTCTGAGGCGGTTAGCTGTGAAGACTCAGAAAAGTGGATGTTTGCTATGAAAGAGGAGATGGAATCACTCCATAAAAATAGAACATGGGATCTTGTGAAACTTCCTAAAGGTAAAAAGGTTGTTCGCTATAAATGGGTGTTTAAAAATAAAGAATGGACTCCAGGAGTTAAAGAACCTAGATATAAAGCAAGGCTTGTTGCAAAAGGTTACAGTCAAATTCCAAGAGTGGACTTCACAGATGTGTTCTCCCCAGTTGTGAAGCATAGTTCGATTCGAGCTTTGCTTGGTATTGTGGCCATGCATGATTTGGAGCTTGAGCAGTTAGATGTAAAAACTGCATTTTTGCATGGAGAACTTGAGGAAGATATTTACATACAACAACCAGAGGGTTTTACAGTCTCAGAAAAAGAGGACTATGTTTGCTTGCTGAAAAAGTCCCTTTACGGTTTGAAACAGTCACCAAGACAGTGGTACAAGAGGTTTGATTCTTTTATGACTTCTCATGATTTTAAAAGAAGTAGTTTTGACAGTTGTGTTTACTTTAAGAAAAACAGTGATGGTTCTTTTGTGTATCTACTTCTTTATGTTGATGACATGTTGATAGCAGCAAAAGATAAAGGAGAGATAAGAAAGGTCAAAGCCCAACTAAGTGAAGAATTTGAGATGAAAGATTTGGGACCAACAAAGAAGATACTTGGTATGGAGATTCTTAGAGATAGAAAAGCAAGTAAATTGTACCTAAGTCAGAAGGGGTATATTGAGAAACTTCTTTGCAGGTTTAATATGCAGAGTGCTAAGCTCATTAGTACTCCTTTAGCAAACCCATTTCGGACTTTCATCGGCTTTGTCTCCGCAATCAGATGATGAGATTGAGTACATGTCACATGTTCCATACTCTAGTGCAGTGGGATCTCTCATGTATGCTATGGTTTGTTCACGTCCAGATTTATCATATGCAACAATGCGATTAGCGATATATGGCGAATCCGGTAAAGAACATTGGAAAGCAGTTCAGTGGATTTTAAGATACTTACGAGGTACTACTGATGTTTGCTTACAGTTTGGAAGAACTAGAGATGGAGTCATTGGGTATGTTGATGCTGATTTTGCTGGATACCTTGATAGAAGAAGATCTCTCACTGGTTATGTCTTTACAATCGGAGGTTGTGCAATCAGTTGGAAAGCTACTTTGCAAACTACAGTCACTTTGTCTACCACTGAAGCTGAGTACATGGCGATTACTGAGGCTTGTAAAGAAGCTATTTGGTTGAAGGGACTCTTTAGTGAGCTCAATGAAGACCTTCAAATCAAAGACAGATATTTTGTGACAAATGAGTGCCATCTTCCTTACAAAAGATCAAATGTTTCATGAGAGAACAAAACACATTGATGTTCGGTATCATTTTGTTCGTGATATTATTGCTCGTGGTGATATTGTTGTGAGCAAAATTAGTACTCATGAAAACCCTGCAGATATGATGACTAAGTCACTTCCTATAACCAAGTTTGAGCATTGCTTAGACTCGGTTGGTGTTCATTGTTGAAGTTAAACCCTTAAGGGGTTTTATGGAAGAGGTGGAGAACTTGTTCGTTGAGAGTTCGCGATGAAGAACTTGTTTATTTAGAATTCGTGTCAAGGTGGAGATTGTTAGAATTAAGTGACCCGAATCCTTATTTAAATAAAATACAATGGTAAAATAAAATAAAAGAAGAATCCCTATAAAACTACACTTCTTTTATTTTATTTTAAATAAGGTTTTTTAAACCTTATTAAACTCCATCTATTGGATATTGATTAGAATAAGGAGTTTCAATCTTACTACACTCCTATTAGAATATGGTTTTACAAGTCTATAAATAGACATAGTTTATTCCTCTTGTAAACTGATTCGAATTCGACATAATAAATTTTCTTCTCCTCTGCCCGTGGTTTTTTCCCGAAAGGGTTTCCACGTAAAATCTGTGTGTTCTTTATTTTTGTTTCTCTTTTCTTTGCGATATATTTGTCATTACCAACGTTTTTTTTTTTCACACTACTGAGTGTTAAAGCTTAGAATCAATTGTTATACGAGGTGCTAATATAGTGAATATTCTCTCTAGGCAAGCCCTTGTATATGTTAGGAAACCAAGTTGCGTAAACACATCTTGTATTATTTATTTTTTATGCACTTTTCATTACATGTGCATGAAGCAGTTGAAATTGGTACGAGCATTGCTTGAATCTATCTTCAAATATCAATTTGGACTCAACATTAACTATAGTGAGAACTCTTAAAATGAGAATAACGAGAACCAAAATATTTTTAACTCTTAGATTAGATTTAAGAATTTGTCTACCTCACCAATCTTAACTTTTCTTTTCATCGTGTTAATATAAGTTTTAGGGTGAAAAAGAATAGGATAATTTCTTACTTTCAAATTTAATTTTTTAAGAAAAATTTGGAAGCAAATTTACAACATATGAAAAGTTGAAGCAATTTGGTTATTCGGTATTTGTTTTTATTTTCTGAAAAAAGTTTAGATTATTTCACTCTAAAAGCTTTAGGTAATTGATATCCGATTGTATTGTTAGAAAAACAACAGTTACTGAATTTTTGCACAGTTAAAATAGAGACAGATAGTGTCAAAAAAAGAAAGGAAGGAGAAGAGATGCCATATTAAGCAACGGTCCAAGCTTGACTACGTTTCTGATCATGCACATGCTTCATATCACTGCAGCAAAAAGTATGAACCGGACATCAGTTAAAAACTTGTACATGAATATCACTGAAGAACACTTATCTACTGATATACAGAAGCGTTTAGAGATGCACACACTTGGGGAAGGTTTAGTCCATTTTCCATCAATCCAGTCTTGGTGTAGCCTTAATTCATCGTGTTTAAATTCCATTCCTTCACGTGTAGCCAAATAGACATGATATTTAGAATCATCAGAAAGGACCTTAATAATCACACCTTTCCACCATCCACCTTTGTAGAAAGCATCAACTTGATCAAGCATTACAAACTGATCAGGCACCACAATATCCGGTGGACGAGGCCTAATGTGCGAGGTATCCACTTCTTTCTCTAAGAAATCAGTGTTATCTTCGGTTTCCAAGGTCATATACTGAATGAGGTGCCTTTTATTCCCCACTGGTTTAACAATAATTGCGGCAAACCAAGAACGGTTAGAATCATCTTCATCATTGCGCACCTCAACAAGGTCTCCCTCATTATACTCTTGTTCCCTTTGTACTTCCTATATGCCAAGAACCAATCATAAATATTAAAGGAGAGACCCCAAAGAAACAAGAATATTGCATTTACTCAAGATTCAAGACGGAAAGAATCAAGAGACAAGAAATACCCAAATTGAGTTTATACCTCCACAGCTAGCTCAGATTCCTGCACTGGCGGTACCCAATACCCATTAAACCAGGTTCTATGAAGCCTCAATTGATTCACTCCAAACTCTACGTACTTTGGCCACTGATTATCACTGTGAAACATAAAAAGATAGTTGCCATTATTCCACTCTTGAAGAATCACCCCTTCCCACCAGCCGTTCTTGTGATAAGCGTCCGCGTCTTCACCTTGCTTGAACTTTCTTGGACGTAGTGGGGGGAGCTGAGGGCGTATATGGCTGACGCTGAACATCCTTACGGGTCTTTCCCCGGTTTTTTCGTCTTGGAAAAGATGGGTGAATTGGACCATGAACCTCTTGGAGGATATTGGAGTATTGCGCTGGATGATAGTGGCGGTGTACCATGCACCCTGGTAACCAAATTCGGGGGGTTTAATCTCAACTGTGGAACCTGGTTGCAGGTGTGGTGGGCCTTCGATGTTGACGCCGATGCTGCATTTCCCTTTTTGTGACATGCTCCTCCTTTTGGCTGGAGATTGAGAACAGAGAAAGATGAATTAGTACTAACCAAGTTAAAAAATTAGTTAAACTGGATTTTATAGTGTTTAATATATTTTTTAAAAAATATAAATTTTTAATAATTCATTTGATTTTAACCAGATCGGCTAGTACGATTGAAAATTAATGGTCTAACCAGTTCGACCACTAGTCCGGTTTCAAAAACATTGATTTACGTATATTAGGTAATTGTTTATAGATTGGACCGGGAGATATACTTCATAAAATGGTAAGACATATTCAAATATTTTAAGCTTTTGGAAGATAAAAGTGAGTTAAGAGGACGTAGAAAGTTATGCTTAGAACTAACCATGGGTCGGGCTACCTGCTCGAAAAGTGAGAGGGTTTGGGTAAAAATTTAGGCTCAAAAAATGGGTTTGGACAAAAAAAATAAGACCTATTTCCTAAACAAGCAGGGCCTCGGGTAGGATTTTTTTGCCTAGGCCCAACCCGGCCTGGCCAGATTAGCCTAAACTTTTTGTTGTTGTTTTCTTGTCATTTTGATATTATATTGCTACTATTTTGTTGCTGTTATTGTTTGGATATTGTATAACTCTTGTTTTATTGTTAATTTTATTACTATTTTATTCTTCTTTAGTATGTTAGCACATTCAATCTAGATGTGACCATATCCTTGACACTCGTAACATTGAACATCTTTCTTCTTATCTTTTTTCATTCTTCTTTGATGACCAACCCCTTGGAATTTTTCTTGGAAAATTTGTTGTCGGATTCAAATTTCTTTAGCCTCCTTGATTGCTTTTTAAGCACATTGTTGAAGTTCTATGTGAGTAACATAATATGCTCTTGGAGTTCCTCAATCATAGTGGTGTTGGAAGTTGGCACTTCTTTTCCCAATTGAAGTGTGATATTTGTTTAACCTTTGGTTCTACTACGTTTGGCTTCGTCAAGATTCATTTCAGAAGTCTACAAGGACCCTATGAGATCATCGATCACTAGACTCTCAAGGTCTTTAGCTTCCTTTATAGCAACAACATTGATAGACAATCTATGAGCTAAATATCTAAGTACCTTCCTAACCAACTTGGTGTTGGAATATTCTTCACCAGGGGTGAATACCTGATTCAACAGATCGTAGAGTTTTGCATAGGATTCACCTCTGGTTTCCAAATCTTGCATTCTCAAGGTCTTGAATCTAATGGTCAGCATCTGCATTTTAGACTACTTGACAGAATTGGTTCCTTCATGTGTAGTCCGTAGGATATCTCAAGCTGTTTTGGCAATAGTGAATTTTAATATCCTTTTGAAATCTTGTTGATCCACTCCACAAAAAATTGCTTTGGATTTAGCATTAGTAAGGTATTATTCATCAGTTGTCCACATAAAATTGAAATACTATTATTATTGTGTAAAATTGTTTTAAAATAATACATAATTATATTTATAGTCAAAATGTGTGGGTGCTTTTGGAAAGTTATAAGATACTTGGACTTAAGTGTAATTGTTCAACAATTGAAATTTTATTTAAAAATAAATAAACAAATTTTATTAAATAAACCACAAATAAAATAATAAATATGTTTCTTATTTAGATTTAAAATAATAAAGCTTGTTTTCTTTTTAATCAAATCATCAAGCTAGTGATCTGCCATAAATTGATGTGTCAAATTAGACATCGTTTATCTCTTAACGAACTTGTTTTCAAGTGTTTTTAGTAGTTTTACATAATTTTAATTTTTACAAGTAAATTTGTGAAATTGCCTTTTTTTTTTTCTCATTTTTCATAACCAATTGTGCCATTGAAAAACTTGATGGTTGATTAAGTGTTATGCGCAACTTAACTCGTCGGACATTGGTTAATGATGCAAACTAAAAAATTATTGATTGGGCAATCTTTGGATAACTTCTTCGATAACTTTAGAATTAAGTTTTAATACACACAAGTACTCCATAATATGAGAGTCTCTCTTTCATCTTGGTTCTAGACTCTTTCATACACTTTCTCTACTAGCGTATAAACGGGAATTTAGAAATCTTTTAGTGAAGATTGGAATTGAATTATAAATTTTAAGAGGTCAAAATATAATTTTATTAATTTTTTATTTAACAGTATTGAAAGGATAACTCATTTTTATCTTGAATGAGCTTAAAAATATTCAAATATGTCTTACCTTTTTTACGAAGTATATCTTTTGGTCCGATCCATAAAAAAATTACCCAATATATGTAAATCAATGTTTTTAGAACTGGATCGGTGGTTAAATTGGTTAGACTATCAATTCTTAGTTTGACCAGTTCAAATAGAATGAATTATTAAAAAATACATAAAAAAACTTTAAATATTACAAAATCATGTTTAACCAATTCGTACCAATTTACGAATCAATATATTTTTTCCTTATTCTGCATCGATGTATAGGTTGATTTTCGAACTAATTCAGAAATTATTATAAACAACCTACATATTAATATTTATATTATTAAACTATATTTAATAATATTACTAATTATAATATAATTGAATTGATTTTTTATCCCATATATATAGATGAAAAATATAAAAAAATAAGACTCAAAATCAGAATCACATTTCACCAGTTTCATCCTTCTCTGTTTCTCAGTCTCCAGCCAAAAGGAGTATGTCAAAAAAGAATCAAGTATGATCTGGACTCCATCCCCCAAGACCCGCCATACCTACAACCAAGTGCCCTGGTTGAAAAATATAAACATTTAATCATTTTTATAATTTAACAAAATATTTTTATTTTATATAATTAAATAAGAAAGATTTCAATTTACACTTTGTCTCAAAATAAAATTCGATAAAGTTTCAAAGCGATAAGGAGAGAACCAATAAATGGTAGTTGTTAACGCTGTTCAGATTCACTAATCTGATGTCTATGGAGTCTCGCTAGGAAAATGATTTTATTTAATAATTCATCCGCTACAACTATTGGCTAAAGCCCAATCTACCCTCTTCAAATGGGATAATTATAGCCCCAAAGTCAAACCAAAATTGTTATAAATCACTTTCTCCAAATACCTCACTTTACATTTGATATCTCCCCATACAAATACATAAACAAGGAGTATTTAAATGCACTCCAAACGACTAATGAGGAACTCGACCAACATCCTATTTATAGACTAATTCAAGAGCTCTCCAACAATGTTCTTGATAGATTTTCAACACATCTCATATTGTCTTTGGTTAGGGTTTTGTCTTTTTACTCCATAAAAAGCTCGAGTATTTATAATTCTTGTTTCTTCTAGAGATTTTCTTGAATGCTCTATTGAAGTTTGTGTGAGTAAAATCAATTGTTCTTGAAGATCTTCAATAGTAGCGTCACCTTCGATTCTAACCAGGATAACAACTTAAAAGGGAAATGTTCGTTTATCTTCTGGATTTTTTTTTAGACTCATCTAGGTTCATTTAAAATGTTTGTAATGACCCAATGGGCTTATCAATTTCCATTCCGTCTATGTTTGACTTGGAATATTCATCTCCCAAAGCAGAAGTATGATAAACAGACCACATAATTTAGCATAAAACTTGCCAAGAGTTTCACTCTTCTGCATACTGAGTGTCTCGAAATTAGTAGTCAACATTTGCAGCTTGGATCGCTTAACAAAGTTTGGTTTCTTCATGAATTGTTGCAAAGATCATCTAAGCTTCTGTGATAGTAGTACATTTTGAGATCATTTTGAAATCTTATATATCTACACCACATAAGATGGCATGTAAGGCTTGGAATTTGGCATTTTCTAGCTTCTCTTCCTCAGTAGTCCAAGTATTCTCTGGCTTTGAAGTATCGACACTTGAAACATCACTAGTTGGAGGCTTTTAGCTTGCGATGATAAATCATCATGCCTTCTCATAAATAGTTTTTATGAATCCCTTCAACCTTGCTTTCTAGCAAGCATAGTTGGCTCAATCCAGTATAGGGGTCGAGACACTAAAGATCTTTCTATCTTGAATAAAAATTAAATAAAAAAACACTATTTAATGTGTCAAGTGTTAAATTCGTGCCAATTTCAGAAAAACAAATTGATTAATCCAAATATTTGGTAAGTGAAAAATAAATGATTGAGCAATCTTTGAAATCTTACACTCTAGCACGTGTTTTATTCTATTTTCTCCTATTTTTTTTATATACAATGATCAAATTTCAGCTTTAAAAAATGAAAAAAAATAAAAATAAAACCGTTATTTGTTAGTTGACAGTTCGTTTAATGAATATATATATATATAGAGAGAGAGAGAGAGAGCATTCATTGACAGTTTACATCAGCTCAGCCTCGTAATCAAATTTCACCATTTTCATCTTTCTCTATTTCTCAGTCTCCAGCCAAAAGTAGGAACATGTCACAAGAAGGCAAGGCCACCACCGCCCCCGCCACCCAAGATCCACCATCCCTGCTGCAACCAGGTTCCATAGTTGAGGTCAACCCCCGAGACAATGATTACCTGGGTGCGTGGTACCTTGCCGTAATCGTCGAGCGCGCTACTTCAACATGCGACGACAGGTACGTGGTCCAACTCCTCTTTCTTTACGAAGACATAAGTACCGGGACAAAAGCCATCAGGGAGTACAACAGCGTTGATATACGCCCTTTACCCCCGACACCGACCAAGAAAGTTCAAGGTGGGTGACTTAGTGGAGGCTTATCACAGATTCGGTTGGTTCGAAGGGGAGATTGTTGAAGAGTTGCATAATGGCAACTATATTTGTCATGGTTGAAGTCGTCAAAGCGCTTAGAACTTGTGGTGGAACGGTTGCGGCTTCAAAGAAGCTGGCGTGATGGGGAATGGATACCGCCATTGGATGAATCTGAGCTAGCTGTGGAGGTATATGCAGTTCTTGTCCATTGCCTATTTCTTGTCTTTTGATTCTTTTTGTGTTTGAGCTTTCTTGAATCTTGAGTATATGCAATTCTTGTTTCTTTGGGGTTTCTTGGAATAGGAAGAAGATTCAACAGACGAAACGAAGCTGACGGATTCTGACAAAGCTGGGATTATGGAGTCTGAGGCTGATAGTGCAGAATCAAGCACAGCAGGGACTGGTAACATACAGGAGGTGTCTGGTCAGGTAACAATAGAAGAAGAAGGGCTTAGCAAGGGAGAACATGATGAGGAGGCCAATGATGAAGAGTTATGAAGCATGTGCATATGATCATAAAAGTAGTCAAGCTTGGAGGGTTTCTTTTTAGCTACTTCATATTACATCTTTCTCTGTTTTAACTGTGCAAAAATTGATTTTGATGTAGATATCATATATTGCTGTTTTTGTTTTGGCCAATAAAAGGTTGAAGCAATCGAGTCAATCTTTGTGAATGTTTTTTTCTTAATTCTTAGTTTCATCATAGAAAAAATTATTCATATTTTCAAAATATAATACAAATATCAATAAGAGCAAAGTATAATGATAAATTTCAATGATAAATTTAGTTCAACTTTAACCTGTATAGTGGCCTTCGCCA
This sequence comes from Gossypium sturtianum, assembly GCA_025698515.1. NCBI lineage: Eukaryota > Viridiplantae > Streptophyta > Magnoliopsida > Malvales > Malvaceae > Gossypium > Gossypium sturtianum. The sequence continues at coordinate 3,162,073 of CM046944.1, read as the reverse complement.
AGGCGACTCGCTACCCTCATACTTCATCAAGCCGAACGTACATCAAAAGTTGGCTAATGATTAGACTGAGCAAAGATTGTCCTTCGATGAACAATCTGTTGTTGGCTAATGATGCTTATTTATTCTTCAATGCCATTATCCACTCGACCAGAGCCTTGAAAGAAATTATTAAGAAATACTGCAAATGCCCAGAGTTATGGGAACTATATCAAATCTGAGATTTTCTTTAGCAAATTCGGGAAAGCAAAGAACAAGAAATGGATTACTGGCATATTGGGTGTTCATTGCACTGGTAGGCCTGGGAAATATCTTGGATGTCAGTTAGGTCAATTTAATCAACGAAAGCTCTTTTTCCAATCCACCTTAGAACATATGCAGCAGAAACTTGCAGGATGGAAGGGGAAACTTCTGTGACCCAGTGATACATTAGTCTTAATACAGTCTACTCTATCGGCAACACCAATTTACTCACCCTCTTGCACAAAAGCACCTAAGTCAGTCACTAACCAGATTCATGAAATTATTAGGGACATCTGGTGGAGCCATGACATCAATAATAGAAAGCTTCACATGTGTAACTCGAATCAATTGTCTTGGCCAAAACAAAAGGATGGATTGGACATCCGTTAAGCTGAAGTAATGAACGATGCACTTCTTTGCAAACAAGCCTGATGAATACTCACAAGGCTGCATGCTGTGGCTCATGCTACGTTCTTAACTAAATACTGCTCTAATAAAAATTTTCTAGACGTGCAGGGATGATCACCCGACTCTTGGACGTGGAAAAGCATATTGAAGGGGTGAGATATATGCCTTCATGGCTTAGATATACAGATATGGACATGTCAAAATGTATCCATCAATGGTAACATAATGGCACTCTGCCAATATCCAAACCAACAAGTTTGGGGCAATGACAGAGCTAGGATGTTAATTTTAGAGGAACCTAAAATTAGACGTGTTACGTAACAATTAATTTAAACATATAAATAATTGATTCAAAATAAGTAATATTCCAACATAACAACCCATTTAAACATACAAACAATCAATTCAAAAAAGGAAGTAGTATTCCATCATAACAATCGATTTAAACATATAAATAATCTATTAAAAAAAAGCAGTATTCCAACATGACAATTGATTTAAACATAAAAACAACCGATTGAAAAGAATATTCTAGCATAACAATCGATTCAATCCAAACTTGACCAATTCGTGATCATCCAAAATCAACCAAATTTGATTATCCAAAAATAATTATTACTATATGGGTTATTATTAGATCTGAAATTGTTACCTATATAGTTCATCTGTTCGCTCTCTGTGCCCGGTTGGTAGGGTGGGTACTCAGGATTCGCCACAGTTCCACTTGTGTCGCACTGCATGACTGGATGTACCTGCGAAGAACACAAACTATCAATCTTCTTATTTATCAGCTCTACCTGATTTGATAGCATGATTACTGCGTCGAGGTTGTAAACTCCGGCTGTTTTTGTTGGCCTTGTTCTTGTAACTTGCCACTGATAGTTATTCAGTGACATCTCTTCAATAAACTCGTAGGCTGCCTCAGGAGTACTATTATTCAGGGTTCCACCGGCGGCTGAATCAATTAGTTGTCTCGTTGAGGGGTTTACACCGTTATAGAAAGTCTGGACTTGGAGCCACAAGGGTAAACCATGGTGCGGACACCTTCTCAAGAGATCCTTATATCTCTCCCATGCATCGTATAATGTCTCTAAATCCATCTGCACAAAAGAAGATATATCATTACGTAATTTGGCCGTTTTGGCCGGTGGGAAATATTTTAATAAAAAATTTTCGGTCATTTGTTCCCATGTAGTGATTGACCCTCGTGGTAGCGAGTTTAACCACTGTTTAGCTTTTTTCTTTAATGAAAAGGGAAATAACCGAAGTCGTATGGCATCATCAGAAACGCCATTTATTTTGAAGGTATCACAGAACTCTAAAAAATTAGCTATATGAGCGTTTGGATCTTCGTCCTGCAAACCATCAAATTGAACAAACTGTTGAATCATTTGTATAGTGTTAGGCTTTAATTCAAAATTATTAGCAGCTATAGCAGGCCTAACAATAATTGATTCGGCTCCTGTTAAATGCGGTTTAGCATAATCAAACATAGTACGAGGAGCATTATTTTCTCCCACATCTTGTGGTGGAAGATTATTTTCGTCCATCCCTTCAGTAGGATTGGATCTGTCTTTTCGCTCTCCTTGGTAATTTAGGGCTCGCCTAATTTCTCTGCGATTTCTCCGAGCGGTAGCTTCAATATCACTATCGTATTCTAAAGGTCCTCTCGGGTTCCTTCTAGTCATAAACTAGAGGTACCTGCTAGGAAAAGAAAGAAAGAGAATTAAAATAAAAACTAAAAAGAAAAATAAATTGCGAAAAAGAAAAATAAAAATAATGGCTAAAGTAATAAAAATAGAGTGTTCTTAATATTTTAGTTCCCCGGCAACGGCGCCAAAAAATTGATCGCTGTGAATCAGAGCTTTAAAATTTATAAAAAGAATGATCAAACCTGGAAACTAACTCTGACAACGATTGAGGCAAGTGTACCTATCGAACAGTAGTATAGTTTAGGCAAGACCGGATTATCGAACCAAAAGGAACTAAAAGTACTAATACTAACTTTCTTTTTATTATTTAGCCTAAAATAAGTGAAGTTGTTTATTAATCTAAATTAATTAACTACTAAACTAAAGACTCTAAGACAAAGAAGAATGAATTTGGAAAATAACTTGGGAAAAACTCAGTTGATTTAGGAGATACCCTAGGAAGAATCCACCTAGACTTCACTTGTTATCTAACACAGAACCATACGATTTATTCACTTAGTTTGATCCGTAAGACTCCCTAACGTATATTAACCCTCTCTCGAGGTGAATAACGCCTAACCCTAGGTTAATTAGTGGAACTCTCGTTCTCTTATAATAACCCCTAGAATAGCGATAAAATCGATCTGTGGATTCCCATATTAGGTTTCACCCTAATCCGGCAAAATCTCGTCACCCTATCTCTAGGCGTGCGATCAACTCCGCTTAATTATGTTGGATCTACTCTTGGCGGGGTCTATTCCTCCTTCACCTAAGCACATTAAATTTGGATTAAGCTCACATAATTAAGAACAAACTAAGTATTTATCATATAATTCAAGAAAACAATAACAAGATTCATCATAGGTTTCATCTCTTCTGGTATCCGAAGGTTTAGTTCATAACAATAAAGGAAAACATCTCAAGAGAAAAGATAAAACAAAACATAAGAAATCCCTAAAACCCCCTGAAGGAATTGAAGGAGAGATCCTCCGCCTTGAGTATAATTCTGGCTTCTTGAGATGGATCAACTGGCTATCCCTGAGTGAATCCCCACAAATCTGCCTTCTCTTGCCTAGCACGACGCTCCTAGACGATGGCTTTGGGCTCCCATTTTCAGGTCATACTTAGGGTGTATTTATAGGCTTTTGAAATACGTTTCTTTCTCCCTAAGTATCCTTTCCCGGATGAAATTTCTCTTCTCCACGGTAGAGGCACGGCCATGGCGTACGCCCGTGTAAATCGTGGACAGGCCGTGTTCGGATTTCTTTAATGAGACACGGTCGTGTGAGTCGGGGTTAGACCGTGTTCTAGATGATTGACTTGGCACGGTCGTGTGGATCCAAGTCCAGGCCGTGTCGATTTCCTCTTTGGCCCGTTTTGGTCCGTTTTGAGCCCGTTTCTCGTTCTTTTTATCCTTGGGTGCTTTCCTGAGTATAAGACATGAAAAGAAAGGATTAAGAGCACCTTTTTACATAAATCAAAGGATAATTCATCCAAAAGCATACTAAATGTGGGCCTAGAATATGTTACTATTTCGGTTTATCAGACAGAAAGCCTGTTCGTTGCATGCTTCAGTGCTAAGGAGTGTTCTCCTGAAGTTTGGTACATAGATAGTGGCTATAGCAATCATATGACAAGTGAATTAAGTCTCTTCAGCAACTTAGATAAGTCGGTAACTAGCCGAATTACGCTTGGTGATGGAACTGTTCGTGTAGCAAATGGAAAAGGTACTGTGCAGTTGAATTCCCTAGGTCTTAATTGCATTCATAATGTTTTGTATGTTCCAGATTTAAATTCTAATTTGCTAAGTGTTGGGCAATTTATGGTAGACGGGTATTGACTTGTCTTTGAGGAATTCAATTGTTGCATTTTTAAGGATAAATCGAAAAAGCACCTGTTAGCTAGTGTTCCAATGGCAAAAAACAAGATTTTTCCTTATAATCTCGCAACTGATGATAAGCTTGCATTGAAGGCAGAATCGTTTGATGAAAAATGGTTGTGGCATCACAGATATGGGCACTTAAATTTTGGTAGTTTAAAACTCATGTCTGAAAAGAATCTAGTTGATGGTTTACCGCTAATAAAAAAATTTGATGATGTGTGTGTGAGCTGTATATTTGGGAAACAACATTGAGATTCGTTTCCAAAGGGCAAGGCAAGGAGAGCTTCCCAACTTGCTGAACTTATTCATGCTGGCCTTTGCGGACCGATGAGAACACTTTCTCTCAATAACAACAGGTACTTTTTAGTCTTTGTTGATGACTACAGTAGAATGACGTGGGTGTACTTTGTCAAAGAAAAATCAGAGGCTCTTTCAGTTTTCAAGAAGTTTAAAGCAAGTATTGAGAAACAAAGTGGCCAGCCTATAAAGACCTTGTGGACAGATCGTGGTGGAGAATTTCTCTCTCTTTGAATTCAACAAATTCTGTGAAAAATCTGGCATTTAACGCCAGCTAACAGCAAGCTACACTCCTCAAGAAAATGGAGTCGCTGAGAGGAAGAATCGGAGTTTTGTTGAGATGGGAAAATGCTTACTGAAAGCTAAAGATCTTCTAAAAGTTTCAAGTGAAGCAATTCACACAAAGAAGATACATCCACAACCAATCTCCAACAGCAGCTCTAGAACAAAAAACACCATTTGAAGCATGGCATGGGTAGAAACCTGAGGTAACTCATATGAGAGTTTTTGGTTGCATTGCATATGTGCATATTCCTTCTCAAAAGAGAGGAAAGTTAGATGATAATAGGACTAAATGTATCTTTGTTGGTTATAGCTCTGAAACTAAAGGATGTCGATTTTATAATCCTTTATCTAAGAAGCTATTAATTAGTCGTGACGTTGTTTTTGATGAGAAAAACTCTTGGAATTGGAAGGAATTATCTATAACATTATCCCCCCTCCACTTTGGCCGAAACTTACTATAACATTATCTAGTTATTTTTGTTTCGTTTTTACACTTCTAACAAGTTAGAAATTGTCTTTCAATCATTTTCCATCAAAAAACATACACATTTCACTTAATTTTATAAGCTTCCATCAATATTTTTTAATGACAACTTTTAATATACTTGATAAAGTAAAAATCTATTAGTACATATATATATATATATATAACAAGCTTAAAAAATTCACTTAATTATTTTAATATTATTTTTAATACTATAAAAATATACATACAAAAGGGGAAATTACAAAAATCTTAAACCTTAGGTGCCATCCCCATGGACCTCTACTAGGCTCAAAGAATTTTAATAATTTAATAAACGAGTTTATTCCGAATATAAAAATGAAAAGATAAAAGAATTAAACAATTAATTCATAAACCGTTATCCGTTAATCCAACAGTTGGCTCAAAGACTATATATATATGTAAGCATTGATTGGCAGTTCACATCAACTCAGATAAGAATCACATTTCTCCATTTTCATTCATCATTCTCTGTTTCTCTTGTCACCCGCAAAAGAAGGAATATGTCGCAAAAGGCAAGCCCATGGACGCCCCCGCCACCGAAGATCCACCGTACCTGCAACCAGGTTCCATAGTTGAGGTCAACCACGAAGACAATGTTTGCCCGCGTGCGCGTTACACCGCTATAATCATGGAGCGCGCTACTTCAACAAACGACAAGAGGTACGTGGTCCAATTCACCAATCTTTACCAAGATAGAAATAGCGGGACAAAACTCTCCAAGGAGTACAACAGCGTCGATATACGCCCTCTGCCCCCACCACAACCACCAAGGAAGTTCAAGGTGGGTGACATAGTGGAGGCTAATATAGACGACGGCTGGTACGAAGGCAAGATTGATCAAGTGTTGGATGATGACAGGTATATTTTTCGGATGTCATCAATGTTCTTACTGTTTGGAATGAATCAATTGAGGCTTCATAGAACCTGGCTTAATAGGAATTGGGTACCACCATTGGATGAATCTGAGCTAGCTGTGGAGGTATAAACTCTATTTGGGTTTTTCTTGTATCTTGATTCTTTTCATCTTGAATCTTGAGTATATTGCAATTCTTTCTTTTTCTTTGGGGTTTCTATCTCCTTTACTAAATATGCTTGGTTCTTGGAATAGGAAGAAGATTCAACAGAGAAAATGATGGAGTCTGAGACTGACAATGCAGAAGCAAGCAAAGCAGGGACTGGTAACATATTGGAGGAGTCTGATCAGAAAACAAAAGAAAAGAAGAAGAGTTTAGTGAGGGAGCACATGTTGAGGTGACCAATATTGATGGAGATGGTTCTAACCAAGCTTGGTTTGCTGCAACTATTGTTAAACCAGTGGGGAATAATAGGTACCTCATTCGGTTTGAGACCTTGAGAACCGAAGATGATACTGGTTTCTTAGAGAAAGAGATGGATAGCTTGTACATTAGGCCTCCTCCACCACATATTCCGGTGCCTGACCAGTTTAAAATGTTTGATCACGTTGAAGTTCTGTACAAAGGTGGGTGGTGGAAGGGCGTGATTGCAGAGGTTCTTCCTGACGATTCTAAATATCTGGTCTTTTTGGCTAACTATGATAAACTGGAATGTAAACACTCTGATTTAAGGCCACGCCAAGGCAGCATTGATGAAAACTGATCTAAACCTTTCCCAGGTGTGCATCTTTAAACCCTTCTGTATATCCGTAGATATGTGTTCTTGAGTGATATGCATGTACAAGTTTCTTAACTGATGTCTGGTTCATATTTTTTGCTGCAGAGCTATGAAGCATGTGCATATGATCATAAAAGTAGTCAAGCTTGGAGGGTTTCTTTTTCTGCTATTTTGGCTACTTCATATTACTTTGTTGTTACCTGTTCAAAATTGATTTTGACGTTGATTTCCTATTCTAGTGTTTTTTTCTTGTCAGTAAAAGATTGAAGCAATCGAGTTAATGTTTTTTTCTCTTAATGCTTAATTTCTTTTTTTTTTTTTAAGTTCTAAATGTTGTGCTTAATGGTTAACTCGGTTTCGGTCGATTAATCGAATTAACCAAAAATAGTAATAAAATAAATTGATAATGTTCATTTGACTTAATACGATAAGGAAATTAACTCAAGATGGTCTAAAGCGGCGAGCAAAAATCGACAAAAGAATCGAGCATTCACCAAACTAGAGAGGACGATAAAAAACTATCCCTAAAATCACTTGTAAAACTAAGATTACATGCATAAGCAAGACTAAAAACGTGCTACAAGAGCGCATAAAACTTCTAAAACTGAAAGCTTATTAAATAATTGAAAAACAAACAAAAACATATAAAACTTGACAACATGAGTCCAAATCGACTCGTGAAATCATTTAATATTCTGAAATACTTTCAAAAAGCAGAAACATATTAAGAAGTCGACAAAGAGCCACCCACTTTCCAAGAAAAATTATTGGTGGTGGTGGAGTTTTAACAAACGACAGACATCGGCCATCTGCCTATCACAACTTGTGAAGACAATAAAGGTTCCCCCAATATAGATCTACAAACTGAAAAGAGAGAAAACATGAGAAGTGAATGAGAAGAAAGAAAGAAAGGGTTGGTGGGAGGAGAAAAGGCGAGCGACAGGCAACCAAGAGGCTAACACCGTCGCTAGGCAAAACAAAAAATAAGAAGCAAATGGCTTGGAGATCTACTAAAAAAAACTTGTATCGCTCATCTAAATGCTCTTAAAAGAGCATATGACTTGGGGATGGCTTCATATTTCTATAATCAAATGGTATAAAGAGGTCTTCAAATCTTGTTGATTGAAGTTAAAGATGTTTACAAGATAGATCGAGTCAAGGTAGGTTGATTTAGCTCAAAATATGGATTTAGAGTTTTATGTAAATTCATCCATATTTAAATTCATCCAAATTTATTTTAGATTCTCTCATACTCCTTTTCTACTATGATATATGGATATCCTTTTTTTCATTACGAAGCGCTTGTGTAAACTAAAAACTTGTATTACATCTTAAAGCATAACATTTTTTGTCCTCTATCTCACGAGAGTTCAAAAGTATTCGAATCTTATTGTAAGTATGTTTTTTTAGTCCAATCCATAAATACCTACATATTAGTAAGATTTAATTGCATTGGACATTTCCAAATTATGACTCTTTTTAAATTGGCTCCCAAAATTTAAAGTATTTTAATTACATCTATAAACTATCGATGTTATGTTAATCAAGCCTTTCAATTATTAAAACCGTTAATTTAACTATTAAATGATATAATTTAAAACTAAAATTTTAAAAATAAAAACTAAGAGTGAAAGATAAAGTTGTTGTGAATCAATATTTTTAGTTAGTAAATTTTCTTTTCATTTTTATCATTCTCTGTCTCGCGCCAAAAGCAGTATGTCGAACAAAGGCAAGGCCATAGACGCCCCTGCCACCGAAGATCTTGAGTACCTGCAACCAGGTTCCGTGGTTGAGGTCAGCCACGAAAACAATGATTGCCTGCGTGTGGTACACCGCCACAATCATCGAGCGGCGCGCTACTTCAACAAACGACGAGAGGTACGTGGTCCAGTTCACCGATATTTACCAAGACAAAGATAGCGGGACAAAACTCTTATTGGAGTACAATAGCGTCGATATACGCCCTTTGCCCCCTCCACTGCCACCAAGAAAATTCAAGGCCGGTGACATAGTGGAGGCTTATTACCAGAACGGCTGGTACGAAGGGAGATTACTTTGATGTTGGATAATTACAACTGTATGTTTCGGATTTCATCAAGGTTCTTATTGTTTGGAGTGAATCAACTGAGGCATCATAGAACCTGGTTTAATGGGGATTGGATACCGCCATTGAATTTATATGTGACAAAATCTATTTGGGTATTTCTTGTCTCTTGATTCTTTTCATCTTGAATCTTGAGTATATGCTATTCTTGTTTCTTCAGGGGTTTCTCCTTTAATTAATATTCTTGGTTCTTGGAACAGGACGAAGATTTGACAGATAGAATGATGGAGATAGATTCTAACCAACTGGAGTGGGAGACTGACAGTGGCAGTGCAGAAACAAGCACAGCAGGGACTGGTAACATATTGGAGGAGTCTGATCAGAAAACTAAGGAAGAAGAGTTTAGTGAGGAGAACGTGTTGAGGTGGCCAATATTGCTGAAGATGGTTTTAACCAAGCTTGGTTGGCTGCAACTATTGTTAAACCAGTGGAGAATAATAGGTACATCATTCGGTATGAGACCTTGAGAACCGGAAATGATACTGGTTTCTTAGTGAAAGAGATGGATAGCTTGCACATTAGGCCTCCTCCACCGGATATTCCAGTGCCTCACCAGTTTAAAATGTTTGATAACGTTGATGCTTTGTACGAAGGTGGGTGGTGGAAAGGTATAATTACACGGGTCCTTCCTCGTGGTTCTAGATATAAGGTCCATTTGGATAACAACGGAAAAGTAATGGAATTTAAACACTCTGATTTAAGACTACACCTAGACTGGATTGATCGAAAATGGACTAAACCTTCCCCAGGTGTGCATCTCTAAACCCTTCTGTATATCCGTAGATAAGGTGTTCTTGAGTGATGAGCTTGTACATGTTTTTTAACCGATGTCTGGTTTATCATTTTTTGGTGCAGAGGTATGAAGCATGTGCATGATCATAAAAGTGGTCAAGCTTGGAGAGTTTCTTTTTCTGCTATTTTGGCTACTTCATATTACTTTGTTGTTACCTGTTCAAATTTGATTTTGATGTCGATTTCCTATTTTAGTGTTTTACTTTTTCTTGTCAGTAAAAGATGAAGCGATCGAGTTAATGTTTTTTCTATTAATGCTTAGTTTCATCTTGGAAGAAAATTGATGTAAATCTTAAATCATATGTCATATTCTTTCTCACAATAACCCAACTTGAAGATCACTTCACTCTTATTTCTAGGCTTCCAAAAGTATTATTTGAAGATGCTTGGCATTACATGATAGAAAGTAATGTTGTTGGTCTAAAATTGATTTAATTATTATGTGTTAGTAATTGATTTTTTTCGTGAAAGAAGATAGGATTATAATTAGATAAAATAATGTCATATTGGAAGAATAACACACGTATGATAATGTTATTTGGCGAGCTCTTAATAAGTAGCTTTCGTAATGGTTCAACCATGGTACTTTAGTGGAATGACTACATAACTAAATAATATTGTAATTAATAGGCGAAAAGTTGAAACCTAATTACATAAATGGTTCCTCCGCTGGCTCGGTACAAACTCTAAACAGTTTTGCAAACCCAAACCAACGTGAATGAATTAAAAATAATGAGTTAGAGAAACAGATCACATTGAATGCATTTTCTCACAATATACAAGAGATGACTTAAAAATTAAATGAATTTCATTGAATTATTATTTAATTATTGTAATTAAATAATTGAAGTTTGGAGTGGAAATTAGATTAATTAGTCATCGGGCTCTCACTAAACGAACTAATTAAATTAATTTTTCATAGATTCTAGTATAATGAAGTCTTCATAAAGTGATTAGAATTAAGTTAGAAAATAATTTAATTAAGTTAATTAAATTTATTTAAAACAAATAAATAATAGTATGGGAATAGAAAAATAGTCAAGTTGTTAAACTATTATTCATGCACCGTTATTCAATCCAACAGTTGGTTCAAAGAATATACATATATATAAGCATTGATTGGCAGTTTCATTCATCATTCTCCATTTCTCTGTCACCCGCCAAAAGAAGGAATATGTCAGAAAATGGCAAGGCCATCGACGCCCCTGCCACAGAAGATCCACCGTACCTGCAACCAGGTTCCATAGTTGAGGTCAACCCCCAAGAAGATGGTAGCCCGCGTGCGTGGTACACCGCCATAATCATCAAGCGGCGCGCTACTTCAACAAACCACAAGAGGTACGTGGTCCACTTCACCGATCTTTTCCAGGACAGAAATAGAGAGACAAAACCCTTCATGGAGTACAACAGCGTCGATATACGCCCTCTGCCCCCTACTGCCCACCAAGAAAGTTCAAGGTGGGTGACATAGTGGAGGCTTATTGCGGTGACGGCTGGTACGAAGGCAAGATTGCTTTAGTGTTGCATGATGACACCTATATTTTTCAGATGTCACAAATGTGCTTACTGGTTGGAGTGAATAAATTGAGGCTTCATAGAACCTGGTTTAATGGGAATTGGATACCGCCATTGGATGAATCTGAGCTAGCTGTGGAGGTATAAACTCTATTTGGGTATTTCTTGTTTCTTGATTCTTTTCATCTTGAATCTTGAGTATATGCAATTCTTTCTCGTTTCTTTGGGGTTTCTTGGAATAGGCAGAAGATTCAACGGAGAAAGTGACGGAGATGGATTCTAACAAAGGTGTGATACTGGAGTCTGAGGCTGACAATGCAGAAGCAAGCAAATCAGGGACTGGTAACATATTGGAGGGGTCTGGTCAGATAACAATAGAAGAAGAAGTGTTTGGTGAGGGACAACTTGTTGAGGTGGCCAATATTGATGAAGATGGTTTTAACCAAGCTTGGTGGTTTGCTGCAACTATTGTTAAACCAGTGGGAAATAATAGGTACCTCATTCGGTATGAGTCCTTGAGAACCGAAGGTGACACTGGTTTCTTAGAGAAAGAGATGGATAGCTTGCACATTAGGCCTCTTCCACCACATATTCCAGGGCCTCACCAGTTTAAAATGTTTGATAACGTTAATGCTTTGTACAAAGGTGGGTGGTGTATGGGTGTGATTATACAGGTCCTTTCTGGTGGTTCTAAATATGAGGTCTACTTGGACAACCAAGAGAAAATGGAATTTAAACACTCTGATTTGAGGCTACACCAAGACTGGATTAATGGAAAATGGACTAAACCTTCCCCAGGTGTGTGCATCTCTAAACCCTTCTGTATATCAGTAGATATGTGTTCTTCAGTGCTGTGCTTGTACAAATTTTTTAGCTAATGTCTGGTTCATCATTTTTTGGTGCAGAGGTATGAAGCATGTGCATGATCATAAAAGTAGTCCAGCTTGGAGGGTTTCTTTTTGGCTACTTCATATTACATCTTTCTCTGTTTTAACTGTGCAAAAGTTCACCATTTTAACTGTTCTTGTTCTGCTTTTGACCTACTTCATATTACATCATTGTTGCCTGCTTAAAATAGGTTCATATTTCATTTTATTAATATATTTAATACTTGTTCAGCTTAAAATATAAGTTTAAAATTTAACTTAAAAAATGTGTTTTAAAATATTATTATAAAATATTTAACTCAATTCATTTAAACATTTTAAATTAGAATTGGTTAAAAGAAAATATCATAATTGTAGGAAATACCAGTGATATAGTTTAATGTACTATGTATCTTTTTTTTTTAAATTCTTCCTTTTATATTATTTAAATGTTGTAAGGGGCTATAGCAGAAAGAGTGTCTCCCCTCGATGTGCTTTGAAGATTGACTTGCAGAAAGCTTTCGATTCAGTGAATTGGAAAATTTTTGCTTGCTGTTTTGTCAGCTATGGGGTTTCATCCTGTGTTCATTTCTTGGATTAAGGCATGTATCACCGCTCCTAGATTTTCTTTTTTAGTAAATAGAGGACTAGTGGGGTGTCCATCAAGGAGATCCGCTTTCATCATATCTCTCTGTGATTGCAATGAACGTTTTGTCGAAGTCGTTAGTAGCTGCCGTCAATGGATTGTTTATTTATCATCCAAAATGTAAGAAAATCAATCTTACTTATTCTTGTGAAAGGTAGGGTGGATTCTATTGTGGGGGTTAAGTGCATTATAGAGCAATTTCACAAGTTTTCAGGATTGCAGTTAAATTCTTCAAAGAGTGAAGTGTTTTCGGCTGGAATGGTTGCTTTCCTATGCAGGTAGAAGCAACTCATTCAAGCAGTACTTTTTCATGTACAGAACTTTTGGGCTAGGCTTTTCATCCTCCCCATAGCAATAATTAAGAAGATCAATCAGTTGTGTTTGAGATTCTTATGGAAGGGGAATGGAGAGTTAGCTATTGGAGCTCGTGTGAGTTGGGATATAGTTTGTAAACCGAAATCTGAGGGAGGTCTTGGAACCAAGCTTGTATTATTCAATACATATGGACTATTCTGATGCAAGCAGGGTCTGGATAACGACATATGTTTTGAAAGAGAGGAGCTTGATGCAAATAGCTTGCGCGCAGAATAGAAATTGGAGCAGGAAGAAATTGCTGAAACGAAAGCACTTGGCTGCTCATGTTCTTGGGATAGGGAATGGAAACATACAAAGGCATTATTCGGTTGGTAAAGTATGGAATCAATTAAAACATCTAATCTGGAAATAGTTAATTTATGTCTATTTTAAGTTTCCCAATATTATTATTTTTTAATTTTTTTAAATTTTAATATATTTTTTTTATTTATTAAAAATTTTATACATACACAATTTAACATTTTTTTAATGTTCAGTTATAGCATTATATGTATTATTATAGATTTAATTTTTTATGCATTCTAAATTACATAATATATTACAAATATAGAAAATGAGTCGGGCTGAATTAAGTTCGAACCTTAAATATTTAAGCTCGATTCATATTTTAAACAAGCTTATTATTTTGACTAAGCCCATTTTTGGAGCTTAATATTTTGGTCCAAATTAAGGATGGTAAAAAAATTCAGGTTTTTCACCCAATTAAATTTTAAAAGTTGAATTCAAACATCACATATGTAATGGGCCATTTTTGCCTGGCCCACCAGAAAACTAAAAAAAACCAAACAAAAAATAAAATACAGTCCAAACAGACCCCAAAATCCGAGGCCCAATTACAACAGCCGAAAACCTAAAGTCAATTCAGACAAAAAAGAAAAGGCTAAACCTAGCCTAACTAAAACTGGCCCAATAGGCCCAAAAACTGAAAACAACTCAGGAACCCTAGGGTTCCTGAACATCCTTTGCGCCGCGCCGCTCCCCACGTGGTGTCAGCGCCTTCTCCGCTGCAACGCTGCCACCGCCCCTAGTCACCTGCAAACACGCAAGACAGACAACAGCACAAAAGCGAGCAGAGACAATAGCAAAAAAGGAGGATCAAAATGTATTTTTATTTCGGCTATATAAGCCAAGCAAAAACACCAGTGTAAGGGGGATTTTTTGAATAAAAAGAGATTCGGAAAACACAAAGAAAAGATCAAAAGGTTGTTCATTTATTTTTATTTTCTTCTACCTTTTACTCGTATTTTAAAAGAATAAATAAAATATATATAAAATAGTAAAGTTTTTTACCTATTGTGGTTGTCGGGACCACCGTCGATTCACAAGGCCGCCGGATCCTCGGGGGTTCGACTGAGGGCTGTGACGGCGAACGATGGAAGCCGAAAGGTTCTCCATTTTTTGGAGTTTTCTTTTTCTTTTTTTTTCTTTTTTGAAGATTTTTGGGCTCTAAAAGGGGTTCTATACGAAAAGGAAAAAAAAAGGGCTCGGGGTGATTTTCGGCCATCGTGCACGGCGGCGCCGTCGCCATGTGACCGTGGCCAGCACATGGCCGCGCCGATGGCGAGTGTGGCGAGTTCGAGCCCAAAGAGAGTGAGGGGAGAGAAAATTTTGTTTTTTTTTTTTTTTTTAAGAAAGAAAGGAAGGAATGAATTTTATAAAAAAATTGACTTACATAAATTTGGGAGCTTTAATGCCAAAATGACGTCGTTTTGAGTTGGGTCGGACCGACCCGACCCGAACCGCCTAGGATTCGTGTGTTTTTGGACTGAGGGTCTATTTGCACCCTCTGTCCTTCAGCTTTTGAGGCAATTTTCGATTCGGTCCTTATTTCAGTTTTTCTTTTTTCTTTCGAATTTTCCCACAGATTTTATTGTGGTTTCAATTTAGTCCTTACTAATGCTAGGCGTTTTGAAGGACAGGGATAATTTCCCATTTAGTCCTCTCTCCTTTACGCGCTTTTTAGTCTGGTCCTAAGTTTCATTTTAAATTTCCCCCTTTAATTTTATTTTATTTTTAATCTAATCCTTGGCCTGGCTAGCTGAAGCGCAGCGCATAAGGACCAGGGATATTTTCCCATTAGGTCCTCGGTAGTTTCAGATCATCACAATTCGGTCCTTGTCCGCTTTTTATTATTTTTTATTTGTGCCTTTTAATTTTATTTTAATAATGATTCTTGTATATTATGTGATTATTGTATATTGCTTTCATTAGCATATTCATTATTGTCATTTTATTAAACGCAACATTTCATTCGTATATCATCGTTTTGTACCGTCTTTCATCAACGTAATATTTTATATCATTAATTTTTATTCGAACACGTCAACAAAATTTTTTAAAAACAAAGGCAATATTCCGTATTTAGAATTTTGAGAAATTGTGCTCTAACTTACTGGGTTCCGATTTTTCATTTGACCCAAATAACCGAATATCCTTCTTAAACTTAAATGCATGAGTTTTAAAAGTCAAAAGACAAGCTTAGTTTCGAGGATTTGAAATGTCGTATCCTAACTTACTGGACGTGACATTTTACTTCTTCAAAATAAGAGTGTCTTAGTGTCCGATTTAATTTATTCAAGTTTCCTTTTAAAGAGGATCGTATTTTAAAATCTTTTTAAATTTTCGACATTAAGACGTTAACTAATCAATTAGGTACCAATTTTGGGCGTATCGAGGGTGCTAACCCTTCCTCATGCGTAACCGAGACTCCGAATCCGTTTTTGGATTTTGTAGACCAAAAAATAATCATTTTGATAAATTTAAACTTTTATTAAAATGATTGAATTACGAGGTAACCCGATCACACCTCATCAAAAATGATTGGTGGCGACTCCCATGTTCGTTTTCATTTTCAAAATCAAAGTCGTTTCAAAGTCGACCCCGTTTTACAAAAAAATAGTTTCGACAACATTAATTAAAAAATTAACAAAAAAAAAAAATTTAGAGCCCAAATTTATAGTTATGCCAATATATATATATATTCATAATTTTAATAGAAAAAACACGAGAGAGATGAAAGAGAAGATCAACACCTATATACTTCTTGAATAATACCTTGACACCTACATGCCAGCCCAATAGAGACATTTCAAGACAATATGTACCACGCATGTGATCGAAACTATCGGGTACGCATAGTAGCCTGCACTTAGTACTACACATGCGACCTATCCGTCTGGTACACGTAGTAGCCTGCACTTAGTACTACACACGTGACCTAAAACCATCTCATGACTCTCTTGTACACATAGTGGCCTACACTTAGTACCACACATGTGACCTAGCTACCTCATTTGTATCTTTTCTATTCCGAAGGTTCAACCGGGAATTCTCACTTTTCAACATTTTACCAATTCATCCATAACTAATCACAATTTATAATTTACATCAAATAATTACCCCATATTCAACCATATCTCATAAAATATAATAAAATATTAAAACATAAATAAAAACGATGTATTATTTACATACAAACTTACCTCGAAAGCAAAATCGGTGAAAATGACTTATTAGTTTAATTACTCGTTTTTCCTCTCGTTCTAGTTTCAAACCTCGTTTTCCTTGATCTATAGCAACATATTTCACTTATTTAATTAATGTACTATTCAAAAAAGTCCTTAACTCAAATTTTGAAAAATTACAATTTTGCCCCTAAACTTTTACATATTTACACTTTTGCCCCAATACTCAAAAATTAAACTTCATCCCTTATTCTCATGTTTTATAAATTTCTGATCATTTTCCCTTCTATGGAAACATCAAATTCTTACTCTAACATACACTTATGAACATTAGGTATTTTTACTGGATTATGTCGTTTTACTCGTTTTCACTTAAAATCGCTTAGCAAAAGTTCTCTAACATAATTTCAAGCTTCATATTCTACCATAAAAACATCAAAATACACACTTTTCACCTATGGGTAATTTTCCAAAGATGAACCCTAGCATGAATTATTGGTAGCATAAGCTAAATCAAGCTACCGGGACTCTAAAACTGTAAATAACTTGAAAAAGCAGGGCTAGAACGGACTTACCATGAGCTTGGAAAGTTGAGAAAACCCTAGCCATGTCTTCTCCTGTTAAATTTCGTCCATATGAATAAGATGGACAAATTTGGCATTTTAATTTTGTTTTTAATTCATTTAATTTACAAAAGGACCAAAATGCCCTTACAAAAAAATATCTTATCTAACATATACCATATCCATTTTTGTCCAAAAATTTAACCAATGGGCTAATTACCATTTAAGAACCTCTACTTTAAAATTTCATAGCAATTTGACACCTCTAACTTCTAGAACTCAAGTTTTGCAGTTTTTATAATTTAGTCCTTTTGACTAAATTGAGTGTCCAAACGTCAAAATTTTCGAACGAAATTTTCACGAAATCATTCCGTGAAATTGTAGACCATAAAAATATAATAAAAGTAAATTTTCTTATGTCGGATTTGTGGTCTCAAAACCACTGTTCCGACTAGGCCCAAAATCGGCCTGTTACAAAAGTCCCTATTTAAGAGTAAATCAACACAATTAAGCGGAGTTGATTGCAACCCTAGAAATAGGGCGACGAAAATCTGCCGGATTAGAGTCAAATCTAATAAGGGAATCCATAGGTCGAGTTAATGCGACAATAGGGGTTTTAATTAGAAAGAGATTTCAATTAATCAACCTATAGTCGGTTGTTTTTAGTCTTGAAAGAGATATTAACATAAATCAGGGATTTCTATATGGATTAAGTCAAGTGAATAAATCATATGAATCAAAAGTAATAAGTGAAGTCTAGGTGGATTCTTCCTTAGGTATTGTCTTTCTCATAAAGTTGTCTAAAAGTATTTTCCCAATTCATTCTCTGTCGTGCTTTTAATTAATTTTAGTTTAAAAGAAATCACTCCAATTCTTAGGCTAGATAATAAGAAGATAGTAATTACTAGTACTCTTGGTCCTTGTGCATACGATATTTCCGGTCTTACCATAATTATACTACTGTTAGATAGGTGCGCTTGCCTTTATTGTGTGTAAGAAGCCCATTTTGCCCGGGCTTGTGAAAACCAAAACCAAAAAATAAAAAAGAAAATAGAAAATAAAAATAATACCAAATGTCCATTAATACAGTCCATTTACAAACCATTTACAGCCCAAATATTACCCGTGGCCCAAATACTAAAAACTAAACCCAAACTGCCTAAACAGACCCTAAAAACTAAACCATGACCCAGACCCAATTACCAACAGACCCAATTACACCCTAAACTAACCCAACCTAAGCCTAAGCCCAAGTAGCCCAAGAAGCTTGCGAACGCAGGAAACCCTAGGTTTCCATTGCGCCGCAAGCGCCCCAGCGATCTGTTCCCTCGCGCCGCAGCCTCAACATCACCAGCCTCGGTCACGCCGCAATTCGCGCGAATCGCCCTATCACCTTCGCGATATCCTCGCCTTTGACCTGCACAAGAAAGGAAAGAACAGCAGCAAAGATGGCATTTTTTTTGTATTTCCTTTTTATTTTTTGGGTTATAAAATCCCAAGAATCTGTAAAATAGGGACGAAAAAAAATATACAAACACAGACAGAAAATACAAGAATATTTGCAGAATATTGAGAAATAAAATCAGAAATTTGGTTATAGAAGGTGATTTTCAACATTTCATTTTGTTTTTATTTTTTTATTTATTTTATATACGAATACTGTTTTAAAAAAAATAAAAATAAAAAAGATGCGAGTTTACCTTTTGATGGCGAGGGTTTTAGCCTCGGAAGCCGCCACGGACGACGACGCGTATGGCGCGTAAGGCACACGCGAGGACGGCCGAAGGTCGGCAGACCAATGAAGGCTGAGCGTTTTTGAGAGGATTCTATTTTTTTAAAAAAACCTAATTGAAATGTTCTTTTTTTTTGTTATTTTGGCTTATAAGGGCTACTGGAACGGCGTCGTTTTGGTGAAGCCAGCTAATGAACAAAACGACATCGTTTTGAAAAGGGATCCGCGCGTTGACCCGAAAACCCGGGGAGGATTTGCGTGTTTTATAAAAAAGGAGAATTTACCATTTCAGCCCCTTTGAAATCTTATTTGTTTTAATTTCGTCCATTTTAACGTTTTCTTTATTTTTAAATTAGCCCTAGAAATCTTTTTTTGTTCCAATTTAGTCCTCTGGACGCCTTAAGGGCCAAATTCATTACGACGCCGTTTTGGAAAGAAGGCATAATTGCCCCATAAGTCCCTGTGGTTTAACGCGTGTTTTGATTTAGTCCTTATTATTTATTTTTATTTGCTATTTAGCCCCTGTTTCTTTGTTTTTTTTTTAAATTTTTTATTTTTATTAAATTATTTTATCATATTAAATATTCTATATTTTCTTCATTATTTAAATATTAATTTAATAATATTATAAAATTCGTATATAATTATTATTATTTATTATTTTATTCGGATTAATTATTTTTATTACATATTGTTTTTGTACTTCTATATATTAGTTATTATATTATATATTTTAAAATTTTGTACATTATATAATATTATATTATATCATATATTATTTCTATCTAAAATTTATTTATATTGTATAACATATTATTTATTCTTAAATATATAGTTTTTTTATTATAAATATTTTTTTTTATTTCTAAAGTTACTAATCACATGGGTTATCGATTAGAATAAAATACATTTTGCAAAATTACTATATTTTATCTAAAGTTTGTAAAATAAGGCAATGTTTTGTATTTAGAGATTCGGGAAATAGTGCCCTAACGTGTTGGGTTTCGATTTTCCGTTTGACTAAATAACTAAATATCCTTTTAATAAATTTTTGTAAATCATGAGATGATTTTAGTTACGAGGGTTTAAAAATATCATATCCAAACGTGCTGGATATGATATTTGTATTCTTTCGGAACAAAAAAAAAAAACTCTAATTTTAACTCAAATTGTTCATTTTTTTTAAGAAATCATACTTTAAGTTTTTTAAAATTTTTAACATTAGGACATAATTTTATCGATTAGGTACCAATTTTTGGGCGTTATGAGGGTGCTAACCCTTCATCATACGTAACCGACTCTCGAACCCGTTTTATTGTTTTTCGTGAACCAAAAGGTGATACAATCATACCTAAGTAAAAAAGGGATTGGTGGCGACTCCATCACCGTTTTTTAAAGTCGATCCCCGTTTTTACCAAAACCTTCAAAAATAGTTTCGACATTGTGATCGTAGTTAGTTTGAGACACATCACCACCACCGCCCCGCCACCCAAAATCAACCATCCTTGCTGCAACCAGGTTCCATAGTTGTGGTCAACCCCCGAGACAATGATTACCTGGGTGCGTGGTACCTCGCCGTAATCGTCGAGCGCGCTACTTCAACATGCGACGACAAGTACGTGGTCCAACTCCTCTTTCTTTACGAAGACATAAGTACCGGGACAAAAGTCATCAGGGAGTACAACAGCGTTGATATACGCCCTTTACCCCCTCGACACCGACCAAGAAAGTTCAAGGTGGGTGACTTAGTGGAGGCTTATTACAGATTCGGTTGGTTCGAAGGGGAGATTGTTGAAGAGTTGCATAATGGCAACTATATTTGTCAGTTGAAGTCGTCAAAGCGCTTAGAACTTGTGGTGGAACGGTAGCAGCTTCAAAGAAGTTGGCGTGATGGGGAATGGATACCGCCATTGGATGAATCTGAGCTAGCTGTTGAGGTATATGCTGTTCTTGTCCATTGCCTATTTCTTGTCTTTTGATTCTTTTTGCGTTTGAGCTTTCTTGAATCTTGAGTATATGCAATTCTTCTTTCTTTGGGGTTTCTTGGAATAGGAAGAAGATTCAACAGACGAAACGAAGCTGACGGATTCTGACAAAGCTGGGATTATGGAGTCTGAGGCTGATAGTGCAGAATCAAGCACAGCAGGGACTGGTAACATACAGGAGGCGTCTGGTCAGGTAACAATAGAGGATGAAGGGCTTAGCAAGGAAGAACATGATGAGGAGGCCAATGATGAAGAGTTATGAAGCATGTGCATATGATCATAAAAGTAGTCAAGCTTGGAGAGTTTCTTTTTAGCTACTTCATATTACATCTTTCTCTGTTTCAACTGTGCAAAAATTGATTTTGATGTAGATATCATATATTGCTGTTTTTTTTTGGCCAATAAAAGGTTGAAGCAATCGAGTCAATCTTTGTGAATGTTTTTCTTAATTCTTAGTTTCATCATAGAAAAATTTATTCATATTTTCAAAAATAATACAAATATCAATAAGAGCAAAGTATAATGATAAATTTCAATGATAAATTTAGTTCAACTTTAACCTGTATAGTGGCCTTCGCCAAGGCGACTCGCTACCCTCATACTTCATCAAGCCGAACGTACATCAAAAGTTGGCTAATGATTAGACTGAGCAAAGATTGTCCTTCGATGAACAATCTGTTGTTGGCTAATGATGCTTATTTATTCTTCAATGCCATTATCCACTCGACCAGAGCCTTGAAAGAAATTATTAAGAAATACTGCAAATGCTCAGGGTTATGGGAACTATATCAAATCTGAGATTTTCTTTAGCAAATTCAGGAAAGCAAAGAACAAGAAATGGATTACTGGCATATTGGGTGTTCATTGCACTGATAGGCCTGGGAAATATCTTGGATGTCAGTTAGGTCAATTTAATCAACGAAAGCTCTTTTTCCAATCCACCTTAGAACGTATGCAGCCGAAACCTTGCAGGATGGAAGGGGAAACTTCTGTGACCCAGTGATACATTAGTCTTAATACAGTCTACTCTATCGGCAACACCAATTTACTCACCCTCTTGCACAAAAGCACCTAAGTCAGTCACTAACCAGATTCATGAAATTATTAGGGACATCTGGTGGAGCCATGACATCAATAATAGAAAGCTTCACATGTGTAACTCGAATCAATTGTATTGGCCAAAACAAAAGGATGGATTGGACATCCGTTAAGCTGAAGTAATGAACGATGCACTTCTTTGCAAACAAGCCTGATGAATACTCACAAGGCTGCATGCTGTGGCTCATGCTACGTTCTTAACTAAAGGTTGCAGGTACGGTGGATCTAATGATAGAGTAGACTGTATTAAGACTAATGTATCACTGGGTCACAGAATTCCCCTTCCATCCTGCAAGTTTCTGCTGCATACGTTTTAAGGTGGATTGGAAAAAGAGCTTTCGTTGATTAAATTGACCTAACTGACATCCAAGATATTTCCCAGGCCTATCAGTGCAATGAACACCCAATATGCCAGTAATCCATTTCTTGTTCTTTGCTTTCCCGAATTTGCTAAAGAAAATCTCAGATTTGATATAGTTCCCATAACCCTGAGCATTTGCAGTATTTCTTAATAATTTCTTTCAAGGCTCTGGTCGAGTGGATAATGGCATTGAAGAATAAATAAGCATCATTATCCAACAACAGATTGTTCATCGAAGGACAATCTTTGCTCAGTCTAATCATTAGCCAACTTTTGATGTACGTTCGGCTTGATGAAGTATGAGGGTAGCGAGTCGCCTTGTTGAAGGCCACTATACAGGTTAAAGTTGAACTAAATTTATCATTGAAATTTATCATTATACTTTGCTCTTATTGATATTTGTATTATATTTTGAAAATATGAATAAATTTTTCTATGATGAAACTAAGAAATAAGAAAAACATTCACAAAGATTGACTCGATTGCTTCAACCTTTTATTGGCCAAAAAAAAAAAAAAACATTTTTACGAAGTAGCTAAAAAGAACCCTCCAAGCTTGACTACTTTTATGATCATATGCACATGCTTCATAATTCTTCATCATTGGCCTCCTCATCATGTTCTCCCTTGCTAAGCCCTTCTTCTTCTATTGTTACCTGACCAGACGCCTCCTGTATGTTACCAGTCCCTTCTGTGCTTGATTCTGCACTATCAGCCTCAGACTCCATAATCCCAGCTTTGTCAGAATCCGTCAGCTTCGTTTCGTCTGTTGAATCTTCTTCCTATTCCAAGAAACCCCAAAGAAACAAGAATTGCATATACTCAAGATTCAAGAAAGCTCAAACACAAAAAGAATCAAAAGACAAGAAATAGGCAATGGACAAGAACTGCATATACCTCCACAGCTAGCTCAGATTCTTCCAATGGCGGTATCCATTCCCCATCACGCCAGCTTCTTTGAAGCCGCAACCGTTCCACCACAAGTTCTAAGCGCTTTGACGACTTCAACTGACAAATATAGTTGCCATTATGCAACTCTTCAACAATCTCCCCTTCAAACCAACCGAATCTGTGATAAGCCTCCACTAAGTCACCCACCTTGAACTTTCTTGGTCGGTGTCGAGGGGGTAAAGGGCGTATATCAACGCTGTTGTACTCCCTGATGGCTTTTGTCCCGGTACTTATGTCTTCGTAAAGAAAGAGGAGTTGGACCACGTACCTGTCGTCGCATGTTGAAGTAGCGCGCTCGACGATTACGGCAAGGTACCACGCACCCAGGTAATCATTGTCTCGGGGGTTGACCTCAACTATGGAACCTGGTTGCAGCAGGGATGGTGGATCTTGGGTGGCGGGGGCGGTGGTCGCCTTGCCTTCTTGTGACATGTTCCTACTTTTGGCTGGAGACTGAGAAATAGAGAAAGATGAAAATGGTGAAATGTGATTACGAGGCTGAGCTGATGTAAACTGTCAATGAATGCTCTCTCTCTCTCTCTCTCTCTCTCTCTCTCTTTATATATATATATATATATCAACTGTCAACTAATAAATAACGGTTTTATTTTTATTTTTTTCATTATTTATATATCATTAGCCTAATTTGTGTTTCGCCCATTTCAATCTATATTAATTTGTATAATATACAAAGATTGTATTTTAAATATCAATAGATTATAATAATTAAAGTTGAAATTTGATCATTGTCTATAAAAAACAAAGAGGAGAAAATAGAATAAAACACGTGCTAGAGTGTAAGATTGCAAGGATTGCTTGATCATTTAATTTTCATTAGCATTATTGCTCATTGATCAACTTTTGCCCGATGATCAACTTTTGGTTCGTACTAGCACGTGCCATATTTTCATTAGCATTATTATTACTTGGTTTAGTTGCAACTTACCAAATATTTGGATTAATATCTACTAGTAAAATCAATTTATTTTTCTGAAATTGGTATGAATTTAACACTTGACACACTAAAAAGCGGTGTTCCTTTATTTAATTTTAATTCAAGATGGAAAGATATTTAGTGTCTCGACCCTATCTTTGGATTGAGCCAACTATGCTTGCTAGAAAGCAAGGTTGAAGGCATTCATAAAAACTATTTATGAGAAGGCATGATGATTTATCATCGCAAGCTAAAAGTCTTCAACTAGTGATGTTTCAAGTGTCGATACTTCAAAGCCAAAGAATACTTGGACTCTTGAGGAAGAGAAGCTAGAAAATGCCAAATCCCAAGCCTTACATGCCCTTTTATGTGGTGTAGATATATAAGATTTCAAAAGGATCTCAAAATGTACTACTATTACAGAAGCTTAGATGATCTTTGAAACAACTCATGAAGAAACCAAATTTTGTTAAGAGATCCAAGCTGCAAATGTTGACTACTAATTTGAGACACTCGGGATGCGAGAAGAGTGAAACTCTTGGCAAGTTTTATGCTAAATTATGTGTCTGTCTATCATATACTGCTTTGGGAGACGAATATTCCAAGTCAAACATAGACGGAATGGAAATTGATAAGCCCATTGGGTCATTACAAACATTTTAAATGAACCTAGATGAGTCTAAAAAAATCCGGAAGATAAGCGAATATTTCCCTTTTAAGTTGTTACCACAGTTAGAACCGAAGGTGACGCTACTATATGAAGATCTTCAAGAACAATTGATTTTACGCACACAAACTTCAATAGAGCATTCAAGAAAATGTCTAGAAGAAACAAGAATTATAAATACTCGAGCTTTTTGTGGAGTAAAAGACAAAACCCCAACCAAAGACAATATGAGATGTGTTGGAAATCTATCAAGAACATTGTTGAAGAGCTCTTGAATTAGTCTATAAATAGGATGTTGGTCAAGTTCCTCATTAGTCGTTTGGAGTGCATTTAAATACTCATTGTTTATGTATTTGTATGTGGAGATATCGAATGTAAAGTGAGGTATTTGGAGAAAGTGGTTTATAACAATTTTGGTTCGACTTTGAGGCTATAATTATCCCATCTTCGGTTTGCACGGTCTCATCTTTGAATCATGTACCTATTATTCCCCACTGGTTTAACAATAATTGCAGCAAACCGAGCACGCAGTTAAAACCATCTTCATCATTGGCCACTTCAACAAGTGCTCCCTCACTCAGCTCTTCCATCTCCATCGTTATCTTTGTTGGCTCTTCGTCCCTTTGTATTTCCTATATGCCAAGAACCAAGCATATATTAAAGGAGAAACCCCAAAGAAACAAGAATTCCGTATCCTCAAGATTCAAGATGGAAAGAATCAAGAGACAAGAAATACTCGAATAGAGTTTATACCTCCACATCTAGCTCAGATTCAGTATTTGGTGGCGACACATTAAAGGTTAATGTAGAAATTATTTGTTACTATTTACTGATTGAATAAGTTAGTCGTTGAGTCAGTTAAAGTATGTTTTTAAACAGACCTAGTCTTTGTTTAGTGCTAGTAGTGTTCCTTTTATTTAGGAGATTTATCAAGATACTATTAGAGTCCTAATATATCTCTAAGTTGTTAGCTATTTCAGTATTTATAGTACTCTTCATGGAATAAAGTAAGGTACTTGACCGTTTCAAATTTTCTGAATTCCTATTGCTTCCATTTAAGTCCTTTGTTCTGTTTTTACTTTTATATTCAGCAACTTTTTCTTGACATCTGGTATCCGAGCTACTCGAGGCCTGTGTTCAAGCTTATGATGGCAAGCAATCAGAATGGAGTGAACCTTTCACAACCGTTGGTTCTAATTTTTCAAGGCAGCAACTATGGAGTTTGGAGCACTAAGATGAAGACTTTGTTTTTGTCCCAAGACCTATGGGACTTGGTGGAAAATGGATACGGTGAAGAGGAGGTAGTAGCTGAGACTCTCAAAGATATCAGAAAGAGAGATGCTAAAGCTTTGTTTTTCATCCAACAAGGCGTGGATGAATCAATTTTTCCTCGCATTGAAGCGGTGGCGCGTTCGAAAGAAGCATGGGACACGCTGCGAGCGGCATATCAAGGTACTGCAAAGGTGATGGCTGTCAAACTTCAAACTCTGCTTAAGAAGTTTGATAATTTTATTATGGAAGATGATGATGTTCTGGATGATTATGTGTCAAAAGTAACTGATGTTGTGAATCAAATTCGAAAATATGGTGAGGATTTAAGTGAGTAAAGGGTAGTTGAGAAAATTCTTAGGAGTTTACCTAGGAAATAAGATCATGTAGTTGCAGCTATAGAAGAGTCAAAAGATTTGAGTGTGTTAACTGTTGATGAGTTGCAAGGCTCTCTTTATTCTCATGATGATAGGATGAAAAGGTATGATAATGCGTCTGTTGAGAATGCCTTTTATAGTAGGTCGCAATACTCTCGTGGTGGAAAGGGCACCAGCTAAACAAATTTCAATGACTGGCGTGGAGGAAATCATCTCGTGAGAGAAGAAGAGGTAGGGCAGGTAGCCGATTCAATGGACATAACCAACGTTATAGAGATGGCGATAAAGGAGAAAATAGTAGTCCAAAACAATGCTACTATTGTAAAAGGTACGGGCATATTGAGAGGTTTTGCAAGCTTAAAGAAAGCGAGCTAACTTTGGCTCATGAAGATAGTGAAGAAGATGAGACAGTGATCGTTGTGAATCAGAGCTTTAAAATTTATAAAAAGAATGATCGAACCTGGAAACTAACTCTAACAACGATTGAGGCAAGTGCACCTATCGAACAGTAGTATAGTTTAGGCAAGACCGGATTATCGAACCCAAAGGAACTAAAAAATGCGATACTAACTTTCTTTTTATTATTTAGCCTAAAATAAGTGAAGTTGTTTATTAATCTAAATTAATTAACTACTAAACTAAAGACTCTAAGACAAAGAAGAATGAATTTGGAAAATAACTTGGGAAAAACTCAGTTGATTTAGGAGATACCTAGGAAGAATCCACCTAGACTTCACTTGTTATCTAACACTTTGAACCATACGATTTATTCACTTAGTTTGATTAAGTAAGACTCTCTAACATATATTAAACCCTCTCTCGAGGCGAATAACGTCTAACCCTAGGTTAATTAGTGGAACTCTCGTTCTCTTATAATAACCCCTAGAATAGCGATGAAATCGATCTGTGGATTCCCATATTAGATTTCACCCTAATCAGGCAAAATCTCGTCACCCTATCTCTAGGCGTGCGATCAACTCCGCTTAATTATGTTGGATCTACTCTTGGCGAGGTCTATTCCTCCTCCACCTAAGCACATTAAATTTGGATTAATCTCACATAATTAAGAACAAACTAAGTATTTATCATATAATTCATAAACAATAACAAGATTCATCATAGGTTTCATCCCCTTCGGGTATCCAAGAAGGTTTAGTTCATAACAATAAAGGAAAACATCTCAAGAGAAAAGATAAAACAAAACATAAGAAATCCCTAAAACCCCTGAAGGAATTGAAGGAGAGATCCTCCGCCTTGAGTATAATTACGGCTTCTTGAGATGGATCAACGGCTATCCACGAGTGAATCCCCACAAATCGCCTTCTCTTGCCTAGCACGACGCTCTCCTAGACGATGGCTTTGGGCTCCCATTTTCAGTCATACTTAGGGTGTATTTATAGGCTTTTGAAATCGTTTCTTTCTCCTAAGTATCCTTTCCCGAATGAAATTTCTCTTCTCCACGGTAGAGCACGGCCATGGCGTGCGCCCGTGTAAATCGTGGAGACAGGCGTGTTCGGATTTCTTTAATGAGACACGGCCGTGTGAGTCGAGGTTAGGCCGTGTTCTAGATGATTGACTTAGCGCGGTCGTGTGGATCCAAGTCGGTGCCGTGTCGATTTCCTCTTTGGCCCGTTTTGGTCCGTTTTGAGCCCGTTTCTCATTCTTTTTATCCTTGGGTGCTTTCCTGAGTATAAGACATGAAAAGAAAGGATTAAGAGCACCTTTTTACATAAATCAAAGGATAATTCATCCAAAAGCATACTAAATGTGGGCCTAGAATATGTTACTATTTCGGTTTATCAGACAGAAAGCCTGTTCGTTGCATGCTTCAGTGCTAAGGAGTGTTCTCCTGAAGTTTGGTACATAGATAGTGGCTATAGCAATCATATGACAAGTGAATTAAGTCTCTTCAGCAACTTAGATAAGTCGGTAACTAGCCAAATTACGCTTGGTGATGGAACTGTTCGTGTAGCAAATGGAAAAGAGGCTTGTGCGATTGAATTCCCTAGGTCTTAATTGCATTCATAATGTTTTGTATGTTCCAGATTTAAATTCTAATTTGCTAAGTGTTGGGCAATTTATGGTAGACGGGTATTGACTTGTCTTTGAGGAATTCAATTGTTGCATTTTTAAGGATAAATCGAAAAAGCACCTGTTAGCTAGTGTTCCAATGGCAAAAAACAAGATTTTTCCTTATAATCTCATAGCGATGATAAGCTTGCATTGAAGAAGGCGAGAATCGTTTGATGAAAAATGGTTGTGGCATCACAGATATGGGCACTTAAATTTTGGTAGTTTAAAACTCATGTCTGAAAAGAATCTAGTTGATGATTTACCTCTAATAAAAAATGTTGATGATGTGTGTGTGAGCTGTATATTTGGGAAACAACATTGAGATTCGTTTCCAAAGGGCAAGGCAAGGAGAGCTTCCCAACTTGCTGAACTTATTCATGCTGACCTTTGCGGACCGATGAGAACACTTTCTCTCAATAACAACAGGTACTTTTTAGTCTTTGTTGATGACTACAGTAGAATGACGTGGGTGTACTTTGTCAAAGAAAAATCAGAGGCTCTTTCAGTTTTCAAGAAGTTTAAAGCAAGTATTGAGAAACAAAGTGGCCAGCCTATAAAGACCTTGTGGACAGATCGTGGTGGAGAATTTCTCTCTACTGAATTCAACAAATTCTGTGAAAAATCTGGCATTTAACGCCAGCTAACAGCAAGCTACACTCCTCAAGAAAACGGAGTCGCTGAGAGGAAGAATCGGAGTTTTGTTGAGATGGGAAAATGCTTACTGAAAGCTAAAGATCTTCTAAAAAGTTTCTGGGCAGAAGCAATTCACACAGCAGTATACATCCACAACCAATCTCCAACAGCAGCTCTAGAACAAAAAACACCATTTGAAGCATGGCATGGGTAGAAACCTGAGGTAACTCATATGAGAGTTTTTGGTTGCATTGCATATGTGCATATTCCTTCTCAAAAGAGAGGAAAGTTAGATGATAATAGGACTAAATGTATCTTTGTTGGTTATAGCTCTGAAACTAAAGGATGTCGATTTTATAATCCTTTATCTAAGAAGCTATTAATTAGTCGTGACGTTGTTTTTGATGAGAAAAACTCTTGGAATTGGAAGGAATTATCTATAACATTATCCCCCCTCCACTTTGGCCGAAACTTACTATAACATTATCTAGTTATTTTTTTTTAGTTTTACACTTCTAACAAGTTAGAAATTGTCTTTCAATCATTTTCCATCAAAAACATACACATTTCACTTAATTTTATAAGCTTCCATCAATATTTTTTAATGACAACTTTTAATATACTTGATAAAGTAAAAATCTATTAGTACATATATATATATATATATATACAAGCTTAAAAATTCACTTAATTATTTTAATATTATTTTTAATACTATAAAAATATACATACAAAAGGGGAAATTACAAAAATCTTAAACCTTAGGTGCCATCCCCATGGACCTCTACTAGGCTCAAAGAATTTTAATAATTTAATAAACGAGTTTATTCGAATATAAAAATGAAAAGATAAAAGAATTAAACAATTAATTCATAAACCGTTATCCGTTAATCCAACAGTTGGCTCAAAGACTATATATATATGTAAGCATTGATTGGCAGTTCACATCAACTCAGATAAGAATCACATTTCTCCATTTTCATTCATCATTCTCTGTTTCTCTTGTCACCCGCAAAAGAAGGAATATGTCGCAAAAAGGCAAGCCCATGGACGCCCCGCCACCGAAGATCCACCGTACCTGCAACCAGGTTCCATAGTTGAGGTCAACCACGAAGACAATGTTTGCCCGCGTGCGCGTTACACCGCTATAATCATGGAGCGCGCTACTTCAACAAACGACAAGAGGTACGTGGTCCAATTCACCAATCTTTACCAAGATAGAAATAGCGGGACAAAACTCTCCAAGGAGTACAACAGCGTCGATATACGCCCTCTGCCCCCTCCACAACCACCAAGGAAGTTCAAGGTGGGTGACATAGTGGAGGCTAATATAGACGACGGCTGGTACGAAGGCAAGATTGATCAAGTGTTGGATGATGACAGGTATATTTTTCGGATGTCATCAATGTTCTTACTGTTTGGAATGAATCAATTGAGGCTTCATAGAACCTGGCTTAATAGGAATTGGGTACCACCATTGGATGAATCTGAGCTAGCTGTGGAGGTATAAACTCTATTTGGGTTTTTCTTGTATCTTGATTCTTTTCATCTTGAATCTTGAGTATATTGCAATTCTTTCTTTTTCTTTGGGGTTTCTATCTCCTTTACTAAATATGCTTGGTTCTTGGAATAGGAAGAAGATTCAACAGAGAAAATGATGGAGTCTGAGACTGACAATGCAGAAGCAAGCAAAGCAGGGACTGGTAACATATTGGAGGAGTCTGATCAGAAAACAAAAGAAAAAGAAGAAGAGTTTAGTGAGGGAGCACATGTTGAGGTGACCAATATTGATGGAGATGGTTCTAACCAAGCTTGGTTTGCTGCAACTATTGTTAAACCAGTGGGGAATAATAGGTACCTCATTCGGTTTGAGACCTTGAGAACCGAAGATGATACTGGTTTCTTAGAGAAAGAGATGGATAGCTTGTACATTAGGCCTCCTCCACCACATATTCCGGTGCCTGACCAGTTTAAAATGTTTGATCACGTTGAAGTTCTGTACAAAGGTGGGTGGTGGAAGGGCGTGATTGCAGAGGTTCTTCCTGACGATTCTAAATATCTGGTCTTTTTGGCTAACTATGATAAACTGGAATGTAAACACTCTGATTTAAGGCCACGCCAAGGCAGCATTGATGAAAACTGATCTAAACCTTTCCCAGGTGTGCATCTTTAAACCCTTCTGTATATCCGTAGATATGTGTTCTTGAGTGATATGCATGTACAAGTTTCTTAACTGATGTCTGGTTCATATTTTTTGCTGCAGAGCTATGAAGCATGTGCATATGATCATAAAAGTAGTCAAGCTTGGAGGGTTTCTTTTTCTGCTATTTTGGCTACTTCATATTACTTTGTTGTTACCTGTTCAAAATTGATTTTGACGTTGATTTCCTATTCTAGTGTTTTTTTCTTGTCAGTAAAAGATTGAAGCAATCGAGTTAATGTTTTTCTCTTAATGCTTAATTTCTTTTTTTTTTTAAGTTCTAAATGCTTAATTTCATTGTGCTTAATGGTTAACTTTCGGTTTGGTCGATTAATCGAATTAACCAAAAATAGTAATAAAATAAATTGATAATGTTCATTTGACTTAATACGATAAGGAAATTAACTCAAGATGGTCTAAAGCGGCGAGCAAAAATCGACAAAA
Organism: Gossypium sturtianum; assembly: GCA_025698515.1. Classification (NCBI taxonomy): domain Eukaryota; kingdom Viridiplantae; phylum Streptophyta; class Magnoliopsida; order Malvales; family Malvaceae; genus Gossypium; species Gossypium sturtianum. The sequence continues at coordinate 3,130,082 of CM046944.1, read as the reverse complement.
GAATCGAGCATTCACCAAACTAGAGAGGACGATAAAAAAACTATCCCTAAAATCACTTGTAAAACTAAGATTACATGCATAAGCAAGACTAAAAACGTGCTACAAGAGCAGACAAAAACTTCTAAAACTGAAAGCTTATTAAATAATTGAAAAACAAACAAAAAACATATAAAACTTGACAACATGAGTCCAAATCGACTCGTGAAATCATTTAATATTCTGAAATACTTTCAAAACAGAAACATATTAAGAAGCTGACAAAGAGCCACCCACTTTCCAAGAAAAATTATTGGTGGCTGGTGGAGTTTTAACAAAAACGACAGACAGACATCGACCATCTGCCTATCACAACTTGTGAAGACAATAAAGGTTCCCCCAATATAGATCTACAAACTGAAAAGAGAGAAAACATGAGAAGTGAATGAGAAGAAAGAAAGAAAGGGTTGGTGGGAGGGAGAAAAAGGCGAGCGACAGGCAACCAAGAGGCTAGCACCGTCGCTAGGCAAAACAAAAAATAAGAAGCAAATGGCTTGGAGATCTACTAAAAAAACTTGTATCGCTCATCTAAATGCTCTTAAAAGAGCATATGACTTGGGGATGGCTTCATATTTCTATAATCAAATGGTATAAAGAGGTCTTCAAATCTTGTTGATTGAAGTTAAAGATGTTTACAAGATAGATCGAGTCAAGGTAGGTTGATTTAGCTCAAAATATGGATTTAGAGTTTTATGTAAATTCATCCATATTTAAATTCATCCAAATTTATTTTAGATTCTCTCATACTCCTTTTCTACTATGATATATGGATATCCTTTTTTTCATTCTGAAGCGCTTGTGTAAACTAAAAACTTGTATTACATCTTAAAGCATAACATTTTTTGTCCTCTATCTCACGAGAGTTCAAAAGTATTCGAATCTTATTGTAAGTATGTTTTTTTAGTCCAATCCATAAATACCTACATATTAGTAAGATTTAATTGCATTGGACATTTCCAAATTATGACTCTTTTTAAATTGGCTCCCAAAATTTAAAGTATTTTAATTACATCTATAAACTATCGATGTTATGTTAATCAAGCCTTTCAATTATTAAAACCGTTAATTTAACTATTAAATGATATAATTTAAAACTAAAATTTTAAAAATAAAAACTAAGAGTGAAAGATAAAGTTGTTGTGAATCAATATTTTTAGTTAGTAAATTTTCTTTTCATTTTTATCATTCTCTGTCTCGCGCCAAAAGCAGTATGTCGAACAAAGGCAAGGCCATAGACGCCCCTGCCACCGAAGATCTTGAGTACCTGCAACCAGGTTCCGTGGTTGAGGTCAGCCACGAAAACAATGATTGCCTGCGTGTGTGGTACACCGCCACAATCATCGAGCGGCGCGCTACTTCAACAAACGACGAGAGGTACGTGGTCCAGTTCACCGATATTTACCAAGACAAAGATAGCGGGACAAAACTCTTATTGGAGTACAATAGCGTCGATATACGCCCTTTGCCCCCTCCACTGCCACCAAGAAAATTCAAGGCCGGTGACATAGTGGAGGCTTATTACCAGAACGGCTGGTACGAAGGGAGATTACTTTGATGTTGGATAATTACAACTGTATGTTTCGGATTTCATCAAGGTTCTTATTGTTTGGAGTGAATCAACTGAGGCATCATAGAACCTGGTTTAATGGGGATTGGATACCGCCATTGAATTTATATGTGACAAAATCTATTTGGGTATTTCTTGTCTCTTGATTCTTTTCATCTTGAATCTTGAGTATATGCTATTCTTGTTTCTTCGGGGTTTCTCCTTTAATTAATATTCTTGGTTCTTGGAACAGGACGAAGATTTGACAGATAGAATGATGGAGATAGATTCTAACCAACTGGAGTGGGAGACTGACAGTGGCAGTGCAGAAACAAGCACAGCAGGGACTGGTAACATATTGGAGGAGTCTGATCAGAAAACTAAGGAAGAAGAGTTTAGTGAGGGAGAACGTGTTGAGGTGGCCAATATTGCTGAAGATGGTTTTAACCAAGCTTGGTTGGCTGCAACTATTGTTAAACCAGTGGAGAATAATAGGTACATCATTCGGTATGAGACCTTGAGAACCGGAAATGATACTGGTTTCTTAGTGAAAGAGATGGATAGCTTGCACATTAGGCCTCCTCCACCGGATATTCCAGTGCCTCACCAGTTTAAAATGTTTGATAACGTTGATGCTTTGTACGAAGGTGGGTGGTGGAAAGGTATAATTACACGGGTCCTTCCTCGTGGTTCTAGATATAAGGTCCATTTGGATAACAACGGAAAAGTAATGGAATTTAAACACTCTGATTTAAGACTACACCTAGACTGGATTGATCGAAAATGGACTAAACCTTCCCCAGGTGTGCATCTCTAAACCCTTCTGTATATCCGTAGATAAGGTGTTCTTGAGTGATGAGCTTGTACATGTTTTTTAACCGATGTCTGGTTTATCATTTTTTTGGTGCAGAGGTATGAAGCATGTGCATGATCATAAAAGTGGTCAAGCTTGGAGAGTTTCTTTTTCTGCTATTTTGGCTACTTCATATTACTTTGTTGTTACCTGTTCAAATTTGATTTTGATGTCGATTTCCTATTTTAGTGTTTTACTTTTTCTTGTCAGTAAAAGATGAAGCGATCGAGTTAATGTTTTTTCTATTAATGCTTAGTTTCATCTTGGAAGAAAATTGATGTAAATCTTAAATCATATGTCATATTCTTTCTCACAATAACCCAACTTGAAGATCACTTCACTCTTATTTCTAGGCTTCCAAAAGTATTATTTGAAGATGCTTGGCATTACATGATAGAAAGTAATGTTGTTGGTCTAAAATTGATTTAATTATTATGTGTTAGTAATTGATTTTTTTCGTGAAAGAAGATAGGATTATAATTAGATAAAATAATGTCATATTGGAAGAATAACACACGTATGATAATGTTATTTGGCGAGCTCTTAATAAGTAGCTTTAAGTAATGGTTCAACCATGGTACTTTAGTGGAATGACTACATAACTAAATAATATTGTAATTAATAGGCGAAAAGTTGAAACCTAATTACATAAATGGTTCCTCCGCTGGCTCGGTACAAACTCTAAACAGTTTGCAAACTGAACCAACGTGAATGAATTAAAAATAATGAGTTAGAGAAACAGATCACATTGAATGCATTTTCTCACAATATACAAGAGATGACTTAAAAATTAAATGAATTTCATTGAATTATTATTTAATTATTGTAATTAAATAATTGAAGTTTGGAGTGGAAATTAGATTAATTAGTCATCGGGCTCTCACTAAACGAACTAATTAAATTAATTTTTCATAGATTCTAGTATAATGAAGTCTTCATAAAGTGATTAGAATTAAGTTAGAAAATAATTTAATTAAGTTAATTAAATTTATTTAAAACAAATAAATAATAGTATGGGAATAGAAAAATAGTCAAGTTGTTAAACTATTATTCATGCACCGTTATTCAATCCAACAGTTGGTTCAAAGAATATACATATATATAAGCATTGATTGGCAGTTTCATTCATCATTCTCCATTTCTCTGTCACCCGCCAAAAGAAGGAATATGTCAGAAAATGGCAAGGCCATCGACGCCCCTGCCACAGAAGATCCACCGTACCTGCAACCAGGTTCCATAGTTGAGGTCAACCCCCAAGAAGATGGTAGCCCGCGTGCGTGGTACACCGCCATAATCATCAAGCGGCGCGCTACTTCAACAAACCACAAGAGGTACGTGGTCCACTTCACCGATCTTTTCCAGGACAGAAATAGAGAGACAAAACCCTTCATGGAGTACAACAGCGTCGATATACGCCCTCTGCCCCCTCTACTGCCACCAAGAAAGTTCAAGGTGGGTGACATAGTGGAGGCTTATTGCGGTGACGGCTGGTACGAAGGCAAGATTGCTTTAGTGTTGCATGATGACACCTATATTTTTCAGATGTCACAAATGTGCTTACTGGTTGGAGTGAATAAATTGAGGCTTCATAGAACCTGGTTTAATGGGAATTGGATACCGCCATTGGATGAATCTGAGCTAGCTGTGGAGGTATAAACTCTATTTGGGTATTTCTTGTTTCTTGATTCTTTTCATCTTGAATCTTGAGTATATGCAATTCTTTCTCGTTTCTTTGGGGTTTCTTGGAATAGGCAGAAGATTCAACGGAGAAAGTGACGGAGATGGATTCTAACAAAGGTGTGATACTGGAGTCTGAGGCTGACAATGCAGAAGCAAGCAAATCAGGGACTGGTAACATATTGGAGGGTCTGGTCAGATAACAATAGAAGAAGAAGTGTTTGGTGAGGGACAACTTGTTGAGGTGGCCAATATTGATGAAGATGGTTTTAACCAAGCTTGGTGGTTTGCTGCAACTATTGTTAAACCAGTGGGAAATAATAGGTACCTCATTCGGTATGAGTCCTTGAGAACCGAAGGTGACACTGGTTTCTTAGAGAAAGAGATGGATAGCTTGCACATTAGGCCTCTTCCACCACATATTCCAGGGCCTCACCAGTTTAAAATGTTTGATAACGTTAATGCTTTGTACAAAGGTGGGTGGTGTATGGGTGTGATTATACAGGTCCTTTCTGGTGGTTCTAAATATGAGGTCTACTTGGACAACCAAGAGAAAATGGAATTTAAACACTCTGATTTGAGGCTACACCAAGACTGGATTAATGGAAAATGGACTAAACCTTCCCCAGGTGTGTGCATCTCTAAACCCTTCTGTATATCAGTAGATATGTGTTCTTCAGTGCTGTGCTTGTACAAATTTTTAGCTAATGTCTGGTTCATCATTTTTTGGTGCAGAGGTATGAAGCATGTGCATGATCATAAAAGTAGTCCAGCTTGGAGGGTTTCTTTTTGGCTACTTCATATTACATCTTTCTCTGTTTTAACTGTGCAAAAGTTCACCATTTTAACTGTTCTTGTTCTGCTTTTGACCTACTTCATATTACATCATTGTTGCCTGCTTAAAATAGGTTCATATTTCATTTTATTAATATATTTAATACTTGTTCAGCTTAAAATATAAGTTTAAAATTTAACTTAAAAAATGTGTTTTAAAATATTATTATAAAATATTTAACTCAATTCATTTAAACATTTTAAATTAGAATTGGTTAAAAGAAAATATCATAATTGTAGGAAATACCAGTGATATAGTTTAATGTACTATGTATCTTTTTTTTTTTATTCTTCCTTTTATATTATTTAAATGTTGTAAGGGGCTATAGCAGAAAGAGTGTCTCCCCTCGATGTGCTTTGAAGATTGACTTGCAGAAAGCTTTCGATTCAGTGAATTGGAAAATTTTTGCTTGCTGTTTTGTCAGCTATGGGGTTTCATCCTGTGTTCATTTCTTGGATTAAGGCATGTATCACCGCTCCTAGATTTTCTTTTTTAGTAAATAGAGGACTAGTGGGGTGTCCATCAAGGAGATCCGCTTTCATCATATCTCTCTGTGATTGCAATGAACGTTTTGTCGAAGTCGTTAGTAGCTGCCGTCAATGGATTGTTTATTTATCATCCAAAATGTAAGAAAATCAATCTTACTTATTCTTGTGAAAGGTAGGGTGGATTCTATTGTGGGGGTTAAGTGCATTATAGAGCAATTTCACAAGTTTTCAGGATTGCAGTTAAATTCTTCAAAGAGTGAAGTGTTTTCGGCTGGAATGGTTGCTTTCCTATGCAGGTAGAAGCAACTCATTCAAGCAGTACTTTTTCATGTACAGAACTTTTGGGCTAGGCTTTTCATCCTCCCCATAGCAATAATTAAGAAGATCAATCAGTTGTGTTTGAGATTCTTATGGAAGGGGAATGGAGAGTTAGCTATTGGAGCTCGTGTGAGTTGGGATATAGTTTGTAAACCGAAATCTGAGGGAGGTCTTGGAACCAAGCTTGTATTATTCAATACATATGGACTATTCTGATGCAAGCAGGGTCTGGATAACGACATATGTTTTGAAAGAGAGGAGCTTGATGCAAATAGCTTGCGCGCAGAATAGAAATTGGAGCAGGAAGAAATTGCTGAAACGAAAGCACTTGGCTGCTCATGTTCTTGGGATAGGGAATGGAAACATACAAAGGCATTATTCGGTTGGTAAAGTATGGAATCAATTAAAACATCTAATCTGGAAATAGTTAATTTATGTCTATTTTAAGTTTCCCAATATTATTATTTTTTTAATTTTTTTAAATTTTAATATATTTTTTTATTTATTAAAAATTTTATACATACACAATTTAACATTTTTTTAATGTTCAGTTATAGCATTATATGTATTATTATAGATTTAATTTTTTATGCATTCTAAATTACATAATATATTACAAATATAAAAAATGAGTCGGGCTGAATTAAGTTCGAACCTTAAATGTTTAAGCTCGATTCATATTTTAAACAAGCTTATTATTTTGACTAAGCCCATTTTTGGAGCTTAATATTTTGGTCCAAATTAAGGATGGTAAAAAAGTTCAAATCCGACGGGTTTCAACCTGACCCAAATTTGTTAGAGTCAATTTTTTTGGAAAATCGGGTTTAGGCTAAGCAAGTCAGATTTTTGTAAGGGGGATTTTTTGAATAAAAAGAGATTCGGAAAACACAAAGAAAAGATCAAAAGGTTGTTCATTTATTTTTATTTTCTTCTACCTTTTACTCTTCTATTTTAAAAAAAGAATAAATAAAATATATATAAAATAGTAAAGTTTTTTACCTACTGTGGCTGTCGGGACCACCGTCGATTCACAAGGCCGCCGGATCCTCGGGGGTTCGGCTGAGGGCTGTGACGGCGAACGATGGAAGCCGAAAGGTTCTCCATTTTTTGGAGTTTTCTTTTTCTTTTTTTTTCTTTTTTGAAGATTTTTGGGCTCTAAAAGGGGTTCTATACGAAAAAGAAAAAAAAAAGGGCTCGGGGTGATTTTCGGCCATCGTGCACGGCGGCGCCGTCGCCGGTGACCGGTGGCCGGCGCGGCGGCCGGTGAGCCGGAGTGTGGCCGGAGTTCAGGCCAAAGAGAGTGAGGGGGAGAGAAAATTTTGTTTTTTTTTTTTAAGAAAGAAAGGAAGGAATGAATTTTATAAAAAAAAAATTGACTTACATAGGCTGGGAGCTTTAATGCCAAAATGACGTCGTTTTGAGTTGGGTCGGACCGACCCGACCCGAACCGCCTAGGATTCGCGTGTTTTTGGACTGAGGGTCTATTTGCACCCTCTGTCCTTCAGCTTTTGAGGCAATTTTCGATTCGGTCCTTATTTCAGTTTTTCTTTTTTCTTTCGAATTTTCCCACAGATTTTATTGTGGTTTCAATTTAGTCCTTACTAATGCTAGGCGTTTTGAAGGACAGGGATAATTTCCCATTTAGTCCTCTCTCCTTTACACGCTTTTTAGTCTGGTCCTAAGTTTCATTTTAAATTTCCCCCTTTAATTTTATTTTATTTTTAATCTAACCCTTGGCCTGGCTAGCTGAAGCGCAGCGCATAAGGACCAGGGATATTTTCCCATTAGGTCCTCGGTAGTTTCAGATCATCACAATTCGGTCCTTGTCCGCTTTTTATTATTTTTGATTTGTGCCTTTTAATTTTATTTTAATAATGATTCTTGTATATTATGATATTATTGTATATTGCTTTCATTAGCATATTCATTATTGTCATTTTATTAAACGCAACATTTCATTCGTATATCATCGTTTTGTACCGTCTTTCATCAACGTAATATTTTATATCATTAATTTTTATCCGAACACGTCAACAAAATTTTCTAAAAACAAAGGCAATATTCCGTATTTAGAATTTTGAGAAATTGTGCTCTAACTTACTGGGTTCCGATTTTTCATTTGACCCAAATAACCGAATATCCTTCTTAAACTTAAATGCATGAGTTTTAAAAGTCAAAAGACAAGCTTAGTTTCGAGGATTTGAAATGTCGTATCCTAACTTACTGGACGTGACATTTTACTTCTTCAAAATAAGAGTGTCTTAGTGTCCGATTTAATTTATTCAAGTTTCCTTTTAAAGAGGATCGTATTTTAAAATCTTTTTAAATTTTCGACATTAAGACGTTAACTAATCAATTAGGTACCAATTTTGGGCGTATCGAGGGTGCTAACCCTTCCTCATGCGTAACCGACTCCCGAATCCGTTTTTTGGATTTTGTAGACCAAAAAATAATCATTTTGATAAATTTAAACTTTTATTAAAATGATTGAATTACGAGGTAACCCGATCACACCTCATCAAAAATGATTGGTGGCGACTCCCATGTTCGTTTTCATTTTCAAAATCAAAGTCGTTTCAAAGTCGACCCGTTTTACAAAAATAGTTTCACAACATTAATTAAAAAATTAACAAAAAAAAAAAATTTAGAGCCCAAATTTATAGTTATGCCAATATATATATATATTCATAATTTTAATAGAAAAAACACGAGAGAGATGAAAGAGAAGATCAACACCTATATACTTCTTGAATAATACCTTGACACCTACATGCCAGCCCAATAGAGACATTTCAAGACAATATGTACCACGCATGTGATCGAAACTATCGGGTACGCATAGTAGCCTGCACTTAGTACTACACATGCGACCTATCCGTCTGGTACACGTAGTAGCCTGCACTTAGTACTACACACGTGACCTAAAACCATCTCGCAGCTCTCTTGTACACATAGTGGCCTACACTTAGTACCACACATGTGACCTAGCTACCTCATTTGTATCTTTTCTATTCCGAAGGTTCAACCGGGAATTCTCACTTTTCAACATTTTACCAATTCATCCATAACTAATCACAATTTATAATTTACATCAAATAATTACCCCATATTCAACCATATCTCATAAAATATAATAAAATATTAAAACATAAATTAAAACAATGTATTATTTACATACAAACTTACCTCGAAAGCAAAATCAGTGAAAATGACTTATTCGTTAATTACTCGTTTTTCTCTCGTTCTAGTTTCAAACCTCGTTTTCCTTGATCTATAGCAACATATTTCACTTATTTAATTAATGTACTATTCAAAAAAGTCCTTAACTCAAATTTTGCAAAATTACAATTTTGCCCCTAAACTTTTACATATTTACACTTTTGCCCCAATACTCGAAAATTAAACTTCATCCCTTATTCTCATGTTTTATAAATTTCTGATCATTTTCCCTTCTATGGAAAAATCAAATTCTTACTCTAACATACACTTATGAACATTAGGTATTTTTACCGATTATGTCGCTTTACTCGCTTTCACTTAAAATCGCTTAGCAAAAGTTCTCTAACATAATTTCAAGCTTCATATTCTACCATAAAACATCAAAATACACACTTTTCACCTATGGGTAATTTTCCAAAGATGAACCCTAGCATGAATTATTGGTAGCATAAGCTAAATCAAGCTACTGGGACTCTAAAACTGTAAATAACTTGAAAAACGGGGCTAGAACGGACTTACCATGAGCTTGGAAAGTTGAGAAAACCCTAGCCATGTCTTCTCCTGTTAAATTTCGTCCATATGAATAAGATGGACAAATTTGGCATTTTAATTTTTTTTTAATTCATTTAATTTACAAAAAGACCAAAATGCCCTTACAAAAAAATATCTTATCTAACATATACCATATCCATTTTTGTCCAAAAATTTAACCAATGGGCTAATTACCATTTAAGAACCTCTACTTTAAAATTTCATAGCAATTTGACACCTCTAACTTCTAGAACTCAAGTTTTGCACTTTTTATAATTTAGTCCTTTTGACTAAATTGAGTGTCCAAACGTCAAAATTTTCGAACGAAATTTTCACGAAATCATTCCGTGAAATTGTAGACCATAAAAATATAATAAAAATAAATTTTCTTATGTCGGATTTGTGGTCTCAAAACCACTGTTCCGACTAGGCCCAAAATCGGCCTGTTACAAAAGTCCCTATTTAAGAGTAAATCAACACAATTAAGCGGAGTTGATTGCAACCCTAGAAATAGGGCGACGAAAATCTGCCGGATTAGAGTCAAATCTAATAAGGGAATCCATAGGTCGAGTTAATGCGACAATAGGGGTTTTAATTAGAAAGAGATTTCAATTAATCAACCTAGAGTCGGTTGTTTTTAGTCTTGAAAGAGATATTAACATAAATCAGGGATTTCTATGGATTAAGTCAAGTGAATAAATCATATGAATCAAAAGTAATAAGTGAAGTCTAGGTGGATTCTTCCTTAGGTATTGTCTTTCTCATAAAGTTGTCTAAAAGTATTTTCCCAATTCATTCTCTCTGTCGTGCTTTTAATTAATTTTAGTTTAAAAGAAATCACTCCAATTCTTAGGCTAGATAATAAGAAGATAGTAATTACTAGTACTCTTGGTCCTTGTGCATACGATATTTCCTGGTCTTACCATAATTATACTCATCATTAGATAGGTGCGCTTGCCTTTATTGTGTGTAAGAAACCCATTTTGCCCGGCTTGAAAACCAAAACCAAAAATAAAAAAGAAAATAGAAAATAAAATAATACCAAATGTCCATTAATACACCCATTTACAAACCATTTACACCCAAATATTACCCGTGGCCCAAATACTAAAAACTAAACCCAAACCGCCTAAACAGACCCTAAAAACTAAACCATGACCTGCACTCCAATTACCAATGCACCCAATTACACCCTAAACTAACCCAACCTAAGCCTAAGCCCAAGTAGCCCAAGAAGCTTATAACGCAGAAACCCTAGGTTTCCATTGCGCCGCAAGCGCCCAAATGACTGTTCCCTCGCGCGCACTCCTCAACATCACCAAATTTCTGGTCGCGCCGCACTTGCGCGAATCGCCTCTATCACCGTCGCGATATCCTCGCTTTGACTCGCACAAGAAAGGAAAGAACAAAGAAGAAAAGATGGCATTTTTTTGTATTTCCTTTTATTTTTTGGGTTATAAAATCCCAAGAATCAGAAAATAGGGACGAAAAAAATACAAACACAGACATTAAAAATACAAGAATATTTGCGAGAATATTGAGAAATAAAATCGGAAATTTGGTTATAGAAGGTGATTTTCAACATTTCATTTTGTTTTTATTTTTTTATTTATTTTATATACGAATACTGTTTTAAAAAAAATAAAAATAAAAAAGATGCGAGTTTACCTTTTGATGGCGAGGGTTTTAGCCTCGGAAGCCGCCACGGACGACGACGCGCGCATGGTGGCGCGTAAGGCACACGCGAGGGCGGCCAAGGTCGCGCACCAATGAAGGCTGAGCGTTTTTGAGAGGATTCTATTTTTTTTTTTAAAAAAAACCTAATTGAAATGTTCTTTTTTTTTGTTATTTTGGCTTATAAGGGCTACTGGAACGGCGTCGTTTTGGTGAAGCCAGCTAATGAACAAAACGACATCGTTTTGAAAAGGGATCCGCGCGTTGACCCGAAAACCCGGGGAGGATTTGCGTGTTTTATAAAAAGGAGAATTTACCATTTCAGCCCCTTTGAAATCTTATTTGTTTTAATTTCGTCCATTTTAACGTTTTCTTTATTTTTAAATTAGCCCTAGAAATCTGTTTTTTTGTTCCAATTTAGTCCCTCGGACTACCTTAAGGGCCAAATTCATTACGACGCCGTTTTGGAAAGAAGGCATAATTGCCCCATAAGTCCCTGTGGTTTAACGCGTGTTTTGATTTAGTCATTATTATTTATTTTTATTTGCTATTTAGCCCCTGTTTCTTTGTTTTTTTTAAATTTTTTATTTTTATTAAATTATTTTATCATATTAAATATTCTATATTTTCTTCATTATTTAAATATTAATTTAATAATATTATAAAATTCGTATATAATTATTATTATTTATTATTTTATTCGGATTAATTATTTTTATTACATATTGTTTTTGTACTTCTATATATTAGTTATTATATTATATATTTTAAAATTTTGTACATTATATAATATTATATTATATCATATATTATTTCTATCTAAAATTTATTTATATTGTATAACATATTATTTATTCTTAAATATATAGTTTTTTATTTCTATTATATTTAAAAATTTTTTTTATTATTTCAAAAGTTACTAATCACATGGGTTATCGATTAGAATAAAATACATTTTTTGCAAAATTACTATATTTTATCTAAAGTTTTTAAAATAAGGCAATGTTTTGTATTTAGAGATTCGGGAAATAGTGCCCTAACGTGTTGGGTTTTATGTTTTCCGTATTGACTAAATAACTAAATATCCTTTTAATAAATTTTATCTAAAGTTTTTAAATCATGAGATGATTTTAGTTACGTAGGGTTTAAAAATATCATATCCAAACGAGATGATTTTAGGATATGATATTTGTATTCTTTCGAACAAAAAAAAACTCTAATTTTAACTCAAATTGTTCATTTTTTTAAGAAATCATACTTTAAGTTTTTTAAAATTTTTAACATTAGGACATAATTTTATCGATTAGGTACCAATTTTTGGGCGTTATGAGGGTGCTAACCCTTCATCATACGTGAACCGACTCTCAAACCCGCTTTCTTGTTTTTCGTGAACCAAAAGGTGATACAATCATACCTAAGTAAAAAAGGGATTGGTGGCGACTCCATCACCGTTTTTTAAAGTCGATCCCCGTTTTTACCAAAACCTTCAAAAATAGTTTCGACATTGTGATCGTAGTTAGTTTGAGACACATCACCACCACCGCCCCGCCACCCAAAATCAACCATCCTTGCTGCAACCAGGTTCCATAGTTGTGGTCAACCCCGAGACAATGATTACCTGGGTGCGTGGTACCGCCGCGTAATCGTCGAGCGCTACTTCAACATGCGACGACAAGTACGTGGTCCAACTCCTCTTTCTTTACGAAGACATAAGTACCGGGACAAAAGTCATCAGGGAGTACAACAGCGTTGATATACGCCCTTTACCCCCTCGACACCGACCAAGAAAGTTCAAGGTGGGTGACTTAGTGGAGGCTTATTACAGATTCGGTTGGTTCGAAGGGAGATTGTTGAAGAGTTGCATAATGGCAACTATATTTGTCAGTTGAAGTCGTCAAAGCGCTTAGAACTTGTGGTGGAACGGTAGCAGCTTCAAAGAAGTTGGCGTGATGGGGAATGGATACCGCCATTGGATGAATCTGAGCTAGCTGTTGAGGTATATGCTGTTCTTGTCCATTGCCTATTTCTTGTCTTTTGATTCTTTTTGCGTTTGAGCTTTCTTGAATCTTGAGTATATGCAATTCTTCTTTCTTTGGGGTTTCTTGGAATAGGAAGAAGATTCAACAGACGAAACGAAGCTGACGGATTCTGACAAAGCTGGGATTATGGAGTCTGAGGCTGATAGTGCAGAATCAAGCACAGCAGGGACTGGTAACATACAGGAGGCGTCTGGTCAGGTAACAATAGAGGAAGAAGGGCTTAGCAAGGAAGAACATGATGAGGAGGCCAATGATGAAGAGTTATGAAGCATGTGCATATGATCATAAAAGTAGTCAAGCTTGGAGAGTTTCTTTTTAGCTACTTCATATTACATCTTTCTCTGTTTCAACTGTGCAAAAATTGATTTTGATGTAGATATCATATATTGCTGTTTTTTTTTGGCCAATAAAAGGTTGAAGCAATCGAGTCAATCTTTGTGAATGTTTTTTCTTAATTCTTAGTTTCATCATAGAAAAATTTATTCATATTTTCAAAAATAATACAAATATCAATAAGAGCAAAGTATAATGATAAATTTCAATGATAAATTTAGTTCAACTTTAACCTGTATAGTGGCCTTCGCCAAGGCGACTCGCTACCCTCATACTTCATCAAGCCGAACGTACATCAAAAGTTGGCTAATGATTAGACTGAGCAAAGATTGTCCTTCGATGAACAATCTGTTGTTGGCTAATGATGCTTATTTATTCTTCAATGCCATTATCCACTCGACCAGAGCCTTGAAAGAAATTATTAAGAAATACTGCAAATGCTCAGGGTTATGGGAACTATATCAAATCTGAGATTTTCTTTAGCAAATTCGGGAAAGCAAAGAACAAGAAATGGATTACTGGCATATTGGGTGTTCATTGCACTGATAGGCCTGGGAAATATCTTGGATGTCAGTTAGGTCAATTTAATCAACGAAAGCTCTTTTTCCAATCCACCTTAGAACGTATGCAGCCGAAACCTTGCAGGATGGAAGGGGAAACTTCTGTGACCCAGTGATACATTAGTCTTAATACAGTCTACTCTATCGGCAACACCAATTTACTCACCCTCTTGCACAAAAGCACCTAAGTCAGTCACTAACCAGATTCATGAAATTATTAGGGACATCTGGTGGAGCCATGACATCAATAATAGAAAGCTTCACATGTGTAACTCGAATCAATTGTATTGGCCAAAACAAAAGGATGGATTGGACATCCGTTAAGCTGAAGTAATGAACGATGCACTTCTTTGCAAACAAGCCTGATGAATACTCACAAGGCTGCATGCTGTGGCTCATGCTACGTTCTTAACTAAAGGTTGCAGGTACGGTGGATCTAATGATAGAGTAGACTGTATTAAGACTAATGTATCACTGGGTCACAGAATTCCCTTCCATCCTGCAAGTTTCTGCTGCATACGTTTTAAGGTGGATTGGAAAAAGAGCTTTCGTTGATTAAATTGACCTAACTGACATCCAAGATATTTCCCAGGCCTATCAGTGCAATGAACACCCAATATGCCAGTAATCCATTTCTTGTTCTTTGCTTTCCCGAATTTGCTAAAGAAAATCTCAGATTTGATATAGTTCCCATAACCCTGAGCATTTGCAGTATTTCTTAATAATTTCTTTCAAGGCTCTGGTCGAGTGGATAATGGCATTGAAGAATAAATAAGCATCATTATCCAACAACAGATTGTTCATCGAAGGACAATCTTTGCTCAGTCTAATCATTAGCCAACTTTTGATGTACGTTCGGCTTGATGAAGTATGAGGGTAGCGAGTCGCCTTGTTGAAGGCCACTATACAGGTTAAAGTTGAACTAAATTTATCATTGAAATTTATCATTATACTTTGCTCTTATTGATATTTGTATTATATTTTGAAAATATGAATAAATTTTTCTATGATGAAACTAAGAAATAAGAAAAAACATTCACAAAGATTGACTCGATTGCTTCAACCTTTTATTGGCCAAAAAAAAAAAACAATTTTTACGAAGTAGCTAAAAAGAACCCTCCAAGCTTGACTACTTTTATGATCATATGCACATGCTTCATAATTCTTCATCATTGGCCTCCTCATCATGTTCTCCCTTGCTAAGCCCTTCTTCTTCTATTGTTACCTGACCAGACGCCTCCTGTATGTTACCAGTCCCTTCTGTGCTTGATTCTGCACTATCAGCCTCAGACTCCATAATCCCAGCTTTGTCAGAATCCGTCAGCTTCGTTTCGTCTGTTGAATCTTCTTCCTATTCCAAGAAACCCCAAAGAAACAAGAATTGCATATACTCAAGATTCAAGAAAGCTCAAACACAAAAAGAATCAAAAGACAAGAAATAGGCAATGGACAAGAACTGCATATACCTCCACAGCTAGCTCAGATTCTTCCAATGGCGGTATCCATTCCCCATCACGCCAGCTTCTTTGAAGCCGCAACCGTTCCACCACAAGTTCTAAGCGCTTTGACGACTTCAACTGACAAATATAGTTGCCATTATGCAACTCTTCAACAATCTCCCCTTCAAACCAACCGAATCTGTGATAAGCCTCCACTAAGTCACCCACCTTGAACTTTCTTGGTCGGTGTCGAGGGGGTAAAGGGCGTATATCAACGCTGTTGTACTCCCTGATGGCTTTTGTCCCGGTACTTATGTCTTCGTAAAGAAAGAGGAGTTGGACCACGTACCTGTCGTCGCATGTTGAAGTAGCGCGCTCGACGATTACGGCAGTACCACGCACCCAGGTAATCATTGTCTCGGGGTTGACCTCAACTATGGAACCTGGTTGCAGCAGGGATGGTGGATCTTGGGTGGCGGGGGCGGTGGTCGCCTTGCCTTCTTGTGACATGTTCCTACTTTTGGCTGGAGACTGAGAAATAGAGAAAGATGAAAATGGTGAAATGTGATTACGAGGCTGAGCTGATGTAAACTGTCAATGAATGCTCTCTCTCTCTCTCTCTCTCTCTCTCTCTATATATATATATATATATCAACTGTCAACTAATAAATAACGGTTTTATTTTTATTTTTTTCATTATTTATATATCATTAGCCTAATTTGTGTTTCGCCCATTTCAATCTATATTAATTTGTATAATATACAAAGATTGTATTTTAAATATCAATAGATTATAATAATTAAAGTTGAAATTTGATCATTGTCTATAAAAAACAAAGAGGAGAAAATAGAATAAAACACGTGCTAGAGTGTAAGATTGCAAGGATTGCTTGATCATTTAATTTTCATTAGCATTATTGCTCATTGATCAACTTTTGCCCAGTGATCAACTTTTGGTTCGTACTAGCACGTGCCATATTTTCATTAGCATTATTGTTACTTGGTTTAGTTGCAACTTACCAAATATTTGGATTAATATCTACTAGTAAAATCAATTTATTTTTCTGAAATTGGTATGAATTTAACACTTGACACACTAAACAGTGTTCCTTTATTTAATTTTAATTCAAGATGGAAAGATATTTAGTGTCTCGACCCCTATACTGGATTGAGCCAACTATGCTTGCTAGAAAGCAAGGTTGAAGGCATTCATAAAAACTATTTATGAGAAGGCATGATGATTTATCATCGCAAGCTAAAAGTCTTCAACTAGTGATGTTTCAAGTGTCGATACTTCAAAGCCAGAGAATACTTGGACTACTGAGGAAGAGAAGCTAGAAAATGCCAAATCCCAAGCCTTACATGCCCTCTTATGTGGTGTAGATATATAAGATTTCAAAAGGATCTCAAAATGTACTACTATTACAGAAGCTTAGATGATCTTTGAAACAACTCATGAAGAAACCAAATTTTGTTAAGAGATCCAAGCTGCAAATGTTGACTACTAATTTCGAGACACTCAGGATGCAGAAGAGTGAAACTCTTGGCAAGTTTTATGCTAAATTATGTGGTCTGTCTATCATACTTCTGCTTTGGGAGACGAAAATTCCAAGTCAAACATAGACGGAATGGAAATTGATAAGCCCATTGGGTCATTACAAACATTTTAAATGAACCTAGATGAGTCTAAAAAAAATCCAGAAGATAAACGAATATTTCCCTTTTAAGTTGTTACCCTGGTTAGAACCGAAGGTGACGCTACTATTGAAGATCTTCAAGAACAATTGATTTTACGCACACAAACTTCAATAGAGCATTCAAGAAAATGTCTAGAAGAAACAAGAATTATAAATACTCGAGCTTTTTGTGGAGTAAAAAGACAAAACCCCAACCAAAGACAATATGAGATGTGTTGGAAATCTATCAAGAACATTGTTGAAGAGCTCTTGAATTAGTCTATAAATAGGATGTTGGTCAAGTTCCTCATTAGTCGTTTGGAGTGCATTTAAATACTCATTGTTTATGTATTTGTATGTGGAGATATCGAATGTAAAGTGAGGTATTTGGAGAAAGTGGTTTATAACAATTTTGGTTCGACTTTGAGGCTATAATTATCCCATCTTCGGTTTGCACGGTCTCATACTGAATCATGTACCTATTATTCCCCACTGGTTTAACAATAATTGCAGCAAACCAGGCACGGTTAAAACCATCTTCATCATTGGCCACTTCAACAAGTGCTCCCTCACTCAGCTCTTCCATCTCCATCGTTATCTTTGTTGGCTCTTCGTCCCTTTGTATTTCCTATATGCCAAGAACCAAGCATATATTAAAGGAGAAACCCCAAAGAAACAAGAATTCCGTATCCTCAAGATTCAAGATGGAAAGAATCAAGAGACAAGAAATACCCGAATAGAGTTTATACCTCCACATCTAGCTCAGATTCCAGCGCTGGTGGCAGCCTGTTAAAGGTTAATGTAGAAATTATTTGTTACTATTTACTGATTGAATAAGTTAGTCGTTGAGTCAGTTAAAGTATGTTTTTAAACAGACCTAGTCTTTGTTTAGTGCTAGTAGTGTTCCTTTTATTTAGGAGATTTATCAAGATACTATTAGAGTCCTAATATATCTCTAAGTTGTTAGCTATTTCAGTATTTATAGTACTCTTCATGGAATAAAGTAAGGTACTTGACCGTTTCAAATTTTCTGAATTCCTATTGCTTCCATTTAAGTCCTTTGTTCTGTTTTTACTTTTATATTCAGTAACTTTTTCTTGACATCCGTATCCGAGCTACTCGAGGCCTGTGTTCAAGCTTATGATGGCAAGCAATCAGAATGGAGTGAACCTTTCACAACCGTTGGTTCTAATTTTTCAAGGCAGCAACTATGGAGTTTGGAGCACTAAGATGAAGACTTTGTTTTTGTCCCAAGACCTATGGGACTTGGTGGAAAATGGATACGGTGAAGAGGAGGTAGTAGCTGAGACTCTCAAAGATATCAGAAAGAGAGATGCTAAAGCTTTGTTTTTCATCCAACAAGCTGTGGATGAATCAATTTTTCCTCGCATTGAAGCGGTGACGCGTTCGAAAGAAGCATGGGACACGCTGCGAACGGCATATCAAGGTACTGCAAAGGTGATGACTGTCAAACTTCAAACTCTGCTTAAGAAGTTTGATAATTTTATTATGGAAGATGATGATGTTCTGGATGATTATGTGTCAAAAGTAACTGATGTTGTGAATCAAATTCGAAAATATGGTGAGGATTTAAGTGAGTAAAGGGTAGTTGAGAAAATTCTTAGGAGTTTACCTAGGAAATAAGATCATGTAGTTGCAGCTATAGAAGAGTCAAAAGATTTGAGTGTGTTAACTGTTGATGAGTTGCAAGGCTCTCTTTATTCTCATGATGATAGGATGAAAAGGTATGATAATGCGTCTGTTGAGAATGCCTTTTATAGTAGGTCGCAATACTCTCGTGGTGGAAAGGGCACCAGCTAAACAAATTTCAATGACTGGCGTGGAGGAAATCATCTCGTGAGAGAAGAAGAGGTAGGGCAGGTAGCCGATTCAATGGACATAACCAACGTTATAGAGATGGCGATAAAGGAGAAAATAGTAGTCCAAAACAATGCTACTATTGTAAAAGGTACGGGCATATTGAGAGGTTTTGCAAGCTTAAAGAGAAGCAGGCTAACCTGGCTCATGAAGATAGTGAAGAAGATGAGACAGTGATCGTTGTGAATCAGAGCTTTAAAATTTATAAAAAGAATGATCGAACCTGGAAACTAACTCTAACAACGATTGAGGCAAGTGCACCTATCGAACAGTAGTATAGTTTAGGCAAGACCGGATTATCGAACCCAAAGGAACTAAAAGTACTGATACTAACTTTCTTTTTATTATTTAGCCTAAAATAAGTGAAGTTGTTTATTAATCTAAATTAATTAACTACTAAACTAAAGACTCTAAGACAAAGAAGAATGAATTTGGAAAATAACTTGGGAAAAACTCAGTTGATTTAGGAGATACCCTAGGAAGAATCCACCTAGACTTCACTTGTTATCTAACACTGAACCATACGATTTATTCACTTAGTTTGATTCGTAAGACTCTCTAACATATATTAAACCCTCTCTCGAGGCGAATAACGCCTCTAACCCTAGGTTAATTAGTGGAACTCTCGCTCTCTCTTATAATAACCCCTAGAATAGCAATGAAATCGATCCAGGATTCCCATATTAGATTTCACCATAATCCGCAAAATCTCGTCCCCTATCTCTAGGCGTGCGATCAACTCCGCTTAATTATGTTGGATCTACTCTTAGGCGTGGTCTATTCCTCCTCCACCTAAGCACATTAAATTTGGATTAAGCTCACATAATTAAGAACAAACTAAGTATTTATCATATAATTCAAAGAACAATAACAAGATTCATCATAGGTTTCATCTCTTCTTATCCGAAGGGTTTAGTTCATAACAATAAAGGAAAACATCTCAAGAGAAAAGATAAAACAAAACATAAGAAATCCCTAAAACCCCTTGAAGGAATTGAAGGAGAGATCCTCCGCCTTGAGTATAATTCTGGCTTCTTGAGATGGATCAACTGGCTATCCCTGAGTGAATCCCCACAAATCTGCCTTCTCTTGCCTAGCACGACGCTCCTAGACGATGGCTTTGGGCTCCCATTTTCAGGTCATACTTAGGGTGTATTTATAGGCTTTTGAAATACGTTTCTTTCTCCCTAAGTATCCTTTCCCGAATGAAATTTCTCTTCTCCACGATAGAGGCACGCCATGGCGTGCGCGCGTGTAAATCGTGGGACGTGCCGTGTTCGGATTTCTTTAATGAGACACGGCCGTGTGAGTCGGGGTTAGACCGTGTTCTAGATGATTGACTTGGCACGGTCGTGTGGATCCAAGTCCAGGGCCGTGTCGATTTCCTCTTTGGCCCGTTTTGGTCCGTTTTGAGCCCGTTTCTCGTTCTTTTTATCCTTGGGTGCTTTCACGAGTATAAGACATGAAAAGAAAGGATTAAGAGCACCTTTTACATAAATCAAAGGATAATTCATCCAAAAGCATACTAAATGTGGGCCTAGAATATGTTACTATTTCGGTTTATCGATTGTAAAGCCCGCTTCGTTGCATGCTTCAGAGTGCTAAGGAGTGTTCTCCGAAGTTTGGTACATAGATAGTGGCTATAGCAATCATATGACAAGTGAATTAAGTCTCTTCAAAGAACTTAGATAAGTCGGTAACTAGCCAAATTACGCTCGTGATGGAACTGCTTCGTGTAGCAAATGGAAAAGGTATCGTGCGCTTGAATTCCCTAGGTCTTAATTGCATTCATAATGTTTTGTATGTTCCAGATTTAAATTCTAATTTGCTAAGTGTTGGGCAATTTATGGTAGACGGGTATTGACTTGTCTTTGAGGAATTCAATTGTTGCATTTTTAAGGATAAATCGAAAAAGCACCTGTTAGCTAGTGTTCCAATGGCAAAAAACAAGATTTTTCCTTATAATCTCGCAACTGATGATAAGCTTGCATTGAAGGCAGAATCGTTTGATGAAAAATGGTTGTGGCATCACAGATATGGGCACTTAAATTTTGGTAGTTTAAAACTCATGTCTGAAAAGAATCTAGTTGATGATTTACCTCTAATAAAAAATGTTGATGATGTGTGTGTGAGCTGTATATTTGGTAAACAACATCGAGATTCGTTTCCAAAGGGCAAGGCAAGGAGAGCTTCCCAACTTGCTGAACTTATTCATGCTGACCTTTGCGGACCGATGAGAACACTTTCTCTCAATAACAACAGGTACTTTTTAGTCTTTGTTGATGACTACACAGAGAATGACGCGGGTGTACTTTGTCAAAGAAAAATCAGAGGCTCTTTCAGTTTTCAAGAAGTTTAAAGCAAGTATTGAGAAACAAAGTGGCCAGCCTATAAAGACCTTGTGGACAGATCGTGGTGGAGAATTTCTCTCTACTGAATTCAACAAATTCTGTGAAAAAAATCGGCATTTAACGCCAAATAACAAAGAAGCTACACTCCTCAAGAAAACGGAGTCACGAGAGGAAGAATCGGAGTTTTGTTGAGATGGGAAAATGCTTACTGAAAGCTAAAGATCTTCTAAAAGTTTCTCAAGTAAGCAATTCACACAAAGAAGATACATCCACAACCAATCTCCAACAAAGAAATCTAGAACAAAAACACCATTTGAAGCATGGCATGGGTAGAAACTCGAGGTAACTCATATGAGAGTTTTTGGTTGCATTGCATATGTGCATATTCCTTCTCAAAAGAGAGGAAAGTTAGATGATAATAGGACTAAATGTATCTTTGTTGGTTTATAGCTCTCAAACTAAAGGATGTCGATTTTATAATCCTTTATCTAAGAAGCTATTAATTAGTCGTGACGTTGTTTTTGATGAGAAAAACTCTTGGAATTGGAAGGAATTATCTATAACATTATCCCCCCTCCACTTTGGCCGAAACTTACTATAACATTATCTAGTTATTTTTGTTTCGTTTTTACACTTCTAACAAGTTAGAAATTGTCTTTCAATCATTTTCCATCAAAAAACATACACATTTCACTTAATTTTATAAGCTTCCATCAATATTTTTTAATGACAACTTTTAATATACTTGATAAAGTAAAAATCTATTAGTACATATATATATATATATATATAACAAGCTTAAAAAATTCACTTAATTATTTTAATATTATTTTTAATACTATAAAAATATACATACAAAAGGGGAAATTACAAAAATCTTAAACCTTAGGTGCCATCCCCATGGACCTCCACTAGGCTCAAAGAATTTTAATAATTTAATAAACGAGTTTATTCCGAATATAAAAATGAAAAGATAAAAGAATTAAACAATTAATTCATAAACCGTTATCCGTTAATCCAACAGTTGGCTCAAAGACTATATATATATGTAAGCATTGATTGGCAGTTCACATCAACTCAGATAAGAATCACATTTCTCCATTTTCATTCATCATTCTCTGTTTCTCTTGTCACCCGCAAAAAGAAGGAATATGTCGCAAAAAGGCAAGCCCATGGACGCCCCCGCCACCGAAGATCCACCGTACCTGCAACCAGGTTCCATAGTTGAGGTCAACCACGAAGACAATGTTTGCCCGCGTGCGCGTTACACCGCTATAATCATGGAGCGCGCTACTTCAACAAACGACAAGAGGTACGTGGTCCAATTCACCAATCTTTACCAAGATAGAAATAGCGGGACAAAACTCTCCAAGGAGTACAACAGCGTCGATATACGCCCTCTGCCCCCTCCACAACCACCAAGGAAGTTCAAGGTGGGTGACATAGTGGAGGCTAATATAGACGACGGCTGGTACGAAGGCAAGATTGATCAAGTGTTGGATGATGACAGGTATATTTTTCGGATGTCATCAATGTTCTTACTGTTTGGAATGAATCAATTGAGGCTTCATAGAACCTGGCTTAATAGGAATTGGGTACCACCATTGGATGAATCTGAGCTAGCTGTGGAGGTATAAACTCTATTTGGGTTTTTCTTGTATCTTGATTCTTTTCATCTTGAATCTTGAGTATATTGCAATTCTTTCTTTTTCTTTGGGGTTTCTATCTCCTTTACTAAATATGCTTGGTTCTTGGAATAGGAAGAAGATTCAACAGAGAAAATGATGGAGTCTGAGACTGACAATGCAGAAGCAAGCAAAGCAGGGACTGGTAACATATTGGAGGAGTCTGATCAGAAAACAAAAGAAAAAGAAGAAGAGTTTAGTGAGGGAGCACATGTTGAGGTGACCAATATTAATGGAGATGGTTCTAACCAAGCTTGGTTTGCTGCAACTATTGTTAAACCAGTGGGGAATAATAGGTACCTCATTCGGTTTGAGACCTTGAGAACCGAAGATGATACTGGTTTCTTAGAGAAAGAGATGGATAGCTTGTACATTAGGCCTCCTCCACCACATATTCCGGTGCCTGACCAGTTTAAAATGTTTGATCACGTTGAAGTTCTGTACAAAGGTGGGTGGTGGAAGGGCGTGATTGCAGAGGTTCTTCCTGACGATTCTAAATATCTGGTCTTTTTGGCTAACTATGATAAACTGGAATGTAAACACTCTGATTTAAGGCCACGCCAAGGCAGCATTGATGAAAACTGATCTAAACCTTTCCCAGGTGTGCATCTTTAAACCCTTCTGTATATCCGTAGATATGTGTTCTTGAGTGATATGCATGTACAAGTTTTTAACTGATGTCTGGTTCATATTTTTTTTGCTGCAGAGCTATGAAGCATGTGCATATGATCATAAAAGTAGTCAAGCTTGGAGGGTTTCTTTTTCTGCTATTTTGGCTACTTCATATTACTTTGTTGTTACCTGTTCAAAATTGATTTTGACGTTGATTTCCTATTCTAGTGTTTTTTTCTTGTCAGTAAAAGATTGAAGCAATCGAGTTAATGTTTTTTTCTTAATGCTTAATTTCTTTTTTTTTTTTTTTTTTAAGTTCTAAATGCTTAATTTCATTGTGCTTAATGGTTAACTTTCGGTTTCGGTCGATTAATCGAATTAACCAAAAATAGTAATAAAATAAATTGATAATGTTCATTTGACTTAATACGATAAGGAAATTAACTCAAGATGGTCTAAAGCGGCGAGCAAAAATCGACAAAAGAATCGAGCATTCACCAAACTAGAGAGGACGATAAAAAAACTATCCCTAAAATCACTTGTAAAACTAAGATTACATGCATAAGCAAGACTAAAAACGTGCTACAAGAGCAGACAAAAACTTCTAAAACTGAAAGCTTATTAAATAATTGAAAAACAAACAAAAAACATATAAAACTTGACAACATGAGTCCAAATCGACTCGTGAAATCATTTAATATTCTGAAATACTTTCAAAACAGAAACATATTAAGAAGCTGACAAAGAGCCACCCACTTTCCAAGAAAAATTATTGGTGGCTGGTGGAGTTTTAACAAACGACAGACATCGGCCATCTGCCTATCACAACTTGTGAAGACAATAAAGGTTCCCCCAATATAGATCTACAAACTGAAAAGAGAGAAAACATGAGAAGTGAATGAGAAGAAAGAAAGAAAGGGTTGGTGGGAGGGAGAAAAAGGCGAGCGACAGGCAACCAAGAGGCTAGCACCGTCGCTAGGCAAAACAAAAAATAAGAAGCAAATGGCTTGGAGATCTACTAAAAAAAACTTGTATCGCTCATCTAAATGCTCTTAAAAGAGCATATGACTTGGGGATGGCTTCATATTTCTATAATCAAATGGTATAAAGAGGTCTTCAAATCTTGTTGATTGAAGTTAAAGATGTTTACAAGATAGATCGAGTCAAGGTAGGTTGATTTAGCTCAAAATATGGATTTAGAGTTTTATGTAAATTCATCCATATTTAAATTCATCCAAATTTATTTTAGATTCTCTCATACTCCTTTTCTACTATGATATATGGATATCCTTTTTTCATTACTGAAGCTTTGTGTAAACTAAAAACTTGTATTACATCTTAAAGCATAACATTTTTGTCCTCTATCTCACGAGAGTTCAAAAGTATTCGAATCTTATTGTAAGTATGTTTTTAGTCCAATCCATAAATACCTACATATTAGTAAGATTTAATTGCATTGGACATTTCCAAATTATGACTCTTTTAAATTGGCTCCCAAAATTTAAAGTATTTTAATTACATCTATAAACTATCGATGTTATGTTAATCAAGCCTTTCAATTATTAAAACCGTTAATTTAACTATTAAATGATATAATTTAAAACTAAAATTTTAAAAATAAAAACTAAGAGTGAAAGATAAAGTTGTTGTGAATCAATATTTTTAGTTAGTAAATTTTCTTTTCATTTTATCATTCTCTGTCTCGCGCCAAAAGCAGTATGTCGAACAAAGGCAAGGCCATAGACGCCCCTGCCACCGAAGATCTTGAGTACCTGCAACCAGGTTCCGTGGTTGAGGTCAGCCACGAAAACAATGATTGCCTGCGTGTGTGGTACACCGCCACAATCATCGAGCGGCGCGCTACTTCAACAAACGACGAGAGGTACGTGGTCCAGTTCACCGATATTTACCAAGACAAAGATAGCGGGACAAAACTCTTATTGGAGTACAATAGCGTCGATATACGCCCTTTGCCCCCTCCACTGCCACCAAGAAAATTCAAGGCCGGTGACATAGTGGAGGCTTATTACCAGAACGGCTGGTACGAAGGGAGATTACTTTGATGTTGGATAATTACAACTGTATGTTTCGGATTTCATCAAGGTTCTTATTGTTTGGAGTGAATCAACTGAGGCATCATAGAACCTGGTTTAATGGGGATTGGATACCGCCATTGAATTTATATGTGACAAAATCTATTTGGGTATTTCTTGTCTCTTGATTCTTTTCATCTTGAATCTTGAGTATATGCTATTCTTGTTTCTTCAGGGGTTTCTCCTTTAATTAATATTCTTGGTTCTTGGAACAGGACGAAGATTTGACAGATAGAATGATGGAGATAGATTCTAACCAACTGGAGTGGGAGACTGACAGTGGCAGTGCAGAAACAAGCACAGCAGGGACTGGTAACATATTGGAGGAGTCTGATCAGAAAACTAAGGAAGAAGAGTTTAGTGAGGAGAACGTGTTGAGGTGGCCAATATTGCTGAAGATGGTTTTAACCAAGCTTGGTTGGCTGCAACTATTGTTAAACCAGTGGAGAATAATAGGTACATCATTCGGTATGAGACCTTGAGAACCGGAAATGATACTGGTTTCTTAGTGAAAGAGATGGATAGCTTGCACATTAGGCCTCCTCCACCGGATATTCCAGTGCCTCACCAGTTTAAAATGTTTGATAACGTTGATGCTTTGTACGAAGGTGGGTGGTGGAAAGGTATAATTACACGGGTCCTTCCTCGTGGTTCTAGATATAAGGTCCATTTGGATAACAACGGAAAAGTAATGGAATTTAAACACTCTGATTTAAGACTACACCTAGACTGGATTGATCGAAAATGGACTAAACCTTCCCCAGGTGTGCATCTCTAAACCCTTCTGTATATCCGTAGATAAGGTGTTCTTGAGTGATGAGCTTGTACATGTTTTTAACCGATGTCTGGTTTATCATTTTTGGTGCAGAGGTATGAAGCATGTGCATGATCATAAAAGTGGTCAAGCTTGGAGAGTTTCTTTTTCTGCTATTTTGGCTACTTCATATTACTTTGTTGTT
This sequence comes from Gossypium sturtianum, assembly GCA_025698515.1. Classification (NCBI taxonomy): domain Eukaryota; kingdom Viridiplantae; phylum Streptophyta; class Magnoliopsida; order Malvales; family Malvaceae; genus Gossypium; species Gossypium sturtianum. The sequence continues at coordinate 3,103,280 of CM046944.1, read as the reverse complement.
ACCTGTTCAAATTTGATTTTGATGTCGATTTCCTATTTTAGTGTTTTACTTTTTCTTGTCAGTAAAAGATGAAGCGATCGAGTTAATGTTTTTCTATTAATGCTTAGTTTCATCTTGGAAGAAAATTGATGTAAATCTTAAATCATATGTCATATTCTTTCTCACAATAACCCAACTTGAAGATCACTTCACTCTTATTTCTAGGCTTCCAAAAGTATTATTTGAAGATGCTTGGCATTACATGATAGAAAGTAATGTTGTTGGTCTAAAATTGATTTAATTATTATGTGTTAGTAATTGATTTTTTTCGTGAAAGAAGATAGGATTATAATTAGATAAAATAATGTCATATTGGAAGAATAACACACGTATGATAATGTTATTTGGCGAGCTCTTAATAAGTAGCTTTCGTAATGGTTCAACCATGGTACTTTAGTGGAATGACTACATAACTAAATAATATTGTAATTAATAGGCGAAAAGTTGAAACCTAATTACATAAATGGTTCCTCCGCTGGCTCGGTACAAACTCTAAACAGTTTGCAAACTGAACCAACGTGAATGAATTAAAAATAATGAGTTAGAGAAACAGATCACATTGAATGCATTTTCTCACAATATACAAGAGATGACTTAAAAAATTAAATGAATTTCATTGAATTATTATTTAATTATTGTAATTAAATAATTGAAGTTTGGAGTGGAAATTAGATTAATTAGTCATCGGGCTCTCACTAAACGAACTAATTAAATTAATTTTTCATAGATTCTAGTATAATGAAGTCTTCATAAAGTGATTAGAATTAAGTTAGAAAATAATTTAATTAAGTTAATTAAATTTATTTAAAACAAATAAATAATAGTATGGGAATAGAAAAATAGTCAAGTTGTTAAACTATTATTCATGCACCGTTATTCAATCCAACAGTTGGTTCAAAGAATATACATATATATAAGCATTGATTGGCAGTTTCATTCATCATTCTCCATTTCTCTGTCACCCGCCAAAAGAAGGAATATGTCAGAAAATGGCAAGGCCATCGACGCCCCTGCCACAGAAGATCCACCGTACCTGCAACCAGGTTCCATAGTTGAGGTCAACCCCCAAGAAGATGGTAGCCCGCGTGCGTGGTACACCGCCATAATCATCAAGCGGCGCGCTACTTCAACAAACCACAAGAGGTACGTGGTCCACTTCACCGATCTTTTCCAGGACAGAAATAGAGAGACAAAACCCTTCATGGAGTACAACAGCGTCGATATACGCCCTCTGCCCCTCTACTGCCACCAAGAAAGTTCAAGGTGGGTGACATAGTGGAGGCTTATTGCGGTGACGGCTGGTACGAAGGCAAGATTGCTTTAGTGTTGCATGATGACACCTATATTTTCAGATGTCACAAATGTGCTTACTGGTTGGAGTGAATAAATTGAGGCTTCATAGAACCTGGTTTAATGGGAATTGGATACCGCCATTGGATGAATCTGAGCTAGCTGTGGAGGTATAAACTCTATTTGGGTATTTCTTGTTTCTTGATTCTTTTCATCTTGAATCTTGAGTATATGCAATTCTTTCTCGTTTCTTTGGGGTTTCTTGGAATAGGCAGAAGATTCAACGGAGAAAGTGACGGAGATGGATTCTAACAAAGGTGTGATACTGGAGTCTGAGGCTGACAATGCAGAAGCAAGCAAATCAGGGACTGGTAACATATTGGAGGGTCTGGTCAGATAACAATAGAAGAAGAAGTGTTTGGTGAGGGACAACTTGTTGAGGTGGCCAATATTGATGAAGATGGTTTTAACCAAGCTTGGTGGTTTGCTGCAACTATTGTTAAACCAGTGGGAAATAATAGGTACCTCATTCGGTATGAGTCCTTGAGAACCGAAGGTGACACTGGTTTCTTAGAGAAAGAGATGGATAGCTTGCACATTAGGCCTCTTCCACCACATATTCCAGGGCCTCACCAGTTTAAAATGTTTGATAACGTTAATGCTTTGTACAAAGGTGGGTGGTGTATGGGTGTGATTATACAGGTCCTTTCTGGTGGTTCTAAATATGAGGTCTACTTGGACAACCAAGAGAAAATGGAATTTAAACACTCTGATTTGAGGCTACACCAAGACTGGATTAATGGAAAATGGACTAAACCTTCCCCAGGTGTGTGCATCTCTAAACCCTTCTGTATATCAGTAGATATGTGTTCTTCAGTGCTGTGCTTGTACAAATTTTTTAGCTAATGTCTGGTTCATCATTTTTGGTGCAGAGGTATGAAGCATGTGCATGATCATAAAAGTAGTCCAGCTTGGAGGGTTTCTTTTGGCTACTTCATATTACATCTTTCTCTGTTTTAACTGTGCAAAAGTTCACCATTTTAACTGTTCTTGTTCTGCTTTTGACCTACTTCATATTACATCATTGTTGCCTGCTTAAAATAGGTTCATATTTCATTTTATTAATATATTTAATACTTGTTCAGCTTAAAATATAAGTTTAAAATTTAACTTAAAAAATGTGTTTTAAAATATTATTATAAAATATTTAACTCAATTCATTTAAACATTTTAAATTAGAATTGGTTAAAAGAAAATATCATAATTGTAGGAAATACCAGTGATATAGTTTAATGTACTATGTATCTTTTTTTTTTTTTAAATTCTTCCTTTTATATTATTTAAATGTTGTAAGGGGCTATAGCAGAAAGAGTGTCTCCCCTCGATGTGCTTTGAAGATTGACTTGCAGAAAGCTTTCGATTCAGTGAATTGGAAAATTTTTGCTTGCTGTTTTGTCAGCTATGGGGTTTCATCCTGTGTTCATTTCTTGGATTAAGGCATGTATCACCGCTCCTAGATTTTCTTTTTTAGTAAATAGAGGACTAGTGGGGTGTCCATCAAGGAGATCCGCTTTCATCATATCTCTCTGTGATTGCAATGAACGTTTTGTCGAAGTCGTTAGTAGCTGCCGTCAATGGATTGTTTATTTATCATCCAAAATGTAAGAAAATCAATCTTACTTATTCTTGTGAAAGGTAGGGTGGATTCTATTGTGGGGGTTAAGTGCATTATAGAGCAATTTCACAAGTTTTCAGGATTGCAGTTAAATTCTTCAAAGAGTGAAGTGTTTTCGGCTGGAATGGTTGCTTTCCTATGCAGGTAGAAGCAACTCATTCAAGCAGTACTTTTTCATGTACAGAACTTTTGGGCTAGGCTTTTCATCCTCCCCATAGCAATAATTAAGAAGATCAATCAGTTGTGTTTGAGATTCTTATGGAAGGGGAAATGGAGAGTTAGCTATTGGAGCTCGTGTGAGTTGGGATATAGTTTGTAAACCGAAATCTGAGGGAGGTCTTGGAACCAAGCTTGTATTATTCAATACATATGGACTATTCTGATGCAAGCAGGGTCTGGATAACGACATATGTTTTGAAAGAGAGGAGCTTGATGCAAATAGCTTGCGCGCAGAATAGAAATTGGAGCAGGAAGAAATTGCTGAAACGAAAGCACTTGGCTGCTCATGTTCTTGGGATAGGGAATGGAAACATACAAAGGCATTATTCGGTTGGTAAAGTATGGAATCAATTAAAACATCTAATCTGGAAATAGTTAATTTATGTCTATTTTAAGTTTCCCAATATTATTATTTTTTTAATTTTTTTAAATTTTAATATATTTTTTTATTTATTAAAAATTTTATACATACACAATTTAACATTTTTTTAATGTTCAGTTATAGCATTATATGTATTATTATAGATTTAATTTTTTATGCATTCTAAATTACATAATATATTACAAATATAGAAAATGAGTCGGGCTGAATTAAGTTCGAACCTTAAATGTTTAAGCTCGATTCATATTTTAAACAAGCTTATTATTTTGACTAAGCCCATTTTTGAAGCTTAATATTTTGGTCCAAATTAAGGATGGTAAAAAAATTCAGGTTTTTCACCCAATTAAATTTTAAAAGTTGAATTCAAACATCACATATGTAATGGGCCATTTTTGCCTGGCCCACCAGAAAACTAAAAAAAACCAAACAAAAAATAAAATACACCCAAACAGACCCCAAAAAATCCGAGGCCCAATTACAACAGCCGAAATTAAAAAACCTAAAGTCAATTTAGACAAAAAAGAAAAGGCTAAACCTAGCCTAACTAAAACTGGCCCAATAGGCCCAAAAACTGAAAACAACTCAGGAACCCTAGGGTTCCTGAACATCCTTTGCGCCGCGCCGCTCCCCACGTGGTGTCAGCGCCTTCTCCGCTGCAACGCTGCCACCGCCCCTAGTCACCTGCAAACACGTAAGACAGACAACAGCACAAAAGCGAGCAGAGACAATAGCAAAAAAGGAGGATCAAAATGTATTTTTATTTCGGCTATATAAGCCAAGCAAAAACACCAGTGTAAGGGGGATTTTTTGAATAAAAAGAGATTCGGAAAACACAAAGAAAAGATCAAAACGTTGTTCATTTATTTTTATTTTCTTCTACCTTTTACTCGTATTTTAAAAGAATAAATAAAATATATATAAAATAGTAAAGTTTTTTACCTATTGTGGCTGTCGGGACCACCGTCGATTCACAAGGCCGCCGGATCCTCGGGGGTTCGGCTGAGGGCTGTGACGGCGAACGATGGAAGCCGAAAGGTTCTCCATTTTTTGGAGTTTTCTTTTTCTTTTTTGAAGATTTTTGGGCTCTAAAAGGGTTTCTATACGAAAAAGAAAAAAAAAAGGGCTCGGGGTGATTTTCGGCCATCGTGCACGGCGGCGCCGTCGCCGGTGACCGGTGGCCGGCGCGGCGGCCGATGAGCCGGAGTGTGGCCGGAGTTCGGGCCAAAGAGAGTGAGGGGGAGAGAAAATGTTGTTTTTTTTTTTTTAAGAAAGAAAGGAAGGAATGAATTTTATAAAAAAAAATTGACTTACATAGGCTGGGAGCTTTAATGCCAAAATGACGTCGTTTTGAGTTGGGTCGGACCGACCCGACCCGAACCGCATAGGATTCGCGTGTTTTTGGACCGAGGGTCTATTTGCACCCTCTGTCCTTCAGCTTTTGAGGCAATTTTCGATTCGGTCCTTATTTCAGTTTTTTTTTTCTTTCGAATTTTCCCACAGATTTTATTGTGGTTTCAATTTAGTCCTTACTAATGCTAGGCGTTTTGAAGGACAGGGATAATTTCCCATTTAGTCCTCTCTCCTTTACGCGCTTTTTAGTCTGGTCCTAAGTTTCATTTTAAATTTCCCCCTTTAATTTTATTTTATTTTTAATCTAATCCTTGGCCTGGCTAGCTGAAGCGCAGCGCATAAGGACCAGGGATATTTTTCTATTAGGTCCTCGGTAGTTTCAGATCATCACAATTCGGTCCTTGTCCGCTTTTTATTATTTTTGATTTGTGCCTTTTAATTTTATTTTAATAATGATTCTTGTATATTATGTGATTATTGTATATTGCTTTCATTAGCATATTCATTATTGTCATTTTATTAAACGCAACATTTCATTCGTATATCATCGTTTTGTACCGTCTTTCATCAACGTAATATTTTATATCATTAATTTTTATCCGAACACGTCAACAAAATTTTCTAAAAACAAAGGCAATATTCCGTATTTAGAATTTTGAGAAATTGTGCTCTAACTTACTGGGTTCCGATTTTTCATTTGACCCAAATAACCGAATATCCTTCTTAAACTTAAATGCATGAGTTTTAAAAGTCAAAAGACAAGCTTAGTTTCGAGGATTTGAAATGTCGTATCCTAACTTACTGGACGTGACATTTTACTTCTTCAAAATAAGAGTGTCTTAGTGTCCGATTTAATTTATTCAAGTTTCCTTTTAAAGAGGATCGTATTTTAAAATCTTTTTAAATTTTCGACATTAAGACGTTAACTAATCAATTAGGTACCAATTTTGGGCGTATCGAGGGTGCTAACCCTTCCTCATGCGTAACCGACTCCCGAATCCGTTTTTTGGATTTTGTAGACCAAAAAATAATCATTTTGATAAATTTAAACTTTTATTAAAATGATTGAATTACGAGGTAACCCGATCACACCTCATCAAAAATGATTGGTGGCGACTCCCATGTTCGTTTTCATTTTCAAAATCAAAGTCGTTTCAAAGTCGACCCCGTTTTACAAAAAAATAGTTTCGACAACATTAATTAAAAAATTAACAAAAAAAAACATTTAGAGCCCAAATTTATAGTTATGCCAATATATATATATATATATATTCATAATTTTAATAGAAAAAACACGAGAGAGATGAAAGAGAAGATCAACACCTATATACTTCTTGAATAATACCTTGACACCTACATGCCAGCCCAATAGAGACATTTCAAGACAATATGTACCACGCATGTGATCGAAACTATCGCACGCATAGTAGCTCGCACTTAGTACTACACATGCGACCTATTAAATGCACACACGTAGTAGCTTTGCACTTAGTACTACACACGTGACCTAAAACCATCTCGTAGCTCTCTTGTACACATAGTGGCCTACACTTAGTACCACACATGTGACCTAGCTACCTCATTTGTATCTTTTCTATTCCGAAGGTTCAACCGGGAATTCTCACTTTTCAACATTTTACCAATTCATCCATAACTAATCACAATTTATAATTTACATCAAATAATTACCCCATATTCAACCATATCTCATAAAATATAATAAAATATTAAAACATAAATAAAAACGATGTATTATTTACATACAAACTTACCTCGAAAGCAAAATCAGTGAAAATGACTTATTCGTTAATTACTCGTTTTTCCCTCGTTCTAGTTTCAAACCTCGTTTTCCTTGATCTATAGCAACATATTTCACTTATTTAATTAATGTACTATTCAAAAAAGTCCTTAACTCAAATTTTTCAAAATTACAATTTTGCCCCTAAACTTTTACATATTTACACTTTTGCCCCAATACTCGAAAATTAAACTTCATCCCTTATTCTCATGTTTTATAAATTTCTGATCATTTTCCCTTCTATGGAAAAATCAAATTCTTACTCTAACATACACTTATGAACATTAGGTATTTTTACCGATTATGTCGTTTTACTCGTTTTCACTTAAAATCGCTTAGCAAAAGTTCTCTAACATAATTTCAAGCTTCATATTCTACCATAAAACATCAAAATACACACTTTTCACCTATGGGTAATTTTCCAAAGATGAACCCTAGCATGAATTATTGGTAGCATAAGCTAAATCAAGCTACCGGGACTCTAAAACTGTAAATAACTTGAAAAACGGGGCTAGAACGGACTTACCATGAGCTTGGAAAGTTGAGAAAACCCTAGCCATGTCTTCTCCTGTTAAATTTCGTCCATATGAATAAGATGGACAAATTTGGCATTTTAATTTTGTTTTTAATTCATTTAATTTACAAAAGGACCAAAATGCCCTTACAAAAAAATATCTTATCTAACATATACCATATCCATTTTTGTCCAAAAATTTAACCAATGGGCTAATTACCATTTAAGAACCTCTACTTTAAAATTTCATAGCAATTTGACACCTCTAACTTCTAGAACTCAAGTTTTGCACTTTTTATAATTTAGTCCTTTTGACTAAATTGAGTGTCCAAACGTCAAAATTTTCGAACGAAATTTTCACGAAATCATTCCGTGAAATTGTAGACCATAAAAATAAATAAAAATAAATTTTCTTATGTCGGTTTGTGGTCTCAAAACCATCGTTCGACTAGGCCCAAAATCGGCTGTTATAAAAGTCCCTATTTAAGAGTAAATCAACACAATTAAGCGGAGTTGATTGCAACCCTAGAAATAGGGCGACGAAAATCTGCCGGATTAGAGTCAAATCTAATAAGGGAATCCATAGGTCGAGTTAATGCGACAATAGGGGTTTTAATTAGAAAGAGATTTCAATTAATCAACCTAGAGTCGGTTGTTTTTAGTCTTGAAAGAGATATTAACATAAATCAGGGATTTTTATGGATTAAGTCAAGTGAATAAATCATATGAATCAAAAGTAATAAGTGAAGTCTAGATGGATTCTTCCTTAGGTATTGTCTTTCTCATAAAGTTGTCTAAAAGTATTTTCCCAATTCATTCTCTGTCGTGCTTTTAATTAATTTTAGTTTAAAAGAAATCACTCCAATTCTTAGGCTAGATAATAAGAAGATAGTAATTACTAGTACTCTTGGTCCTTGTGCATACGATATTTCCGGTCTTACCATAATTATACTACTGTTAGATAGGTGTGCTTGCCTTTATTGTGTGTAAGAAGCCCATTTTGCCCGGGCTTGTGAAAACCAAAACCAAAAAATAAAAAAGAAAAAAGAAAATAAAAATAATACCAAATGTCCATTAATACAGTCCATTTACAAACCATTTACAGCCCAAATATTACCCGTGGCCCAAATACTAAAAACTAAACCCAAACTGCCTAAACAGACCCTAAAAACTAAACCATGACCCAGACCCAATTACCAACAGACCCAATTACACCCTAAACTAACCCAACCTAAGCCTAAGCCCAAGTAGCCCAAGAAGCTTGCGATCGCAGGAAACCCTAGGTTTCCATTGCGCCGCAAGCGCCCCAGCGATCTGTTCCCTCGCGCCGCAGCCTCAACATCACCAGCCTCGGTCACGCCACAATTCGCGCGAATCGCCCTATCACCGTCGCGATATCCTCGCCTTTGACCTGCACAAGAAAGGAAAGAACAGCAGCAAAGATGGCATTTTTTTTGTATTTCCTTTTTATTTTTTGGGTTATAAAATCCCAAGAATCTGTAAAATAGGGACGAAAAAAAATATACAAACACAGACAGAAAATACAAGAATATTTGCAGAATATTGAGAAATAAAATCAGAAATTTGGTTATAGAAGGTGATTTTCAACATTTCATTTTGTTTTTATTTTTTTATTTATTTTATATACGAATACTGTTTTAAAAAAAATAAAAATAAAAAAGATGCGAGTTTACCTTTTGATGGCGAGGGTTTTAGCCTCGGAAGCCGCCACGGACGACGACGCGTATGGCGCGTAAGGCACACGCGAGGACGGCCGAAGGTCGGCAGACCAATGAAGGCTGAGCGTTTTTGAGAGGATTCTATTTTTTTAAAAAAAACCTAATTGAAATGTTCTTTTTTTTTGTTATTTTGGCTTATAAGGGCTACTGGAACGGCGTCGTTTTGGTGAAGCCAGCTAATGAACAAAACGACATCGTTTTGAAAAGGGATCCGCGCGTTGACCCGAAAACCCGGGGAGGATTTGCGTGTTTTATAAAAAAAAGGAATTTACCATTTCAGCCCCTTTGAAATCTTATTTGTTTTAATTTCGTCCATTTTAACGTTTTCTTTATTTTTAAATTAGCCCTAGAAATCTGTTTTTTTGTTCCAATTTAGTCCCTCGGACTACCTTAAGGGCCAAATTCATTACGACGCCGTTTTGGAAAGAAGGCATAATTGCCCCATAAGTCCTCGTGGTTTTAACGCGTGTTTTGATTTAGTCATTATTATTTATTTTTATTTGCTATTTAGCCCCTGTTTCTTTGTTTTTTTTAAATTTTTTATTTTTATTAAATTATTTTATCATATTAAATATTCTATATTTTCTTCATTATTTAAATATTAATTTAATAATATTATAAAATTCGTATATAATTATTATTATTTATTATTTTATTCGGATTAATTATTTTTATTACATATTGTTTTTGTACTTCTATATATTAGTTATTATATTATATATTTTAAAATTTTTACATTATATAATATTATATTATATCATATATTATTTCTATCTAAAATTTATTTATATTGTATAACATATTATTTATTCTTAAATATATAGTTTTTTTATTATAAATATTTTTTTTTATTTCTAAAGTTACTAATCATTTATTTACTTCAAAATGTATTTTATTTATTATCTTAAAATATATATTATATTTTTTTTTGTTTTAAAACATTTATTTATTATTTGATATATATCATAGTATGAAGAGTTTAATCTTGCATGAAAAATGTTTATATTTATTTTGTAGTTTTTTTCATTTTATTATTTATTGTTATTATATTTGTTCATACTTTTTCATTTATTTACAATTGCTTTAGTGTAGGTATTTTTTTATTAGTCGTATTTTATATTATTATTTTCTTTATTGCCTATATTAATATGAAATATTAGCATATTATGATTGCTTTTAGTATTTATGTTTGATGATGTATCAATGCAATATTTTCACATGGGTTATCGATTAGAATAAAATACATTTTGCAAAATTACTATATTTTATCTAAAGTTTTTAAAATAAGGCAATGTTTTGTATTTAGAGATTCGGGAAATAGTGCCCTAACGTGTTGGGTTTCGATTTTCCGTTTGACTAAATAACTAAATATCCTTTTAATAAATTTTTGTAAATCATGAGATGATTTTAGTTACGAGGGTTTAAAAATATCATATCCAAACGTGCTGGATATGATATTTGTATTCTTTCGGAACAAAAAAAAAAACTCTAATTTTAACTCAAATTGTTCATTTTTTTTAAGAAATCATACTTTAAGTTTTTTAAAATTTTTAACATTAGGACATAATTTTATCGATTAGGTACCAATTTTTGGGCGTTATGAGGGTGCTAACCCTTCATCATACGTAACCGACTCTCGAACCCGTTTTCTTGTTTTTCGTGAACCAAAAGGTGATACAATCATACCTAAGTAAAAAAAGGATTGGTGGCGACTCCATCACCGTTTTTTAAAGTCGATCCCCGTTTTTACCAAAACCTTCAAAAATAGTTTCGACATTGTGATCGTAGTTACTTTGAGACACATCACCACCACCGCCCCGCCACCCAAAATCAACCATCCTTGCTGCAACCAGGTTCCATAGTTGTGGTCAACCCCCGAGACAATGATTACCTGGGTGCGTGGTACCTCGCAGTGTCGTCGAGCGCTTACTTCAACATGCGACGACAAGTACGTGGTCCAACTCCTCTTTCTTTACGAAGACATAAGTACCGGGACAAAAGTCATCAGGGAGTACAACAGCGTTGATATACGCCCTTTACCCCCTCGACACCGACCAAGAAAGTTCAAGGTGGGTGACTTAGTGGAGGCTTATTACAGATTCGGTTGGTTCGAAGGGGAGATTGTTGAAGAGTTGCATAATGGCAACTATATTTGTCAGTTGAAGTCGTCAAAGCGCTTAGAACTTGTGGTGGAACGGTACCAGCTTCAAAGAAGTTGGCGTGATGGGGAATGGATACCGCCATTGGATGAATCTGAGCTAGCTGTTGAGGTATATGCTGTTCTTGTCCATTGCCTATTTCTTGTCTTTTGATTCTTTTTGCGTTTGAGCTTTCTTGAATCTTGAGTATATGCAATTCTTCTTTCTTTGGGGTTTCTTGGAATAGGAAGAAGATTCAACAGACGAAACAAGCTGACGGATTCTGACAAAGCTGGGATTATGGAGTCTGAGGCTGATAGTGCAGAATCAAGCACAGCAGGGACTGGTAACATACAGGAGGCGTCTGGTCAGGTAACAATAGAGGAAGAAGGGCTTAGCAAGGAAGAACATGATGAGGAGGCCAATGATGAAGAGTTATGAAGCATGTGCATATGATCATAAAAGTAGTCAAGCTTGGAGAGTTTCTTTTTAGCTACTTCATATTACATCTTTCTCTGTTTCAACTGTGCAAAAATTGATTTTGATGTAGATATCATATATTGCTGTTTTTTTTTGGCCAATAAAAGGTTGAAGCAATCGAGTCAATCTTTGTGAATGTTTTTTTCTTAATTCTTAGTTTCATCATAGAAAAATTTATTCATATTTTCAAAAATAATACAAATATCAATAAGAGCAAAGTATAATGATAAATTTCAATGATAAATTTAGTTCAACTTTAACCTGTATAGTGGCCTTCGCCAAGGCGACTCGCTACCCTCATACTTCATCAAGCCGAACGTACATCAAAAGTTGGCTAATGATTAGACTGAGCAAAGATTGTCCTTCGATGAACAATCTGTTGTTGGCTAATGATGCTTATTTATTCTTCAATGCCATTATCCACTCGACCAGAGCCTTGAAAGAAATTATTAAGAAATACTGCAAATGCTCAGGGTTATGGGAACTATATCAAATCTGAGATTTTCTTTAGCAAATTCGGGAAAGCAAAGAACAAGAAATGGATTACTGGCATATTGGGTGTTCATTGCGCTGATAGGCCTGGGAAATATCTTGGATGTCAGTTAGGTCAATTTAATCAACGAAAGCTCTTTTTCCAATCCACCTTAGAACGTATGCAGCCGAAACCTTGCAGGATGGAAGGGGAAACTTCTGTGACCCAGTGATACATTAGTCTTAATACAGTCTACTCTATCGGCAACACCAATTTACTCACCCTCTTGCACAAAAGCACCTAAGTCAGTCACTAACCAGATTCATGAAATTATTAGGGACATCTGGTGGAGCCATGACATCAATAATAGAAAGCTTCACATGTGTAACTCGAATCAATTGTATTGGCCAAAACAAAAGGATGGATTGGACATCCGTTAAGCTGAAGTAATGAACGATGCACTTCTTTGCAAACAAGCCTGATGAATACTCACAAGGCTGCATGCTGTGGCTCATGCTACGTTCTTAACTAAAGGTTGCAGGTACGGTGGATCTAATGATAGAGTAGACTGTATTAAGACTAATGTATCACTGGGTCACAGAATTCCCCTTCCATCCTGCAAGTTTCTGCTGCATACGTTTTAAGGTGGATTGGAAAAAGAGCTTTCGTTGATTAAATTGACCTAACTGACATCCAAGATATTTCCCAGGCCTATCAGTGCAATGAACACCCATTTCAATCTATATTAATTTGTATAATATACAAAGATTGTATTTTAAATATCAATAGATTATAATAATTAAAGTTGAAATTTGATCATTGTCTATAAAAAACAAAGAGGAGAAAATAGAATAAAACACGTGCTAGAGTGTAAGATTGCAAGGATTGCTTGATCATTTATTTTTCATTAGCATTATTGCTCATTGATCAACTTTTGCCCAGTGATCAACTTTTGGTTCGTACTAGCACGTGCCATATTTTCATTAGCATTATTGTTACTTGGTTTAGTTGCAACTTACCAAATATTTGGATTAATATCTACTAGTAAAATCAATTTATTTTTCTGAAATTGGTATGAATTTAACACTTGACACACTAAACAGTGTTCCTTTATTTAATTTTAATTCAAGATGGAAAGATATTTAGTGTCTCGACCCCTATACTGGATTGAGCCAACTATGCTTGCTAGAAAGCAAGGTTGAAGGCATTCATAAAAACTATTTATGAGAAGGCGTGATGATTTATCATCGCAAGCTAAAAGTCTCCAACTAGTGATGTTTCAAGTGTCGATACTTCAAAGCCAGAGAATACTTGGACTACTGAGGAAGAGAAGCTAGAAAATGCCAAATCCCAAGCCTTACATGCCCTCTTATGTGGTGTAGATATATAAGATTTCAAAAGGATCTCAAAATGTACTACTATTACAGAAGCTTAGATGATCTTTGAAACAACTCATGAAGAAACCAAATTTTGTTAAGCGATCCAAGTTTGCAAATGTTGACTACTAATTTCGAGACACTCGGGATGCGTAAGAGTGAAACTCTTGGCAAGTTTTATGCTAAATTATGTGGTCCTGTCTATCATACTTCTACGCTTTGGGAGACGAATATTCCAAGTCAAACATAGACGGAATGGAAATTGATAAGCCCATTGGGTCATTACAAACATTTTAAATGAACCTAGATGAGTCTAAAAAAATCCGTAAGATAAACGAATATTTCCCTTTTAAGTTGTTACCTGTTTAGAACTGAAGGTGACGCTACTATTGAAGATCTTCAAGAACAATTGATTTTACGCACACAAACTTCAATAGAGCATTCAAGAAAATGTCTAGAAGAAACAAGAATTATAAATACTCGAGCTTTTTGTGGAGTAAAAAGACAAAACCCCAACCAAAGACAATATGAGATGTGTTGGAAATCTATCAAGAACATTGTTGAAGAGCTCTTGAATTAGTCTATAAATAGGATGTTGGTCAAGTTCCTCATTAGTCGTTTGGAGTGCATTTAAATACTCCTTGTTTATGTATTTGTATGTGGAGATATCGAATGTAAAGTGAGGAATTTGGAGAAACTGGTTTATAATAATTTTGGTTCGACTTTGAGGCTATAATTATCCCATCTTCGGTTTGCACGGTCTCATACTGAATCATGTACCTATTATTCCCCACTGGTTTAACAATAATTGCAGCAAACCAGGCACGGTTAAAACCATCTTCATCATTGGCCACTTCAATAAGTGCTCCCTCACTCAGCTCTTCCATCTCCATCGTTATCTTTGTTGGCTCTTCGTCCCTTTGTATTTCCTATATGCCAAGAACCAAGCATATATTAAAGGAGAAACCCCAAAGAAACAAGAATTCCGTATCCTCAAGATTAAAGATGGAAAGAATCAAGAGACAAGAAATACCCGAATAGAGTTTATACCTCCACATCTAGCTCAGATTCCAAAGACCTTGGTGGCGACTGTTAAAGGTTAATGTAGAAATTATTTGTTACTATTTACTGATTGAATAAGTTAGTCGTTGAGTAAGTTAAAGTATGTTTTTAAACAGACCTAGTCTTTGTTTAGTGCTAGTAGTGTTCCTTTTATTTAGGAGATTTATCAAGATACTATTAGAGTCCTAATATATCTCTAAGTTGTTAGCTATTTCAGTATTTATAGTACTCTTCATGGAATAAAGTAAGGTACTTGACCGTTTCAAATTTTCTGAATTCCTATTGCTTCCATTTAAGTCCTTTGTTCTGTTTTTACTTTTATATTCAGCAACTTTTTCTTGACATCTAGTATCCGAGCTACTCGAGGCCTGTGTTGAAGCTTATGATGGCAAGCAATCAGAATGGAGTGAACCTTTCACAGCCGTTGGTTCTAATTTTTCAAGGCAGCAACTATGGAGTTTGGAGCACTAAGATGAAGACTTTGTTTTTGTCCCAAGACCTATGGGACTTGGTGGAAAATGGATACGGTGAAGAGGAGGTAGTAGCTGAGACTCTCAAAGATATCAGAAAGAGAGATGCTAAAGCTTTGTTTTTCATCCAACAAGCTGTGGATGAATCAATTTTTCCTCGCATTGAAGTGGTGACGCGTTCGAAAGAAGCATGGGACACGCTGCGAACGGCATATCAAGGTACTGCAAAGGTGATGGCTGTCAAACTTCAAACTCTGCTTAAGAAGTTTGATAATTTTATTATGGAAGATGATGATGTTCTGGATGATTATGTGTCAAAAGTAACTGATGTTGTGAATCAAATTCGAAAATATGGTGAGGATTTAAGTGAGTAAAGGGTAGTTGAGAAAATTCTTAGGAGTTTACCTAGGAAATAAGATCATGTAGTTGCAAATTTATAGAAGAGTCAAAAGATTTGAGTGTGTTAATCTGTTGATGAGTTGCAAGGCTTTCTTTATTCTCATGATGATAGGATGAAAAGGTATGATAATGCGTCTGTTGAGAATGCCTTTTATAGTAGGTCGCAATACTCTCGTGGTGGAAAGGGCACCAGCTAAACAAATTTCAATGACTGGCGTGGAGGAAATCATCTCGTGAGAGAAGAAGAGGTAGGGCAGGTAGCCGATTCAATGGACATAACCAACGTTATAGAGATGGCGATAAAGGAGAAAATAGTAGTCCAAAACAATGCTACTATTGTAAAAGGTACGGGCATATTGAGAGGTTTTGCAAGCTTAAAGAGAAGCAAGGCTAACTTGGGCTCATGAAGATAGTGAAGAAGATGAGACAGTGATCGTTTTGAATCGAGCTTTAAAATTTATAAAAGAATGATCGAACACGAAAACTAACTCTGACAACGATTGAGGCAAGTGCACCTATCGAACAGTAGTATAGTTTAGGCAAGACCGGATTATCGAACCCAAAGGAACTAAAAGTACTGATACTAACTTTCTTTTTATTATTTAGCCTAAAATAAGTGAAGTTGTTTATTAATCTAAATTAATTAACTACTAAACTAAAGACTCTAAGACAAAGAAGAATGAATTTGGAAAATAACTTGGGAAAAACTCAGTTGATTTAGGAGATACCCTAGGAAGAATCCACCTAGACTTCACTTGTTATCTAACACTGAACCATACGATTTATTCACTTAGTTTGATTCGTAAGACTCTCTAACATATATTAAACCCTCTCTCGAGGCGAATAACGTCTAACCCTAGGTTAATTAGTGGAACTCTCGTTCTCTTATAATAACCCCCTAGAATAGCAGTAAATCGATCTGTGGATTCCCATATTAGATTTCACCCTAATCCGGCAAAATCTCGTCCCCTATCTCTCTAGCGTGCGATCAACTCCGCTTAATTATGTTGGATCTACTCTTGGCGGTCTATTCCTCCTCCACCTAAGCACATTAAATTTGGATTAAGCTCACATAATTAAGAACAAACTAAGTATTTATCATATAATTCAGTAAACAATAACAAGATTCATCATAGGTTTCATCCCCTTCGGGTATCCGAAGGGTTTAGTTCATAACAATAAAGGAAAACATCTCAAGAGAAAAGATAAAACAAAACATAAGAATTCCCTAAAACCCCCTGAAGGAATTGAAGGAGAGATCCTCCGTCTTGAGTATAATTCTGGCTTCTTGAGATGGATCAACTGGCTATCCCTGAATGAATCCCCACAAATCTGCCTTCTCTTGCCTAGCACGACGCCCCTAGACGATGGCTTTGGGCTCCCATTTTCAGGTCATACTTAGGGTGTATTTATAGGCTTTTGAAATACGTTTCTTTCTCCCTAAGTATCCTTTCCCGAATGAAATTTCTCTTCTCCACGGTAGAGGCACGGCCATGGCGTACGCCCGTGTAAATCGTGGACAGGCCGTGTTCGGATTTCTTTAATGAGACACGGCCGTGTGAGTCGGGGTTAGACCGTGTTCTAGATGATTGACTTGGCGATCGTGTGTGGATCCAAGTCCAGGCCGTGTCGATTTCCTCTTTGGCCCGTTTTGGTCCGTTTTGAGCCCGTTTCTCGTTCTTTTTATCCTTGGGTGCTTTCCTGAGTATAAGACATGAAAAGAAAGGATTAAGAGCACCTTTTTACATAAATCAAAGGATAATTCATCCAAAAGCATACTAAATGTGGGCCTAGAATATGTTACTATTTCGGTTTATCAGACAGAAAGCCTGTTCGTTGCATGCTTCAGTGCTAAGGAGTGTTCTCCTGAAGTTTGGTACATAGATAGTGGCTATAGCAATCATATGACAAGTGAATTAAGTCTCTTCAGCAACTTAGATAAGTCGGTAACTAGCCGAATTACGCTTGGTGATGGAACTGTTCGTGTAGCAAATGGAAAAGGTACTGTGCAGTTGAATTCCCTAGGTCTTAATTGCATTCATAATGTTTTGTATGTTCCAGATTTAAATTCTAATTTGCTAAGTGTTGGGCAATTTATGGTAGATGGGTATTGACTTGTCTTTGAGGAATTCAATTATTGCATTTTTAAGGATAAATCGAAAAAGCACCTGTTAGCTAGTGTTCCAATGGCAAAAAACAAGATTTTTCCTTATAATCTCGCAACTGATGATAAGCTTGCTTTGAAGGCAGAATCGTTTGATGAAAAATGGTTGTGGCATCACAGATATGGGCACTTAAATTTTGGTAGTTTAAAACTCATGTCTGAAAAGAATCTAGTTGATGGTTTACCTCTAATAAAAAATGTTGATGATGTGTGTGTGAGCTGTATATTTGGGAAACAACATCGAGATTCGTTTCTAAAGGGCAAGGCAAGGAGAGCTTCCCAACTTGCTGAACTTATTCATGCTGGCCTTTGCAGACCGATGAGAACACTTTCTCTCAATAACAATAGGTACTTTTTAGTCTTTGTTGATGACTACAGTAGAATGACGTGGGTGTACTTTGTCAAAGAAAAATCAGAGGCTCTTTCAGTTTTCAAGAAGTTTAAAGCATGTATTGAGAAACAAAGTGGCCAGCCTATAAAGACCTTGCGGACAGATCGTGGTGGAGAATTTCTCTCTACTGAATTCAACAAATTCTGTGAAAAACCTGGCCTTCAACGCCAGCTAACAGCAAGCTACACTCCTCAACAAAACGGAGTCGCTGAGAGGAAGAACCGGAGTTTTGTTGAGATGGGAAAATGCTTACTGAAAGCTAAAGATCTTCTAAAAGTTTCAAGTGAAGCAATTCACACAAGAAGATACATCCACAACCAATCTCCAACAGCAACTCTAGAACAAAAAACACCATTTGAAGCATGGCATGGGTGGAAACCTGAGGTAACTCATATGAGAGTTTTTGGTTGCATTGCATATGTGCATATTCCTTCTCAAAAGAGAGGAAAGTTAGATGATAATAGCACTAAATGTATCTTTGTTGGTTATAGCTCAAAACTAAAGGATGTCGATTTTATAATCCTTTATCTAAGAAGCTATTAATTAGTCGTGACGTTGTTTTTGATGAGAAAAACTCTTGGAATTGGAAGGAATTATCTATAACATTATCCCCCTCCACTTTGGCCAAAACTTACTATAACATTATCTAGTTATTTTTGTTTCGTTTTACACTTCTAACAAGTTAGAAATTGTCTTTCAATCATTTTCCATCAAAAACATACACATTTCACTTAATTTTATAAGCTTCCATCAATATTTTTAATGACAACTTTTAATATACTTGATAAAGTAAAATCTATTAGTACATATATATATATATATATATATAACAAGCTTAAAAAATTCACTTAATTATTTTAATATTATTTTTAATACTATAAAAATATACATACAAAAGGGGAAATTACAAAAATCTTAAACCTTAGGTGCCATCCCCATGGACCTCTACTAGGCTCAAAGAATTTTAATAATTTAATAAACGAGTTTATTCCGAATATAAAAATGAAAAGATAAAAGAATTAAACAATTAATTCATAAACCGTTATCCGTTAATCCAACAGTTGGCTCAAAGACTATATATATATGTAAGCATTGATTGGCAGTTCACATCAACTCAGATAAGAATCACATTTCTCCATTTTCATTCATCATTCTCTGTTTCTCTTGTCACCCGCAAAAAGAAGGAATATGTCGCAAAAAGGCAAGCCCATGGACGCCCCCGCCACCGAAGATCCACCGTACCTGCAACCAGGTTCCATAGTTGAGGTCAACCACGAAGACAATGTTTGCCCGCGTGCGCGTTACACCGCTATAATCATGGAGCGCGCTACTTCAACAAACGACAAGAGGTACGTGGTCCAATTCACCAATCTTTACCAAGATAGAAATAGCGGGACAAAACTCTCCAAGGAGTACAACAGCGTCGATATACGCCCTCTGCCCCCTCCACAACCACCAAGGAAGTTCAAGGTGGGTGACATAGTGGAGGCTAATATAGACGACGGCTGGTACGAAGGCAAGATTGATCAAGTGTTGGATGATGACAGGTATATTTTTCGGATGTCATCAATGTTCTTACTGTTTGGAATGAATCAATTGAGGCTTCATAGAACCTGGCTTAATAGGAATTGGGTACCACCATTGGATGAATCTGAGCTAGCTGTGGAGGTATAAACTCTATTTGGGTTTTTCTTGTATCTTGATGCTTTTCATCTTGAATCTTGAGTATATTGCAATTCTTTCTTTTTCTTTGGGGTTTCTATCTCCTTTACTAAATATGCTTGGTTCTTGGAATAGGAAGAAGATTCAACAGAGAAAATGATGGAGTCTGAGACTGACAATGCAGAAGCAAGCAAAGCAGGGACTGGTAACATATTGGAGGAGTCTGATCAGAAAACAAAAGAAAAAGAAGAAGAGTTTAGTGAGGGAGCACATGTTGAGGTGACCAATATTGATGGAGATGGTTCTAACCAAGCTTGGTTTGCTGCAACTATTGTTAAACCAGTGGGGAATAATAGGTACCTCATTCGGTTTGAGACCTTGAGAACCGAAGATGATACTGGTTTCTTAGAGAAAGAGATGGATAGCTTGTACATTAGGCCTCCTCCACCACATATTCCGGTGCCTGACCAGTTTAAAATGTTTGATCACGTTGAAGTTCTGTACAAAGGTGGGTGGTGGAAGGGCGTGATTGCAGAGGTTCTTCCTGACGATTCTAAATATCTGGTCTTTTGGCTAACTATGATAAACTGGAATGTAAACACTCTGATTTAAGGCCACGCCAAGGCAGCATTGATGAAAACTGATCTAAACCTTTCCCAGGTGTGCATCTTTAAACCCTTCTGTATATCCGTAGATATGTGTTCTTGAGTGATATGCATGTACAAGTTTCTTAACTGATGTCTGGTTCATATTTTTTGCTGCAGAGCTATGAAGCATGTGCATATGATCATAAAAGTAGTCAAGCTTGGAGGGTTTCTTTTTCTGCTATTTTGGCTACTTCATATTACTTTGTTGTTACCTGTTCAAAATTGATTTTGACGTTGATTTCCTATTCTAGTGTTTTTTCTTGTCAGTAAAAGATTGAAGCAATCGAGTTAATGTTTTTTCTCTTAATGCTTAATTTCTTTTTTTTTTTTAAGTTCTAAATGCTTAATTTCATCGTGCTTAATGGTTAACTCGGTTTCGGTCGATTAATTGAATTAACCAAAAATAGTAATAAAATAAATTGATAATGTTCATTTGACTAAATTAACCGAATTAGTAACAATCTAATACATATAATATATAAAATTATTTATTAAGTTCGATTAATTAATCGATTTCGAACCAAATTAACCGTTAACCGAAATTTTAAAAAATCTTTAACCAACTTTCCAACCAACTACCAGATTATTTATTAAGTTCTCATATTTGTTTAATGTCTCTTTTAGAAATTACTTTCAAGTCTTGGATTAATTGCATCAAGTCTTTTTCCATTAATTTAGTCATTTCCTTCCTTCACACATTTGGCATGCCCATTCTCTTTTTCTTGCAACTTAATTCATAATTTATTTACTATCGGTGTTTCAATTCAATTTTAGATATCTTCCCCAATGTCATATTTAATCGATAAATAATCCACATTTAACCGACATTTGTACTCGAAATTTTATTTACTCGATCACCAGTATGATATGAATTTTGACATTCATTGATGGGTTTGAAGCATTCCATGATATCAACACAACCTAAAGACACAGATCAATATATTGTCAATCTTTCAAATATGACAAGTTCCTATTTTGTTGCGGTATTGGAAGAAATGAGCACTTCCCTTAGTATATTGCAGCGACTTTAAATATCTAAACATTTAAGATATTTGCATAAATATTTAAGATATTGACAATGTATTGTTAGTGTAGACAATTACATCTATGTCTCGATCTTATAAGAATCATTTGCTTCGATACCCAAGACAATGTATCTCTCCAATTGGACTTCATAGACATCATAATAGTTTTTCAATCAATTTGCTCAATTTCGATTAAACTACGGACTGTTTAGATTATATACTAATATAAGTTGTCTTCTCGCATTATGATCCAATCACATAATGCAACTTAATATTAATTAAACATTAGATAATCAAAAAGTTAATATTTGCTTATGTTTTGTTTTGCATGCAAAAATCATTAAGGGCAAATATACAAATGATATTAATGAGTAATGAAATTTTTTAAAACCATTTGATCGCTGTAAATCAGAGTTTTAAAATTTATAAAAGAATGATCGAACCTGGAAACTAACTTTGACAACGATTGAGGCAAGTGCACCTATCGAACAGTAGTATAGCTTAGGCAAGACCGGATTATCGAACCCAAAGGAACTAAAAGTACTAATACTCACCGTCTTTTTATTATTTAGCCTTAATATAAAGTGATGATTGTTTAAACTAAAACTAATCTACTTACTAAGCTAAGACGCAAAGACAAAAAGAATGAATTCGGGAAATAACTTTTGGGAAAACTCAGTTGACTCAAGCGATACCCTTAGGAAAAATCCACCTAGACTTCACTTGTTATTTAACCTTGAACCATATGATTTATTTACTTAGTTTGATTCGTGAGACTCCCTAACGTATATTAAACCCTCTCTCGAGGCGAATAACGTCTAACCCTAGGTTAATTAGTGGAACTCTCGTTCGCTTATAATAACCCCTAGAATAGCGATGAAATCAATCATGGACTCCCATATTAGGTTTCACCCTAATCCGGCAAAATCTCGTCACCCTATCTCTAGGCGTGCGATCAATTCCGCTTAATTATGTTGGATCTACTCTTAGGCAGGGTCTATTCCTCCTCCACCTAAGCACATTAGATTTGGATTAAGTTCACACAATTAAGAACAAACTAAGTTATTATCATATAATTCAAAAATCAAATAACAAGATTCATCATAGGTTTCATCCCTTTCGGGTATCCGAAGGTTTAGTTCATAATAATAAAAGATAACATCTCAAGAGAAAATATAAAACAAAACATAATAAATCTCTAAAACCCCCTGAAGGAATTGAAGAGGAGATCCTCCGTCTTGAGTAGAATTCCGGCTTCTTGAGATGGATCAACTGGCTATCTTCGAGTGATTCCCACAAATCTGACCTTTTCGGCTTGGCTTTTTAGCCTAGCTTTTCGCCCCCTTTCAGCTGGTACCTAGGGTGTATTTATAGGCTTTTGAAACACGTTTCTTTCTCCCTAAGTATCCTTTCCCGAATGGAATTGCTCTTCTCCACGGCAGAGGCATGGCTATGGAACACACCCGTGTAAATCGTGGCCAGGCCGTGTTCGAGACTGTTGAATGAGGCACGGCCGTGTAAGTCGTGGTAAGGCAGTGTTCTAGTAGGAATGGTGGCACGGCCGTGTGGCTTGAAGTCCAGGCCGTGTTGATTTCGTGGCTTGGCCCAACTTGGTCCTTTTTAAGCCCGTTTCTCGTTCTTTTCGTCATCGGGTGCTTTCCTGAGTATAAGACATGAAAAGAAAGGATTAAGAGCACCTTTTTACATAAATTGAGGCTTAAATCATCCAAAAGCATACTAAATGTGGGCTTAGAATATGTTACTTTTACGGTTTATCACCATTCTATCCAAAAAATTACTAGTGTGGAATGATAAATATACTACACTTAGGATACCAAATCCTAACAACTAATACAATCAGAAATTTTATAAATAATATAAGGTTCCACTTGTTTCACTGAAAATGGATTCTGGAAAATGATTTCTAGAAAATGATTTACTTTTCTAGAAAAACTAATATTTTCTGGTGTTTGGATGAATCTGTGTAAAATATTTTATAAAAGTTTTTTTCAATGAAATAAGCATACATTTGAGATTTATTTAAAAGAAGTAGTGAATTGATTACAAAGTGATGTTAAGGTGAAATTATAGTAAATAATAAATCTTCATGATATTAAGGATTAAATTGTAAAATTTGTGAAATTTATAATTAAAATAAGAGAAGTGATATGCATCAAAATTTGTCATGTGAAATAAGATATTGTAATGAATTATTTGATTAAAGTGCTTATATGGTGAAAAATAAATTACATAGTAATAGGGACTAAATTGAAAAATAAGCAAAATTTTAAGTGTGAAACAATTTAATATGTGAATATGGTAATTATGATTAAAGTTTAATGAATGTGTTATGAGATAATGAAATATGCATAAAGTATTGTAAAAGTGAAATTGTGGAAAAATATGAAATTTTTATTATGACAATGACTAAATTGTTAAACTTGAGAAAATATGTGGATGAAATAATAGAAATGAAATATATAGAAATTTGATATTCGAAGCAAGATATTGAGATAATTTATGTGGTTAATGTGTAACAAGAAAGAAAATTGATTTAATATGATTAATTAGTGAATAATGAACTTTTATGACAAAAAGGGACTGAATTGAAAAGTTATGAAAGTTTATAAGAAAATATTTTATAAGTAGATAATTTAGTAAAGAATGTAACATCGCGATGTTTTGACCTGATGTTCGAGTCGGGTATGGGGTGTTACGTTTACCATCCTATTTTGTAAATAAGGTTAAGGGTAAACATTGGAAATTATTAATTTGATGGAAATAAAATAATAGCAACTATAGTCAGAACTAAACTATGAAAGCTAAAATGCTTTTAACCATAATTCAACAACAATATAAGGACATCAAAATCAATTTTAAGCAGGCAACAACGATGTAATACGAAGTACCGAAAAACCAGAAAAACAAGAGTTACTGAATTCTTTCAAAGTTAAAATAGAGAAAGATTGTATCTAAAAAAAAACATGGAGAGAGAGAAAAGATGCCATATTCAAAAACGCTCCAAGCTTGACTATGTTTAATCATGCACATGCTTCATATCACTGCAGCAAAAAATGATGAACAAGAAACCAGTTAAAAAACTTATACATGAACTTCATTGAAGAACACATATCTACTGATATATATATATATATATATATACACAAAAGGGTTTAGAGATGCACACCTGGGGAAGGCTTAGTCCATTTTCCATCAATCCAATCTTGGTGTAGCCTTAATTTCGAGTGTTTAAATTCCATTTCTTCATGTGTAGCCAAATAGACATGATATTTAGAATCATCAGAAAGGACCTTAATTATCACACCTTTCCACCACCCACCTTTGTAGAAAGCATCAACTTGATCAAGCATTACAAATTGATCAGGCACCGTAATATCCGGAGGACGAGGCCTAATGTGCAAGGTATCCATAACTTTCCCAAATAAACCAATGTTACTATTATCGTCGGTTCTCATGGTCGTATACTGAATGCGGTACCTTTTATTCCCCACTGGTGAAACAATAATTGCAGGATACCAAGCACGGTTAGAACCATCTTCATCATTGGCCACCTCAACAAGTGCTCTCTCATTATACTCTTCCATCTCCATCGTTTTCTTTGTTGGCTCTTCTTCCCTTTGTACTTCCTATATGCCAAGAACCAAGCATATATTAAAGGAAAAAACCCCAAAGAAACAAGAACTGCATATACTCAAGATCCAAGAAAGCTCAAACACAAAAGATAGATGAAAAGAACCAAGACAAGAAATAGGCAAATAGAGTTTATATACCTCCACAGCTATCTCGGATGCCTCCAATGGCGGTATCCAATGCCCATTAAACCAGGTTCTATGAAGCCTCAAATTATTCACTTCAAACTCTACGAACTTTGGCCACCGATTATCATCATTAAACCTAAAAAGATAGTTGCCATTCATCAACTCTTGAACAATCACCCCGTCCCCACCACTTTTCTTGTGATAAGCGTCCGCGTGGTCACCATTCTCGAACTTTCTTGGGCGTTGTGGAGGATGAGGCGTATATCGCCGAGGCTGATCATCCTTAAGGGTCTATTCCCGATTTTTTCGTCTTGGAAAAGATGGGTGAATCGGACCACGAACCTTGTTGGAGTGTATTGGAGTAGCACGCTTGGGCGATAGTGGCGGTGTGCCACGGACTCGTAACCAAATTCGGGGTTGAATCTCAACCAGGGCACCTGGTTGCAGGTATGGCGGGTCTTGGGGGATGGAGTTCATATCATACTTGCTTCTTGTTGACATACCTGGTTGAACATGATTTTGTAATATTTAAAGTTTTTTTTTTATGTATTTTTTAATAATTCATTCTATTTGAACTGGTCAAACTGAGAATTGATAGTCTAACTAATTTAACCACCGATCCAGTTCTAAAAACATTGATTTACATATATTAGGTAATTGTTTATGGATCGGACCAAAAGATATACTTCATAAAAAAGGTAAGACATATTTGAATATTTTTAAGCTCTTTCAAGATAAAAATGAGTTATCCTTTCAAAAGTGTTAAAATAAAAAATTAATAAAATTATATTTTGACCTCTTAAAATTTATAATTCAATTCCAATCTTCACTAAAAAAATTTTAAATTCCCGTTTATACGCTAGTAGAGAAAGGGTATGAAAGAGTCTAGAACCAAGATGAAAGAGAGGCTGTCGTATTATGGAGTACTTGTGTGTATTTATACTTAATTCTAAAGTTATCGAAGAAGTTATCCAAAGATTGCCCAATCATTAATTTTTTAGTTTGCATCATTAACCAATGTCCGACGAGCTAAGTTGCGCGTAACTCGTTGTGTTTGATAGTTAACTGTTTTCCTACAACACTTAATCAACCATTAAGTTTTTCAATGGAACAATTGGTTATGAAAAATGAGAAAAAAGAAAATTTCATAATTTTACTTGTAAAAATTAAAATTATGTAAAACTACTAAAAACACTTGAAAATAACTTTGTTAAGAGATAAACGATGTCTAATTTGACACATCAATTTATGGCAGATAACTAACTTGATGATTTGATTAAAAAGAAAACAAGCTTTATTATTTTAAATCTAATTAAGAAACATATTTATTATTTTATTTGTGGTTTATTTAATAAAATTTGTTTATTTATTTTTAAATAAAATTTCAATTGTTGAACAATTACACTTAAGTCCAAGTATCTTATAGCTTTCCAAAAGCACCCACACATTTTGACTATAAATATAATTATGTATTATTTTAAAGCAATTTTACACAATAATAATAGTATTTCAATTTTATGTGGACAACTGATGAATAATACCTTACTAAATGCTAAATCCAAAGCAATTTTTGTGGAGTGGATCAACAAGATTTCAAAAGGATATTAAAATTCACTATTGCCAAAACGACTTGAGATATCCTACGGACTACACATGAAGGAACCAATTACATCAAGTAGTCTAAAATGCACGATCTTGACCATTAGATTCAAGACCTTGACAATGCAAGATTTGGAAACCATAGGTGAATCCTACGCAAAACTCTACGATCTGTTGAATCAGGTATTCACCACTGGTGAAGAATATTCCAACACCAGGTTGGTTAGGAAGGTACTTAGATATTTAGCTCATAGCTTATCTATCAAAGTTGTTGCTATAAAGGAAGCTAAAGACCTTAAGAGTCTGGTGATCGATGATCTCATAGGGTCCTTGTAGACTTCTGAAATGAATCTTGACGAAGCCAATCATAGTAGAACCAAAGGTTAAACAAATATCACACTTCAAGTGGGAAAAGAAGTGCCAACTTCCAACACCACTATAATTGAGGAACTCCGAGAGCATATTATGTTACTCACACAGAACTTCAATAATGTGCTTAAAAAGCAATCAAGGAGGCTAAAGAAATTTGAATCCGACAAAAATTTTTCCAAGAAAAATTCCAAGGGGTTGGTCATCAAAGAAGAATGAAAAAAAGATAAGAAGAAAGATGTTCAATGTTACGAGTGTCAAGGATATGGTCACATCTAGATTGAATGTGCTAACATACTAAAGAAGAACAAAATAGTAGTAAAATTAACAATAAAACAAGAGTTATACAATATCCAAACAACAACAACAACAAAATAGTAGCAATATAATATCAAAATGACAAGAAAACAACAACAAAAAGTTTAGGCTAATCTGGCCAGGCCGGGTTGAGCCCAGGCCAAAAAATCCTACCCGAGGCCCTGCCTGTTTAAGAAATAGGTCTTATTTTTTTGTCCAAACCCATTTTTTGAGCCTAAATTTTTACCCAAACCCTCTCACTTTTCGGGCAGGTAGCCCGACCCATGGTTAGTTCTAAGCATAAGTTTCTACGTCCTCTTAACTCACTTTTGTCTTCCAAAAGCTTGAAATTTTTGAATATGTCTTACCATTTTATGAAGTATATCTCCCGGTCCAATCTATAAACAATTACCTAATATACGTAAATCAATGTTTTTGAAACCGGACTAGTGGTCGAACTAGTTTGACCATTGATTTTCAATCGGACTAGCCGATCTGGTTAAAATAAAATGAATTGTTAAAAAATTATATTTTTTTAAAAATATATTAAACACTATAAAATCTAGTTTAACTAATTTAACTAATTTTTTAGCTTGGTTGGTACTAATTCAGAGATCAATTAAATTTTACCTTATTTTAGAACGATATACTAACCGATTGTCAATCTAATGTTTTAGTCTGGTGTGACAAACTTGATGTAAACAACCTACATAATAATAAAAATATTATTATTTAATAATAATTATATCATTAATAAAGTATTACTTATTATATTATAATTGAATTGATTTTCAAATGATTATAAATCAGTTTATTTGGTCAAGTGGTTAAGTGTTAGTGCTTTGGTTCAATTATTCTCCTACTTACATTAGCTCCTTTGGTTAGATGATTAGATAATTGTGATCTCTTCTTTATATAATATGTCAATTTACTACATTCATGATATGGATTGAAAAATAAATATTATACATATGAAAATTATATTTACTAAAAATAATTATATTTGCAATAATTATTTGATTTTATAAATAAAATAATTATTAATTAAAAAGATGAATTGAAAATAAAAATTTTAAAAATGATATATTTATTAATTATAAACTTTAATTAAAAAAAGCTTGAAAAATATAAAATAAAAAAATATATTTTAAAATGTGTATAAAAAGAATAAAACTTAGGCCTCAATGATAATATCACAATTCACTGACACTACAATAAAAATGTGTCATGCAAGACACGTTTTCTTTTCTCTCTCCAAAAATAACATAAATCAGTAAATTTCGAAAATTACAACCTAATTTCTCGAATTAATTTACTTTCGATATATATATATGTATATATATAAATTAGCCACAAATAAAATTAGGGGTCGAGAAATATTAAAAAAAAGCATATAATAATTTTATTATTACTTGACTTTACCAACTACAAACCCATATAACAGATTACATCAGATTCACTGGTAATCACATTTCACCATTTTCATCTTTCTCTGTTCTCAATCTCCACCCAAAGGAGGAGCATGTCACAAAAGGGAAATGCAAAGATCGGCGTCAACATCGAAGGCCCACCACACCGCAACCGTGTTCCACAGTTGAGATTAAACCCCCCGGATTTGGTTACCAGGGTGCATGGTACACCGCCACTATCATCCACCGCAATACTCCAATATCCTCCAAGAGGTTCATGGTCCAATTCACCCATCTTTTCCAAGACGAAAAAATCGGGGAAAGACCCGTAAGGATGTTCAGCGTCAGCCATATACGCCCTCAGCTCCCCCCACTACGTCCAAGAAAGTTCAAGCAAGGTGAAGACGCGGACGCTTATCACAAGAACGGCTAGTGGGAAGGGGTGATTGATAAACCGAAATAGTAACATATTTTAGGACCACATTTAGTATGCTTTTGGATGATTTATCCCTTGATTTATGTAAAAAGGTGCTCTTAATCCTTTCTTTTCATGTCTTATACTCAGGAAAGCACCCAAGGATAAAAAGAACGAGAAACGGGCTCAAAATAGACCAAAACGGGCCAAAGAGGAAATCGACACGGCCTGGACCTTAGCCCACACGGCCGTGCCAAGTCAATCATCTAGAACACGGTCTAACCCCGACTCACACGGCCGTGTCTCATTAAAGAAATCTGAACACGGCCTGGCCACGATTCACACGGGCGTGCGCCATGGCCGTGCCTCTGCCGTGGAGAAGAGCAATTTCATTCGGGAAAGGATACTTAGGGAGAAAGAAACGTATTTCAAAAGCCTATAAATACACCCTAAGTATGACCTAAGAGGGGGCCCAAAGCCATCGTCTAGGGCGCGCGTGCTAGGCAGAAGAAAGCGATTTGTGGGGATTCACTCGGGGATAGCCAGTTGATCCATCTCAAGAATCCGCATTATACTCAAGACGGAGGATCTCTCATTCAATTCCTTCAGGAGTTTTAGGGATTTCTTATGTTTTGTTTTATCTTTTCTCTTGAGATGTTTTCCTTTATTATTATGAACTAAACCCTTCTGATACCCAAGAGATGAAACCTATGATGAATCTTGTTATTATTTTCTCAATTATATGATAAATACTTAGTTTATTCTTAATTATGTGAGCTTAATCCAAATTTAATGTGCTTAGGTGGAGGAGGAATAGACCCTGCCTAAGAGTAGATCCAACATAATTAAGCGGAGTTGATCGCATTCCTAGAGATAGGGTGACGAGATTTTGCCGGATTAGGGTGAAACCTAATATGGGAATCCATAGATCGATTTACTGCTATTCTAGGGGGTTATTATAAGAGAATGAGAGTTCCACTAATTAACCTAGGGTTAAACGTTATTCGCCTCGAGAGAGGGTTTAATATATGTTAGGGAGTCTTACGGATCAAACTAAGTGAATAAATCGTATGGTTCAGTGTTAGATAACAAGTGAAGTCTAGGTGGATTGTTCCTAGGGTATCGTCTAAATCAACTGAGTTTTTCCCAAGTTATTTTCCAAATTCATTCTTCTTTGTCTTAGAGTCTTTAGTTTAGTAGTTAATTAATTTAGATTAATAAACAAACTTCACTTATTTTAGGCTAAATAATAAAAAGAAAGTTAGTATTAGTACTTTTAGTTTCTTTGGGTTCGATAATCCGGTCTTGCCTACGCTATACTACTGTTCGATAGGTGCACTTGCCTCAATCGTTGTCAGAGTTAGTTTCCAGGTTCGATCATTCTTTTTATAAATTTTAAAGCTCTGATTCACAGCGATCAAGTTTTTGGCGTCGTTGCCGGGGAACTAAAATATTAAGAAAGCTCTATTTTTATTACTTTAGCCATTATTTTTATTTTTCGCAATTTATTTTTATTTTTAGTTTTTATTTTAAATTTACTAAATTTTCTTTCTTTCTTTTCCTAACAGGCACCTCTAGTTTATGACTAGAAGGAACCCGAGAGGACCTTTAGAATACGACAGTGATATTGAAGCTACCGCTCGGAGAAATCGCAGAGAAATTAGGCGATCCCTAAATTACAAAGAAGAAGAGCGAGAAGACAGATCCAATCCTACTGAAGGGATGGACGAAAATAACCCACCACCACAAGATGTGGGAGAAAATAATGCTCCTCATACTATGTATGATTATGCTAAACCTCATTGTTAGGCCTGCTATAGCTGCTAATAATTTTGAATTATAGCCTAACACTATACAAATGATTCAACAGTTTGTTCAATTTGATGGTTTGCAGGACGAAGATCCAAATACTCATATAGCTAACTTTTTAGAGTTCTGTGATACCTTCAAAATAAATGACGTTTCTGATGATGCCATACGACTTCGGTTATTTCCCTTTTCATTAAGAAATAAAGCTAAACTGTGGTTAAACTCGTTACCACGAGGGTCAATCACTACATGGGAACAAATGACCGAAATTTTTTTATTAAAATATTTCCCACCGGCCAAAACAGCCAAATTACGCAATGATATATCTTCTTTTGTGCAGATGGATTTAGAGACATTATACAATGCATGGGAGAGATATAAGGATCTCTTAAGAAGGTGTCCGCACCATGGTTTACCTCTGTGGCTCCAAGTCTAAACTTTCTATAACGGTGTAAACCCCTCAATGAGGCAACTAATTGATTCAGCCGCCGGTGGAACTCTGAATAATAAAACTCCTAAAGTAGCCTACGAATTTGTAGAAGAGATGTCACTGAATAACTATCAGTGGCAAGTTACAAGAACAAGGCTAACAAAAATAGCCGGAGTTTACAACCTCGACACAGTAACCATGCTATCAAATCAGGTAGAGTTGATGAATAAAAAGCTTGATAGTTTGTGTTCTTCGCAGGTACATCCAGTCATGCAGTGCAACACAAGTGGAACTGTGGCGAATCCTGAGTACCCACCCTACCAACCGGGCACAGAGAGCGAACAGATGAACTATATAGGTAACAATTTCAGATCTAATAATAACCCATATAGTAATAGTTATAATCCAGGTTGGAGGAACCACCCAAATTTTTCGTGGGGAGGACAAGGAAATCAAGGAAATCAAAGACAACAACCTCCTCAAAACTTCCAGAATCAGCCCTATCCACAGGAAAAGAAGCCGAATCTTGAAGAGACGTTGAACAAATTCTTAGCATCCACAGAAGCCCGTCTCCAAAAAACTGAGGTAACACTCGACACTCAACAAACATCGATCAAAACGATCGAGAACCAAGTTGGAGGACTTACAAAGGCAATCGGGGAAATTACCCAGTCAGTCGGACAAATTGCGAAGCTATTATCCGAACGACCGCAAGGGCGTCTACCGAGTAATACTGAAATTAATCCAAAGGAGCAAATCCAAGCCATAACAGCTCAAGAAAGCAAAGAAATAGACGAATCCAGTCCAACACAAGGAAACGAGGTAGAAAAAATTCTTAGCATCCACAGAAGCCCGTCTCCAAAAAACTGAGGTAACACTCGACACTCAACAAACATCGATCAAAACGATCGAGAACCAAGTTGGAGGACTTACAAAGGCAATCGGAAATTACCCGATCGGTCGGACAAATTGCGCGGCTTATTATCCGAACGACCGCAAGGGCGCGTCTACCGAGTAATCTTGAAATTAATCCAAATGAGCAAATCCAAGCCATAACAGCTCAAGAAAGTAAAGAAATAGACGAATCCAGTCCAACACAAGGAAACGAGGTAGAAAAAGGTAAAGTTGAGGTAACACAAGACAAGCCAAAACCGGTAATCAAGGAGTACCAACCTCGCGTACCATATCCCGAAGCGTTAACGAGAGACGATACAGAGGAACAGTTCGGTAAGTTTCTTAAACTTTTAAAGAAATTACATATTAACTTATCACATACTTGAAAGCTCTTTCACGGATGCGATTCGAGGAAATTTTTAAAACATCTCTTGACGAATAAGCGCAAATTAGACGAAGATCCACATGTGGAATTGAACGCAGTGTGCTCAGCAATATTACAGAATAGACTACCACAAAAGCTAAAAGATCCAGGGAGTTTTATAATTCCATGTTTAATTGGTAGACTAACTGTTGATAATGCGTTAGCTGATTTAGGGGCAAGCATAAATGTCATGCCTTATAAATTGTTTAAACAATTAGGTCTAGGAAACCCAAACAAACTAGGATGATCATTCAATTAGTGATAAAACTGTTAGAATTCCTAGGGTATTATCGAAGATGTTCTTGTAAAATTGATGTGATTCGTTTTCCCAAAGAGATTTTGTTGTCTTAGACATGGATGAGGATAATTTGATTCCCTAATTTTAGGAAGACCCTTTTAGCAACCGCCAGACTAAAATTGATGTTGATGCAGAGAACTCATACTTTGTGTAGGTAATGAGACGGTCACCCTCAAGGCTCTCGACTCGGCTAGAACATCGAGTAATCAAGGTGAGAACGTAAATTCTACTAATAACCATTCGGTTAACCCCTATTTTCAGGAAGCACCACCAAAGAATACAACTGAACCCGATCTTAAACCTCAAGCCAACAAGGAAACAGTTCATGAAGATCGAGGGATTCAGTTCGATGATCTAGACGAGTGGAAGATACACTTCAAGGAGAAATTAAGGATACACGATGAAGAACCGGAACCACACAGGATAAAACCGAAGGAGCTCCCAAAAGAGCTAATAGGAACAACAAACCACTTCAAAATAGGGGATCGACATCTTTGTTAGATCAGCAGATCCTCGAATATCTCCTCCGCACCCTAACACAAACAAGGAAATACCTTTTAGGGTAACGAAAGTTTTCCCACACCTAATCGAGGTAAGTAATCCTATTTTTGGTACTTTTACTATAAACACATCTCGACTTAAATTTTTCACGAAGACACAAATGATAGCATGAGGAAGGACTTCCAACTCCTCAAACCACCTTTCGACAATGCAAACGAGAGGAGAGTCTAGCTTAAGACTATAACGCAGCGCTTCTCGGGAGGCAACCCGAGCACTAACATAATTTATTCTTACATTTTGCTTTAAATTTATTTTTCTTTTCTTCTTTTCTTTCTCGAACACTTAGTTATAAACTAACCGTAGTGCAGATTTCCAAGTCACACGGCCTTGCACACGGCGTGGCCGTGGCCGTGTGGACCATAAGAATCCCGTCATCGACATAGCGGTCGGTCGTGCGAATCGGTTCCAACCACTTTTCGACGTCACGGATCCAACCACTACACCACGGGCACCGACAAAGGGGCACGGCCGTGCCCCATGACCGTGTGAAGCTATTGACTTTCCAACCACAGGCAGAATACGCCCGTGCCTGAAAATCGTGCCAACATACTGACTTGTCGAACACTGGCTAGACACGAACGTGGTGTAACCAACACGCTTAGGAACACGGTCGTGCGATGCGGCCGTGTGAATCGACACACCATCCGTCCACAGGCGTGGGAGAGCCTCAAATACAAAATTTTATTTAAACCCCACAGCCCTCCCCCATCACCCCACCTTCTTCCATCTTCTCTTTCTTTCAAAAATCTCTCCCCTTTCCTTAGAAACAAAGCCTCTATCACTCTTGAGCTACGCTAGAACCATGCCAAAGAAGCGAAAGGAATCAAGCACAATCTCCTCAAAGGAGACCGATCTACATAAGTTCATGTCGGCCGCTTCATTCTCATGACAAGCCAAGGATATTTGAGGCTATCTCGTTTTTATTTCATCTTTCTATTTTGCTTCAATTTCCTTCCCTTTAACAATCTTATGCTTAATTTAGTTTATTTTATCTTAGTTTCTTAATTTTAGGTTCTAAAGGCTGCTTGGGAATCACACCACCTCAACCACCGCCAGTACCACCATAGCCGTAGAAATCACACCCACCTAGCGAACCATCTACCAATAAGGATTCTCAAGCCCCTTTATCTTTTAGCATTAGTTTAAATCAATTTCTATTTTCTTTCTCTTTACCTTTCTTGTCTTTAATTATATATTTAGTTTATTTTAAATTTGTCTTAATAAATCCTGGCTAATCCCCCACGAGTCTCCCAATTTCTTCATCTAGCGCAGAATCGTGGGCAACCACCACATCCAGACTGGCCCTCCAACTTCTCTTTCACCACGACCACTGCCAACTCAAGAAGCCCATCCATAATTCAGGGAGTTTCACTTATCCCCATATCTTCTGATCTAAACATTACATTTATGTTATATATCTTTGTACATTGAGGGCAATGTACATCTTAAGTGTGGGGGTGAACAACCTAAAAAAGGTGCCTAACTTTTTTCATTATTCTCAAATTTCTGAAATTAGGTGCCAAACTTTTTGTATTATTCTCAAAACCCTGAATTTAGTCTTGTTTTTAAGTAATTTACTCATATTACTAATTAGGATGAAATTTCTGATGATTTATGATTTTTATTGATATGTTTTAGATTAAGCCATTGATAATTGTGCATTGATAATTAAATTTGAAGAATACTAGAGAATCAAGCATGATAAGTCTATTTTTCAGAAATTAAAAATTTGCTAGGTTGTCAAACTGAGTTTAAATATTACTTTGAAGTTTGAAATTTACGAGGTTGACATCAAAAATACCCATAATTTTTGTGAGATTTTGAGCCTTATAGAGCATATATTCTTTTTCTTTCTCACTTTATTGATTATGAGTGTGTCAACATTGATTTGTTATTCTAGAACTTGCATCGATTATACATGTCGAGACCACACTTTTTGATTTGATATACAGAGATGATAAAGGCACCTAGGTTTTAACCCACTTACTCCATTAAAAAGCCTACCTTCATAATTAACCCCTAGTGAACCCCTTTTAATCCTAACAACCCATTTATTGACTTACCCGCTAATATTAACCCAAAGCCCTTTTTATTCGTTTTCACCATTCTAACTACCCCTATATCGAGATTTGATCTGATTAGTTGCCTAATTATGAATTTTAGTAATTTATCCTTTATTATGTACTTACTATGTACTTAAAAAAAGCGAAGTATATTCATTATTAGTTATGTGATTAAATGAGCTTATACATTTATTTAAATTCCAAATATCGAAGAAGAAGCTCGTATTATTAGTATTATTAGTTTTCAATTGATGTAATTATTATTATTGGTTCATTAATTCTTAGTTAGGTAATTTGTCAATTCAATCTCGATTCTAACCCTCTAATTCAGCCTTACTCCACACCTTAACCCTAGCCCCGTTACAACCCTAACAAAGACCTTTTGATTTGTGTTTCATCTCATATTTCAGTGGTGGAGATTTGATTTTCATGCAAGCCTATGGGATTAACTCTTCATGTTTGACTTTTGAGTGCCTAAATTTTGAACCTTAAACACTTTGAGTGATTTGAGTGAATCTTTAGTGAGGATGTCAATCCTTGATAATTTCGAATCAGAGGTAATTATTTAGATGAAGGGAAACACCTATGTTTTGTGATACAAAATATAAGGCTTATAGTGTTTGAATTTTTAGGACTCTTTGAGTTGAATTATCCATGTATGAATTATCCCTGAATTATGATGAAACACTATCAGTGACTATTATGAATTATAGAAAGTTCGTTTTAATTGTAAGTTGAGAATTTCGCTTGAGGACAAGCAAAAGCTTAAGTGTGGGGGTATTTGATAAACCGAAATAGTAACATATTTTAGGCCCACATTTAGTATGCTTTTGGATGATTTATCCCTTGATTTATGTAAAAAGGTGCTCTTAATCCTTTCTTTTCATGTCTTATACTCAGGAAAGCACCCAAGGATAAAAAGAACGAGAAACGGGCTCAAAACGGAACAAAATGGGCCAAAGAGGAAATCGACACGGCCTGGACCTTAGCCTACACGGCCATGCCAAGTCAATAATCTAGAACACGGTCTAACCCCGACTCACACGACCGTGTCTCATTAAAGAAATCCGAACACGGCCTGGCCACGATTCACACGGGCGTGCGCCATGGCCGTGCCTCTGCCGTGGAGAAGAGCAATTTCATTCGGAAAGGATACTTAGGAGAAAGAAACGTGTTTCAAAAGCCTATAAATACACCCTAAGTATGACCTAAGAGGGGGCCCAAAGCCATCGTCTAGAGGCGTCGTGCTAGGCCGGCAGAAGCGATTTGTGGGGATTCACTCGGGGATAGCCAGTTGATCCATCTCAAGAATCCAGAATTATACTCAAGACGGAGGATCTCTCCTTCAATTCCTTCAGGGAGTTTTAGGGATTTCTTATGTTTTGTTTTATCTTTTCTCTTGAGATGTTTTCCTTTATTGTTATGAACTAAACCCTTCTTGATACCCGAAGGGATGAAACCTATGATGAATCTTGTTATTGTTTTCTGAATTATATAATAAATACTTAGTTTGTTCTTAATTATGTGAGCTTAATCCAAATTTAATGTGCTTAGGTGGAGGAGGAATAGACCCTGCCTAAGAGTAGATCCAACATAATTAAGCGGAGTTGATCGCACGCCTAGAGATAGGGTGACGAGATTTTGCCGGATTAGGGTGAAACCTAATATTGGAATCTATAGATCGATTTACTGCTATTCTAGGGGGTTATTATAAGAGAATGAGAGTTCCACTAATTAACCTAGGGTTAGACGTTATTCGCCTCGAGAGAGGGTTTAATATACGTTAAGGAGTCTTACGGATCAAACTAAGTGAATAAATTGTATGGTTCAGTGTTAGATAACAAGTAAAGTCTAGGTGGATTCTTCCTAGGGTATCGTCTAAATCAACTGAGTTTTTCCCAAGTTATTTTCCAAATTCATTCTTCTTTGTCTTAGAGTCTTTAGTTTAGTAGTTAATTAATTTAGATTAATAAACAAACTTCACTTATTTTAGGCTAAATAATAAAAAGAAAGTTAGTATTAGTACTTTTAGTTCCTTTGGGTTCGATAATCCGGTCTTGCCTAAGCTATACTCATCGCTCGATAGGTGCACTTGCCTCAATCGTTGTCGAGTTAGTTTCGTGTTCGATCATTCTTTTATAAATTTTAAAGCTCGATTCACAAATGATCGGTGATTCTTTAAGAGTGGAATAATGGCAACTATCTTTTTATGTTTCACGGTGATAATCGATGGCCAAAGTACGTAGAGTTTGGAGTGAATCAATTGAGGCTTCATAGAACCCGGTTTAATGGGTATTGGGTACCGCCAATGTAGGAATCGAGCTAGTTGTGGAGGTATAAACTCAATTTGGGTATTTCTTGTCTCTTGATTCTTTCCGTCTTGAATCTTGAGTATATGCAATATTCTTGTTTCTTTGGGGTCTCTCCTTTAATATTTATGATTGGTTCTTGGCATATAGGAAGTACAAAGGGAACAAGAGTATAATGAGGGAGACCTTGTTGAGGTGCGCAATGATGAAGATGATTCCAACCGCTTCTTGGTTTGCCGCAATTATTGTTAAACCAATGGGGAATAAAAGGCACCTCATTCAAGATATGACCTTGGAAACCAAGATAACACTCGATTTCTTAGAGAAAGAAGTGGATACCTCGCACATTAGGCCTCGTCCCACTCGGATATTGTGGTGCCCGATCGCTTTATAATACTTGATCAAGTTGATGCTTTCTACAAAGGTGGATGGTGGAAAGGTGTGATTATTAAGGTCCTTTCGATGATTCTAAATATCATGTCTATTTGGCTACACGTGAAGGAATGGAATTTAAACACGATGAATTAAGGCTACACCAAGATCGGATTGATGGAAAATGGACTAAACCTTCCCAGTGTGTGCATCTCTAAACCCTTCAGTATATCGGTGGATAAGTGTTCTTCAGATGATATTCATGTACAAGTTTTTAATCGATGTCCGATTCATACTTTTTGCTGCAGTTGATATAAAGCATGTGCATGATCGAAAACGTAGTCAAGCTTGGACCGTTGCTTAATATGGCATCTCTTATCCTTCCTTTCTTTTTTGACACTATCTTTCTCTATTTTAACTGTGCAAAAATTCAATGCTTTGTTTTTCTAACAATACAAAATAATCTAAACTTTTTTCGTAAAATAAAAACAAATACCGAATAACCAAATTGCTTAAACTTTTCATATGTTGTAAATTTGCTTCCAATTTTTTCTTAAAAAAATTAAATTTGAAAGTAAGAAATTATCCTATTCTTTTTCACCCTAAAACTTATATTAACACGATGAAAAGAAAAGTAAAGATTGGTGAGGTAGATAAATTCTTAAGTCTAATCTAAGAGTTAAAAATATTTTGGTTCTCGTGATTCTCATTTTAAGAGTTCTCACTATAGTTAATGTTGAGTCCAAATTGATATTTGAAGATAGATTCAAGCAATGCTCGTACCAATTTCAACTGCTTCATGCACATGTAATGAAAAGTGCATAAAAAATAAATAATACAAGAGGTGTTTACGCAAGTTGGTTTCCTAACATATACAAGGGCTTGCCTAGAGAGAATATTCACTATATTAGCACCTCGTATAACAAGTGATTCTAAGCTTTAACACTCAGTAGTCTAGACTTCTCATTTTTTTTTATCTAAGATCTAAACTTTTTCCCACTTTAAGTTTTTCCTTTGAAAAATTTAAGACTCTAACTAAGTCACACGCTAGATTAATACAAAATAATGTACTCACAAAAATATTCTTCACTGAGCAAAATAAAGTGCTCTCGATCTATAGAAAACCTATACAAGTTCTCACAATATATAAGTTAGTGAGACCTGCTAACATACTCAACCCGTTACAATAAATTATCCCTCTAAATAAGCACGATAAACAACACAAATAATATTGTTTAAATAGCATGAGATAGGACTTAAATCAACTGGATATCCTTCCTTCAAAAACATGAGTTGATCCAATCCATAAGTTAAGGGATGATGATTGATTCGATCTAATCTAAAAAAATGTCTAAAATCTCTTGCTAAGTGGAGTTTGGATATAAGAGAAGGGCTGGCAAGGATCTCAATCAGGTACGAAAAATACAATCTAAACATATTTGTTGTCAAAATTTGCCAACACAATCATGACAGTTTTTCTGAGTCATCGATGCTATCGTAGATAACATTGGTCCAAGCATTGATCTCGACACTCCAATTGAAAAAATATCTTAATGGTTCCTACTACTTTATTCCCATCAAATTAATATTATTCAATGTTTACGCTTGACCTTTTTTGCAAGTACAATTTTATTCTTAAATATTTATATTATTTGTCTTAGTATCACAAGTTAATGAGATTAATTACAAAATTACTAAAAATCCCATATAAAACAATAAAAATTAATGAAATAATATAAATAAAAAACTCATAATACATCATGTTCTAAAATTAGTTCAACAATTACTATTATTCATAAAAAGATGGTAAACTACACAAAAAAAAAAAACTAAGTTTTATTTTGATATTATATATCACAAGTAAGAAATCACTCAGATGATGGATCTAACGAGGAATTTCTAAAGACTTACAAGATCATGTTGGGTAAATGGAAACAAGTCAGTGATGTAAATGTCAACTTGTTGCATGAAAATGTTCGTTTGAAGGAAGAAAATTCTAAATTGATAAAACAAGTTGAGGCTAAAGAATCCTGCTAGCTAAAGAACTTGACAACCTGGTGAAGACCCAACTAAACTTATGCTTGAAAAGTTCAATAGCAGTACTAGCAAGCTACAATACCCCAAAAATTTTGGAAATTTTCAATATTCTCTTGAATTTAAATTTTTTGAAAATTTTAATTAACCTCTTTTAATTTTTTATTTTTGAAAATTCCCATTAATCTCACAATTTTTTTTAAAAATTTAATTAGAGCCCCAAATTTAATCCAATATTTTTGAAATAGGCTAGTAGTCGAATTGATTAGACTACCAATTTTCGGTCTAACTACTCCGTCCGGAAACATTGATGTAAACAACCTACTTATTAATACTTATACTATTAATAAACTATATACATTGTAATTGAATTGATTCTTAAACCAATTTATGCGCCGTTATTTGTTAATCCAACAGTTCGTTCAATGAATATATAAAAGCATTCATGGGCAGTTTACATCTTTCTCTGTTCACAGTCTCCTGCCAAAAGGATGACTATGTCACGAAAAGGAAGTACGCCATCGGTCTCGGCATCGAAGACCCACCACACCTGCAACCAGGTTCTAGAGTTGAGATTAAACCACGTGGATTTGGTTACCGGGGTGCATGGTTCTCCGCCATTATCATCAAGCGCGACACTCCAATATACTCTAACCATTTCGTGGTCAAATTCACCGATCTTTACCTAGATATAAATACCGGGACAAGACCCTTAAAGAAGATGAGCATCGTCTTTATACGCCCTCAGCCCTCTCCACAACGTCCAAGAAAGTTCAAGAAAGGTGACAACGCGGACGCTTATCACATGAACGGCTGGTGGGAAGGGGTGATTGTCGTAGAGTTGCAGGATGACAACTATGTTTTTTTGTTTCACAGTGAGAATCAGTGGCCAAGGTGCTTAGTGTTTGGAGTGAGTCAATTGAGGCTTCATAGAACCTGGTTTGGTGGGTATTGGCTGCCACCAGCGCTGGAATCTGAGCTAGATGTGGAGGTATAAACTCTATTCGGGTATTT
Source organism: Gossypium sturtianum (assembly GCA_025698515.1). NCBI lineage: Eukaryota > Viridiplantae > Streptophyta > Magnoliopsida > Malvales > Malvaceae > Gossypium > Gossypium sturtianum. Next base: position 3,061,912 of record CM046944.1, on the reverse strand, counting down.
CTTGTCTCTTGATTCTTTCCATCTTGAATCTTGAGTATACGCAATTCTTGTTTCTTTGGGGTTTCTCCTTTAATATATGCTTGGTTCTTGGCATATAGGAAATACAAAGGGAAGAAGAGCCAACAAAGATAACGATGGAGATGGAAGAGCTGAGTGAGGGAGCACTTGTTGAGGTGGCCAATGATGAAGATGGTTTTAACCGTGCTTGGTTTGCTGCAATAATTGTTAAACCAGTGGGGAATAATAGGTACATGATTCAGTATGAGACCGTGCAAACCGAAGATGACACTGGTTTAGGGAAAGAGATGGATATCTTGCAGATTAGGCCTCGTCCACCTGATATTCCGGTGCCTGACCAGTTCGAAATGCTTGATCAAGTTGAAGCTTTGTAAAAAGGTGGGTGGTGGAAGGGTGTGATTATTAGCGTTCTTTCTGATGATTCTAAATATCAGGTCTATTTGGCTACACGTGAAGAAATGGAATTTAAACACTCTGATTTAAGGCTACACCAAGACTGGCTTCATGGAAAATGGACTAAACCTTCCCCAGGTGTGCATCTCTAAACCCTTTTGTGTATATATATATATCAGTAGATATGTGTTCTTCAATGAAGTTCATGTATAAGTTTTTTAACTGATTTCTGGTTCATCATTTTTTGGTGCAGTGATATGAAGCATATGCATGATCATAGCTACTCAATAAGACATCTTTTCTTTTCTTTTTTGTTGATATAATCTGTATTGTTGCCAGCTTAAAATATGTAACTGTTTTTGAGTCTCAACTGAAATGGTAGCCATTAAATCTATTAGCTTAAATGACATGTCTTTTCTGAGAGTATCATATAAAAATAATAAGTTGACGTGACATTAGACATGATATAATATGTTTATAACCTATGAGTTTGGACAATAATAGAATTTAACTTAATAATTTTATTGACTATTATTTGATCAGGACTAAAGTTTTTAAAATTAAAAAATAGAGAGACTAAAAATGATCAAATTATAGCATACAAACTAAATAGATAACTTACGTGTAGTACAAGGATATAAATATTACATACGTTTAGTTATTACTATTTTTGACATTACATATGTTGAATGTGAATATAAACATTTAATCATAAAATTCGATACAGATTCAAAGCGATAAGGAGAGAACCAATAAATGGTAGCTGATAACGCTATTCAGATTCACTAATCATGTTTATGGAGTCTCGCTAGGAAAATGATTTTATTTAATAATTCATCCGGTACAACTATTGGCTAAAGCCCAATCTACCCTCTTCAAATGGGATAATTATAGCCCCAAAGTTGAACCAAAATTTGTTATAAATCACTTTCTCCCTTTACATTGTTGAACCAAATACCTCACTTTACATTCGATATCTCCCCATACAAATACATAAACAAGGAGTATTTAAATGCATTCCAAACGACTAATGAGGAACTCGACCAACATCCTATTTATAGACTAATTCAAGAGCTCTTCAACAAAGTTCTTGATAGATTTTCAACACATCTCACTCCATAAAAAGCTCGAGTATTTATAATTCTTGTTTCTTCTAGACATTTTCTTGAATGCTCTATTGAAGTTTGTGTGAGTAAAATCAATTGTTCTTGAAGATCTTCAATAGTAGCATCACCTTCGGTTTTAACCAGGGTAACAACTTAAAAGAGAAATGTTCGTTTATCTTCTAGATTTTTTTTAGACTCATCTAGGTTCATTTAAAATGTTTGTAATAACCCAATGGCTTATCAATTTTCATTCCCTCTATGTTTGACTTGGAATATTCGTCTCCCAAAGTAGAAGTATGATAGACAGACCATATAATTTAGCATAAAACTTGCCAAGAGTTTCGCTCTTCTGCATCCTGAGTGTCTCGAAATTAGTAGTCAACATTTGCAGCTTGGATCGCTTAACAAAGTTTGGTTTCTTCATGAGTTGTTTCAAAGATCATCTAAGCTTCTGTAGTAGTAGTAGTACATTTTGAGATCCTTTTGAAATCTTATATATCTACACCACATAAGATGGCATGTAAGGCTTGGGATTTGGCATTTTCTAGCTTATCTTCCTCAATAGTCAAGTATTCTCTGGCTTTGAAGTATCGACACTTGAAACATCACTAGTTGGAGGCTTTTAGCTTGCGATGACAAATCATCATGCCTTCTCATAAATAGTTTTTATGAATGCCTTCAACCTTGCTTTCTAGCAAGCATAGTTGGCTCAATCCAGTATAGGGGTCGAGACACTAAAGATCTTTCCATCTTGAATAAAAATTAAATAAAATAACACTATTTAGTGTGTCAAGTGTTAAATCCGTACCAATTTCAGAAAAACAAATTGATTTTACTAGTAGATATTAATCCAAATATTTGGTAAGTTGCAACTAAACCAAGTGACAATAATGCTAATGAAAATATGGCACATGCTAGTACGAACCAAAAGTTAATCACTGGGCAATAATCCTTGGAATCTTACACTCTAGTACGTGTTTTATTCTATTTTCTCCTTCTTTTTTATAGACAATGATCAAATTTCAACTTTAATTATTATAATCTATTGATATTTAAAATACAATCTTTATTTATTATACAAGTTAATATAGATTGAAATGGGCGAAACACAAATTAGGCCAATGATATATAAAAAATGAAAAAATTAAAAATAAAACTGTTATTTGTTAGTTGACAGTTCGTTGAATAAATTTATACATATATATATAGAGAGAGAGAGAGAGAGAGAGCATTCATTGACAGTTTACATCAGCTCAGCCTGGTAATCACATTTCACCATTTTCATCTTTCTCTATTTCTCAGTCTCCAGCCAAAAGTAGGAACATGTCACAAGAAGGCAAGGCCACCACCGCCCCCGCCACCCAAGATCCACCATCCCTGCTGCAACCAGGTTCTATAGTTGAGGTCAACCCCCGAGATAATGATTACCTGGGTACGTGGTACCTCGCCGTAATCGTCGAGCGCGCTTCTTCAACATGCGACGAAAGGTACGTGGTCCAACTCCTCTTTCTTTATGAAGATATAAGTACCGGGACAAAAGCCATCAGGGAGTACAACAGCGTTGATATACGCCCTTTACCCCCTCGACACCGACCAAGAAAGTTCAAGGTGGGTGACTTAGTGGAGGCTTATCACAGATTCGGTTGGTTTGAAGGGGAGATTGTTGAAGAGTTGCATAATGGCAACTATATTTGTCAGTTGAAGTCGTCAAAGCGCTTAGAACTTGTGGTGGAACGGTTGCGGCTTCAAAGAAGCTGGCGTGATGGGGAATGGATACCGCCATTGGAAGAATCTGAGCTAGCTGTGTAGGTATATGCAGTTCTTGTCCATTGCCTATTTCTTGTCTTTTGATTCTTTTTGCGTTTGAGCTTTCTTGAATCTTGAGTATATGCAATTCTTCTTTCTTTGGGGTTTCTTGGAATAGGAAGAAGATTCAACAGACGAAACGAAGCTGACGGATTCTGACAAAGCTGGGATTATGGAGTCTGAGGCTGATAGTGCAGAATCAAGCACAGAAGGGACTGGTAACATACAGGAGGCGTCTGGTCAGGTAACAATAGAAGAAGAAGGGCTTAGCAAGGAAGAACATGATGAGGAGGCCAATGATGAAGAGTTATGAAGCATGTGCATATGATCATAAAAGTAGTCAAGCTTGGAGGGTTCTTTTTAGCTACTTCATATTACATCTTTCTCTGTTTTAACTGTGCAAAAATTGATTTTGATGTAGATATCATATTGCTGTTTTTGTTTTGGCCAATAAAGGTTGAAGCAATCGAGTCAATCTTTGTGAATGTTTTTTTTTCTTATTTCTTAGTTTCATCATAGAAAATTTATTCATATTTTCAAAATATAATACAAATATCAATAAGAGCAAAGTATAATGATAAATTTCAATGATAAATTTAGTTCAACTTTAACCTGTATAGTGGCCTTCAACAAGGCTACTCGCTACCCTCATACTTCATCAAGCCGAACGTACATCAAAAGTTGGCTAATGATTAGACTGAGCAAAGATTGTCCTTCGATGAACAATCTGTTGTTGGCTAATGATGCTTATTTATTATTCAATGCCATTATCCACTCGACCAGAGCCTTGAAAGAAATTATTAAGAAATACTGCAAATGCTCAGGGTTATGGGAACTATATCAAATCTGAGATTTTCTTTAGCAAATTCGGGAAAGCAAAGTGATCGTTGTGAATCAGAGCTTTAAAATTTATAAAAAGAATGATCAAACCTGGAAACTAACTCTAACAACGATTGAGGCAAGTGCACCTATCGAACAGTAGTATAGCTTAAGCAAGACCGGATTATCGAACCCAAAGGAACTAAAAATACTAATACTAACCTTCTTTTTATTATTTAGCATAAGAATAAGTGAAGTTGTTTATCTAATCTAAATTAATTAACTACTAAACTAAAGAATCTAAGACAAAGAAGAATGAATTTGGAAAATAACTTGGGAAAAACTCAGTTGATTTAGATGATACCCTAGGAAGAATCCACCTAGACTTCACTTGTTATCTAACACTGAACTGATAAACCGTAAAAGTAACATATTTTAAGCCCACATTTAATATGCTTTTGGATGATTTAGGCCCCAATTTATGTAAAAAGGTGCTCTTACTCTTTTCTTTTTATGTCTTATACTCAGGAAAGCACCCGATGACGAAAAGAACGAGAAACGGGCTTAAAACGGACCAAATTGGGCCAAGCCACGAAATCAGCACGGCCTGGACTTCAAGCCACATGGCCGTGCCACCATTCCTACTAGAACACAGCCTTACCATGACTTACACGGCGTGCCTCATTCAACAATGTCGAACACGGCTGAAGATCGATTCACACGCGTACGCCGCCATAGCCGTGTCCCTGCCATGGGGAAAGAGGAATTTTACTCGGATTTGGATGCTTGGAGGCAAAGAAACATATTCCTAAGTCTACTTAAACTCCCAAATAGGAATTGCACTCAAATTAGGATACTTGAAGGCCAAGTAAAGCATCTCAAAGCCTATATAAACACTCCGTAGCAACTTAGAGGGCGATTCGACGAAAACCCTCTGGTCGAGGGGAGCCCAAAGCTATCGCCTAGGGTCGTGCTAAGCCGCAGAAGGCGATTTGTGGGGATTCACTCGGGGATAGCCGCTGATCCATCTCAAGAAGTCAGAGTTCTCCTCAAGACGGAGGATCTCTCCTTCAATTCCTTCAGGGGTTTTAGGGATTTCTTATGTTTTGTTTTATCTTTTCTCTTGATATGTTTTCCTTTATTGTTATGAACTAAACCCTTCTGGATACCAAAGAGATGAAACCTATGATGAATCTTGTTATTTGATTATTTGAATTATATGATAAATACTTAGTTTGTTGTTAATTATGTGAGCTTAATCCAAATTTAATGTGCTTAGGTGGAGGAGGAATAGACCCTGCCTAAGAGTAGATCCAACATAATTAAGCGGAGTTGATCGCACGCCTAGAGATAAGGTGACGAGATTTTGCCGGATTAGGGTGAAACCTAATATGGGAATCCATAGATCGATTTACTGCTATTCTAGGGGGATATTATAAGAGAACGAGAGTTCCACTAATTAACCTAGGGTTAGACGTTATTCGCCTTGAGAGAGGGTTTAATATACGTTAGGGAGTCTTACGGATCAAACTAAATGAATAAATCATATGTTTCAGTGTTAGATAACTAGTGAAGTCTAGGTGGATTCTCCCTTGGGTATCGTCTAAATCAACTGAGTTTTTCCCAAGTTATTTTCCAAATTCATTCTTCTTTGTCTTAGAGTCTTTAGTTTAGTAGTTAATTAATTTAGATTAATAGATAACTTCACTTATTTTAGGCTAAATAATAAAAAGAAAGTTAGTATTAGTACTTTTAGTTCCTTTGGGTTCGATAATCCGGTCTTGCCTAAACTATACTACTGTTCGATAGGTGCACTTGCCTTTAATCGTTGTCGAGTTAGTTTCCGAGTTCAATCATTCTTTTATAAATTTTAAAACTCGATTTACAAATGATCAAGTTTTTGGCGCCGTTGCTGGGGAACTAAAATATTAAGAAAACCATATTTTTATTACTTTAGCCATTATTTTTATTTTTCGCAATTTATTTTTATTTTTAGTTTTAATTTTAAATTTGCTAAACTTTCTTTCTTTCTTTTCCTAGCAGTACCTCTAGTTTATGACTAGAAGGAACCCAAGAGGACCTTTAGAATACGACAGTGATATTGAAGCTACCGCTCAAGAAATCGCAGAGAAATTAGGCGAGCCCTAGATTACCAAGGAGAGCGAAGACAGATCCAATCCTACTTTGAGGGATGGACGAAAATAATCTTCCACCACAAGATGTGGGAGAAAATAATGCTCCTCGTACTATGTTTGATTATGCTAAACCTCATTTAACAGAGCCGAATCTAGTATTGTTAGGCTCTGCTATAAATCTGCTAATAATTTTGAATTAAAGCCTAACACTATACAAATGATTCAACAGCTTTATTCAATTTGATGGTTTACGGGACGAAGATCCAAACGCTCATATAGTTAATTTCTTAGAGTTCGTGATACCTTCAAAATAAATGGCGTTTCGATGATGCCATACGACTTCTGAGTTATTTCCCTTTTCATTAAAGAATAAAGCTAAATAAGGTTAAACTTCGTACCACGAGGTCAATCACTACATGGGAACAGATGACCAAATTTTTTATTAAAGTATTTCCCACCGCCAAAACGGCCAAATTACGTAATGATATCTCTTCTTTTGTGCAGATGGATTTAGAGACATTATACGATGCATGGGAGAGATATAAGGATCTCTTGAGAAGGTGTCCGCACCATGGTTTACCTTTGTGGCTCCAAGTTCAAACTTTTATAACGGTGTGAATCCTTCAACGAGACAATTAATTAATTCAAATTACGGTGGAACTTTGAAAAACAAAACTCCCGAGGCAAAATTTTCTACGAATTTATAGAAGAGATGTCATTTGAATAACTATTAGTGGCAAGTTACAAGAACAAGGCCAACAAAAACAAAGTGAGTTTACAACCTCGACGCAAAAGAACCATGCTATCAAATCGGTAGAGTTGATGAATAAGAAGATTGATAGTTTGTGTTCTTCGCAGTACATCCAAATATGCATGCGACGCAAGTGGAACTGTGGCGAATCTTGAGTACCCACCCTACCAACCAAGGCACAGAGAGCGAATGATGAACTATATAGGTAACAATTTCAGATCTAATAATAACCCATATAGTAATAATTATAATCCAGGTTGGAGGAACCACCCAAATTTTTTGTGGGGAGGACAAGGAAATCAAAGAGAACAACCTCCTCAAAATTTTCAAAATCAGCCCTATCCACAGGAAAAGAAGCCAAATCTTGAATAACGGTGAACAAATTCATAGCATCCACAGAAGCCCGTTTCCGAAAAACTGAAGCAACACTCGAAACCCAACAAACATCAATCAAAACGATCGAGAACCAAGTTAGAGGACTTACAAAGGCAATCGGGGAAATTACCCAGTCAGTCGGAGAAATTGCAAAGCTGATCTTAGAACAACCACAAGAAAGCTTGCCAAGCAACACTGAAACTAACCCCAAAGAGTAAATTCAAGCTGTAACAGCTCATGATGGTGAAAGATTAGTGGAATCTGACCCAAGGCAAGATCCTGTGGTAAGTGAAGGTAAGGTTGAGGTGAGCCATGAAATACCAAAATCGGCAATTACAGAGTACCATTCTCGTGTACCATATCCCAAGCAATGAAGAAGGACAACACAGAGGAACGATGCAGTAAGTTTCTTAAACTTTTAAAGAAATTATATATTAACTTACCGTTTCTCAAGCTCTTTCAGCAGATACCCGATTATAGAAAATTTTTAAAAGAGCAATTGACAAACAAACGGAAGCTAGACGAGGAATCACATGTGGTGCTAAACGCGCAATGTGCTCAAGCAATTCTACAAAATAAACTCGCCACGGAAATTAAAAGATCCAGGGGAGTTTTACAATTCCATGTTTAATTGGTAGTTTATCTATTGATAATGCTTTAGCTGATTTAGGGCAAGCATCAATGTTATGCCTTATTAAATGTTTAAACAACTAGGTCTAGGGAAACCGAGACAAACCAGATGAGCATTCAATTAATCGATAAAACTATCGAATTCCTAGGGTATAATTGAAAATGTTCTAATCAAAATTGATAAATTTGTATTCCCAGTAGACTTTTTCATTTTAGACATGGATGAGGACAATTCGATCCCTTTAATTTTAGGAAGACCCTTTCTAGCAACTGCCAGGACTAAAATTGATGTTGGTACAGGAGAACTCATTCTTTGTATAGGTGACGAATCAATCAGTTTACAAGCTCTTGACTCTGCCAGAACATTGACTGATGAAGGTGAGAAAGTAAAATCAGTTGATAATCAATCTGTTCAAATTTCACAGCAGGAACAACCACAAAACTACGAACTCGAGTAAACAGAACCTTGTGTCAACAAAGAAGAAGCATATGAGGAACGCCTTGAGATCAACAAACTAAAAGAGGAAGACACACTTTAAAGAGGAGCCAAACCGCATACGAAGAAAAACCGAAGGAACCCCCAGACGAGCTGATAGGAACAACAAATCACTTCAAAATAGGGGATCAGGTATTGTTGAATAAGGAAGACCCTCGAATCGCCAATTCAGACCTCAAGACAACCTAAGAAATCACTTTTGAGGTACTTAATGTCTTCCTATACGGGCCAGTCGAGGTAAGCAATCCTAAATTCAAGATTTTGAGATAAACACTACTCGACCTAAATTTTATATCAAAAATCGAGTTGATCGCATGAGGAAGGATTTTCACCTCCTCAAACCACCTTGACCATACGAATGAGTGGTAAAGTCTAGCTTAAGACTATAAACGAGCGTTTCTCGGGAGGCAACCCGAGCACTTACCCTATTAATTTTTATATTTTTTATTTTACTTTTATTTTTCATTTTAGCACCTAACCATAAACTAACCAAAGTCCGATTTCCATGCTCACACGGCCTTGCACACGCATCGCGGTGGCGGCGTGTGGAAGCTGAAAGACAAACCACGGACGTGCTAGTAACCGTGCATGACAAAGAATGATTTCTTTTCCCAACACGGGCTGCGATAAAAGCCACACCTGCGCCGACTTCCCGTGTGAGGTTATTGACTTATTGAGCACGGGCGGACACACGGCCATGTGCCTACAACCGTATGCGAGGTTACCGACTTGACGAGCACGCAGGTTAAACACGCCCATTCTAAAGGACCGTGTGAAGAATACACAGGCGTGCTCACGAGACCACTACCGTGGTAAAACACCTAAACACGCCCAAAATCCAAAATCACGAAAAACACGGACTGATTAAACTCGAACAAGGGCGTGGACCATATCACTATTTAAATATTTACTTTTATTTCTATTTTTATTTTCATTTTTATTTTTATTTTTATTTTTATTTCCTTTGTTTTATTTCCTTTATTATTTTCTTCTTGTTATTCATCCCATTTAGATTTAGCTTAGGATACAAAAGAAATTAGGATGGTCGCTTTCCGAGGACTCAACCAGATTCGAGACGCTTCCCACGCTCACCTCCAATCCTATCTGGTTTCTTTTCATTAGCTTCATCCAAAATTCGTGAAGTTTCCTTCTCTCCCCCATCTTACGATTTTATGATTATTTTGATATTATCTACCTTTGTACATTGAGGACAATGTACATCTTAAGTGTGGGGGTTAACTATAGTATTATTTGAAAATCCTCGAATTATGCCTTGTCTTAAAGTAAATTACTCATATTACTAATTAGGATGGAATTTCGATGATTTATGATTTTTATTGATATGTTTTAGATTAAGACATTGATAATTGTGCATTGATAATTAAATTTGAAGAATACTAGAGAATCAAGCATGATAAGTCTATTTTTCAGAAATTAAAAATTTTCTAGGTTGTCGAACTAAGTTTAAATATTATCTTGAAGTTTGAAAATTACGAGGTTGACATCAAAATACCCATAAATTTTGTGAGTTTTTGAGCCTTATAGAGCATAAATTCCTTTTCTTGCTCACTTTATTGATTATGAGTATGTCAACATTGATTTGTTATTCTAGAACTTGCATCGATTATACATGTCGAGACCACATTTTTTTGATTTGATATACAGAGATGATAAAGGCACCTAGGATTTAACCCACTTACTCTACTAAAATCCCACCTTCATAATTAACCCCTAGTGAACCCCGTTTAATCCTAACAACCCATTTATTGACTCACCCACTAATATTAACCCAAAACACTTTTTATTTGTTATCACCATTCTTTTTAACTACCCTTATATCGAGATTTGATTTGATTAGTTGCCTAATTATGAATTTTAGTAGTTTATCCTTTATTATGTATTTAGTTGTTCTTAAAAAAAAAGAGACGAAGTATATTCATTATTAGTTATGTGATTAAACGAGCTTATACATTTAAAATCCAAATATTGAAAAAAGAAGCTCGTATTATTAGTATTATTAGTTTTTAATTGATGTAATTATTATTAGTTCATTAGCTCTTAGTTAGGTAATTTGTCAATTCAAACTCGATTCTAACCCTCCAATTCAGCCTTATTCCACACCTTAACCCTAGCCCCGTGATCGCTGTAAATCAGAGTTTTAAAATTTATAAAAGACTGATCGAACCTGGAAACCAACTCTGACAACGATTAAAGGCAAGTGCACCTATCGAACAGTAGTATAGTTTAGGCAAGACCGGATTATCGAACCCAAAGGAACTAAAAGTACCAATACTCACCGTCTTTTTATTATTTAGCCTTAATATAAAGTGATGGTTGTTAAACTAAAACTAATCTACTTACTAAGCTAAGACACAAAGACAAAAATACTGAATTCGGGAAATAACTTTTGGAAAAACTCAGTTGACTCAAGCGATACCCTTAGGAAAAATCCACCTAGACTTCACTTGTTATCTAACCTTAAACCATATGATTTATTTACTTAGTTTGATCCGTGAGACTCCCTAATGTATATTAAACCCTCTCTCGAGGCGAATAATGTCTAACCCTAGGTCAATTAGTGGAACTCTCGTTCGCTTATAATAACCCCCTAGAATAGCAGTAAATTGATCTGTGGACTCCCATATTAGGTTTCACCCTAATCCGGCAAAATCTCGTCACCCTATCTCTAGGTGTGCGATCAACTCCGCTTAATTATGTTGGATCTACTCTTAGGCAGGGTCTATTCCTCCTCCACTTAAGCACATTAGATTTGGATTAAGTTCACACAATTAAAAACAAACTAAGTTATTATCATATAATTCAAAAATCAAATAACAAGATTCATCATAGGTTTCATCACCTTCGGGTATCCGAAGGTTTAGTTCATAACAATAAAGGAAAACATCTCAAGAGAAAAGATAACACAAAACATAAGAAATCCCTAAAACCCCCTGAAGGAATTGAAGAGGAGATCCTCCGTCTTGAGTAGAATTCCGGCTTCTTGAGATGGATCAACTGGCTATCTTCGAGTGATTCCCACAAATCTGACCTTTTCGGCTTGGCTTTTTAGCCTAGCTTTCCGCCCCCCTTTCAGCTGGTACCTAGGGTGTATTTATAGGCTTTTGAAACACGTTTCTTTCTCCCTAAGTATCCTTTCCCGAATGGAATTTCTCTTCTCCACGGTAGAGGCACGGCCATGGCACACGCCCGTGTAAATCATGGTCAGGCCGTGTTCGACACTGTTAAATGAGGTACGGCCGTGTGGGTTGAAGCCCAGGCCGTGCTGATTTTGTGGCTTAGACCACTTGGTCTGTTTTAAGCCCGTTTCTCATTCTTTTCGTCATCGGGTGCTTTCCTGAGTATAAGACATGAAAAGAAAGGATTAAGAGCACCTTTTTACATAAATTGGGGCTTAAATCATCCAAAAGCATACTAAATGTGGGCTTAGAATATGTTACTTTTACGGTTTATCAAATACCCCCACACTTAAGCTTTTGCTTATCCTCAAGCAAAATTCTCAACTTACAATTAAAACGAACTTTCCTCAATTCATAATAATCATTGATAGTGTCTCATCATAATTCATAGATAATTTATACATGGATAATTCAATTCAAAGTGTCCTAAAAATTCAAACAGTATAAGTCATAGATTTTGTAGCACAAAACATAGGCGTTTCCCTTCATCTAAATAATTACCTCTGATTCGAAATCGACAAGGATTGACCTCCTCACAAAAGATTCGCTCAAATCACTCAAAGTGTTTAAGGTTCAGAATTTAGGCACTCAAAAGTCAAACATGAAGAGTTAATCCCATAGGCTTGCATGAAAATCAAATCTCCACCACTGAAATATGAGACGAAACACAAATCAAAAGGTCTTTGTTAGGGTTGTAACGGGGCTAGGGTTAAGGTGTGGAATAAGGCTGAATTAGAGGGTTAGAATCGAGATTGAATTGACAAATTACCTAACTAAGAACTAATGAGCTAATAATAATTACATCAATTGAAAACTAATAATACTAACACTACGAGCTTCTTCTTCGATATCTGGGATTCAAGCGTATAAGCTCCTTTAATCACAACTAATAATGAATAATGAATATACTTTTGATTTTTTTTTTAAGAACAAACTAAAAATACATAACTGAAATAGAAAAAATAGTTAGGCTATTAATCAAATCAAATCTCGATATAAGGGTAGTCAAAAGGAGTGGTGATAACAAAAACAAAGGGGTTCTGGGTTAATATCAGTGGGTGAGTCAAAATAGGGTTGTTAGGATTAAAAGGGGTTCACTAGGGGTTAATTGTGAAGGTAGGCTTTTTAGGGAATTAGTGGGTTAAATCCTAGGTGCCTTTATCATCTCTGTGAATTAAATCATAAAATGTGGTCTCGACATGTATAATTGATGCAAGTTCTAGAATAACAAATCAGTGTTGACATACTCATAATCAATAAAGTGAGCAAGAAAAAGAATTTATGCTCTATAAGGCTCAAAAACTCACAAAAATTATGGGTATTTTGATGTCAACCTCGTTAAATTTCAAACTTCAAGTAATATTTAAACTCAGTTCGACAACCTAAAAAATTTTTAATTTCTGAAAAATAGACTTATAATGCTTGATTCTCTAGTATTCTTCAAATTTAATTATCAATGCACAATTATCAATGACTTAATCTAAAACATATCAATAAAAGTCATAAATCATTAGAAATTTCATCCTAATTAGCAATATGAGTAAATTACTTTCAAACAAGACTCAATTCAGGGTTTTTGTTAGGTATCTTTTCAGGTTGTTCACCCCCCACACTTAAGATGTACATTGCCCTCAATGTACAAAGATATATAATGAAAATTAATATGTAAAATCAAAAGAGAGGGGAGAGAGTGACACTCCCTGAATTGGATGATTTCCTAGAGTTGGCAGTGGTCGTGGTGAAAGATAAGTTGGAGGGCTCGTTTTTGGATGTGGTGGATGCTCACGAGTTCTGCGCTAGATGAAGAAATTGGGGAACTCGTGGAGGATTAGCCAGGATTTATTAAGACAAATTTAAAATAAACTAAATATATAATTAAAAAAAAAGAAAAGTAAAGAAAGAGGAAACAAAAATGTAAACGAAATAAAACTAAAAGATAAAGGGGCTTGAGAATCCTTATTGGTGTATGGTTTGCGAGGTGGATGTGACTTCTACACACACGGAGGTGTCAAGGTGGTGGAAGTGGCGTGATTCCCAAGAAGCCTTTAGCTCCTAAGTCAAAGAAACTAAGATAGAATAAATTAATTTAAGCGGAAGAGAAGTGTAGATAATGAAACTTAAGAAAAAGAGAAAAATGAAATAAAAACTAAATAGCCTCAAATATCCTTGGCTTGTTGTTCAGATGAAGCTGCCGGCATGAACTCATGTGAATCGGTCTCCTTTGGGGAGATTGGCCTCTTACACTTCCTTGCCATGGATATGATATTGTTGTGGCTCAAGAGTCTAAGGATTTCTTAGGGAAAAGGAAAAAGAAAGGAAAGAATGGAAGAAGGAAAGAAGAAATAAGTGGGGTAAGAAGAAAAATGAAAAGGGTATGATGTTTAAATAGAATTTCAAGTCTGGCGGTTTCCCACGCCCGTGGGTTGAGGGTGTGTCGATTCACACGGCCGCCTCGCACGGCCGTGCTCTAGGGCGTGTTGATTCCCCACGCTCGTGTCTAGCCTGTGTTCGACAAGTCAGTATATTAGCACGGTTAGCTGGCACGGGCATGTTTAGCCTGTGGTTGGCAAGTCAGTAGCCTCACACGGCCATCAAGCACAGCCGTGTCCCTTTGTCGGTGCCCGTGGGAGAGTGGTTGAGTCCGTGATTGCCAGAAATTAGGTCATTCTGACTTGTACCGTCCTGCCCTGTTAGTACCAAGATTCTTTGAGGTACACACGGCCACGGCCACGGCCGTGTGCAAGGCCGTGTGTCCTGGAATTCTGCACCCCTTGTTAGTTTATAACTACGTATTCAGAAAGAAAAGAAGAAAAGAAAATTTAATTTTAAGCAAAATGTGAGAATAAGTTATGTTAGTGCTCGGGTTGCCTCCCGAGAAGCGCTCGTTTATAGTCTTAAGCTAGACTCTCCTCCCGTTTTCTTTGTCAGGGTGGTTTGAGGAGTTGGAAGTCCTTCCTCGTGCTATCATCTGCGTCTTTGTGAAAAAATTTAAGTCGAGATGTTTTTATAGTAAAAGTACCAAAAATAGGATTACTTACCTCGACTACTCCGTGTGGAAAAACACTGGTTACCCTAAAAGATATTTCTTTGTTTGTGCTAGGGTCCGGAGGAGATATTCGAGGATTTACCTGATCTAGTAGTACTTGGTTCCCTATTTTGAAGTGATTTGTTGTTCCTATTAGCTCTTTTGGGGGCTCCTTCGGTTTTATCTCGTGTTGTTCTGGTTCTTCGTCGTGTATCCCTAATTTCTCCTTGAAGTGTGTCTTCCACTCGTCTAGATCATCGAACTGAATCCCTCGATCTTCATGAGTTATTTCTTTGTTGGAATGGGGTTTGGGATTGGGTTCAGTTGTATTCTTTGGTGGTGCTTCTTGAAAATAAGAGTTAACCAAATGATTATTAGTAGAATTTACGTTCTCATCTTGATTACTCGATGTTCTAGCCGAGTCGAGAGCCTTGATGGTGACTGTCTCATTACCTACGCAAAGTATGAGTTCTCCTGCATCAACATCAATTTTAGTCCTGGCAGTTGCTAAAAAGGGTCTTCCTAAAATTGGGGGATCGAATTATCCTCATCCATGTCTAAAACAACGAAATCTCATTGGAAAACGAATCATCAATTTTTACAAGAACATCTTCGATAATACCCTAGGAATTCTAACGATTTTATCACCTAATTGAATGATCATCCTAGTTTGTTTGGGTTTCCCTAGACCTAATTGTTTAAACAATTTATAAGGCATGACATTTATGCTTGCCCCTAAATCAGCTAACGCATTATCAACAGTTAGTCTACCAATTAAACATGGAATTGTAAAACTCCCTGGATCTTTTAGCTTTTGTGGTAGTCTATTCTGTAATATTGCTGAGCACACTGCGTTCAATTCCACATGTGGATCTTTGTATAATTTGCGCTTATTCGTCAAGAGATGTTTTAAAAATTTCCTCGAATCTGGCATCTGTGAAAGAGCTTCAAGTAATAGTAAGTTAATATGTAATTTCTTTAAAAGTTTAAGAAACTTACCGAACTGTCCCTCTGTATCGTCTCTCATTAACGCTTCAGGATATGGTACGCGAGGTTGGTACTCCTTGATTACCGGTTTTGGCTTGTCTTGTGTTACCTCAACTTTACCTTTTTCTATCTCGTTTCCTTGTGTTGGACTGGGTTCGTCTATTTTTTCTCTTTCTTGAGCTGTTATGGCTTGGATTTGCTCCTTTGGATTAATTTCATGATTACTCGGTAGAGACGCCCTGCGGTCGTTCGGATAATAGCTTTGCAATTTCTCCGATCGATCGGGTAATTTCCCGATTGCCTTTGTAAGTCCTCCAACTTGGTTCTCGATCGCTTTGATCGATGTTTGTTGGGTGTTGAGCGTTACCTCATTTTTTTTTGGAGACGGGCTTCGTGGATGCTATGAATTTGTTCAACGCCTCTTCAAGACTCCGCTTCTTTTCCCGTGGATAGGGCTGATTTTGGAAATTTTGGGGAGGTTGTTGTCTTTGATTTCCTTGATTTCCTTGTCCTCCCACGAAAAATTTGGGTGGTTCCTCCAACCTCGGATTATAATTATTACTATATGGGTTATTATTGGATCTGAAATTGTTACCTATATAGTTCATCCGCTCGCTCTCTGGTTGGTAGGGTGGGTACTGCACTTCGCCACGCTTCCACTTGCGTCGCATCGCATCACCGGATTTACTGCGAAGAACACAAACTATCAATCTTCTTATTCATCAACTCTACCGGTTTGATAGCATGGTTATCTTTGGTCGAGGTTGTAAACTCCTACTGCTTTTGTTGGCCTTGTTCTTGTAACTTGCCACCGATAGTTGTTCAAATGACATCTCTTCAATAAACTCGTACGCTACCTCAGGAGTTTTATTATTCAGGGTTCCACCGGTGGCTGAATCAATTAATTGTCGCGTTGAAGGATTCACACCGTTGTAAAAAGTTTGGACTTGGAGCCACAATGGTAATCCGTGGTGTGGGCATCTCCTCAAGAGATCTTTGTATCTCTCCCATGCGTCGTATAATGTCTCTAAATCCATCTGCACAAAAGAAGATATATCATTACGTAACTTAGCCGTTTTGGACGGTGGAAAATATTTTAATAGAAATTTTTCGGTCATTTGTCCCCATGTAGTGATTGACCCTCGTGGTAACGAGTTTAACCACTGTTTAGCTTTATTCATTAATGAAAAGGGAAATAACCGAAGACGTATGGCATCATCAGAAACACCATTTATTTTGAAGGTATCACAGAACTCTAAAAAGTTAGCTATATGAGTGTTTGGATCTTCGTCCTGCAAACCATCAAATTGAACAAATTGTTGAATCATTTGAATAGTGTTAGGCTTTAATTCAAAATTATTAGCAGCTATAGCAGGCCTAACAATACTCAATTCTGCCCCTGTTAAATGAGGTTTAGCATAATCATACATAGTACGAGGGGCATTCTGATCCGCCACATCGTTTTGTGGTGGTGGATTATTTTCGTCCATCCCTTCAGTAGGATTGGATCGGTCTTCTCGCTCTCCTTGGTAATTTAGGGCTCGTCTAATTTCTCTACGATTTCTTCGAGCGGTAGCTTCAATGTCACTGTCGTATTCTAAAGGTCCTCTCGGGTTCCTTCTAGTCATAAACTAGAGGTACTTGCTAGGAAAAGAAAGAAATAAAATTTAGCAAATTTTAAAATTAAAACTAAAAATAAAAATAAATTGCAAAAAAATAAAAATAATGGCTAAAGTAATAAAAATAGAGTTTTCTTAATATTTTAGTTCCCCGGCAACGGCGCCAAAAACTTGATCGCTGTAAATCAGAGTTTTAAAATTTATAAAAGACTGATCGAACACGAAACCAACTCGACAACGATTAAAGGCAAGTGCACCTATCGAACAAAGAGTATAGTTTAGGCAAGACCGGATTATCGAACCCAAAGGAACTAAAAGTACCAATACTCACCGCTCTTTTTATTATTTAGCCTTAATATAAAGTGATGGTTGTTAAACTAAAACTAATCTACTTACTAAGCTAACACGCAAAGACAAAAAGATCGAATTCGGAAATAACTTTTGGAAAAACTCGGTTGACTCAAGCGATACCCTTAGGAAAAATCCACCTAGACTTCACTTGTTATCTAACCTTGAACCATATGATTTATTTACTTAGTTTGATCCGTGAGACTCCCTAATGTATATTAAACCCTCTCTCGAGGTGAATAACGCCTAACCCTAGGTTAATTAGTGGAACTCTCGCTCGCTTATAATAACCCCTAGAATAGCAATGAAATCAATCTGCATGGACTCCCATATTAGGTTTCACCCTAATCCGGCAAAATCTCGTCACCCTATCTCTAGGCGTGCGATCAACTCCGCTTAATTATGTTGGATCTACTCTTAGGCAGGGTCTATTCCTCCTCCACCTAAGCACATTAGATTTGGATTAAGTTCACACAATTAAGAACAAACTAAGTTATTATCATATAATTCAAAAATCAAATAACAAGATTCATCATAGGTTTCATCCCTTCTTCATCCGAAGGTTTAGTTCATAACAATAAAGGAAAACATCTCAAGAGAAAAGATAACACAAAACATAAGAAATCCCTAAAACCCCCTGAAGGAATTGAAGAGGAGATCCTCTGTCTTGAGTAGAATTCCGGCTTCTTGAGATGGATCAACTGGCTATCTTCGAGTGATTCCCACAAATCTGACCTTTTCGGCTTGGCTTTTTAGCCTAGCTTTCTGCCCCCCTTTCAGCTGGTACCTAGGGTGTATTTATAGGCTTTTGAAACACGTTTGTTTCTCCCTTAGTATCCTTTCCCGAATGGAATTTCTCTTCTCCACGGTAGAGGCACGGCCATGGCACATGCCCGTGTAAATCGTGGTCAGGCCGTGTTCGACACTGTTAAATGAGGCACGGCCATGTGGGTTGAAGTCCAGGCTGTGCTGATTTCGTGGCTTGGCCCACTTGGTCCGTTTTAAGCCCGTTTCTCGTTCTTTTCATCATCGGGTGCTTTCCTGAGTATAAGACATGAAAAGAAAGGATTAAGAGCACCTTTTTACATAAATTGGGGCTTAAATCATCCAAAAGCATACTAAATGTGGGCTTAGAATATGTTACTTTTACGGTTTATCACCCCATTACAACCCTAACAAAGACCTTTTGATTTGTATTTCATCTCATATTTCAGTGGTGGAGATTTGATTTTCATGCAAGCCTATGGGTTTAACTCTTCATGTTTGACTTTTGAGTGTCTAAATTCTGAACCTCAAACACTTTGAGTGATTTGAGTGAATCTTTTGTGAGGATGTCAATCCTTTTCGATTTCGAATCAGAGGTAATTATTTAGATGAAGGGAAACACCTATGTTTTGTGCTACAAAATATAAGGTTTATAATGTTTGAATCTTTAGGACTCCTTGAGTTGAATTATCCATGTATAAATTATCTATGAATTATGATGAGACACGATCAATGACTATTATGAATTATAGGAAGTTCGTTTTAATTGTAAGTTGAGAATTTTGCTTGAGGACAAGCAAAAACTTAAGTGTGGGGGTATTTGATAAACCGTAAAAGTAACATATTTTAAGCCCACATTTAATATGCTTTTGGATGATTTAATCCCCAATATATGTAAAATGGAGCTCTTAATCCTTTCTTTTCATGTCTTATACTCAGGAAAGCACCCGATGACGAAAAGAACGAGAAACGGGCTCAAAACGGAACAAATTGGGGCAAGCCACGAAATCAAGCACGGCTGGACTTCAAGCCACACCACGGCCGTGCCACCATTCCTACTAGAACACAAATTTTTACCACAACTTACACGGCCGTGCCTCACTCAACAATGTCGAACACGGCACCAAAGATCGATTCACACGCAAGTGTGCCATGGCCGTGTCCCCGCCATGGAAAGAGGAATTTTACTCGGATTTGGATGCTTGGAGGCAAAGAAACACATTCCTAAGTCTACTTAAACTCCCAAATAGGAATTGCACTCAAATTAGGATACTTGAAGGCCAAGTAAAGCATCTCAAAGCCTATATAAACACTCCAGGTAGCAACTTAGAGGGGCAGTTCGACAGAAACCCTCTGTCGAGGGGAGCCCAAAGCTATCATCTAGGGGCGTCGTGCTAAGCCAGAGAAGGCAGATTTGTGGGGATTCACTCAGGGATAGCCAGTTGATCCATCTCAAGAAGTCAGAGTTCTACTCAAGACGGAGGATCTCTCCTTCAATTCCTTCAGGGGGTTTTAGGGATTTCTTATGTTTTGTTTTATCTTTTCTCTTGAGATGTTTTCCTTTATTGTTATGAACTAAACCCTTCGGATACCCGAAGAGGATGAAACCTATGATGAATCTTGTTATTTGATTATTTGAATTATATGATAAATACTTAGTTTGTTCTTAATTATGTGAGCTTAATCCAAATTTAATGTGCTTAGGTGGAGGAGGAATAGACCCCGCCTAAGAGTAGATCCAACATAATTAAGCGGAGTTGATCGCACGCCTAGAGATAGGGTGACGAGATTTTTCCTGATTAGGGTGAAACCTAATATGGGAATCCATAGATCGATTTATTTCGCTATTCTAGGGGTTATTAT
This sequence comes from Gossypium sturtianum, assembly GCA_025698515.1. Taxonomy (NCBI): domain Eukaryota; kingdom Viridiplantae; phylum Streptophyta; class Magnoliopsida; order Malvales; family Malvaceae; genus Gossypium; species Gossypium sturtianum. Next base: position 3,041,579 of record CM046944.1, on the reverse strand, counting down.
AAGAGAACGAGAGTTCCACTAATTAACCTAGGGTTAGACGTTATTCGCCTCGAGAGAGGGTTTAATATACGTCGTGAGTCTTACTGGATCAAACTAAGTGAATAAATCATATGTTTCAGTGTTAGATAATAAGTGAAGTCTAGGTGGATTCTTCCTAGGTATCGTCTAAATCAACCGAGTTTTTCCCAAGTTATTTTCCAAATTCATTCTTCTTTGTCTTAGAGTCTTTAGTTTAGTAGTTAATTAATTTAGATTAATAAACAACTTCACTTATTTTAGGCTAAATAATAAAAAGAAAGTTAGTATTAGTACTTTTAGTTCCTTTGGGTTCGATAATCCGGTCCTGCCTAAACTATACTACTGTTTGATAGGTGCACTTACCTTTAATCGTTGTCAGAGTTAGTTTCCAGGTTCGATCATTCTTTTATACATTTTAAAACTCTGATTTACAGCGATCATGAACCATACGATTAATTCACTTAGTTTGATCCGTAAGACTCCCTAACGTATACTAAACCCTCTCTCGAGGCGAATAACGTCTAACTCTAGGTTAATTAGTGGAACTCTCGTTCTCTTATAATAAACCCCTAGAATAGTAGTAAATCGATCTATGGATTCCCATATTAGGTTTCACCCTAATCCGGCAAAATCTCGTCACCCTATCTCTAGGCATGCGATCAACTCCGCTTAATTATGTTGGATCTACTCTTAGGCAGGGTCTATTCCTCCTCCACCTATGCACATTAAATTTGGATTAAACTCACATAATTAAGAACAAAATAAGTATTTATCATATAATTCAGAAAACAATAACAAGATTCATCATAGGCTTCATCCCCTTCGGGTATCCGAAGGGTTTAGTTCATAACTAAATAAGAAAACATCTCAAGAGAAAAGATAAAACAAAACATAAGAAATCCCTAAAACCCCCTGAAGGAATTGAAGGAGAGATCCTCCGTCTTGAGTATAATTCGCTTCTTGAGATGGATCAACTGGCTATCCCCTCGAGTGAATCCCCACAAATCGCTTTCTCTGCCTAGCACGACGCCCTAGACGATGGCTTTGGGCTCTCCTCTTAGGTCATACTTAGGGTGTATTTATAGACTTTTGAAATACGTTTCTTTCTCCCTAAGTATCTTTACTCGAATGAAATTGCTCTTCTCCACGGCAGAGGCACGGCCATGGCGCACGCCCGTGTGAATCGTGGCCAGGTCGTGTTCAGATTCCTTTAATGAGACACGGCCGTGTGAGTCGGGGTTAGACCGTGTTCTAGATGATTGACTTGGCACGGCCGTGTGGGTCCAAGTCCAGGCCGTGTCGATTTCCTCTTTGGTCCGTTTTGGTCCGTTTTGAGCCCGTTTCTCGTTCTTTTTGTCCTTGGGTGCTTTCCTGAGTATAAGACATGAAAAGAAAGGATTAAGAGCACCTTTTTACATAAATCAAGGGATAATTCATCCAAAAGCATACTAAATGTGGGCCTAAAATATGTTACTATTTCGGTTTATCAAATACCCCCACACTTAAGCTTTTGCTTATCCTCAAGCGAAATTCTCAACTTACAATTAAAACGAACTTCCTATAATTCATAATAGTCATTGATAGTGTCTCATCATAATTCAGAGATAATTTATACATGGATAATTCAACTCAAAGTGTCCTAAAAATTCAAACACTATAGGCCTTATATTTTGTAGCACAAAACATAGGTGTCTCCCTTCATCTAAATAATTACCTCTGATTCAAAATCGACAAGGATTGACATCCTCACTAAAGATTCACTCAAATCACTCAAAGTGTTTAAGGTTCAAAATTTAGGCACTCAAAAGTCAAACATGAAGAGTTAATCCCATAGGCTTGCATGAAAATCAAATCTCCACCACTGAAATATGAGATGAAACACAAATCAAAAGGTCTTTGTTAGGGTTGTAACGGGGCTAGGGTTAAGGTGTGGAATAAGGCTGAATTAGAAGGTTAGAATCAAGATTGAATTGAAAAATTACCTAACTAAGAACTAATAAACTAATAATAATAATCACATCAATTGAAAACTATGAATACTAATAATACGAGCTTCTTCTTCGATATTTGGAATTTAAATAAATGTATAAGCTCATTTAATCACATAACTAATAATGAATATACTTCGTTTTTTTTAAGTACATAATAAATACATAATAAAAGATAAATTACTAAAATTCATAATTAGGCAACTAATAAGATCAAATCTCGATATAAGGGTAGTTAGAAAGAATGGTGATAACAATTACAAAGGGTTTTGGGTTAATATTAGTGGGTGAGTCAATAAATAGGTTTGTTAGGATTAAAAGGGGTTCACTAGGGGTTAATTTGTGAAGGTAGGCTTTTAGTGGAGTAAGTGGGTTAAATCCTAGGTGCCTTTATCATCTCTGTATATCAAATCAAAAGTGTGGTCTCGACATGTATAATCGATGCAAGTTCTAGAATAACAAATCAGTGTTGACATACTCATAATCAATAAAGTGAGCAAGAAAAAGAATTTATGCTCTATAAGGCTCAAAATCTCACAAAAATTATGGGTATTATGATGTCAACCTCGTAAATTTCAAACTTCAAAGTAATATTTAAATTCAGGTAGACATCCTAAAAAAATTTTAATTCTTGAAAAATAGACTTATCATGCCTGGTTCTCTAGTATTCTTAGAATTTAATCATCAATGCACAATTATCAAAGACTTAATCTAAAACATATCAATAAAAATCATAAATCATCAGAAATTTCATCCTAATTAGTAATATGAGGAAAATACTTTAGAACAAGACTAAATTCAGGGTTTTGAGAATAATGCAAAAAGTTTGGCACCTAATTTCAGAAATTTGAGAATAATGAAAAAAAATTAGGCACCTTTTAAGGTTGTTCAGCCCCCCACACTTAAGATGTACATTGCCCTCAATGTACAAAGTTAGATAATATAAATGTAATGTTCAGATCAGAAGATATGGGGATAAGTAAAACTTCCTGAATTATGGATGAGCTCCTTGAGTTGGCAGTGGTCGTGGTGAAAGAGAAGTTGGAGGGGCAGTCTGGGTGACGATCCTGTGCTAGATGAAGAAATTGGGAAGCTCGTGCAGGATTAGCCAGGATATACTAATAATAATTAAAACTATACTAATTAAGTACTTAAGGAAAAGCAAGCTAAAGTGTAGAAAAATAAAGATGAAACTAAAATTAAAAAAAAGGATGGACCGTAGAGTCCTTATTGTTGGATGTGATTTCTAAGGCTGAGGATATGGTGGTGGTCGTGGCGTGATTCCCTAGCAGCCTTTAGAACCTAAAATTAAGAAACTAAGATAAAATAAACTAAATTAAGCATAAAATTGTTAAAGGGAAGGAAATTGAAGAAAAAGAGAAAGATGAAATAAAAACTAGATAGCCTCAAATATCCTTGGCTTGTCGTGAGAATGAAGCGGCCGGCATGAACTTATGTAGATCGGTCTCATTTGAGGAGATTGTGCTTGATTCCTTCCGCTTCTTTGGCATGTTTCTAGCGTAGCTCAAGAGTGATAGAGGCTTTGTTTCTAAGGAAAGAGGAGAGATTTTTGAAAGAAAGAGAAGATGGAAGAAGGTGGGGTGATGGGGGGGCTGTGGGGTTTAAATAAAATTTTGTATCTGAGGCTCTCCCACGCCCGTGGACGGAGGGTGTGTCGATTCACACGGCCGCATCGCACGGCCGTGTTCCTAGGCGTGTTGGTTACACCACGCTCATGTCTAGCCTGTGTTCGACAAGTCAGTATGTTGGCACGGTTTTGCACGCGCGCGTTCTCGCCGCGTGGTTGGAAAGTCGCGAGCTTCACGGTCATGGGGCACGGCCGTGCCCCTTTGTCGGTGTACATGGTGTAGTGGTTGGATCTGTGACGTCGAAAAGTGGTTGGAACTGATTCGCACAGCCTCTGCTATGTCAGTACGGGGATTCTTATGGTCCACACGGCCACGGCCACAGCCGTGTGCAAGGCCGTGTGACTTGGAAATCTGCACTTCTGGTTAGTTTATAACTAAGTTTTCAGAAAGAAAAGAAGAAAAGAAAAATAAATTTAAAGCAAAATGTAAGAATAAATTATGTTAGTGCTCGGGTTGCCTCCCGAGAAGCGCTCGTTTATAGTCTTAAGCTAGACTCTCCTCTCGTTTGCATTGTCAGGGTGGTTTGAGGAGTTGGAAGTCCTTCCTCATGCTATCATTTGTGTCTTCGTGAAAAAAATTAAGTCGAGATGTGTTTATAGTAAAATTAACAAAAATAGGATTACTTACCTCGACTGTTCCGTATGGGAAAACACTGGTTACCTGATCGCTGTGAATCAGAGTTTTAAAATTTATAAAAGAATGATCGAACTTGGAAACTAACTCTGACAAACGAGTGAGGCAAGTGCACCTATCGAACAGTAGTACAGCTTAGGCAAGACCGGATTATCGAACCCAAAGGAACTAAAAGTACTAATACTCACCGTCTTTTTATTATTTAGCCTTAATATAAAGTGATGATTGTTTAAACTAAAACTAATCTACTTACTAAGCTAAGATGCAAAGACAAAAAGAATGAATTCGGGAAATAACTTTTGGGAAAACTCAGTTGACTCAAACGATACCCTTAGGAAAAATCCACCTAGACTTCACTTGTTATTTAACCTTGAACCATATGATTTATTTACTTAGTTTGATCCGTGAGACTCCCTAACGTATATTAAACCCTCTCTCGAGGCGAATAACGCCTAACCCTAGGTTAATTAGTGGAACTCTCGCTCGCTTATAATAACCCCTAGAATAGCAAAGAAATCGATCTGTGGACTCCCATATTAGGTTTCACCATAATCCGGCAAAATCTCGTCACCCTATCTCTAGGCGTGCGATCAACTCCGCTTAATTATGTTGGATCTACTCTTAGGCAGGGTCTATTCCTCCTCCACCTAAGCACATTAGATGTTTATTAAGTTCACACAATTAAGAACAAACTAAGTTATTATCATATAATTCAAAAATCAAATAACAAGATTCATCATAGGTTTCATCCCCTTCGGGTATCCGAAGGTTTAGTTCATAACAATAAAGAAAAACATCTCAAGAGAAAAGATAAAACAAAACATAAGAAATCCCTAAAATCCCCTGAAGGAATTGAAGAGAAGATCCTCCGTCTTGAGTAGAATTCCGGCTTCTTGAGATGGATCAACTGGCTATCTTCGAGTGATTCCCATAAATCTGACCTTTTCGGCTTGGCTTTTTAGCCTAGCTTGCCGCCCCCTTTCAGCTGGTACCTAGGGTGTATTTATAGGCTTTTGAAACACGTTTCTTTCTCCCTAAGTATCCTTTCCCGAATGAAATTGCTCTTCTCCACGGCAGAGGCACGGCCATGGCACACGCCCATGTAAATCGTGGCCAGGCCGTGTTCGACACTGTTGAATGAGGCACGACCGTGTAAGTCGTGGTCAGGCCGTGTTCTAGTAGGAATGGTGGCACGGCTGTGTCGCTTGAAGTCCAGGCCGTGTTGATTTCGTGGCTTGGCCCAACTTGGTCTATTTTAAGCCCGTTTCTCATTCTTTTCGTCATCGAGTGCTTTCTTGAGTATAAGACATGAAAAGAAAGGATTAAGATCACCTTTTTACATAAATTGGGGCTTAAATCATCCAAAAGCATACTAAATGTGGGCTTAGAATATGTTACTTTTACGGTTTATCAAATACCCCCACACTTAAGCTTTTTCTTGTCCTCAAGCAAAATTCTCAACTTACAATTAAAACGAACTTCCTGTAATTCATAATTCCTATTGATAGTGTCTCATCATAATTCATAGATAATTTATACATGGATAATTCAATTCAAAGTGTCCTAAAAAATTCAAACAGTATAAGTCATAGATTCTGTAGCACAAAACATAGGTGTTTCCCTTCATCTAAATAATTACCTCTGATTCGAAATCGACAAGGATTGACATCCTCACAAAAGATTTGCTCAAATCACTCAAAGTGTTTAAGGTTCAAAATTTAGGCACTCAAACGTCAAACATGAAGAGTTAATCCCATAGGCTTGCATGAAAATCAAATCTCCACCACTGAAATATGAGATGAAACACAAATCAAAAGGTCTTTGTTAGGGTTGTAACGGGGCTAGGGTTAAGGTGTGGAGTAAGGATGAATTAGAGGGTTAGAATCGAGATTGAATTGACAAATTACCTAACTAAGAACTAATGAACTAATAATAATAAATACATCAATTGAAAACTAATAACACTACGAGCTTCTTCTTCGATATCTGGGATTCAAGCGTATAAGCTCATTTAATCACAACTAATAATGAATACTGAATATACTTTTGAATTTTTTTAAGAAAAAACTAATAAATACATAACTGAAATAGAAATCATAGTTAGGCTATTAATCAAATCAAATCTCGATATAAGGGTAGTTAAGAGGAATGGTGATAACAAAAACAAAGGGGTTCTGGGTTAATGGGTGAGTCAATAAATAGGGTTGTTAGGATTAAAAGGGGTTCACTAGGGGTTAATTGTGAAGGTAGGCTTTTTATGGAATAAGTGGGTTAAATCCTAGGTGCCTTTATCATCTCTGTGTATCAAATCAAAAAGTGTGGTCTCGACATGTATAATCGATGCAAGTTCTAGAATAACAAATCAGTGTTGACATACTCATAATCAATAAAGTGAGCAAGAAAAAGGATATATGCTCTATAAGGCTCAAAAACTCACAAAAATTATGGGTATTTTGATGTCAACCTTGTAAATTCCAACCTTCAAGGTAATATTTAAACTCAGTTTGACAACCTAGCAAATTTTTAATTTCTGAAAAATAGACTTATCATGCTTGATTCTCTAGTATTCTTAGAATTTAATTATCAATGCACAATAATCAATGACTTAATCTAAAACATATCAATAAAAATCATAAATCATCAGAAATTTCATCCTAATTAGTAATATGAGTAATTTACTTTCAAACAAGACTAAATTCAGGGTTTTTGTTAGGTATCTTCTTAGGTTGTTCACCCCCTCACACTTAAGATGTACATTGCCCTCAATGTACAAAGATATATAATAACCTTGTAATGAAATCATCAGATATGGGGGTAAGTGAAAACTTCCTGAATTTTTGGATGATTCCTTGAGATGAGATTGTGCCTTTGGTGGTGGTGATGGGCCGTCTGGATGATGAACCTGCGCTAGATGAAGAAATTGGGACACTCGTAGAGAATTAGCCACGGATCCTTAATACATAATTAAAGTAAACTAAATATGAAATTAAGGACAAGGAAGATAAAGAGAAGGATACTAAGAAGAAAACTAAAATTAAAAGAAAAGATGGATGGACCGTAGAGTCCTTATTTTTGGGTGTGATTTCTAAGGCTGAGGTTATGGTGGTGGTGGTGGCGTAATTCCCAAGCAGCCTTAAGAACCTAAAAACAAGAAACTAAAACAAAATAAACTAAATTAAATAGTAGAGAAGTAAAGATAAAGAAAATAAAGGAGAAGATAAAAATAAAAGAACAGATAATTGGTCTCAAAGACCATTGGCTTGTTGTTTGGATGAAGCTGCCGGCATGAACTCAGGTGAATCGGTCTCCTTTGAGGAGATTGGCCTTTTACGCTTCTTTGCCATGGATATGATTTTGTTGTAGCTCAAGAGTCTGAGGGTTTATTAGGAAAGAGGAAAAACAAAAGGGAGAAAAGAAAAAAAGAAAGGAAGAAAACGGAGAAGAAAGAAAGAAAGTGAGTTAAGACGCGAAAGGAGAGGGGTATGGTGTTTAAATAAAATTTCAGGTCTGGCGGTTTTCCACGCCCGTGGGTTGAGGGTGTGTCGACTCACACGGCCGCCTCGCACGGCCGTGCTCTAGGGCGTGTTGGTTCCCCACGCTCGTGTCTAGCCTGTGTTCGACAAGTCAGGATATTGGCACGGTTATCCGCAAGACGGGCGTGTTCACCCGTGGTTGGCAAGTCGCAGCTTTCACACGGCCGCCGTAGTCAAGCACGGCCGTGTGTCACTTTGTCGGTGCGTTCGTGGAAGAGTGGTTGAGTCCGTGATTGCCGAAATTAGTTCATTCGACTTGTACCGCCCTGCCATGTTAGTACCAAGATTCTTGAGGTACACACGGCCACGGCCACGGCCGTGTGCAAGGCCGTGTGTCCTGGAATTCTACACCCATTGTTAGTTTATAACTACGTGTTCAGGAAGAAGAGAAGAAAAGAAAAATAAATTTAAAGTAAAATATGAGAATAAATTATGTTAGTGCTCGGGTTGCCTCCTGAGAAGCGCTCGTTTATAGCCTTAAGCTAGACTCTCCTCTCATTTGCATCTTCAGGGAGGTTTGAGGAGTTGGAAGTCCTTCCTCATTTTATTATCTGTATCCTCGTGAAAAAATTTAAGTCGAGAAGCGTTTATAATAAAAGTACCAAAAATAGGATTACTTACCTCGACTTTTTCGTATGGGAAAACACTGGTTACCCTAAAAGGTATTTCTTGGTTTGTGTTAGGGTCCGGAGGAGATATTCGAGGATCTGCTTTGTCTAACAGTACCTTGTCCCCTATTTTGAAGTGGTTTGTTGTTCCTATAAGCTCTTCTCCGGGGCTCTTTCGATTTTTCCTCGTGTGGTTCTGCTCTTCGTCGTGTATCCCTAATTTCTCCTTGAAGTGTGTCTTCCACTGCCTCTAGATCATCGAATCAATCCTCGATCTTCATGAGTTATTTCTTTGTTGGTTTGGGGTTTAGGATCGGGTTCGATTTGTATTCTTTGGTGGTGCTTCCTGAAAATAAGAGTTAACCGAATGGTTATCAGTAGATTTTACGTTCTCACCTTGATTACTCGATGTTCTAGCCGAATCGAGAGCCTTGATGGTGACTGTCTCATTACCTACGCAAAGTATGAGTTCTCCTGCATCAACATCAATTTTAGTCCTGGCAGTTGCTAAGAAGGGTCTTCCTAAAATTAGGGGGATTGAATTATCCCCATCCATGTCTAAGACAACAAAATCTACTGGGAACACGAATTTGTCTATTTTTACAAGAACATCTTTGATAATACCCCTAGGAATTCTAACAGTTTTATCAGCTAATTGAATAATCATCCTAGTTTGTTTGGGTTTCCCTAGACCTAATTGTTTAAACAATTTATAAGGCATGTCATTTATGCTTGCCCCTAAATCAGCTAACGCATTATCAACAGTTAGTCTACCAATTAAACATGGAATTGTAAAACTCCCTGGATCTTTTAGCTTTTGTGGTAGCCTATTTTGGAGAATTGCTTGAGCACTTTGCGTTAAGTTCCACATGTGACGACTGCCTAACTTCCGCTTGTTTGTCGTGAGCTCTTTTAAAAATTTCCTAGAATCTGGCATCTGCGACAGAGCTTCAAGTAATGGTAATTTAATATGTAATTTCTTTAAGAGTTTAAGAAACTTACCGAATTGTTCCTCTGTGTTGTCTCTCTTCAATGCTTCGGGATAAGGTATGCGAGGTTGGTATGCTTTGATTATCGGTTTTGGCTTTTCTTGGATTGCCTCAGCTTTACCTTTTTCAACCTCGTTTAAGTGTTGGGCAGATTTGTCTACTTCTTCACTTTCTTGAGTCATTATGGCTTGGATTTGCTCCTTTGGATTGATCTCCGTGTTGCTTGGTAGACGCCCTTGTGGTCGTTCGGATAGTAGCTTTGCAATTTGTCCGACTGACTCAGTAATTTCCCCGATTACCTTTGTAAGTCCTCTAACTTGGTTCTCGATCGTTTTGATCGATGTTTGTTGGGTGTTGAGCGTTACCTCATTTTTTTGGAGACGGGCTTCTGTGGATGCTATGAATTTGTTCAACGTCTCTTCAAGACTCGACTTCTTTTCCTATGGATAGGGCTGATTTTGGAAATTTTAAGGAGGTTGTTGTCTTTGATTTCCTTGATTTCCTTGTCCTCCCCACGAAAAATTTGGGTGGTTCCTCTAACCTGGATTATAATTATTACTATATGGGTTATTATTGATCCAAATTGTTACCTATATAGTTCATCTATTCGCTCTCTGTGCCTGGTTGGTAGGGTGGGTACTGCACTGCCACGCCTCCACTTGCGTCACATCGCATCACCGGATTTACTGCGAAGAACACAAACTATCAATCTTCTTATTCATCAACTCTACCTGGTTTGATAGCATGGTTACTGCGTCGAGGTTGTAAACTCTAGCTGTTTTTGTTGGCCTTGTTCTTGTAACTTACCACTGATAGTTGTTCAGTGACATCTCTTCAATAAACTCGTAGGTCGCCTCGTGAGTTTTATTATTCAGTATTTCCACCGGTTGAATCAATTAATTGCCGCGTTGAAGGATTCACACCGTTGTAAAAAGTTTGGACTTGGAGCCACAATGGTAATCCGTGGTGTGGGCATCTCCTCAAGAGATCTTTGTATCTCTCTCATGCGTCGTATAATGTCTCTAAATCCATCTGCACAAAAGAAGATATATCATTACGTAACTTAGCCATTTTGGACGGTGGAAAATATTTTAATAGAAATTTTTCGGTCATTTGTTCCCATGTAATGATTGACCCTCGTGGTAACGAGTTTAACCACTGTTTAGCTTTATTCACTAATGAAAAGGGAAATAACCGAAGACGTATGGCATCATCAGAAACACCATTTATTTTGAAGGTATCACAGAACTCTAAAAAGTTAGCTATATGAGTGTTTGGATCTTCGTCCTGCAAACCATCAAATTGAACAAATTGTTGAATCATTTGAATAGTGTTAGGCTTTAATTCAAAATTATTAGCAGCTATAACAGGCCTAACAATACTCGATTCTGCCCCTGTTAAATGAGGTTTAGCATAATCATACATAGTACGAGGGGCATTCTGATCCGCCACATCGTTTTGTGGTGGTGGATTATTTTCGTCCATCCCTTCAGTAGGATTGGATCGGTCTTCTCGCTCTTCTTGGTAATTTAGGGCTCGCCTAATTTCTCTGCGATTTCTTCGAGCGGTAGCTTCAATGTCACTGTCGTATTCTAAAGGTCCTCTCGGGTTCCTTCTAGTCATAAACTAGAGGTACTTGCTAGGAAAAGAAAGAAATAAAATTTAGCAAAATTTAAAATTAAAACTAAAAATAAAAATAAATTGCGAAAAAATAAAAATAATGGCTAAAGTAATAAAAATAGAGTTTTCTTAATATTTAAGTTCTCGCAACAAATGCCAAAAAACTTGATCAGAAATCGAGTTTTAAAATTTATAAAAGACTGATTGAACCTGGAAACCAACTCTGACAATGATTAAAGGCAAGTGCACCTATCGAACAGTAGTATAGTTTAATTAAGACCGGATTATCGAACCCAAAGGAACTAAAAGTACCAATACTCACCGTCTTTTTATTATTTAGCCTTAATATAAAGTGATGATTGTTTAAACTAAAACTAATATACTTACTAAGCTAAGATGCAAAGACAAAAAGAATGAATTCGGGAAATAACTTTTGGGAAAACTCAGTTGACTCAAACGATACCCTTAGGAAAAATCCACCTAGACTTCACTTGTTATTTAACCTTGAACCATATGATTTATTTACTTAGTTTGATCCGCGAGACTCCCTAACGTATATTAAACCCTCTCTCGAGGCGAATAACTTCTAACCCTAGGTTAATTAGTGGAACTCTCGCTCGCTTATAATAACCCCTAGAATAGCAATGAAATCGATCCGTGGACTCCCATATTAGGTTTCACCCTAATCCGCAAAATCTCGTCACCCTATCTCTAGGCGTGCGATCGGCTCCGCTAATTATGTTGGATCTACTCTTAGGCGTGGTCTATTCCTCCTCCACCTAAGCACATTAGATGTTGATTAAGTTCACACAATTAAGAACAAATTAAGTTATTATCATATAATTCAAAAATCAAATAACAAGATTCATCATAGGTTTCATCCCCTTCTGGTATCCGAAGGTTTAGTTCATAACAATAAAGAAAAACATCTCAAGAGAAAGGATAAAACAAAACATAAGAAATCCCTAAAACCCCTCAAGGAATTGAAGAGGAGATCCTCCGTCTTGAGTAGAATTCCGCTTCTTGATATGGATCAACTGGCTATCTTCGAGTGATTCCCACAAATCGACCTTTTCGCTTGGCTTTTTAGCCTAGCTTGCCGCCCCTTTCACCGGGTACCTAGGGTGTATTTATAGGCTTTTGAAACACGCTTCTTTCTCCTAAGTATCCTTTCCGAATGAAATTGCTCTTCTCCATGGCGTGAGGCACGCCATGGCGCACGCCCGTAAATAAATCGTGGCAAGGCCGTGTTTGACATCGTTGAATGAGGCACGGCCGTGTAAGTCGTGGTCGCCGTGTTCTAGTAGGAATGGTGGCACACCGTGTCGCTGCTTGAAGTCCGTGCCGTGTTGATTTCGTGGCTTGGCCCAACTTGGTCCGCTTTAAGCCCGCTTCTCGCTCTTTTCGCCATCGGGTGCTTTCCCGAGTATAAGACATGAAAAGAAAGGATTAAGAGCACCTTTTTACATAAATTGGGGCTTAAATCATCCAAAAGCCTTCTAAATGTGGGCTTAGAATATGTTACTTTTACAGTTTATCATTACCCTAAAAGGTATTTCGTTGTTTGTGCTAGGGTCTGGAGGAGATATTCAAGGGTCAGTTTTTTCTATCAATACTTGATCTCCTATTTTGAAGTGGTTTGTTGTTCCTATGAGCTCATCCGCGCTTCTTTTCTGGTTTTACCTTGTGTGGTTCCGTTTCTTCGTTGTGTATCCCTAATTTCTCCTTGAAGTGTGTCTTCCACTCTTCTAGATCATCGAACTGGATCCCTCGATCTTCATGAACTACTTCCTTGTTGGCTCGAGGTTTAAGATCGGGTTCAGTTGTATTCTTTGGTGGTGCTTCCTGAAAATAAGGGTTAACCGAATGGTTATTAGTAGAATTTACGTTCTCACCTTGATTACTCGATGTTCTATCCGAGTCGAGAGCCTTGAGGGTGACCGTCTCATTACCTACACAAAGTATGAGTTCTCCTGCGTCAACATCACTTTTAGTCCTGGCAGTCGCTAAAAAAGGTCTTCCTAAAATTAGGGGAATTGAATTATCCTCATCCATGTCTAAGACAACAAAATCTACTGGGAAAACGAATCACGATTTTTACAAGAACATCTTCGATAATACCCTAGGAATTCTAATGCTTTTATCACCTAATTGAATGCTCATCCTAGTTTGTTTGGGTTTCCTAGACCTAATTGTTTAAACAATTTATAAGGCATGACATTAATGCTTGCCCCTAAATCAGCTAACGCATTATCAACAGTTAGTCTACCAATTAAACAAGGAATTGTGAAACTCCCTGGATCTTTTAGCTTTTTTGGTAGTCTATTCTGTAACATTGCTGAGCACACTGCGTTTAATTCCACATGTGGATCCTCGTCTAATTTGCGCTTATTCGTCAAGAGATGTTTTAAAAATTTCCTCGAATCTGGCATCTGTGAAAGAGCTTCAAGTAGCGGTAAGTTAATATGTAATTTCTTTAAAAGTTTAAGAAACTTACCGAACTGTTCCTCTGTATAATCTCTCATTAACGCTTCGGGATATGGTATGCGAGGTTGGTATTCCTTGATTACCGATTTTGGCTTGTCTTGTGTTACCTCAACTTTACCTTTTTCTACCTCGTTTCCTTGTGTTGGACCGAGTTCGCTCTACTTCTTCGCTTTCTTGAGTCATTATGGCTTGGATTTGCTCCTTTGGATTAATTTCAAGATTATTTCGGTAGACGCCCTTGCGGTCGTTCGGATAATAGCTTTGTAATTTGTCCGACCGATCGGGTAATTTCCGATTGCCTTTGTAAGTCCTCCAACTTGATTCTCGATCGCTTTGATCGATGTTTGTTGGGTGTCGAGTGTTACCTCGCCTTTTAGAGACGGGCTTCACGGGATGCTATGAATTTGTTCAACGCCTCTTCAAGATTCACTTCTTTTTCCCCGTGGATAGGGCTGATTTTGGAAATTTTGAGGAGGTTGTTGTCTTTGATTTCCTTGATTTCCTTGTCCTCCCCACGAAAAATTTGGGTGGTTCCTCCAACTCGATTATAATTATTACTATATAGGTTATTATTAGATCTGAAATTGTTACCTATATAGTTCATCTGCTCGCTTCGCGTCTTGTTGGTAGGGTGGGTACTCGTGGATTCGCCACAGCCCACTTATGTCGCAACCGCATGACCGATGTACCGCGAAGAACACAAACTATCAATCTTCTTATTCATAATCTCTACCTATGTTGATAGCATGGTTATAGCATCTATGTTGAAAACTCCGGCCGATTTTGTTGGTTTGGTCCTTGTAACCTGCCACTGATAGTTATTCAGTGACATCTCTTCAATAAACTCGTAGGCTGCCTTAGGAGTTCTATTATTCAAGGTTCCACCGGTGGCTGAATCAATTAGTTATCTCGTTGAGGGGTTTATACCGTTATAGAAAGTCTGGACTTAGAGACACAAAGTTAACCCTGGTGCGGACACCTTCTCAAGAGATCCTTATATCTCTCCCATGCATCGTATAATGTCTCTAAATCCATCTGCACAAAAGAAGAGATATCATTACGTAATTTGGCCGTTTTGGCCGGTGGGAAATATTTTAATAAGAACTTTTCGGTCATTTGATCCCATGTAGTGATTGACCCTCGTAGTAGCGAGTTTAACCACTTTTAGCTTTATTTCTTAATGAAAAGGGAAATAACCGAAGTCGTATGGCATCATCAGAAACGCCATTTATTTTGAAGGTATCACAGAACTCTAAAAAGTTAGCTATATGAGTATTTGGATCTTCGTCCCCAAACCATCAAATTGAACAAATCTGTTGAATCATTTGTATAGTGTTAGGCTTTAATTCAAAATTATTAGCAACTATAGCAGCCTAACAATACTAGATTCGGCTCTGTTAAATGAGGTTTAGCATAATCAAACATAGTACGAGGAGCATTATTTTCTCGCCACATCTTGTGGTGGTGGGTTATTTTCGTCCATCCCTTCAAGAAGATTGATCTGCGTCTTCTCTCGCTCTTCTTCTTTGTAATTTAGAGCTCGCCTAATTTCTCTCGCGATTTCTTCGAGCGGTAGCTTCAATATCACTGTCAGATTCTAAAGGTCCTCTCGGGTTCCTTCTAGTCATAAACTAGAGGTACCTGCTAGGAAAAGAAAGAAAGAAAATTTAGTAAATCTAAAATTAAAACTAAAAATAAAAATAAATTATGAAAAATAAAAATAATGGCTAAAGTAATAAAAATAGAGCTTTCTTAATATTTTAGTTCCCCTAAGAATCGCGCCAAAAACTTGATCATTGTGAATCGAGTTTTAAAATTTATAAAAGAATGATCGAACCTGAAACTAACTCGACAACGATTAAAGGCAAGTGCACCTATCGAACAAAGAGTATAGTTTAGGCAAGACCGGATTATCGAACCCAAAGGAACTAAAAGTACTAATACTAACTTTCTTTTTATTATTTAGCCTAAAATAAGTGAAGTTGTTTATTAATCTAAATTAATTAACTACTAAACTAAAGACTCTAAGACAAAGAAGAATGAATTTGGAAAATAACTTGGGAAAAACTCGGTTGATTTAGACGATACCTAGGAAGAATCCACCTAGACTTCACTTGTTATCTAACACTGAAACATATGATTTATTCACTTAGTTTGATCCGTAAGACTCCCTAACGTATATTAAACCCTCTCTCAAGGCGAATAACGTCTAACCCTAGCTTAATTAGTAGAACTCTCGTTCTCTTATAATAACCCCCTAGAATAGCAGTAAATCGATCTATGGATTCCCATATTAGGTTTCACCCTAATCCGGAAAAATCTCGTCACCCTATCTCTAGGCGTGCGATCAACTCCGCTTAATTATGTTGGATCTACTCTTAGGCGTGGTCTATTCCTCCTCCACCTAAGCACATTAAATTTGGATTAAGCTCACATAATTAAGAACAAACTAAGTATTTATCATATAATTCGTAAAACAATAACAAGATTCATCATAGGTTTCATCCTCTTCTGCATCCGAAGGGTTTAGTTCATAAAAATAAAGGAAAACATCTCAAGAGAAAAGATAAAACAAAACATAAGAAATCCCTAAAACCCCTGAAGGAATTGAAGGAGAGATCCTCCGTCTTGAGTATAATTCGCTTCTTGAGATGGATCAACTGGCTATCCCTGAGTGAATCCCCACAAATCTGCCTTCTCTGGCCTAGCACGACGCCCCTAGACGATGTCTTTGGGCTCTCCCTCTTAGGTCATACTTAGGGTGTATTTATAGGCTTTTGAAATACGTTTCTTTCTCCTAAGTATCCTTTCCCGAATGAAATTGCTCTTCTCCACGGCAGAGGCACGGCCATGGCGCACGCCCGTGTGAATCGTGGCCAGGCTATGTTCGGATTCCTTTAATGAGACACGGCCGTGTGAGTCGGGGTTAGACCGTGTTCTAGATGATTGACTTGGCACGGCCGCGTGGGGTCCAAGTCCAGCCGTGTCGATTTCCTCTTTGGTCCGCTTTTGGTCTGCTTTGAGCCCCGCTTCTCATTCTTTTTGTCCTTGGGTGCTTTCACGAGTATAAGACATGAAAAGAAAGGATTAAGAGCACCTTTTACATAAATCAAGGGATAATTCATCCAAAAGCATACTAAATGTGGGCCTAAAATATGTTACTATTTCGGTTTATCACAAAGAACAAGAAATGGATTATCGGCATATTGGGTGTTCATTGCAATCGATAGGCACTGGGAAATATCTTGGTGTCGGTTAGGTCAATTTAATCAACGAAAGCTCTTTTCCATCCACCTTAGAACGTATGCAGCAGAAACTTGCAGGATGGAAGGGGAAACTTCGTGACCTAGTGATACATTAGTCTTAATACGAGTCTACTCTATCGGCAACACCAATTTACTCACCCTCTTGCACAAAAAGCACCTAAGATACTACTAACCGATTCATGAAATTATTAGGGACATCCGGTGGAGCTATGACATCAATAATAGAAAGCTTCACATGTGTAACTCGAATTAATTGTATTGGCCAAAACAAAAGGATGGATTGGACATCCATTAAGTCAAGTAATGAACGATGCACTTCTTTGCAAACAAGCCCGATGAATACTCACAAGGTCGCATCTTGTGGCTCATGCTACGCTCTTAACTAAATACTTCTCTAATAAAAATTTTCTAGACGTGCAGGGGATGATCACACGACTCTTGGACGTGGAAAAGCATATTGAAGGGGTGAGATATATGCCTTCATGGCTTAGATATACAGATATGGACATGTCAAAATGTATCCATCAATGGTAACATAATGGCACTCTGCCAATATCCAAACCAACAAGTTTGGGGCAATGACAGAGCTAGGATTTTAGAGGAACCTAAAATTAGACGTGTTACGTAACAATTAATTTAAACATATAAATAATTGATTCAAAATAAGTAATATTCCAACATAACAACCCATTTAAACATACAAAAAATCAATTCAAAAAAGGAAGTAGTATTCCATCATAACAATCGATTTAAACATATAAATAATCTATTCAAAAAAAGCAGTATTCCAACATGACAATTGATTTAAACAAAAAAACAACCGATTGAAAAGAATATTCTAGCATAACAATCGATTCAATCCAAACTTGACCAATTCGTGATCATCCAAAATCAACCAAAAATAAGTATATTTTTTATAGTTTCCTAATCTGAAATTCACATAACTTTCGACTCGGTTAATCATTTCTTTTTCACCAAAATATTGACTGCTTCACAAGCTATCATTTGATATCATTTTAAACAAAGTGATCAAGATTTTCATCCCCCCTCCACTTTGGCCGAAACTTACTATAACATTATCTAGTTATTTTTGTTTCGTTTTTACACTTCTAACAAGTTAGAAATTGTCTCTCAATCATATTCCATCAAAAAACATACACATTTCACTTAATTTTATAAGCTTCCATCAATATTTTTTAATGACAACTTTTAATATACTTGATAAAGTAAAAATCTATTAGTACATATATATATATATATATATATATATATATATATAACAAGCTTAAAAAATTCACTTAATTATTTTAATATTATTTTTAATACTATAAAAATATACATACAAAAGGAGAAATTACAAAATCTTAAACCTTAGGTGCCATCCCCATGGACCTCTACTTGGCTCAAAGAATTTTAATAATTTAATAAACGAATTTATTCCGAATATAAAAATGAAAAGATAAAAGAATTAAACAATTAATTCATAAACCGTTATCCGTTAATCCAACAAATTGGCTCAAAGACTATATATATATGTAAGCATTGATTGGCGCTTCACATCAACTCGTATAAGAATCACATTTCTCCATTTTCATTCATCATTCTCTGCTTCTCTTGTCACCCGCAAAAGAGAAGGAATATGTCGCAAAAGGCAAGCCCATGGACGCCCCGCCACCGAAGATCCACCGCACTGCAACTGTGTTCCATAGTTGAGGTCAACCACGAAGACAATGTTTGCCTCGCGTCGCGCGTTACACGCTATAATCATGGAGCGCGCTACTTCAACAAACGACAAGAGGTACGTGGTCCAATTCACCAATCTTTACCAAGATAGAAATAGCGGGACAAAACTCTAACAAAGGTGACACCATACGTTCCTCTAACAAAGTATGATACAGCTCCTTATACGTCATTGGGATTGGCGTAAATTGGATCTTTTCAGCATTTTGTTTGGGGCCTGATTCTTGTCTTGTAGACCCTTGTTGCCCGACAGTAATCACTTTAGGCTGACTAACAGTAACTACCTTTGAGTTCCCTCAATTGTACGTGCTTGCATTATTCACTTCATTATATTTTTTCCTAGGAGCAGATCTCCTAGTGGTCTCTCCTACTTCAATCTTGTAACCCCTTATGGCATTTTCTATCATTTCACCCGCCATGACTATATCCGCGAAGCTCTTAGTGGTGCTTCCTATCATATGAGTGATGAATGGCGGCTTTAGAGTGTTGGTGAATAACATAGTGGTTTCCTTCTCCAGGAGAGGTGGTTGAACTTGCATGGCTATTTCCCTCCATCTCTGCGCGTATTGCCTGAAACTCTCGTTTGCTTTCTTTTTCATATTTTGCAACGTGATTCGGTCAGGCGTCATATCTGTGACATGATTCTACTGCCTCATGAAGGCTTGGGCCAAGTCCCTCCAGGAGCTAATGCTAGCACGGCTGAGTTGGTTGTACCACCTAGACGCTGCTCCTATCAAACTATCTTGAAAATAATGAATCAGAAGTTGATCATTGTTCACATAGCCCGTCATACGTCTACAGAACATCGTGATGTGGGCTTCAGGGCAAGTAGTTCCATTGTACTTCTTAAATTCTGGCATCTTGAATTTGTGAGGAAGCACCAGATCTGGGACAAGACTTAAGTCATTGGCGTCAATACTGTGATGATGGTCAGCATTCTCCAAAGCCTTGAATTTTTCCTCCAACCACCTACAGCGATCCTCCAACTGTTTTGCAGATTCTACTCTGATCCCCTCTCCTTCTACCGTGTCTAAGTTAGGGACAACAAGATTAGTGGGGTTGTCCCCTGGGTTGGATCCCATGCCCACTTGAAAATTTGTAGGTATTCTAGTGTCAGTTTGCCCTTGCTGAGGCCTGATTGTGACAGATGGCCTTCTAGGATATTCTTCATGTTGTGCTTGCACATGCGTTGGAGTGAATCCTCTAGGGAAATCCTCGTTATCCTCAGCATTGACTATAGGACCCTTTCCTTTATCCATTACTCCACTCATCATCTGGGCCATTTGGGCCATCATGTTCTTTTGGGCCTCCAACATCTGGTCCATCATTTCTTGTTGGAGTTTTGCCATCTGCTCTTGCATCTGGTCTTGCATTTCTCTCTGAAATTGTTCCATCCTTTGGTCCATTTTCCTTGACTTAGCTCGTGTACCGTAAGGGTGTTCAGCTTCCAGATTTTCTTTCTCTCTCTCTCCTATAATTTAAACTAATTAGACTCTCTCTATGGATTTGAATGCATGTGATGTTATGTAATGCAAATGCATGAATGCAAAGAGGCATCGATTCTGATCAACTTCATTGTAGAAAACTTTATTAGAAAACAGAATCCTTTACATAAAGGAAATTACAAATAAGCTTTTGCCCTAAGTCCTAAGGTCTTAATTTTCCCTAATAACGAAACTAATTCTTGGCTACGCCCCTCGATCAGAACTCATACTTCATGCTCAATACGCCACCAGGCCACGCCAAAATCAGTAGGTGATCAGCTATCTCTCGACTCAACTATGGCTTCCCCATGAGATAATCCGGTTGCTAACTTGACTGTGTGAATGGTGGAGCTCTTCCCTCAAATGTCCTTCTCAAAGTTCATAATCGTGGCAAGGTCGACTCTAACTCTTCAATTCTACCCTTCATTTCCTCAATCGTATTCAAAGCTTGACTTTAACTCGATCACTAATTACGGCTCGATGGTGATGAAGAGACCGCCCAAGCTCACCCACTCTAGCTTTTAACTCTCCCTTTTCATTCAGACTTTCTCGCCAAATTCTTTTCTAGGGCCTCGCTTCGCACTTGCATTTCTCGAAACTTTTCTCCCAATAGTCGTACTTTGACTTTTCCTCTTGGACCTCTTGTCGCCATTGTTCAAAGTCTTCCTAATCCAAAGATTCATCATCGATAGGCGCATCTTTTTGTATTCTATCTTCAAGCTATCACGGTCTTCCTCAATCGCTCTCTTCTCCTTTTTTGCTTTCTCGGCTTTCGATTTTTGAGCATCCACGTCTAGCTTCAGGTACATCTTCTCTTCTTCTAACTTCTCTATCCTCTTTCCAAACTCTAAACTTTGCCTTTCGAAATCCTGCTTTATAATCTCTAACTCTGATGGGATGACTTGTAAACACTCATTCAGTGATCGAGACCCTTCCATACTTGGCTCAGGAATGTTATCGTTGATCCTTTTTCTCAACCACTCTTTATATTCCGGAGTTGCCATCGGTCCTCGAGTCAAAATCTTCATACAGCGAGCCTGCTTCCAAGCCTCAGAAATCTCTCGAATCTTCATCTTATAATTTTTTCCCTTCTTTGAGTATTCGCTCTGAGCTAACCCATGCGTTGCCGGTATGAACTGTCCTACTTTGTATTGCCGTAGTACGAGTAACGGTGCATATCCTACAGCTCCCCAAACTCCAGGCAAAGGTACCCAATCAAAATTTCCGCACCGATAAAGGACTTCGTTATGAACCAACCAAGGGGCTTTCCACTCAACATCTTCCTCTCGGAGGTTTTGAAGAATTTCCATCCAACTTTCTTCTGATAAATCGTTTCTCCTTGTCGTAGCCTGCGCCTCCTTCAAAGGGGAATAACTTTCGAGAGAACACTTTCAGTAAGAAACTCATCAACCTTCCAAAAATGGTTGTGAAACCAAACCATTAACAATTGTGCACATCCAATGAATCTACCTCACCACGCTTTCCGACACGCGCCCAAGGATCCGAATGTCTCGCTAAAATGGTAGGTACGGGTGTGACTCCTTTGCTAAGTCGATCAAACAAGTCGAGAACCGCTTCATCTATATGTCGTGAGCGCTTGGGGAAGATCACCAATCCATAAATACATAAAGCAAAGATGTCAATCTTTTCTTTTCATCCGGATGTGTCTGAATCAAATCCCTCAAACTCACTCAAGGTATGCATTTGCCTTCACCATTTTCTTGAATCCTAGCTGTAACCCACTGCTCACTCATCCCTGTGATTCCCATCAATCTTTTCACAAAAGTCGTGACATTGGCAGCCCTGAAATAAACCCTATCGGCTTGGAACCTCGAGCAGCGAAGCAAAGTAGTATATTCCTCCAATGTGGGTACTAAATCTACCTCCCCAAAAATGAAACAGTTATAAGCAGAGTTCCAAAACTGAGTCATGGCCCGAAATAGATGTTTATCTATCTTGATGTCAAGCAAATAAGGTAGATCACCATAATCACGATAAAAGATCTGTTTTGCCTCATCACTCCATTAAGTCCATATATCTTTCAATTCTCTAAACTCATTCTGCGTAATACTAACACGAGTAAAATCCCAAAGTTCGGATACATACCCGTCAATTAAGCTATTCCCCTTCTCGAATTGTGTTTGCTCTGACCAAGCGCGAACAACTGCATTGTCACCTACTTTATCAAGGAATCCGTTCTCCATAACCAGCTTTCTAACTTAGAAACTGACCGTGAATCGATACCTCTAGAAAAATGAAATGGCATGCACAAAAATGAAACACCACGAGTTAGTATCGCAGAATGAAAAATAAAGCAAGTGAAATAAACACACTTATTTGGGTAACTACTAAAATTTGGGATCGCTCTACCTATGGTAAGTTCTTAGGGTTTACTAAATGTGGTTTAGTTCTAAAGTTGAGGTACCTGAACCAGCAGATTCCTCGATCCTCACCCATTATAAGCTCATACGGACCGAGTTCAGTTCAGGGGAATACATTTCCTTATGGCCATGCGGAAGTGAAAACTTCACGAAGACATAAGTACGGATGTATCCCGAAAGCAATTCACTAGCCCATGCGGAGGTGAAAACCTCACGGAGGCATAGCTTCTTGCTCCCACTTAAAGGTACGACCACGACGGTCATGTAGTGCAATGCAGAAACATTTTATAGAATCACATGCAAAACAAAATCATGACTTTCCAAAACTTTTAAATTTTTGACATTTGGACAATAACTAATCGATTTTTCGGCTTGACTCTCTTATAAGTCCCCAGCGGAGTCGCCAAGCTGTCGAAACCATTTTAAAATCGAGTTTTGAAAAACGGGGATCGACTTTTAAAAACGAAAATGGGAGTCGCCACCAATCCTTTTTACTCAGGTGTGATTGGATCACCTTGAAAAACATTTTGTTTAAAACGTTTAATTTGGTCTACGGAAAAAAAAATAGGTTCGGGAGTCGGTTACGTATGAGGAAGGGTTAGCACCCTCATAACGCCCAAAAATTGGTACCTAATCGATAAAATAGTGTCCAAATGTTTGAAATTTAAAAGTATTAAAAAAATATGATTTCTAAAAATTTTGATCAATTTGCTTTAAAATATTAGAGTTTTTCGATCCGAAAGATTATAAATATTACATCCAGCACGATTGGACATGATATTCTTAAACCCTCGTCACTAAGATTATCTCATAATTTATAAAACTTGTTAAAAGGATATTTAGTTATTTAGCCAAACGGAAAATCAACACCCAGCACGATTGGGCATTATTTTCCGAATTTCTAAATACCAAAACATTGCCTCATTTTAAAAACCTTTAAATAAAATATTAATTTTGTGAAAATGTATTTTTTATTTTAAACCATAACCATGTGGCAATATTGTATTTGTACATTATCGAATAAAAAACAATTATAACATGCTAACATTTAAGATAGGCAATAATAATATGAAATACTACGAATAATAATTCCTATACTAAAGCAATTACAAATATATGATGAAGCATAGACAAATATAATAAACAATAAAATTAATTATGGACACATTTCATGCAAATTTAAATAGATAAAAAGGACAACAATATGAACAATGTATTAAAAAATATATAATAATTTAAAGAATAAAAAAAGGATATTAAAAAATGAATATATTACGAATAATTTTAACCAAATATATGATATAATATTATATAATATGTAGCATTTTAAAAAAATATAATATCTAATATATATATATATATAAATACTAAAAATAATATGTAATCAAAATATAGTTAGACAAAATAATAGATATTTATAATTTAATAAATTAGTATAGATAACTACTAAAATATAAAATATTTAATATAATATATAATTTAATACCAATTTAAAATATGTAATATAGAAAAAATTTAAAAAGGGATTAAATTAAAATATAAACAGATTTCCTAGGTTAATCTAAAAAAAATTAGTTAATAGGACATAATTAAATCTAATAAAATAATGGAGGGACTAAAATAGCAATTTTCTCTTTTTTTAAAAATGCGCGGATCCTGGTCGGGTCATCGGGTCGACGCGCGATCTACTTAATCAAAACGACGCCGTTTGCTTTCGTTTATAAATATTAGTTTTTTAAAAAAAATCATATAGTTTAGGCTTTTTAAAAAAAAAACTCTGAAAACTCTCTAGAACGTCTATCTCCTTGCCTGAGCACCGTCTGTCGGATTTCTACGCCACGCGCCTCCGTGGCCGGTGGCCGGAAGCTTAAAAATTTCAATTTTTCCCGTCTTTCGAAAGGTAACTCCTTTTTATCCTTTTTCACGATGGTTATACACGCAAATATATATAAAATAAAAAGAAAACAAAAAAAAATAGAATAAGAAATCACCTCTGAGAAATCGAAATATTTTATTCTTCTAATCTCTCTGACAGTATATTGTGCCTACTGATTTTGTGCCTTCTGTGTGTTCGTGTGATTCTCTGTAAGTTGTGACAGTATTGGTGTCCGTATGCGTGTGGTTGCTTTTTTTTTCTCTCTCAAAAAAAACCCTCTCCATTACAGGTTTTTACAAGGGGTTTTATACCCAAAAACAAAATAAAAAAAAAGGAAAAGATATCTTTCCATATTTGTGCCTGCGATTTGTTTCCTTTCTGTTTTGGATATTTTTCTTTCTTTGCAGGTGACGAGAGCGCGGCAGTGGTAGGGCTGTGATGGTGGCGCGATTCGCGGCACGAGGCGTGATCGATGGCCGAATGAGGATTGCGCACGACGATCGGTCCGTGCAGGGTCAGCGGTAGATCGTGTGAGTTCCCACATTGCGCGCCTAGGGTTTCGAAACCCTAGGTCTTCTAGTTGTTATTTTGATTTTGGGCTCTTTTGGGCCGCCTAAATTTTGGGCCAGGGTCTGTTTAGGGGGTTGATCTGTTTGGGTGTAATGGGTTTCAGGGTAATCTGTTTAGGCTAATTGGGTAGTGGTGGGTCATTGCTTGTAAATGGACTGTAAAGATTTTGGACATTTTTTATTATTTTATTCAAATGAGCCCGGGCAAAATGAGTTATTACAATCTAATCTAAGAGTTAAAAATATTTTGGTTCTCGTGATTCTCATTTTAAGAGTTTTCACTATAGTTAATGTTGAGTCCAAATTGATATTTGAAGATAGATTCAAGCAATGCTTGTACCAATTTCAACTGCTTCATGCACATGTAATGAAAAGTTCATAAAAAATAAATAATACAAGAGGTGTTTACGCAACTTGGTTTCCTAACATATACAAGGGCTTGCCTAGAGAGAATATTCACTATATTAGCACCTCGTATAACAATTGATTCTAAGCTTTAACACTCAGTAGTCTAGACTTCTCATTTTTTTTTATCTAAGATCTAAACTTTTTCCCACTTTAAGTTTTTCCTTTGAAAAATTCTTTGAAAAATTTAAGACTCTAACTAAGTCACACACTAGATTAATACAAAATAATGCACTCACAAAAATATTCTTCACTGAGCAAAATAAAGTGCTGTCGATCTATAGAAAACCTATACAAGTTCTCACAATATATAAGTTAGTGAGACCTGCTAACATACTCAACTCGTTTACAATAAATTATCCTCTAAATAAGCACGATAAGCAGCACACAAATAATATCGTTTAAATAGCATGAGAGAGGACTTAAATCAACTGGATATCCTTCCTTCAAAAACATGAGTTGATCCAATCCATAAGTTAAGGGATGATGATTGATTCGATCTAATCTAAAAAAATGTCTAAAATCTCTTGCTAAGTGGAGTTTGGATATAAGAGAAGGGCTGGCAAGGATCTCAATCAGTGTACTAAAAATACAATCTAAACATATTTGTTGTCAAAATTTGCCAACACAATCATGACAGCTTTTTCGAGTCATCGATGCTATCGTAGATAACATTGGTCCAAGCATTGATCTCGACACTCCAATTGAAAAAATATCTTAATGGTTCCTACTACTTTATTCCCATCAAATTAATATTATTCAATGTTTACGCTTGACCTTTTTTGCAAGTACAATTTTATTCTTAAATATTTATATTATTTGTCTTAGTATCACAAGTTAATGAGATTAATTACAAAATTACTAAAAATCCCATATAAAACAATAAAAATTAATGAAATAATATAAATAAAAAACTCATAATACATCATGTTCTAAAATTAGTTCAACAATTACTATTATTCATAAAAAGATGGTAAACTACACAAAAAAAAAAAACTAAGTTTTATTTTGATATTATATATCACAAGTAAGAAATCACTCAGATGATGGATCTAACGAGGAATTTCTAAAGACTTACAAGATCATGTTGGGTAAATGGAAACAAGTCAGTGATGTAAATGTCAACTTGTTGCATGAAAATGTTCGTTTGAAGGAAGAAAATTCTAAATTGATAAAACAAGTTGAGGCTAAAGAATCCCTGCTAGCTAAAGAACTTGACAACCTGGTGAAGACCCAACTAAACTTATGCTTGAAAAGTTCAATAGCAGTACTAGCAAGCTACAATACCCCAAAAATTTTGGAAATTTTCAATATTCTCTTGAATTTAAATTTTTTGAAAATTTTAATTAACCTCTTTTAATTTTTTATTTTTGAAAATTCCCATTAATCTCACAATTTTTTTTAAAAATTTAATTAGAGCCCCAAATTTAATCCAATATTTTTGAAATAGGCTAGTAGTCGAATTGATTAGACTACCAATTTTCGGTCTAACTACTCCGTCCGGAAACATTGATGTAAACAACCTACTTATTAATACTTATACTATTAATAAACTATATACATTGTAATTGAATTGATTCTTAAACCAATTTATGCGCCGTTATTTGTTAATCCAACAGTTCGTTCAATGAATATATAAAAAGCATTCATGGGCAGTTTACATCTTTCTCTGTTCACAGTCTCCTGCCAAAAGGATGACTATGTCACGAAAAGGGAAGTACGCCATCGGTCTCGGCATCGAAGACCCACCACACCTGCAACCAGGTTCTAGAGTTGAGATTAAACCACGTGGATTTGGTTACCGGGGTGCATGGTTCTCCGCCATTATCATCAAGCGCGACACTCCAATATACTCTAACCATTTCGTGGTCAAATTCACCGATCTTTACCTAGATATAAATACCGGGACAAGACCCTTAAAGAAGATGAGCATCGTCTTTATACGCCCTCAGCCCTCTCCACAACGTCCAAGAAAGTTCAAGAAAGGTGACAACGCGGACGCTTATCACATGAACGGCTGGTGGGAAGGGGTGATTGTCGTAGAGTTGCAGGATGACAACTATGTTTTTTTGTTTCACAGTGAGAATCAGTGGCCAAGGTGCTTAGTGTTTGGAGTGAGTCAATTGAGGCTTCATAGAACCTGGTTTGGTGGGTATTGGCTGCCACCAGCGCTGGAATCTGAGCTAGATGTGGAGGTATAAACTCTATTCGGGTATTTCTTGTCTCTTGATTCTTTCCATCTTGAATCTTGAGTATACGCAATTCTTGTTTCTTTGGGGTTTCTCCTTTAATATATGCTTGGTTCTTGGCATATAGGAAATACAAAGGGAAGAAGAGCCAACAAAGATAACGATGGAGATGGAAGAGCTGAGTGAGGGAGCACTTGTTGAGGTGGCCAATGATGAAGATGGTTTTAACCGTGCTTGGTTTGCTGCAATAATTGTTAAACCAGTGGGGAATAATAGGTACATGATTCAGTATGAGACCGTGCAAACCGAAGATGACACTGGTTTAGGGAAAGAGATGGATATCTTGCAGATTAGGCCTCGTCCACCTGATATTCCGGTGCCTGACCAGTTCGAAATGCTTGATCAAGTTGAAGCTTTGTACAAAGGTGGGTGGTGGAAGGGTGTGATTATTAACGTCCTTTCTGATGATTCTAAATATCAGCTCTATTTGGCTACACATGAAGAAATGGAATTTAAACACTGATTTAAGGCTACACCAAGACTGGGTTCATGGAAAATGGACTAAGCCTTCCCCAGGTGTGCATCTCTAAACCCTTTTGTATATATATATATATCAGTAGATATGTGTTCTTCAATGAAGTTCATGTATAAGTTTTTTAACTGATTTCTGGTTCATCATTTTTTGGTGCAGTGATATGAAGCATGTGCATGATCATAGCTACTCAATAAGACATCTTTTCTTTTCTTTTTTGTTGATATAATCTGTATTGTTGCCAGCTTAAAAGATGTAACTGTTTTTGAGTCTCAACTCAAATGGTAGCCATTAAATCTATTAGCTTAAATGACATGTCTTTTCTGAGAGTATCATATAAAAATAATAAGTTGACGTGACATTAGACATGATATAATATGTTTGCAACCTATGAGTTTGGACAATAATAGAATTTAACTTAATAATTTTATTGACTATTATTTGATCAGGACTAAAGTTTTTAAAATTAAAAAACAGAGACTAAAAATGATCAAATTACATCATACAAACTAAATATATAACTTACGTGTAGTACAAGGATATAAATATTACATACGTTTAGTTATTACTATTTTTGACATTACATATGTTGAATGTGAATATAAACATTTAATCATAAAATTCGATAAAGATTCAAAGCGATAAGGAGAGAACCAATAAATGGTAGTTGATAACGCTATTCAGATTCACTAATCATGTTTATGGAGTCTTGCTAGGAAAATGATTTTATTTAATAATTCATCCGGTACAACTATTGGCTAAAGCCCAATCTATCCTCTTCAAATGGGATAATTATAGCCCCAAAGTTGAACCAAAATTTGTTATAAATCACTTTCTCCCTTTACATTGTTGAACCAAATACCTCACTTTAAATTCGATATCTCCCCATACAAATACATAAACAAGGAGTATTTAAATGCACTCCAAACGACTAATGAGGAACTCGACCAACATCCTATTTATAGACTAATTCAAGAGCTCTTCAACAATGTTCTTGATAGATTTTCAACACATCTCACTCCATAAAAAGCTCGAGTATTTATAATTCTTGTTTCTTCTAGACATTTTCTTGAATGCTGTATTGAAGTTTGTGCGAGTAAAATCAATTGTTCTTGAAGATCTTCAATAGTAGCGTCACCTTCGGTTTTAACCAGGGTAACAACTTAAAAGAGAAATGTTCGTTTATCTTCTGGATTTTTTTTTAGACTCATCTAGGTTCATTTAAAATGTTTGTAATAACCCAATGGACTTATCAATTTTCATTCCCTCTATGTTTGACTTGGAATATTCGTCTCCCAAAGTAGAAGTATTGTAATAACCCATTTTTCTCGGGCCCATTTGAATAAAATAATAAAAAATGTCCAAAATCTTTACAGTCCATTTACAAGCAATGACCCACCACTACCCAATTAGCCTAAACAGATTACCCTGAAACCCATTACACCCAAACAGATCAACCCCCTAAACAGACCCTGGCCCAAAATTTAGGCGTCCCAAAAGAGCCCAAAATCAAAATAACAACTAGAAGACCTAGGGTTTCTGAAACCCTAGGCCCCGCAATGTGGGAACTCAACAGTCACGCCGCAGCCTCGCACCCAGACCGATCATCGCGCCGCAATCCTCGTTCGGCCATCGATCACGCCTCGTGCCGCGAATCGCGCCACCATCACAGCCCTACCACTGCCGCGCTCTCGTCACCTACAAAGAAAAGAAAATATCCAAAATAGAAAGGAAACAAATCGCAGGCACAAATATGGAAAGATATGGAAAGATATCTTTTCCTTTTCTTTTATTTTGTTTTTGGGTATAAAACCCCTTGTAAAAACCTGTAATGGGGGGATTTTTGAGAGAGAAAAATAGGCATACACGAATACTGTCACTATTTACAGAGAAACACACGAACACACGGAGAGTACAAATCTACACTACAACAGTGGGCACAAAATACTGTCAGAGAGATCAGAATAATAAAATACTTCGATTTTTCTCAAGAGGTGATTTTTTTTTTATATATTCTGTTTATATTTATTTATTTCGTATATTTGCGCATAATCATTCTGTTTAAAGAAAAAGTATAAAAGAAATGAGGGTTACCTATTCGGAGAACGGCAGAAACCAGATGTTTTAGGCCTCCGGCCACGGAGGCGCGTGGGGCACGTCGAGGCAGTGGCCAGAAGACTGACGATCGGAGGCCTGGGAAACTTTCAGAGATTTTTTAAGAGTTTTTTTTTAAAAAACAACCTCAGAATGTTTTTTTTAAATTAAAACTGACTTTTATAGGCGAAAGCAAACGGTGCCGTTTTGGCAAGGCAGGATCCGCGCGTCGACCCGGATCCGAACAAGGATCCGCGTGTTTTTTTGAAATGGGAAAACTACTCTTTTGATCCCTCCGCTATTTTATTTAATTTAATTATGTCCTATTAACTAATTTAATTTAAGTAATTGTTCGTAATATATTCATTTTTTAATATCCTTTTTTTATTCTTTAAATTATTATATATTTTTAACACATTGTTCATATTGTTGTCCTTTTTATCTATTTAAATTTGCATGAAATGTGTCCATAATTAATTTTATTGTTTATTATATTTGTCTATGCTTCATCATATATTTGTAATTGCTTTAGTATAGGAATTATTATTCGTAGTATTTCATATTATTATTGCCTATCTTAAATGTTAGCATGTTATAATTGTTTTTTATTCGATAATGTACAAATACAATATTGCCACATGGTTATGGTTTAAAATAAAAAATACATTTTCACAAAATTAATATTTTATTTAAAGGTTTTTAAAGTAAGGCAATGTTTTGGTATTTAGAAATTCGGGAAATAATGCCCAATCGTGCTGGGTGTTGATTTTCCGTTTGGCTAAATAACTAAATATCCTTTTAACAAGTTTTATAAATTATGAGATAATCTTAGTTATGAGGGTTTTAAAATATCATGTCCAATCGTGCTGGATGTAATATTTATAATCTTTCGGATCGAAGAATTCTCACATTTTAAATCAAATTGATCAAAGTTTTTTTAAATCATATTTTTTAAATACTTTTAAGTTTCAAACATTTGGACATGTTTTTATCGATTAGGTACCAATTTTTGGGCGTTATGAGGGTGCTAACCCTTCCTCATACGTAATCGACTCCCGAGCCTGTTTTCTAATTTTTCGTAGACCAAAATTAAATGTTTTAAATAAAGCATTTTAAAAGGTGATCCAATCACACCTAGGTAAAAAGGATTGGTGGCGACTCCCGTTTTTGTTTTTAAAGTCGATCCCCATTTTTTTAAACCGGTTTTAAAATGGTTTCGGCAGCTTGGCGACTCCGCTGGAGAATTATAAGAGAGTCAAGCCAAAAAATCGATTAGTTATTGTCCAAATGTCAAAAATTTAAAAGTTTTGGAAAGTCATGATTTTGTTTTGCATGTGATTCTATTTTATAAAATGTTTCCGCATTGCACTACATGACCATTGTGGTCGTACCTTTAAGTGGGAGCAAGAAGCTATGCCTCCGTGAGGTTTTCACCTCCGCATGGGCTAGTGAATTACTTTCGGGATACATCAGTACTTATGTCTTCGTGAAGTTTTCACTTCCGCATGGCCATAAGGAAATGTATTCCCCTGAACTGAACTCGGTCCGTATGAGCCTATAATGGGCGAGGATCGAGGAATCTGCTGGTTCAGGTACCTCAACTTTAGAACTAAACCGCATTTAGTAAACCCTAATAACTTACCGTAGGTAGAGCGATCCCAAATTTTAGTAGTTACCCAAATAAGTGTGTTTATTTCACTTGCTTTATGTTTCATTCTGCGATACTAACTCGTGGTGTTTCATTTTTGTGCATGCCATTTCATTTTTCTAGAGGTATCGATTCACGGTCAGTTTCTAAGTTAGAAAGCTGGTTATGGAGAACGGATTCCTTGATAAAGTAGGTGACAATGCAGCTGTTCGCGCTTGGTCAGAGCAAACACAATTCGAGAAGGGGAATAGCTTAATTGACGGGTATGTATCCGAACTTTGGGACTTTACTCGTGTTAGTATTATGCAGAATGAGTTTAGAGAATTGAAAGATATATGGACTCAATGGAATGATGAGGCAAAACATCTCTTTTATCGGGATTATGGTGATCTACCTTATTTGCTTGACATCAAGGTAGATAAACATCTATTTCGGGCCATGACTCGCTTTTGGAACTCGCTTATAATCAAGTTCACTTTTGGGAGGTGGATTTAGTACCCACATTGGAGGAATATACGACTTTGCTTCGCTGCTCGAGGTTCCAAGCCGATAGGGTTTATTTCAGGGCTGCCAATGTCACGACTTTTGTGAAAAGATTGATGGGAATCACAAGGATGAGTGAGCAGTGGGTTACAGCTAGGATTCAAGAAAAAGGTGAAGGCAAATGCATACCTTGGGTGAGTTTGAGGGATTTGATTCAGACACATCCAGATGAAAAGAAAAAGATTGACATCTTTGCTTTATGTATTTATAGATTGGTGATCTTCCCCAAGGCGCTACGACATATAGATCAAGCGGTTACCGACTTGTTTGATCGACTTAGCAACGGAGTCACACCCGTACCTACCATTTTAGCAAAGACATTCAGATCCTTGGGCACGTGTCGGAAAGCTGGTGAGGGTAGATTCATTGGATGTGCACAGTTGTTAATGGTTTGGTTTCATAGCCATTTTTGGAAGGTTGACAGAGTTTCTTACCGAGTGTTCTCTGAAAGTTATTCCCCTTTGAAGGAGGCCGCAGCTACGACATGGAGAAATGATTTATCAGAAGAAAGTTGGATGGAAATTCTTCAAAACCTCCGAGAGGAAGATGTTGAGTGGAAAGCCCCTTGGTTGGTTCCTGACAAAGTCCTTTATCGGTGCAGAAATTTTGATTGGGTACCTTTGCCTGGAGTTTGGGGAGCTGTAAGATATGCACCGTTGCTCGTACTACGGCAATACAAAGTAGGACAGTTCATACCGGCAACGCATGGGTTAGCTCAGAGCGAGTTCTCATATAAGGGAAAAAATTATAAGACGAGGATTCGAGAGATTTCTGAGGCTTGGAAGCAGGCTCGCTGTATGAAGATTCTGACTCGAAGACCGATGGCAACTCCGGAATATAAAGAGTGGTTGAGAAAAAGGATCAACGATAACATTCCTGAGCCAAGTAGGGAAGGGTCTCGATCACTGAATGAGTGTTTACAAGTCATCCCATCAGAGTTAGAGATTATAAAGCAGAATTTTGAAAGGCAAAGTTTAGAGTTTGGAAAGAAGATAGAGAAGTTAGAAGAAGAGAAGATGTACCTAAAGCTAGACGTGGATGCTCAGAAATCGGAAGTCGAGAAAGCAAAAAAGGAGAAGAGAGCGATTGAGGAAGATCGTGATAGCTTGAAGATAAAATACAAAAAGATGCGCCTATCGATGAGGAATACTGGATTAGGGAAGACTTCGGAACAGTGGCGACAAGAGGTTCAAGAGGAAAAAGTCAAGGCTGACTATTGGTAGAGAAAGTTTCGAGAAATGCAAGTGCGAAGCGAGGCCCTAGAAAAGAATTTGGCAGAAAGTCTGAATGAAAAGGGAGAGTTAAAAGCTAGAGTGGCTAAGCTTGGACGGTCTCTTCATCACCATCGGAGCCGTAATTCCGTGGTCGAGTTAAAGTCAAGCCTGAATATAATTGAGGAAATGAAGGGTAGAATTGAAGAGTTAGAGTCAGCACTGCACAGTTATGAACTTCGAGAAGGACATTTGAGGGAAGAGCTCCACCATTCACACAGTCAAGTTAGCAACTGGGATTATCTCATGGGGGAAGCCATAGTTCAGATTCGAGAGATAGCTGATCACCTACAGATTTTGGCAGCACAGGCTGACGTATTAAGCATGAAGTATGAGTTACAGTCAGGGCGTAGCCAAGAACTAGCTTCGTTATTAGGGAAAATTAAGACCTTAGGACTTAGGGCAAAAGCTTATTTGTAATCTGTTTTATGTAAAGGATTCTGTTTTCTAATAAAGTTTTCTACAATGAAGTTGATCAAAATCGATGTCTCTTTGCATTCATGCATTTGCATTACATAACATTACATGCATTCAAATCCATAGAGAGAGTCTAATTAGTTTAAATTATAAAAAAGAGAGAGAAAGAAAATCTGGAAGCTGAACACCCTTACGGTACACGAGCTAAGTCAAGGAAAATGGACCAAAGGTTGAACAATTTCAGAGAGAAATGCAAGACCAGATGCAAGAGCAGATGGCAAAACTCCAGCAAAAAATGAGGGACCAGATGTTGGAGGCCCAAAAGAACATGATGGCCCAAATAGCCTAGATGATGAGTGGAATAATGGATAAAGGAAAGGGTCCTATAGTCAATGCTGAGGATAATGAGGATTTCCCTAGAGGATTCACTCCAACGCATGTGCAAGCACAACATGAAGAATATCCTAGAAGGCCATCTGTCACAATCAGGCCTCAGCAAGGGCAAACCGACACTGGAATGCCTACAAATTTCTAAGTGGGCATGGGATCCAACCCAGGAGACAACCCCGCTAATCCTGTTGTCCCTCACTTAGACACGGTAGAAGGAGAAGGGATCAGAGTAGAATCTGTAAAATAGTTGGAGGATCGCTGTAGGTGGTTAGAGGAAAAATTCAAGGCTTTGGAGAATGCTGACCATCATCACGGTATTGACGCCAAGGACTTGAGTCTGGTCCCAGATTTAGTGCTTCCTCACAAATTCAAGATGCCGAAATTTGAGAAGTATAATGGAACTACTTACCCTGAAGCCCACATCACGATGTTCTGTAGACGTATAACGGGCTCTGTGAATAATGATCAACTTCTGATTCATTGTTTTCAAAATAGTTTGATAGGAGCAGCGTCTAGGTGGTACAACCAACTCAGCCGCGCTAGCATTAGCTCCTGAAGGGACTTGGCCCAAGCCTTCATGAGGCAGTACAATCATGTCACAGATATGATGCCTGACCGAATGATGTTGCAAAACATGGAAAAGAAGTCAAACGAGAGTTTCAGGCAATATGCGCAGAGATGGAGGGAAATAGCCATGCAAGTTCAACCACCTCTCCTGGAGAAGGAAACCACTATGTTATTCATCAACACTCTAAAGCCGCCATTCATCACTCATATGATTGGAAGCACCACTAAGAGCTTCGCGGATATAGTCATGGCGGGTGAAATGATAGAAAATGCCATAAGGGGTGGCAAGATTGAAGCAGGAGAGACCACTAGGAGATCTGCTCCTAGGAAAAAAGATAATGAAGTGAATAATACAAGCACGTACAATAGAGGGAACTCAAAGGCAGTTACTGTTAGTCAGCCTAAAGTGATTACTGTCGGGCAACAAGGGTCTACAAGACAAGAATAGGCCCCAAACAAAATGCTGAAAAGATCCAATTTACGCCAATCCCAATGACGTATAAGGAGCTGTATCATACTTTATTAGAAGAACGAATGGTGTCCCCTTTTTATCTACAGCCATTACAACCCCCGTATTCTAAATGGTATGACTCAAATGCTCAATGTGATTACCATGCAGGAATAACGGGGCATTCAATAGAAAATTGTAATGCCTTTAAAATGGTAGTTGAGAAGCTTCTTAAGTTGGGAGTTATTGAGTTGAATGATACACCCAGTGTGGAGAACCCATTGCCCAATCATGGGGATAAGGGAGTAAATGCGATTGGAGAAAATCTAATGAGGAGGACCAAGGGGGATATCTCGGAAGTAAAGGCCCCATTAAGAATAATTTGGAGGGAAATGGCGAGAAAGGGGCTAATAAAGTCAAGTCTCGAGGGAAGAAATGAAGAACCAAGGAACTACTGTGAGTTCCATGAAGCTGATGGACATGAAATCCAAGAATGTGCTAGATTTCGGGCGTTGATACAGAGCCTTATGGATAATAAGGAGCTAGAGTTTTATGAAGAAGGCTCAGAGGGAGGACACATACATGCAACCGAGGGAGAATTGACAAGTCAAAAAGTCAATTATCCGAAAGTCATTATCTCCCGACTGAGGAATGCAGAAGGCGGAGCACGAATCACTCCTAAAGTCATAATTCATAGACCTGTATCCTTTCCTTATAAGGATAACAATATGGTACCATGGACTTACAATTGTAACATAGTGACACCGGGAATAGAAATCTCAGCTAATACTTCTAAGGAAGTTCAAAGAGAGGGATTTTATACACGAAATGGGAAGCGGTATGACTCGGTAAATGTCAGAGTGGAACCAGTAAAGGCAAAGGATGTGCCAATTGAGCTTGAGGAAGGACTTGATAACCTTATCAATGTACCTGTGAAGGAGGAAGAGGCTAAAGAATTTTTGAAATTCTTAAAGCATAGTGAATACAGTGTGGTGGAGCAGTTACGCAAACAACTGACTCGTATTTCGATGTTAGCCTTACTGTTAAGTTCAGAAGTTCATCGAGAAGCTTTGATGAATGTGTTGAATGAGACATATGTTACTAAAGACATATTTGTCAATAAACTTGACCGATTAGTTAGTAACATAAGTGCCGACAATTTTATTTCCTTCAGTGATGATGAGATTCCACCTGGGGGTATGGGGTCGACCAAGGCCCTACACATAACTACTCGTTGCAAAGGATATACTTTACCGAGCGTGCTGATTGACAATGGATCAGCTTTGAATGTTCTACCGTTGACGACACTGAAGAGGTTGCCAATAGATAGTTCTCACATGAAGTCGTGCCAGAACATAGTGAGAGCGTTTGATGGTACCGAGAGAAGGGTTATGGGGAGAATTGACATACCGTTGCAGATTGGCCCAAACACATACGAGGTGGACTTTCTGGTGATGGATATAAAGCCCTCATACAATTGCTTGCTAGGAAGGCCCTGGATTCATTCAGCAGGAGCGGTGCCCTCATCCCTTCATCAAAAATTGAAGCTAGTGATGGAGGGTCGACTGGTCACTATAAATGCGGAAGAGGACATTATAGCGACTGTTACCAATGATGCGCCATATGTAGAGACAAATGAAGAGGCCATCGAATGTTCTTTCCCTTCTTTAGAGTTCGTCAATGCAACGTTCATCTCGGAAGGGAGTGAAGTCCCAGTGCCTAAGATATCTAAGACCACGAGGATGGGTCTACAAATGATAATGGGGAAAGGAGCCTTACCAGGAAAAAGATTGGGCAGATACCTCCAGGGGGAGATTCAAGTACTGATGTTGAAGGAGAAGAGAGATCGTTTTGGCTTAGGTTTCAAGCCAGATGTTAAACAAAGAAGGAATGACATAGAGAAGAAGCAGGAGAGAAGAAGGGCAGGCTTGAATGGAGAAGATGTCCAGTGGGAACCGATGATATTCCCTCACATATCCCAGACCTTTGTATCAGGAGGGATAATTCACCCTGAGAGAGGGTTATTGGAAAGTCCTCACATCAATGCCATACATAAGGAAGGAATAGAACAAAGGAACCTGATGGGCATTTGCCCTTATAAACCTGGAAGCATTCTGGACAATTGGACTGCAGAGGAACTCCCTGTAGTTTTTAGGAATTATACAGAGTAATATTCAGAACGCTTTGTTGTTTTTTAGCCTAGGAACAATAAAGATCTCTTTGTGAAATAGGCTTATGTTCAGAACTTATTATTTCAATAAAATACATTTTGAATAATTAACTTGAGTAAATATTCTTTCATTTCATTCTTTTGACATTCTAATTTCCTCCCAAATTGTATATTTTTTCATTCATATCATGTGTCCTCAAATTCATTTGTTCTTTGTACATTCTTTCGTACCTATTACAGGTCCTTAGATATCAATGACATGAGCGATGATAATACGGATCTAGAGGTCCATTTTGAGCAAGACATGTGTTTAGGAGAATCTCAGGATTTTGAAGATGACCGAGAGTGTGACTTATCTCCAGATTTGTTAAGAATGGTAAAGCAAGATGAGAAACAGATCTTACCCCATGAAGAAGAAATAGAGAATATAACCTTGGAAGAAGGAAAGGTTGTGAAAATTGGAACGCGCATAGTCAAGGAGACGAGACAAGATCTTATTGTGTTATTGCGAGAGTTCAAAGATGTCTTTGCATGGTCATACCAAGATATGACTGGGTTAAGTACTGATATTGTGGTACATCGCCTTCCCATCAGAGAAGAATGCAAGCCAGTTCAGCAAAAGCTACGAAGGATGAGGCCCGATATAGTATTGAAAATAAAAGAAGAAGTCTAGAAACAGTTTGATGCTGGTTTTCTACAAGTAGTCAAGTACTCGGAATGGGTTGCCAATATTGTGCATGTCCCTAGGGATCTAAATAAACCTAGCCCTAAAGACAATTTTCCTTTGCCGCATATCGACACTTTGGTGGACAATACGGCAGGATTTTCATTATTTTCCTTCATGGATGGTTTCTCAGGGTACAATCAGATCAAGATGCACCTCAAGGATATGGAGAAAACTACCATCATAACACTGTGGGGTACATTCTGTTATAAAGTAATTCCTTTTGGACTAAAGAATGCTGGGGCAACATATCAAAGGGACATGGTTACATTGTTCCACGACATGATGCACAAGGAGATTGAAGTGTATGTTGATGATATGATTGCCAAATCTCGAACAGAAAAAGAACACATTGAAGTCTTGAAGAAGTTATTTTTTAGGTTGAGGAAATTTCAATTGAAACTCAATCCGGCTAAATGTACTTTCGGTGCTCGGTCAGGAAAGTTACTGGGTTTTGTAGTCAGCAAGAAAGGAATTGAAGTTGACTCAAACAAAGTTAAAGCTATACAAGAATTGCCTCCACCGCGCACTCAGAAGGAAGTCTGAGGTTTTCTTGGAAGGTTAAATTACATTGCTCGGTTCATTTCACAGTTAACGGAAAAATGTGATCCCATATTTCATCTTCTCAAGAAACACAATCCATGTGTATGGGACGATGAATGTCAAAGAGCTTTTGATAAAGTCAAAATGTATCTGTCAAATGCACCTGTATTATCCCCGCCTAATCCAGATAAACCATTAATATTATATTTTTCAGTATTCAACAACTCTATGGGATGTGTGCTGGGACAACACGATGAGACAGGAAGAAAAGAAAAGGTGATATACTATCTTAGCAAAAAGTTCAATGATTGTGAAATGAGGTATTCGTCAATCGAGAAATTCGTCAATCGAGAAATTGTGTTGGACAACTCGGAGATTGAGACAGTATATGTTATATCATACAACTTGGTTGATTTCCAAGCTTGATCCGTTAAAGTACATGATGGAGTCCACTGCTTTGAATGGAAGAATGGCTAGGTGGCAGATTTTGTTATCTGAATTCGATATAGTCTATGTGAACCAAAAGGCTATAAAAGGGAGCGCGGTAGCAGAATTCTTGGCTAGTAGAGCTTTGGAGGATTATGATCCCTTGAACTTTGATTTCCCAAATGAGGAACTGATGTATGTGGGAAATACTGAAGATTATCGGTGGAAACTGAATTTTGATGGAGCATCGAATGCTGTGGGAAATGGAATTGGGCAGTCTTGGTATCCCCTGGTGGTGATTATTATCCATTCACGTGTAGATTGGATTTTGACTGCACAAATAACATGGCAGAATATAAAGCATGCATCATGGGACTTCGAGCAGCCTTAGAACGCAGGATCAGAGTGCTAGAAGTATACGGAGATTCTGCCTCGGTAATTTACCAACTTAAAGGAGAGTGGGAGACAAGAGATCCCAAACTAATTGATTACCGAAAAATAGTTCTAGGACTGATTGAGGAATTTGATGACATCACCTTCAATTATCTCCCGCGCGATGAAAATCAGATGGTGGATGCTCTGGCAACTCTGGCTTCTATGATTAAAGTAAACAGATCCGAAGATATGAGGCCCATTCAAATGAGCATCTTCGAGGTTCCAACTCATTGTTATGATATAGAAGAAGAAGAAGAAAGAGACGACCACCCTTGGTATCAGGATGTATTGTGATATGTGAAAAATCGTGAATACCCGGATAATGCCACTGAGAATGAGAAAAGGACTTTAAGAAGAATGGCCTCTGATTATGTCTTGGATGGAGATATCTTATACAAAAAGAGAAAAGATCAAGTGCTATTGAGATGTCTTGATGCTGTTGAAGCCAAGCAAATCCTTGAAGAAGTTCATGAAGGCGTTGGTGGAACACATGCTAACGGATTCACAATGGCCGAATGTGATAATGAGATTTGGGTATTATTGGTCCACCATGGAAGGTGATTGTATTAATTATGCTAAGAGATGTCATAAATGCCGATTTACGGAGATAAAATTCATGTGCCTCCGTCACCTTTGCATGTTATGACTTCTCCATGGCCTTTTTCCATGTGGGGCATGGATGTTATTGGACCAATCTCACCAAAAGCTTCGAACAGGCATCGGTTCATCTTTGTAGTGATTGACTACTTTACGAAATGGGTAGAAGCTCGCTTCATATGCTAACGTTACTAAGTCGTGATTAGCGGATTCTTGAAGAAGGAGATTATTTGTCGATATGGAATGCCCGAGAGGATCATATCGGACAACGCTACCGAACTTGAACAACGATTCGATAGCGAAATTTGTAACCAATTTGGGATCAAACACCGTAACTCGTCTCCGTATCGTCCGAAAATGAATGGGGCAGTGGAAGCGGCTAACAAAAACATCAAGAGGATAGTAGGAAAAATGACTGAGACTTACAAGGACTGGCATGAGAAACTACCGTTCGCACTCTATGCTTATCGGACGTCGGTCGGAACCTCTCTTGGGCAACGCCTTATTCATTGGTATATGGGATGGAGGTCATCCTACCCATTGAAGTGGAAATTCTTTCTCTTGAGTCTTTGTCGAAAATAAAGTTGGATGAAGTCGAATGGATTCAGGCTCGATATGATCAGTTGAACTTGATTTAAGAAAATAGACTAAGGGCTATTCGTCACGGTCAGATGTACCAAAAACGAATGATGCGAGCCTATAATAAGAAAGTTCGCCCAAGAGAATTTCATGAGGAGACCTTGTCTTGAAAAGATCCTTCCAATACAAAAGGATTTCAGAGGAAAATGGATGCCGAATTGGGAAGGACCATATGTCGTGAAGAAGGCTTTTTCTGGAGGAGCATTGATCCTGACCAAAATGGATGGGAAAAGTTTACCCAATCCTGTGAACTCGGATTCAGTAAAGAAATACTTTGCTTGAAAAGGAGATGAGGCCAAAGTGAAAACCCGCAAAGGGCGCTTTGAGTTTCGCAAAAAAAAAAGGGAGAGGCCAAGGTGAAAACCCGCAAAGGGCACCTTGAGACCAAAGGGGTTTTGAGTTGAAAACCCGAAAAGGGCGACTCAAATTCTGAATGGACACGCAGTCATCTCGCTACACTTAAGACAACAATGAAAGGAAGAATGTCGCATATTGGAGCATCAACAAAATACTTTGGGTCTTCTAAACACATGTTGAACTCAAGGCAGTCTTCATAAAGTTTGTATATGGAAGCTCAATCGGCGATATCTAGGGCATCTGATTTTTGTCCTATTCATTTTACTATCTTTGGATTCTTTTTCTTCTCAAAGATATGTTCCAGTTAATTTTTCTTTGTAATTTATTCAGATTTTAACCCTTCTTTTGAGATCAATTTATTTGTTACCCATTATTCATAAATGTGTTGCATCGAAATAATGATTGACGAACTAATAATTTCACAAAAAGAAGTTTTACATATTACTTTGGAAATTTCTAGATAAGACAAGGAGCCAAAACAGGACAATTGTTTAGGATTTCCATGTGCATAGAAATATTTGAGGAAGAAGAGTCTGGATAGAGACTATTTCTCTGAGTTCTTTGAGTGGACGTGATGGCATCAGATCATAACCCTTGGGGTGGTGTGATAAACTAAGAAACCCCGAATCGTGGTGGAATGGGTTGAATTTGAAATAAACCCTATACCCTAAAGTTTACAGAAGGATTAGATTGAAAGAGTTTCGACTCTCAATGTGGTAGGATAGAACAAGCCTTGTGTTCTCAGGATCCAGGCGAAGTGGACCCGAAAATTACATTGGGATAAGCTGGTCAAGCAAAACGTAATTAATGAACAAAAATGAAGAACAAATGAGTGATAACACCTAGAGTAGGAATCATACTCATAACATTTTTGTATCATAACAAATTTCATTATGTGCATTTGATTCATTTCGGTCATGCTAATCATAATCACTTTCATGACATGTTGCATTCATATCACTCATAACACATGAAACTGAGTCTATAGGATATGTCCTTCAGTAGACGGTGTAGTGATATCGGCGAAGTTTCAGATCTTATCTTCCTAAGGTTGTAGGAAGCAGATCGAAGACGTTTTAGTCTTATCTCCCTGAAGTTGCAGTGGAGTAGACTAAAAATAGAAGATTTTATCTCCCTGAAGTTGCAGTGGAGCAAATCGAAAATAGAAGATCTTATCTTCCTAAAGTTGTAGGAAGCGGTCGAAAGACCTTTTAGTCTTATCTC
This sequence comes from Gossypium sturtianum, assembly GCA_025698515.1. Classification (NCBI taxonomy): domain Eukaryota; kingdom Viridiplantae; phylum Streptophyta; class Magnoliopsida; order Malvales; family Malvaceae; genus Gossypium; species Gossypium sturtianum. The sequence continues at coordinate 2,999,119 of CM046944.1, read as the reverse complement.
CACGAAGTTGCAAAGTAGACTAAAGACAGAAGATTTTATCTCTCTGAAGTTGCAGTTGAGCAAATCGAAAATAGAAGATCTTATCTTCCTAAAGTTGTAGGAAGCAGATCGAAGACGTTTTAGTCTTATCTCCCTGGAGTTGCAGTAGAGTAGACTAAAGACAGAAGATTTTATCTCCCTGAAGTTGCAGTGGAGCAAATCGAAAACAGAAGATCTTATCTTTCTAAAGTTGTAGGAAGTAGATCGAAGACATTTTAGTCTTATCTCCCTGAAGTTGCAGTGGAGTAGACTAAAGACAGAAGATTTTATCTCCCTGAAGTTGCAATGGAGCAAATCGAAAACAGAAGATTTTATCTTCCTGAAGTTGTAGGAAGCAGATCAAAGACATTTCAGTCTTATCTCCCTGAGGTTGCAGTGGAGTAGATTGAAGAAAGAAGATCTCATCTTCCTGAAGTTGCAGGAAGCAGATCAAAGACATTTCAGTCTTATCTCCCTGAGGTTGCAGTGGAGTAGATTGAAAAAAGAAGATCTCATCTTCCTGAAGTTGCAGAAGCGGATCAAAAGACACTTTCACTTTATTTCCACTGGGTTGCAGGTGGAGTTAGAAGCCACTTGAAGAAAATCAAGAAGTTGAGGCTCGGCCAAAACCGAGCAAAATTGGTCCTTTTATAGTCTTTGCTCTATTCTTGTTTCACAACAATAAGCAAAGAGGGGCAGCTGTAATAACCCATTTTACCCGGGCCCATTTGAATAAAATAATAAAAAATGTCCAAAATCTTTACAATCCATTTACAAGCAATGACCCACCACTACCCAATTAGCCTAAATAGATTACCCTGAAACCCATTCCACCCAAACAGATCAACCCCCTAAACAGACCCTGGCCCAAAATTTAGGCGGCCCAAAAGAGCCCAAAATCAAAATAACAACTAGAAGACCTAGGGTTTCTGAAACCCTAGGCGCCGCAATGTGGGAACTCAACAGTCACGCCGCAGCCTCGCACCCAGACCGATCGTCGTGCCGCAATCCTCGTTCGGCCATCGATCACGCCTCGTGCCGCAAATCGCGCCACCATCACAGCCCTACCACTGTTGCGCTCTCGTCACCTGCAAAGAAAGAAAAATATCCAAAACAGAAAGGAAACAAATCGCAGGCACAAATATGGAAAGATATGGAAAGATATATTTTCCTTTCCTTTTATTTTATTTTTGGGTATAAAACCCCTTGTAAAAACCTGTAATGGGGGGATTTTTGAGAGAGAAAAATAGGCATACACGAATACTGTCACTATTTACAGAGAAACACACGAACACACAGAGAGTACAAATCTACACTACAACAGTGGGCACAAAATACTGTCAGAGAGATCAGAATAATAAAATACTTCGATTTTTCTCAAGAGGTGATTTTTTATATATATATTCTGTTTATATTTATTTATTTCATATATTTGCGCATAACCATTCTGTTTAAAGAAAAAGTATAAAAGAAAGGAGGGTTACATATTCGGAGAACGGCAGAAACCAGATGTTTTAGGCCTCCGGCCACCGGCCACGGAGGCGCGTGGGGCGCGTCGAGACAGTGGCCAGAAGACTGACGATCGGAGGCCTGGGAAACTTTCAGAGATTTTTTAAGAGTTTTTTTTTTAAAAAAACAACTCAGAATGTTTTTTTTAAATTAAAACTGACTTTTATAGGCGAAAGCAAACGGTGCCATTTTGGCAAGGCAGGATCCGCGCGTCGACCCGGATCCGAACAAGGATCTGCGTGTTTTTTTGAAATGGAAAAACTACTCTTTTGGTCCCTCCGCTATTTTATTTAATTTAATTATGTCCTATTAACTAATTCATTACTTAAAATTAACCCTTAAAACCTGCTTATATTTCAATTTTGTCCTCTCTTTTACAAAGACATAAGTACCGGGACAAAAGCCATCAGGGAGTACAACAGCGTTGATATACGCCCTTTACCCCCTCGACACCGACCAAAAAAGTTCAAGGTGGGTGACTTAGTGGAGGCTTATTACAGATTCGGTTGGTTCGAAGGGGAGATTGTTGAAGAGTTGCATAATGGCAACTATATTTGTCAGTTGAAGTCGTCAAAGCGCTTAGAACTTGTGGTGGAACGGTTGCGGCTTCAAAGAAGCTGGCGTGATGGGGAATGGATACCGCCATTGGATGAATCTGAGCTAGCTATGGAGGTATATGCAGTTCTTGTCCATTGCCTATTTCTTGTCTTTTGATTCTTTTTGTGTTTGAGCTTGCTTGAATCTTGAGTATATGCAATTCTTGTTTCTTTGGGGTTTCTTGGAATAGGAAGATGTTAGAATTAAGTGACCCGAATCCTTATTTAAATAAAATACAATGGTAAAATAAAATAAAAGAAGTATCCCAATAAAACTACACTTCTTTTATTTTATTTTAAATAAGGTTTTTTAAACCTTATTAAACTCCATCTATTTGATATTGATTAGAATAAGGAGTTTCAATCTTACTACAATATGGCTTTATAAGCCTATAAATAGACATAGTCTATTCCTCTTGAAATAGATTCGAATTCGACATAGTAAATTTTCTTCTCATCTGCCCGTGGTTTTTTTCCTGAAAGGGTTTCCACGTAAAATTTGTGTGTTCTTTATTTTTGTTTCTCTTTTCTTTGTGATATATTTGTCATTACCGACGATATATTTTTCACAAATTGGTATCAGAGCTTCCGAGTTTTTTCATCTCGATCACGCTAATAGCGTCTTCAAAGTATGAAATTCCGCTGTTGGATCGCAACACCAGATTTGCGTTGTGGCAAATAAAGATGCATGCAGTTCTTGCACAGATGGATTTAGAGGAAGCCCTGCTAGGGGTAGATAAGATGCCTTCGATATTGACGGAGGAAGAGAAAAAGCGCAAGGACCGAAAGGCGTTAACACAGTTATATCTGCATTTGTCTAACGAAATTTTGCAAGATGTGATGAAGGAGAAGACCGCCGCTGCATTATGGAAGAGGTTAGAACAAATATGTATGTCGAAAACTCTAACCAGAAGTTGCATATGAAGCAACGTCTTTATGCTCATCGTTTGGAGGAAGGTACGTCTGTGCACGAACACTTAACAGTGTTTAAAGAAATTCTTTCAAACTTGGAGGCCATGGAGGTTCAGTATGATAAGGAAGATCTAGGGTTGATTTTACTTTGTTCGTTGCCCCCATCTTATTCAACCTTTAGAGACACGATTTTATATAGCCGCGAGTCTCTCACAGTTGATGAGGTTTATGATTCTTTGACCTCGTATGATAAGATGAAGCATCTTGTGGTTAAACCCGACTCTCAGGGAGAGGGTCTCATTGTTCATGGGAGACAAGATCGGAATGCTGATGATGATCATGGAAGGACACAGGAACGAAATCCTCGTGGTAAATCTAAGGGTAGATCGAAGTCTTCAAACAGAGGTAAAACTTGTAACTTCTGCAAGAAGAAAGGGCACATTAAATCTGAGTGTTATAAACTAAAGAACAAGATTAAAAGGGAGGCTGCGAATCAAAAGGGAAAACAACCAGAAAATTCTGGTGAAGCTGATGTTGTAGAAGACTGCAGCGATGGTGAACTTCTAGTCACTTCTGTCAACAATTCTAAAGTGAGCGAGGAGTGGATACTTGATTCAGGCTGCACCTTTCACATGAGTCCCAATCGGGATTGGTTTACAACTTACGAAACAGTGTCTGAAGGTGTTGATTTAATGGGAAATAATGCTTCGTGTAAAATCGCAGGTGTTGGAACAATTAAAGTTAAGATGTTTTACGGAGTTGTCAGAACACTTAATGACGTACAACATGTTCCAGAATTGAAGAGAAATTTAATTTCGTTAAGTACTCTTGATTCAAAAGGGTACAAATACACAGCTGAAAGTGGGATTTTGAAGATTTCTAAAGGTTCCCTCGTTGTGATGAAAGGGCAGAGAAAGACTGCCAAGTTATATGTTTTGCAGGGTTCTACTGTTATTGGTGATGCAGCTGTCGCTTCCTCTTCCTTGTCGATGATGATATTACTAAACTTTGGCATATGCGCCTAGGGCATATGAGTGAGAATGGCATGCGAGAATTGAGCAAAAGAGGACTTATTGATGGGCAAGGAATTTGCAAACTAAAGTTCCGTGAGCACTTTGCGTTTTTGGGAAGCAAAGAGAGTTCGATTCACGGAGGAATCCATAACACGAAGGAACGTTGGAGTATATTCATTCGATGCATGGGGGCCATCAAGAGTGCCTTCAAGAGGTGGAGCTAATTATATGCTAACTTTTATTGATGATTTTTCCGAGAAAAGTTTGGGCATTCTTCCCGAAGCGAAAAGCGATGTATTTTTCGCATTTAAGTCTTGGAAAACTATGATTGAAAAAGCAGACGGAAAACAAATAAAACACCTCCATACATGACAATGGCTTAGAGAGTTTTGTTACGATGAGTTTAATAAATTGTGCAAGTTAGAAGGGATCGTGAGACACTTGACAGATTCGTCATACTCCACAACAAAACGGCGTTGCGAAACGAATGAACAGAGCGATCATGGAGAAAGTTCGATGTATGTTGTCAAATGCCAACTTACCAAAGTCGTTTTGGGCCGAGCGCGACTCTTGCATGTTTTTGATCAACCGATCTCCATCCATTGCCATTGAGAAAAAGACTCCACAAGAGGTATGGTCCGTAATCCCGCTAATTATTCGATTTAAAGATCTTTGGGTGTCTCACGTATGCTCATGTTGATAATGGAAAATTGGAACCGAGATCCATTAAATGTGTTTTTCTTGGTTATAAAGCTGGTGTAAAAGGGTATAAGTTATGGTGTCCTGAAAATAGAAAAGTTGTGATTAGCAGAGATGTTGTTTTTGATGAAACTGCTATGCTACCTAACTTATCTCTTAAAGACTCTTCCAATAAAGAAAATCAAAAGCAGGTGGAGCATCAGATTAATATAGAGTCGACTCCTCAAGTCAGTACAAAAATTGAGAATAGAGTTGCTTCTTCACCACAATACTCTATCGCCAAAAACAGAACTAGAAGAGAAATTAAACCTCCAAAGAAGTATGCCGAGGCTGATCTAGTTGCTTATGCTTTAAATATGGCCAAAGATATAGATGCAAACCAAGAGCCGTCTAATTATTCTGAGGTGGTTAGCTGTGAAGACTCAGAAAAGTGGATGTGTGCTATGCAAGAGGAGATGGAATCACTCCATAAAAACAGAACATGAGATATTTTGAAACTTCCTAAAGGTAAAAAGGTTGTTCGCTGTAAATGGGTGTTTAAAAAGAAAGAAGGGACTCCAGAAGTTGAAGAACCCAGATATAAAGCAAGGCTTGTTGCAAAAGGTTACAATCAAATTCCAGAGTGGACTTCACGATGTGTTCTCCCGGTTGTGAAGCATAGTTTGGTTCGTGATATTATTGCTCGTGGTGGTATTGTTGTGAGCAAAATTAGTACTCATGAAAATCCTGCAGATATGATGACTAAGTCACTTCCTATAACCAAGTTTGAGCATTGCTTAGACTTGGTTGGTGTTCATTGTTGAAGTTAAACCCTTAAGGGGTTTTATGGAAGAGGTGAAGAACTTGTTCGTTGAAAGTTCGCGATGAAGAACTTGTTCATTGAGAATTCGTGTCAAGGTGGAGATTGTTAGAATTAAGTGACCCGAATCCTTATTTAAATAAAATACAATGGTAAAATAAAATAAAAGAAGTATCCCAATAGAACTACACTTCTTTTATTTTATTTTAAATAAGGTTTTTTAAACCTTATTAAACTCCATCTATTTGATATTGATTAGAATAAGGAGTTTCAATCTTACTACACTATGGCTTTATAAGCCTATAAATAGACATAGTCTATTCCTCTTGAAATAGATTCGAATTCGACATAGTGAATTTTCTTCTCCTCTGCCCGTGGTTTTTTTTCCGAAAGGGTTTCCACGTAAAATATGTGTGTTCTTTATTTTTGTTTCTCTTTTCTTTGCGATATATTTGTAATTACCGACGATATATTTTTCACAGAAGAATATTCAACAGACATTTAAACGGTGCCGATTTGATTCTCGACAAAGCTGGGATTATGGAGTCTCGAGGTGATGATGTCGTGCAGAATCAAGCACGTAAGGGACAGGTAACATACAGAGGCGTGCAGTCAGGTAACAATAGAAGAAGAAGGGCTTAGCAAGGAGAACATGATGAGGAGGCCAATGATGAAGAGTTATGAAGCATGTGCATATGATCATAAAAGTAGTCAAGCTTGGAGGGTTCTTTTTAGCTACTTCATATTACATCTTTCTCTGTTTTAACTGTGCAAAAATTGATTTTGATGTAGATATCATATTGCTGTTTTTGTTTTGGCCAATAAAAGGTTGAAGCAATCGAGTCAATCTTTGTGAATGTTTTTTTCTTATTTCTTAGTTTCATCATAGAAAAATTTATTCATATTTTCAAAATATAATACAAATAACAATAAGAGCAAAGTATAATGATAAATTTCAATGATAAATTTAGTTCAACTTTAACCTGTATAGTGGCCTTCAACAAGGCGACTCGCTACCCTCATACTTCATCAAGCCGAACGTACATCAAAAGTTGGCTAATGATTAGACTGAGCAAAGATTGTCCTTCGATGAACAATCTGTTGTTGGCTAATGATGCTTATTTATTCTTCAATGCCATTATCCACTCGACCAGAGCCTTGAAAGAAATTATTAAGAAATACTGCAAATGCTCAGGGTTATGGGAACTATATCAAATCTGAGATTTTCTTTAGCAAATTCGGGAAAGCAAAGAACAAGAAATGGATTACTGGCATATTGGGTGTTCATTGCACTGATAGGCCTGGGAAATATCTTGGCTGTCAGTTAGGTCAATTTAATCAACGAAAGCTCTTTTTCCATCCACCTTAGAACGTATGCAGCAGAAACTTGCAGGATGGAAGGGGAAACTTCTGTGACCCAGTGATACATTAGTCTTAATACAGTCTACTCTATCGGCAACATCAATTTACTCACCCTCTTGCACAAAAGCACCTAAGTCAGTCACTAACCAGATTCATGAAATTATTAGGGACATCTGGTGGAGCCATGACATCAAAAATAGAAAGCTTCACATGTGTAACTCGAATCAATTGTATTCGCCAAAACAAAAGGATGGATTGGACATCCGTTAAGCTGAAGTAATGAACGATGCACTTCTTTGCAAACAAGCCTGATGAATACTCACAAGGCTGCATGCTGTGGCTCATGCTACGTTCTTAACTAAATACTGCTCTAATAAAAATTTTCTAGACGTGCAGAGATGATCACCCGACTCTTGGACGTGGAAAAGCATATTGAAGGGGTGAGATATATGCCTTCATGGCTTAGATATACAGATATGGACATGTCAAAATGTATCCATCAATGGTAACATAATGGCACTCTGCCAATATCCAAACCAACAAGTTTGGGGCAATGACAGAGCTAGGATGTTAATTTTAGAGGAACCTAAAATTAGACGTGTTACGTAACAATTAATTTAAACATATAAATAATTGATTCAAAATAAGTAATATTCCAACATAACAACCCATTTAAACATACAAACAATCAATTCAAAAAAGGAAGTAGTATTCCATCATAATAATCGATTTAAACATATAAATAATCTATTAAAAAAAAAGCAGTATTCCAACATGACAATTGATTTAAACATAAAAACAACCGATTGAAAAGAATATTCTAGCATAACAATCGATTCAATCCAAACTTGACCAATTCGTGATCATCCAAAATCAACCAAATTTGATCATCCAAAAATAAGTATATTTTTCACAGTTTCCTAATCTGAAATTCACATAACTTTCGACTCGGTTAATCATTTCTTTTTCACCAAAATATTCACTACTTCACAAGCTATCATTTGATATCATTTTAATAAACAAAGTGATCAAGATTTTCATCCCCCTCCACTTTGGCCGAAACTTACTATAACATTATCTAGTTATTTTTGTTTCGTTTTTACACTTCTAACAAGTTAGAAATTGTCTCTCAATCATTTTCCATCAAAAAACATACACATTTTACTTAATTTTATAAGCTTCCATTAATATTTTTTAATTTTAAAAAATTCAGTTAATTTTTTTAATATTATTTTTAATACTATAAAAATATACATACAAAAGGGGAAATTACAAAAATCTTAAACCTTAGGTGCCATCCCCATGGACCTCCACTAGGCTCAAAGAATTTTAATAATTTAATAAACGAGTTTATTCCGAATATAAAAATGAAAAGATAAAAGAATTAAACAATTAATTCATAAACCGTTATCCGTTAATCCAACAGTTGGCTCAAAGACTATATATATATGTAAGCATTGATTGGCAGTTCACATCAACTCAGATAAGAATCACATTTCTCCATTTTCATTCATCATTCTCTGTTTCTCTTGTCACCCGCAAAAAGAAGGAATATGTCGCAAAAGGCAAGCCCATGGACGCCCCCGCCACCGAAGATCCACCGTACCTGCAACCAGGTTCCATAGTTGAGGTCAACCACGAAGACAATGTTTGCCCGCGTGCGCGTTACACCGCTATAATCATGGAGCGCGCTACTTCAACAAACGACAAGAGGTACGTGGTCCAATTCACCAATCTTTACCAAGATAGAAATAGCGGGACAAAACTCTCCAAGGAGTACAACAGCGTCGATATACGCCCTCTGCCCCCTCCACAACCACCAAGGAAGTTCAAGGTGGGTGACATAGTGGAGGCTTATATAGACGACGGCTGGTACGAAGGCAAGATTGATCAAGTGTTGGATGATGACAGGTATATTTTTCGGATGTCATCAATGTTCTTACTGTTTGGAATGAATCAATTGAGGCTTCATAGAACCTGGCTTAATGGGAATTGGGTACCACCATTGGATGAATCTGAGCTAGCTGTGGAGGTATAAACTCTATTTGGGTTTTTCTTGTATCTTGATTCTTTTCATCTTGAATCTTGAGTATATTGCAATTCTTTCTTTTTCTTTGGGGTTTCTATCTCCTTTACTAAATATGCTTGGTTCTTGGAATAGGAAGAAGATTCAACAGAGAAAATGATGGAGTCTGAGACTGACAATGCAGAAGCAAGCAAAGCAGGGACTGGTAACATATTGGAGGAGTCTGATCAGAAAACAAAAGAAAAAGAAGAAGAGTTTAGTGAGGGAGCACATGTTGAGGTGACCAATATTGATGGAGATGGTTCTAACCAAGCTTGGTTTGCTGCAACTATTGTTAAACCAGTGGGGAATAATAGGTACCTCATTCGGTTTGAGACCTTGAGAACCGAAGATGATACTGGTTTCTTAGAGAAAGAGATGGATAGCTTGTACATTAGGCCTCCTCCACCACATATTCCGGTGCCTGACCAGTTTAAAATGTTTGATCACGTTGAAGTTCTGTACAAAGGTGGGTGGTGGAAGGGCGTGATTGCAGAGGTTCTTCCTGACGATTCTAAATATCTGGTCTTTTTGGCTAACTATGATAAACTGGAATGTAAACACTCTGATTTAAGGCCACGCCAAGGCAGCATTGATGAAAACTGATCTAAACCTTTCCCAGGTGTGCATCTTTAAACCCTTCTGTATATCCGTAGATATGTGTTCTTGAGTGATATGCATGTACAAGTTTTTTAACTGATGTCTGGTTCATATTTTTTGCTGCAGAGCTATGAAGCATGTGCATATGATCATAAAAGTAGTCAAGCTTGGAGGGTTTCTTTTTCTGCTATTTTGGCTACTTCATATTACTTTGTTGTTACCTGTTCAAAATTGATTTTGACGTTGATTTCCTATTCTAGTGTTTTTTTCTTGTCAGTAAAAGATTGAAGCAATCGAGTTAATGTTTTTTTCTCTTAATGCTTAATTTCTTTTTTTTTTTTAAGTTCTAAATGCTTAATTTCATTGTGCTTAATGGTTAACTCGGTTTCGGTCGATTAATCGAATTAACCAAAAATAGTAATAAAATAAATTGATAATGTTCATTTGACTTAATACGATAAGGAAATTAACTCAAGATGGTCTAAAGCGGCGAGAAAAAATCGACAAAAGAATCGAGCATTCACCAAACTAGAGAGGACGACAAAAAAACTATCCCTAAAATCACTTGTAAAACTAAGATTACATGCATAAGCAAGACTAAAAACGTGCTACAAGAGCAGACAAAAACTTCTAAAACTGAAAGCTTATTAAATAATTGAAAAACAAACAAAAAACATATAAAACTTGACAACATGAGTCCAAATCGACTCGTGAAATCATTTAATATTCTGAAATACTTTCAAAACAGAAACATATTAAGAAGCTGACAAAGAGCCACCCACTTTCCAAGAAAAATTATTGGTGGCTGGTGGAGTTTTAACAAACGACAGACATCGGCCATCTGCCTATCACAACTTGTGAAGACAATAAAGGTTCCCCAATATAGATCTACAAACTGAAAAGAGAGAAAACATGAGAAGTGAATGAGAAGAAAGAAAGAAAGGGTTGGTGGGAGGAGAGAAAAAGGCGAGCGACAGTGCAACCAAGAGGCTAGCACCCGTCGCTAGGCAAAACAAAAATAAGAAGCAAATGGCTTGGAGATCTACTAAAAAAACTTGTATCGCTCATCTAAATGCTCTTAAAAGAGCATATGACTTGGGGATGGCTTCATATTTCTATAATCAAATGGTATAAAGAGGTCTTCAAATCTTGTTGATTGAAGTTAAAGATGTTTACAAGATAGATCGAGTCAAGGTAGGTTGATTTAGCTCAAAATATGGATTTAGAGTTTTATGTAAATTCATCCATATTTAAATTCATCCAAATTTATTTTAGATTCTCTCATACTCCTTTTCTAGTATGATATATGGATATCCTTTTTTCATTACTGAAGCGCTTGTGTAAACTAAAAACTTGTATTACATCTTAAAGCATAACATTTTTGTCCTCTATCTCACGAGAGTTCAAAAGTATTCGAATCTTATTGTAAGTATGTTTTTTTTAGTCCAATCCATAAATACCTACATATTAGTAAGATTTAATTGCATTGGACATTTCCAAATTATGACTCTTTTAAATTGGCTCCCAAAATTTAAAGTATTTTAATTACATCTATAAACTATCGATGTTATGTTAATCAAGCCTTTCAATTATTAAAACCGTTAATTTAACTATTAAATGATATAATTTAAAACTAAAATTTTAAAAATAAAAACTAAGAGTGAAAGATAAAGTTGTTGTGAATCAATATTTTTAGTTAGTAAATTTTCTTTTCATTTTTATCATTCTCTGTCTCGCGCCAAAAGCAGTATGTCGAACAAAGGCAAGGCCATAGACGCCCCTGCCACCGAAGATCTTGAGTACCTGCAACCAGGTTCCGTGGTTGAGGTCAGCCACGAAAACAATGATTGCCTGCGTGTGTGGTACACCGCCACAATCATCGAGCGGCGCGCTACTTCAACAAACGACGAGAGGTACGTGGTCCAGTTCACCGATATTTACCAAGACAAAGATAGCGGGACAAAACTCTTATTGGAGTACAATAGCGTCGATATACGCCCTTTGCCCCCTCCACTGCCACCAAGAAAATTCAAGGCCGGTGACATAGTGGAGGCTTATTACCAGAACGGCTGGTACGAAGGGGAGATTACTTTGATGTTGGATAATTACAACTGTATGTTTCGGATTTCATCAAGGTTCTTATTGTTTGGAGTGAATCAACTGAGGCATCATAGAACCTGGTTTAATGGGGATTGGATACCGCCATTGAATTTATATGTGACAAAATCTATTTGGGTATTTCTTGTCTCTTGATTCTTTTCATCTTGAATCTTGAGTATATGCTATTCTTGTTTCTTCGGGGTTTCTCCTTTAATTAATATTCTTGGTTCTTGGAACAGGACGAAGATTTGACAGATAGAATGATGGAGATAGATTCTAACCAACTGGAGTGGGAGACTGACAGTGGCAGTGCAGAAACAAGCACAGCAGGGACTGGTAACATATTGGAGGAGTCTGATCAGAAAACTAAGGAAGAAGAGTTTAGTGAGGGAGAACGTGTTGAGGTGGCCAATATTGCTGAAGATGGTTTTAACCAAGCTTGGTTGGCTGCAACTATTGTTAAACCAGTGGAGAATAATAGGTACATCATTCGGTATGAGACCTTGAGAACCGGAAATGATACTGGTTTCTTAGTGAAAGAGATGGATAGCTTGCACATTAGGCCTCCTCCACCGGATATTCCAGTGCCTCACCAGTTTAAAATGTTTGATAACGTTGATGCTTTGTACGAAGGTGGGTGGTGGAAAGGTATAATTACACGGGTCCTTCCTCGTGGTTCTAGATATAAGGTCCATTTGGATAACAACGGAAAAGTAATGGAATTTAAACACTCTGATTTAAGACTACACCTAGACTGGATTGATCGAAAATGGACTAAACCTTCCCCAGGTGTGCATCTCTAAACCCTTCTGTATATCCGTAGATAAGGTGTTCTTGAGTGATGAGCTTGTACATGTTTTTAACCGATGTCTGGTTTATCATTTTTGGTGCAGAGGTATGAAGCATGTGCATGATCATAAAAGTGGTCAAGCTTGGAGAGTTTCTTTTCTGCTATTTTGGCTACTTCATATTACTTTGTTGTTACCTGTTCAAATTTGATTTTGATGTCGATTTCCTATTTTAGTGTTTTACTTTTTCTTGTCAGTAAAAGATGAAGCGATCGAGTTAATGTTTTTTCTATTAATGCTTAGTTTCATCTTGGAAGAAAATTGATGTAAATCTTAAATCATATGTCATATTCTTTCTCACAATAACCCAACTTGAAGATCACTTCACTCTTATTTCTAGGCTTCCAAAAGTATTATTTGAAGATGCTTGGCATTACATGATAGAAAGTAATGTTGTTGGTCTAAAATTGATTTAATTATTATGTGTTAGTAATTGATTTTTTTCGTGAAAGAAGATAGGATTATAATTAGATAAAATAATGTCATATTGGAAGAATAACACACGTATGATAATGTTATTTGGCGAGCTCTTAATAAGTAGCTTTCGTAATGGTTCAACCATGGTACTTTAGTGGAATGACTACATAACTAAATAATATTGTAATTAATAGGCGAAAAGTTGAAACCTAATTACATAAATGGTTCCTCCATTGTGGCTCGGTACAAACTCTAAACAGTTTAAAACTGAACCAACGTGAATGAATTAAAAATAATGAGTTAGAGAAACAGATCACATTGAATGCATTTTCTCACAATATACAAGAGATGACTTAAAAATTAAATGAATTTCATTGAATTATTATTTAATTATTGTAATTAAATAATTGAAGTTTGGAGTGGAAATTAGATTAATTAGTCATCGGGCTCTCACTAAACGAACTAATTAAATTAATTTTTCATAGATTCTAGTATAATGAAGTCTTCATAAAGTGATTAGAATTAAGTTAGAAAATAATTTAATTAAGTTAATTAAATTTATTTAAAACAAATAAATAATAGTATGGGAATAGAAAAATAGTCAAGTTGTTAAACTATTATTCATGCACCGTTATTCAATCCAACAGTTGGTTCAAAGAATATACATATATATAAGCATTGATTGGCAGTTTCATTCATCATTCTCCATTTCTCTGTCACCCGCCAAAAGAAGGAATATGTCAGAAAATGGCAAGGCCATCGACGCCCCTGCCACAGAAGATCCACCGTACCTGCAACCAGGTTCCATAGTTGAGGTCAACCCCCAAGAAGATGGTAGCCCGCGTGCGTGGTACACCGCCATAATCATCAAGCGGCGCGCTACTTCAACAAACCACAAGAGGTACGTGGTCCACTTCACCGATCTTTTCCAGGACAGAAATAGAGAGACAAAACCCTTCATGGAGTACAACAGCGTCGATATACGCCCTCTGCCCCCTCTACTGCCACCAAGAAAGTTCAAGGTGGGTGACATAGTGGAGGCTTATTGCGGTGACGGCTGGTACGAAGGCAAGATTGCTTTAGTGTTGCATGATGACACCTATATTTTTCAGATGTCACAAATGTGCTTACTGGTTGGAGTGAATAAATTGAGGCTTCATAGAACCTGGTTTAATGGGAATTGGATACCGCCATTGGATGAATCTGAGCTAGCTGTGGAGGTATAAACTCTATTTGGGTATTTCTTGTTTCTTGATTCTTTTCATCTTGAATCTTGAGTATATGCAATTCTTTCTCGTTTCTTTGGGGTTTCTTGGAATAGGCAGAAGATTCAACGGAGAAAGTGACGGAGATGGATTCTAACAAAGGTGTGATACTGGAGTCTGAGGCTGACAATGCAGAAGCAAGCAAATCAGGGACTGGTAACATATTGGAGGGTCTGGTCAGATAACAATAGAAGAAGAAGTGTTTGGTGAGGGACAACTTGTTGAGGTGGCCAATATTGATGAAGATGGTTTTAACCAAGCTTGGTGGTTTGCTGCAACTATTGTTAAACCAGTGGGAAATAATAGGTACCTCATTCGGTATGAGTCCTTGAGAACCGAAGGTGACACTGGTTTCTTAGAGAAAGAGATGGATAGCTTGCACATTAGGCCTCTTCCACCACATATTCCAGGGCCTCACCAGTTTAAAATGTTTGATAACGTTAATGCTTTGTACAAAGGTGGGTGGTGTATGGGTGTGATTATACAGGTCCTTTCTGGTGGTTCTAAATATGAGGTCTACTTGGACAACCAAGAGAAAATGGAATTTAAACACTCTGATTTGAGGCTACACCAAGACTGGATTAATGGAAAATGGACTAAACCTTCCCCAGGTGTGTGCATCTCTAAACCCTTCTGTATATCAGTAGATATGTGTTCTTCAGTGCTGTGCTTGTACAAATTTTTAGCTAATGTCTGGTTCATCATTTTTTTGGTGCAGAGGTATGAAGCATGTGCATGATCATAAAAGTAGTCCAGCTTGGAGGGTTTCTTTTGGCTACTTCATATTACATCTTTCTCTGTTTTAACTGTGCAAAAGTTCACCATTTTAACTGTTCTTGTTCTGCTTTTGACCTACTTCATATTACATCATTGTTGCCTGCTTAAAATAGGTTCATATTTCATTTTATTAATATATTTAATACTTGTTCAGCTTAAAATATAAGTTTAAAATTTAACTTAAAAAATGTGTTTTAAAATATTATTATAAAATATTTAACTCAATTCATTTAAACATTTTAAATTAGAATTGGTTAAAAGAAAATATCATAATTGTAGGAAATACCAGTGATATAGTTTAATGTACTATGTATCTTTTTTTTTTAAATTCTTCCTTTTATATTATTTAAATGTTGTAAGGGGCTATAGCAGAAAGAGTGTCTCCCCTCGATGTGCTTTGAAGATTGACTTGCAGAAAGCTTTCGATTCAGTGAATTGGAAAATTTTTGCTTGCTGTTTTGTCAGCTATGGGGTTTCATCCTGTGTTCATTTCTTGGATTAAGGCATGTATCACCGCTCCTAGATTTTCTTTTTTAGTAAATAGAGGACTAGTGGGGTGTCCATCAAGGAGATCCGCTTTCATCATATCTCTCTGTGATTGCAATGAACGTTTTGTCGAAGTCGTTAGTAGCTGCCGTCAATGGATTGTTTATTTATCATCCAAAATGTAAGAAAATCAATCTTACTTATTCTTGTGAAAGGTAGGGTGGATTCTATTGTGGGGGTTAAGTGCATTATAGAGCAATTTCACAAGTTTTCAGGATTGCAGTTAAATTCTTCAAAGAGTGAAGTGTTTTCGGCTGGAATGGTTGCTTTCCTATGCAGGTAGAAGCAACTCATTCAAGCAGTACTTTTTCATGTACAGAACTTTTGGGCTAGGCTTTTCATCCTCCCCATAGCAATAATTAAGAAGATCAATCAGTTGTGTTTGAGATTCTTATGGAAGGGGAATGGAGAGTTAGCTATTGGAGCTCGTGTGAGTTGGGATATAGTTTGTAAACCGAAATCTGAGGGAGGTCTTGGAACCAAGCTTGTATTATTCAATACATATGGACTATTCTGATGCAAGCAGGGTCTGGATAACGACATATGTTTTGAAAGAGAGGAGCTTGATGCAAATAGCTTGCGCGCAGAATAGAAATTGGAGCAGGAAGAAATTGCTGAAACGAAAGCACTTGGCTGCTCATGTTCTTGGGATAGGGAATGGAAACATACAAAGGCATTATTCGGTTGGTAAAGTATGGAATCAATTAAAACATCTAATCTGGAAATAGTTAATTTATGTCTATTTTAAGTTTCCCAATATTATTATTTTTTAATTTTTTTAAATTTTAATATATTTTTTTTATTTATTAAAAATTTTATACATACACAATTTAACATTTTTTTAATGTTCAGTTATAGCATTATATGTATTATTATAGATTTAATTTTTTATGCATTCTAAATTACATAATATATTACAAATATAAAAAATGAGTCGGGCTGAATTAAGTTCGAACCTTAAATGTTTAAGCTCGATTCATATTTTAAACAAGCTTATTATTTTGACTAAGCCCATTTTTGGAGCTTAATATTTTGGTCCAAATTAAGGATGGTAAAAAAGTTCAAATCCGACGGGTTTCAACCTGACCCAAATTTGTTAGAGTCAATTTTTTTGGAAAATCGGGTTTAGGCTAAGCAAGTCAGATTTGAAGTAAATCCACCCTAATTTGAGATATCTACAAAAATACCCTTGATATATATAAATATGTTAAGTTATTTATTTCAATAAATAAATATATATTAAATTTTAAGTGTAAACTCAAAAAAAATAATCTTATTTGCATCAAAATAAAACAATTAAATTAAATTTGAGTTAGAGTTAGAGCCGAGTTTGCAATTAAGTTTCGAATTCAGGATTTGGGCTGATTTTTTTTCCTTAAGAATCAAGGTCGAGGCAAATTAGTCAAGTTTTGAGCCAGGGTCGAGGCAAGCAAAAATTTATCTCGTCTCGTTGTCATCCTTAACCTAAATCCTTCCTAATTTCGAACCAACCTTCAGACTCAATAAATAACTCAACTTTTGAATAAGTCTAATTCACATCAGAAATTACTAGATTGCATAGAAATGGGGATATAACAAAAGATAGAGATATAAGGAAAAAATGTATGATAAAGGGATTGGCAATTCAAGTTTTCCACCCAATTAAATTTTAAAAGTTGAATTCAAACATCACATTAATTAAAAAATTAAAAAAAAAAACATTTAGAACCCAAATTTATAGTAATGCCAATATATATATATATATATATATATATATATTGTTTCATAATTTTAATAGAAAAAAAACACGAGAGAGATGAAAGAGAAGATCAACACCTATAAACTTGAATAATACATTGACACCTACATGCCAGCCCAATAGAGACATTTCAAGACAATATGTACTGTTTATCTTTGACTTCTTCATACATACCGTATTACCGTAACCTGGGATCTTCAGTTTTTCTAGGTCAGCTTAGCACATCTATTCCACCCACCGCCGACATCCCTACCCCCCAATATCTTCACGTACATATACCTCCTTACCCCACATAATCCAAGTGGGGGCACACCTTCACCACCCCCTCTTGCTTCATAATTATAAATCCCATAGCCATAATATGACTCTTGCTATTTGAAAAGGACAATGATGAACTCACTAAAATGGCTTTTCACAACTAGAGTTCATAGCCACCCTCTTGAGTTTTGTTAGCGACTAAAGCTTTGCATTAGTTTAATCACCCTTTAATTAAAAGGAATATAAGAAAAAGGATGAAATGACAAAATTATGATTTAACCCCATATCATATTTTTCATAATTTAACTTCTTCTAAAGCAGCTACTATTCTTTTTAACTTGGGAACTCACATGCACTAAAACATTAAAGGATGGATACATTAGGGTAGGTGAGAGTCATCATCGTTAACATCTAAACATAAACTACATAACGTTCCTTAGCCACAAATGGTAAAACCATTATTTAGTATCTATACCCAAGGGGCATTCCTAGCCTGTCCAACCTACCCGAACCGGGGTAAGCTTTGCTGGCGAAGTTTGCATGCATGGCAGACCTTTGTGTAGTTGATTTCAATTCACCAAAACCATGAATGGAGTACCTCTTTGTTGAACTAGATCTTTCATAATGAGGCCTTTGTTTTGGAGCACTGAAAGACCTTACCTTAGCTTTTGAAGATTCAGTGTAAGACATGTAATTTGGATGGTCTGAGTAACCACTTAAATAGCTTCTAGTGCCATCACTCTTAGCAGGAGTGAAAGGGCTTCTCTTGGAACTAGCTCCTTTTGATGATGCAGAATAGAATTGTGGACTATTATCATCAACAGCATCGCAGAAAGGGCTTTCCTGTATTGCTTCAGAGTGAGACAGCATCAATGGAGTTAAAGACTGAACTTCACCAGATGAAGGACAAGGAGCTGTTTGGTGTGAGTCTCTCGAATTAGTGAAACTACAGCTATATAAATCAGAATTCAGAGAAAGATGTGTTGAATGAAAGAGGTTTCTCCGTTTAGAGATGAAATTTGGTTTCCCAGTGTCAACTTCAAGGATTTTGTCATTCTTTTCATCATCATTAGGACCAATTCTTGTTGAATGCACCCATGTTTGCTCATCAACACGGCGATACCAACCTGAGTGTAATTTCTCTTGATTATCAACAGTCCTTCCACTTGACTTTGATCCATTTCTCTGATATTGTTGAATCAAGTTAATTAAACACGAATATACAATGGCAAACGATACACATAAAGATCAAACATGTGAAGAACATACCTTCAACATTGATGATTGTTCATATTTTGTACCCTTGGATCGAATAACATGTTCAAATTTTTCAGGGGTTGCTGGATCCTATAAAAAAAAAAAAAAAAGATTTCATGGTCACCGACAATTGCAAAATAGACAAGTTTACATCAATTTAATATACAAAGAAAAGTATGTCAATGTAATAAATCCAACCATGTCAATCAACATAGAAATGAAAGCAATGGCTGATAATTATTCTCACTAAATTTCCTTTCAGCAATAAGCTTCAAGATCATACCACTCAAAAGATAAACATAAAAAAATGGCAGCTTACGATTAGTGGCAAGCAAAATATACATCAAAGAAAATGACAGGTTTCAATGTTAAAGATTTAAGTGCAGGAAGTGTCATTTCGTCAAAATAACTCAATTGGTCCCATAATTTTAGCAATAAAGTAGCTACCAGTCATTTTAGTGTCCACCATGACCATGTTTTCTTCAAAGAAAATTAAATTTAAGCATATATTTATTGATATATTGCTGCATCACATCTTGTCATAATTCCTACAAAGTTGACTTTTATCCAGCATCAACCGACTTCATTAAAAGCCTTAAAATCTTTCTTGAGCTTTGAAAGTTGTCTATAGGTATAAAGTAAAGGAGCCCATAGTACATGAAGCAGGAATACTTTGGCAAAAAGAATACCCCGTGAGAAATTTCAAGGAAAAACACAGGAAGGATGAACAGATTCTGGCTTTTACCGGATGATGGAAGTGAGACGATTTGCAGCTTGATTGTGAAGACTCGGAAATTTGGGCCCGGCCAGCACGAGCACGTGCTTGTGCTCTCAATAATGCTTGCATCCTTCTTAACCATTCTGCAGTTCTTTTCCTTTCTATATGACCTCTAACCAATGCTTGGAGTCTCACTAATCCTTTTAGTGCTCGCAATGCTCTTCTTGCCTTCAAAGGTTACATTAATGAAAAAATGTATAATCAGGCAAACAACAGAAACATATAAAGGGCATCACTCAAGCAAAATCTTCCATTTTTCTATCAAGTAAAGAGCTTTATGTAATTATGCTAATGACTATGGATGCAAGCAACAGAAACAAATAAAAGCACTTGAAAAGGGAAGGAACCAGGTGCCCATGAATAAAGGGCGTTCACAAAGGCCTAGTAAGTAGCAACCCAAGGTTCAAAAAACAAGGTAGAAGGACCACAATGGATCATTTATTAAACTAATTAATTAACACGGAATTTTAAAAATTTGGCGCCATGGTAAATGTAGAAACCAAGTACTAGCAACATGAAAATTTTAAATGATCACTGGCGCCATGAAGATAATAGGTAAGCCGTAGTAGTATACAAGTGGTACTAAAATTTCCCAAAATATTCAAAATTCTGATGTAATATGAAATGGGAAAAGGACTTCACACTAGCCGCCCTACCACCCCAGACCCCTAGTACAAGCCTTCCCAATAATGCTCTGACCATGGCTAAAGGGTTCTGTATTCCACTTCTGGTACCCCAACTAATACCACACCAAGCTTTCTATATCATCTCCATAAAAAGTCATACAAAGTCATTTTGGTTACTTTAGAAAAGTCATACAAAATCATTAGGGTTACTTTAGATAAACATAAACATTTGTTGGATCAAATGGTACGAAATTCGACCCGTTAAGTGACACCTGGTTTTGAGATTCGATCGAAACCCAATGTGACTACTAGATAACAAATGATTTCAAACAAATATATATTGGATACAAAGATAATGGAGTTTTTTAACCCACAAGGTTGAAAAACTATACCAAATCATTACCCTTAACATAAAAACATAACTTTTATCTATGTTAAAAGCTCTGCCACATATATCTTCAGTATTACCCACAAAAAACTTTTTCACTGGTTTTGGACCCACCCCTTTCAGAAATCAAAATTTGCAATTACCCAGAAAAGTTCAACCCAATATATGCAAAAAACTACCCTCAAAAAAAGGATAGGCAAAGAACCAAGTCGTCCAAATTCTCAAAAAAAAAAAAAAAAGTTTTATTGCATTCAAAGTCTTGTGATCAGAAAATGCTGACAAATGGGTTGATCCTTTATTCAGTAAGATAATAAATTATTGCATAATTATTGACCCTGGCAAAAGAGTAGTTGGGGGGGAGTACCCCCTTCAAAGCTTTTCAATAATTAGACACCAATAAACTAACTAATCCACTTTATTTACCACCCAATATCAAATAATTCTATTAAACTTGCTATACTTACAGTAGTACTATAAAATGAAAGACTACCTAAACAAACCCCAGAAATAGTATCAAATTACTCAAATCACCAAACCTCAAAAACTATGTTCTCCGCCTCCCCCCCCCAAAAAAAAAAAACAATTAAATGCTTGAAAACGCCATGACAATGAAATAGTAGGGTAAAAGCTTGCAGGTGATACTGACAGAGATCAAACAGGGTAGTTTTCTTTATGGAGAAGGGTGCGCATTGTGCAACATATAGCATGGCAATACATATACATATACATATAAAGAGAAACAACTCAGATGTATGAAAATGGAAGCTTGGTGGGTAATTTCTTTTGCTATCTACTTGATGGGAAAGGAAGATGAACTTGAAAACGACACGATTTGTGTAAAAACGTGAATCTTGCAGATAACTAAATTAAGTAATGGGAACAATATACGTTTTCGTGCTTTGTTCTTTTTCTTTATGGCCATTTGAATAAAATAAAATGAAAATATGGAAAAAGAATTTTGGGTTTTTGCAATCACAGCAATGTTCAACGAATTCAACGCCTTGAAGTGGGGGTGATTAAGATGAGGAAGAAGGACACGTGTCAAGCAATTAACACGTTATCATTTGTTAATCCCGGAAAATTTTCATCAAAAAAAAAAAAAAAAAACTAACCAGGTATCCACGAAATGCGGATTGTATCTTAATGGCGGATGACTCTTCGTGTGCTATATAGCTATTGTTGTTGCAAACGTGAACCGCTGCCGATTCACGCGCGCACCTACCACTATTACTAGTGAGCCTAACCACCGCAGCGGCAGCTTGAGCAGCCGCAACGGCTGCTTCGGCAACGGCGGCAGTAGCGGCAGCAACAGCGATGGCGTGCTTGCTAGGATCCGTTACTTCATTGTCACCTTTCCTTTCAACGAAGGAAACAGAGTCTTTCTGTTGCTGCGAAGACGACGGCAACTTCGCATTACTACTGTTCGTGGAGGAGTCTTTTTCACGGTACGATTTGACGAAACTCCAACGCCGTTTGTCTTTATGGGAAGTTGGTTTTGAAGAAGAGGGAGAAGGTTGGTTATGGGGGTCGGATTTTTTGAAGCCGAGGATGCTGCGGAACCACTTGGAAGCTTTACCCATTGCTTTGATTTTGTTCGTTGTGTACGGAAACGTTAGTTTGGTAATGGAGAAGAAGGTGAAAAAGGGTAAAAAGATAAGGGTTTGGGAGGTTTCTCGGGATTCATTTGCAGAGAAGAAGCGAAGAAGAAGTTTCGTAAGCTTACTGGGGAAGGGAGGGAGAGAGAAAGAAGGAAATTGGTTTGTATATATTATGATACGTGGAAATTATACGGTAAGGTGTCATTTGTTTACTTATTTTTATTAGGGTAAATTTCGCCTAAGTCACTAAACTATTGTTAACTTTTCGGTTTGGTCACTCAACTTCAAAGAGTAACAAAATAGTCACTAAACTATTAGAAAATTTGCATTCAAGTCGTTAAGCTATTAAAATCATTGTTGTATAGCTTTCTCCGTTTGCACCACCAACACCAATTAGCTTGGAGCTAAAGTATGTTCTTCTACTCGTCGATGGGTACTAATCTACCGTACCGATTGTCGAATCTTCGCTTAGAGCTCGATAGCCGGACTTTAAAAAAACTTCATTGTCTAGTGACTTAAACAAAAATTTTCGAATAGTTATGTGACTTGAATGAAAACATTTGAATAGTTCAATAACCATTTTATAATTTTTTGAAGTTGAGTGACAAAAATATAAAATTACTGATAATTTAGTGACTTTAGGTGTAGTTGTTATTGTTGTTGTTGTTCATTTAAGGATCAAACCTTTTAAAATTATCAAATAATGACTAAACTTTTTCAAGAGTGCTCAAATGAAGACCAAACTTTTCAAAATATTCAAATAATGGTCATACTTTTTTAAATGTGTTCAAATAAGAGGGGTTTTTTCAAATGTTGTATATCAAAGTTTTAAATTATAATTTTTATTTTCTTTTCAAGTAATATTGACTCAATTATCGTGTGTTTTATTTTAAATACGTCAACATTCACCTAATTCTTATTATAAAACGAGGTGAAATGTGTAAAAAACCAATTTAAAAAGTTTAACCCTTGCGTAAACAACCGTTAAAAAGATTAACCCTTATTTGAACATTTAGCCTTATTATTATTAGTCTTCTTTCTATATTCAATGTGATTTTAACTAAATTAGAAGTTGAGTGGAATTGGAACACTTAAATGAAAAATAAAATTCTCTTAATCTTATTTTTCTTTGTACGAGACTCGAACTTAAAGCCTTACTTCCACGGATTGATAGTCCATGTTAATTAATTATTAGTTATTTTATTAACATTACTAAAAATGTAAAATGTATATATATATGTAATGCATGATTTTATTTTTATTTTCATTTTTTTTACTCAATTTTTTTTATTTTATAAAAAAAATTGTAGGCAATTTTATAAATGGTAAATTGCATAGATAGTCACTCAACTATAAGACCCAAAATAAAATGTTTGCAATTTAGGCACCCCCATTACATAATTTGTTAATTTTGGCCACTCTCCTTAAAAACTCTAATAGAAATCTAACATGACATTTTTTTACACATGAATCAATCATTAGATGACACATGGCACAATTTAGCATAGAACAATTAGGGTAACCCAAACCCAAAAAATAATAAAATGTTTTGTTTTGGTTAATAGTTAGTATTGAGAAAATTATATTCTAGTCTTTTAAAGTAGTATGCAACATTTATAACATGGTAAATTGTGCCATGTAGCATCAATGATTGGTCTGTGTCAAAAATATCATGTCATATTTCGGTTAGAATTTTTAACATGGGTGATCAAAATAAACAAACTATGTAACGTGGATGTTTAAATTGTAAATTTTTAATTTTGAATGTCTAAAATGAGAATTATTTATAGTTAATATTTTTAAAAATAATCCCTTAATCTTAGGTTCCTTTGATAGAATGTTGGTTTATGTTAAGGGTTTATTTAAATATAAAGTAAATGTTGAAAGGTTTATTTGGATATAAATTAATAGCTAAAAAGTTAAAGGTTACAAAATGTGCGAGGGTTTATTTAAATTAAAGGACAAATTGCATACTTTCTGAAATAGTTTAGCTTAATTTTATTAGTAAAATAGTATGATTTGAGTATCACATTTGTGGAGTATGTTTCGTATTTCAGGCTAAAACAGAGAGTAATGTCGCAACGAGGGAAGACATGACATCACAACGAGCAGTCAGGACAAATACGCAATGAGGTATGGCAATGTGTAGTTGATTTATTGGACGACAATTTTGGGATTATTTCTTAATTAGACCCCAAACATTTAATAGTATATTGTATTAATTAGTATCTAAAGTGTATCTAAGGTAAGTGAGCACCAAGTAACATGTAACGTATATAAGTCACTTTAGAGTCACCGGGATTAGTGTGTGAGTTAGACCTTTATTTTAACTCTCTCCATCTTGAATTTTTCTCTTATTAGTGAAATCTCCTTTTGTTCGTGGTTTTTTTATCCGTTTCGGAGGAATTTTTTCACGTAAAATTTATGTATTCGATCTTTTTGATTTATTCGTTATTTTACTTGTTCGTTACTTATACGGATTTATCCCAACAAAATCAAATGCAATATTTCCTTTATATAATAACTATATAAAAACAAAACTAATACAATTTTCTAATTATTATTACAATTTTATGCATATGTTTTTTTTTTTTACATTAATTTTTTCATTAAGTTTGTGTATGTGAATCTAGCACCACCCACATTGTGGGTATATAGTTTTTGCAACAATACAAATAAAAAAAATTATATAATACATATATTTATTAAAAATATATATAGAAATTAAATGATATTTTTATTGAAGTGATAAAGTTAAAGATTTAAAATTCATAATATTTTTGTTTCAAATTTTATCGTACTTTTTTATTATTTATAAAAATATGAAAAGATAAAAATACCTTTATAATATAACTAAATTTATAAAAAAATAATTTTTTGGTAATTTTCTATTTAATTTGAGATTTGAATTAGCATCAACATAATCAGGGGCAAAGTCAGAATCTTTTTTTAGGGGGCCGAAATTAAATTGTATATTTTTACAATAGTAAAAATATAATTTCATCATTTTAATATCTACATCTTTATAATTTTTAAAGAATTAAATCAAAATTTTATCATTTTAGGAGGTCAAAGTATAATTTTATCTTTACTAATTTAAATTTTTATAAATTTTAAAGAGACTTAAATGAAAAATATTTTTTTATTTTAGGGGAGCCGAAACTCCTGCCAACTCCTGACTACGCCTTTGAACATAATCTGACACTTTATTGTATTAGGGATGCATAAAAAGAAAACAAAAAAAATTAATAAAAAAAAACAATGATGATTGTATATGATTGAATGATTATATTAACTATTTTCACTAAGTAAAAATTTAGTCAATATAAAAAATATTCAAATTAATTTTTATAATATTTAAAATTGAGTAAAAAAGGACAAATAAAGCGATGCTATTTTTTATTAATAAATAAAATGTAGCCAAAAAAGGATAAATACATTTGTAGAAAACATGGCTGTGTATAGATGCATAATTGATTGAATTTTAAAAACACAAAATAAAAAATATATATAATATTCATTAAATTAATAAAAAATATTAATTAATTCCAAAATTTTGAATTAAAAAATCTAAAAAATATTTTTAAAAAGTACAATATAAATTAAGAGAGAGTATTTTTAAAAAAAAATCTTGGGTTATGATATAAATTTTTTAAAAAATAAAATAGGAGTTTTAAAACTTTTTATAATTGTATAATAAGTTCTTTGTTCATAAAATAGTTTTTTAAATAAAATTTTAAACCTTTTTCTTTCTATAACTTTTTTTTGAAAATTTTACTTTTTTTAGTTTTTATAACTTTTATATAATGTTTTTGATTTTTTTTAACTTTTTAAAAATTATCCAATCATAAATAGACACATGTAATTATCAACATCATATTTAATTACTATTTATTTGCTCACTTTAATAATATAAGAATTAAATTTCTCACTTTTTAATAATATGTTAATTAAATTATTTCGTTGATTTTAAAAAAATATTTTTCTGTTAACCCTATAATATAAAGAGGTCCTGAATATTTTTTTTCCTTTTAAAAAGTATACAACTTTTTATTTTTTTATAATAAAAATAATTATATATCAACTTTTGTAAAAAAAATAATTGATAAAGGAGAAATGAACTTTTGTAAAAAGAATAATTATGTATACTATACCACTACTTTTTCGAGACTTGTAAACGTATTTGGTTATCCCTACTACTATACTCTCTTCATAGTGTTAGTCAAACCAATCGGAAATTGATCAGAGTATCATTCCGAAAAGAAGTTTTAAATTGACTGATCTGGGTAGTTGAATTGAATTTTTTTTAATCGAATTAGTGGAACATGTTAGATTAACGAATCGGTGACTTGATCGATTCGACAATCAGTCTAGTTTAAAAACATTGAAATTTTGGAACTCGTTTTAAATTTGCAATTTAAATCATTTAATTTAAAATGAAATTATAAATTTATTGAAATGTATAAATATTTTTGTAATAAGTTTTGTTTATGTGAGATCAAAATTTTAAATTAGTATGAATAAATATTTTGTTATAGAAATGATTAATGCAAGTTATGGACTCTGAACTTGTCAATTAAATCCACCTTAATACATGAAATTTTTTTTAGTCTATTTTGGTATTTGAATTTGACAACTAAATTTATTTTGATCTTTGAGCTTGGAAAATGTAAAATGGAAAAGAATTAGTAAGCAATAATCGGAACAAAAAATCATTCTAAAAGATGTTGCAACTAAGAATAAAACAAATGAAGATGTGAACAACAACAATAAGCAGCGAAGTAAAGAATGCAAAACCAAGCTTTGTTAACGCAGTTCGAACATAGCGATCATACATTTGCAGAGTTTTGCTCAAAGTGTAATATTATTTGATAATCCAACCAAAAATCCTCATCGACTTAAGCCCAAACACTCCCTCTCAAATAGGATATATGTAGCCCCAACAGAGTAACGGATTACAATCTATCACACTACCAAACCTACACTCAACCAATAACACTCTTTACTCAGCACATGTACATTCTTCACTGAACAACATAAATGGAACACAAAACAACTCAACTTATGTTGAAAAAAGAAGAAGTTGGAAACCAAAAATACTTTCAAGAAAATGATCTAATCTTCCCGCAAATGCATGCTTCTCCACAATAATTCACCAATAAGAAATAGAAGCAATCAACAAGAAATAATATCTTGACAATTCATTTGAAACAATCGATAAGTCTACTGAAACAATCCTTGAAATTCAAAAGAAGCTGATAAGGATCAAGTCACAATCCTTATCCAACAACTCAGCTCATGGTGAATCATCGTTCGTTCAACCAAGTAAATAGCAAAAGAACTAATATTCATTTACCCAAATATCTGGCAAATGTGACCCACAAAACCGTTTTGTCAAAGATGCCAACAAGACATGGAACAGTCAAAAGTTCCAATATAAAAAGAATCTTTTCTCGCGTCATTAGGTTTACTTTTTTCAAGTAATGATGTGACACAATTTTAAAGTATCATATCATCGAACTTTTATATTTTTTTAAATCCAAAAATCAAAATAAATTTAATTGTCAAGTTTAAAAGCAAAGTAGACAAAAAAAATTACAAATATCAAAACATACCTAATTATTAAATTCATGGCCAGAATTTATATTAACCCTAATACAAATGGGTAAAAACTTATTTTCAATCCTTTTCTATTTCAATAATGAGCAAATTGATCCCTTTAAAAAAATGAAGCAATTTAATTCCTGTCAATTTGAAAGTAGGCAACTACAATTAATCACAACGTTAACATTTTCTGTCAATTATATATAAATATGATTAGTATAATAATAAGTTTAGCCCTTAATATTTATATATTCTATGTAAATATTATGAGCTAAATTTATTAAATCGTGGCTAAATTGATAAAATGTATAATGTTACAGACTAATTATTTTTAATTACTCAATTTTAAAATTGCTAGAAATTTAATTGCTTTCTTTTTAAAGATTAATTTGCTCAATATTAAAATTAAAAGGGATGATAGAGATGATTTTACCTACAAACGGAAATGTGATTTTCGTAAGTTTGTTACTCATCTAAGCCACACTAACCTGAAAACCAAAAAGCAACAAGTAAAATCAACAGTCTCCATCGTGTAATAAATTATTGCTTGTATATACCAAAATAAACTAAAATAATGCCAGAAAGTGATGTCATTATTTAAATAAATAAAAATCATAAATATAAACAATTACATCAAATTAGAATTTCCGTATTACATTGCTTTCAAAAATTAATGCACACTTTTGGAATTCATATAATTAAATTTATGGAAAATAACGAAAAACATTAAAACCATAAACTTCCAAAATTAATAATGATTTTATGAGAATGATTAATTTATTCATTATTAAAAAAAATTATTAATTTTTTAACGGAAAAAATTAATTTATTTAGTAATTTAACGTATAAGGACTAATTTAGTCAAAATACAAAAGAGAGGACCTCCATTACACAATTTTGTAATTACTTTTTTATTTTTTGACCAAAGATTTGTACTTCCATACTTTTTGATACGTATGAACACTCATGTCCCACGGGGTTGAAATAGTGTGCGATGACTCGGTCTACGACACTCCCAAGTCCCACCCCTCCCTAAGTTTCCCTGTGTTCTAGAATAAAAATATATACCCCTAAAATTTGGACCACAGATCATGTAAAATTGTAGGGCTGGAAAAAGAAAATGGAAAATCGATTTTAAAATAGTAAAAAAAAATTTAAAAAATTATGTAAAAATTAATTTTAGAATATTTATTTATTTAAAAAAATGAAGTGGGTCACCACATCTGTTTGATTCAAATCACATGGTGGAAGAGATCGTTGGTAAATTAAGACGGCTCGTGATCCCACCCGACGGTGTTTAATCAAATGGATACGATTAGATTTTGTGCAATCATGTGGGGGCTTCGCCTTCTTCGGGTGAGTTCCCAAATCAGAGCAGAGCAGGTAAGCTCTTCTCATTATGATGATGAAAATAAGGGTTAATTGCATCTGGCTCCTTCAAAATATGTTTTAATATTTATAATTTTTTTTATAAACATATTCCGCATCAAATTCAATCTGACATTTAATGCCTAAAAAAGAGTAACGTCTAAGGTGAGATATTATTATAATTGAATCTCATGAGATCATTTATTAAATCAACGACTATAGTTAAAAGATAGAAATGAGGAGACTGTTATTTTTATCCGAAAATCAATTTCTCCCGAAATTGTTTGAATTAATTAGGGTAAACTCGCGTATTTAAAAGAATTTCATTATAAATAAAGTAAAATTTTATTTTTGAATAATTTTATTATAGGTTCTGATCATAGCTATTCTTTTTTTGACATAATGCTTGGAATTACTCATAATCAATCACAACTTATAAATATGAAGATAATACGCTTCAGCGCACTCGAACCTATATCCTTCTATATTAACAACAATCGAGTTAAGACTCAATTAACATCTATCTATACATTTAAAATCATATGGTATCAACATCATAATGGATAGAATTCCTCTCTAGCACGTGGACAATTTGATTATTTGTTAGCCATATCCAAACAATTACGATGTTTACAAATACAAAAATCCAACTTTAAATCTCGTACCAATAAAATTATTATTAAATCAGTGAGTATTGAACATTTAAAAATATATATATATATATTGGGAGTATAAATTAGGTAAATTCTCTTAAAGTTCAAAGCCAATGTGCTGAAGAAATGACTAGAAACAGAATTGTTTGGTTTCAAAAGTTAAGGCAATATCTATTTTTGTTATTCTCATTTCCCTTTTTTCGCTTTTCTGATTGATGTTGTCTCGTCTTATCAATGGAAAATAAAATACACTTAACTGTGTCAGCAAAATACTACTCAAATTTTGACTCAAATCTCTTTTATATTTAAAAATTTGACTAAATAAGTAACATATAAAATTTAGAAAAATAAATTAATTTTGAAAAAGAATATAAACATGTTTTTTGAACAGTGGGTAAGAAAATTCAACGCGCTTTCACACACTCTTTTCAAAATTAATTTATTTTTTAAATCTTAAAAAATGACTTATTTAGTCAATTAAAAAAATTGTTTATAAAATTATACCAACAATTATTAAATAAATGATAAAAAAATATTAAAGATTTAGACATCCCTTTGATTCAACTCCAAAATAATTAGGATTAGTAAAGGAATGGATGTTGTTGAGAGTGAGAGAGAGAGAGAGAGAGAGGGAGAAAGGGTTCACGGGCTAAAATACATTCCTTGGAAATATAATCTGAGATAAGTCTGGCAGTAAGGGTCATTTCTTCATACTGAAACACAACACTGAAGAGCTAAAAGAGATTATAGCCTACTACTACCCCTACCCTACTACTTAATGCTTAATGCCATTCCCTACATTCCTACTACTGTAGTAACTATATATCTTCATACCCATATAGCCTCTACACATTTCCTTTTCTTTTTTTTTTTAACTAATTATTCAATTATTCAATTTTATCTCTTTTAATTAACGATAACAACTTTAAAAATTGATATAAGAATAATTTTAATTTTTATTTATATAATTCGTTTATTTAATTTTAATTCTAAAAATTTAACTCTCAATATTTAAAAATTATATAATTTGATTTTTTTTATCTTTTCACTTAAGAAATTTAAAAAATTAAAATTATCATTTAAATTTAATTAAAAATATATAAAAATAGAAACATTAAAAAATTCAATATAATAATTTTTATCTTTTTTTCGTTCTTTTAAAATTAACACTCAAGATATTAAAAATAAAAAGTAAAATTGTAAAAAATAATAATCAAATTAACAATATCTAAATATTGAGAGTTGAGGTTTTTTTTTTTAAATCAATATTAAATTAACATAATTTGTAAATGTAGATGGTTAAAATTATTATTATGTTAATTTAAAAGCTGTCACTTTTAGTCAGTTGGTGGTCAAAAAAGATAAAATTAATTAATTATGTACCATTTTGTAATTTTTCATAATTAGGTTATAAAAAAATACTAATAGTTTAATTGTTATTTTGTAACTTTTTATAGTTGAATCATTAAAAAAATACTAATAATTAGTTTACTATTAATGTATTTTTTAAAAAAATATTAATCTCATTATTATCATATTTACTCTTTTTGATACAATGCCTAGAACTACCTATAGCCCCTCCTCAACCCTTAAATAGAAGGATAATGCGTTTTAACGTACTCAAACTCATGTCTTCTTGTACTGACAATAATACAAATACTGACCGAACTAAAACTCAATCGACATTGATTTAGTTTTTTGTTATATGAATATTGATGGTGATGTATTTTGGGGTTTATATTATGTGTTTGTATTGGTATTTAATGTGATGGTTGGGGGTCAAAACGAAGAAGCTTTAGGGTTGGAAATGAGAGAAAAGAAGTTAGTAGAAGAAGAATATAGATGAAAGAAAGACGTGGCTAGAAACGGAGAGGTGGGGTTGGGTGGTGTTTTGGAGACAAGACAACATGCGTCGACATATTGGACTTGTTCTAGGATGTTTACGATACCAACAAATCAATTTATAATTTGATATGTGTGTGTATATAAAAGAAATTGGTTTTTTTATACTTTGGGTATATGAAATTATCTCGACAGGGTGTCAAGTTTGGTTCTACATGTTGAACAGTGTGTTTATTTGCTGATAATAAAAAAGATATTATTATGATATCTGTTGGTAATGTAAAGCGAGTAATTTTATATTGGTTAAGAAAATGTTCTATTTTTTGGGTGAATAAAGAAGAATTACAAAAAATTAGGAAGTAACAAGAGTAGAGTTAACATATAACTGTAAGCATTTCTCTCTATCAAATGTCAATTTAGTAGTTTGATCAGTTTCTATATTATCTTCTCCAAGGACATAATCAATGGACCAGAATGCCTCATTTCGTAAAAGATAAGTAATATACCTTATTAAAGTAGAATTTGACCCATTCAAAAAAGCTTCCTTAATGTCTCCAATGACTTCCAAATTATTGGTTTTAATCGATAATCTTTCATGAAAACTTCTTTGTGCCAATGTCACACCATCAAGAATGCCCCACAATTCAGCTTCATAAACAGAACAGTTTCCCACTCTGCGATTAAAACCAAGGATCCAATCACCATTTTGGTCTCTCATAACTCCACCTGCCGAAGCAGATCCTATATTAACTTTAACAGCTCCATCAGACCTAATGCAAATCCACTTTCCTGTTCCCACAAAGTCCTCCCTTGAAGTGTGTGTCTACCAATTCTCTCTCTTTCTTACGAATATAACCGTAATGTTTCGCCCAATTGTAAGCGCATTTGATAATCTCCTTTATACTCCATGGCACTCTTTGAAAGGTATGGATATTTTGGTTTTTCCAAATTCACCAAGCAAGAAGGCCAAAAAAACAAGGCCAAGCAGCCTCCCCCAAATCAATAATAATTTCGGTTGAGAAAAAGTTTTTAAGAGGGATTAAATATAGTCTTGCCTCTTACTCTTATTGAATAACTAGAGATAAAGGGCCAACACACACGTTGCATTAACCGCTTGGCCTGGTTTCTTGTCCGTGTTTTTGGAACTAATATTATATATGTTCTATGTAAAGTATAAGGAAGTTGTATTATTGTGTATAGTTGTCATTGTAGCAAGTTAATGTTAATTTTGTTAGATTATTTGTTTTTTAGAATAATTGGAATCTTTAGAATTTCTATATTATTATTATTGTTACATTTGTTAAATATGGTCTACATTTGGTATAAAGAGGTTATGTTATTATTTTTGCTTTTCATGAAAGTAAATAAGTGTTAATTTTGTTAATAAGAATTATAAAAATCATTAGAATTATTTGTAATGTTTGAAATTTAATATTTAACAACCTCGAGATGCTAGATTAACTTATGGCACTAACCAATTTGAATGGAATATGATTTCAACTAATGAAGGAGTTGCATTCTAATTAGATATGACCTTTAAAAATGATGATTCTTTGGACAACATTAAAGACAAAAAACCTGACAAAAACCTAAGTTGAAGTAATGTTCTAAAAATCGGATCCAACCATCGATTCTATATTCAACCAATTCAATTATAGAAAAAAATAACTATATTTTTATTCATTCAACAATTAAGTTTTTACCTTTTAGGGCTTCAAATATAAACAAATTATAAGGCCCAAAGCCTATTTTTTTGTCAAGCTTTGTCTTAGCCCATGATTATCCACCTATCTCATTACTATTTTTTTTTATCACCTTCTCTCGTTTAATTATTTATTTATAAATTGATTTTTAACTCGATTGGTATTAATACTGTTGTTATTGTAGGAGAATATGAGTTCAAGTGTGTTGAAGTGCATTACTTTCTATTTAAAAGTTGGGGAGCGACTATGATTAATTATTGATATTGTGTTAAAAAAGAACGAATATCAGAAAAACCTATAAGATTAATGTTAAAAAATTATTTTGTATTAAATTTCACTTTCTTTGAACTCTTCTCTGTTTCTCTTTTTATTGAAGTCTCTTCGTTTCTCTTTATTTTTATTTTTCCAAAATTTCGCCTCTGTTTCTCTTTTTCATGACTCTGTGCTTTTTCTTTTTTGGCATTTTGTCTTAAGTTATTACATTTCATTTCATTTTTAATTATTGTAGTTGAATTGTTGGACTTACCAGTTTTGAACTGGTTGAATCGGACCATTCGATCCGGATTCATCAACACTGGTTGAAAGTATTAAGTGCATATCTAATATAAATAAATTTTTAAGACGCAGTATAAAGTGTGTAAATGCATTGCGATGGATCTCAATGATAATGAAAATATTGACCGCATTGGTAAAAGGTGAAATGTTGTTGTGGAGTTGTTAAAGGTTAAATATATAGCCAACATTGGCTATGAGCTTT
This sequence comes from Gossypium sturtianum, assembly GCA_025698515.1. Classification (NCBI taxonomy): domain Eukaryota; kingdom Viridiplantae; phylum Streptophyta; class Magnoliopsida; order Malvales; family Malvaceae; genus Gossypium; species Gossypium sturtianum. Next base: position 2,965,023 of record CM046944.1, on the reverse strand, counting down.
TTAATTATGCAAGTTTATCAACTATCCCATTACTTATATATCAGGAAATCCATTAATGTTGGACAGTTTGGGTTTTTTTCTCGATTACTATAGTCAAGGGTCTATAATGTCGAAGAATCTCTTATGTTGAATATTCCGAGTACTAAACTCAAGAGTCCACAATGTTAGAAATTCATGAGTTGTATGATAAATGATTGGTTATGTCATTGTTCAGATAACCTCCAGTGGTCAAATCATATTATCCAGATATGTTTATAAGTTATAGTAGGGGAGAATCTCTAATAAATATAGTCTAGGCGGAACCCTAACCTACCTTTTTTACAGTGTTCCTATACCTAAAATGTCATGATGATGATTTTGGTGACTTCATCTAAGCTAAGCTTGAGAAAAAAACATATGTTGAAGTCATAGATATAGTGATCTCGAGTAACAAGATGAACCAATAATTTGTGTCAAAATAAGTCGAAATAATTATACATAAGAGCCCCTAAATTGTGATCAGATGCTGAGTTTTGATGCACATAAACAAAATATGGCTATGAATTGTTAGATTTGAATAACCCTTTACTCAACCAATACATCTATTAAAAATGTTGTGCAAAGAAGAATCAATGACTACAACATCAATATGTCGGTGGATTTTAGGGTCACATATAAATACATTAGTTATGGTAGATTGATTCGGGAAATAAAAGTGGGAAATTCACAAATATAACAACCCACAAATATGCATATGGGCCACATCCCCTATAGTGGTCCCAGCAACAAAACTCAGACAAACTTTCCCCGTGGTGGCCATAAGAGCAGGAATTTGAAGAGGTAACCCTGAAGTGGCACCTGCTGTGTAAGTTCTGTGACATTTTTGTTTTGGTTGCAGCTGCACCCTAATTGACTCAGGGTGGGTTTGGATGAGCGGTGCGTTTATCTGCGGTTAATGTAAAAACAGCGGTGACGGTAAGATTAGATACTGTAGCGATACTGTAGCGTGAGACAAAAAATAAACTAAATGCACCGCATCGCACTCAATCGCCCATCCAAACCCACCCTTAGTAGATAAAGGACTCCGCTTTTCTTATATAAATAATTTAAAAGAATAATTAAATACGAAAATGGATTAGAAAAAAAATTATTTATGAAAATGGATCGTTTTCAATTGTATTCAACAGTATTGCTACTATGTCAGGCGAAACTAAACTACTTTCTCCTCAATCATGCTTTAATTGTCATCTTAAAAGAATAATTTTTTAATGGTGCCGTGTGATACAGTGGAGATACTGAATTGATTATAAAACATTTAGTCTGATTAAGCAATTAGAGTTTTTAGATTAGCTAAAAAAAAGGGTACCGCTATTTTTAACTTTTGGTCTATTTGCATGTTAAGTCTGTCCTCTTTTGAAATTAAATTTAAATAGCCCTTAAAAATTATAAGAATAACAATATTTTTTTTCTCATTTTCTTTTTTCTTTAAAAAATAATAAAATTAAAAAATATTATATAAAATTCTTATTTAAATTACCTAATTATATTCCGTTGCTAAATAATTTTTTCCCTAACTCATTTTTGTAATTAATTAGTTTTTTTAATTATTTATATAAAAAATCCACAAAGATACTACTTCAAAGGTACATACCAGCCAAGGTGCCAAGGGCCATCCTTTGCAGTTTTGGATCCAAGTCAACCATGAGATAATTTGGGGGTAGGTTTGTTGATTGTTATCTCACTTGACGCAGGATCTGCAAACACAGAACAAATGATTTATTAATCTCGCACCAATAAGGAAAACGATACAAGGGCACATACCTGTACCATGGTTTTCGAAACCCATATCCTTAGGTTCCATCATGGTTTATACATATAACTTTCGCCTAGCTCCAAGCCTTAAGCTCGCATAGTCGTCAAGGTTCATGACTCACTTCAAAGGAGTCACATTAAGAGGGACCTTCACATCATCGGAGCTAACTTCTATTATGCTATTAAAAGAAGAGCTCGCCATAAAACCTGACCTAAGAGATTGACAACCTGGTGTTCTTCGACATGTGCTTTTTCATCATTGGCAATAAAAGTATTAGGTTGTGTACGAGAACCTTCAACAAGCAAAGTAGATTGGACATTGCCCTATCAACTCTATCGACAATATTATTTAGCATTGAAAAGTTCACACCACCTTGGTCAAGGAAAAGGTTGTTAGATTCCACATTGAAAGATTTACAAGTTATTTAGGAGCCATGTGATACATCTAGAGCACCTCGCAAAAGAAAAGATGCAAAAGCAAATGAAATTTTACTTCGAACACGTAATAACAAAAAAGAATTAAGGTTTTCATTAGGTTTGTTAAGTAGATCACTCAAACAATAGGGGCCTCGGGGACGGATGAAATCAAGCTCGTAGTTATTGATATGTAGACTTCAACATCGTAGCAAACTTTCTAACTCCATTCCTCGATGGTAGACTATAGCGTCACACTAGTCCCCACTTCGTCCCCTAATCTTTTCTACTTAGAACCTTGCGAAGTTGTCGCCAATGAACTTGCACTGCCGGGGCCCTGACTTGCCATTGTAGCTAACAATTGTTGAAAATAGTAAATAAAAATGAAAGAAGAAAAATTCGAAACTTGTTGAAAGAAAGTGAAATGAAGAACCATGTGTTTGAAACTAATAAAAGCGGAAAATAAAAAAAATAAGAGAATTTCAAAGAAATGCGATAGAAATATAAAAAATTCAATGCTATTGGTCTCTTTTTTATAAAGGCCTAAGGAGCAAAGCATGCTCTCAAAGTTTAGTGAGCATATGATAACGTCCAAGGCACGAGGTAGTACATTCCCCAATAAACTACCCTTCAAATTAGTGAGAAGGTGATATGTAGCTCAGTACACAGTAATAGTCTCCTCTCACACCCATTATGCCAATTCTAGCACGTCTAGCTTTGAATCATGCTCTTATCAAATCAACATTCATTTCAAATTTTTGAATACTTTCAAAGTTTATAACACTTAAAGGACATAAAAGTTTTTCAAGTTCGAACACTTACCTTGCTTAAAGAAGCCACACCTCGCAACAGGTACCTCTCAATAATACAAGCCACCTCGCTATAGTTAAAGTGATCCTTACCAACCTAAAGGATAAATTACAGAACTCAATATCTCGAATGATATCACTTTATAACCTCCCATTCAAGGAGGCAATTGTCATACTTATATCTCACAAACTCACCTCATATCCCTCTAACATTGAGGGTCACCATCCTTGACTAAGAAAGATCACCTAGTAAGCTAAAGACACCTGCAAGCCCAAGACCTCGCCACTCAATATCATCGAGATCACACCCCTAACATGGATAGAGTTTCTACCATTTATATGTCACATATATCATCATATATGTTTATTGTCCTAACATAACTGCTTATACTTACGATGACAAAACATCTATAAGTTGATTAAATTGTTGGAACATTTTCAAATATTTATAGTGTTCCAATAACTATAAATGAATGGGTGTAATTAATCAAAAGATTATATTTTTTTGATTTTTTTAAAAATAATTATAACTATTTAAATAATATTATTTGAATAGTTATAATTAAATGAATAATTATGTTTTTATTTTAAAAACATTATTATTCAAAAAGACACCTATTGATGTAAGATGTCTTTATGAAGAGATATGAAAATTCCTATAAATAGGAATCAGATTTCATTTGGAGAGATACTAACAAATTCTAATATTCATTCTTTCTTCCTTCATTTTCTAATATTGTTAGATTGTTCTATAAAGTATTACTGCAGAAATCCTTTATAGAAATTGAGTTTCTTGTCATACATTGCTCAGTGTATAGTGGGCTATTCTCGTCAGTGCAAAACGCAAATAGCCATTGGCTTCATTGTATCTGTAATACCCCGAAAATTTTTACAGTAAGATATTATCTTTGATATAGTAAAATAAGGAAATAAAGCGACAAAAAGGGGAATTTTGGAGTTATGACAACATTGAGAAGTATATTATGATATATTACAATATTAATTCAAGAAAGGACTAAATTATAAAAGTGAGAAAAGTTTTGTTGCCCAAGAGTAAATATTCAAAACTTGAGGGGTTAAAGTGTAAATATAAAAAAGTTGAAGGACCAATAGCGAAAATATTTTAAGGGTGGAATGATCTAGAAACTAAGGAAATTGGATGAATTAGGACCAAATTGAATAGGTAAAGAATTATGAGGGACTAAATTATAATTTTACCAAATTATATGATGATTCAAGGATGGAATTTTAAAAGATCACAAAGGGCAAAATGGTCAATTAGAAGAGAGAGAAATCTAGAAAGTAATGATGATGTTGATGATATTTTATAATTTTTTAATTAGATAAATATTATTTTATTAATATTTTGATAAGATATTTTATTATTTTATCATTATTTTATTATTATTTATGTAGTATATAAGGAAGGAAAGATGATGAATTATCATCATCTCTTTCCCATGCAATCCAACGTGAGAAGAAGAGAAAGAAAAGAAGTTTTCTTTTCTTTACAAATTGGTCCTTTTACCAAAAATCCACCATTTTCACTTGAAATTCAAAAGAATTTCCATAGCCATCAAGAGAGAAAGATGACAAGGAGACTATGGGGAGCAAGAATATCAAGTTAGATTCAAGAAATAGAAGCTGGAGGAGAGAGAAAATCAAGTTAAAGATTGAAATCAATAAAACAAGGTAAGAACATCAAGTTTCCAATATATTTTTAAGTTTGATATTGTGGAAAAAGCATGGAATTGATGTTAATGTAGAGTTTTCTTATATAAGGTTTTATACTCTTGATATGTTAGAAATAAGAGAAAGTGATGGGAAATATTGTAGAGAAAGGAAATAAAGGTGTTATAAACTTGGTAATTAACATTTTGCACAAAAACAGTTTTGGACAGCAGCAGTAGTCTAACTTTAGAAAATTACCAAAAATTGTAGAAATCAAATTAGAGGATGAATAAAATATGGAATTAAATTTTATTGAGTCTAGTTTATTATAGAAGAAACTTTGTAAGTAATGAAATTTTAAATCACGAGATATAATAGATTTTGTGAGGCAAGGTCAGAATGATTTCGGGTTCCCCTGTTCTGACTTTGTAAAATCATCAAAAATTGGAGAAACATGATTATGGGCTTAAATTTATATTTTTAAAATCCTGAATGAGTCTATTTTCAAGAAAAACAAACGGGAACATCATCCGAATCCCGTATGAGGAGATAATTAATTTTTAGTGAAGAAGGGTCGGAACTGTCAGACAGCAGAATAGGGGTTAATTTAAAGAATAAACTGTACTTATTGGCTAAACCAAAAATTATGAAAATTTTATGGTAAGAATATATGTGAGTCTAGTTTCAGGGAAAATTAGAGAATCTTAATTTTGAGTTCTTTAGCTCAAGTTAAAAATAATTTAGCGACTGTGACACGGATGGACAGCTTGAATATCCATATAAGTAAATAGTGAAAATTATAGATAATGTTACTTACAAGTGTGTTATTTGTACTAAGGATGTGGTATGGAGAGGAGGAGGAGGAAAAAAATATATATGAATATTCAACTAGCATGGCTAATTTGCATGTTCTAAGCTCAGGGACTAAATTGAATAAAAGTAAAACTTTATGGGTAATTTTGTAAAAATGTCAGAAATGACCAAATTGCATGAAATTGGTTATTTTATTATTTAAATTACAAAATTGAATGAAATTATTAATTTAGATCAAGATCGGGTGAAAACATGTTTTAGGGATTAAATTGAAAAGTGTTGAAATTATGAAAAATTCTGATATTTCATAGAATTCATGGGCTATTATCAATATATATGAGAATAATTAGGTTTGAAACAAGGATTAAATTACAGGAATTTTATTTTTCTCGAGCCTAAGGATGAAATTGTCATTAATTAAAAGTTTAGGGGCAAAATGGTAATTTTGCCTAGAGCATAAATTGAATGTATAAGAATATGAAATGAATGAAAATGATGATCAAATTTATTTATAAAGATTCGGATAATTCAAATACGAGACTTGAACGTGGAAAAGAAAAGACATCGGATTAGTGAAATTATAAACGCGAACAAGCAACGAGGTAAGTTCGTAACTTGAATTATATTCTTAAATATTTGAAATATATTTTTATTGATGTGAATATGATTTGGATGTTTATTGTATGATAATTGATGAAGCATTGATATTCTTGATGAAAATGGAAAATAAATCCCGCTTGAATGAAAGGAAAATTCGATGGATCTCTCGAAAGGAATTGACGGTAAAAAGGATCTAGCCCGACGGGTGATCCTATCCCGATATAGCCCTCCCGAAGAATATGTGTGAAAAGGATCTAGCCCGGACAGTGATCCCGATATAGCCCTCCAAAGAATATGTGGAAAATGGATTTAGCCCTGACGGGTAATCCGAATTAGATCTGAATTTAGCTTTGGACTGTAATTCGGATCCAAGCTCATTAGAGTAATTGTCGCTGCAGGGATTTAGCTCGGATCGTAATCCCGACAATACTCTTTGAGCATATGTTACTGTGGATTTAGCTCGACTCGTAATCCCATTGTAAGAAATGAGGTTCGCGAGTGTGTGCTCTCTCTTACAGGATTTAGCCTCGACTGTAATCCCGCTGTAAGGATGAGGTTCGTGGGAGTGTGCTCTCTGGAAAAAGGATATACCCATATGTGTACGAATTGACGGATCCGGGATTGTACACTATAAGTGTACTACTGGAAAATCCATCGAAATTCCGAGAAATTCAACGGGATAAATATAGAAAATGGCAAGTACTTGAAATCATGAAATTAAACTTGAAATACATAGAAATAATAATTATTTGATATATTGAAATATGACATGGAAAATACATGTATGTGAAATTTGCCTGATAATTATGCATATTCAAGATTATGAATTGCTACTAGACTAAATATACACTAAACTCATGAAAATGATGGTACATGAAATATTGTCATAATAAATTGAATAATTTATATTTATGAAGAAACAACAAGAGAATGATATGTATCATGACATGTAAATATAAGACTATCTTTGATACGTCGATACAAGGAAAATTATGTATATTAGGACAAGTAGTAAATTCAAGTGAGACATGTTGAGAAAATAAGTTTGTTAATATTAAAGTACGCTAACCAATGTAGGAAAATTTTAGGATTTTGCGAAAAAATTTCTATAATCCCGATTTAATCTCGGTTGGTTCCTAATGTATGTTTTGGGCTTTGAGGACCCAACAGAGGGACGTTATGATTATTTTCAGAATATGAATAATAAATGACTTGGAATTATTCGAAAATGTTCAGTAAACTCCGGTAATGCCTCGTACCCTATTCCGGCAACGGATACGGGTAGGGGGTGTTACAGTATCCTCGAGGTTAATTTGCTTGGAACTCGTTTGCACACCAAAGATAGGTGGGGGCGAATATAACCTTAAAGATAGTGGTTTGATACACGCCTTGGAGCCTTGTCCAATTTCTTCTTCTGTTCGAGTTTCGTTCGTGTGTTCGAGATTTTCCTCACCGGAGATTTGTACTAACAATTTTAAGGTTATATTTCATGATGACTACCACAACTCATGAAAGTGGAACACTAAGGGAGTTGGCTTCCAATTTTGTCAAACTTGATCAGTTTGATGGTGGCAATTTTCGACGATGGCAGAAAAAGATGCTCTTCTTATTATCAACTTTGAAGATTGCTTATGTTTTGGATACTCCAAGACCTGACGAGACTGAAAACAAATCTGTTGCTGCAACCCGAGAAAGACAAAAATGGGACAATGCTGATTACATGTGCATGAGCCACATATTGAATGGTTTATCTGATGGTTTGTTCGACACCTACCAAAACGAGGTCACCGCTAAAGAATTACGGGACAAATTGGAGACAAGATACATGACCGAAGATGTTACAAGTAAGAAATTTCTTGTCAGTCGTTTCAATAATTATCAAATGATTGATGGTCATTCTGTTATGGAACAATTCCGTGATATTGAAAAAATGCTGAATCAATTCAAGTAATATGATATGAAAATGGATGAAATGATTGTTGTATCCTCCATAATAGACAAACTTCCTCCATCTTGGAAAGACTTTAAAAGAAGTCTAAAACATAAGAAAGAGGAAATATCTCTTGAGGCTTTGGCAAATCATCTTCGTATTGAAGAAGAATATCAAAAGCAAGATCAGAATCTAAATTCTGAAAATGCCAAAGTGTATGTTACGGAGGAAGTACAGACTACTAAACCATTCAAGAAAAAGTTCAAACAGACTGATAGAGCACCTAAGTTTAAAAAGAAACAAAAGGGCTCATGCTATCATTGTGGTAAGCCGGGACATTTCAAGAATGAATGTCGATTTTTAAAGAAGAAATCATCTTCTAAGGCTGATAATAACGAAAAGTTCGTTGCAATGATAACTGAAATTAATATGGCACAAGATGATAATACATGGTGGATTGATACCGGAGCAACCAAACATGTGTGCAAAGACAAAAGCATGTTCACAAAGTTCAAACAATGTGAAAATGACAATGTCTTGTACATGGGAAATTCTTCCACCGCAGTAATCAAAGGCAAAGGGTCTGTTGAACTATAATTCACTTCTGGAAAGGTTTTAACCTTAAATGATGTATATTATGTACCAGAAGATAGAAAGAATTTAGTGTCTGGAAGTCTGTTAAATAAGTTTGGTTTCAAACTTGTTTTTGAGGCAGATAAGTTTATTTTGTCTAAGGGAGGAATTTTTGTAGGGAAAGGGTATATGTATGAGAGTATGTTCAAACTAAATATTATTAATAAGAATGAAAATACTATTTCTGCTTATATGGTTGAATCTTTTTATTTATGGCATTATAGATTAGGTCATTTAAATTATAGAAAATTGAATGACATGTATAAGTTAGATTTAATTTCTGTTTTTAATAATAATATTGAAAAATGCAATACATGTATGTTGACTAAAATTACAAGAGACCCTTTCCCTAAGGTTAAAAGAAAAACAAAATTGCTTGATTTGATACATAGTGATTTATGTGACATGCATAATACTCCTACATTAGGTGGAAAGAAATATTTTGTTACTTTTATTGATGATTGTTCTAGATATTGTTATGTATATTTATTGCATTCAAAAGATGAAGCGCTTGATAAATTTAAAGTTTATAAATCTGAAGTTGAACTTCAGTGTGAATCATTTATCAAGTGCTTAAGATCGGATAGAGGTGGAGAATACTATAATCCAAGTCTCTGCTTTTTGGAAAGAAGCAATAAATGATGAGATGGATTCAATAATGGGAAATCAAACTTGGATCTTAGTTGATCTTCCATCGGGTTCCAAACCAATAGGTTGTAAATGAATCTTCAAAAAGAAAATGAAGGTCGATGGAACCATTGATAAGTTTAAAGCAAGGTTGGTAGCCAAAGGTTTTACACAAAAACAAGGTATTGATTACTTTGATACCTATGCTCCAAAGAGCAAGAATTGCTACATTAGACTCTTAATATCACTTACCTCTATATAGAATTTGGTTGTTCACCAAATGGATGTTAAAACTGCATTTTTAAATGGTGAATTGGAAGAGGAAGTGTACATGGAACAACCTAAGGATTTGTTGTTCCAGGACAAAAGCATAAGGTATGTAAGCTTGTTAAATCTTTATATGGACTTAAACAAGCACCAAAACAATGGCACCAAAAGTTTGACAATGTTGTTTTAACTAATGACTATAAAATAAATGAATCCGATAAGTGCATATATAGCAAATTTGAAAATGGAAAAGGTGTCATAATTTGCTTATATGTAGATGACATGCTTATTTTTGGCACGGATTTGGAACAAATAGAAAACACAAAGAAATTCTTGTCAAACAACTTTGCTATGAAGGATATGGGTGTAGCAGATGTTATTCTTGGGATTAAAATAACCCGAGATGAAAGCACTATAGCTTTATCACAATCACATTACATTGAAAATGTGCTTAAAAAGTTTGATCTTTTCAACTGTATACCAGCATCTACACCTATGGATCTTCAAATAAAATTAGTATCTAATGCTGGTAGGAAAATTGATCAATTGAAATATGCAAGTCTAATTGGTTGTCTTATGTACATAATGACTTGTACAAGACCAAATATTGCATATGCTGTTGGGAAATTGAGTAGGTACACAAGTAATCCAAGTAGTTTGCATTGGCAAGCTTTGAATAGAGTACTTAGGTACTTAAAGAAAACTATTAACTATGGATTGTGTTATAATGGATATCCTCCAGTTTTAGAAGGGTATTCGGATGCTAGTTGGATTACAAGTTTGGAAGATCATGCATCTACTAGTGGATGGATCTTCATTCTTGGTGGAGGAGCCATTTCTTGGGGTTCCAAGAAACAAACATGTATTACTGATTCCACCATGGCAGCAGAATTTATTGCATTAGCCGCTGCATCTAAAGAAGCGTAATGGTTAAGAAATTTGCTTTATGATGTACCTTATGGCCTAAGCCAATTTCACCTATTTCTATCCGTTGTGATAGTGAGGCTACTCTAGCAAAGGCATATAGCCAAGTATATAATGGAAAGTCTAGACACATTGGATTAATACATAGTTATGTCCGACAATTAATCTCTGATGGAGTGATCACTATTAATTATGTGAGGTCAAATGAAAATTTGGCGGATCATTTGACAAAAAGTCTTGCTAGAGATGCATGCAAAAAAAAGACCTCAAAAGGGATGGGACTCAAGCCCATTAATTAGAGTCATCCATGATGAAAACTCGACTCAACGCTTGGTATAACGTCAAGTCTTGAGTTCAATGAGACAAAGTACATCATTAGTATGTGATCATAGCACTATAAATAAATCCATCCTAAGATTAAAGTGCTAGGTACCCGTAATGATAAGGGAAGGATGAGTAATGTACTCTTAATGGACCCATAACATAAATATGTTAGAGTGTTATAATTACGGAACACTCTTGATGGGATCTATCTATGTGAGTGGAAGTGTGGCCGCTTCTAGGAGCTCAAGGGCTTGGCTCGACAAAGACTCATGAAAAGAGGACACAGCACATGGCCATAATAGTGTCCCTAGATACTATGCATTGACCGATGTTGAAATCATTGTGTGAGATGTGTTCGGTTAATCAAATGAAATAGTTGGTTCAAAGCTTAGTCTACCATGCAATTTCGATTAACTTTAACATGTTTTCACTAAGTGAAGGTTCAATCGTAAGATACCTTCATTTATGCAAATTGATTTCCAAGAATATCAAAATCTAAAATACTTTGAAAATGGGGGGAGATTGTTGGAACATTTTCAAATATTTATAGTGTTCCAATAACTATAAATGAATGGGTGTAATTAATCAAAAGATTATATTTTTTTGATTTTTTGAAAAAGAATTATAACTATTTAAATAATATTATTTGAATAGTTATAATTAAATGAATAATTATGTTTTTATTTTAAAAACATTATTATTCAAAAAGACACATATATGTAAGATGTCTCTATGAAGAGATATGAAAATTCCTATAAATAGGAATCATATTTCATTTGGAGAGATACCAACAAATTCTAATATTCTTTCTTTCTTCCTTCATTTTCTAATATTGTTAGATTGTTCTATAAAGTATTACTGCAGAAATCCTTTATAGAAATTGAGTTTCTTGTCATAAATTGCTCAGTGTATAGTGGGCTATTCTCACAACAAAAGCAACGCAAATAGCCATTGGCTTCATTGTATCCTCGAGGTTAATTTGCTTGGAACTCGTTTGCACACCAAAGATAGGTAGGGGCGAATATAACCTTAAAGATAGTGGTTTGATACACGCCTTGGAGCCTTGTCCTATTTTTTCTTCTGTTCGAGTTTCGTTCCTGTGTTCGAGATTTTCCTCACCGGAGATTTGTACTAACAAAATCCCACTAAATCTAAGATTAATACATCGACATATGACACCTTGAAAATGATAATTGGTAACCCCTTAAAAGCCTATGAATATTAGGATAAAAAGCAAGGATACTATCTCTCCTTTGAATTCATTCTCATATTTCCTTGTCTCTTCTTCTTATTGACTCCTCTTCAGACACCCACATTCTGATCATTCCAACTTCTTACTACTCTTTGCTCCAAGACTGAACCTTACAAACCATCACTACTGTCGAAACCATTTTTTTTGATATCGACTTTTATTTTAAAAAAACGAAAAATGGGAGTCGCCACCAATCCTTTTTATGAGATGTGATCGGATCACCTCGTAATTTGATCGTTTTAATAAAATGTTTGATTTATTAAAACAAACGATTTTTTGGTCTACGAAGTTCAGAAAAATGGGTTCGGGAGTCGGTTATGCACGAGGAAGGATTAGCACCCTCGTAACGCCCAAAATTGGTACCTAATTGATTAACTCGTGTCTTAATGTCGAAAGTTGAAAACTTGAAAATAATTTAAAAAATTACGATCCCTCTTTGTATTAATGTTAATTTTACTTCCAAATTGCTTGAATAAATTGAAATAAACGTTAAAGACCTTCTCGTCTCGAGATAACAAAATGTCACATCTCGTAAGTTAGGACACGACACTTTGAACCTTTGAGAATAAGCTTGCCTTTATTTTTCTATTTGAAATCTTATGGATTTTAAATTTAAAAGGATATTCGATTATTTGAGTTCAACAAGGGAATCGAAACCCCGTGAGTTAGGGTACAATTTCTCGAAGCTCTAAACACGGAATATTGCCTTTATTTCCAAAAGTTTTTGAATAAATACACATGTAATGTTTAAAACTATGCATATTTATTTTATTTGGATTATAGTGTAAAGAATGAATATTTAAACATGACTCTCGACACGATTGGAACAATAATAGAATGATACCGCGAATAAGCGAAATGACGATATATCTATAATAATGAGACAACAAATAAGCAATGGCAATAATCAATTAAATCTAATGTTAATTAAACAATAAAAAAATAATAATAAAAGAAAGTGGAATATGCATGATAAAAATAATAGATATGAAAGTATATAAAAAAAGGGGAATAAATAAGTAACAAAGAAGAATTAAAATAATATAATGATGATAATAGTAAAATTTTAAGTAAATAAGATATTATAAACAATTATATAATAATAATAAACAAGTAAGTGAATAAATAATAGATAAAATGGAATAATAAAAAATATGTATATAAAAAATATACACCATAAAGGAAAAAAAGGAGCCAATTTGAAATACTAAAAAACAATAATAAAAGAAATGATAGGAACGTAAGTAAATAAAAAAAAATGAATCATTAGTAAAAATTTGATTAAAGATTGAAATTATACAAATAAATAAATAAATTAGACAATTTGAATACAAAATTTGAAGATAAATAGATTAAGGGTGGAATTGAAATTAAAAGGAGGTTTTGGGCCTAAATTATAATAAAATAAATGCCTAAAGGACTAAATTGAAGTTTAAACGGATTTTTGGGCAAAAACCGGGAATGAAAATAAGGTAAAGAACCAAGTTGTAACGCGCGAATAACAGGGAGGGACCAAATGGGGAAATATCCCTGTCCTCCAAAATGCACAGTTCCAGTAGGGACTAAAATGAAATAAAAGCGAACTTATCGAGCCAAATTTAAAAAAAAAAACAAAAGGGATCCAATTGAAACGGGTAGAAAAAACGGAAGGGGCGAATGAGTAAATATCCCTTCCGCTTAAAAAAACACGCGGATCCTTAATCCGGAGTGGGTTGGGTCTCGGGTCCCTTCTTCTAAACGACGCCGTTTGGCGTTTTAAAGTGCTGAGCAAAACGGTGCGTTTTGCCAGCCTATGTAAGTCATATTTTTTTTAAAAAAAAAAAATCATTTCCTCCTTTTCTCAAAAAACAAAAACAAAAAAAGGCTTCTCCTTTTTTTTCTGAAGTGAGCCTTAGGGCGGCCAGGCTCCGACGAGCCTATGCCATGGCTCCGCCGTGGCCAGAGAAGACCTTTCGAATTCTTTTTTTTTATTTAAAAAATCTAGATCTAGGATATATTTCGAAATAAAACAAAAAAAAAACGAAAAAAGAAAGAGGCAAATCACAAGGGAAAGAACCTCCGTCTTCGTCGCGTCCCCAACCCTCGTCGGAACCCGAATGGGTTTTGTGACGTTTGGGTTACCAGAGGTTCTCAACCGTGACGAAGAATAGACCGAAGATGAGATTTTTTTTTTATTATTTATGTTTTTATTTCGAATAATATAAAAATGAATAAAAGAGGCACCTTTGAACTGTTTGCTTCTGATTGTTTTCTCTTTTTTTTTGGTATTCAAAAATCTCCGTCTACATAGAAATTTAGCAATTCTTTTATAGCCAATCTATTGTTCACTATTTGCTACTGTTTCTATTGTTTATTGCTGCTATCTTTTTGCTTTTCTGTCCTTTTTTTCTCTCTGTTTGTAGGTTCGGGCGGTGTGCACGCGATGGGAAAGGGCGTCTTTCGCGCTGATGAGGTGATGGCGGCGGCGCTGGGGGCTAATTAGGGTTTTAGCTTTTTCTAAAACCCTATTTTGACCATTGGGTCTATTGGGTTAAAAAAAATTTGGGTCGGTTTGATTTTATAAAATTGGGCAGTGAATTTTAAGTTCAGGCTTGTAATTTGAGCATTTGGGCCTGTAATCTGTTTTGTAGTTTTGGACTGTTTAATTTATTATTATTATTATTTTTTTACTTGTCTAATTTGGGCCTGAGCCGAACAAAATAGGCCTATTACAACTACATCCCCTTGTATCAACAAATTTGAATATTAACATAATACAATAAACATTATTTTAACCCCGAATCGCATCCTTCCTACTCTCATCACCGATGGTGGTACTTCAGGAACTGGCCTTTGCAATACCAAATGTGAAAAACATGTAACATTAAAACTAATATCTATATAAATCTATACTATCTACTGAATTGCAACTACATTGGAATAACTTCATTTCAATCCATTAAAAAGATACATTAAATCCAAATAATAATTAAATTAATTATTGTCTTCTATAAAAAAACCCCAAAATCTTACATTGCAACACTCTTGGCCTCCCCTCTTCTTATTTCGTGTTTTCCAAAATGGGGAGGAATGGTAACTAAAGCTAAGCTACAAACTAAGGTATTTGTACAATGCATTTGTTTGATGTTTTTCTTCTGTTAGCCTAAGCTCTAAAATATAGCCAACCCAATGAATGAAAAAAGTGACGTTTCTAATGCCCCATTGCAACTTCAAGGCTCCGAGTGTCTTCGACCTAATCCAATGGCAGATTTTTGGACAATGCCTGTCATTCTATTGATAATGTCTTCAAACGATGGTCGATTTTCTGGATTACTGCTTGTTTGGAACACAAAGAAAGGGCTAGTTTGTCCATTTGCTTCCATTTGAAAAAGTAAAGATAGGAAATAGAGCAAGATCAACATATACCTTTGCCAACAGTCACGGATGATAGATTCTATCTGAGGATCAAGGCCTTCTGGTAGCTCTAATCGTCTATCCATGAAGCCTACAACTCCAACTACCTGCATTGTGGTTTCAATATAGTAATAAGATCAAAGATTTATGTTAGTTTTGTAAGAAAAGAAATAAAGTTTTGAGGTGTGTTAAAGAGGAAGACCTGTAAAGAGTTGAGGTTGTTCCATGGAATGGAGACGGTCATTAATTCCCACAAGATAACTCCAAAACTGAATACATCAGACCTGTTTAGGATTGATGTCAGGAACCAGGGAAGGTTAAAGAAAGATCAACTTGATTCTTAATGTCTTAACTGGAAAAAACTAGAAACTAAATATTACTTTTCATTTGAAGGCTCATTCCTGAGGACTTCCGGGGCCATCCATTGGGGCTGCAATTAGAGAAACATCGAATGAAGTTCAGCAACTTGTTGTGCAAGTGATTTTTATGTACAAGATTGATGCAACAAGTCCGAAAAAACATATTGATTCTTCTTTGCATGATTTCCGCTACACGATCTTTAAAGAAGGAACAGAAAAGAATAAGAAGGGGTCATTACCGTTCCTCTTCCAGACTTTGTGGTTAAGAAAGTTCCATTTTTCCACCTAGAGAGGCCAAAGTCTCCAACCTAAGACATTAATTGAACCGTAAGCAATCTGAAAATGATTAAACCAGCTCGAACTATTTGAAGATATCAACCGATATATGTTACCTTGACATTCCAATTCCTATCAACAAGGAGATTAGAAGACTTTAGGTCTCTATGCACTATTGGTGGATTCCTATGATGCAAATAATTCATGCCTCGAGCCTGTGGAGAAAAATGTAGTGTGAGGTTTTTTTTGAAAGCTAACCAGCTGGGAACTTGGGATGAAGGAATAGGGATGGAAAACTCACAACATCAAGGGCCATCCTCATGCGCCTTTTAACGTCCAATGCCTGATTATTCTTGTGAAGTGCTTTGAATAGGCTTCCCCTGGTTATCAAACAACAATAAATGAGTGCTACATACCACCAATAAAGGATCAGTATACATAAAACTTTTTGAGTTGATCTTCTAGATGTAAACAGGTACTATCACAAAATGGGAAAGAGTGTTTTACATCATTCCTAGCACAAGCAATGGTGGAAAAGAATAAAGTAGGACACCAAACCACCCTCTGTAGATTGAATTATCAACAGAGGGTCATTGATAGAGTACCCCTTGGACAAAATAGCAACTTCATTACCTAGGCAAGAACTCGGTGACAATTGCAAGTCGTTCTTGTGAGTACACCGCTCCCATGAACAGCAGTACATTTGGATGTCTCAGTTTTCTCATTATATCTATCTGAAGGGTAAGAAACAAAACTCTTATGTATCAGATCATTTCCCACATGATATTGCCTCATCAAAAACGAAGAGTTCAGGGTACCTCTTTTTTGTAATCTAGTAATGTTGATTCTTTGTATTCACCAGCAAAATAGACCTTAACCGCAACATCCTTCATGCAGCAAACGGTTTTTGTCCAAGTTAGTAAATGTTTTTACATGAATATTTGGTACAAGAAATTGAAACAAATGCATGAAAGAACTTACTGATCCATTCCAAATCCCACGATAAACAACCGCATAAGAGCCTGAGGGGAAAAGCAAACAAATTGATTGGATATTATAAAAAGTATAGCACTATCATTGAAGGAAATAATAGAGTGCAACCAATAAACAACAATGGAGTCATATGTAATGACCAACGTACTTCTTGGAAAAATCACTTGAAAATGAAGGTCTAACAAAAGTAATATTAACAACCTTTAAAATGGTTTAATTTCAGGTAACATTTACCAGACACGCATCTTAAACTTCACTTGAAACATGAGCCAGAGTAAGTCTCTTAAATAGTGCCAGAATCCACTTCTTACCGGTCAAACCTTTTTTTCTTTTTCTTTTTCTATTTTACTCAGGTGCACCAGCATGCAGGCATATATAAGCATGTCAAAACTCAAAAAAAAAAAAGAAGTTTACCTTGTCCAACCTCCTCCCCTAAATGTAGGTCTTCCCAGCGAATCTCACAGTCAACCATAGAGTTTGACTCATTGTTGTCCCCTTTGCTTGATTGACTTTCTTGGCTGCCTGTGCTGTTCCCTAAGCTTGAGAAGCCTTTACCATCTGTTTGCTTTTGTAATTCATCTTCCATCTCTGATGCATCCATATTTAGAAACTCTAGGTCCAATTCATTTTCATTTACTTGGCACGCTAATCCTGCGGTGGATTCTGTTATTTGGGTTACTGAAAATTTTCCATTGTACTCTCTCGAAGAGTCTACAACAGATCTCTCTTCAACAAGTGTTGGACTAGTGCGCTTTTCTACACTTAAAATTGCATTTTCAGCCATGGAGGAAGAATTGAAGTGGTTCTGAATTGATGCTTTTAAACCCCTAGAAACATTATGTTCATTTTTCACATCATTAGTTGCCGATCTACTAGTCGCATCCTTTCTCTGAGGACATTCATCATCTTCGTTGCTGTGGTTGCTAGGTCCCCTGATGTGCAGTTTCGCCAAGACTTTTGCAGCCTGCAGTCATTCCATCAAATATTTAGCAAAAGGTGTTCAACAATATGAAAAAGATATGACAGAGAGGTAGAATTGCTTCAATGAATGCAATCTTCAGTAGGGTGATAAAATGATAATGTCTACTCTGCAGATTTTAATGATTTCAGAAACAAATCGAAGTAAGATATGAACAAGCATACGCAATTGGAGACAGTTTAAATTCCCTAAAGAATTCTGAATTCGGAACTTCTCATCAATTAGTTATTATGCAATGCTATTTATCTACTATGAACTATGACATCCCAAAACTATCATTCAAACATTTGGTTGAGATAAGCTTATAACAAACTAAGCTGAAAGTATGTCAATACAATTTTTTTAGGTTGAGCAAGATCGAATGCAGTTTCATCCTTTTGAGAGCTAATTCCTACAGCTGTGTTCCTCCATTCAAGGAAACTGGAGTTAAGTTCACCTTCCTTGAATAATACAAAAGAGAAAGGAAAAAAGAACAAGTTAGGTATCTGATTAAGAGATATATAGAACCAGCTGAAATGCAATCTCAGAACAAAGCCTTACTGCTATATTAGGAGTCTCTAACTTGTCTACTGTACTTGTTGCAGCATCCTGTTCTTCCATTGACTTATTACATGAGTTGCTTACACCATCTTGTTTCTTGAGTAGAAATTTTGAAGCCTGGGTGTTTTGACAGTGCACAATGTCAAGCTTTTTAGAAAAAAATGAAATTAGAACAAGAAACGGAAAATAAAGAAAGAAAAATGGGGCAAAAACGTTAGTAATGCTATACATAAGCACCAGATTAGAAACAGAAGATGCAATCTGTGGCCGTGGTGGATGCCACTGCATGCCTTTCATCTTTGACCTCCTTGGTCTACTATGATCCTGATATGGTCCCGTATTCTCTGAATTTAAACCATTAAAAATGGCCGCATCACTTGAAACTGTTACCACACCAGTAAGCTGACCATCTTCATACAATGGACTTTTACTCACCAAGGCCATAAATATTTCACCTGACCTCCTCTTGAAAGGGAACTGACCTGACCATGATTGCCCAGAGATCAACTTCTCCATAATTTTCTTAAGGGGAGCATGGTGTTCTTCAGCTATTAGAAGTGCTCTCTCTCTTTGTCCCAAGACTTCATTGGACTTCCATCCGAAAAGATTTTCAGCTGAGCGATTCCTGTGGTAAGAGAACCCTTTTCTTTATCAGCTGCACAACTTGAAAGTGATGCATGATTTAATGAACATGTGACAAAAGGATTCAATAAAAGGAAAAAAAAAAAAAAAGAAAAACTTTCTTCAACTTTAATGGCAGACCATTTCAGTAATGCCTAAAAGATAACAATATTAACAGCAAGCTCGAAGATGCATTTTCTCTGAAAGAAAGCACGCATAAATAATCTCAAATCAGTTGAAGAGCTGGCCCTTGATTTTTTATCCTATAGCTTCTGTAGAATATAGCTTGAGATACAAGCAACAAATATAAGTAACAAGTTACCATAGTCCAAGGTGAAATATTTTACCATGGTCCTCATTACATGTAATATAAAATAGAAGACACTTCTCAACATTCCTTAGGAATCAAAACTACCTAACGAATTTTTAGTTGAATATACATATCAATCAAGAAGAGAAGAATACAAACGAATTGCATCAAAACACATCTTATAAAAAAGAAAAAGAAAAAGAAAAATTATGATATCAATTTCCCTGATTTTGTCCATGTCAACAATTCAAAATGCCTCGACTCTTTCAGAAGAGGTCCAGGTCAAATAGTAATGATTTGAAACACTTCTTTTTACACTATTTTGAAAACTCAAGGACTCAATCATATGAATACGTAAAATACAGAATCTCCAATCCTAGCATGAAAGGAGCGAAACAGATACTCAATTTAAAGTGAGTAAACACAATTCCATACTCGATCTCATAGGCATGGGAATCCCCATTTTCCATTAACATTATTAGCTAATTTCAACTTTACTAGATAAAGGTAGATGCCTTTGACACTATAACTCATATAAATGATACACATTTAGCCAACCAACCACTTAAAAAAAAAAACTGGGCTAAAAGAGGAAAGGACATGTAGACTATCATGTTTCTTGAAAAAGTGAGCTTATTACTCTAGTACTCTTTGGACTACTAATTATAGAAATTCTTAGAAAACTTGAATGCAAACTAGACATTTATGTGGTTTGGGTATCTTTTGACCGGCAGTTGTAGAAATTTAATCTTGAAAGTAACTGATGCCAATAAATTTCCTGCCATATGAAAATAAAGCAGAGCCATCCGTACCGACCAACTCTAAAAGGTTACAAGAAAACAAAAAAAGAGGGTTTCGAATTGGATGCGAACTTTTATCGAACATCTTAACTATATTTCAGAACTATACACTACAAGAAGAATACAACAAAAAGAATACAAAAGAAACCCAATCTAATGCTTCCTTATTCTTTTCATTAACATTCTTATATGCTTTAAATTTCATTAAAAGTCAACATTATTGCTTATCCTAAGAGAATGCATCCATTTTAAACATGATCTAGAATTCCTACCTTACCCAACTTCCAATTTTCAATTAACAGTACTAATGTTTATCACTTTAAAACCAAAATATACAACAAAAAACAGTTTTTAAAATCTATAACAATTATCATACAAACAACTGTTTCATCATGAAAACAACAAAACACCCAGAAACGAGAATCAATCATTTCAAAAGAACCAACATAGTAACTACACAAAGGATCAATAAAAAACTTCAAAATTCTTTTTAAGAAATTAAAGGGAAAAAAAAGGGTACCAAAATGTAATCCTTCCCGAAGTAGTCGAGGAGACATGGATAGCATGTCCAACGGAATCCAACACGTTCTTAAAAGGTGTTCCCGTCGAGAAGTAACCGGGAAAAGTTACGACGATGGGATATGACGTGGAATCGCCTGAATCTGACGCTACCATAACTTCTTCTTCATCACTTCTTTTATCTTGCTGCACAAGCTCATCAAACTCTTCTCTTAACTTAACATGACTCGCTTCCAAACTCAAACACCGATCAACTAAAACTCGATAGAGACTCGCTACTGAGTCATCCCCAGCCATTGAAAATCACTTCACCGGTGGTGACTCCTCGGAGATGGAAGCATCAAGTTTTAAAAAAAAAATGCTGATAGCCAGGTTGTATAATAAAAAAAAAATAAAAAAATTATAATATAGTTTAATATCGAGGTGGTCGTTTTATCGTATTTGTTTTTCAGTAATTAAATATTTACTTTTAAAATAATTATTTTTATTTATTATTATTTTTTACGAATCGTGGCGTCAAAGGGTGGACGCCACGTGTCTTGGCCGGCTAGGTGAAGCCATCAGGTGCGGACAGGTGCAACGTCGGGAAACACAAAAGGCGAATGACGACCGGAATTTGATATTTTTAGAAAGCGAGTTTGCCATTGGTTAAGGAAGCGGGCAGCAAATTCAGCAATTTTTATGACGAAAATATCCTTGGATTTGACGGGAAAATTACTTCTCTTACCCCTGCCGCCATAAGTTTGAAATGAAGCAAGTGGGGGCGTAGGGGTGGGGTGGGGTTCGGTTGCTTGTACTCAAACCATTTTCCATTTATTTTAATAAATTGCTGACGTGGAGTTAGTCTAATCACAGAGAAAAAAAATCACGTACGGTTGGCATTATATTAGATTCCTGTTCTTCTATAAAGCCAAACCAATTTCAAGGGTTCAAATTCTAGTTTTGGTCCCTATACTATTCTTAAATTTGAGATTTAGTCAATATGCTTTGATCTAACATAATTTAGCTCCTATATTTTTATAAATTGCATTAATTAGTCTAAATAATTAACAATGTTGGCTAAAGATGACAACGGAATGGAGTGAATTTTTGCTCACCATGAGCCCAACCCGAATTTTATACCTCCTACCTCAACTTCGCCATAAACTCGATTTTAATTAAAATTTTGATATCATATCCCAACACACACAAAAAAAACTTTGAATCTTACTTGACCTATCTTTAAATATTAATTTTTACTGATTTTAATGAAATAAATTTATAAAATATTATAAAAATAAAAATATTGAACTAATATGTATTAAAAATAGTTAAAATCTTATAAAAGTATATAAATGTTCAAAAATTTTAATTAAATTAAATAATTTGTTATAGAATTATTATAAGAGTATTTTGGTAATTTAGGAGGCGAAGCAATACAGGTTTGATCAAAATCCGACCTCGACCAAAACTCACAAATTTTAATTGAAAATCGCCCTACCCAACCCATTTAATCGATTTAAATAAGTTTGCCTCTAAGGGGCTCATGTTTTGACACCAACGGTTTTATCTCAAGTGAGCTACTTTGGCTCTGCTATTTGTCCCTCTTCTACTCTTGACATTATTACTGTTAATAGGTTGGTTAATTTGGGTGAGTATGAGGGGAGCTAGCTTATAGTATATTGGGTGAGCTTATTGGCTCGGGTTTTAGTTGCTCTCATTCTTCCTTTCTTTTAGTCCATCAACATTAACCGGCAAAGTGTAGTAGAGACCCAGGGAGGCCATGACCCCCTAAAATGGTAAAATTTTAATTCAGGCCTTTTATAATTTATAGAATTTTAAATTAATAGTGGTAAAATTACACTTCGACCCCTTAAAATGATAAAAATTTGATTTAACATTTTAAAAATTACAAGATATATGTTATTAAAAATGATGAAATTACATTTTTACTATCGTAAAAATAATTTTGGCTTTGCTATTGCCAATGTTTCTTTATTTAACGAATACTGTATCTTTTTCTCAAAAGAAATGATTCATGTTATTATTTTAATCAAAATAAATAATAGCATTAATTATTCGGACTATCTAAATTTATTAAAAAAACAAAACATCAAATCATGTTAAATTAAAATAAAAAATGATTGAATTACAAATGTGAACATAACAGAGGGACCACAAGTAGAATTTGACTATACCAAAGCCTGATGAAATCAGTTGTGAGCCATTGATCGTTAACTGGGTTGACAAATTGAAGAGAAATCCAATGGTGAGAATTACATGATGGCATTGGAGAATGATGGAGTTGAAATGAACATGTGTGAAAGCCATTTGATGTTTCCATTTTATAAAGGTTTCATAATTGTGCCAACTGTACTTGCACTATTTTTTTTATGGTTTAAAGTTAAATACTTGGAAATATACAATAATTTTTCCAACACTTTTTTTTTTTTTTTTTGAAATTAACTGTGGCACCATATTAAAATATTTAGTGGTACTTATTTTTGATGACATAAGATTTCACGAGCTAAGGCGGTAGGGGGAGGTCCAGGTTTGGCCAACACTAGCCCTATATAATAATAATTGAATAATTAACAAAATTCGTTTGCACCACAAATTTTTAAAAGATATTTATTAAAACTTACTCCTAAAAGTAATATTTATATTTTGAAAAATAAAAAAATAATATTTATATTAAATATCATGTCATTTATATATAAGTGTAAGTCATTTTGATATATTTGGATTTTAAAAGTAAGGACTTTTTTTTGTTCAACAAAACAAAAAAGGACTTTTTTTTTGTCTTGCTAGAATTGGTATACTTGGGTAGATCATAAAAATCTCAAAAAGTCTCTTTTTTAAGTGAAAAGTTTTGTGCGTTTTTAATAATATTTGATTGTTTTATTTTGATATTTGAAATTATTATTTTATTATCGTATATTTAAATTTTAAAAAAATAAAAATGTAATATATTATATAATTGTTGAGAGGCGTGTTGGTGGTGTCCACTTTCATCACCATTGTGACTAACTAACAATTTATCTTATTTGAAAGGTTGACAATTTATTGAAACAACTCTTTGCACTATATTGATATCTTGAAATGATTCTAACTTTTACCAATGAATATCAATTCACTTGGAGACACATATCCTGAGGATCGGATCGATTATATCAAATCTCTTGAGTTAAAGAAGATGGATCAAACTAAAACTTGAAGACTTAAGTCAGCAACCCTTTTTACTTTGGTCATTAATATTATATTGTATTAAGCTATTTTAGTTGTTGTTTAGAAGTGATTGTGATTGATCTTTTAGTTTGTTAGCAAGTCTTGAGAATCCCTATATATTTTGAGAGACTTTGTATAGGTTATTGTACTAATTTTGAAAGCTCTTATTTGTTCAATAAGAAACGTTATTTGTGAGAGTGTATTTTGATAGTAAAACCTTTTTTGTGATTGGTTTTACAAGCTAAGTTCTTGGGGAATTTAGCGGTAAGTGGTTTAGGCTTTGAAGTACAAAAGTGAGGATTTTTTACTAGGGTGTGTTAAAACTAGTATCACTAGTAGTATTAAGTTCAAAGATATTGAATCCATCTTATTAAGCTACTCTCTGCAAATGTAGGGAAACCGAACTGCGTAAACAATTTTGTTGTCTCCTGTTTTCATTGTGGTTATCGTAGTTTAATCAAAAGTGCTTACTTCTACTGTCACTTATTGTACTCTTTTTTTACATTTTACTTACCAGTTCAGGTCAATAGTTTGGGTGGTGATTAGAGGTGAAGGGAGATGATCTTGAGGATGAAGTTTTGAGTAAAGGATAAGAGAATATATCTTATTCTTGAAGGTGAGAGAGGTATTTTTGAGAGTTTGATTTTCATGGGATACATTTCATCCTTGAAAGGTTTGCTAGTGTTTTTGGTGGTCTTTTATTAAGTGATTAATGTGACATTACTTAATTTGTAGAGTATGTGAATGACAAGTGATGATTGTCTTGTCGAAATGACTTGATTGTTAGAAGTGTTTGGTTTGTGTGTTCAATAGGTCTTAGTAGAACAATGCTCACGGTAGAGCAGTTATGGTTGGCAAAGTTAGGCAAGCGAAATCCATTTGGTTATATGGTATCAGGGTAAAGGTCATTGGGTGGTGGAGTGTTTATATAACAATAATAAACTATAAAGATGTTTAGGTGAGATATTTGTAACTTGTTCTTTTATGTCCATATGTCATATGTATATCGAATAAATTAGAAATAACTAATACATATCAATTGTGGAGACTAAGATGATTATGGTTGTATTCGACATTCATAGAGGTGATAGTGGTATTCAAGTTTTAACATTCATCATATGGCAAGATGGGGTCGGGGCAAAGCATACTAATAGTGGAGTGCTGCCCTCACCTTGCTCCATTTTCATCCATTTTCTTTAAATAAAAATATTTTAAATGTTAATAATTTTTTTTAAAAATAAGATATCTAAAATGCATCATTTTAATGATTATTTTTTATTTGAATAAATATTTTTTAGAAAAATTAAATTATTGAAATTTCATGAATTAGAAAGCAATTATAAAAGAAGAATAATGATAATAAAAATAAATAATATAAAAATATGCAATATTGTTAGCTTTGATTTATCATGCTTTTGAAATAACAAAAAGTTAAAAGATAAAAAATTATATATTCACTCCTAAGTCAATTTGTGGAACTATTATTAAAAATCTCATTAAATACACTTAAGATTTTATAATACTCAGAAACTTTTTAATACAATGATTTGATATATTTTCATTGTTTTTGAGTTAATCTAAAATGATTTTAAAGTGTTTTAAGCATTTTTCAAGTATTTTAGTGCCTAAGTATCGATACCTTACTTAGAATATCAATACCTTGAGAAGCTAGTTAGCCAAAACCATTTTCTAGAGAGGGATAAATTATTGACACTTGTACTTCGGCCCTCGGCTTTATGCCCACCACAGATTCTTTAATTTTATCGGTTTATTATTTCTTTAACAAGAATTTGGGTTTCTAACACATTTATGTTGTGCTTTGAATTATTCTTTTAATGAACTTTAGTCCTATGTCTTTTTTATTTTATTTTCTGTTCTCCTGTTTAGCTTATTTGCTGTCCTTTGCAAAGGCATGTACCTTCATCTTGTGGAAATATCTGTTAACGCTCAGTTTTATCAGCACTGTAAAAAATTATATGGAATGGACGTAATGTAGAATCTGATTGCTTTCAACTTTATGTATGTGGATAGTTGAGAAATTGATGAAATGAACAGCATGTTGAGAAATAACGTCATTGATATTGAGATTGCTGCGGGAACAATTAAGTCAAAAGAAGTTTCAGCTCTATCTTTTAAATTCAATACAAAAACTGATCAGGCGGCATCTGGTAAGAAACAAGTGGTTTTCAGAGCATGTTACTTTTGTCTTTTACCTTTTTACCTTCCCAAAATGTAAGATACTGGGATAGATGCATTATGCTGAACATGCTTTTGCTTGAAATTTCGATGCAGCTATATTGGAGAACTCTGAATTGAGTGAAGTTGAGGGAGAAGAGTGCCAATTTAGTACTCGGTTACACTTCTTGACAATGGATCAAGGTAGGACAATTAGAGTTTATAATATGCTTCTATGTTTTTACTGCCTTGAGGTAGAATCTATGCCAACAAATGGATCTGCCTTGAGGTAGTCCACTTTCTTTGTTGGATTACTTATATGTGTCAACTTTGTGCTATCTACCCTGGAATATAAAATCTTATTGCAGTAGCTTTAGAAGTAGGATAACAAATTGCGATTGATGTGTATGATTATTGATTAGTAAATCTTGTAAACTATGAATTTATTTCAGATTACCCCTTTATGATTTCATTATAAATTCTTTGAGCCTCTCAAAAATATTAGGTAATACCTGCAAAAATGTTTGGTGCACTTCATTATCAGAGAAACATATAGGTTATTGTGACAATAACATTTCATGTTTAGTTCCATTTATTTGAATTGAACCTTAATTACTTATGATGATGTTGTGTTCATGATATACCTGTTGCCTTTTGTTGTGCAGAGTGATATACTTGGGTTTTTTTTTTTTCCATGCCTTTTGAGTCACGAGCGATCACTCTGCACGAACAACTTATTCCATTCTAGTTTTCTCCATGAGCCGTATGTGAAAGCCATCTGGAAGCTGTAAACCTGGAGTTCGGAGTATATTTCCTCCTTTGATTGGTTCCCACCTGAAACAAGGTTCAAGATTTATGAGTTTTTGTCTCTTGCTCTTTCACACATAATGTGCTGGGCATATATAAAACATCTTGTAATTTGTTCTTACCTGTACTTTGTAACCAGGCAATGGAGAAACACAGCCATCTGCACTTTAGCGAAATCTGCTCCGACGCAAAATCTCATGCCACCACCAAATGCCATGAAATTCTTTGTGGCTCCATTTATTTCTACACCCTGCAGTTATAGAAGTAGAAGAATTGGTTTGAGTTTCAAAGTAGAATTTATGTGATTTTGTTTTAGAAGCAATCTCGCAGGTAAAAGCGGATGGAATTTTGAGTATTGACCAACCTCCCATCTTGATGGATTAAAGGTCAGGGGATCTTTATATTTTGCTGGATTCAAGTGCACAGCTGAGGGACAGACCATTATTGCCCAACCAGCTGGAATGGTATATCCTACATTATCACCAAATTTGGTGTGTTAGCTTTAATTCGTGGCCAAATTTTTTTAATATAACAATTGGAAAGTGGGTCTTAGAACAATTTTCATGCCCACCTTTAAAATGGATTTCTCTTAGTGCTTTTCTGAACATTACTGGCGCTATATTTGCTAGTCTAACTGTTTCATTGATGAACTGTAAGTTGCACTTGTCAGTATGGAAACAAACAACCTTTCACAACTGATACCATGTCCTTATAAGCTTAGATCACAAATTTCTCACCTGGAATGTGTATGTCATTGATTTATATTCTTTCCATGTAAGCCCAGAGTCTGCATTTTCCCTGTTTCGTAGAATTGTCTCATGCTCTTCCTGTAAGGTGGAAATACTAAGTTCATTTTTGTTCCAAAAAAAGATTCCGATTTTGCAAATCCAGGAATATAAATTCACATACCCTTAGATTTTTCAGCACTGAAGGGTCATCAGAAAGGAATTTTACTGCTAAAGTTAGAGCCATGGAAGTTGTTTCAAAACTGGCAAATAGTAGAAGGAACATCAAATCCAGAGCTATTTCCTCTGTTAGAATTGTTCCCTCTTTCTGAAGTTCTTCAAGGACAAAATCGAAAAAGTCACTTCGGCTCTTCCCTGGCATTGCCCGCCTTTCGTTTAGCAGGTTCTTTAGCATTTTCATTGCATTTTTCCTTCCCTGAAAATATAAAAATTTCAAGAATTAATATACAATAGAGAAATGGTTAACTACATGTAAACATTTGTTATTATGCTCTAGAATGACCAAAAAAAATAACTGGTTAACTACCTGTAAACATTTGTGATATGCTGTTCCAGGAATATCCAAGGGAAAGGAGAGTAATCCTTTTATGAAGGCAACGAAGTTCTCCCTCAGATTCTGGGAGGCATTGTCTTGGTCGTAACTTATCAGCTTTTTGGCCGTCAGATCAAATATCATCTGCAGTAAAAAGACAAAGGTATCATTACACTGTATTCTGAAACTTAAAAATTGAGATTTCTCCATAAATATGGGGGAGGGAGTATTTGTGTAAGTACAGCAGCGGTTGCTTCTTTTAATTCAACTGTTTCTTGAATTGACCATCGTTGTAACCTTCTACAAGCTGTTCGCTCAACTTCAGGGAGCATCTTTTTTATATTTTCAGGGCCAAAGAGACTAAGCACCATATTCTTTAGGTACTTGAACATGAAGCCATGTAAGGATCCTACATTTTGACTTCCTAAGATCTTTGTGAACGTATCCGGATACCAGCTCTGAAACAGCTGCCCTTCTTGAAGAAACACAAAGTGATTGAGATCCGGGTCGGTCAATACGATTACCTGTTGTCCCACTATGCTCGTCTTGAATACTGGCCCATACCTGCAACCAAGTAGCAATGAACATGTTATGGAATGGAATAATTAAGAAGATTATCACAAGGAAAAGGCCATGGAGATTGAATTGACCTTTTCATTCTCTCTTTGAGAAAGGGGGCAATATCATTAGTAGTGTTGCGGCTGAAGAACTGAAGAGTCTCACCAAGAAGTGGGAAACCCATAGAACCTGGTGGGAGTTTGCCATTACATCTAGGATTCCTCCAGTGGTAAACCCAATATGTGATGCATATAAGGGGAACCAAAGCTCCAATCCACAACACCAACATCTCTTACTGAAATGCTGATATATATATAATTATGGTTTATGATGGATGAAGAAAATGGCAATGGTTGATGATGATATTAGCTGAAATGGAAGAGTTGTAGGAATAAAGAAACGTGGAGAAGAAAGTGTTGGCATTTGGCATGCATATTATGATTCTTATCAGCCATGGGAAGTTCTCCTTAAATAGGTAAGCCGATACATTCAACTCTTCGATGAAATTGATTATATTTTATTGTTCACAACAACAATTGGGTGAATATTAAGTAAATATTAAATAATAAAAGTATTAACATCAAATAATAGTAAAAGAGGTTAAATTATATTCACACAACAATTGTGGAGCTAATATGTAGACTCTTTAAGTAAACAAGCCGATTTTTAGCTTCAGCAAAAGAACTTAGTAATGACTCATGCATTTTCTTGCATGTAAATAGAGTAAATAATTAGCCTTGAGCTAATATCATAGATTCTTTACTCTATTGACCATAAATGGATTGGATCCCCTCATCATGACTATGGATGAGCATATCCGAACCCCATTGATCGAAGGTCATCTGTTAATGTGAAATTTTGGTGAGGAAAAAACTTAAGTTTCTATTCCCTTCAACTATATTTGGTGTGCAAATGAATTTCAAGCACATGTTCGTTTTGCATTGACGAAAAAGAGTCCATTAAGTATTAGGTAGAGTATAAAAGGAAAATCAATTTCTATAAAAAAAATTTACAATAATTCTTTATAAAACAATCTAAGATTAGTAGAAGATGGAGGAATAATAGAACTTTTTGAGAGCTTTCTGGTATACCATCTAAATGAAATCTCACTCCTATTTATGAGAATTCTTATTTCTCTTCGTAGGGACATAATTGTTTAATAGGTGTTTTTTTGAATAATCATACCTTTTAAAAATTCAAGTAATATATAACTATTCAAATAACATTTCATAAATAAATATAACTTCAAGTAATATTACTTGAATATTATATTTCTTTATTAAAAATCAAGTGATATAAATTTTCATTTTTAAGAGACATCACTCATTACTATAAATAATTATAACTCTTTATTAATAACCAAAAATGTTAGAGTTGTGACCCAAATGCATGTGATCAATTTATACACAAGTCATTCATATATTTTCCTCCTCCTCCTCTCCATTCCACATCCTTAGTGTATATATCACGCTTATAAGTAACATTATCTATAATTTCACTATTTACTTATATGTATATTCAAAGCTGTCCATCCGTATCATAGTCACTAAATTATTTTTATCTTGAGCTACAGAACTCCAAATTAAGATCCGCTTAATGTTTTTGAAACTAGATTCATATATCCTTCTACCATAAAAATTTAAAAATTTATAGTTTAGCCAATTAGTACAGTAAAATCTTCAAATTTATCCCTGTTCTGCTGTTTGATAGCTTTGACATTTTCTTACTAAAAATTAATTATCTCTTAACACAGAATTTGGATGATATTCCCGTTTGTTTCTATTGAAAATAGACTCATTAATAATTTAAAAATATAAATTTAAGCCCCTAATTATTTTTCTCCAATTTTTGATGATTTTTAAAAGTCAGAACAGGGGAACCCGAAATCATTCTGACCTTGTCTCACAAAATTTATTATATCTCATGATTCACAATTCAATTTCTTACACCGTTTGTTCTATAAGAAACTAGACTCAAAAAGCTTTAATTTCATATTTTATTCATCCTCTAATTTGATTTCCACAATTTTTGGTGATTTTTCAAAGTTAGACTACTTTTGCTGTCCAAAACTGTTTTAGTGCAAAATGTTGATTACCATTTTTCCTCTAAACTTTTAATACATGACAATTTCGTCCCTAGGCTCGGAAAATAAAATTCTTGCAATTTAATGCTTATTCCAAGCCTAATTATTCTCATACATACTAATCACAGCCCATGAATTCCATGAAATTTTAGAATTTTCCATAAATTCAACACTTTTCAATTTAACCCCTAAAACATGTTTTCATCCAAAATTCTTTAATAAAACACCTTTAAACATCCATTAACATCTCAATTTCATCATCAAATAACAAAAATCATATGGGCTTATCAATGGTAACTTCCAAAATTTTCAACAAAATAAAAAACTAATAGAATACTAAGTTGGAGCTAATTGTAAAAGTCCAAAAATATAAAACTTTCAAGGAAAAAGCAAGAATTGAACTTACTTGAAGCTAAAATATGAAATACCAGCTCAAAACCCTCTTCCGTGGCTGTTTTTGATAGAAAGTTGAAGAATAAATGGCCTAGAAATCATTAAATCAACTTTGGCCATGTAACTTTTGTTAAAATTCCAATTTTGACCTTTTCACATAAAAATCTTTGATTTTTTTCACGGTATGTGTCCTCAGCCATTTTAAAATGGTCCATTTTCCCTTTTAGTCCTTCCTTATTTAATGGTTAAGCTATTTAATCATTTTAACAAGTTTTGCACCTTTTCAATTTAGTCCTTTTTATCTAATTGACTACCGAAACGTTAAAATTTTCTGACGAAATTTTATTACTACCTTATTGACAATCCGTAAATATTCATAAAAATATTTATGGCTCGGTTTATAACACCGAGATCTCAATACCTCTTTTTCTCAATTTCTTAACCAAATAAATCTTTATAAAACACAGTTTACTATTTCAAAAATATTTTAAAAGCTACATTTGGCTCGTAAATATTAAATAATATAATTTACGAGTTCATTTTCCAAATTTGGTGGTCTCGAATCACTATTTCCTACATCGCTGAAATTTGGGCTATTACAGCCGCAAACCATTGTGGATCCCCAATAAGCAAGATACGGCCCCCGCGGTATGGCACGGGCTGCACAAGAAGAATCTGTATATAAGTTTACTTCCTCTGTTTGATATTAACTTGAATAAGGTGTTTCAACTTACCGCATTACTTCTATTAGAGGTTCATTAGAATAATATTTTCTAAACCTATAAATAGACGCAGTCTATACTCCTTGAAATTTATTCGAATCCGACATAGTAAATTTTCTTCTACTCTGCCCGTGGTTTTTTTCCCCGAATGTGTTTCCACGTCAAACTGTGTGTTCTATTTCTCTCTCTTTTCTTGTCATTATCGACATTCTATTTTTAACAAATATATATATATCTTTTGATTACTTGCACCCTTCATTTATAGTTATTGAAATACTATAAATATTTAAAAGTGTTCCAACAATCTCCTCTCATTTTTAAGATATTTTAGATTTTGATAATCTTGGAAATCAATTTGCATAAATGAAAGTATCTTACAATTAAACCTTCACTTAGTGAAAATATGTTAAAGTTAAGGGTCTGTTTGTTTGCCAGTAAAATATTTTCCGGAAAATGATTTCTGGAAAATGATTTACTTTTCTGGAAAATGATTTCTTTGAAAATATTTTTTCGGTGTTTGGATGAATCATGTAAAATATTTTCTGTTGTTTGGCATATTTCCTGAAAATATTTTCCGAAAAAGTTATTTTTACATATATTAATAAATTTTATATACATATTAATAAATTTTTATATTTTATTTTTTTTACATATATTGTAACAGTCCGGTTTATACCCTAGTCGGAACAGTGGTTTCGGAACCACAAATCCGAGTCTGTATAATATTTTAATATTATTTTCTGTGCCATTGATATGTGACTAAGTATGTGGTAAATTCCGTGAGCTAATTTGTCTGTCTGTGTGTTTAATTTGAAAAAAAAGGACTAAATCACATAAAAAGTAAAAGTAGCTTTCTAATTGATTAATGGCTAAATCGACATGGCTTTTAAATATGGAGGGTTTATATGGAAATTTGGCCATAAGTGGAGTAGTGGAGGGAAATATTGACATGATGTATAGCTTATTTTTTATTTTATTTTATTAGTAATGGTTTAATAAATGATAAAATATTATATTATAAGGTTATAATAATAATAAAAGCTTAAAATAAGAAGCCACAAAAAGCCATGTTCATCTTGGAATGCCGAAAATAAGAAAAGAAAAAGGATTTCAAGCTTTCATGACTTTCGGCCTTTGTTGAACAAAATTAATGTATGATTTTGGTTCTGTTTTTGATAATTTTTACGTTTCTGTAATCGTTGCTTAGTCTACTATCAAGCCCATGTCTCAATTTGTGAATTGATGATGTTTGTGTGATATGTCATTGATGATATGTTGAGCTTTGTGATGATTTATGGTGTTAAATGAAAGATTTGAGTTAGATGAACATACTTTGTTCTTGAATTTTTGATAAATTTAGCTAATTAGGGCTAAAATTGAGAAAATAGTAACTTGAAGGACTAAATTGCAAATTTGATGGAAAATATGGGCTTATATGATGTTCATAAGCATTCGACTAAGCATGTGTATGTGATGATTTTTGTGAATTTGATGTTTTGAGAAAAATGGACTAAATTGATAAATTATGCAAATGTGAGGGTTAAATTGCAAATAGCCCTAAATGTGTGTCTTTGGATTGAATTGAATAAGTTAGTGAATAAAAGGGTTAATTCTGAACATGTATAGATCAAGAACCGAGGAAAACGGACTTAAATCGTGGGAAAGCGAAAGTAACCAAGTAGCCATTTTCATTCCGATAAACCGAATCCGAGGTAAGTCATATTGCAAATAAATGTAATTGTATTGAATTTAGTTTATTTACATGACTATAAATGATAATGAATGCTTATGAGATGCTATGTATATGAATTTTGAGATAAGGTCCATATAGTGATAATTCTGAGAAGTCCCGTACGAACTTAGGAATACAAAGGTATCTATTCTGTGTTATCATGTAAGACCACGTCTGGGATGTTGGCATTGATATGAACTTTACGTGTAAGACCATGTCTGGGACATCGGCATCGTATTAACTCGTATAAGACCCTGTCGGGGACAGTGGCATCGATATCTGAATACGAGTAAGACCACAGTCGTGGACGATGGCATCGATATCCGATTACGTGTAAGACCATATGCGGGACATCGGCATCGTATTAACTCATATAAGACCACATGACAAATCGTGCATCGCATCGATATCACGAATACGGTAAGACCCTATCGGGGGCGGTGGCATCGATATCCGAATACGAGTAAGACCCTGTCGGGGACAGTGGCATCGATATCTGAATACGAGTAAGACCTTGTCGGGGACAGTGGCATCGATATCTGATTACGTGTAAGACCATGTCTGGGACATCGGCATCGTATTAACTCATATAAGACCCTGTCAGGGACAGTGGCATCGATATCTGATTACGTGTAACACCATGTCTGGGACATCGGCATCGTATTAACTCATATAAGACCCTGTCGGGGACAGTGGCATCGATATCTGAATACGAGTAAGACCGCCGCGTGACGATGGCATCGATATCGATTACGTGTAAGACCTGTGCGGGGACGATGGCATCGATATCTCGATTACGTATAAGACCGCATGCGGGGCGAAAGGGATCGATGTCTGAGTGCATGTAAGACCTCGTCTGGGACATTGGCATTGTACGACCATTCCGAGCTTTCTGAGTATCCTACTAGATTCCTTACGGATCAACATGCAAGTCTGTGATACGAATTGCAAATTCGAACTTTGATAAAAATTAACGAATGAACATCCACTTCAGGTACGTTGCTTATACACTAATCGTGTATATAAGGTAAGTATCCGTGTGATTATATCATGATGTTATGTATATGGAATTTATAATACGATGTGTAAAGTCTTGACTATATGAACTATATGTATATATGGTAAGTTATGAATAAGCATATGAGATTGAGAAAGAATGAAGTGATTCTTGTCATGAGAACCATATTGATCATCTTATTAAATTAGTTATGTGCAATCCATGTTAAGTTTGATTGTATATTGACTTACTAAGCTTTTGGAAAGCTTACTCTGTGTATGTTTTCTCTATTTTATAGGTCGTCAAAGCTACTGAGGGCTCGGGACCGTTACGGATCGTCATCACATTACTAAACTCATTTTGGTACATTTTGGGAATGGTTATATCTAGATATGGCATGTATAGTCTAGTTTTTGGTACAAGTTGATGTATATACTTAGTCATGAGATATGGCTAGTTTGGTTCATATTATGCCTTGATGAATGTGGTATATGTATAGTTTTGGTATGGTCTAAATGCCCATAATATAGTCAAGTTTTTTTTTTTTGGATGGTTAAATGATGAAGATATGCTTTGATTATATATATATGTTTTGTCTTGAAAGTTGGCATGAATGAATTAGATATTAGATGTATAGATTGAATGAACAAATTGGTATGCTTTGGGTTGCTATATGTTCAAGATATGTCTTGGGTTGTGATACTTGTAGGTTTGACCCTTATGGGTGGCATTTTGGCTTTGTAAATGGCCTATAATGTCACACGGTCGTGGCACACGGGCGTGCCTAAAGACCGTGGGTGAATTGGCAGAATGTAGCTTAATAGCACACGGCCTCGACATGGGCGTGTCAACTGGCCGTGGTGTGCAAGTCAGTAGCTAGCTAAGAGCACACGGCCATGGCACACGGGCGTGCCTAGTGACCGTGTTGATATAGTCAGTATATAGACACGGATGGACACACGGGGGTGTCTAGTAGCCGTGGAGGGCACACGGTCTCCTCCCACGGGCGTGTCTCCCCTGTATTTTAGAAAAGTTTAAATTTTTCCATGAGATTCTGTATGTGTTTCAGTTTAGTCCCAACTCGGTTTATATGCATGCTTAGGGTCTGGTTGACCGTATTAAGGGTCTCTATATGTTTGAGAATGATGAATGAATGTATGAATTTCTGTAAATGCTTTCCGATCTATCTGGTAACACCTTTAACCCTAATCCGATGACGGTTACGGGTTAGGGGTGTTACATATATTGCAATGGTTTATTTTTTACATTTAAATATTTTTTTACATATAATTTTTTACATATATTTTAATTCAAATCAAGTAAAAGGTTTAAAAGTTTTTGGAACCATACTTTACTCCCGCTTTAATCTATCAAATAACTTCAATTTTATTTTATTTTTTTTCATTTTTTACTCTGATCGTCTACCCTTTCACTTGTTGATCAAATCAAGCACACCATTAAAATCATTGTTAAAAAACACATATTAACCAATATTTAAAAAAACAAATATTTATATTATCGAGATCTGTACTTTTGTATTTTTATATTTTCGTGAAAAAAAATTAACTCATAAAATAAAACTCATCCATAGGGGGCTTTAATTTGTCACCAAGATGCCCAAAACCAATTTCTTGCATATTTTTTACACCATTTTTTCCAATCTAGTATTTTTTACCTTTCCTGGATATAACTTTCCTAGCTGCCTTTTTTTTGGGTAATCTTTCCCTACGACATCAGTAACAATCTCTTATGGTTTCCACCCTAATTGTTCAGTAATAATAACAAAGTTGTATTGATGAGCAGGAAGAAGATTTTCTGTTGGATGGTGCATGTAGGATCCACAAAAATGAAAAATAAACTCCTAGTTAACTTAATCCCTCAACCAGCATAATTTCATTCTCTAATAACTGAATTTTCTTGAAAAGATATGCTACATGGCTTGGTTCAGATATTTGCTATTTTATATAATGCTAAAACCAAAAGGACACCAAATACAAGTACGATAACATTATCACAATTGCAGATCCATGTCAAATTATGATTACAGATTACTTCACCGCAACTTCTCAAAGTCTGATCACATCTATGCAAAATGATGAAAGAGCAAGAGCAAGAGCAAGAGTAGCTGCTCCACGCTTGATCTTGTGAGGAATCATCTTGCAATCACATCATATATCAATTACCATAAGGAAAATAAAAGTGAAGCTGAGTTATATACTTATACTTCATAAATCCTGAAGCCAAATACATTGCCTTTGCACCATAAGATTCATAACCTTCTCAGCTAATAGTTTTCTCTAAATTCAGCAATAATGACACCTCAAGCACACCCATACTACCCTCATTAATTTCTTCACTACATTTTCCCAATAACCAAGCATAACAAACTCACAGATCTCTAATAAGAATAAAAAATCAATACCAAACTCTACCAATCATCAATTTTGATATCAAACATAACAAAACTCACAGATTCCTTTGGTTCCTCACAATATATTCCAATACCCAAATCATAGAATAGAACTTCAAATAAATAGTTAAAAATCCTTGGAAAAAAAGTTCATAATAAACACTTCCCAAATTACCAAGCATAAAAAACCCAGAAAATTCCATCATTTTCATTCACAGCACCAAATAAAAAACTTCAAAAACACACTTTAAATAAACCTTGAAAAGAAAAATACACCCCCGAATGGTACGCTGGAGATCTTAGCAGGAGCATGAAAGTGGATGGGATCACAGTTTAATCGAGAATCCGATCAAGGAATAACAAGATAGGATGCAAAATCAGACCATTCGAAATGCGAATTAAAACGAAAAATGAAAGATTGGAGTGCAAATTTACTGGTTTTTCGTTTCAACAGAAAGGAACAGGAAGAGCCAAAAATGAAAAATGAAAAATAATTCAATAGGAAGGAAGATTACCAGTCTTGCAGTAGAATCTCTGACGCTTTCAGTCGAAGAGGAACATGAAATTTTCTGAGAAAGAGAGAAAGAAATTGGCTGAGAAAGAATGGGGGAAGGAAAAAGAAGGAAGGAAAAAGGGGATCTGCCTGAGGAAAATGTCTTACAGAAATTGAAACGGTAAGACATTTTCCTGAATTGTAAGCCTTTTTACCCGTGTTTTGGAATTCATTTTCCAAATGGAAAATGTTTTCCAGCAAACAAACACTGGAAAACTGGGAAAACAATTTCCGAAAAATGAATTAAGGAAACAAACGCACCCTAATTGAAATTGCATGGTAGATTAAGCTTTAAACCAATTATTCAATTTGGTTAACTGGACACATCTCACACAATGATTTCAACATCGATCAATGCATAGTATCTGGGGGCACTATTATGACCATTTGTTTGTTCTCTTTTTATGAGTGTTGTTAGAGCCAAGCCCTTAAGCTCCTAGAAGCGGCGACACTTCCCATTCACATAAGTAGATCCCATTGAGAGTGTTATCGTAACTCTCACATATTAATGTTATGGGTCCATTAAGATTACATTACACATCCTTACTTTATCATTATAGGTACCTAACACTTTAATTTAAAGATGAAATTATTTATAGTGCTAGCAATCACATACTGATGATGTATTTTGTCTTATAGAACTCAAGACTTAATGTTATACCAAGCGTTAAGTCAAGTTTCAATCAAGGGCGACTCTAATTAATGGGTTTGAGTCTCATCTCTCTTGAGGTTTTCTTGACTACATCTCTTGTAACACCCTGTTCTCTGACCCGATCGTCGGGTTCGAGTTACAAGGTGTCACATTCGTTCCCGGAGAAACTACAATCAAATAACATTTGATTTAAAATCATTAACATTCAAGTATAAGTAAAACATGTGTAAAACAATTTGTAATAACTTCTGGATCTTATACGAGCTTATGAAAGCTCTATTGCTAACCCGAGGTCAAATTAGGACTAAATTATAATGTTTTCAAAATAAAGGGTTAACGTCACAACTTTGAGGGTTCCTCGTCGTAACTTCGTTTTGACGTTCGTTCAACACTAATTAACCTAGGTACATGCCATATACCTAACAAAAATGGATCATATAAACATTGTTGAGTCGGGGATTGCTTTTTAGATGCTGGAATCATTTATCGTGACTTTGAGATGTACCTAAACTTGTTGAGAAAGGAAACCGTAAGCTGAACGATAATTGTCAATGATAATTTCCATAATTCAAGTAAATGCAATATAATTTTATATCAATTGCATTCATCCAATACTAACTTTATTATCAACTAATTCATATGCCATTAATGTCAATTCTTAATCAACACATCAATCAATACATGTCATTAAGAGTACCATTTATCTCTTATGAATTAACCCATACACAATTCAATTAATCAATCTAATTATCATATCATATTAACATACTAGTGTCAATAGTGTTTACAATCATATCCAATTAATGATATTTGATCATAACATTATATATATCATTTTCAAAGCAAATTGATTGATTTGCCAAATTCCATTTCGGCCCTCCAGGCTTGTATGATCGGTTTGCATGATCTTTCACATGCTATTGATATTCATATATCGCAATTTACATTTGAATCATCAAATGTGACACCCCTTACCCGTATTCAACGCTGGAACAGGGTACGAGGCATTACCGAACTTACCACACAAGCATTCCAGTAATTTCGAGACATAAAAGTTGTGTCCAAATTAAAACCATCCACATTCAATCATAAAGTCCCTAATACGAGCCTACGAGGCCCAAAACATGCATTGGAAGTGGTTTGGGACTAAACCGAGAACTTAGGAAATTTTTACAAAACATAGAAATTTTTTTACTAACTGCAGGGCTCACACGCCTGTGTGGTCCAAGGGACACGCCCGCGTGACCCTGGGTAAACCGAGAACTCAGGAAATTTTTACAAAACTTAGAAAATTTTTTGCTAACTGCAGGGCTCACATGCCTGTGTGGTCCAAGGGACACGCCCGTGTGACCTTGGGACACGCTCGTGCTTCAGACCGTGTTCAATTTAGGGTGCTCTCTAACTTGTGCAACACGGTCGTGCCACACCCCCGTGTGTTAGGCCGTGTGCTTATTTAATTTAATTCGAATTAAGTGCAGGTTTCACACGGCCGAGACACACGCTCGTGTTCTAGGCCGTGTAGCACACACGACTGAGACACATGCCCGTGTCTCTGCTCGTGTGCTCAATTATGGACATTCTTTTTTGCAACAGTTAAGGTGCAGGGGACACACGGTCGGAATACATGCTCGTAGGGCAGACCGAGTGTCACATACGGCGTAGACACACGCCCGTGTGTCTACCCTGTGGACAAAAAGAAGGCTATTTACCAAGCATTTTTTTCCACCCCTTTTATGCACGCACCTACATAACATAACATAGCACCAATTTAAGCTTATACATACAACCAAATCATCCACAACCAAGACATCAACACATCATTCACATGCTAACATCAATCATACATAAACTTCACATAACTTATCAACTCAAATCATGCAAGTTTCCTCATTCATGAAAGGTATCATCATATGAAAACTTTTACCAATATTAGCCAATTTCAAATGGCCTTATACAAAATGAACTTCTAACCACATAAGCCAACACATTGGGCCAAATCAATTATGACACATAACAAAATGACCAAGTCCCCTATACATGCCATAACTCAAAATGTTGAATTCATTGATACCAAAATAATTGTTGATAGTGTGTATGGATCTCCGACGATCTCCGACCCCCGAGCTAACTTGGTGATACTATAAGACAAGGAAAAGAAATGGGAGTAAGCTATATAGCTTAGTAAGTTCCTATGCAAAAAATAAGCATCATAACCACACATTATCATACAATTTACATGATAAAAATTAGCATGAAGGTTATTAAAATCTTATAATCATAACTTACTAAATCATCACCTTACCAAGGGTTCATCACATATTGAGCTCATTACTTATGAGTTTTACGTACATACCTATACCAACTCGCATCATAACTGTATCCTTTCACAACTTTGACATTCCCGTTGAACACTCAAAATATTAACGGATACTAGGAAATCTTGCACATAAGTGCCATATATGTAGCTAAAGCTACCTCATATCTCATAATACATATAGGCTCGCTTTCGAGCTATTCACGGGTCTGCTCACACAAGCTGTCAGTCAGGACGTAGCTACACAATGCTGCTCACACAAGCTGTCAAGTATCCGTAACACATGCCGAACTACCTAGCCACTGGTAGGACGTACAAGACCAACACTCGAATCACATAATCGCATATACACATGGGTTTCTAGTGACATGTCACTCGTATCCTATTCTATTCCTAAGGTTCAACCGGGATTTCTCATTTGTCGAAACTTTGTCGAATACGTCCTAAGAGTCAACCACAATTCATACAATATCAAAGCATTTAAAACATAAATATAACAATGCATTATTTACATACGAACTTACCTTGGTACAAAAATGGTAGAATTGGACCTAATCGTCAAACACTTTGTTTTTCTCCTAATTTAGGTTCGAACCTCATTTTTCTTGATAATCGAGCTTGGAAGATGAACAAACCCTAGCTATGTCTTCCCTTTGTGAATTTCGGCCATGGGGGACTAAATTGATGAAGATGACATCTTTTTATTTGTTTTATTTGTCTTTATTTACCAAATGAACAAAATGCCCTTAATGTCTAACTTCAAAAATTTACCCATCCATGTCCATTTTTGTCCAACTTAAAGTAAAATGGTCTAATTACCATTTGAGGACCTCCAATCTAAAATTTCATAACAATTAGACACATCTAGCTTCTAGAACACACATTTTGCACTTATTGCAATTTAGTCCTTTTAACTAAATTGAGTGCCCAAACGTCAAAATTTTTGAACGAAATTTTCACGAAATCATTTCATAAAATTGTAGACCATAAAAATATAATAAAAATAAATTCTATTGCGTCGAATTTGTGGTCCCGAAACTACTGTTCCGATTAGACCCAAAATCGGGCTGTTACATCAAACCATGATATCAATCCAATTCATATATCATTTAACCTATTCACATTTTATAACTCTATTAACTTGACGCGGATTTAAGACGGGTACACAAATTAATCAACTTGCATCCCAGTCTGACATTGCAGTGCATCATTGGATAAACCGAAGTAAATACACTAGCACACATAGTGCATCATTGGATAAACAGAAGTAAATATACTAACACATAAGTGCATTATCATCGGATGAACTGAAACAAATATATTGGCACGTAAGTGCATCATCAGATAAACTGAAGTATAAACTCATACACAATCTAATTCTATGGCATGCCATTTATATTCGACTCTGCTCGAACAATTAATAGGGTAATCAATTTTCCAATTTCATCACATAGTTCAATTCACATTCCATCATTCTCAATTCATCATCAATTCGCCATTCCAACACATCATATAACATGTTTCAACTCAATTTCATAACAATTATCACATATCAATTAAATCATATTGCTTCATATTTTATTCAATTTAGTTCTCTATCTTGATATACCATAACAATCACCACAATTTAATTCATACAACCACTATATACTCACATCATTACTAAATCATACAATTCAATATGAATATGCAATAATTAGATTGATCACGAATAATAGAAATACAAACTGAAAGCTCGCATCACTTGTTGCCGACTCTCACTTTTCCTTTCCCTCTTGACTGTTTCGCGTCGACGTTAGCTACGTATAATCACAATATATATAACACCATCAATTTTCATTCAATCCACAATCAAATATAATATCAGACATATTTTATAATTTATTCAATTTAATCCCTAAACTCAAGACAAGCATAACTTTTGATTTAAAGCTTCGGATTGAAATCTGATTTCACATATATTCATTAGGGACCTCTTACTGTCTATTCCTACAAAAAATTCATAACAGTTTTGCATTTTACTCAATTTGGTCCTTAATGTATGAAACTAACAATTAAGTTTTACAATTTAGTTTTTTTTTCATAATCTAAGCTTAATTTCTATTTTCACACCAAATTCATCCATTTCTCAAAAGTGACATCTTTAAAAAATTTTAACATTTTTACAAATGGATACATGAGCTAGCTAAATCAAGCTCCCATGATTTAATTTCCATAAAAATCAAAGCAAATGACTAGGAATTTACTTCAATCTGATAGCCGAATGTCCAAGGATTTTCAAGCTTTCTTCCTTTCCTTTTTTTTTTCTTCGGTTTCCACGAGTTGAAGATGAAGATGATAACATCTTCTCTTTCTTTCCATTATGTTTATTATTTATAATTAACATGTTTTAATCTAATTAATTTACAAAAATATTTAATTAGTTTAAGTTAATGGTATCCACCATCAAATCCCTCTATCATATATTTTAAATTTGGTTTATTTACCATTTTAATCCTTTAGATAATTGTTAAGTCTCTAAGCTTTTTCCTAATTAAAAATCTACAATGATTAAACTTTTACAATTTAATCTCTAGGCCTTAATTAACCACAAATTCAACTAAATTACTTAACCAAATTTCAGTTCATCTATATATTATGTTATTTATAACCTATAAAAATTAAGTTACAGTTTCAGTTACATATTATTTCTTATGAGGACAAGTTAGGGAGAACGTAAGAATTTGCTTATTATTGCATTCAGAAGTGTAGTGCTTCTGCTGCTAGGGCTTTTACATCATAAAGTATTATTTTGATCTCAGTATAGTGTGGACATCATTATGGGGTATATTTCCACCTTTGGTTGGTTCCTAACTCTATATTATTATTTGCCTTGTTTCTATTAAAGTTTATCCATTCTAGTTTATCTCCATGAGCCTTATGTGAAAGCCATCTGGAAACTGTAAACCTAGAGTTCGGAGTATATTTCCTCCTTTGGCTAGTTCCCACCTGAAAGAAGGTTCAAGATTTTGATGACTTTTTGTCTTTTGCTCTCTCAAGCACAGTGTGTTCGGCAAATATAAAACATCTTGTAATTTGGTCTTACTTGTACTTTGTAACCAAGCAATGTAGAAACACAGCCATCTGCACTTTACTGAAGTCTGCTCCGACGTAAAATCTCATGCCACCACCAAATGCCATGAAATTCTTTGTGGCTCCATTTATTTCTACGCCCTGCAGTTATAGAAGTAGAAGAATTGTTGAGTTTGAAAGTAAATTTTTATGTGATTATTGTTTTATAAGCAATCTAGCGCGGATGGAATTTTAAGTATTGACCAACCTCCCATCTTGATGGATTAAAGGTCAAGGGATCTTTGTATTTTGTTGGATTCAGGTGCACAGCTGGGGGACAGACCATTACTGCCGAACCAGCTGGAATGGTATATCCTACATTATCACCAAATTTGGTGTGTTAGCTTTCTTATTAATTGCATGGCCAAATTTTTTTTAATATAACAATTGGAAAGTGGATCTTAGAACAATTTTGATGCCCATCTTTGAATTGGATTTCTCTTAGTGCTTTTCTGAATATTGCTGGAACTGTTTCATTGATGATCTGTAAGTTGCAGTTGTCAGTATGGAAACAAACAACCTTACAAAACTGATCATATGTTTAAAGCACAAATTTTCTAACCTGGAATGTGTATGTCATTGATTTATATTCTTTCCATGTAAGTCCGGATTCTGTATTTTCCCTGTTTTGTAGAATTGTCTCATGCTCTTCCAATAAGGAGGAAATACTTACGTTCATTTTGTTTGGAAAAAGATTTGGATTTTTCAGATTCGAGAATATAGATTCACATACCCTTAGTTTTTTTAGCACTGAAGGGTTGTCAAAAAGGAACTTACTGCGAAAGTTAGAGCCAAAGAAGTTGTTTCAAAAC
The DNA here is from genome assembly GCA_025698515.1 of Gossypium sturtianum. NCBI lineage: Eukaryota > Viridiplantae > Streptophyta > Magnoliopsida > Malvales > Malvaceae > Gossypium > Gossypium sturtianum. The sequence goes on along the minus strand of CM046944.1, from coordinate 2,920,374 downwards.
TGGCGAATAGTAGATCGAACATCAAATCCAGAGCGATTTTCTCTGTTAGAATTTTTCCCTCTTTCTGAAGTTCTTCAAGGACAAAATAAAAAAAGTCACTTGGGCTCTTCCTTGGCATTGCCCGCCTTTCGTTTAGCAGGTTTTTTAGCATTTTCATTGTATTTTTCCTTCCTTGAAAGTATATAAAAAATCAAGAATCAATAGACAATAGATAGTTGGTTAGCTACCTGTAGACATACGCTCTAGAATGATCAAAATCTCGACTCGTTAACTACCTGTAAACATTTGTGATAGGCTGCTCCAGGAATATTTAAGGGAAAGGAGATTAATCCTTTTATAAAGGCAACAAAGTTCTCCCTCAGTTTCTGGGTGGCATTTTCTTCGTCGTAACTTATCAGCTTTTTGGCCGTCAGATCAAATATCATCTGCAAATAAAGACACAAGGTATCATAACACTGTATTTCGAAGCTTAAAAAATGAGATTTCTCCAGAAATATGGGGGAGGGAGTATATGTAAGTACAGCAGCGGTTGCTTCTTTTAATTCAACTGTTTCTTGGATTGACCATTGCTGTAACCTTCTACAAGCTGTTCGCTCAACTTCAGGGAGCATCTTTTTGAGGCTTTCAGGGCCAAAGAGACTAAGTGATAAACCGTAATATATACATATTTTAATCCCACATTTGGCATACTTTTGGATGATTTATCCCTTGAATTGTGGAATTTGATGCTCCTAATCCTTTAATTTCATGTTTTATACTTAGGAGAGCATAGGAGGGTGAAAAGAACGAGAAACGGGCCAAAAACAGAGAAAATGGGCCAAAATAAGAAATCAACACGGCCTGGAGTTCACCACACGGCTGTGCCACTTTAGCAGACTCGAACACGGCCCTGGGCTCGATTCACACGGGCGTGTCCTTGCCAAAATTAGGAAGAATTCTATTCGGAATAGAATACTTGTGGGCCAAGAAAGGCATCTCGAAGCCTATATAAACACCCTAGGGGGCAACCTTAAAGGGGAGTTCGACAAGACGTTGAATAGATGCCGAGTAGAAGGAGAAAATACTCCAAGACAGCCATCGGGAATAGCTTAGGAGAAGGATCTCCATCAAGACGGAGGATCTCCCATCAAGTTCTTTATAAGGTTTTTGGGTTTTCTTATGTTTTATTGTTTTTCCTCTTTTATGATGCTTCCCTCTTTTAGTATGAACTAAACCTCTCAAATACTTGAGGGGATGAAACCTATGACAGATCTTATTATTATTTAATTTATGAGATAAATACTTGTGCTTATTATTAATTGTGAGTTTTAATTCTTGTTTTGATAATTCAGGTTATTGATTCAAGTCGAATGTGCTCATTCAGTGGAGCAAAAGTCCCTGTTTAAGAGTAGATCAACACAATTATGCAGAGTTGATTGCAACCCTAGATATAGGGCGACGAAAATCTGTCGGATTAGGGTCAAACCTAATAAGGGAATCCATAGATCGAGTTAATGCGACAATAGGGGTTTTAATTAGAAAGAGATTTCAATTAATCAACCTAGAGTCAGTTGTTAGTAGCCTTGAAAGAGGTATTAATATAATTTAGGGATTTTTACGGATTAAGTCAAGTGAATAAATCGCATGAATCAAAAGTAATAAGTGAAGTCTAGGTGGATTCTTCCTTAGGTATTGCCTATCTCATATAAGTTGTCCAAAAGTATTTTCCCAACTCACTCTCTGTCACTTTCATAGTTAGTTAAATTAGTTAGTAAATTTTAGATTAGAAATAAAACACTTTAATTATTAGGCTAGATAATAAAAAGATAGTTAATACTAGTACTCTTGGTCCTTGAGGATACGATATTCCAGACTCACCACAGCTATACTACTGTTCGATAGGTGCGCTTGTCTTTGTCGAAATAATAGTTAGTTTCGAGCCCATCAAGTTTTTAGCGCCATTGCCGGGGACTAAGATATTAGGAACGCTAAATTTTTATTACTTTAGCCATTCTTATTTTAGTTTACTAACTTTTTCTTTTCTTTTCTTCTGGCAGGTAATTCTAGTTTATGACTAGAAGGAACCCGTCAGGACCCTTGATTTTTGACAGTGATATAGAAGGTACCATTCACAGAAATCGTAGAGAAATAAGGCAAAGCTTACAGTACATAGAAGGAGAGCAAGACGACGATACCAACACTACCGAAGAGATGGCTGATAATAATCCGCTACCTCCTATGGTTGCCGCAAATCCAATGAATCAAAATCTTGCTCCTCGTACTATGTATGATTATGCTAAACCTAATTTTACAGGAACTGAGTCAAGTACTATTAGACCTGCTGTTGACGCAAATAATTTTGAACTGAAACTTAATATTATACAGATGATTCAACAATTTGTTCAGTTTGATGGTTTGCAGGATGAGGATCCAAACAATCACTTAGCAAATTTCCTAGAATTATGCGATACCTTCAAAATCAATGGCGTTTCTGATGATGCCATTCGTTTTCGGTTGTTTCCCTTTTTATTAAGGAACAAAGCTAAACAGTGGTTAAACTCGTTACCACGAGGATCAATCAGTACATGGGAGCAAATGACCGAAAATTTTTTGTTAAAATATTTTTCACCGGCTAAAACAGCTAAGTTGAGGAATGATATCACTTCTTTTGTGCAGATGGATTTAGAAACACTTTACGATGCATGGGAGAGATACAAGGATCAACTGAGAAGGTGCCCTCACCATGGGTTACCCTTGTGGCTACAGGTTCAAACCTTTTACAACGGTGTGAAGCCCTCAACTAGGCAGTTGATTGATTCAGCAGCTGGTGGAACCCTGAATAACAAGACTCCCGAAGCAACTTACGAATTCATTGAAGAGATGTCACTGATTAACTATCAGTGGCAAGTTACAAGGACAATGCCAATAAAAGCCGCCAGTGTTTTCAACCTCGATGCAGTAACCATGCTATCAAACCAAGTAGAGCTTTTAAGTAAGAAAATTGACGGTTTGTGTGGTTCTTCACAGGTACATCCAGTGATGCAGTGCGATACAAATGGATGAGGGACGAACAATACAGAATACCCACCCTACAACCTTGGCATAGAAAGCGAACAGATGAACTATATGGGTAATAATTCTAGATCTCAAAATAACCCCTATAGTAATAACTATAATCCAGGTTGGAGGAATCACCCAAACTTCTCATGGGGTGGTCAAGGAAATCAAAGACAACAACCCCCTCCAAGCTTTCAACAGTAACCCTACCCACAAGAGAAGAAGCCGAACCTTGAGGAGATGCTAACAAAATTCATCACGATTAGTAAAACCCGTTTCCAAAACACCAAACAAAGACTCAAAAATTAGCAAGCATCGATTCAAGGGCTCGAGAACCAAATAGGACAGCTTGCTAAGCTGATCTCGGAACGACCACAAGGCAACTTGCCAAGTAACACTGAAACTAACCCAAAAGAGCAACTTCAGGCCATTACTGCTCAAGATAGTGAAGGGTTAGATGAATCAAAATTGAAGCAAGAGAATGTGGTAGAGGAGGGTAAGGTTGAGGTAAGCCATGATAAACCAAAACCGGTAATTACAGAGTACCAACCTCGTGTGCCATACCCCAATGCGATAAAGAAAGACCACACAGAGGAACAATTCGGTAAATTTCTTAAACTTCTAAAGAAATTACACATTAACTTACCGTTTCTTGAAGCTCTTTCGCAGATGCCAGATTCAAGAAAATTTTTAAAAGAAATTTTGACAAACAAACGGAAGTTAGATGAGGCATCGCATGTGGAATTAAATGCAGTGTGCTCAGCAATCGTGAAAAATAGACTACCACAAAAGTTAAAAGATCCAGGGAGTTCTACGATTCCTTGCTTAATTGGTAGTTTATCTGTTGGTAATGCTTTAGCAGATTTAGGGGCAAGCATCAATGTCATGCCTTATAAAATGTTTAAACAGCTAGGTCAAGGGAAACCTAAGCAAACTAGGATGAGCATTCAATTGGCTGATAAAACTATTAGAGTTCTAGAGGTATAATCGAGGATGTACTAGTGAAAATTGAAAAATTCATATTCCCAGTAGACTTCGTTGTTTTAGACATGGATGAGGACAACAATGTTCCTTTAATTTTAGGAAGACCCTTTTTAGCAACTGCCAAAACTAAAATTGATGTTGGTACAGGTGAACTCACACTTCATGTAGGTGACGAAACGATCACTCTTTAGGCTCTTGACTCGGCTAGGACATCGAGTAATAAAGGTGATAACATAAACTCTATAAATAACCATTCGGTTCAACCTTATTTTCAGGAAGCACCACAAAATTACACATCTGAGCCACATCCTAAACCCCGTGCCAACAAGGAAATAACTCATGAGGAACGAAGGCTTCAGATCGATGAACTAGATGAGTGGAAGACACATTTCAAGGAGAAACTAAAAACACACGAAGCAAAAATGAGGCAACTCCATGACAAACTTAAAGATGGGACATACCGATTTCAGATCGGGGATCAGGTATTGTTGGACAAGACAGACCCTCGAATCACCACTTCAGACCTTGGTACAAAAAAAGAAATCCCTTTCACGGTACGCAATGTCTTCCCATACGGAACAGTTGAGGTAACCAATCCTACATTCGGCACTTTTAAGGTAAACGCCACTTGACTCAAACTATATAATGATCATAAAACTGATAGCAGGGGAGAGGAGTTTCAACTCCTCAAACTACCATGAATACGCAAATGAGAGGAAAGTCTAGCTTAAGACATTAAACGAGCGCTTCTCGGGAGGCAACCCGAGCACTAACCCCATTAATTTTTATATTTTCGAATTCTAACATCTAACTGAAAACTAACCAGACTTTTAGGCGCAAGTTCCATACCCACATGGCCTTGCACACGGCCGTGTGGACACCACGATTAAGCACACCGGCATGGCACGACCGTACGAACCAAGGACGAAAAAAAACTCCCCAACAACAGGCCGCGATACAATCCCACGGCCGTGCGATACTGCCGTGGTCGACACTGAGAAAGCAACACGGGTTTAAGACATGCTCGTGTCCCTAGACCGTGGCCAACACTGATTAAAGCAACATGGGCGTGGAAACCTCTACATAGGCGTGGAAAAAATAAACGAAGCACAACACGACAGTGCGATATAGCCGTGTGACCTAACACGCCCAAGGCACACGGGCGTGTGCACCAACCAGGTCCCTGATTCCTATTTAAAACCCCTCTTCTTCTCACTTTCTCCCCAAATTCTTCTCCTTCAAAACCCCAGCCACCACACCCCTCTTTTTTTCTCACTATCTTCTCCCTTCATTTTCTTTTCCCCTTCCCTTCATTCTTCTTCTTCCACCATCCTCACCATCATCTCCATGTCGAAGAAGCGAAAGAACCCTAGCACAGTCTCCCCATGTGAGACCGATCTACATAAGTTCATACCGGCTGCTTCATTAACTCGATAGAACAAGGACCTTTGAGTCCATTTTGTTTTTCTTTTTCTTTTCTCTTCTCATTTATTTTCCTTCTCTTTATCTTTCTTGTGCTAAATCTATATTATTATATTTTGATTTCTTTAATTTAGGTTCTAAAGGCTGTTAGGGAATCACCACACCATGACCTTAGTATCCACCACCACCGGTGTATCCTCTTCCAACTCGGCCCGAATTTCTCTCGTTTCTTTTCTTTGACTCCATCCAAACTTCAGGAAGTTTCACTTCTCTCCTTACCTTATGATTTTCTTACTATATTGTGGATATCTATTTTTGTACATTGAGGACAATATACATCTTAAGTGTGGGGGTGAATTTTATTCAAAAAATTCCTAACTTTTTGCATTATTCTCAAATCCCTGAATTTTGTCTTTTTCTCAAGTCACTTTCTCATATCACTATTAGAACAAATTTTGATTGATTTACGATTTTTATTGATATGTCTTGAATTAAAACATAGGCAGTTGTGCATTGATTGTTTAAACTTGAAGGATTTAGAGAATCAAGCATGATAAGTTGATTTTTTGAAAATTAAAAATTTGCTAGGTTGTTTTCCCAAGTTTAGGTATTATCTTGAAGTTTGAAGTTCACGGGGTTGACATCAAAAACCATAATTTCTGTGAGATCTTGAGCCTTTGAGAGCATTTTCTTTTCTTACTCACTTTTATTGTTGCTTTGAGTGAGTCAATATTGATTTGTTATTCTAGAACTTGCTTCGATTATGCATGTTAAGACCACACTTTTGATTTGATATACTGATATGATAAAGGCACCTAGGATTTAACCCACTTACTTCCTAAAAGGCCTACCTTTATAATTAACCCCTAGTGAACCCCTTTGGTCCTAATAAACCATTCATTGATTTACCCTTAATATTAACCCAAGACTTACTCTTTTTTGATTCATTAAGAATTTTTCCTATTGTATTAACTTTTTTTTATCGAGATTTGATTTGAGAAGTTGCCTAACTATGTTTCCCATTTCAGTTGTTAAATTCTTATTATTGTACTTGATTTGTTCTTAAAAAAAATGAACGTATATTCATTATTAGTTCTATGTTATTTAAGCTTAAGCAATCAATTTCACATCTTGAGAAGAAGCTCGTGTTTAATGTAATCATTCATTATTATTCTATTTTTCTAGTTAGGTAATTTGTCAATCTGATCTCGATTCTAACCTCCTCTTTCAGCCTGTGACACACCCCCTAACCAAGCCACGTTACAACCCTTTTTAAAGACCTTTTGATCGATGTACCATTTCAATTTATAGTGGTGGAGATTTGATTTTCATGCAAGCCTATGGTAATAACTTTTCATGTTGACTATTGAGTGCTTAATTTATCGTCCCTTAAACACTTCGAGTGATTTGAGTGAATCCTTAGTGAGGATGTTAACTCTGTGAGATTTTGAATCAAATGTGATTACTTAGATAAGGGGAATACCTATGTTTTCATGAATAAAATGCTCAACTTGGATTGTTTGAAACTTTGATGTTCTTTTAGTTGAATTATCAATGTATGATTACCTATGGATTATTTCGAAACATTATTGATAGGAGTTATAAGTTGAGAAAAATGAATTTTAATTGTGAGTTGAGGATTTTGCTTGAGGACAAGCAAATGCTTAAGTGTGGGGGTATTTGATAAACCGTAATATATACATATTTTAATCCCACATTTGGCATACTTTTGGATGATTTATCCCTTGAATTGTGGAATTTGATGCTCCTAATCCTTTAATTCCATGTTTTATACTTAGGAGAGCATAGGAGGGTGAAAAGAACGAGAAATGGGCCAAAAACGGAGAAAATGGGCCAAAGTAAAAAATTAACACGGCCTGGAGTTCACCACACGGCTGTGCCACATTAGCAGACTCGAAAACGACCCTAGGCTCGATTCACACGGGCGTTTCACACGAGCGTGTCCCTGCCAAAATTAGGAAGAATTCTATTCGGAATAAGATATTTGTGGGCCAAGAAAGGCATCTTGAAGCCTATATAAACACCCTAGGGGGCAACCTAAAAGGGGAGTTCGACAGGACGTCGAATAGACGTCGAGTAGAAGGAGAAAATACTCTAAGACAGCCATCGAGAACAGTTTAGAAGAAGGATCTCCATCAAGACGGAGGATCTCCCATCAAGTTCTTTAGGAGTTTTTGGGTTTTCTTATGTTTTGTTGTTTTTCCTCTTTTATGATGTTTCCCTCTTTTAGTATGAACTAAACCTCTCAAATACTTGAGGGGATGAAACCTATGACAGATCTTATTATTATTTGATTTATGAGATAAATACTTGTGCTTATTATTAATTGTGAGTTTTAATTCTTGTTTTGATAATTCAGGTTATTGATTCAAGTCGAATGTGCTCATTCAGTGGAGCAAAAGTCCCTGTTTAAGAGTAGATCAACACAATTAAGCGGAGTTGATTGCAACCCTAGATATAGGCTTACTTTTAAAATCATTTGGATTAGGGTCAAACCTAATAAGGGAATCCATAGATCGAGTTAATGCGACAATAGGGGTTTTAATTAGAAAGAGATTTCAATTAATCAACCTAGAGTCAGTTGTTAGTAGCCTTGAAAGAGGTATTAATATAATTTAGGGATTTTTACGGATTAAGTCAAGTGAATAAATCGCATGAATCAAAAGTAATAAGTGAAGTCTAGGTGAATTCTTCCTTAGGTATTGCCTATCTCATATAAGTTGTCCAAAAGTATTTTCCCAACTCACTCTCTGTCACTTTCATAGTTAGTTAAATTAGTTAGTAAATTTTAGATTAGAAATAAATCACTTTAATTATTAGGCTAGATAATAAAAAGATAGTTAATACTAGTACTCTTGGTCCTTGAGGATACGATATTCTGGACTCACCACAGCTATACTATTGTTCGATAGGTGCGCTTGCCTTTGTCGAAATAATAGTTAGTTTCGAGCCCATCACTAAGCACCATGTTCTTTAGGTACTTGTACATGAAGCCATGTAAGGAAGATAAATTTTGACGTCCAAAGATCTCTTTGAACGTATCCGGATACCAACTCTGAAACAACTGCCCCTCTTGAAGAAACACAAAGTGATTGAGATTCGGTCGGCTGATACGATTGCCGGTTGTCCCACTATGCTCGTCTTGAAGACCGGCCCATACCTTCATCTGACATGTTAAGAAATGCATACAAAAAAAAAAAGAAAAAAGAAGAAGATTATCATAAGGAAAAAGTCATGGATATTGAATTGACCTTTCCATTCTCTCTTTAACAAAGGGGAGGAACATCATTAGTAGTATTGGACTTGAAGAACTGAAGAGTCTCACCAAGAAATGGGAAACCCATAGAACCTGGTGGGAGTTTGCCATTACATCTAGGATTTCTCCAGTGGTAAACCCAATGTGTGATGTATATAATGAAAGCCAAAGCTCCAATCCACAACACCAACATCTCTTATATATATATGGTTTATGATAGATGAAGAAAATGACAATGGTTGAAGATGATGATATTAGCTGAAATGGAAGAGTTGTAGCAGTAAAGAAACGTAGAGAAGAAAGTGCTGGCAATTGGAATGCATATAATGATTCTTATTAGCCATGAGTTCTACTTAAATAGGAAAGCTGATGCATGTAACTCATCTATGAAATTAAGTATGTTTTAAAATTAATTATTATAATTAAAATTAAGATTTAAGGCTATTAATAAATGAATTATTATCTATAAAAAATTAAAATTAAGATTTAACATTATAAATAAATGAATTAATAAGGCATTTTCTTTCAAATGGCATATAAAGAATCATTATATAAAAAAATTTAAATTTTTTTTACAGGTTTTGTTTTCATTGTAAAATTGGCTTAATTTTTTATTATTTTATTATTAATAATTAATTATACTTTTATTAAATCACTCTATTAGAAAATAATTGAAGAAGGATTACACAAGGGTATTTGTTAAGGGTGCTTGGATTGAGTTGAGCCAATATCTGAGGTTTGAACCATGGTTCCGAGTTTTTTTACTGCGAAATCTTATCACTTGAAGATATTTGCTTGGATATGATTATTGATTTTATCAAGTTTTATTTACAAGAGAAGCTTATTGTGTGTCATAAATGAAACAATCGCGAAAGTAATTAGAGTTGACTACAAAACTAAACATAGTAAATGAGGAAGATTCACTCACCTTATGTTAAGCTCCACTTTTATACCTCTTTCCCCTATTTTATCACAAACCCCATTTTATATAAAACTTTAATATCTAATCTACACCCAAAAATTAATCTACAACTTTTACTCAACATGTCCAAAAAATTTAATAATTTTTATTAACAACAGTTATGAGATTTAATTTTATTTTTTGGACTGAAATCGTATCTTTTGAAGGTAGTTGTTTGGATATGATTATTGAGTTCGTCAGATTTTATATACAAGAAAAGCTTGTTGTGTGTCATAGGTGAAACAATCGGGAAATTAATTAAAGTTGACTACAAGATTGATACCGGTAAATGAGGAAGATTCGCTCACCTAAAGTCCCTATTTTTATACCTCTTTCATAAACCCAATTTCATTGAAAATTCTAATATCCAATCTTCCCCAAATGAAAATCTACAACTCTTTATCTATTGAATCTGGTACTTTAAGTGTACTATTTTCGTCAATGTACAATTGCATTTTTTGAATAAATTGGTTTAATAATAATATTCATTAATTACATTAATACCCTTTGTATATTATCATCAATGGTTTTTGCACGCAAAACAAAATGAAAGTAAATTTTGTCTAACAGGTTATCTAACGTTTTACTAATATTAAGCGGTATTACATAGTCGGATCGTAATACGGAAAGACAACTTGTATTAGTAGATGAACTTAAACATGTCCTTAATCTGATCAGAAGTGAGCATACCAATTGAAAGAATAATATGTCGTCTATCAAGTCCAATTGAGGAGATGTTTTGTCTTGAGCATCGGAGCGAATAACTCCAAAAAGGTAGAAATATAGATGTGATTGACTGGACTGATAGTACATCGGGCATGGCTCAAGTAGAATGGATCCTAGATCCATTTATGAGTTTATTCACTTGTAACATTCATAGTGTGGCATACCTAAATCCTAAGTGGACGATGGATTATATATGCGTGACTCGTATTTTAATGTAAGTAAAAACCTGAGTTCAAATAGATAAGGAACCGAAAGTTGGTGCGTTGGGTATATGACTTCTACAATATGTATCATTATTCACAATAGTGGAATCATAGCCCAAGAAATGGGTAAATGATATCTTCTTATTGGCATTACATGAAAAATGAAAAGTAAGCATTGCCACGGATCATTTGTCTTTGTGATAAATTACTTAATTACTATTTGATAGTAATTGACTTTTCATAAAGGAAGATGTAATGGTTATCATAAGATAAAATATGGACATACTGGGAGAACGAATTTATCCCAAAGAGATTAAGGATATCCTATGAGGGTAATACACTTATGAAAATGTTTGAATGAGTAGCTTTCATAATGGTATGTAATTAGGGAGAGTTCGGTCACGATACTATAGTGGAATGACTTCGTGACTAAATGAATTTATAATTAATAGGTGAAAAATGGAATTTAATTATAAATCATTTGAGACCTAATTATATATGTTAAACCAGTCCCTTCGCTAGCTTGTTGGAACAAGAAATGAATTGCATGTAGAATCAAATGAAGGGAAAGAGATGGAAATGGTAAAGTTAGAGAAATATTTAATTGGAAAAAATAATTTATCTAAGAAATTATATTTATTTTTGAAAATAGAAAAACATATATTGATTTGGATTAAATTATAAAGTATTGAGTTAAAAATTCAAAAAACACACATAATTAGACTCAATACAGAAAAGGCCCAAAATCCCCTCATAATACATATGAGGGGTGACAACCCTAGTATACTTAACTAGGGTGTGCCACCCCTTCTACTAGTTAAATTAGGAGACTAGTTTTTCTATCAAATAAGTATTATTTATGCTCTACTAATTTAACCAGAATTCTCTTATCTCTCCCTATAAATAGACGTCACTGGTAGAGTTAAACATATACAACTTTGAGATATTGTTATTTTGTTCGAACATAATAAGAAATTTATTTTTTAGAAATAATAATTCTACCGATTTCTATTAAGAGAGAATTACTATCCAACTGAGAGTAAGAGATTGTTTCTGGTTCTGTGCTTAATTCATGATTGTTTAAGCCCACCGTCGAAGCAATTCGTGAATTCGTGGTATGAGAATAACGAAGAAGGTTGTTCGGTTGAAAATCGGGAATGTCTTGGATCCGACTTACTTAAAGCACAAGTACTTTTTCATGGAAAGTTTATTGTAATAAATATCATAAACCGACTCGATTTTTAAAATTTTAATTTTCCACTATTAAAAAAAGGGTTTTTAAATCGAATTTTTCCAACATACTCGACATGTTCTAAAATATCTAATAATTTTTATTGAATTGAGCGGCAAGATTTAAATTTTTTTATTAATATTTTTTGGACATTAAATTCTTATTAATTAATTTCCTAATTCTACCAAAAACAATTATCACTAATTTTATGGCTATTAAAATTTTCAAATAGTAAAACAAAAAGTTAAACTTAAGAACCCAAAATGTAGAAACCTTTTTATTTCTTTTTTAAATAATAAAGATAATTTTAAAACTTTTCTTTTTTTTTTTTTTGGTAATTTTAGTTTTGAAAATTTCAATACTATTACGTAAACGCCCTCTATAGGAAAATAATTGGAGGATTACAGAAGGGTAGTTGCTAAGGGTCTTTTGGTTGTGTTCGATAAATAACGGTTGAATCATGGTTTTTGAATTTGTCTACAATGAAACCTCATCCCTTCAAAGTAGTTGCTAGGATGTTATTATCGAGTTTACCAGGTTTTATATATAAGAGAAGCTTGTTGTGTGTCGTGAAGCAGTTGGGAAAATAATTAGAGTTCACTATAAGACTGATAATGGTGAACGTGAAAGATTTGCTCACCTTAAGTCCAATTTGATTTTTATACCTCTTTCTCAACTCTATCACAGACTCGGATTTATTTAAAAATTTATCCATTCCACTCAAAAGAAATCTTTAACTCTTAGGGCTAGTCTAACATTACTTCTAAGAAGTATTTTTGAGATAAAAAAACACTTTTAAGATAAAAGTACTGCTAAATAAGATGTTTTTGAGACAAAAAAATACTTTGCAAAAGCATTTTTTTAACGAAAAGCAGAAGCATAAGATTTTAATTTTTGTTCAAAAGTACTTTTTAGCCCCAAAAAAATACTTTTGAGAAGCAATGTTAAACTACATACCTTTTAAGTGTCTAATTACTTTTGATTACCATTAGTTATGATATTTAAATTTTATTATTAATATCGTTTTGGTCATTAAATTCTCTTTAATTCATTTGCAAATTTTTCAAAAACAATTATCACTAAATTTATGATCATAAAATTTTCAAATCATAAAGCAATAAGTCAAATATAGGAATGCCAAAATGTACCCAAAAAAAAATATTTATTTTTTAAATATTAAAGATAACATTAAAACTTTCTTTTTGTATATGCAATTTTAGAATTGAAACTTTAATACTATTACGGATGGAAACTTAAACGCTCTCTACAGGAAACTAATTGAAAAATGGTTACACAAGGGTATTCGCTAAGGGTCCATGGGTTGTGTTCGGTTAGTATCTGACGGTTGAAACATGGTTCTCGAGTTTTTCTACTGTGAAATCTTATCTTTAGAAGATAGTTGCTTGGATATGATTATTCAGTTTGTCAAGTTTTATATACAAAAAAAGCTTTTTGTGTTTCATAGGTGAAATAATTGGGAAAGTATATAGAGTTGAATACAAGACTGATACGGGTGAATGATGAAGATTCGCTCACCTTAAGTCTAACTCGATCTTTGAGAGATGATTGTATGAAACTATGATTCTATGTCATCTCTATCCCTTTCCAATAGGAGAATGACAAATTAGATTTTTTGGATTTGAATTTTTTCAAGACAAAAAAGATGAAAATCAGGAGGAAAAATATTATTTGTCATTTTCCTATTGAAAAGAGATAGGGATGACATGGAATCATAGTTTCATATAATCCATTCTCCTCGATCTTTATACCTCTTGCACAAACCCAATTTTATTTAATATTCTAATATCTAATCTTTCGTAAAGGAAAATCTACAACTCTTACTCGACATGTTCTAAAATATCTAATAATTTTTATTAACCCGCGTTATTGAACATTGAATTCTCGCTAATTTTATCAAAAAACAATTATCAAGTTGAATGAGCCATTGTCGGATTGGTTCATAATACAGATTGGTGCATGACAAATAATAAGCCATTGTCAGATTGTCAAGCTGATTGGGGTGCACAGACCAATATAGTGGAAGGTCTCCAAAAGCAGGTGGAGGAGGAAGCTTTTGGACCGTGGATGTTAGTTGAATGTCGGCATAGACGGAAGGGACGGAGCATGGGGTCAACAAAGATTGTGACTCATGGCACAACTGTTGGTGGTTTAAGGTTCAGGGCGCTTGAGTAGGATCATATAAAAGATACTATAGATAATTTCGGCAACATTGTTGGATAAAAGCAAAGCAATGATGGTGTGCATGTCAAGGCAAATAAGGTGACTGTATCTGCAGGGAAATCGGATGCCAAAAATATAATTTACATAAGAAAACAGTGTCGAAAGTGTCGAAACCATTTTTTTGTGAAAAAACGGAGTTGAGTTTAAAAAACGAAAATGGAGTCGCCACCAATCCTTTTTTGAGGTGTGTTCGGGTCACCTTGAGATTGATCGTTAAAACATTTTAATTTATTAAAACGATGATTTTGGCCTACAAAATTCGAAAAACGGTTCGGGGTCGGTTGATTCATGCACGAGGAAGGATTAGCACCTCGTAACGCCCAAAATTGGTACCGAATTGATTTATTAACGTCTTAATGCCGAAAAATTTGAAAAGATTTTAAAATACGATTCTCTTTAAAAAAAAACTTGAATAAATTAAATTAGATGCTGAGACCCGCTTATTTCAAAGAAGTGAAACGTCATGCCCAGTGAGTTAGGATACGACATTTTGAATTCTCGAAACTAAGCTTGTCTTTTGACTTTTAAAACTCGTGCATTTAAATTCAAAAAGGATATTCGGTCATTTGGGTCAAATGAAAAAATCGGAACCCAGTAAGTTAGGGCACAATTTCTCAAAATTCCAAATACGGAATATTGCCTTTATTTTTAGAAATCTTTACTTCGAGATAACAAAATGTCATATCCAGTGAGTTAGGACACAACACATTGAATTCCCGAGAATAAACTTTTATTTGAAATCTATACGTTTTGATTTAAAAAGGGTACTCGATTACTTAGATTCAACGAGGAAAATCGGAACCCAGTAAGTTAGGGCACAATCTTCTCGAAATTCTCAAATACGAGTATTGCCTTATTTTGAAAAACTTTTGAATAAAATGTAGTAATTAAACGAAATTCGTTTTTTATTTAAGACGATGATTTGTTAATAAAACCATTACATCAATAAAATACAGAATACAAACACTAAATGCCAATTCACAAAAAGTACACAACATGCTAACTTTCAATAGTAATATAAACAATTAAAAGAAAATGTAATAACAACATAATTAATACCTCAAATAGTACAAAGACAATGCCAAGGCTAACATAAAAAAATAATAAAAGTGATAAATATCGAAATTTTAATCTAAAAAAACATAAAGTAAATAACGGTTCAAAAATATATACAAAAAATAAAAAACTAAGAAATAAAATGAGGCTTTATATAAAAGGAATCGAATATATATAAATACAATAAAGTATGTAAAATGAATGATATATAAAAATAGATAGTTAACGAAACAATAAAAAAAATATGATGAAGTTTAACTGATGCATTTCTTGGTATAACTGATGCAATCCCCTTCCATGGTGGACCAGCAGTACCCGAACCTCATGATTTGCCTGGCCATTGTAGAACCATTAGCATGTGTTCTTCAGACACCTTTATGGACCTCTTCTAAGATTTTTTAGCCTTAACAGCATCCACACATCTTAGTAGCCCAGGCATCTCTTGATACGATTATGCGAAAACATCTTTGAATTTTTTGAATAACTCAATGACGTCTCACGTTATCTCTATGGTGATACAGGCTCCGATCTTCACCTATTTCTCTTCTCCTAGGCTCACAATGACTTTTTGTAAGGTAGGACCTGTTTTTCATCTTATTCTACCATTCTTAAAAAATCAGGAGATAGGTTACCATCTCGGTCGTCTTCAAAGTCCTAAGATCCCTCTAGACACATATCTTGCTCTGAGTTAGTAGCAGCGTTGCTCATGCCGTTGATATCTAGGGACCTGTTGTGGGTATAAAGGAATATTCAAAGAACAAATGAATCTAAGAATAATTATTTATGTGGTATGAACATGAATGAAATAAAGGAATGAAAGAATATTTGCTCAAAGTGAGATACAAAAATGCATTTTTTATTGAAATAAAGATTTTGGACATGAGCCTATTTCACGAAAGGATTCTTATTGCTTCTAGGCTTAAAGCAACAAGCGTGTTTTGAATATTACTCTAGATTAGCTTTAAAAAATACATGGATCCCTTCCACAGTCCCATTGTTCAAAACACTCCCAAGTATGTAAGGGCAGACGCTTGGAAAATTCTATTCCCCGGTTCCCTCTTCAGATACGGCGTTAATGTTCAAATTCCCCGATATTCCTTCCGGACTTTTGACTTCTTCAAGGAATTCTAGTTCATTATTATCTATCAGGCCTTGCACCAAGGCCTTGAATTCACTGTACTTTTGAATCTCGTGACCTTCTTCATTGTGGAACTCACAGTAGTTCCTTGCTTCTCTAGGCTCCTTCCCCGAGTCCTGTGTGATTAATCCACTTTCTACCATTTTCTTCCAAACCTCTCTTAGTGGGGTTTTCACTTCTGCTATATTCATATTGATTCTCTTCCCCGTATTCTCGATTATCGCGTTTACCCCTTTGTCAAAATGATTGGGTAATGGATTTTATGCATCAAATGGATCATCGAATTTCACAATACCCATGTTGATGAGTCTTTCGATTATCTTTTTGAAAGCGGTGCAGTTCTCAATCGAGTGTCCTGTGATTCCCGCGTGGTACTCGCATTGGGTGTTCGCATCGTACCATTTGGGAAAGGGATGCTGTATAGGTTTTAGGTAGAAAGGGGATAATATATGTGCATCAAACAAACTTTGGTACAACTCCCCATACGTGATTGGGATGGGCGTGAACCGGAGTTTTTCTGAGTTCAGTCTTGGATTGGAATCCTGCCTTGGAGGGACCTGATTGCTAGTAGTTGTCATCCTTGACTGGCTTACGGTAATCGGCTTTGAATAGCCCTTGTTATACATACGAGCATTATTCACTTCATTTTCCCTCTTCCTCGGGGCCTTTAAAGTATTGATTTGGGAGCTCCTCTCTCGCCTTTTTCGTTCGTAACGATCTTCAAATTGTTTTGAAAACTCCACTCTCGCCTTTTTTGTTTCCGCTGGATCCTCCAGATTAAGGACAACAGGGTTGATTGGGTTATCCCCTGGACTAGAACCTGAATCTGTCGGGAAGTTCACCGGTGTCGAGGTACCGATCTGGTATTGGGGCCCGATGTTAATAGACACCCTTTGTGGATATGCGTTTGGTTGTGCTTGGGTGTTTGTTGGGGTAAAGCCTGAATGATAAGCGGAGTCCTTGTTAACATCTCTGGAATCACCCATAGGACTTTTTCCTTTTTCTAACCCTCCAGCTAGCATCTGGGTTAACTGGCTCATCATGTTTCTTTGAAATTCTAGCATCTGATTCCTTATATCTTGTTGAATTTTGGCTAATTGCTCTAGTATCTGTATTTGCATTTGCTCTAATCTCTTCAACCTTTGGTCCATTTTTAGTCTTTTCTCGGGTACCGTAAAGATGTTTGGTTGATAAGTTTTTGTTGATTTCCAGATTAACTCTAAAATGATTTTAACCAATTAGGGTCTTTCCATGAGATTTAATGCAGATGATGTAATGCAATGCTAATGCATGAAATGAGTGCAGAAAAGAGTCGATTCTGATTCAATTTCATTTATAAAATTTTACTAGAAAACAAAATTCTTTACATAAAATGGATTACAAATATGGCTTTGCCCTAATTCTCAAAGTTTTAACCTTCCTAAGCAACGAAACCAACTTTTGACCCTGATCTGATTCTAGCTCGTACTTCACGCTTAGCATGTCGACTTGAATCGCCAAAGTCTGTAAATGATCAGCTACCTCCCGAATCTGAGCCACGGCCTCACCCATAATGTAATCTATGTTCCTAACTTGATTCTGAGAATAGTGGAGCTGTTCCTTCCAACGTTCCTCACTTCCCTCAAGAAGCTTTACCCGTAGCTCACAGCTTTGTAATGCAGACTCTAGTTCTTCTATCTTTCTTTTCATTTCTTCAATCTTGCTCAAACTTGCCCTCAATTCAACAGCAGAATTACGATTTCTATGCTGATGAAGTGATTTTTCAAGTTCTGCTACTCTCGCCTTTAATTCCCTTTTGTCACTTTGGGCTTCTAACAAACTCCTTTCTAGGGCCTCTTTCTGTGCCTGAGCCTCTTGGAATTTTCTCTCCCATCGATCGGCTTTAGTTCTTTCTTCTTGGATCTCTTGTCGCCATTGCTCTAACGTTTTTCCCAATCCGACGATTCTCAATAATAGATGCAATTTCTTGTAATCCGTCTTCAAACTATCCAAGTCTTTCTCAGTTTTATTCTTTCATTTCCTCAATTTCTCGGCCTCTAGCTTTTGAACATCAGCATCTAACCTTAAATGCATCTTTTCTTCCTCCAATTGTTCTATCTTCTTTTCAAGTTCCGAATTCCTCCTCCCGAAGTCTTGCTTTATGATTTCTAGTTCTGACGGGATCACTTGTAAGTACTCCTCCATCGGTCGAACGTCTTCTAAATTTGGCCCAAGGATATTATCATTAACCCTTTTACTCCACCATCCACTGTACTCGGGAGTCGTCCTTGAACCTACAGCCAGCCTTTTCATTCGACGAGTCTGGTTCCAAGTGTTAGAAATCTCCTTTACCATTTTCTTGTAGTTATCTCCCCGATACGAAAACTCACATTGAGCTAGCCCGTGCGTTACCGGTATGAACTGTCTTGATCGGTATTATCTCAATACGAGCAAATAAGCATACCCTACGGCTCCCCAAATCTCGAGCAAAGGGACCCAGTCAAAACTCCCACATCGATAAAGAATTTCGTCAGGAATCAACCAATGAGCTCTCCACTCGACGTCTTCTTCCTGGAGATTTTGGAGGAGCGCTATCCAATTTTCCTCTGATATGTCATCCCTTCTTGACGTGGCCACTATCTCCTTTAATGGGGAGTAGTTCCCGGAGAAAACCCGATAAGAAACCTTATCCACTTTCTAAAAATGACTGTGGAACCAAGCTAACAACAACTGAGCGCAACTTATAAATCTGCCTTCACCGGACCTCCTACATGCATTCAAAGATTTAAATGTCTCGGCCAAGATTGCCAGAACTGGTGTGACCCCTTTATCAAGTCGATCAAAGATATCCGAGACCGCCTCATCTACATACCGTAATGCCCTAGGGAAGATAATTAATCTGTAGATGCTCAAAGCAAACACATCGACTCTCTTCTTCGTATCAGGATGCGCTAGAATCAAATCTCTCAAATTCTTCCATGGGATGCACTTACATTCACCTTTTTGCTTGATCCTAGCTGTAATCCACTGTTCGCTCATTTCGGTAATGTTCATCAATTTCTTCCAAAAGGTCAGGACATGAGCGGCTCTAGAATAAGCTTTATCGACTTGAACCTTTGGACAACACAGTAGGGCTGTATATTCTTCCACAGTGGGCACTAAATCTACCATTCCAAAGGTAAAGCAACTGTATGCAGGGTTCCAATACTGAGCGAGGGCCCGGAATAAATGCTCGTCTACCTTGATGTCGAGTAGATACGGTAAGTCCCCATAATTACAGTAAAACAACTGCTTGGTCTCATCGTTCCACTGATCCCATATTTCTTTTAATTCCTGAAGGCTATTTTGCGTCACACTGATACGGGTGTAGTCCCATAATTCTGACGTATACCCCTTGACTAGACTATCTCATTTCTCTAATTGAGTTTTCTCTGACCAAATACGAACAGTCGCGTTATCTTCCACTTTATCAAGAAATTCGTTCTCCATGACAAGCTTTTTAATTTAGTAATCGAACTTGAATCGACACTCTTTAGAATATGAAATGACATGCAAACATAGCAAAAACACAATAAGTCAGTTCAACATACAAAAACAAAACGCAAAGCAAGAGAATCAAGCACCTATCTGGGTAACCGCTAGGGTTTGGCGCAGTACTATCTAGGGTGGGCTCCTAAGGTCCTCTACATGCGGTTTGGTTCTAAAGTTGAGGTGCCTGAACTAGCAGATTCCTCGATCCTCACCCATTATAGGCTTATACGGACCGAGTTCAGTTCAGGGGAATACATTTCCCTATGGCTGCACGGAGATGAAAATCTCACGAAGACATAGGTACAGATTATCCCGAAAGCGATCCACTATCCTGCATGGAGGTGAAAACCTCACGAAGGAGTAGCTTCTCACTCCCACTTAAAAGAGGTAAGACCAAACGGTCCTTATGCAATATGATGCGAAAATATTCTACGAGACTCAAACCATAGCAATCATATGAAATAACACAAACAAATGCAATGAAAGGATCATAATTTTTCTAATCAGATTTTCAATTTTTCGATAACAAGACAGAAAATAATCAATTTTACTGCTTGACTCTCTTATTGGTCCCTAGTGGAGTCGCCAAGCTGTCGAAACCATTTTTTTGTGAAAAAACGGGGTTGACTTTAAAAAACGGAAATGGAGTCGCCACCAATCCTTTTTTGAAGTGTGATCGGGTCACCTTGAGATTGATCGTTAGAACATTTTAATTTATTAAAATGATGATTTTGGCCTACAAAATTCGAGAAAACGGATTCGGGGGTCGGTTACGCACGAGGAAGGATTAGCACCCTCGTAACGCCCAAAATTGGTACCGAATTGATTTATTAACGTCTTAATGCCAAAAAATTTAAAAAGATTTTAAAATACGATCCTCTTTAAAAAAAAACTTGAATAAATTAAATTAGATGCTGAGACCCGCTTATTTCAAAGAAGTGAAACGTCATGCCCAGTGAGTTAGGATACGACATTTTGAATTCTCGAAATTAAGCTTGTCTTTTGACTTTTAAAACTCGTGCATTTAAATTCAAAAAGGATATTCGGTCATTTGGGTCAAATGAAAAAATCGGAACCCAGTAAGTTAGGGCACAATTTCTCAAAATTCCAAATACCGAATATTGCCTTTATTTTTAGAAATCTTTACTTTGAGATAACAAAATGTCATATCCAGTGAGTTAGAACACAACACCTTCAATTCCCGAGAATAAACTTTTATTTGAAATCTATACGTTTTGATTTAAAAAGGGTACTCGGTTACTTAGATTCAGCAAGGAAAATCGAAACCCAGTAAGTTATCTTCTAGAAATTCCCAAATACGAGTATTGCCTGATTTTGAAAAACTTTTGAATAAAATGTAGTAATTAAACGAAATGCGTTTTTTATTTAAGACGATGATTTGTTAATAAAACCATTACATCAATAAAATACAGAATACAAACACTAAATGCCAATTCACGAAAATTACACAACATGCTAACTTTCAATAGTAATATAAACAATTAAAAGAAAATGTAATAACAACATAATTAATACCTCAAATAGTACAAAGACAATGCCAAGGCTAACATAAAAAAAAAATAATAAAAGTGATAAATATCAAAATTTTAATCTAAAAAAATATAAAGTAAATAACGTTTCAAAAATATATATAAAAAATAAAAAACTAAGAAATAAAACGAGGCTTTATATAAAAGGAATCGAATATATATAAATACAATAAAGTATGTAAAATGAATGATATATAAAAATAGATAGTTAACGAAACAATAAAAAAAATATGATGAAGTTTACAATGGATAATATATATACATAATAGAATAAAATGAATAATATATATTTTAAGTAAATAATATGATAAAATATTTAGATAAATAATAAAACAATTTAAAAAGTAAAAGATACACCAAAATTTTAAATTAGATTAAAAATAATTAAAATTAACGATATGTATAGAAGATAATATATGATATATAATAAAATAATCTTATGTAAATGAAAATTAATTTAAAATAAACAGTATGTAACATATTAAAATAAATAAATAAATAATAAGTTAAGGAAAAGGCTAAAACCCAAATAATTAAGGACCAAATTGGAACAAAAATGAAGTCAGAGGTGAAACTGTATAAGGATCAAAATAAAACGCGCGCCACATTATAGGGACCAAATGGGCAATTATGCCTTATCACCAAAACGGCGCCGTTCCAAAATCCTCATTTTTGAAAAACAAGGACCAAATCGAAACCAAAATTAAAATGTTAGGGTTAAATTAAAAAAATAAAAATAACTTAATTGTGAAACTACAAAAAAGCGGAAGGACCAAACTGGTAATTATACCAGTTTCAAAAAACACGCGGATCCTCTCCGGGTCGGGTCAACACGCGGGTCTTGGCCAAGAAACAACGCCGTTTCAGCGCCTAAATGCACGACCTAAAACGACGCCGTTTTCATTCTGTATATAAGGCCTAAATTTTTTTAAAAAATCATTCTCCTTTCTTTGTTTTTTTTATATCGTCGAAAGAAAAAAAAGAATAAAATGAAATAAAAAAAAACCAAAAATACAAGCGAACAAAAAAATAGTCAATCACCTTGAATCTGTTTTCTGATTTTGTATTGATATTTTGTGTGCGTAAAAAAGGAAGAAGATACATAGGATTTTCCTTCGGTTTTTATAGCCGAAAAATGAAAAAAAATACATTTTTATTTTCGTTATCTCTCTGCTGTCATTTGTTGTTTGTCCTTTGCAGGTGAAACCACCGTACGGAGGAGCTGACGTGGTGGCGCGCGTGGAAAGGGTACTTGGCTATTGCAGCGTTGGCTTTGGTTAGGGGGTTCTAGGGTTTTTCTGATTTTTTAGGTTAATTGGGCTAGCGTTGGTTGTGGGCTTGTAATTGAGTAGTGGTTTGTAAGTTTGGGCTCGAGTTAGATGTAATTTGGGCCATCAAGCCCTGATATTTGTAAAATATGGACTGTAAGTTTTGGACCTTTATTAATGTTTTTTTTGTTTTTTTATTTTATTTTGGTTTAAAACGGGCCAGGCCAAAATTGGCCTATTACAGAAAGAAAAAGGCAAAGGGGTGGTAACCGGTAATAGACCCAAACTTGGTGTTACTTTATTAAGGCCTACAAACAGACGTTTGGGTGAATCTTTTAGTGCTGGACAAGTCCAATTTGATAATGGGGTCCAAATGGGCCAAAAAGATCCTATTGAGAAATAATCTATGAAGGTGGTGGGTTTTTAACTTCCAAGAGAGAATGGGCAAAGTAAATTTAGTTAAAGAAAGGCACAAGGTTGTGCGAGTAAAAATTGGATGCGAAAATGGACAAGGAAAACATGGTTTTTTTTCTTTGGTGAAAATGGTGTTGATGGGTCAAACTTTGGTGTGCGAACCACCATCGAGGACGATGTCCAATGGAATAAGCCACCAAATAAAGCGTTGGAGAAGAAGATAACAGCAACGGTTAATCTAACGACAGTAATAGAAGGAATTGTCAAGGTCATTGAGCAGGGACTGGGAGTTTCGTGTGATAAGAATGTGGTTCTATCCATTGTGGATGCAATGAATGATAAAGTTAATGTTGAAGATGAGGTAAGTTGTTTATTAGTATCAGTTTTTTGGGATTTTTATTGGTTTATTTCTATTATATTATATGGATACCAAACTATTCTTTTGGAACTGTCAGGGAGTCAGACACCCCCGGTTTCACAAATTTGTGAATGAATATAGAAGGGAGTTTTGCCCATACATGATCTGTCTCTTTGAGACAAGAATTAGCGGAGATAAGGTTGATGGAGTTATTGTAAGAATTGTGTTTCCTAACTCATTTTGAATTGAGGCTGAAGGTTATTTTGGGGGAATTTGGGTTGTTTGGAATGATAATATCTTGATTGATGTTTTGGAGTTGCATCCTCAATTGATCCACATGAAAATTTGCAATAGGCAAGATTCAACTAGTTTCATATGTACGACTATGTATGCTAGTCCACAGCTGGCAAATAGATGGCATCTTTGTTTTTTGAGGAAATTTGGGCTGGTGCAACAGCCGTGTGTCTACTGAATAATAGAAAGAATTAGAAGCACACAATTGTTGATTATCACACAGGTTGGCCATACGCCCGTGTGAGTGCTGTAGATTTGGTCATTTAGTTTTCACGCAGTCTTAGTTTGTTACATGGCCCAGCCATATGGTCGTGTAACTTTTGATGATTTTTTTTTATTTGATCCACACAGGTTTAGAGTGTTACACAGCCTGGACACACGTCTGTTTGTCCCATGTTTTTCATGAATGCCCCTATCTTTTGAAAATGTTTCAATTTGATTCTTATTTGTACTCGGGTAAACTTAAGAGCTTTTGCAAGCTCGATTAAGACTTGAATATAATTGTATATCATAATATTTGAGTATTTAAAACATGATTGATTATTTGAAGGATTTATTTATGATATAATTGATCTGTAATTTTGGAAATGTTGCAAATTAGTCCTAGCTAAATTTTGGGTTGATACTGGAACATACGTAAGCTTGTATAAGGCCTGAGAAATGTTGTATTTGGTGATTATGAATTGAATTGACTATGATTGTATGATTTATGATTAATTTGAAAGTTAATTGAGTACTTATAAAGTAATTTCATGTTTATTTAAAATAATCGATATGAATTGAATGCGTTCTATTTCGGTAGTGACTGTAGCATTCTGTAACTTGGGTTCAGTGACCGGACTGGGTAAGAGGTGTTACATTTAGTGGTATCAGAGTTACGGTTTAGTCGATTCTAAGACTGAATGTAACTTGTGTTGAGTCTAGAAATACATGCCATATCAACCTGAAATAGTGTGATGCCATATGATCCGATATGACTCTGTTTTCTTATAGATATACCATGTTGGCCAAGTCTAATCATGTTGTATCAGAAGAGGTAAATGGTAATGTTTCCACTTCCGATCAGTGAGCTAGTCATAGTGCGACCGTTCCGTAAGGGCCAGATAGTGAAATGCGAGATGTTTCTTTTAAAAGAAGAACCAATGGTTCTTTGAGTTTTTGCGAGCTAATCTTATGGCTCTACAACTTCCACCCTCGATTGTGCCTCTTATGGCAACCCTTTGTCCTCGAGAACCGATAAGTTTTCATAGACCTCCGATTGATAATATTTGAAAGTGTGGAGTTGATGAATTTCGAGGCAAAACAGAAGATGATCTGGTCAGAGCTGAATACTGGTTAAAAATACTCAACGAGTTTTTGATGAAATGTTATATTCACCTGAAGATAGTCTAAGGTGTATAGTGTCAATTCTGAAAAATAAAGGTTATCAGTGGTGGATGATTTTGATATCTGTTGTTCCTAAATATTGAATAAATTGGGATTTATTCCAATCGAAAATTAAAAAGAAATACATTAGTAGACTATACCACCAAAAAATTGGAATTAAAACAGGAAAATCGATCAGTGGCTGAGTACGAAAGAGAATTTGTTTGATTGAGAGAGTATACTGGCAGAAGCTGAAAGGTGCACCAAATTCGAGTGTGGATTGAATGAAAATATTTGACTGTTAATAGGAGCCCTAGAATTGAAAGACTTTGTGATTTTATCTAAACGAGCACAGAAAATGAAGGATATATAAAATGAAAAGAAGTAAGTTGAATCGAAAATTCGAGACTCTGGTAAATAAAAAATAATCAGATCATTTCCAACTCCTCCACTAGAAAAGTTAAGGGATATTCATAGCTAATTCTTGTCCCCATCAGAGTTTTCAGAGAAGAGATAAGTTGAAATCTAGTAATCTGAGATCACGGGCTACACCAACAACTAGTGTTGGTAGTGTTCGTCGAGGGAGTAGATAGGCTTGTCATCATTGTGAAAAAAAACTCCAATAAGCACATAAATCTCTGTTCAAATACTTTTCCCAACGTAGCGATACCTCATAGAAAAAGTTTCAAATTCTACATTTTTTAATATTATCACCTAAATCCCTGTTCAAATTCATAAAATTCAATCAATTCAGCTCACAATTCAGACATATAAGCTAAACTACCACTCCAATAAGCACATTGCTCATCATAATCCTACTTACTTTTAATTGAATTTATAAGATTTACATAGTATTTAAAATTCTATACTTAGGTCCATCAAAACATAACAATTTAACTTAGTAGATTCAACCTAATCACCCATGCTTTTTTACCACTCCATTTCATTATCTTGTTTATGTAAATACATACTCAAAACACCATCTCAAATGTTATATGCTCAATTCAAATCATTTATCCAAAAGCATATCATATAACAAACTTTACTATATTGCAAATTTATACTTAACTTAGATTTCAAACTATATCATTATACCAAATTTAACTGATGCGTCGTTGAATACACCAAATATATCATATTCCCTGCAAAATAATGAAAATAACAGTAAAGGGGAAGTAGGGTCGAATCCTCAGGGATCGGATTATACAATATGCTTGTTTCTCAAAATCCTGGGTAGAATCGTGCCCAAGAAAGCCTGCGTTCCTGAAAAAAAATTAAAAATAACAGAATTTAAAAGGTTGGATCTGAAATGAAAATAAAATAAAAAAATAGAATTGAGAAGTCGAATGGAAATTGCGAAAATTAAAAATAAAAAGTAGAGTTTGAGATAAAGAAATTCTTATGGGGAGATTCCAGCCTCCGGTTGCTTCGATCTGCTTTGGGCTCAATCCTTGGCTTTTAGATGATCCTTCTCAAACCGAATAAGCCGCTTATAGTGGAAGAGGACGCCACGACCACCACCTCCAAAGATTTAGACTTCAATTTGGTGGAACTCGACTCTAGTCAACAATCGCTCTTGCGGGATCATCTTATGCTAGATCAACGTTTCTCAATGGCGAATCCCACGCCATTTTGTCTCTTAGGCTCGCCAACCTCGTACGCGATAAGCTAACGAACCGACCGTGCAATCCTTCCAAAACATACAAAGCGGCGCCTTTGCATACGTTGAAAAGTTTACTTCTTAAGGGACATGGACTAAGTCGGCCCGTGAGTGCGGAGAAACAATGAATACCTGTTGAGAAGGCTAAGTGCGGATTCTAAGCCTCAAGAACCCTTTTGGGGATTTTCGGCAACCTTTGGCTAGAAGGGTTTTAGTGGTTCATAATTGTGGTGGAAAAGAAAATAAATATAAAATGGAAGTTTTATTAAAAGGGAAAATGGAAAGAACAAAAGCCTTATGGGGAGAGAGTTTACGTAAAAAGATGAACCAAACAAACTGAGTCACTTCATCCCCTATTTATAGTGCTAAGATAGATAGACTAGTCCTACTTAAATTCCTAAAGATAATTACAAATAATCAAAGATAAATAAAATAAATCCTAAATTAAATAATCCTTAATAATTATCTTAATATTAACTATCCTAATATAATCAAAATAGAGTCTAATAGAATAAAAACTCTTCTTTTTGCATTTCAACCCTTATGTCCTCCATGCTTGCAACTTTGGCACCAACTTTTCCATGTGTCGCACATTGGCCCATTTTATCTCTAAATTCACGCTTTTGGCCCTTAATTTCTCTTTTGCTTCCAATTTAGCCCCTATAAGAAAAAAAGACCATAAATAGCCCAAATTAGTAGAATCATACTCAAAATAAATATGCAATTAGCACATAAAAACATGACGTTCTAGAGTATTATCAAATTCCCCCCTACTTAGCCCATGCTTGCCCTCAAGTATGGTTCCTATCCACTGTGAAAGTTAGATCCTGAAAGAAATTCTACTCCAAAGTTTTATAAAAATTAGTCAAAAATGCATATGAAAAATAAAGAGAACTTCTAAGCTTGCTTTAAGTAAAACAGAAAAAGTATTCTAATTAACACACACAGAAATTAAAAGCGTCTTGAATTATTTCATGCTATTTAGGTAAATTACCAAACCTACTAAGACATTCTATTTATTTCCTCCTTTAGTCCCCAACTGCAATTTTATTAGTACTATTTTTCTTTTCTTTTTTTCTTCTTTTTTTTTTCTTTTTTCTTCTTTTCTTTTTTTTTTAATTATTTATTTACTTAGGAACATATTGAACCTTTTGACGTGAAGAGAGATGACAACCCAAGCACCCCACCCCGGTTACTCAGCCCAACATACTCCTAAAAATTATTTATTTCTGGTTAGCGGAGTTTTACCCATCACGTCGCACAACCTTTTGACGCAAAGTAGAATGACAACCCAAGCACCCTACCCCGGTTACTCAGTATGTCACGTTCTGAGCCGCACTCATAACCTTGGTTAGCGGAGTATTACCTATCACGTCACACAACCTTTTGACGCGAAGTAGAATGACAACCCAAGCACCCTACCCCCGTTACTCGATCGATCCACGTTCTAAGTCGCACTCATAACCTTGGAAACATTTATTGTCATTAAACAAAATTTACATGAAATTTTAATTTTGGAGGACCTAAGAGAAATAATCAAGTGTCGAAAATAAGTTTTAGTAACCACCTAATAGACACGAACATAATTTAGGCATGCAATTGTATTAAGTGCCCACTTGATATTAAACTTGATCAATTTTACGAAAAGCAAGATAGAGTTAACTTATTAATCATAATTATTTTTAGCCTAATAAAAATAAAACAGTGGAGATAAAATCAAACAGACAGAATCATAAATAACTCAGTAGCCAAGAATCATGCATGTAGGTCAAACAGTGGCAAGTCGTTGTCAAATTCTTGGGCATGAAAAGCGACAGAATATTCTTAAGCAAAAAAAAATTGGACAAAATGGAGCCTCAAGCAGCAAACACAAATCACAGCAGAAGACGACAGTAATACGAAAAGTATCTCCCCCTACTTAAAACACATTGTTCTCAATGTAGACGCAAAAGAAATAAATAGGTAGAAAAGTTTAGAAAAACTCCCCGTGTAGCTACCGTCGATTGCGGAGGATGGCAATGAGTTTGGTTAGTTACTGGCTAAAAGTGTCAAGTCGAGCCTCCACGCGCTCCATTTTACCTAAGCAAAGAAGAGAAATTTATTGATATTTAAATAAAAGAAATTAAAAAGAAAAGAAAAGAAAACAATAAATAATAATAATAAATGAAAATAAATCATAAAAGAAAAATAAAGATTGGGTTGCCTCCCAACAAGCGCTTGTTTAACGTCATTAGCTCGACGACTTAAATGGTTCTACGGTGGCTCAAAATAAATCTTTTTAATCGTGTGAGCTTGGAAATTCTCATTTTTTATCACATCCACCATATTTGGGTTTAATAGTCATTGCGCCTCTTTCATTGGTTTCATATTTTCCTCCAAGGGGTTAATCCCTTTTAAGTCGACAATGGTCTCATCATTCTCCAAAAATGTGAATTTGAGATGCTCGAGAAGTGGTTTTAATTTTGGATCTGATGCCTGCACAGCAGAAGGTTGAAGTTTAGTATCCATAGGAGCCAATAATTTATTAACAGATTCAAAATCATCAAACATCATTTTAGATTTATCTCCATAAGATGACTCAAAAGTTTTTTCTACTGATGAGTTAACTATGTCGACAAGGTTTACGTCCAAAACTTCACTGGGGTGGCTAATAGTGCCATAAACGTTAAACTTCACGATCTCCCCATCAAACTCCATCGTGAGGGTTCCGCTTCATACGTCAATCTTAGTATTTGCAGTACTAAGGAAAGGTCGCCCCAACAAGATGTCTGAAGACCCGGGATGCACAACGGACCTGTCTGCCAATTGAATGCTAACACCTGTTTTTGTCAAAAAACCTGCGTTAAGTGATTCATAAATAGAATATGGCATTACATTTATGGAGGCTCCTAGATCACACATAGCCTTTTTAATTCCCAAATGACCTATTTTGCATGGTATTGCAAACATGCCCCTATCCTTACATTTTGCCGGCATTTTTCACTGTAACACTGCGGACACATTTTCACCAACATTTACCCTTTCATTACCTGTTAACTTTCGTTTGTTGGTGCAAAGTTCTTTAAGAAATTTAGCATACCTCGGTATTTGATTGATGGCATCCAACAACGAAATGTTGATCTCGACGTTCCTAAATGTTTCGAGGATTTCCTTTTCCTCCTTACCTCTTCGACACTGGTGGAATCGTTCTGGAAATGGAGGTTGAATTATGGGCAATGGGGGTTTCGTTCGGACCTGTTCACCTTTCTTGGGCTTTTCTTGGGCAATTTCTTGGCCAAGATTCGTATCAGACATTGGTTCCAGTACCTTTCCACTTCGCAACGTCACTGCATTCGCGTTTTGTCTTGGATTCTTGTTCTCGCTTATGATGACAGCCTTCCCTTGAGAGTTCAATTTCTCAACCGATATGGTCAATTCTCTTATAGACGCTTGAGATTCTCGTTGAAAATCCTTCATTTCTCTTTGGAAATTAAGAGTTTGCTGTTGAAAATCTAGGACATTAGCTGCTAATTTATTGACCATGGTTTCTAAGAAATTACCTAAATCTCGAGGCTGTTGTGGAAGTTGATTTTGGCATGGCTGGATATACCGTGGGTTGGTCCCATAACTCAAGTTGGGATGGTCCCTCCATCCTGGGTTGTAGGTATTAGCGTAGGGATCATATCGCCTCTGTGGTGGTCCAGGGAAATTTCCCACTACATCTAAATGAGCCATAGAGTCATCATACAAACTGAGACATGTGTCAGTTGTATGTTCAGGGGTAGTACATATTCCGCATACTCGAGCTGGTTTAGCCTTTACTGCAATAAGAGAATTCATCATATTAGTGAGTCTATCAACTTTATCCTCTAAGGTTGAATTACTTAGCTGGTGAACCCTTCTAGGGGGTTCAGTATTGGCTCGGAATTGCTGAGAATTTACAGCCATTGTGGAGATTAAGTCCCTTGCTTGTTGGGGGGTCATGTTGACCAACGCTCCTCCACTAGTTGCGTCTACCATATTCATCTCCATTGGTTTCAAACCTTCATAAAAGTACTGGAGGAGAGATTGCTCTGTTATACCGTGTTGTGGGCAGCTTGCACACAATTTCTTAAACCGCTCCCAATAGCCGTAAAGGGACTCAGCTTCTTTTTGTCTTATTCCAACGATCTCCCTTCTTAGCTCAGCTGCTCTAGATGCTGGAAAAAACCTGTTGAGAAATAAACGAGATAAATCAGCCCAAGTAGTTATAGATCCATGAGGTAAATAAAATAACCATTCCCTAGCTGAATCTGCTAGGGAAAAAGGGAAAGCGCGCAATTTAATTTGATCCTCAGTTATGCCTTGAGGTTTCATACTCAGACAAACCATATGAAACTCCTTCAAATGTTTATGGGGGTTTTCATTTTGTAACCCTCGAAAAGTTGGCAGCAACTGAATTAACCCTGATTTCAGTTCAAAATCGGTATCCATAATAGGATATGCGATGCACAATGGCGGTTGTTCTGTCGGAGCTTCGGCCAGTTGCCGAATTGTTTGAGCCATTGGTTGACGTGCCAAATTCGGGTTTTCGTTAACCCTAGTTTCAAGAAATTCTTCAGGTGAATTGATTTCTACTTTTTCGCCTTAAAAAGTATGAGTAGGGTTTTCGTTAACCCTAGACTCTGCTTCGTCGTCGATTCTAATTTCTGGCGATGGATTACTTTGAGTCCCAACCACCGTTGACTGCTTTTTTCTTAGCTTTGTTTCCTTGCGATTAGCTTTTGCAGTCTTTTCAATTTCTGAGTCAAACGCAAGAGTTCCTGGAGCAGATCTGGTCATAAGAAACAAAAAACAAGATTAGTACGTTACCGATCCCCGGCAACGGTGCCAAAATTTGATGCGTCGTTGAATACACCAAATATATCCTATTCCCTGCAAAATAATGAAAATAACAATAAAGGGGAAGTAGGGTCGAATCCTCAGGGATCGGATTATACAATATGCTTGTTTCTCGAAATCTCGCGTAATCATGCCCAAGAAAGCTGCGTTCTGAAAAAAATAAAAATAATGGAATTTAAAAGGTTGGATCTGAAACAAAAATAAAATAAAATAATAGAATTGAGAAGTCGAATGGAAATTGCGAAAATTAAAAATAAAAAGTAGAGTTTGAGATAAAGAAATTCTTATGGGGAGATTCTAGCCTCCGGTTGCTTCGATCTGCCTTGGGCTCAATCCTTGGCTTTTAGATGATCCTTCTCAAACCGAATAAGCCAGTTATAGTGGAAGAGGACGCCTACGACCACCAGCTCCAAAGATTTAGACTTCAATTTGGTGGAACCTGACTCTAGTCAATAATCGCTCTTGCGGGATCATCTTATGCTAGATCAATGTTTCTCAATGGCGAATCCCACGCCATTTTGTCTCTTGGGCTCGCCAACCTCTGACGCAGTAAGCTAACGAACCGACTGTGCAATCCTTCCAAAACATACAAAGCGGCCGCCTTTGCATACGTTGAAAAGTTTACTTCTTAAGGGACATGGATGGAAGCGTCAGCCCCGTAGTGCGGAGAAACGATGAATACCCTGTTGAAAAGGCTAAGTACGAATTCTAAGCCTCAAGAACCCTTTTTAGGGATTTTCGGCAACCTTTGGCTAGAAGGGTTTTAGTGGTTCATAATTGTGGTGGAAAAGAAAATAAATATAAAAATGGAAGTTTTATTAAAAGGGAAAATGAAAAGAACAAAAGCCTTATGGGGAGAGAGTTTACAGAAAAAGATGAACCAAACAAACTGAGTCACTTCATCCCCTATTTATAGTGCTAAGATAGATAGACTAGTCCTACTTAAATTCCTAAAGATAATTACAAATAATCAAAGATAAATAAAATAAATCCTAAATTAAATAATCCTTAATAATTATCTTAATATTAACTATCCTAATATAATCAAAATAGAGTCTAATAGAATAAAAACTCTTCTTTTTGCATTTCAACCCTTGTGTCCTCCATGCTTGCAACTTTGGCACCAACTTTTCCATGTGTCGCACATTGGCCCATTTTATCTCTAAATTCACGCTTTTGGCCCTTAATTTCTCTTTTTCTTCCAATTTAGCCCCTATAAGAAAAAAAGACCATAAATAGCCCAAATTAGTAGAATCATACTCAAAATAAATATGCAATTAGCACATAAAAACATGACGTTCTAGAGTATTATCATTAACCAAAACAAACACCTATATACATGCCACATAACCTAACCCAAAAACGATCAAAAGACTATCGAGTCAATAGCAGGATAGTGTGAGCTTCGAGATGATTCGATCGACATGTTCCGCAATTAGACAATCTACAAGAGAAAGGGAAACAACGGGCAAGCATATCGAATGCTAAGTAAGTTCAATTGAAATTTACTTAACTTACCTTGACATTAAAACAATTTTTAGCAATGGAAACACATTGGTAGAAACATGATATCTTTTGGCAACCTTATACTTTCATGCACAATTCAACCACACAATCAATATGTTAGTTCATTTGCATAACAAGACATAATACCAAAGTCATATACATATACAACCATTTCATATTATATCATATACTATTTAAGTTATGCTCAATTTACAAACATAACATTTCAATTCATGATCAATCATTTCATTTTTGTTTTAATTACCGTTTTCGCCTGGGATAACTACAGTAAATTGAACTTGGATACACATGACTAATTTACTCACACAAGCTGACATATTTATAATTTGACTCACGCAAGCCTTCCGTTATGAATTGGCTCACACAAGCCTTCCGTTATGAAATGACGCACACAAGCCTTAGAGAATCCGCAACACATGTTGGATCTCAAACAATCATAAAAATCCCTGATCAATTATATTCCTTTTTGGACCCTAATGACATGCCATTCATATCCTAATCATTTACTAAGTCATAAAACTGTATAGTCGTATATACGTTTTACACATCGCATATACATTTCAATATTCAATTCGGTGCTTTGTGACAAATCATAATAATTACAACATGATTTACAATTTAGTCCATTAGATGCCAAATTCATATAACTCATAACAATTTAAATTACAAACAAAATAAATATAACTAAACATATTAACTAATCAAAATAGTAAGTTTCATATGAACTTACCTAGCAAAATAGCAACAAACAAGGCGTCAATGACTAATCCACAATTTTGTCTTTTTTTCGATTATCCTCCATTTGATTTAACTCCTGATCTATACGATAATATATTTTAAATTATCAATTCTAAATACCTTATATCATCATATTATAAGCATATATCAATTCAATTTCATTATTCAAATGCTCTCTAAAGTTTTTCATTTTATTCAATTTAATCCATAAAATCGAAATTGTCATAACTTTCAAATTTGAGCTTTGATTTCGAAATCAATCTCAATTACATCATTATATAACCCTCTATTATCTATAATTACAAAATTTTAATATCAATTTTAAAATTTATGCACTTTAGTTCCTATGTTCAAAAGCTAGCAATTAAATTTTACAAATTAGTCCTTTTTCATATCTAACCTTGAAATCTATTCATTTGAATTTCAAGAAATCAACAATGGTAACTTTTGAAAACTTTAATAATTTTGCAAATTGGTACATGTTTAGCTAAATCAAGCTATTAGGATCTAAGAAACATACAAATTACGAAAAAAATGACTTAATACTTATCAAATTGGAGGACGAAAGTTTAAAACTCCAAAACCTATTCTTTATTTCTTGCTTCGGTGAAGAAGACGAGTGGGAGGAAAATAGCTTTTGTTTTCTTTTAATTTTACTTATATAGTTTGTTTCAAGGCATCACAAAGTCGGTTAGTGACAATTATAAAATGCTTTCTAAAATCCCTCCATGTCCACATTGTTCAACGGTAGAGAAAAAAAAAAAAAAACAGTTTGAAGAGGATGTGATTACCGGCAAACCATTTCTCACCTAAAGGGGTTTTTGCTTCAGTTGATATATCCTCTCCAACAAAGCTCGAAAAGTTGACGTTTAATTCTATTTTTAAAGTGGCGCGAGACGGCGTTTTTTATGGCGGAATTAGTGGAGGCGGAGAGGAATTCGACGGACGAGTTGCAGACGTTACGGATTCCGGCGATGATTAACAGTAAATTAAGTACGTTTCCTACCCGCTGTATGAATTTGACATGTATCCGCTATGTTCTTTAATTGAGAAAAGAATGAAACAGTTTTGCGCATTTTTAAATTTTGAAATTTGGAGGGAAATCAAAACTTAAAAAAAAAAAATTGGGGGCGGAGATCGTTGAGAATGAATCTCTGTTATTTTTTTCCTACGATTTTCTGTTCCATGATGCTCGTTTTAAACCTCAAGAATTCTACCTTAAGACACGCAAATGCTGGCCAGATGCTTGGCCTGTTTTTTTTTTGGTAAATATATGAGAGAGGCTAGTAAAACTATTTCCAATTTAAATTTTAAATGGTGTTAGGGTTTGTTAATCTATTTATGGACATAATAAATGAAGTTGCTGATTGTTTTCTAGCATCTGTTTTGTAAATTGCAGAATGAGGCATGGAGAACATTCAGTTTGTATTCAAATTATCACACAACATGTTGAAGTCATTTTCTATTTGAATAGGATTTTATATTATTTGAATTTGCTGTTGCTAGATTAATGCTGTGATTTGAATTATTCTTTTAGTGAACTTCAGTTTTATGTCTTTATGATCAAGGCAAAGAAGCTTCAACTCCATCTTTTAAATTCTCTCTGGAAAACTTTATTTTACTATTACTGAACTTTGTTGGATATTGCAGTAGCTTTAGAAGTATTGTAACAAATTGCTATTGATGTGTATGGCTATTGATTAGTAAATCTTGTAAACTGCGAATTCATTTTAGATTACCCCTGTGAGGATGTTGGAGAAACCTGCCTGTTATTTTGACAATTGCATTTCATGTTTTTGTTAGTTCTGTTTATTTGGAAATACTTGTGACGGTGTTGTGTTAATGATACACCTGTTACCATTTGTTTTCCAGAAGGGAATGCTGGGGTTTTTGTTTACTTCAGTTATCATAAACAGCATCTTGATGAGTTTGATAGTGCCATTTGGTTTCCTTTTGGCTATATTTGAATAGATAATACCTTCTTTCTTATGAGGACAAGTTTGGGTTTGATGCAGAGATTCAGTATATATCTCTAGTCAGAATATTGGTATTGGTAGTCTCACAATCATGCCAGAAACCATATGAAATCCAAGCACCACAAACGTGATTGTTGATATAAAAGAAGCATCGTCACCATGAGTACCGGCACAACCATTGTGAAAGGGCACACTGGTTATTCTTATTATTGTCTGCATATTGTTCAAAAGGTAGATGTGTCAAAAGTTGTAGAATCATACAGTACACTTGGAATGGAGGAAATTTGACTTCTGATTGAACTGTTAGGTTACTCACGTTTGAAGTTGCATTGCTAAGAAGTTCCTTTTTCCTCTTTCATCCTAGAAAATGGATATGTAAAATTCTAAGAATAAAGCCTAATATTCAGAAAGAAGAAAAAAAAAACAGGAAAAGCTGTGAAAAATATGACCCGTTATATCATATTTCTTTTCTTTTCTTTTTCCATTTTTCTCAAGTATATGATGAGATTTCAAAATTTATATACGACCATTGGTGAAACTATGATTTAATCTTGGTCGGAGCAGTGACAGAATACATTCTCTATTTTCTAAATTTGTCTACAATATGAAGATTTACTAACAAGTTGTTATCCTCTTCTGCAGTCCAAGAAATAAAAAAAGAATAGTAGCAACGCTGATTGGCAAGATGCAAAGTTGGAACATTTTTGTGTTTTGCTTCTTAGCCATATAGCCTGACTTGGATTGACATTGTTTGCTGTTTCTGTAAAAGTTACTCCGTTCTAGTTTTCCCCATGAGCCGTATGTGAAAGCCATCCGGAAACTGTAAACCTGGAGATCGAAATACATTTCCACCTTTGATTGGTTCCCACCTGAAAGATTCAAAGATTTAGATGAGTTTTTTTTTTTTTTGTCTCTTGCTCTCCCTGACACAAAGTGTGTTGGACAGATATAGAACATCTTGTAATTTGTTCTTACCTGTACTTAGTCACCAAACAATGGAGAAACACAGCCATTTGCACTTTAGTGAAGTCTGTTCCAACGCAAAATCTCAGGCCACCACCGAATGCCATGAAACTCTTTGTGGCTCCATTTATTTCCACTCCCTGCAGTAAAAGAAGTATAAGAATCATTTTATGTGATTTTGATTTAGTAGCAATCTTGCAGGTAAAAGTTGATGGAATTGTGAATTAACCCACCTCCCATCTTGATGGATTAAAGGTCAAGGGATCTTGGTATTTTGCTGGATTCAGGTGCACAGCTGGGGGACACACCATTACTGCCCAACCAGCTGGAATGGTATATCCTGCATTATCATGAAATTTGATGTGTGTCAGCTTTCATATTTATTGCAAGGATAATTTTTTTTTTAATATAACAATTTGAAAGTGGGTCTCAAAATATTTTTGATGCATAATACCTTTGAATTGGATTTCTCTTAGTGCTTTCCTGAAGATTCCCGGCACTATATTTGCTAGTCTAACTGTTTCATTGATGAACTGTAAGTTGCACTTGTCAGTATGGAAATAAACAACCTTTCACAACTGATAATATGTCCTTATAAGTTTAAATCACAAATTTTCTCACCTGGAATGTGTATGTCATTGATTTATATTCTTTCCATGTAAGTCCAGAGTCTGTGTCTTCCCTGTTTCGTAGAATTGCCTCATGCTCTTCCTATAAAGTGGAAATACATAAGTTCCATGTTTGTTTATAAAAGGATTCGGATTTTGCAGATTCAGGAATCATTTCACATACCCTTAGTTTTTTCAGCACTGAAGGGTCGTCAGAAAGGAATTTAATTGCTAAAGTTAGAGCCAGGGAAGTTGTTTCAAAGCTAGCAAATAGTAGAACGAACATCAAATCCAGAGCAATTGCCTCTGTTAGAATTGTTCCCTCTTTCTGAAGTTCTTCAAGGACAAAATCAAAAAAGTCATTTCGGCTCTTCCCTTGCATTGCCCGTCTTTCATTTAGCAGGTTCTTTAGCATTTTCATTGCATTTTTCCTTCCCTGAAAAAGTAAAACATTCAAGAATCAATACACAAAAGATTGGATTTTTTTTAACCTTGTTATTTTGAACTGGAATGACCAGTTTAACTACCTGTAAACATTTGTGATATGCTGTTCCAGGAATATCCAGGGGAAAGGAGATTAATCCTTGTATGAAAGCAACAAAATTCTCCCTCAGATTCTGGGTGGTATTGTCTTGGTCATAACTTATCAGCTTTTTGGCCGTCAGATCAAATATCATCTGCAAATAAAGACATAAGGTATATCATCATTAGACTACATTTTGAAACTTAAAAACGTGAATGTGGGGGGACGGTGTATATGTGTAATTACACTAGCAGTTGCTTCTTTTAATTCAACTGTTTCTTCGTTTGACCATCGTTGTAATCTTCTACAAGCTGTTCTCTCAACTTCAGGCAGCATCTTTTTAAGACTTTCAGGACCAAATAGATTAAGCACCATATTCTTTAGGTACTTGTACATAAAACCATGTAAAGAACCCACATTTTGGCGTCCAAAGATCTCGGTGAACGTATCCGGATACCAACTCTGAAACAATTGCCCTTCTTGTAGAAACACAAAGTGATTGAGATCCGGGTCAGCCGATACAATCACCGGTCGCCCCACTATGCTCGTTTTGAATACCGGCCCATACCTGCAACCAAGTAGTAACCAACATGTTATGTAATGGAACAAAAAACCAAAAAAACAGAAAAAGAAAAAAAAAAAGAAGAAGAAGATTATCATTGAGGAAAAAGCAAATTGACCTTTTCATTCTCTCTTTAACAAAGGGAGGAATATCATTAGTAGTATTGGGGCCGAAGAACTGAAGAGTCTCCCCAAGAAGTGGGAAACCCATAGAACCTGGTGGGAGTTTGCCATTACATCTAGGATTCCTCCAGTAATAAACCCAATGTGTAATGTATACAATAAGAACCAAAGCTCCAATCCACAACACCAACATTCTCTTACTCAAAAACTATATATACACTGAAGCTATATGTATATCTTGGATTGAAGGAAGAAGATGATGAATGCTGATATATATTTATGGTTTAGGATTGATGAAGAAGATGATGAATGATAATTAGCAGAAATGGATGTAAAAGAAACGTGGGAAGAATAGACAGGTAGGAGAAGAAAGTGCTGGCATGTATCTTATGATTCTCATCAAACCATAAGAAGCTCTACTTAAATAGCAAGCTAATGCATACAACTGTTCAATGGAATTAATTATATATTATTTTTCCTTTTTCACTTTATTATTATCTTTGTACTCCAAGGATACAAATAGAATGAATAATTTAGAATTCACTCTGTCTAGCAACTGTTCATTTTGTCAACGCTTCACCAGTTGATACCAAAGAAAAAAAAAAGCCTAGCATGACTTGAAGCATCACACGATGCTTCCCTTTATTTCCTTTCTCTCTCTTCTTTCTTCTTCACCATTGGATGGATATTTGTATTTTTTTCAAGGGAAAATATTGTTTACTGTTTGATTTACAGTTGAATATTTAAAATTTTTTATATTTTAGATATTAAGATTTTTTTTTTTTGAAATTAGGGTATCTATCGTCAGTAGCAATGATTGGTCATAAAATGTGCTCCATTCATATGAGTGAGGATCAATTCTCCGAGAATATAATTAAGAAATGAGGTAAATAACTATCACAACTCATAATTAGATATTAAATGGTGCGGGTATATAAATTCTTTTTACTACCAAGGGTGGGGTAAAAGGAGCTTAAAACATGAAAAGTGAAGAAGCACGAGGCTGAATTTTAGCCTTTTTTAAGGAGATAATG
This sequence comes from Gossypium sturtianum, assembly GCA_025698515.1. Lineage (NCBI taxonomy): Eukaryota > Viridiplantae > Streptophyta > Magnoliopsida > Malvales > Malvaceae > Gossypium > Gossypium sturtianum. The sequence continues at coordinate 2,880,767 of CM046944.1, read as the reverse complement.
GAGGAACAGAAAGAGCAAAACAGTAGATTTGAGAGGATCGATGGAAGTTCAAAGGGGATCATGTCTGACCAAAAATATATATACATATATCTTTTAAACCAATCTTACATCATTAAATACCCAAAACAAATCTAATATAGACTTCTTAACCAAACATCTTCAAATTTGTCTAAAAATAAAAAACAAATCTATGCTAAATTTTCCCATATATCTATGTGCTTAATTTTGTGCCAACAGAGTTTTCCATATATTTTTTCCTTCTGTTATGGAATCATATCTCCCCTTTTAGATCTTCTGTAGCTGTGTAAAATCCCAATGTCAAACCCCCAATCTTATTTGCATACATCACTAAGATTTTTTTCCCAATGGGAATGCCTTTGGATATGCATGCAACTACTGTGTTCATATGCATAAACTTTCTCATAATTGATTTCATTGGTTAAAGGCTAAAAGATTATATTGTGGTTGAGATTTTAAACCAATTATGGATACATAGAGCACTGGCCCACCTGGCCATTGAGCCACGGATTTGAGAACCAACTACAATTTGTAGGTAGGTAGGTTCACAGTGTTGTTGAGTTTCTTTGATAGTATCCTCCATTATTATGCAATTTTAGGGGGGGGGGGGGGGTAGATTATGTATTTATTACAACGTTTTGTCATAATGATATCGGACAAAACTCCGTGTATAAGCCTTAGAGGATGGGAATTCAAATCAACCTTGAATAAACATGGTGTTTGATTATTAGCTTTACCTATTAAAATATTATTATTTTTTCTTATATAAATATGGGTATGATTAGATATTTATATTCAAAGATATTAACTCAATATAAGCACTCAAATACTTATTTCCTTCATAGTTTTGTTATGGGATGATTCTTAAGTGGAATGGTAAATAATTTGTGTTTAAATTTGTAATTGATATTTATCTCGTGTTTAATCTTTAGATAGTCTTTGCTCTTTTTATTATTAAAATAAAGCTAATTTTGCCTAGTTTGATATGAAATAGGACCATGTGATTCTTTCATTTCATATAGTTTAGCTTCAGAAAGACTTGCTCAAGAGTCTAGTTATCTGTCAAAGTTTGAAAATCGATTCAATATTTGAGAGGGTTTAAATAAAAATGTTAGGTTTAAAAAATGAGTTGGGGCAAAAAGCATGTCTATTTAAAACGAGTCATGCTCGAATTTTGAAACTCAAAGCCCAAGCTTGGCTCAATGTATTTTTTAAGTTTATATAATTTTTTTTTTTTTTATATATAGATTAAGATATGCTCCAAGCCATTGTACTTATCGTGCATTTGAAATTTAGTCTTTTTACCCTTATTTTTAGGAATCCAGTCTCTCTATTTTTATATTTCAAATTTAGGTCTAATTGTTAACATTGGTAAAAGTACCATGGAGGCCCCTGTATTAGGAGTCAAATTGCATTTTGCCCCCTTTACTAAAAATAGGAAAAAACGGTCCATGTATGTTAGATCAAAGAGCAAACTGGTTCTTCTTAAAATGTCATCCATTTTTGCTATTAAAAACAGATCATTGTATGTCAGCATGAGATACACGTGACGTTTGATTATTTCATCAGTCACGTCAATATTTAACAATACAAATGAATGAATTTTTTAACTAAAATGATCAATTTGCTCTTTGATCTAACATACATGGACTCATTTTCCATTTTTTAAGTAGAAGAGGCAAAATATAATTTAACTCTTAGTATAGTGACCTCTACGACACTTTTACCATTTTTTGTCACATGCATTACTAAGGGGTTTCCCTTTGTACTTGACCTTTATGGTTTCTTATCAATTATTGTAACTCTTACATAATCAATAAAACTATTATTTTAAACAAAAAAGAAGTAATATAATAGGGGCCACGTTAACCAATTATAAATACGATGGTAAAAGTATCATAAAAATCTCTGTATTAATAGTCCGATTGTATTTTATTTTTTCTATTGAAAATGAGTAAACTAGTCATTATATATTAGATCAAAGAGTAATTTAAATTTTTTTTGGTTAAAAATTTCACCTATTTTTAACTGTTAAAAATTGACATAGTTGATGAAATAACTAGACAGCTATGCGTGGCATGCCAAATATACTTCATGCTGAAGTACTAGGAATAGTTTTTAACCGTATAAATAAAAGAAATTTTTAATAGAATGACCAATTTACTCTTTAATCTTAACGTACAAGGATAGTTTATCTATTTTTAAAAATAAATGGAACAAAATGTAATCCGACTCTAAAATAAAAATTTTCAAACCGAATAAAAATCAAAATCAAAATTAAATCAGATATTATATATAAATCCTAACCAGTACCCAATTCCACCCCAACCCCATCTAGAAACACAAAATAGATAGTCATGTTGATATAAATAAATATTTATTGATAAATAGATTTTGTATTTTATTGTGGACATTAATTGAAAAACAGAAACAGGGTGAGGGGGCAGTTTTAAAGCTGTAAAGTCCAATGCCAGTTCTAAACTTGCACGTGCAGACGCGGTTTTTCCCTTCTCCTCCGTATATGCATTTTTTATTCACTTTTTAGTTCCTCCGCTATTAATCTGGTTCCGGGTTAAGATTCAACTGTTTGATGTTTTGATTTATGCTATTAATTTTTATTAAAAAATAAATTTATATATTATTATTGATTTGATAATCATATAGAAAATGTATAGATTCAACTATTATAAAAATCTTTAAATTTTACATTTATTTATTTTAAGGGATAATATAATTTTTTATTCTTCAACTTAATAACTAAGTTTACTTTAGTATTTATATATATATATATATATATATTATTAACTTTAGTACTTAAATTTGATAATTAGGTTTTTTTTTATCCCTGAACTTGAAAACTATAAAAATTTGGTGATGTGGCACTCTGAGATTATGCCACATCATCACTTGAAAATTAGAATATATATAAATTTTCATGTGATGATGTAGTACAATCTTAGAGTATTACATTCAACGTTTTAATAGTCGGACTAGTGGACCATCGGACCGTTGGACCAATAATTAATTAATTAATTAATTAATTAAAAATTCATAAAAATTTATAAAATAATAAATAATAATTTTTTTATTAAACCAATTCAAACTATTCAACTATCAAACTGTCTCGATTTTCGATTTTTACCAATTTCAAGTAGTTTTCGAGTAAATCGATTCAATCCCTTTGTTCACGTTGTTGTATCGATCAATTCCTGATTTGTCCGATCTGATCCTGTTCTAGTGACATTGGTCACATCATTAATCTTGACAGAATCTAAATTTAAGGATCATAATAAATTTAATTGCCAACTAAATAATATACAATTACTAAAATGAACCTAATTATTAAATTTCGGCATCAAACTAAAATTTATATTTTATAGTATTCAAACTCATATTCTATTTTTGATAGTGCAGCATGACTTATCACTTCACCCATTATTTATTATTTTAATAGATGTAAAGGGACGTGGAGTAGCTTTGATTTACAACCCATGTAGGCAAAGAAATAGATGGATGATATTCATGGATATCTCTATCTATACATCCTCTTCAAATTCTCTGTACTTACACCATAGACACCTCTAAAGCTATTTTTTGCGGTGATTATTTTTTTCATTTGTAAAGTGTAGTGTGGTTTCTGATGCAGATAAGTTCAAAACTTGTTGAATGGGGATGACAAAGATTGCGTAACTGCTGAGAATGAGCTTGGAAAGGGTCTCTACTATTACAAAATTTGTACAGTAAGATAGCAACAAAGGGCCATGGAGGTGCACAAAATGACAGCTCCTTGCTTTAATTATAAAATTATAAACACCCAAACACTTGATTCTCTAATTATATTAAAAAATATTGCTGCCAAAAAGGAAAAAAAAAAAACCCAGTGATGTGTGTGCTTTGCTATTACTTGCTGTGACTGAACTCAATTTCTCTGTTCATCCTCATGTTGGATTTTCCATTCCTTACGAGATTGTCTTTTCAACAAATTGGTGCCTTATTATAATTTTGTCTTCGGATATGGGTTTTATTTTATTTTCTATCTCAACATATGCTATATTAGATTATTAAAAAAAGTTATTTGCCAAAACGTATTCTATAATCGCTTTATAACCCTTAAATCGAAAGAAAAGTGTATTTAAACGTGCCCTCAAATTCAAAGCTTCTTTATTACTATAAAGTAATAATACTAACTGAATTAAAGTTTAATCGATAAAATGTGATCATTTTTAATCTTTCTACTTTTCGAAATATGTATTTCAGTCCTGAATTAAACTTAATTTTTTGTTAGTCTATTAAATTATTTTTTAGACATGTGATATAGCATATACATTTTGACATTTTCTTATCTTTTTTAAATATTTAAAAAAAAGAGTCCAACTTCACAAAATAATAACATATGTCCAACTCTTTGCTAGACCTATATAAAGTTTTTCTTCCTAAATTACTAATTTTTAGTTTTCTTTTTATTTTAGATTTTTATTTTTATTTTTTATTTTATTTATAAAACGTATACATGGGGAGTTTTTTTTTTTTTTCTAAATTATTAAGTTTTTAGTTCTAGTGCTTTTTTTATTTTATTTTAGATTTTTAGTTTTAGTTTTTTTTTTACTTTTTTATATAATATTTATTAATAGATTGGTTTACATAGCAATTCGCAATATCATTATCAATAAGTAATTCATATAGAAATAAAATTAAAAATATTATTTTAATTATTTTATTAATTATTTTATATAATAGACACATGTTCAAATCATGTGACTTCTATCCCCTACTCCAATATAAAAAAAAAATAAGAAAAACTTTATTCTATTAATTATTTTCAATTTTTAGATTTTTTTTATTTTTAAATGATAAATTCGAAGGTTTGATACTCATAACTCGATTGACATATGTATTAAACCTGTAAGTAAAAGAAATTGAAACATTATTTTATTAATTGCATTATTATCCATAGCCGACCCTTTTATCTTTCTATTTATGAGTTAGGGAAGGGTTATGGATAGTTCTAAGTAATGTGTCAAAAAAAACAAAAATGATCAAAACCGAGATTGTTCAAAAAATAATTATTAATTTTAATTTTTGTTTTAAAAAATATTTAAAGGAATTAGTCCTCCATATAGGATCCTTAACTAATATTCTCTTAAAAATGTAATTTTTTTAATGATATATTTAAAAGAATTGCTCCATATATTAATTAGCCAATGATTTAGAATTTGTACTCCATCCACTGATTGAGTCTTAGTTCGATTGGTATAGACATTGTTACTAATGCAGGAGGATGTGGATTCGAGTGCATTAAAGCGCATTATTAGAACCTATATACAAAATCTTGTTGGTAGGAACCTGCATGCAAATTAGGGTTTTACACAAATGAATTTAATAAATAAATAAATAAAGAGGATCTTCTTCTTGGGTGTATTTTGAAAATTCCATAAGATATATAGAATTAAAATAATAGTAGCTTAGCTACTCATTTTTATTATAATGTTTTTAGGTCTTATAATTGGACGGTTATGATTATCGATCAAGTTGACTTCAAAGATATCTTTGATTAGTTGTTTATTCTTCTTTCTCTTTTCCTGTGGGCGCTTCATTTAGTCTATAAGGACGGTGATATTGTATGGTATGATATGATGCCTCTAAATACAGCTGGGTTTTCTCTTTATAAACTTCCTTCTCATTTATTTTTATTTTTTTTCAGTTATTATATTATTCTATCGAATTAAAAAAAATATTGACTAAATCATAAATGGCATAAAAGTATCATGGATGTCTCTTTATCAAGAGTTAGATCGAATTTCGCCCCCTTCACTAAAAAATAGGTAAATTAATAATTGTACGTTAAATCAAATAACAAACCGATTATTCTGTTAAAAATTCCATCCACTTCTATTGTTAAAAATTAACATGACTAAGGACATATCCAGCAAATTACACGTGGCACGGGGACCGATTTTTAATAGTAGAAATGAATGGAATTTTAACAGAATGACCAGTTTGCTATTTGATCTGACATACAAGGATTAACTTGCCTCTTTTTTTAGTAGAAGGGAAAAAATGCAATCCGACTCTTAGTACAAGGACCGCCGTGATACTTTATTGGCAAATGACTCATGTATAAGTCTTCAATTGATATTAATTTCGAATCCGGTTTCTAAATAATCCCTCTTCTTTATTATACTTATATTTTGAGAATTATATAATTTTGAATGATGAAATACATTTTTTATCAAAATCAAAGTATTCACCATTAGTAGCAGGGATTAATTTTCATATTGTGAGTATTTTTCGAAGAGGTTAATGATTGACCGCGAAATGTATTTTATTCCCATTGAATACATCTTTAAAATGATTGGAAAGAAGGAAAAAAAAAATAAGGAAATTTAGATTCAAATAGAATTTTTTAAAATCCAAGTAGTGATGAAAAAATATTGATAAAATAAAATAGAGTAATGAATAGAGAAATAGTAAAGAAATGAAGAGGGATGGGTAATGGACTACAGAGAAATTCAAAGTTGAAATAGTGTGTATATAAATAAATATAAAGAGGAGGTTTTGAGTTATCCAAGGAGGAGGAGGAGAGAATTGGGGAGAAAGTTGTTGTTATTGTCTGTGCCTTTACACACAGGGAAATGTATATGAAGGAACATCAACTGTTTTAGTCTTACCATTATTATTCTATTTCCAAATATTGAGAAAACCTTTTTGTCTTAAATTAAGGGGAAAATTGGATTTTTAATTTCAATCATAAATTTTTTGATACAATGCCTAGAACTATCTTTAAATAAAAGGATAATGCCTTTCAGAGCATTCAAACCCACATCCTACTGCACTGATAACAATATCAATGTCAATCGAACTAAGACTCAATCGACTATAATATTACACAATTAAATATATTTGAATCCATAACATCCTTTAATTGTAACAACAATAAGTCTAATCAAACTAAGACTTTTGTAGTTGCATGATATCTCTTTACTATTGGAAGATATATATATATATATATATATATGGTTATTTTAATATAAATTGAATACGTGTGGATAGTGAATAAATGATAATTATATGATGATTGCGGGATTGTTATTAATTTTGTAGGGGGTCCCTAAAAGTTGTTTTATTGAAGAGTTAAAGTTTGACCACACGTCTCCCTTTATTAAGACAATGAAACAATGATGCTAACCATTAAAGGAATAGGTGATGATTTGTACCCTTCACACCGTCGCTCTTGGAGATTCAAACCCCATGCAAAATTGTTATTTTTGAATGAAACAATGAAGGCAAAGTTTTCAATAGTGAAGACAGTTGGAAAAAGATGACCCAAGTTTGTATTCTGACTTTATGGTTCAATGTATGTTTCATTATAATCAATGTCTTAATTTGTCTCATTTACTTTCTCCAACTTATAGGTTACTAAATTCCAAATAAACATTGGTTTTGGATTAGGAAACAGACCCACTACTTAAAAGGATAATGACTTTAATATTTAACTATAGCATTAGCTTAGATGACATGCATGTATGTGTGGAGTGTTTTTTTCTTTTCCAAAACGTTGTACATTGAAATTTTTTTATTCCCAAATGGGACTACTTATAATCTTTATAGTTTAAATGGTTTTTCTATATCATTCGATCACAATTTATACATTTATATATACACATAATTAGTCGATTGAGTTTTGGTTCGGCTGGCATTGACATTATTGCCAGTGCAGAATAACGTGGGTTCGAGCGTGCAGAAGCGTGTTTATCCTCCTATTTAAGGGTTGGGATGTATGAGTAGTTCTCAGCATTGTATCAACTTAGATACTTTCACAATTGACTTAGGTGTAGCGTTGAAATTCCATTCATCGATAAAAACTCTAAAAGATTATTGATTTTTTCTCGTCAAATATACATGAAGTTGTAATTGGACTAAGTCACTAATGTAGGTAAAACTAGAGAAGGACACCAAAAATTTGTTTACGCAGTTCGGAAGGTTCCTCTATCTATAGGGGCTTTCCTAGAGAATTAGTCCACCATGCTCAAACTAGATAACTATCTTTCTAGGACTGTCTCTCTGAATGTTCATATGTAATTGCTTCGATTTTACTTACAAAGTTTTGCACTCAAAAAAAAAAAGAAGTGCTCTCTAAAAATTGCACATGACTAACCGAAACAAGCTATGTATATAAAGAGTTAAAAAAGGTTTGTTAAGTTACAATAAGTTAGAATCACCTATTTTATTAAAATAGAAATATATAAAGGTCTTCAATGTATCTTCAATTACCCTCATAGTGGCAAACATCTTCTCAATGCTAAACTCTCAATTATAATTACAAAGTTATTAGTTTTGGTGTCATACATTAAAAACCGGAGACTAAACTCTTGATTATAATTATATATCGTTACGAAATCTATCAAATAAATCTTAATAAATGGTTGTCACATAATTTATACAATTCAATTCTAATTCTATTAAAATCATGTCACTTTACCATATTAGAATCTATGTTTAAATTGACTTAATTGTCCGAATAGAATATAATTACGATGATTATTTAATTTAATTTTCACTTTAAACTCAATTATTTAATTCATTAATCCAAATAAATTATAATGCAAAGAAAATAATTCTAACTCATCTTTTACCTTCTCGAGAAAATGCATTTATGGTAGATAGTAATACAGGCAATCTATTTATCATACGTCATTTTCATTCATACATTCAATGATTCTTATCATGCAATTCATAACTAAGGTAAAAGATGGACCAATGGAACATATATAATTAGGGTTTAAATGATTTGTAATTAATTTCTAACTCTTCGTTTATTAATTACATAGTTATTTAGTCATGGAGTCAATCCACTAAAAGTATTATATACCATTATAGAAGCTACATATACTAAGCTTTTGTTTAATAACCTTGTCATATGTGTTACCCTCATAGGATATCCCTTTAGGCTAAACTATTCACCTAATTTGATCCATTTTATATCATGGTCACCATTGTATCTTCCGCGAAGAAAATGATCATTACTTACAAACAGTAATGATTAGTCATTCATCTTAGATGAACGACTCATGTCCATGTTCCGTTTTCATAATTCATACAATGCCTATGATAAGATACCATTTAATCTTCCAATCAAGCTATAATTCCATTATTGTGAGTGAAACCATATCATGCATAAGTTATGTACCCAACAAACCAACTCTCATTTTACCATTGTGAGAGCACAATTTCCATTATATCAAAGTATATGACTTATAAACACATGGTCATTCACGTACTCAAGATTAAGTTAAGTCATACCATGAACTTCACAAGTGAATAAATTCATAAACTAGTCTAGGATAAATTTAACTTGGGTCATGTCTGATGCATTGTCAATCTAAATAATCACATCAATATTTCTATTTCTAGGAATTAAACTAGCTTTGATAGCAAAGACAAATTATTTCATCAATCAGACTTATAGATAACATAATAGTTCCTTAAATGAATAATTTTCTCAATCTGATTTTATGGACTATGAAAAATTTAGATTACACCACAAATTACACGATAAGTCAACATTTTTTGACTTTCAATTACACCACAAATTATAATATTATATATTTCCTTAAAAAATAATGCGTAAAGACTAAATTGATTGCTTTTATAGTAAAAAATCTACCTCACAAGGTCATAATAATTAAATTAAGAGACCCCTCTTCCCTTTTAACGGAACTTCGGGGGAGGACCATGAATGAGTCTAATGAATCATTGTTTAAGCACCTGGTTTGCCCTATCTTATGACCAATTTACACTTCATAATTCTCATGTTTTATTCTAACTAGCCTTTTCTTTTGGTCAAAAGGCTACCATCAATGACTCAAGCTTTGCTCTTTGACCCTATATTTCATCGTATGTGTAACTTTCTCGAAATTTTAATCATTTATATATAAGAATTTCGTAATTATATGGATGCCTTGGGTTACTAGGTTTGACTTTGACCTTCAACTAATCTACCACTGAACTTACCTTACAACCATAAATTATGTATAAATAAATAGTTAATGAGAAGATTAAAGGCTGCCACGTCTATGTACGTATAAGTTATACGACAAACCCTTTTTTTTTTATTTACAGTTCGACAATCAAGATTTAATTACACGTGCCATACAAAGAATATATTTATTTTATTAATATTTTGAGATGAATATTTAATTTATACGTGAATTTTGGTTCCATATGTAATTTGATATATGAACTTTGAGTTGGTGTAATTATATGCATGAAACTTGAATTATGGTTGATATGTATACAAAAAACTTTAATTTTGATTCAATTGTACACATTTAAAGAAATGAATACATACATTTATTTTTATATCGGAATTAATATAATTGTTTGTGTATGCAATATATAAATGTAAAATGATGTTAATTCGATAATGTTGTTAGTGATTTGTAAAAATTGAATCGAATCAAAATTTTATATATAAAATCCCATAAAATCAAAGTTCATGTATAACATTGTACGTTGACTCAAAATTCATATATAAATTTGATATTAATCATTAATTTTTAATATCATATATAAATTTAAGTTTTGTAATTTACTGATTATTTAAATATAATTAATAAGAAGTAATATTATTTATAATAATAATAATAATTAATAAGCATAATTAAAGAATATCAATTGTTTTAATAATTTAAATATTATAACAATAGATTACTAATTATTTTAAAGTGTTCATATAATACTAAAAATTTGATATATTATTGTAAAATAGTTCTCATCCTCGTGGATTTTTATTTTTCTCGAACCTCAGCTCTTAGTCCAATGGATTTGAATAACAAAAGCAATGTGGTGTGTGAGTGATTTACTCTTACTAAATGTGATAAGTAATAATAAAAAATATTTAGAATGACAAAATTAGTGATATAATGATAATAAAAAAAAGTTTATGTTGAGGGGAACTGACTTTTTTAAGAAAAGTCTTTGAAGTGTCGTCTTCGGGGATGCTAACTCAGCCCCTCAATAACGAAATGTATTGTCCATCGGAAAGAGTTTTGTCCCCCATCCACAAAGAGCCGTGTACGATTCATGAACGAGAGCACACTGACCATACGTGGATGTATGACCACTCACCAAGAAGCGACGTGAATGTTTCGCACTTAGTAAGATTCAAACCCCATAACCTATATTGTTTAGGTCATGAAATATAATATTAGTTCTAATAAGTTTTTTTTTTCTATATTCATAATTTAAATCATAATAAAATTGTAATTTAACATGGATGTGAAATATAAAATTAGTTTTAATAAGATTTTTCAATATTCATAATTTAAAAATAACAAAAAATACCTATGTAGTGTGTTGTAATATAATAAAAACTATATCCCTTAATCTTAACCATTTATACTTAAGTTTATTTAATTTTTTTTGGACTTAATATCATAAACTTGGAATGTGTTATACACTTTGATATCTTTGTTATAACGTGTTAAAATATGATAACGTGGCACTAGTTGCCAATAATACAACACGTGACAATCTCATATTATTACAGTCGGTAAGCATTAATATTAAAATAAAAATAAAAATACTTAAAATTAAATAAATAAAGTTATAAAAAATATATAGCACATATTGATTGTCTAGATTTAGATCAACTTAGATTTTTTTATTTTTTTTTGTCTAGGATAATTTTGAATGTAAATTTTAGTAATTTATATATTTTTTATTTTAAAATAATAATATAAAAAACCTGATAGTTTTATAAATAAGTTACGATAAAAAATTTATAATATATTTTTTTGAATAAGTATACTATTTTTATAATATATAGCATGAACACATAAATAAGTTATGTCCATACTTCCTGACCATAATTTTTTATAAGTAAATATATTATAACACTTTTATAACATGTAAATTATTTTTTATAATAAACTTCTTGACCTTAACTTTAGAAAGATTTTAGGATTTAAATAATATAATTTTAGGTTACAACTTTATAAAATACATAAATTATTTTATAATATTTTTTAAGATTTATAACATAATAATTTTATTATTATTTTGATATTAATAGTATTGGTTGTAGGTATTTTGGTGTATAGTTCAAAGTTTATTTTATTTTTAAATATTTATTTTTTATTTTTAAATAAAATATTATATATAAATATATCTTAACTACACACGTACAAATATATTTATATCTAAATATAAAATATAATATTAATAATTAGGTTCAATAATAAATTCAATCATTATATTTTTAATGTAATTTTTTAAAATAAAAATAGTTAATACACAAAATATATATTTAAAATTGATTAAAAATATCAAAATTTTGTATCAATAAGTATAAGTTAACATTATGCCCGTGCAAACTAGTATTTGATTGAAATGAACTGGAACATATTGAAACAATAGAAACAACTCGAAACATTCACCAAAATGAAAATAGCTTATGACCAGAATGATATGTACTGATCAATACGTTTGATATAACCGATATCGATATAAAACCGACAATCATGCACCAATCATTAAAATGAAAATATTATTTTTTTATTAATTAAATAAAAAATTGATACAATTATTTACAAATTGAATAAACAAATGAAACCATTGAGCAAAGCAAGGTATGGTGGTGTGATATAGTCATTGGTGACGTGCGAGAAACCCAAAATTCATGGCCTAGGAAACATGACCATGGTTGCTTTTGTTTTTGTTTTTATTTATATATCCTTAAGTTATGGAGCCTTGAAGAACAATCAATTTCCATGTTCTTATATATATATATTCATGTGATGTTAAATGATATTCTTCAATCTTCATTTCTTCGCTTGGATTAAATTGTAAAGACGTGACCACTCCCAAGGACCTAAAAGTCATCTTATTGCCTTTAACCATTTTTATTCATTGGACTATACTTGGTTTGGGCCTATTCCCTGTTTAAGTCTTCATTATTACAGTCTTTTGGGCTTCTTTGTTTTTACTTACTAATTAAAACTGATGTTGTAAGAATTATATCGGTGGTCGAATAGGTTAAATTATCGATTTTTAATTCAATTGATTAAATTTCTAGTTCTACAATAGTTTAATAAAAATTCATGATTGGTTGAATCTGTTGAACAATCTAATTTTTATGTTGATTTTCAATTTCTTTTACTAGTTCACGATTGTTTGTTTTATTTTCGATTATATATTATCGGTTAAACTGGTCAGGTAATTGGTTTTTAGTTAAATTAGGGGTAAATCTAGAATATTACTTTAAGTGAGTCAGAAATGAATCATAATTTTTTTTGGGAAGAGGAAAAGAAATACAATTTTACCATTATATTAATATGTAATTTTATAAAATTTTAAAGAGTTAAATGACAAATCTATCATTTGAGAGGGGAGGCCAAGGCCATCGTGTAGCCCATTTTCCTTCTTCCAGGGGCATAGCTAGGGGGGCTGTAGAGCCCCGGCTCTCCTTAAAATAAAAAATTTTCTATTAGGTCTTTTAAAATTTTAAATTAGTAAAGGTAAAATTACACTTAACCCCCTAAAAATGATAAAAATTTGATTTAATCTTTTAAAAATTATAAAAATATAGGCTATTAAAATAGTGAAATTATATTTTTACTATCGTAAAAATTACAATTTAATTTCAACCCCTAAACAAATTTTATGGCTTCGCCCTTGAGTTAAACCATCCATTTCTCTTTAATTCAACAACATTGATTAAAACTCAATTCTTTCCGCATGTAATATTATTATTGTTATTATTATTATTATATATGGGGAGAAATCCACTTATACTAGTGTCACTTTCATGACTTTTTGTATTGTTAATATTTTAACAATCCAACTATTATATTTCATATTTTATTCATATAGATCTTGTTTAAGCCAATTCAAAATGTCTTCTAACTATTTGTTTTATTTTAAAAAAATTAACAGCCAAATATATCTATATTGTTTATTAAGTGCTTTACAAAGTTGGTGTTACCCTCAACTGAGTCACCAACTCAATTGGTAAAATTACGGAAATGCCTTTCCATAATTAAAATAAGTTGAACTATTTGAGGGTATTTTAATCTTTTCATTTTAACAAAAACCAATAAAAATATGCATATGGTGGGATTTAACCCCATACCAATCAAATCAGTAAAACCTTAAATTTACCACAACTAGAGCTTTATTTTGATATATTTTATACATTTCTATTTTAATATACACAATTTATTATCTCCCTTACTTGTATATATATTAATAATGTTATTAATTGAGTTGGTGTCACAAGTTACCTCGACGCTAACTCAAAATTGATGACAAAATCATGATAAATAATTATAGTACATTTAGTATTATTTATCTGATGTATTAATGTGTTTAAAATTTCGTCTTACACATATTTTATGTGTTATTATAATTGATTAGTTTCAAACCATATGTTTCGTTGTTTATTATATGTTATTTTTAAACATACATCTATATTCAAAATTTGTGGTTTCAGATGCATACATGTATCGTAGAATTTTAAAAAAATTAACAAATTAAATCAACTTATATGCATAGACTATGACATGTTTGATATTTTGTGGATATGGGAATCTTAATTATTATTGAGACAGAATATAATATCTTCATCACAATCCATATATTCTCAACACATTCTATTTGACCCTTCTTCTTTTTTGGGTATTAAAAAACTTACCCAATTGCCATTTATAAACAGGATACCTATTGAGTTTTTAGTGTACTTGACAAGTTATGTATCTATTTATATATGATTTTTTTTAATTATTTTCCATGTTAAATAATTATGGGTGTGGTTGAAGAAGTAGATAAATAGATGTATCATTCCATCAAAGATTTGATCATTTTAATTTAATAGATTAGCATCAAGCTTGAAAGATTGCAATATCAATTATTTTTAAAATTTGTTGGGTAAATTGGTAGACTTTGTGTGCTTTTTTTTGTTCCTTATCAGCCTAACCATTATCAAGCAGTTGACATCAATAATGTTCATCATTGATAACATGATCCCAAGAAAAATAAAGTGTTGGGCCATTCTATTACATTTTTGTATGATATGCTTTGGGCCACATAGGAACTTTTCTTTATATATATTTAGAATAATCTAATATTATTAATAAAATTTCTAATTGAATCGGTTTATCGATAAATCAAACGCTGACTCAATTAGGAAATGATTAATATACTCTTTTATTAAATGTCTATTATTACTATTGTCGTAACCCTTTTCGAGTTTTGAAAAAAACGGGGTCGACGTGGGTTTTGCAAACGAATGAAAAAACGGAGTCGCCACCAATCTTTTTTGATGAGGTGTGATCGGGTCACCTTAAAAGTGTTTGTTTTTAATGATCGATTAATTTATCGAAACACAATTTTGGTCTACGAAAAATCGAAAATGGATTCGAGTCGATTACGCATTTAGGAAGGGTTAGCACCCTCGATACGCCCAAAATTGGTACCTAATTGATTATCTAATGTCTTAATGTCGAAAGTTGAAAACTTAAGAATTCAAAATCTACGATCCTCTTGTTGTTGAAGAATAAATTTGGATAAATTGGAAATGTATGCCAAGGGTCATCTCGCTTTAAGGTGAAGTGTTACATCCAATACTTTAGGACGCCACATTTCGACCTTTTAAAGTTGAACTTGCCTTTTATTCAAAACTTATGGATTTAATTGAAAGGATATTTTGTTATTTAGAATGGACGAGAAAAGGAAACCCAATACTTTAGGGCACGCTTTTCTCGAGCTTCTAAATACGTAACATTGCCTTGGTTTTAGAAAATATTATCTCGGAATAACAAAACATCACATCCAATGCATTAGGACACGACATCTCGAGTCCACGAGAATAAGCTTTTAGTTTAAAAATGTATTAGTTTTAAAAGGATATTCGGTTATTTGGACCAAACGAGAAGGATCGAAACCCAATACTTTAGGGCACGACCTCTCGAATTTCTAAATACGGAATATTGCCTTTGTTAAAAGAATTCATTTTGTGTCGGTAAAATTGATGTAATGCAAGTTTATAGTAAAATGTAAAACAAATTGCGATATCAACGTAGCAAAATGTAAGAAATGAATTACGGTATTAGCAAAGCATATAGAATAAACGCATTAAATACAAATGACAATAATAAAACAAAAATAAAATAAAACCAATAAGTTAAATGATAATAAATAGAAAACAAAAGGATAAACGGCAAGATGAAAGTTTTACAAGAAGGAAAGAAAAGGAAAGAAATAATAATAATGATAATAACGGTGATAATGAAAATAATACTTGATATGGTAATATGAGCAGTAAATATATATAAAATATGATAACAATATGAGTGAAAATAGAAGTATGTATATGAAATAGTATAAATATAAATAGATAAATGAAAATTAAATAAATAATAATAGTATTTAACTAAGAAAATAAATATAGATATAAATATAGTAATAATAAAGATACTAATAATAACAATAATAATAATCACAAGAATAATATCAAATAATAGTAATAATAATAGTAATAATAATACATAGTAGTAATAATAATAAGATAAAAATAATACAACATAATATAGTTTAAATGTAATAATAAGGTTAAGATGATTAATAATATATGTATAAAAAAATGACAATGGTGATAATAGAAAATAATAATAGGAATACTTAATAATGATAGTAGTTTAGTAATAATAATAAAATAATAATAATAATAATATGGTATTAGTAATAAAAATGAAATGACAATGGTAATAATAATAAAATAATAGTAATAAAATGAGAATAATGATAATCTAATAAAAACATAATAATAATAGTAATAACACTCTAATAATGATAGTAACTATAATAATAATAATAATGATAATAATAATAGAAAGTAATAATAAACAAATACTAGTAAAAATATAATAGTAATAATAATAAATATATAAATAATAATAATAATAATAATAATAATATGGTTATAAAAACAATAATAGAAATAATAATAATAAATATAATAAAGACAATAATAAGCAAAACAATAGTAAAAAAATATATGTATAAAATAAGTAAATAAACAAATACAATAATGATATTAATAATAGTAAAAATTGCAAAATAGTTAAAAGAGGATCAAATTGAATTTAAAACAGAATTTTGGGGCTGATTCAAATAAAACATAAAGGAAATGGCCTATTTGAAACGCGCGCAAAAAATCCAGGGACGAGGAGCGCAAATTTCCCCAAGTGTTTAAGCGCAGCGCTTAGAGAGGGACCGAATTGAACACGCGAGGAAATGGAGGATCGCGCGCATAAATTCCCATTTTTTCGGCAAAACGCGCGATCCTCGGCTGGAGCGGTCGGACCGGTCGGGCCAAGGGCGAAACGACGCCGCTTTGGGGGCTTAAGGACGCCGCCAAAACGACGCCGCTTCGATCGCTATTTAAGCCCCAAATCGTAAAAAAATCATTTCTCCCCTTTTTAAAAAAATTCGACTCTTCTTTTTTTTTTCTCAGGTCGGTCAGTTGGCGATTTCCGGCCATGTTCCGTCATGCCGCGTTGTTGCTGCTCGGCACCATGCGCTGATGGCCTAAAAGGTAAAATTTTTAGTTTTTTCCTTTTTTTTTTTTTAAAAATGAAGTATGTATATGCGTATGTCGAAAAGAAAAGAAAAAAAGACTTCAAAATAAAAGGAAAAAAGGAATCACCTTTGGTCTTTATTCGACTTTTAGTGATTTTTAATGTTTAATCTGTTGCTATTTTCTCGATTCTTTTTGTTTGTGTTTGAAGATGTTGCTTCTTGTATTGATAAAAAGGCCGACCTCTTTACAATGGATTTTGGATCGGCTTTTATAGCCGATTTTTTACAATCGATTTCCCATTTTTTATTATTTCTATCATTCCATTTAATATCTGCAGCAGTAAGTGGCGGTGGCGGTGGTGTGTAAAAGTGTGGAGGAGCAGTGGTCACGTGCGTAAGGCAGTGGCAAGGTGGTCCGACAGGTGGGTCAAGTCGAAGACTAGGGGCGGCACTTTAGGGGCTAGGGTTTTTTTTTTTTTTTTTTTCAAAAAATGTTTTTTTAGTTTTGGGCTTGTATGTGGGCTAGGGTTAGGTGTTATTGGGTTTTTTAATTTGGGTTTTATTTATTTGTTGGGCCCGGCAATAATTGGGTTCTACAATTGCCTCTCTTTGCTCATTATTGTGTAACGAGAATGGAGCAAAGACTTTCAAAGGACCAATTTTGCCCAGTATCGCGAGTCTTGACTTCTTGGGTGCTCTTCCACGAGAGCCTCATTCCTGCTCACCGCATCTTGTCGCTTGATCCATTCCACCGCTACTTCAGAGAGATAGGACCTATAGCTTCAATTTGCTCTCGCAAGGCGACTTCGAGGGGATGAGACTTGTTTATTTTAAATCGCTCCCACCGCAACTTCAGGGGATAGATTTACATCTTCAACCCGCTCCATTGCAACTTGAGGGGGTAAGGTTTGTAATCTTCACTTATTCCACCACTGGCCAAGACAATAGGATGATGGCTTAAATCATGTTCCCTACTTGCTTAGGGAGACAGATTTGCCTTCGATCTTGTCCCACTCACTGGTTAGGGCGACAAGATCTACAAATTTGACCTATTTCACCGCTGGTCGCTGGCAATAGGCGCTTGGCTTAAATCATGTTTCCCTACTGCTTAGAGAGACAAGATTTGCCTTCAATCTTGCCCCACTACCTGGTTAGGCGCGACAAGATCTACAAATTTGACCTATTTCACCGCCGGTCGCTGGTAATAGGACGGTCTTCAACCTATTCCACCGCTGGTCGATGGCAATAGGAAATCTTTTACCTATTCCGCCGCACGGTCGCTGGCAATAGGATAATCTTCAACCCATTCCACCGCTGGTCGATGGCAATAGGATGGTGGCTTAAATCATGTTTCCCTACTGCTTAGAGAGACAAGATTTGCCTTCAATCTTGCCCCACTACCGGTTAGGGGCGACAAGATCTACAAATTTGACCTATTTCACCGGCCGGTCGCGGTAATAGGATTTGTCTTCAACCTATTCCACCGCTGGTCGATGGCAATAGGAAATCTTTTACCTATTCCGCCGCCGGTCGCTGGCAATAGGATAATCTTCAACCCATTCCACCGCTGGTCGATGGCAATAGGATGGTGGCTTAAATCATGTTTCCCTCACTGCTTAGAGAGACAAGATTTGCCTTCGATCTTGCCCCACTCATCGGTTAGGGCGACAAGATCTACAAATTTGACCTATTTCACCGCCGGTCGCTGGTAATAGGATTCGTCTTCAACCTATTCCACCGCTGGTCGATGGCAATAGGAAATCTTTTACCTATTCCGCCGCTAGTCGCTGGCAATAGGATAATCTTCAACCCATTCCACCGCTGGTCGATGGCAATAGGATGGTGGCTTAAATCATGTTTCCCCTCATCGTTTAGAGACAAGATTTGCCTTCGATCTTGCCCCACTCATCGTTAGGGCGACAAGATCTACAAATTTGACCTATTTCACTCGCTGGTCGCTGGTAATAGGACGGTCTTCAACCTATTCCATCGCTGGTCAATGGCAATAGGAAATCTTTTACCTATTCCGCCGCTTTGGTCGCTGGCAATAGGATAATCTTCAACCCATTCCACCGCCGGTCGATGGCAACAGGATGGTGGTTTCTCCAGTGTTGATACTCCGCCCTCTAGGGGACATATCCTCGTAGACTTGGTTTCATATGCTTGTGTTTATGCCAAATGATTAGGATGCTATGATCGGAATGAATCTAATGCTCCTAACTAAATGTACTATGGACTACACTTGCACGAATGTAGGTGGTCTTTCTACAATGATTAGGATGCAATGATGAGTCGAATGCTCCTAATCAATGTGATGATGTATGAATGTAAAGCTAAATGATCCCTTTTAATGGTTAGGGTTGTCACCGCTCGTCTCTGCTCATCAAGGCCGCAGACGAGCGCAATTTTTGTCTTCTCGTAGTCATGAGCTATGATTTTAGACTCCTCTTTCTCGAGCGCTTCCGACCCTCTAGGCGTGTTGGTTCTAAACAAAAGTCCGGTTTGTGTTCTGTGTTTGTTTAGAGACTTCCAGAGTAATAGGCAAAACTCCTTTTATGGAAGCATTATGGGTCCATCGATCGTTATTTCAATTGCAAAAAACAGCTTTTTTTAAAAAAACTTAAATGATGAATATCAATGAAGAATGGAATTGGATTAATCAACCAAAGCAAACATGATTGAAATACAAAAAGATGAGTGAGAAGGAAGAAAGGTAGGTGCCCCAAATATCGCAAATGAGCTTCACTATCCAATCTTCCTCAAGATCATTTTGAGTTTGAATGGATGTTGGGAGATATGCAATACCAGAGATATCCCGAGGCGTAACATTCCTCTTTTGCCAATTCTAGGAGAACAAAAATCGTCACACACTTCGCCTTTCGCTTGAATTTGAGCCGCCTTTATCGGGTTTTCGACTCAAAGCCCTTTGGTCTCAAAGCGCCTTTTACGGGTTTTCGCCTTGGCCTCTCCGTTTTTTTTTTTTTTTTTTTTTTTTTTTTTTTTAGAAGAGCGCTTTGCGGGTTTCGCTTTAGACTTTTCCTTCTTTCACGCTGTAATACTTCTTGACCGAATCTGAATTTACGGGATTTGATAAGTTCTTCCCATCCATCTCGGCCAAGATCGAGCTCCTCCAGAGAAAGCCTTTTCACCACATAAGGTCCTTCCCAATTAGGCATCCATTTCCTCTCAAATCTTTTTGTATGGGGAGGATCTTTTCAAAACTAAGTTTCCTTCGTGGAATTCTCTTGGCGCGCACTTTTTTGTTGTATGCTCGCGTCATTCGCTTCGTACATCCGACCATGACGAATAGCTTTCAACCTTTTTCTTCAATCGACGAATCGATCATATCGAGCTCGATCCATTCTCGCTCGTCCAACTTCGCCTCGCATAAAGACTCGAAGGATGGAATTTCAACTTCGATAGGTAAAACCGCCTCCATCCCGTAGACCGTGAGAAAGGAGTTGCCCTCTGGAGGTTCCGACCGACGCTCGGTAAGCAAAAAGGGCAAACGGTAATTTCTCGTGCCAATCCCTCGTAGGTCTCAGTCATTTTCCCACTATCCTCTTGATGTTCTTATTAGTCGCCTCTCACCGCCCATTCATCTTTGGGCGATATGGCGATGAATTGTGGTGTCTCGATCTTGAATTGCCCACGCACTTCTGCGATCATGCTATTGTTCAAGTTTAATGCATTATCGGATATGATCTTCTCGGGCATTCCATATCGACATATGATTTCCCTTTTAAGAACTTGCTAATCAATGATTTTGTCACATTGGCATATGAGGCAAATCTCTACCCACTTAGTGAAGTAATCGACACTACGAAGATGAACCGATGTCCATTAGAAGCTTTTGGCGATATTGGCCCATCGACGCCCATGCCCCACATAGAAAAGGGCCATGGGGAAGTCATAACATGTAGAGGTGAAGGTGGTACATGAATTTTGTCCGCATAAATTTGGCACTTATGACACTTTTTAGCATAATCAATGCAATCTCCTTCCATGGTAGGCCAATAATACCCGAATCTCATGATTTGCCTAGCCATCGTGAAACCATTGGCGTATGCTCCACAAACACCTTCATGGACCTCTTCCGTGATTTGCTTAGCCTCTCGCGGCCCACACACCTTAATAGCACTTGATCCTTTCTTCTTTTGTATAGGATTTCTCCGCCCAAGACATAGTCACACGCCAGCCTTCTTATCGCCCTTTTGTCATTCTCGATGCCGCTCGCCGTGGTATTGACGATTCTTTATGTATTGCAAGATATCATGATACCACGGACGATCCTTTTCTTCTTCTTCTTCGACGTTGTAGCAAGAGAGGGCCTCATGAATGCTCATTCGGATAGGTTTCATATCTTCTCGCTTTGTTTAATCGACCATGGAAGCCAAAGTGGCTAGAGCATCACCCATTTGATTATCGCCTCTTGGCGTATAATTGAAAGTGACATCGCCGAACTCTCCGATCAATTCTTGGACCAATCTTTTGTATTCGACCAACTTGGGATCTCTCGCTTCCCATTCTCCTCTAAGTTGATAAATCACCAAAGGTCAGTAGTCTCCGTACACTTTTAGCACCCTAATTTTGCGCTTCTATAGCGGCACGGATGCCCATGATACAAGCCTCGACTCCGCCATGTTGTTTGTGCAATCAAAATCCAACCTACAAGTGAAAGGGTAATGATCTCCGTTTGGGGATACCGAATGCCCCAATTCCATTGCCCACAAATTTGATGCCCCGTCGGTTCGGTGTCCAAGGACGATCCTCCGGGGTACCTCTTCAAAGAGTCGCCACGCACATTAGGTCCTCATTGGGGAAATCAAAGTCCAAGGGCTCGTAATCGCTAGAGCTCTACTGCTAGAAAATCCGCTATTGCACTCCCTTTCACCGCTTTTGGTTTACATAAACTATGTCAAACTCGTAAAGCAAAATTTGCCATCGGGCCATCCGACCATTCAAGGCGCTCGATTCTATCATGTATTTCGAGAGGTCCCGCTTGAGATGAGCTAAGTCGTATGATACAAAGATATACTCGCCTCAATCTCCGAGTTGTCCAAATCAAGGCACAACAAAGTTTCTCAATTGGCGAGTACCTTGTCTCACATTCGGTGAACTTTTTACTAAGGTAGTATATTGCCTTTTCTTTCTTTCCCGACTCATCGTGTTGGCCGAGCACACATCCCATTGAGTTATCAAGCACCGCAAATAGAGGATTAATGGCCTATCTCGATTAGGCGGCGCCAATACTGGAGCATTGGACAGTATTGCTTCACTTTATCGAAGGTTTCGACATTCCCGCCCCACACACTGGATTGTGTTTTTAAGGAGACGGAATATGGGGTCACATTTCTCGCTTAATTGTGAGATGAACCGAAAGCGATGTAGTTTAACCTTCCTAAGAAACCTCGAACTTCTTTTTATGCATTTAGGTGGAGGCGCTTGTATTGTTTTGACCTTGTCCGGGTCAACCTCAATCCCCTTTCACCGACTATAAATCCTAGCGCTTCGATCGGGCTCAAGGTACATTTTGCCGGATTAAGCTTTAGCCGGAATTTCCTTAACCTCAAGAATAGTTTCCTCAAGACTTGGACATGCTCCTTTTCAGTCCGAGATTTGGCGATCATATCGCCTACGTACACTTCAATTTCTTTGTGCATCATGTCGTGAAATAGGGTTACCATGGCTCTCGATATGTCGCTCCCGCATTCTTTAGTCCGAACGGCATCACTTTATAGCAAAAGGTCCCCACATGGTTATGAACGTAGTCTTGTCCATGTCCTCGGAAGCATCTTTATCTCGTTGTATCCCGAGAAACCGCCCATGAAGGAGAACAACGAGTAACCCGCCGTGTTGTCCACTAGGGTATCGATGTGAGGCAACGGAAATTATCTTTTGGGCTAGCCTTGTTTAGATCCTCGTAGTCTACACACATTCGCATTTTCCCGTCTTTCTTGGGGACGGGGACGATGTTGGCTACCCATTCTCGAGTACTTAACCACTTGCAAGAAACCCGCATCAAATTGTTTCGACCTCCTCTTTTATTTTCAACAGACGTCCGCCTCATCCTTCAAGTTTCGTTGGACGGCTTGTATTCTTCCTTTATAGGCAACCTGTGTACCACGATATCGGTGCTTAGCCCAGCATGTCTTGATACGACCACGCCAAGACATCTTTGAATTCATGAAGTAACTCAATGAGGTCTCGCTTTGTCTCTACTTGTAATACTAGCTCCGATCTTCACTTCCTTCTTTTCTTGCCTGCCTCCCGTGTCCACTATTTCTACTAACTCCTCGCGGCGGATCTGCTTTCTCCTCTTGTTCTACCATCCTTGAATAGGAGATAGGTCACAACCTTGGTCATCCTCGTAATCCCAAAATCTTCCACACCCGTATCTTGCCCAAAAGGATATTCTGAGTTATTGGTAGTGTTGCTCACGTCGTTGATATTTGGGGACCTGTTATGAAGATGAAATAAAGGCTCATAGAATAAAGGAATCTAAGCATGTTTATTGGCATTATGAATGAAGAATGGAAATATTTAGGAATATCTAAAGAATAATAATGATGAATGAAGAAGAAGATTTGCTCAAAAGGTAATGGAGATGCATTTCATTGAGAATAACGATGCCTCGTATAAAAGTCATGCTTTCACAAAGGGGACACTTATCGCTTCTAGACTTAAAGCAACAAGTGTGTTCCGAGTATTACTCTGAATAAGTTCTAAAAGCTACAGGAATCTCCTCTGCAGTCCAGTTGTTTAGAACGCTGCCTGGCTCGTAAGGGCGGATACCATTCCAGTTTTCTTCCTCTATTTTCTCCCCGAATATGGCATTGATGTGCATGTTTGCCCGTATTCCTTTTATGGCTTTCTCATCTTTCGTTCCTCGCCCTTGGTGGATAATCCTCCCGATACAAAGGTCTCAAGAATATGAGGAATTATCATCGGTTCCCACTTAATCTCATCTCCGCCAAACGCGTTTCTCCTTCTTTCTTGTCTCTTTTTGCTAATTCCTTCCTTTTTTTGCTTCAAGGTCCGGTTTGAACCCTAAACCGAAGAGGTCTCGTTTTCTTTCAATCTCGGGACCTCGATCTCTCCTTGAGATATACTTCCCAAGTCCTTTCCCAGTGCGGCTCGCTCCCGATCATCGCTTGCAAACCCATTTTCGTGGTTTTAGATAATTGAGGTATTGGGATCTTGTTCCCCAATGACGAATGTTGCATTGACAAATTCCAAAGAGCGGAAGGAGCACTCAGTTGCTTCATCGTCTGCTTCTAAATATGGCGCGCCATTGGTCACAGTTGCGATTACGTCCTCTTCGGCATTTATTGTCACCAAACGACCCTCTATAACTAGCTTCAACTTTTGGTGCAATGACGAGGGCACTGCTCCCGCCGAGTGTATCCAAGGTCTCCCCAGCAAGCAATTATAGGATGGTCTGATATCCATTACTATGAAATCCACCTCATATATACCCGGGCCGATTAATAGAGGTACTTCGATCCTTCCCATAACTTTCCTTTCGCCCATCGAATGCCCTTACTACATTGTGGCGTGCCTTCATGTGAGAGCGTCAATGGGTAATCGATTCAGCGTCGACATGGGCAAAACATTTAGTGCGACCCATTATCGACCAAGCACTTCGTAACGTGTATCCTTTGCATCGGGTGGTGATGTGGAGAGCCTTGATGGTACCCGTACCTCTCCCGAGGGATTTCATCATCACTAAAGAAAATGAAGTTATCGGCGCTTATATTGCTAATCAAAGCGATCCAACTTGTTAACGGTGATATCATTAGCAACATAAGTTTCATTTAGTACTTTCATCGGTGCGTTGCGCGCGCTCGAGCTTAATAGTAAGTCAAGCACGATATATACGAGCCGGTTGCTTATGTAATCGCTTTCACGACATAATCGTATTCGCTATGCTTTAAAAACTTTAAGAATTCCTAGCCTCTTCTTCCTTCATCGGCTCATTTATAAACGCCTCGGTTTGGTCACTTTCCCTTTCTTTGGTTCGCCTACCAGGGTTTTCTCCTTTGTGAGCTCCATTCGTGTATTCACCGTGTCGTAGCGCTTTCCACTGCGCGTATAGGAGCCTACCCCCTGGTTTTCCTTTGCAGCGTTGGACGAGGCTTCCTTTTCCGGAACCGTCACGTTGCAGTTATAGTTCCAGGGAACCTTTTTGTCATCTTCATATGAAAAAGCCGCTGGTTTTCGAATCACGATCTTCGAGGCCCCTGCTCCCTTTTATAAAGGTCTTTGGGCGACAGTCCCCTTTTTCAGAATCGCCATGTTGCAATTATAGCTCTCGAACCCTTTTGTTATCTTCAGATGAAAAGACCGCAGGTTTCCGAATCATGATCTTCGGAGTTATTTTTATTTCGGTTCCATCATTCTTTGGTCGCGAGATGGTGACCAAAGGGTAGCTGGTCTTCGAAGTTTTTACCCTTGCTTCATCTTCTAACACGCAGATGTTTCTTTCCTCTTGGTCTTCGTTGCCTCGTAGAATTCTAACTCTTTATCGTCCATCGCCTTTGTACTGTAATCCTAAACTCTATACGCTTTTGGATTTCGTGTCCCTCCATGTTGTGAAATTCACAACCCTTGCTTGTTCTTTCATGCTCTTCTTGGGCTTGACACAACCAATCCCTTTTCATCATTTCCTTCCGCACTGCCTCATTGGGGTTTTCACTTCAGAATATCCTCTTAACTCTTTTTCCCATGTTCTCGCCTATCATATTGACCCCATGATTAGGCAAAGGGTGCCCCGCATTAGAGGTATCGTCTACTTCTACAACACCCATCCGGATGAGTCTTTCTACCGCTTTCTTGAAAGCGAGATGTTGTTTCATTGAATGCCCCACACACCCCGCATGGTATTCGTGATCAGTATGCGTTCGCATCATACCACTTAGGGTATGGGGGCCGCAGGGGTTTTAAGTAATGCGGGGCAACAATGTGTGCATCGAATAAATTTTGGTACATTTCTTTGTACGTGGATCGGGATTGGTGTGAATTGAATTTTCTCCGCATTTTGCTTCGCATTGATTCCCGCTCTGTAGGACTCGATGGTGGGCGCTACGACCACTCGGGCCGTTCACGCTTATGGGCTTTGAATAACTTTTGCTTATGTTGTTTACATCGTTCTCTCTTTTCTTCGGATCGCCTTTCTAGCACCTTCTCCCGCCTCTATCTTGCCACATCCGATTATGTTTCTCTATCATTTCCCGACAACACAATATCGTAGAAAACTTTTGGTGGCGCCCCAAAGATGTGGTTAATGAAGGAGCTTTCAATGTATTGACGAACAACATGGTTGTCTCTTTTTCTAGGAGCGGTGGTTTGAACTTGTGTGGCTACTTCCTCCACCGTTGGGCATATTGCCTAAAGCTTTCGCCTCCGACTTTTTCTCCATATTTTGGAGCGTGATTCGGTCGGGAGCTATATCGCCTACGTGGTCGTAGTGTTTCGTGAAGGCTCGTGCGGTCCTTCCACGACTTGATCCGGGTACGGCTAAGCCGATTATACCATTTAGCCGCGACCTTGCTAAACCGCCCCGAAACAAGAATCAAGAATTGATCATTGTTAACGCGCCCCCGCCATTCTCGCGCGCGATGAACATTGTGATGTGCGCCGACACCGTTCCACTCGCATTTTTCAAAATCGGGGGTCTTGAACTTTGGCGGAAGTACGAGGTCCGGACTAGACTTAAATCTTAGCGCTACTCCGTAATCGGTCACGCAGCTCTATTTCTTTAAACTTTTCCTCTAGCCACTTGCAACGATCCTCGAGCCGCTTTGGGAAGTCCATTTTCGCTTTGTCCATTTCGGGCATTTCGTCGAGATCGGGGACCACCGGGTTAGCCTGACCTTCCCGTGATTAGTACCGAACCGGTTGGGAGATGCGTTGGTACCGTGGTATCAACTCGATATTGTGGCCCGATAATAACAGTGTTCTTTGGGGATACGATCCGTGGCGCTTGGGTATTTGGCGGGGTAAAACCCGAGGGTAAACAGATCGCCATTGTTGTTCCCGAACTAGCAAAGAACGCCTTTTCCTTCTCACGCTCATTGGCCAACAATCGTCGTGCTAGCCGGTTTATCATGTTATTTTGGGATTCTTCCATCCGCCTCTATCATGTCCTCGTTGTATCTTGGCCAATCGTTCTTGCATTTGATCCTCGCATTTCTTTTTGCATTTGCTCTAATCTTTCCATTCTTTGATCCATCACTTTTGTTTTGCCTCTCGCATCGTAGTGATGTTCCAGGGGTAACTCTCTCTCATAATTTAGGTTCCTTTGTGAGATTTGATGTGTATGATGCAATGTAATGCGATGCATGAGATGTGTGGTACAAAAGGCATTGATTCTCGATTCAATTTCCATTAGCATAACTTTTCTTAGAAAGCAAGTCTTTTTCATAAAATGGATTACATATAAGGCCTCGCCCTAATACTTAAAGCCTTGACTTTCTCAAGAAGATCAGCTAATTCTTGTCCTCTCTCTGATCTTGACTCGTACATTAAACTTAGTAAGTCGGCTTGGACTGCTAAGGCTTGTAGATGATCCGCCACTTCTCGTACTTGGGCCACAGCTTCCCCCATAATATAATCTCGATCTCTGACTTGGTTTTGATAGTGATGCAGTTGTTGCTTCCAACGTTCCTCGTTGACTTCAAAAAGCTCGATCAGTAGCTCACAACCATGTAAAGCAGATTCTAGTTCTTCGACTCTTGCTTTCATCTCTTCAATCTTGCTCAGACTAGCCTTCAATTCGACCACAGAGTTGCGGTTTCGATGCTGGTACAATGATTTCTCTAATTCGAGATCCGCGTTTTAATTTTTCTTTCTCATTTTGGCTCTCTACTAGACTTCTTTTCGTGGTATCCTCCCGCTCTTGAGTCTCTGGAGTTTCCTTTCCCATTGACTTGCTCTATGCTTCTCCTCTTTAATTTCTTGACGCCATTGCTCGACGTTTTCCCAAGTCCCGCAGCTTCTCATCGATCTTCGTAGCTTCTTGTAGTCCGTCTTTAGACTGCCTAAATCTTCTTCACTTTATTTTTCCTTTTCTCGCCTTCTCGGCTTCTAGCTTCAATGTGTCGACATCTAATCCCAATTGTATTTTCTCTTCCTCTAGTTGCTCCATCCTTTTTCCTAACTCGCGGTTCTTCCTTTCAAATCTTGTTTGATGATTTCAAGTTCCGAGGGGACCACCTGTAAGTGCTCTTCTAGTGACCTGGATGTCTTCTTGGTCCGGCGTGGGGATATTATCATTGATCCTTTGACTCCTCCACCACCATATATCGGGGGTTGTCATTGGATTGGCAAAAAACCTTTTTATTCTGTGAATTCGCCCCCAGGCTTTTGATATCTCCCTTACTCTCTTCTTGTAATTTTCTCCTTTGTAGTCAAACTCGCATTGAGTTAACCCTTGTGTCGGTGGCGTAAACTGTCTCGATCTGTATTGTCTTAATACGAGGAGAGGTGTATACCCGACAGCTCCCCATATTCCGAGCATAGGGACATAGTCAAAATCCCCGCATCGATATATAATCTCATCGGGGATCGCCCAAGGGGCTCTCCATGCTACATCCTCTTCTTGTAATTTTTGCAAGATCATAACCCAATTTTCTTCCGTAATATCATCTCTTCTTGGCGTGGTTGCCATTTTTTCCAGCGGGGAGTAGTCCTCGGAGAAAATTCGACACGACATCTTTTCCATCTTCCAAAAATGACCATGAAACCATGCTAATAGGAGTTGGGCGCAACCGATGAATCTTCCTCGCCCGCTCTTCTCAAGATGTGCTTAGGGACCTGAATGTTTCGGTCAAAATTGCAGAACAGAGAGTAATCCTCTTTCTAATTTGTCAAACAAATCGGTGACCGCTTCATCTATATGTCCTAGGGCTTTGGGAAGATAACTAGCCCATATATGCTCAAGGCTAAAGCGCCAACCCTTTTTCTTTGCTCAGATGTGCTATGATCAAATCTCTTAGATTTTTCCAGGGATGCATTTACAATCTCCTTTCTGCTTTGTTCGGTCAGAACTCCATTGTTCGCTCATTCCCCGTAATGTTCATTAACTTTTTTTGCGAATGTGGGGACATTAACGGCCTTACATAAACTTTGTCGTCGAATCTTCGGGCAATGAGCGAGCGAAGCGTTGTATTCTTCCATAGTAGGTACCAAGTCCACTTTCCCAAAAGTAAAGCAACTATAAGCGAGATTCCAAAACCGGGCCATAGCTCTGAATAAGTGCTGGTCTATCTTAATGTCAAGCAGGTAAGGCAGATCGCCGTAATGACAATAGAACAGTTGCTTGATACCTTCGTCCCATTGGCTCCATATCTCTTTCATTTCTTGAAGATTGTTCTGGGTTACGCTGATACGGGTGAAGTCCCACAGTTCTGACACGTACCCTTCTGCAAGGCTATCACCCTTCTCTTCTTTGCACGGTCTCGGCCCATATTCTGGACGGCCGCATTGCCTCCCACTTTATCAAAAAACTCTTTTTCCATGAAAAGCTATCCATTTGGTAATTGAATGTGAATCGATACATTTTTGATGAATATGCCATGCAAAATAAATGAAGCAGGTCAGTATTTCATAAATAGTAAGTAGAGGATAACATTCATAATCAGGTAAGCACTAGGGTTTGGCATGGCTCTACCCAGAGTGGTTCTTAAGGCTCGCTATATGAGGTTCTGGTTCTAAAGTAGGGTACCTGAACCAAATGATTCTCGATCCTCACCCATTATAGGCTCATATAGACCGAGTTCAGTTCAGGGAATACATTTCCCTATGGTGCACTGAGATGAAAATCTCACGAAGACATAGGTACGGATGTATCCTGAAGCGATCCACTATCCTCGCACGGAGGTGAAAACCTCACGAAGGAATAGTTTCTCACTCCCACTTAAAGGTGCGACCACAACGGTCATGCAATGTAATCGTGCACAAGAAAATAGAAATCATATGCAATGACACAAATGAATGCAACACAAGGATAGTAAAAATTTTAAATCAAATTTCCAAACTTTCGACAAAGGACAAAAATAATCAATTTACTACCGACTCTCTTTTTGGTGTCCCCATGGAGTCGCCAAGTCGTCGTAACCCTTTTCGAGTTTTGAAAAAACGGGTCGACGTGGGTTTGCAAACGAATGAAAAAAAGCGGAGTCGCCACCAATCTTTTTTTGATGAGGTGTGATCGGGTCACCTTAAAAGTGTTTGTTTTTAATGATCGATTAATTTATCGAAACACAATTTTGGTCTACGAAAATCGTAAAATGGATTCGGAGTCACATTTACGTCATTTGAGGAAGGGTTAGCACCCTCGATACGCCCAAAATTGGTACCTAATTGATTATCTAATGTCTTAATGTCGAAAGTTGAAAACTTAAGAATTCAAAATACGATCCTCTTGTTGTTGAAGAATAAATTTGGATAAATTGGAAATGTATGCCAAGGGTCGTCTCTCGCTTTAAGGTGAAGTGTTACATCCAATACTTTAGGACGCCACATTTCGACCTTTAAAGTTGAACTTGCCTTTTATTCAAAACTTATGGATTTAATTGAAAGGATATTTTGTTATTTAGAATGGACGAGAAAAGGAAACCCAATACTTTAGGGCACGCTTTTCTCGAGCTTCTAAATACTGTAACATTGCCTTGGTTTTAGAAAATATTATCTCGGAATAACAAAACATCACATCCAATGCATTAGGACACGACATCTCGAGTCCACGAGAATAAGCTTTTAGTTTAAAAATGTATTAGTTTTAAAAGGATATTCGGTTATTTGGACCAAACGAGAAGGATCGAAACCCAATACTTTAGGGCACGACCTCTCGAATTTCTAAATACGGAATATTGCCTTTGTTAAAAGAATTCATTTTGTGTCGGGCGAAAATTGATGTAATGCAAGTTTATAGTAAAATGTAAAACAAATTGCGATATCAACGTAGCAAAATGTAAGAAATGAATTACGGTATTAGCAAAGCATATAGAATAAACGCATTAAATACAAATGACAATAATAAAACAAAAATAAAATAAAACCAATAAGTTAAATGATAATAAATAGAAAACAAAAGGATAAACGGCAAGATGAAAGTTTTACAAGAAGGAAAGAAAAGGAAAGAAATAATAATAATGATAATAACGGTGATAATGAAAATAATAATCGATATGGTAATATGAGCAGAAATATATATAAAATATGATAACAATATGAGTGAAAATAGAAGTATGTATATGAAATAGTATAAATATAAATAGATAAATGAAAATTAAATAAATAATAATAGTATTTAACTAAGAAAATAAATATAGATATAAATATAGTAATAATAAAGATACTAATAATAACAATAATAATAATCACAAGAATAATATCAAATAATAGTAATAATAATAGTAATAATAATACATAGTAGTAATAATAATAAGATAAAAATAATACAACATAATATAGTTTAAATGTAATAATAAGGTTAAGATGATTAATAATATATGTATAAAAAAATGACAATGGTGATAATAGAAAATAATAATAGGAATACTTAATAATGATAGTAGTTTAGTAATAATAATAAAATAATAATAATAATAATATGGTATTAGTAATAAAAATGAAATGACAATGGTAATAATAATAAAATAATAGTAATAAAATGAGAATAATGATAATCTAATAAAAACATAATAATAATAGTAATAACACTCTAATAATGATAGTAACTATAATAATAATAATAATGATAATAATAATAGAAAGTAATAATAAACAAATACTAGTAAAAAATATAATAGTAATAATAATAAATATATAAATAATAATAATAATAATAATAATAATATGGTTATAAAAACAATAATAGAAATAATAATAATAAATATAATAAAGACAATAATAAGCAAAACAATAGTAAAAAAATATATGTATAAAATAAGTAAATAAACAAATACAATAATGATATTAATAATAGTAAAAATTGCAAAATAGTTAAAAGAGGATCAAATTGAATTTAAAACAATTTTTGGGGGCTGATTCGAAATAAAACATAAAGGAAATGGCCTATTTGAAACGCGCGCGAAAATCCAGGGGACGAGGAGCGCAAATTTCCCCCAAGTGTTTAAGCGCAGCGTTTAGGAGGGACCGAATTGAACACGCGGAGGAAATGGAGGGACTGCGCGCATAAATTCCCCATTTTTTCGGCAAAACGCGCGGATCCTGGCTGGAGCGGTCGGACGGGTCGGGCCAAGGGCGAAACGACGTCGTTTTGGGGCTTAAGGACGCCGGCCAAAACGACGCCGTTTCGATCGGCTATTTAAGCCCCAAATCAGAAAAAAAAAATCATTTCTCCCCTTTTTTAAAAAAATTCTGACTCTTCTTTTTTTTTTCTCTGCAGGTCGGGGTCAAGGATTTTCGGCGCGGGTTCCGTCATGCGCGTTGTCGCTCGACCATGCATGACGCGATGGCGGAAAAAGGTAAAATTTTTAGTTTTTTCCTTTTTTTTTTTTTTTTTAAAAAAATGAAGTATGTATATGCGTATGTCGAAAGGAAAAGAAAAAAAAAAAAGACTTCGAAAATAAAAAGGAAAAAAGGAATCACCTTTGGTCTTTATTCTGACTTTTAGTGATTTTTAATGTTTAATCTGGTTGCTATTTTCTCTGATTCTTTTTTGTTTGTGTTTGAAGATGTTGCTTCTTGTATTGATAAAAAGGCCACCTCTTTTACAATGGATTTTGGATCGGCTTTTATAGCCGATTTTTACAATCGATTTCCCCATTTTTATTATTTCTATCATTCCATTTAATATCTGCAGCAAGTGGCGGTGGCGGTGGTGCGAAAGGTGGAGGAGCGGTGGGCTCTTTGGCGAAGGCGTGTGGCAAGGTGGTCTCGACGGTGGTGGGTCAAGTCGAAAGACTAGGGGCGGCACTTTAGGGGCTAGGGTTTTTTTTTTTTTTTCGAAAATGTTTTTTTAGTTTTTGGGCTTGTATGTGGGCTAGGGTTAGGTGTTATTGGGTTTTTTAATTTGGGTTTTATTTATTTGTTGGGCCCGGGCAATAATTGGGTTCTACAACTATTTTAATGGCTCTTTTTTTTTTTGTCTTTTCATACTTTTATATAGTTTTAAAATAAAAGAATTAAAATTAACATGTCAGGAAAATTACCACGGCACCAATAATAATTCCTAAGTAAACTTTAGGAAGAATAACTTTTGATATAAATTGTTTTCTCCCGTCAAATTTGTGTATCTATACTATTAATAAATTCTCTGATTAAGTTGGTGTCACGAGTCAATGGAGCACCAACTCAGTTAGGGGGAAATAACAAAAATATTCTTTCAAATTTAAAATAAGTTATATTATTTAAGGGTACTCTAGTCCTTTTATTTTTTTAAAAATAGAAAAAAAAATGCATATTGTGGGATTTGAACTCATACCAAATTACATTGAAATTTTTTAAAATTTACCACTTAACCAAAACTTTATTTTAATTTATTTATACATTTTAATTTTATTATGCACACTTTCTTACCTCCGTAAATTGTATATCTATACACACTATTAATAAAATCTCTAACTGAATTGGTGTCACGAGTGAGTCGAGCACCAACTTGAGTAGGGAAATTATGAAAATATCATTTCTTATTTAAATATCACACTAGTGGACGTACCATTTTTCTATTGAAAATGGTAAGTACTAGTATTCATCTATTTTGATTTATCATTTCAGATTTATCAATGTTTTTGAAAAACATTTAATGCATAAAATATTTAAATATATCAAATTAATTAAATTAAATAATTTCAAATATAAAAATATTAATTGATTATATAAAACACTCATTAATAAACTTCACAAATAAAATTTTATTATTTAACAAATCTAAACTAAACAAGAAAAAAATTATTTTACACATTAAACAACAAAATTATCCACAACATTACTTTAAAAAATCTACAATAAAATTATCTCATGCTAAATACATAAAATAAAAGTTTAATAAAAACATGCACATTTGGTGAAATTTTTAGAAATTGTCTTTTTTTTTCTTCCTTTAATATATATATATATTTTTTACTTTTTTATTATCAATTTTCTACTATAATTTTGAAAGTTGTACATTTACTAAAGTTTAAAATATAAATTTGGTTATTAAAAAAATTAAAGTTGGTAAAAAATAATAATTTTATCTATTTTTTAACATTATTCATGCATCGATTGGTGTGCAATGTTCCAATTGGTGCAACTAGATTTGGTCGGAATGAGATGATGCAATTGATATAGATCGAAATTTATATTGGTGCGAAAAAAGAAGTGATCATTTCAGTTTATTACTGGAATAGTGAGCACCGATCGTGCAACAGAATTGATGCGGAATCGACTACATTGATTTAAACCCATGTCAAATTGTATTGAAAAAAAAAACCTTAAATTTACAACTTAACTGTGACTTTATTTTGTTTTTGATTTATAAAGCTCTTTATTGAGTTGGTATCACCCATCAACCGGATCCCAACTCAATTAAGGAAATTACTTTAATGTCTCTTATAAAAAAAATTATATAGAATTATAAAAAAAAATTTATACAAAATTATATAGAATTATAAAAAAATTATAAATTTGTAAGAAAATTATACAAAATTTAAAGAAATATAATTTTTTTAAAAAATATATAAAATTTATCGTACCAAAATAAACATTTTAGAATTTTTTTTATAACTTTTATTGATTTTTATTTTTTTTATCATTTTTCACCACTTGTCACGCTATGTTGCGAACACGATGACTTTAATTGAAAAAGACTAGGGGGTCGTCAATTTTTTTATGATTTTTATAAAATTTTACAATTTATTTATTTATTTAACAATTGAATTAATCCTCAAACTTTTCAAGCCACATCAAACAGGATTCAAATTAATCACACAACTCTAACAGTTTTATTGAGGACAACAACAACTTATATAATAATAAATATAAGAATTAAAATAATTTCAGTCTTAAATTTGAGTGAATTATTCCAAGCATATACAATCAAATAAAAAAAGTCAATAATAATAATTTTTTATATTAAAAAGAGTAAAATATATCAAAATTCTTTCTAATTTTGCAGCAAATATTTGAACCAATTTAAAATTAGCAGTAATAAATCCATAAAAATAAATAAAGTAACAACGTTTTTTTTAATAAAATTACTAATAATTAAAAAACATATTAATAAAAATATGAATTTCAAATATTTTTCTAATAATCAATAAACATATTAATAATTGCACACTTAAAAATAATTGTATTGTATATTTGTATGTTGAATATATTAAAAATATTTTAATTATGATTTGAAAATTTTCTATTATAGTATTTGATTTAATAAATTAATATATTTTAATTTTAACAATTGAAATAAAAAAATATTATTTTTATCATATAATATTAAAAAATAAAA
This sequence comes from Gossypium sturtianum, assembly GCA_025698515.1. Taxonomy (NCBI): domain Eukaryota; kingdom Viridiplantae; phylum Streptophyta; class Magnoliopsida; order Malvales; family Malvaceae; genus Gossypium; species Gossypium sturtianum. The sequence continues at coordinate 2,844,712 of CM046944.1, read as the reverse complement.
TATTTAAATTTGTGTTATCTAACCATTATTTCAATTAAATTTTGATGAATAGAAAAAATATAATAAGTTATTCAAATACATAACTACTTTTTAGTAGACATAAATATTTGAGTTTATTTATTTATTTGTGGCGAAGGAAACAAGAAGTAAATTACACTTGAACACAAACGAAATCAAATTATTATATAATGGTGTTTGATACAAATCAAATTACAAACAAATAATGGAAATCCAACTAACTCAAACACTTCAACATATATAAGAACGAAACAAAGACAGCTTCAACGTCCTCCAATTTAACCTGCCATTTTAATAGATAAATAAATTATGTTAGAAGAACTCTGTCATAACATTAAATTGAGGCATTCAACTTCAGAGTAGATAAAATTCAATCATGTTAGTGAAAAATAGAGTATATATATATATATATCAAATATAGTTTTGGGTGTCTTACCTTATCTATTTCTCATCTGTTTCGTCACAATAAAAGTCAGGGATATGAGCAATCTTAGCCCAGTCTTCACCGGTTTCTTCAATGCATCTTTTGCTTAATTTTGGACACTTTTCAATCCTTAATCTTTTGAGTGCAGTAAGGTGTTGCATCCCTTCAGGCAGAAACGACAGCTTTGGGCAAACTTCAATTTCAAGAGTTTGAAGTGATGTGAGATGTTGGAACCACGTTGGTAACGTCGAGAGATTCTCCAATTTTCTGATCGACAAGTGCTGCAATGTTTTGGCGGATCCTAGAAGAATCCACTGGTGTAGTGACTCCAGCTTTGGCACTCCTCCAATCCCCAGTTTCCGGAGGCTACCATCTTCTTTCCTCTCAAGTTCCAACTCCTCCATAGTGAGATCAAGCTTTTCACAATTCCAAATTACCAAAATTTCTAATGCAGTTAGGTATTTTAAACCTTGTGGCAATGAAACCAAGTTGTTGCATTCAACTATGATTAATTCCCGAAGGGCTGTTAGGTTTTGAATGTCTTCAAACAATTTTTCTAAATTTTCACACTCATAAAAGATCAACGTCCGAAGAGAAGTTAGGCACGATATTCCATTCTCTTGCAAACGCGTCTGTTTTGTTGTTACCATTAATGATCTAAGGCTAATCAGGTACCTTATGTCTTTTGGTAACTCTTCAATTCCCCTACATCCAAGAAGGCAAAGTGTTCGCAAACTCTGCAAATTGCAAATGGAATTTGGAAGTCTTTTTATATATACATTGCTGGCTAGGTTCAAACATCTCAACTGCTTTAAATAACGTATGTTGTTTGGCAATTGCTCTAAACTGCAGTTAACCAAATCTAACACCCTCAAATGTTTAGACCTTGAGATGACTTCTGCAATAAGAGATTCGCTGTCAGCCTTGCCTTCTTCATCTAATACGAAAAGTGACTGCAGACAACCCAAGTTATTTGGTAACTGGGAAGCATCTTGCTTTGATAGATCAAACCATAAATGCCGAACATTTCCAGTCGAATAATGGTTACATGAATTCACCTCATTTTGCGCCACTGATAATGCAAGATCATGTACTAAATCATGCATTTTAAAGACGAAAGTGAAAAAACCATCTTCAACTTGTTGGAAGAAAGATCTTGATAGTAACTCTTGTATATACCGATTCCCAATATCTTCTGGCTCTTCATTTTCGTATGATGATTGCAAAAAGCCATTTGCCATCCAAAGGGAGATCAAATAGAGATGATCGAATTCAAAATCTTTTGGAAAAACTGAACAAAAAGCAAAGCATTGCTTTAAACACCAGGGCAAATGATCATAACTTAGTTTTAGAGCAGGCAAGATGTCATTTTCCTCCTGTTTCAACTTCCACAGTTCACTATCTCTCACACGTTCCCAATCATGTTGTACCCTAGTTGAACGGAGTAGGCTGCCTAAAGTCTTCACGGCCAAAGCAACCCCTTTGCATTTTTGAACAATTCCTTCCCCGATTTTTACAAGATTGTCATGTTGTTTCTCTTCACCTTCTTGAAAGGAAAGTTTAAGAAACAATGATAGACAATTCTCATTAGAAAGGTGCTCTAAATCATATGGAGGATTGTGCCTGTGATTGTAGCCACATCGAGGCTACGAGTTGTGACAATTATTCTACTCCCTTGGGCTCCCCACACAACAAATCTTTTAGCTCACTCCATTTCTTCTTGTCCTCGTTCCAGACATCATCTAGTACCATAAAAATCTTTTACAATTCAAACAATCTTGAAAAACTTTATGTAATTCCTCCTTATTCATGTCCTTGCACTCTCTGCCATTGGCAGATTTAATGATTTTTATCATCAGTTGTTTGATGTCAAAATCCTCTGAAACACACACCCAGATTTTCAATTCAAAGTGCGACTTCACACTCTCCTCATTAAACACCAATTGGGCAAGGGTAGTTTTCCCAATACCTCCGACCCCAACTATGGGAAGGACAGGATATCTTCCCCATAAATTGGATTCATTAGGAAGTTTAGTAGGCGTTGTTTAGCTTCATCTCGACCGATGACACTAGATGTCTTAACAAAGGAGTAGGTTTCCCTCTCACGATGTATGACATTAGTTTCATGCTTTTCAGTGAGATGAAACTTGGCCTTGTTAGCTGCAATCTCATTCAACATCTCGTTTGCCCTTTTGATCTTATAGCCCATCCTAAAGCGAAATGCCAAAGGGTTTGAGCCAGAAAAGAAATGGCGTACCTTCCTTCCAGTGCTTCCCCGTTCCAGGACTTGCCTCCTCAATGCTTGAATCTCGAACTCGTCTATCAAATCTTCCACGTCGTAGCAAGCATCTTTGAACCTTTGTAGCCAAAGACTGAGCTCCTGGGCACGAGCCTGTTGTTGTTCAGCATCCAGGACCACAGCTCTGATAGCAGCTAGGGTGTCCTTAAGCTTTTCGAACTCCTTTCAGAACACCCCATGCGGAGCAAATTCCTGGTAGGCAACATTGCCTAGTTTCTCCAGTACTTTTCCGGCAATCCCGAATGCTAAGGATTGAGCCATTTTGTTTAGGTGGAGGAATAGAAGTAAGATGGGCTATTGTTTTCGGTATGAAATTTGGGATTAAAAGGTAATAAAAGGAGATGGGGCCATTGTTGAAGGTATATATAGGAAGATAAAAGGAATGATTTGGGTTGCGTGTGTTGCAGCATAGATTGCAAGTTGGTGAAGTGAAGTATATGTTCTTAATGTTTCCTTTGGGTGCAAAGTAAGGTTTGGAGTGATGGTTGGGTAACAGATTTATTCACTGCTGAGGATGGGGCATCCTAAAATTACAAATATTAAATATTACAAAACCCTGAATTCATGAAATTATAAGATTTTATTCATCAACCTTTCCTGCTTCAATACTAAATCTTGGGAACTCTTCATATTTACAAAATACTCATTTCAACTTCCTATTTTAAATTTTCACCTCCTTTAGCCTTTAAATTTTCATTATTTGTTAAATTATCCTAAAATAGATGAAAAAATGATGTCGGTTAATTTTACTGATGTGGCATACACGTGAATTGTCACGTCAATAATTAATTAATTTTTTAAATTTTAAAAAATTCAAAAAAATTAAAAATAGAAAAGTATTAAAATTATTTTAAAATGTATAAAAATTAATTAATTGTTTTTAATTTTTAAAAAAATTCAAAAAATTATTAAAAATTATAAAAATAAAAAGTATTAAAAAATTAATTAATTGTTAACGTGGCATACACCTGGAAATCCACGTGTATGCCACGTTAACAAACATTACATTTTTATTTATTTTGGAATGATTTGACAAATAGCGCAAGTTAAGTTTATTGACTAAAAGAGATGAAAATTGAAATAAAGAACTAAAATGACTTTTTTTTTATAAAATTAGAGGGTCAAATAAATTATTATGCCTAAAATATTAAGTTGCATTAATCCACCAACTAAAAATTAGAGCAGCTTTAAAACTCGTGGTCAGCATTTACCAACCTGCAGAATGCAGATAATTAATGACTGTGCTCCCTCCAATAGATAGCTTGAGAAATAAAAAAAATTTAAAAAGTTTGGGATTAAATTCTTTGTTTGATCCCTCTAAGCTTCATTTCTGAAAACTAATGATCCAAAAACTACGTTTTTTATGGCCACTTTACTCTCATATTAGTGAACTGCGGTTCCTTTTGATATGGGCTTCGAACCAATAGCTTCGAATTTAATTTTGATGGTAAAATTGTGATTTCAATCCTTATAATTTTGTTTTTATACTTTAATTTAGTATAATTATGTCCTTTTATCATTATTAGTATTAGGGTAAAACAACACTTATCCCACAAAATTAGTGTGAGCACACTTAAATTTGAACAATATCTACTTACCCTCATCAAATTTGAAGAAAATCTTATAAACACAGTTTAAATTTTTTACTAACCAAATTTTAAATAAAAAAGACAATTATATTTTTTTATTATTTATCAATGTATTTTTTTATTTTTTTTATTTCTGTAATTTTAATTATAAAATAAGGAAAATTTAGTTTCATATTGAATAGCTATAAAATTATCTATACAATTATTTAAAATTTTAAAAACTAATTGAGTTGTTATCATTCATCAATCGGGTCTCAACTTGATTGAGAAATTACCGAAAACTCATTTCTTTTATAAAATAACAAACTTTGCCATCAATGAATTTTTTTTTTTTTATCATTTTATATTGGCTTAATGCACATTTTAGTCTCTGAAGTATATTGTTTTCCCCACTTTGATCCTTAAATTTTTTTTTGCCCACTTTAATCTCTAACGTTATCATATGTTCCTGATTTAGTCTTTTGGATGTTAAAAATTAATGGGTAGAATATCCAGTCAATCGTATGTTGCTAAGTGTCATACAATGATGTCACAATGATATCGTTATTCGAAAAAAAAAACTTTAAATTCTTTAAAAATTTTAAAATTATTAAAATTATCAAAAAATATATATAAATATAAAAAAGTACTAAATTTTATTAAAATTTTTAAAAATATTAGAAATTTTAACATTTTAAAATTTTCTAAATCACATTTACTAGAGTTTAAACATTAATATTTGTCTCTCGGAAGGATACCACCTAAGATGATTGTTTTATAATTCAATCAATAGGAATTTATAATTAGGAGATATTTTTACGTGAAAAATTTAGATAATTTTTTTTCAAATTTTTTAAATAATAAAAAAATAATTTTATTTCAATTAAATAATATTGTAAAGTATTCCAAATATTTTTTTTTTACTATTTCAAGACAAATTATTTGTCTTTATACCAATATCTTAAAGAACGATTGTTGAATGTTTGACAATTCTAAAGAACTTTGGTACAAAATAAAAAAAGCATGTGCACGATAATGGTTGAAGGAAGCTTACTCCAAACATTAAATAAGGAGCCGAGTCAAATAAACATACTGTCGATACCCCTGATAAAAATATTAAAAATTGATAAAAAAAAATTATTCTAATTTTTTTATAAAATATGATTGTATTACTGTATACAATTTTATATCAAATTTTTAATATTTTAAATATGATTAGTGAATGTGTACTTTATTCCAAGGTACAATATCTTTTTACTATTTTTTAATATTTTTTTACAATCTTTTGTGATTTCTAATAAATCTTATAAAAAATTTACAATATTTTACAATTTCTAATAATGATTATAATTTTTTGATAGTTTCTAAATAATTTTATTATTTTTTACAATTTTTAAAAAAATTCTAACATATTTTTAATTTTTTTAAACAAGTATATATCTATATTTTAATTTATCTTAGGGTTTTTTTTTAGATGATGACACTATCATGACGTCAACGTGTGTCATGTGGCAATTTATAATTTGATGGATATCCAACATTCAAAGGACTGAACTAGGAACGTTTGATAACATTAGGAACTGAATTGAGAGCGTTTGATAACATTAGGGACTGAAGTGGGCTGAAAAAAACTTTAAGGACCAAAGTGAGAACAACGATATACTTCAATGCCTAAAATTTGCATTAAACCTTTTATATTTTATGTAAAATCTAAAAAAAAATGCATATGATTATATATGAACTTCACCATAATCTTTAATACTTTAATTTTATGATTTAAGGTTTTTACATTATTGTTTTATAAATATGTTTGTTACCTAAATTGTTTTACTGCCATAATTTAGTATATATTTGACTTATTTTATAAAAAAATATATTTAGACTTCAATTGTAATGAAGTGTTTTAAATTTATATTTAATTTAGTTATATAACAACATTTAGATAAATTTGTTAGTATTATATTTATGTAAAATTAATTATTTGTCATTATTTAGAAAGTTTTAATGAAAAATAATTAAAATATAAATGTAAAAAAGAAATAAAAGAAGAATAAAATAATTTGAATTCATCTTAAAGTTATAACACTAAGGTTAATGTTGGAGTTGTATATAGATCGGGTCAGAGTAAGTACAAAATTTAGGCTCATTTTTGAGGTTCAGGTTCAACCCAATCCGAAAAATAGGCTTATAATTTTACTTAAGCCAGACCCATATAAGCATGCGAAAACCTGAGCTCGGTTCTCTTGTATTAAAAGTTATATTATTTTTTATAAAAAAATAAATTTAAAATTATAATACATTAAAAATATTAAAATAAATGTTTCACAACAAATGAAAAAAGTTAAAAAAATATATACTTAAATAACACTAAGATAAGTGCAACTTAGTAAACAAATATCTCTAAAATAATAGTAAAATTAATAATAAAACAAGAGTTACAATATTTAAACAATAAAAAACAAAACAATAGCAATATAATAACGAAATGATAGCAAAACAATGACGAAACAGTAAAAAAACAACATGAATTTTTTTTTTGCAAATTCAGACAGGGTTAGGTTGGACCCGGGTCAAAAAAAGCTTACTTGAGGCTCGACTCATTTCTAAACAGGCATTAATTTTTTATTCAAACTCATTTTTCAAGCCTATATTTTTATTCAAACCCTCTTACTTTTTTAGTGAACCTTCATGCTGGGCTTAGTTAATACCCTGAGAATTTTAAAATATCATGTTAGAATCTCACTGTGTAAATTATGTGTGAATTTTTGAACCATATTTATCCTGGTTTCTGCGCCATCATGCTTAGGTCCTACATATTTTTATTATGGTTTAAGTTCGGAAATATTTTAGTTATCGAATTTGTTATACTTTATAATAATTAATTGTTTTTATAATTATTTGAATTTATTTTTTATGATTGTAATTAAGACTGTATTTGTAGCTTAAAATAAACTTACATATATTAATTTAATAATATATTATATTTAACATATGATTATATTAAAATAAATATAATGTAATTTAATAATAATTTTTGAAATATGCATGGTTTTCATTGTGCGAGTATACGTTGAATTTGAACAATTACGAGTTTAATGCTAGTTCTTGAATTTTATTTTTGATAATCGATTCAGTTCTATCTTAAATTTAATTAGAATTTAATGTAATTATCAAATATTTTTTTTGCAAGGTTCTTCTAACATGCTCGTCTGTCTCTATTTTTCCAGCTCCTTCAGGTATTTGTGGGTCTTTACCAAACAAACGTAATAAAATAAAGGTACCTGCCTAGACAATTATTCATTTCATAACAAAAAAATATAATTTTTTTATTTAATAAAATAAATATATTAAATATAAGAGTACAATTTTAAAATTTTAAAGATTTTTAAAATTTGAAAGTAGATAAAATAATTATAATAAATGAAATCATTTAATAAAATAATATAAATATGAAGGTGTAAAAATGTATATTATCACTTTTTTTAAAAAAAATATTTAATAAATAAATAAATACTAATAGGATGGTAAAAAGTGGTGGAGAAAAAAAATAAACTGGGCTGTGACCCAACGGTAAAGTAAACGGACATATGGAGACAACCACGTGCTCTCCACGTGAATTTCTACACTCTCTCCCCCATTAATTTTTTTTTTTTTTTTGCATTTTAAAAATAAAAATATATAAATTAAAAAAAAAAAGAAATTTCTCGCGAAATTTCAGTGTTCAGTACAGCAACTCCCTTTCCCTTCTGTAACGGCCATATTTTCCCGACAAAACTCCAACGGTCAGTAAGACTATTATTCTCCATCGTCAGATCTCAATATCCAACGGCAAATATCTCACCTCTTCCCATCGTATGCTCTTTTTTTTCCCCTTTGAATAAATTCCAAGTACCAAAATTAAATGAAAAAGGAAATTAAAAGAAAAAAGCAATGATAGAGACGTGAAGGCGAAAGTGGGTAGTATTCAGGTGAGTGTGTATGCTATACTTCCAGTACTTGCAATGGTAGAAAATAGAGTTAAAAAGAGTAACATGAAAACCATAGAAAAAAATAGTGTATTAGTGTAAAAAAAAAGCTTTAATTTTTTTTGGAGTATATAAAAACACAAACTTTTTCCGGTTTATGGTTTTTTGGGGGGTAATGAGCTCTAGAGAAACATGTTCTTCTTTTGTTGGTTGATCGTTTTTCTGTTTGTTTAGGTTGGATTTCGATGAGTTTGGGGTTCAGTTTCAGCTTCTATGGAGTTATTGCCCATTGAGGGCTGTCAAAGTGTGCTTCTTTTTTTTTTTTTGTCTCCAATGTTTTTGTTTGATATTTGAAATGAGTTATTTGTGAATGTTTGGGAATCCGATGATTGTTGTCTGTTAGGTGTTTGATTTTAGTTTTCTTAGAAATTCTTTGATTTTTTCTGGGGGTGGGAATTTTTTTTTTTTTTTTGATTAATTCTTTCATTGCATACACACACATTTGTTCATATTAGGAACAATATTCTTTCAGTTTCTTTTTGTAATTTTTCATCGGATTCCTTTTCGTTTTGTTTCTTTTGGTTTCTTGAAAATTCACACACTCACTTAGAAACTTATAGATTTACATACAAAGTTTCACATGAACACATAGAAAATTTATAGAAATTTCATACATTGCATAGTTTACAAAGAGATAGTGAAAGAAAATAGGCAGAGAAAGGGCTTGGGGTTGGTGAATTAGTGAATTGAAATTGAATTAGTGAAAGACAAAAGAAAGAACATATATAGGAAGGGTGTAAAGACATGTTGGCAGGGTGTTCTAGCTCTACATTGTTGTCACCAAGGCATAGATTGAGGAGTGAAACATCAGCAGTACAGTTCCAAGCTTGTCATTTCCAGACTTCAATGAGCACACAAAGATTGGACCTGCCATGTAATTTTTCTCGTAAGGAAACATCGAAATCACAGACCATTAGACCAGCAGTTGAATCCAAGGCCAAGACCAGCAGTTGTTCTATCAAGCAGAACATTAGGCTGCCACCGTTGACGACGACTAGCGCGCAAAATCCATTCGAAGGGAGGATAGAGATCAAAGGTAAAAGTTTGAAGAGGTTTGCTGAACAGGGTCTAGTTGATGATGAGACGGTCATTAATAGGGCAAAGAGGAAAAAGGGTAGCAGTGATGATGAAAAACCAGGTGATGATCATGGAGGTTTGAGTTTAGGCCAACTAGGTGCTGGGAATTTTTGGTTTCAACCAAGTTTATCAGGGGATGAAGAAAGGGGGACACCCCCTTTGCCGTTGTCTAACAATCCTTGGATCGATTCAGTAATAACTGAACTCACTGATGTTGGAGAAAAGGATGTTGAGACAACCCACAGGCCGGGAAAGGAAGCTTCAGGTTCGGGATCAACAAGTACTTCTTCGGAGAGTTATAGTTTGGGACCTCCATTGAATGTGCAAGCCAAGGAACATGAGAGGGGTAATGGTTCTGGAAATCCTTACCCGCATGAAGGTGCTCGTATGGGGGCTAATGAGGAAGAGATCAACCATAGGGAGCACGAGGGATTCGAGCTCGTCCGCCTACTTGCAGCTTGTGTTGAAGCCATTGGCTCAAAGAACATTGCTGCCACCAATCATTTCATATCACAGTTGGGGGAACTTGCTTCTCCAAGAGGAACTGTTATAAGCCGTCTAACTGCTTACTATACCGAAGCTTTGGCTCTTAGAGTCACAAGGGTTTGGCCTCACATTTTTCATATCACAACTCCTCGAGAGCTCGATCGGTTGGATGATGACAATGGTACTGCATTGAGGCTATTGAATCAGGTAACCCCGATTCCGAAATTTGTTCATTTCACATCGAATGAGATATTGTTGAGGGCCTTCGAGGGGAAAGACAGGGTTCACATTGTAGACTTTGACATCAAGCAAGGGCTTCAATGGCCTAGTTTGTTCCAAAGTTTAGCTTCTAGGACTAATCCACCGAGCCACGTTAGAGTTACCGGAATCGGTGAATCAAAGCAAGAACTGAACGAAACAGGAGACAGGCTAGCAGGATTTGCGGAGGCATTGAATTTACCGTTCGAGTTCCATCCAGTCGTAGACAGGTTAGAAGACGTAAGGTTGTGGATGCTTCATGCAAAGGAAAACGAAAGTAGAGCCGTGAATTGTGTGTTTCAACTTCACAAGACACTTTACGATGGAAACGGAGGAGTACTTCGGGACTTTTTAGGACTCATTCGCAGCATAAACCCCATAGCAGTCATCATCGCAGAGCAAGAAACAGAGAACAACATCCTCAACTTAGAAGCAAGAGTTGCCAATTCATTAAGATACTACTCAGCCATATTTGACTCAATTGATTCCATCCTTCCCTTAGAGAGTCCAGTTAGGATCAAAATAGAAGAGATGTTTGCAAGGGAAATCAGGAACTTAATTGCTTGTGAAGGAAGCGACCGGTTTGAAAGGTACACGAGTTTTGAGAAATGGAGGAAGTTGATGGAGCAAGGAGGGTTCAAATGCATGGGGATTACTGACAGGGAACTGGTCCAAAGCCAAATGCTGTTAAAGATGTACCCTAGTGAGAACTACAGTGTGAAGAAACAAGGACCAGATGGTGATGATGGGGCACTTACTCTAAGTTGGCTAGATGAACCACTTTACACAGTCTCAGCATGGACCCCCATTGATGTTGCAGGCAGTTCATCCTCATTTCCTCAGCCAAGTTAATATTTTTTTTCTTACATTTTAATACATAGAAATTCTTTGCAGGTAGTAGAGAAATGTGTGTCATTATTCTTTCATTCTTTTGTTGCAGATAAGAGAGTTGGGTCATACAGTCTAGTTTATTTTTTTCATACTGAGTCAGTCAATTAGTTTGATGCTTTTTAATTATTCTTTGATTCTTTTATGTAACCATGGAAATTTCATTATACAGATATGTTCATTTTCATTTTGTTGAAAGATTTTATCAGAATTGTGAACAATTTAGTTGGAAATTTCATCATTAAATTATGAATAAGAAAGGATTTCATTGTTTTGTGGTCACCCTTCACTCTATCTTGGCAGAGCTTATATGATATTTAATTCTTATTTTGGTCTACTTTGACATAATTTGATATTTTTTTATAGTATTATCAGAGGGTCAAATTTTATTAGGGGCCAAGGCTGCTTGCCTCCTTTAGTTATGCTTCTGAATATCATTAGTAAGTCTAAATTGATAATTCGGAGAGTTTGTGTTTTTAAAAGAGAAGGAAATAAAATAATGTATCTTTTGGTTGAATATTGTTGATTGAATAAAAGGAAGATTCATTTTATCACTTTAACGACAGCAACTAACAATGGTTTTAACGGAAGAAATTAATAATATTATAAATTAAAAGGCCAAATTATATCAAATTACAATAGAAAGATTACTAACACTTGTTGGATCGAATAGTAAGAAGCTTGATGTCCTTTAACTAAGGTTTTTAAGTTCGAATATTGTGATTAGAGAAAATACTACTGCAAGAGCTTAACCTATCATTTAGAGGTCTGACATAGCTTTATTCCGAATTTAAATTGAAACTCAATATGATTATCGAGCACCAAAATTCAAAAAGAAAAAAAGAGAGATTAAATAGTAAATATGAGTATAATAAAAGAACTAAAACCATGATTAGAAGTTTTTTTACTCTTCATTTTGCTATAGGGCTCAAATAGGCCCAGCCCATATATCCCATTATCACATACACATTGGTTTAATTTTGATGATTTCTAAACTTCAAAGTATCAATATTAATATATCAACATTCTATAGTTTCTAAATTATATCTATATGTCATATTCATGTTAATTTTCGTATGTTTCATATTATAGTGTTATCAAATGTTTTAATATTTTTAATTTTGCTATATATCTTAATATATATTGTCGATTGAGTCTTAACTCGATTGGTACGAGTATTGTTGCCAATGCAGGAAGACGTGAGTTCGAGTGCGTTGAAGCGCATTATCCTCCTATATATGGGTTGGGGAGGGGCTATGGGTAGTTCTAGATACTATCTTAAAAAGAATAGATATAATCAGAACCTATGACGAGATTATTCAAAAAAAAAAAAAACTTAATACATCTTATATTTTACGTTATTTATTATAATAGTTTATTTTTAGCTTTAATTCATTTATTCAAAAATTAAACTATTACACATTAATAAAAATATGATATTATTTTTATAAATAATAATAATGTTTGATTTTCCGAAGCCAAGCAAGAACATATTCTAATATCATGTGCATAACTAAGGGGGTTGGCAGGGCAGCAGCACCCTAAAATGAATTTTTTTTTCATTTAGGTTCTTTAAAATTTTCAAAATTTTAAATTAATAAAGGTAAAATTGCACATTGACCTCCCTAAAAATTATAAAATGTTGATTTAATCCTTTAAAAATTATTAAGATACAAAATATTAATATCATTAACTTCAATCTCTTATATATCTAATTAATTTATCAACAAAGGTTTAAATGTTATTGAATCCATAACCTTTGAAAAATTATGTCCAGTACATCACAATCTAAATAATAATCCATTAAGGAAATATAATATTAATTAAGCAAATTTCCATGGCACCCTTTTTTTTGTAATTTAATCCATGAGGTGATTAGATTCAATTTAAGGAATTTGATATTGTAAGGTAGAAAATTGTAGGGCATTAGATTCCAAATTTTTTTTTTTAAATTGTTGGTGAAAGTCGAATTTATTCTTGTTTATGGTGTAATTAATTTTATTTGTACTAAATCTACACTTAAATATAATTAATTTGGCCCCATATAATTATATTTCGTACAACTTTTATTATTATAAAACAAAAACAAAAAGTTAGTGTAAATCACATATTCTCTAACTTTAATCCTTGAATTGTACGATCACAATTTTAATTACATTGATTTTAAGTCAAATTGAAATTATTAGAAAGATTTATTATTTTTTTACATACGAGGTCCTTGTACTATGCATTTTTTTTATAGATTTAGTCTCTCTGCTTAATTTGATCTTTTTTCTAATCCCTTTATTTATCCAAATTTGTATTTTCAACACTAGTCGTTAGTTTCGTTAAAAGATTTGATGTTGCTTTCTTTTTTCATTTTTAAATGCTACAATGTGGCATACACTTTGGAATTTTCTGTACAATTAGGTAAATATTATAATGATTTCTCTTCTTCTTTTTTTTTTTTTTAATGTGCAAGAAAATTGCCAAGGTTTATATATCACATCATTATTTTTTAAAAATAAGCCTCGATAAAATTAATAAAAAAGTTTTTACAATTTTTTTAAATTTTTAAATTTTAATAATTAATTAATTGTTGACATGGTATCCATGTGGCATCTCATGTTTATGTCATGTCAGCAAAGTGAACAAAAGTTTATTTTTTTTATCCATTTTGAGGTGATTTAACAAATAATGTAAATTTAAAGTAAAAAGAGGCAAAAAAAAAATAGAGGGTAAAATGATTTTTTTATTGTAAAGTTGGAGGGGAAAATAAGTCAATACCCATCCAAAAAATAGATAGTACATTGATCTTTTATAGAATTTCACTTTGGGGATAACTTATATTCGAATGATTCTAAAAAAATTAGTTTTAAGGGTGGGTTTGGATGGGCGGTGGAGAGCGGTGCGTTTAGCTTACTTTTTGTCTCACACTACTGTATTGCTACAATATCTAATTTTACCGCCGCTACTATTTTTACACTAATCACAAATAATCACACTACCCATCCAAACCCACCCTAAGAATTCAATTCCAAAACAGAGATGATTCCTTTCCTCATGCAACCCTCTCATGGTTGTTTGAATTCTTGAAAATAATATTTTTTGTTTTGGCATTTTGATCCACAAAATACCATTGAAGCAACGAATTCATGTTTTTATGACTTACGTTGTTAATGTATTTATAATTGTTTTCGCAGCCTAAACCCTTTCCTTATGCAGTTGAACCCATCAATTCTTGTAAAAAATTGCAACTTTCGTTTTTCATGTTCCAATATTCCTTTCTTCATGAAACTGCAACAAAGTTTGTGGCAAATATTTAGAAGCTGAAGCAACTATATATAATGAAAAAAAAAATATTGTCTAACATGAGAAAATTATTGTATTATATAATATTATTTATTTTTTAATAATTTAATTAAAGTTAAATTGGAGAAATTATTTTATGCACCATTCCCACCATTTATGGTTCATTTTCAAGTATTTAATAATATTTTAACAATTTTTTCTATGTCATTGATACATAATTTTGATAATTTTTTTATTCTGGACCCCGAACCCGGCCAAAACCAAACTCTGAACTCCGAACCCTAAAACCGAACTCCAAACTTTGAATCCTAAATCCTAAACTCTCCGAACTCAAACTTGATCGAGGTTTGAGATTTGTGGTTTGGATTTAGAGTTCGAGTTTGGGGTTTGGTGAATTACAATAATAGGGCAAAGCCCGAACAACAAACGTAACTAGTACAACTCGAACCCAAGCCACACTTGAAGCAATGAACGCCCTAACCATCAAGCTATCACATGAAGTTTTCTTATTATTTCCTTTGGCTTCAATAAAACTAAAAGGGTAAAATAGCTATAAAAATATTTATAGGGTTCATTTGACTTTCTATTTAATTATATTTGAGCTCATTTTGAAAATGATTTAATCGGTCAAAATCGGAGTTATTTATGTTTCTGAAATCAAGCATATCTGGCTCTTTGTTGTTTTCTTCATATTTTTCTAATTTTTGTTTTTTTTTCCTCAAATTAAAATACTTAAAATAAGTCGAGGACAAAGAAGATAATATAGTTAATTAATTAATTAATACGATTTAGATTATTAATTAATTAGTTTGACTTTGGGGGAGATAATAGTTTATATTATTATACTCTGTATAAAAACTGTGCATGGGGCGGCCAAATACATGGATCATGATTCATATATGGACATCATAATCCATGCATGCATGTAACAATCACAAAATTTGCTTCTTCTTATCTTTAATGTTTATTTATATTTAATTTCCGATCCCGTTGTATTGGTAAAGGTTGAGCCTATATGCATGTTTAGGTTCGAGTTTTATCATGCGTAAATTATTACGCGTGGGAGTTTCAATCTAAATTTTATTTTGATTTAAGTCTTACCATATGTGGGTTAGGTCTAGTTAGGAGTGTAAATGAGATACTAGTGCTCACAAGCTACTTGAGTTTGACTCGATGAATTCGACTCATGAGCCTTATCGAACTTTTCACATGTTTATATTATTAAATTTCATTATTACCCTTAATATATCTTAAGACAAATAGTTCGATTATATCTTGAGGTAAACTCGAGTTTAAAAATAGGTGTTTGATGGATTTCAAATCAAATTTCAAATTAAAACTTGATAGCATTCGAACTTCACCCGACTTGATTACCCCTAATCATAATTATACAAATGTGCAATTGTGTTTGTATATTGTAGTAATTGATTTAAGCATTAATTATTATATTATTTCTGTAAAAGACAAGCATGTCAAGTTAATGTAAGAATTAGTGGAATGATTATGCTTAATCCACCGCCGACTGGATATTTAATTTTGTGTTAAGAAAGGTGCGTTACATGCATATAATATATGTGTGTTGAATATTTTTCTTCTTCCTCATTTTAATATGCTCAACATTATTTTAATTTAAGGTGTTATTTTTATGTAAATATGATGTGATTAATAAATAATAAAATTTAGTACAAATACAATAATATTTCAAATTTTATATAATATATCATATTAATGAGATTTAAATAAAATTATAATAGAACCCCATGTGATGGCGTGATAATCAAGGGTATTCATCGCTTCAGGTGTGACTTGAGTTCGAGTTACATTAATTAAATTGATTGTTCGACTTTACCCTATTATTATAATTCACCAAAAAAAATTATAATAAAAAAATGCAAATATAATATAAATCTATGAATCATTAGAATCTTATTTTGGGTACCTAATTCTATAAACAATTTCAGAAGTTATTATTTGATACTTTAAAAGGTGGTGAAGAAATTAAGTATTCCTAATTAATTTGTTTAGCATTATCTTTTGTGAAACATTATTATGTATTTTATAAATTTTGATTGGAATCTATTCTCAATAGTTTTTAGGAGAAAAAAAAAGCCCTTAAACTATTATAATATATTTAATCAAGTCCTTATATTTATTTTATAGATAAATAAGCTCCTAAACTATTATAATATATTTGGTAAAAATATATAGATTAGGAGTTTATTTAACAATAAAAATAAGCATAAGGGCTTTTTTAAACATGGTATAGTAGTTTGCGGGGCTTATATATATACACATACATAGAGAGAGATCTACTTATACAGTATAAAAATTAAAGTAATTTTTCATATTTTTATAACTATTTATATGATTGGTATTTTAACGACCCAATAGTTATATCATCCAAAAATAATAGGTAAAGCTGAAGTTAATAAATATTAAATGATTAAATATTTTGTTACTCCTAATTCTATAGAATTTGAGATTTAGTCCCTATACTTTAAAAGTTAAAAAATAATCCTGCACTTTTTTTAATTTAAAAATCCTAGTCCAACTATTATCGTCAATAGTAGTTTTTTGTCAAAATTTGTCAACTTAGCATGTTTATTTTTGTCAATTATATGCCACGTCATATAAAGGTAGCCTAATGAACATATGAAGTTGACAATTTTTTATGGAAAATACTAACAATTTTAATAATTGGATTGAAATTTCCAAATAAAAAGTAGGAGAACTTATTTTTTAACTTTTTAAATACAAGGATTAAATCTCAAATTTCATAAAAGTAGAAGGGCTAACAACATATTTTAACCATATTAAATACCATTAAGCTCTAAATTTAGAATAAGAAGCAAAATAATAATAATATTGTAACTTATGAGATTGTTGGAATGAGCAATCACAAACACCGAACATAAACCTTAATATGAATATGGAGAATACAAAAAAAAAGTTAAAATATTTCATAAGTCCCTATACTCTTCACAAGTTTAGAATTTAATCTCCGTGCTTTTATTTTCAGGAATTTAGTCCCTCTATTTTTCAGATTTCAAAATTCAAGCTCAACTGTTAACACTGTTAAAATTAATTTGCTAAATTCAGGTTAATTACAATAATTTTTTTTTAATTTCAAAATATTACATCAACGAATTAAACAATGCTAATAATTTAACCTAATTTAAAATCTGAAAAATAAAAAACAATCAACAGCTCCATCTTGAGCAGACTCAATCTTTGCCCTAAAATCAGCCACTTTGTTTGCTTCTGTTTGAAATCTTAGCAAACTGGACTAACATCCAAACCACCATTAACATTGACATTAATAGAAACTTTCCATATAATGAATTGAGTAATATTAAATTAAAACAACCATTAATCTTTTAATTAACCAGGATTTGGGACAAAATAGAAAGATCGAAAGGTTTGTTGAGCCGGCGCCACCCTCTTGTCTTTTTATTACATGTTATTAATCAGAGGCTTCGACGGCTGCTGGCGGGTAAGGTTTTCACATTTCTGCTGCAAAATGTTGTAATATAATGGACTAAAATAAAATAAATTTTGTGCAAATTGCGCCGACATGATTATGTGTGTGCTTAATTTAGCATTATTAGACGGCTAGTTATAGTAATAAAAAAAATAGTTGTTGAAAATGCAATCAATGTCAACCTTGGAATAAATAAATAAATAATCCTAAAATTTGCCTCAATTTTTTTAAAACTAGATAGGGTCAACCTAATTAATTAATGGGTGTTTCTACAAATGTCAAAAGGTGACTGATTAATTAAAATTATCATTTTATTTTGGGAGAGGAATCGTGAACCAGAGCTAATTTTATCACTAATTAATCAAAGTTTTAATTGACTTTCATTAATTTAAACATAATTAATTTAATTAAGGGATTTTGGGTGGTTGTCATTTGGATTCCTTACAACAATAACATATAAACAAAATAAGCTTATAAATAAAGCTGTGTGATATTCATTTTAAAGACATGTGGTGGATGACAAAATCGACGGGTAAACTATCTTTAACGTCGGGCTGGATTAAATTAACCCATTAATTAAATAGATTAATTTGGTCCTTACATTATTAAAAAGAATTGAACAAATTGTAATAGAATTAATATTTACTGTATAAAATATGTCTTGAAAATTATTTTTTTAATTACAGTTCAATTCCCAAATGACATTTTTTAAATAGTAAATGATTTATTCTAGTGAGTTATTCAGTTATTTATATGAATGTTTGAATTGCATCGATCAGTCAGATCAATTGGATCAAAAATCGATCAAGATATCAATTCAGAGAGAGACATCAGACCGTTGACTCGCGAACCAATACAAGCTAGTTGAACCTTTTTTTTTAAAAAAAATATTTTATTTTTATGAAGTTTTTAATGATTTATTTAATTGAACTATACAAAACGGCCAAATCGACAAACTATTGACCTAACCAGTTTAACCATTCATCCGGTTCTGAAAAACCTTGGTTATTTGATGCTTTATGAATGTAATGAATGAAATTTTTTTTTGGTATATCCAACGTTCATGTTTGGTTTACGATTCATAAAAATTAATCCTTTCGAGGTTCGAAATTGCCCCTTTCAACAATAATATAATGATTGGTTTTGATATATCAATTTTCTAATAAATTGCTCTAGAATCTAGATTTTTATTGAAATAGTTAAAAAAATATTCCCAACTCAAGTTTGATTGAAACGGGACATATCTTCGAATCGTAACCTTATTCATCTCATAAGATTTGAATGCATTCAAGGATAAAATCAAGTTCTAATTCCGCTCGTGCAATTATATTTTTACTTTCTTAAAAATGTTAATAATTTAATAATTAAATTTAAAAATTATAATCTATACCCTCAAAAAAAATAATAAAATTAATTTACATAAGATTAAAACATTTAAATTTTATCTAAAAGGATGAGGCAAGGCATAATGGTATTACGCATAGTTAGTTTTAGAAAATGACAAAACTGCCAAATGCCGGTACAACAACAGTTACAGTATCCCATAATTCAGTTGCTTCTACACTTCTTCAAGATTTTTCTCTTTAAAAAGAGGATAAAGACAACATCGGATTTGGTCGACTCATTAAAAATAAAAACAACAATTTTCTTACGTCATAATTATGATGAAAGGCTACTACGTTCACATTATTAAACCCTGTTATTTCACATGTGTTTTTTGTTGACAATGTGAAAGAATGTTGTTAGATGTAAGAAAATTTAAATGTGATAGCAGACAATTATATTTAGGTCCTGTATGAAAATATATATTATATCAGTTTGTTCAATTTACATGTTATTTACATGAAGATTAAAATTTTGAATAAAATTAAAACAATATTAATAAAAGGGAAAATTACACCAACAGTCACTCAACTTTGAAGTAGTTGACAAAACAGTCACTCTGGTTTCAATTCAGTCACTCAACTTTTCAAAAAATAACAAATTGGTCCTACTAAATTTAAAAAACTGGACACCCAAAAAGAAGAACAAATAAAACCCTTGAATGAATTCTTCTTGTTCAGGAAGAAAACAGAGAACCATGGCTTTCTCATTGTCATTAACCCAAAATACCATTTTCGATATCCTTTCTAGATTACCCCTTAAGTCCATGACTTGATTCAAATCCCTTTCCAATGACTGGGCTTACCTCACCTCGACCTCAACTTATGTTGCCGACCATCTCCGCCGCTCTTCTTCTAATCCATCTCTCATCCTCATTTGCTACAATACCTAGTCCGGTTTTGACTTTGGGATCTTGCTAATCACTGACCCGACCCAGAATTTCAGTTGTCGACATTTGGTTGTCCCTTTGGAGGAATCGTTTCCTTTGATCCCAAAAATCATGGGTTCAATAGATTATTTGGTTTGTCTAGATATTCCCCTTGTTTTGTTTCTGATTTTGTTTTATGCAACTTGATAATGTTGGCAATAGAGTGAGTGTTGTTTAGCTTAATCAATGACCCTTTTGTTTATATAATCATATCCCATGAAGATCTCCACAAATCGAGTCGTTTTGATTCTTGAATTGCTTGAATGTTGCTTTGGAGGATTTTCTCCTTACCGATTTGGTTGTGGGTACTGATAGTTTGACCCAAAATTGTCTTCAACCCATTTCGATCTAGATTTTTCAGAGTTAATGGCTTTGGGCAATAGAAAAAGACAGTCGGATCCCAACTGTATGGCTTCTCTATTAGGGGTTGAAAAAGAAAAAAAAAAGATCGGGTGGTGGTTTGGAGGTCAACGATGGTGACGCCAAAGATGGTTGTGGAGGAGACGATGATGATGAGATTGTTGGGATGGAGAAGAAGAAGTACAAACATATTGGTTCATTTACGCAAAAAGTAAAATATTTGGTCATTTATGAAAAAACGAAAAAGGAAGGACGAAAAAAAATATTCACTCAACTTTGCCTCATCTGACGTGGCAAGTTAGTTAACCACATTAGCTAATTTACTGGCCACGTCACCTGTCTCATTAAGCATGTAATGCAAAATGTTAATGGGTGACTGATTTGTCACTTTTCGATAACGTTAGTGACTGATTTGTCACTTTTCAATAACATTAGTGACTGATTTGTTATTTTTTTTAAAGTTGAGTGACTGAATTGAAACTTTGCCTTGTCCAACGTGGCAAGTTAACTGGCCACGTCAGCTAGTTAACTGGCCACGTCACTTGTCCCGTTAGGCCTGTAACAAAAAATGTTAATGGGTGACTGATTTGTCACTTTTTGATAACGTTAGTGACTGTTTTGTTATTTTTCAAAAGTTGAGTGACTGAATTGAAACTAGAGTGACTATTTTGTTAGCTACCTCAAAGTTAAGTGACTGTTAGTATAATTTACCCTTAATAAGATTGTGAGTAGGTAGGGTTGGATTTGTCATCAAAGTCCAAATTTACTTTTGTTAAGTGGATTGATGGAGGTAAATGAAATGAAGTGACCTGGTTCAAATAACCCACGGAAGGGAAAAGGATAGTCATCCACGGAGTCGGTAGTCGCAAATGGTGACCAGTTTGGGGCAGACTAAGTGGCACCTTTTTGAATCCAGGTAACCGACAGCAATGTTTTTTTAGAAACATATTAGAAAATAAACAGTAAATCCCAACTCTACACGTGCCCTTTTCCACTATAAACTCGCCAACTACGATGTTGATTTCCTGACTAATCATTTTTTGCCCCCAAAAAGGAAGTTTCTACTTTTCCCCAACACTGTCTATGTTACATTTTCAACCATAAAATCTAGAATTTGGATTTCAACTTAGAACATGACATTAATAAAAAATGATAATTATGAATATTATAAGAATTTAATTTTTATAAATTATAAATGAGATGCAGCCATAAACTTTGAAAAGAATTAATTTTCCTAGATCGTAAAAGAAGGTAGTAGTAAAATTGACCTTCGTCCCATGGTTAAATGGGAAAATATCTATTTACCCCTCTTATAATATAAATAATTTAAGTTTAGTTTTTTGGCTTTTGAATAAATGAAAATTTTACATTTTTGGATGTAATTTAAGCATTTTAGCACAATATTTAATCTTGACTGTTTCAAAATTTTATAATTTTAACATGACCTCCTCAAATTAAATTTCTGTTAGCAACCATAAACTATAAAAATTATTAATTTTTATGGACAGTCATGAACTTCGAAATAATTTAATTTTCATGATTTGTAAGAGAGGGGCAGGTATGAACCTCAAAAAGATTTAGGCTCGTGAAAAGTAAGGGAGAGGCAACTATGAAATTTCGAAAGAATTTTAATTTTTATAGACAATAAAATAGATATAGAAGATACCTTGATTTAAAAAAAAAATCTAAATATAAAATTCTATTTTAAACTAAGAAAATAAAGTACCATGTGCCAAATTTTGTTTTATCCTCTGAATTTCAATTCTATACATGAATCGGAGCTAAATAACATTCTAGGTAATAATGTTTTGACAAAATTCACAAGAAAAAGGAAAAAAATGGTTAGAAAAATCATTCACGTCTGATCCAAATCAGACAAGTTCATTGCCGTGGTTTATGTCATGTAATAAGGGTGAAGATTCTTTGGAATCCGAATCAGCTTTGTTGTTGTCATTATCATCCACAGGGACGGCCCTGGTCAGTTCTTGAGCTCTCTTGGCTTGAATGTCCCAGTTGGTTCGAGTCACAACCAGCAACATGGTCACCATACACGACGCTTGTGCGGCTAAAAGCCCAAGCCAAAGACCTTTGAAATCGAACCCGACGAAGAAACTTAACCACACCGCGATCGGCATGCCGACGAGGTAAAAGCATCCTAGGTTGATGTTGGCTCCTAGTTTTGGTCTCGCGGTGCCTCTTAAAACACCACACCCGGTTGTTTGCGGGCAGTTTCCGAGCTCGCAAAGGCCGAGAATCGGCAACACCGTTGATGTCAAAGCAATGATCTCCGGGTCTTGGGTGAACATTGTAGCCCATTTTTTCCTAACCAGTATAGCGAACAGCAATGCCGAAAGTCCTATCATTGAGCTCGAGGAAAGACCAACGATCGCAGCCAGTTTAGCCTTGTTTGGATTGTTAGCTCCGAGCTCGTTCCCGACTCTAGTCGATACACCGAAGCTTAATGACGATGGGAAAATGTATATCAACGAAGTGGTTTGAATCAAAAGCCCCATCGAAGCCACGGTTGCTTGCGGGTTCAACAACAAACCACAAAGCAAAATCATGATCTCGTACCACCACCATTCGAGACAAACCGAAATGCAACTCGGGATCGATAAATTCAACAAATCTTTCCATCCTTTCAAGCACTCACACGAGATCCCGCCCCACGTTTTCTTGTACACGCCAGAGATTTTAACGTAAACGATCAGCGAAAACACGAGGTTGAAATTAGTCCAAATCGATCCTAAAGCGACGCCTTTGATCCCGAGATTCAAGACCGAAACGAGCAAGTAGTTGATCGGAATGTGAAGGAGGATAGCCAAAGTAGAACAATATGTGAGAGGCAGAGTTATAGATTGAGCCCTCAAATATGTTCGCAGAGGATGTAAAAAAGATTGTGCTAAAAGATCCGGCAAGCAATAAAGAATGTAAGAATGAGCTTCATTGGCAATGTTTTCATCTTGTCCACAAAAGAGCAGAATCTTTTTCATGTTGGACCATAAAGAAGCTATCAAAATTGAAGTCAATAAAAGCACAAGTATCATTCTTTGCATGGTGAGGCCAAGTAGTTTATATCTTTTAGCACCAAAAGCTTGGCCACAAATGGGTTCCATTCCCATGGCTAAACCGGAAAGAACCGAGTAACCGGTGATGTTGGCGAATCCGATAGCGAGCGAACCGCCGGCTAAAGCTAGTTCCCCTAAACGACCAAGGAACAACATGGAAATCATGGAACGAGAGTAAAGCAAAAGACCTGTTAATACCATAGGCAAAGCTATGTTGGATATACACTTTGCTTCTTCAATAACAAGAGACAGACATGTCTTTTGTGGTGTTGGGTTCTTGGGGTTCAAAAGTGTTGCTAACATGTCTGTTTCTGGTACTTCAATGGAGGTAACCTTTCCATGGTCCAAACCCTGTTTGCAGCACATGATTGAGAGAGGATTTTTTGGGGTTAACGAACGAATGAGAGAGAGAGAAAGAGAGATGGGTAAGTGATGATGGGATTGGCTGCTGAGCTTTGGTGGGTTTTTATGGTGTTTTTAGAGACAGAGGGGGAAACAGTCCGCAATCAAGGACGGCAGTGTTATAAACAAAAGAAAAATAAAAAGGGGGATGGAAAAAAGAGATTATAACAAATTAGGGGTTTCAAATTCTAATTGAAAAATGGTTTAAGGGAAACACAATTCAAGCCTTCCTTTTCTGACCGACCGTGAGATGTTTACTGTTGGGTTTGGGGCCTGCAAATGTGTGAAACTATTTATCTCTAAACATTTCTACATAAAATCTCAAATATGCTTTACAAGTGTCATGTATTTATGCGAGGACCTGTTTTTAAACTATTTCCCTCTCTTTAATAAAGTTCTAAACATGGTCAATTTTACTTTTGCCTCTTCTACTATTCTTATATTTAAGATTTAGTATTTATATTTTAATTTAGTATAATTTAATCTTTTACTTTGATAATGTCATTAATTAGCGTAAAATGTACTTAAGTTGCCCACTGATGCCATATGAAGGCATCAATTTAAATCCCACTAAAAGCAAATGTTGAGATTTCTTTGTTGAGTGAAGATGATAATTTTTGTGAACCCTTTAAGGCTCTTGGTGGAGGCGGGAGGCAACTTTGGGGATAAAATCGAACATAGACACTTTGGGCCGAATAGCCTGCAAAACTTGGTAGGCTTGGCTCGACTTAGGTCGAGCTTAGAGAATATTAATTTGTCTCCTCTAAATAATAAAAATATTTTAAAATTTAAATTTAATTATAAAAAAAATATAAAAATATTTTTTTTGAATAGTGAAGTGAGTGTTTTTGGGCAAGCCTAAGCTTGAAAAGTTTTTGGAATAGGGTCATGATTTGACTGGACACATGAATAGATCTACTCGGGCTCAATACCAGACATGTTGAGGAAGTTTGTGGACTTCGACAAATGACACTTGACAAACTTCTTCTTGAGCGGTCAAAATACCCTAATATAAAAATATCATGATACATAAATTAATGCATATATGATATGAATACATGAATATATTAAAATGTGTAAATATAAGGATTATTATCAAATTAGATCTATCCATAATTTAATTTAAATAATAAAAAAATTAATTTAATTATAAAATATATTAATATTAATAAAAAATATATTTTTAATATATTTTTATTTTTTAATAGTAAAAAGAGTTTATGAATTGTGTTGACCCAGCCCGAAACAAGCTTGGCCTTGAAATTTTTTTGAAAATCAAGCCGCAACCCACCTCCCTAGTGGATAGCTCTATATTTGATATATTGTCAATGAAGTTTTTTAAATTGTGGAATTTAAATTCACCATGAATTCCATTTATTTTTTTTATTCTTTTAATCATTAATTAAAAACACATTATAATTTGAACCCTGTGTGTTAGCCTGCTGGTCAGGGTGTTCATTACCCTAAGTGTGACATAAGTTCGAGTTGCGCTAGTCGCATTATTGTTAAGGCTTTACCCTCCTATTGTAATTCACCGAAAGAAAATTACATTATAATTTCTTAATCCCGCTTATAAAATTAAAAAAAAATTTCACTATCAATTAATTATCTTAAATGATAATATTTTAAGCACATCTATAAGATAGGCATGATATAAATAAATGAAGTATAAAAAACCAAATTTAAGTTTCAACTTTTGATGGAATGGTTAATGCTGTATTGTTTTTATGTTTCTAAGGTTTGAGGGAACAAAAATAAAAAGTTTTGGACGGTTATAAGTGGACCCAAATTGCAACACACATGGAGCTTGACTTATTTGTTGTTCAACCTTAATTGATTCTCTAATTTTATTCCACCACTAATGGGATTGGTTTGGTTGCTTTTGTTTTAATACAAGTGTTTAAATCCATTTTGGCTTATGTTGGACAATAAAAGGACATAAATATTCTTATATGTGTAGCATGGGCTATGCCTTTAAAAAATGGTGTCACATCATTTTTACTTTAATGAGTTTTTTTAACATGGGGTTTCAGCTATTTCTTTTATATATTTGTTTTAATTGATTAGTACGATGGTTAAGAGTTTTCACTTTTAAGATTTATTAGGGTTTGAATTCCCGAAAAAGTAAGTGATAAGTTGAGTAATTCTTATCATTAGTGTGTGAGTATTTAACTTTAATTAATAACTTCGATACAAATATATTTACTCTAAAATACACATTGCATTTTCATAATAACAATTTTGATATAACCAACGAGGTCTTGGCACAATTAGTAAAAGCTAAAGCTTCAAACTTTAACTGGTTGAGCTCAAGTCTCCCTCTCATCCTGTGCTATGGGTTTTATCTTTTATTTTCCTATTCTTCGTATATTGTACATTGTACGTTGGTTGGATATAGGTGAATGTACCTAATAGGCCTCTTTATTATAAGGTCAAATTAGAATAAAGTTAATATTTACTATATGAATATTTTGAATTTTTTTATGATTTTATAAATGAAAATTTTTTATATACCAACTCTGTCACAGTTTGGACTTATTTGATTCTTTTTAATAATATAGAGATTAAATTGTTGATCCATACAATAATAAATGGACTAATTTAATTCAATTTCTGTATTATAAGGACTTAAAAAATATATAAAAAAATATTTCTATGATGGTTCATTTAGTTAATATAAAACAAATTGCCATTTCATTTGAATTTGGTCGTATAGAAATGAATTCAGGCACATAAAATATAAATGGATTTAATAAAAAAAAATATGAGGCTGGGGTGGTTTACCACTTTATCCCTAAGATTTTTGTCTTGAAGCAAGGGT
The DNA here is from genome assembly GCA_025698515.1 of Gossypium sturtianum. Taxonomy (NCBI): domain Eukaryota; kingdom Viridiplantae; phylum Streptophyta; class Magnoliopsida; order Malvales; family Malvaceae; genus Gossypium; species Gossypium sturtianum. The sequence continues at coordinate 2,817,935 of CM046944.1, read as the reverse complement.
TCGCCAGATGTCGACGACGGTAGCGTCCCAAGGGCACTTGAGTTTAAGGCTCCGTTTATTTCACTGAAAATGACTTCTGAAAAATAATTTCTGAAAAATGATTTACTTTTCTGGAAAAGTTAATATTTTTTGGTGTTTGGATGAATCTGTGTAAAATATTTTCTGTTGTTTGGTAGATTTCTTAAAAATATTTCATAAAAGTTATTTTCAATTAAACAAATGTACATTTGAATTTTTTTTTATTTTTTCATTGTTTAATTGAATTTATTTTTATCTATAATTTTATATGTTACATTATTTTTGCATATATTAAAAATATTATGTTAAATTCAGATTCATTACAACGTCATTTTTTAATTACATGACTACTAAATGGGTATTTTTTATTTAAAAATGTGACATCAACAAAATTGACAAAAAAAATTAACGATGTCAACAATTGGACTTGATTTTCAAATTTGAAAAGTAAAGGGACTAAATTCTTGAAAATAAAAGTACAAAGACTAAATTACAAATATGTGAAGTGTACATAGACTTAAGACATATTTTAACTTTTATACTATAAAATATTTATTATTAATATATTTATAATCGTAATAAATATGTATTATTAAAATAAAATTGAAATATTAAATAATTCATTAAAATAATAAATTATATTTATTATATTAATAATTTATTATATGACTAAATATAAATAATTAAATATGTATGTTTAATAATATTGAAAAATATAATATTTTACGCTTTTCAAAATGATAAGTCATTTTAAAAGAAAAATGACTTATTTTACCTTGACCTGTAACTCATTTTCTATTGACTAAACTATTTTCTGTGAAACAAACACAGAAAAATACATAAAACATTTTTCATAAAACCTTTTACATATAAACAAACGGACTTTAAATACAAAAAGTTCTATGTGACTGACCCCATCACTGACCACCTACGGACTATGGGCGGTGGCACGCGGCCTCTTACATGCCGTTACCAAACTTCCTGCACGTCTCTTCTTTGTCTTCGTCTTTCTATAGCATTCAATTCCACTATTATAGCGTTGAAGCTAAAATGTTTTTTTGTAACGTTAAAATTAAGTTATAATTTTTTACAATAAAGTCATATTCCTTCACCATGCCTATAAACATGGCAAAAACGAAAAGATTTTGGATTAAAACAATGATGGTATGAAATTACAAATGTCTAATTATGAATTTTAAATTGTTGAATTATTAATTTTTATTATTTCTAAGCATATAAGTTGGTGAATTATTTGTGAATTCTTCACTACTTTTAATCATACAAGTTGTTGGATTCATTGAATTTACCTTTTAAATTTTTGTTCGTATGCAATTGGATAAATTAATTGTTATAAGAGAGATGAAGAAAGAAGTTTGATTCCAAAATTCGGAAATTTCTTATATTAGTAGGACTTTATTTAAATAGTAATTCATTATAAATTAACAAACATAATACACGTGATATAGGTTAAATTGAAGACCCACCCCACTAAATCTTTCTTCCTAAAAACTTAGTTGTAAATTGATCAATAAAGTCGTTCCTGAATTTGCACTTGAAAAAGTTATTCGTTTAAACAAAATAAATTCTCTCTCAACCTCATACAAAAACGAAAATAAGTTTATGTTTAAGATATAATAACTTTCTTGGCCTTCCAACTGTAAAAAAAAATCATTTTAACTCTCCATTCAAATTTTTTACCTCTTTTAGTATTTGAATTTGCATTTTTTTGTCAAATCATCCAAAAATAGATGGAAAAGTTGACATTTGTTAACTTTGCTGACGTGGCATACACGTGGATGACATGTTTAACATTCAATTAATTTTTAAAAAATTTAAAAAAATTGATTAAATACTAATGTGTCATTCACATGGAAATCCACATATCTGCCGCTGTCAACAAAGTTTAAAAATGTTTAACTTTTTCATCGATTTTGAGATGATTTGACAAAAATACAAGTTCGATAACAAAAAGAGACGAAAAATTAAATAGAGAGTTAAAATATATTTTTTATATAAAATTGGAGGAGGAGGAAGAAAATTATTATACCAATGTTGAAATAAGCATATTATGATTAGTTTAATTACAACCAAAGTAAAAATGTTTGAGGTAGAATATTATGTAAAATAAATGCAAACCAAAGTCATCAACATCAAATTAATTTGTTGTATGTGAGAAAGGGCAGTGAGCTCATGGCTCGAGATATTTACAAGTTTAATCCCACTTTGAAGTTCCAAAATTTTTCCTGAAATCGAGGCCTAAAAAGTGTGGAATTAAATTAATTTTCCCTGTTTTGATGTTAGTCTTTTCTTTTGGTATTGGCCCCAAGATCACATGAGCTTTGTTGTTTGAATTATGTGTCACATGATGATGATGATGATGTTTGTTAATTAAGGGTTCAATTTCTTAATTCTAATTTTTATTCTTATCTTAGTATGCAATTTGTGAACTTTAATATAATAAAAAGAACCATTGGTTAGTTTAATCACACAATAACAAAATTGGAGGTCAAATTGGTAAGGAGATTGATTCATTAGTTCAATAGGTCTGACAGGTTAAACAATTTGGCATTTTAAATAAGAATGTTAAAATATTGAGAATATATACATTTAATTTAAGTGTTAACTGTAAATTAATTTTAAAATTTTAAATTGTCTTAATTAAATCCTTTCTAATCAGGTTAAATGTCCAGGCCTTCCAAAATTTTGAGAAATTATGATTTTTCTTTTGAATTTTTTAGAAAATTTTAATTAACCCTCTTAAATTTTTGAAAATTTTTATTAATTTCATGAAAAAGTTTAAATATTTTAATTAGATCCCTAATTTTTTAAAAATTATCATTAAACTCATAAAATTTTTAAACATTTTACTATACCCAAAAATTATTCCTAAAATCCGCCACTGAATCAGTTTCTTCTATTTACTATTTCGTTAATTCTTTTGTTTGAAGCCGATTAATGACATGTCATCCTTTGATTGTGAGAGATGCTGTAGTTATTTTGTTTTGATTTTTTATATAGTTTATTAGTATGGTTGATTCACCTTTTGCACTGGGTTGATTATTTGTTTATATCAAATTATAAAGTATAAATTTGAATATTAAAATATACTCTAAGCAATGTTTTTAGAATTGGACCAGTGATTGAATTAGGTAAGGGTGTGTTTAGCATTATTTTTCAATAGTGCTTTTGACTCCAAAACAACTTTTAGAGCCATAAGCAATGATAAATAGAGACAGCTTTTGAAGTCAAAAGCACTTGTGAACCTAAACGCAAATACAACTTTTTTCTAGATTTTGTGTGCGCTTTTTACGTTTGCGAAGAGTGCTTTTTGAGTCAAATGATATTTATAATTTAATATATTTTATATAATATTTATATTGGATATAAAATTTTTTTTATTGAAATTTATTTCAAATATATAAATTATATATTTAAATTTGTAAAGGTTATATTTTAATCTATAAAAATTTATTTATTTAAATTCAAATTTACAAATAATTAATATTAAGTACTTAAAAATATTTAAAATTTGTATTTCATATATCAAAATATTAATAATGAGTAACAATAAATTATTTTTTATATTTTATTAAAATACCGTAATATAAGAAATTTTATATAGTATTTAAATGCTTTTTTTAGTTTACTATATCTAAAATGAACATTTTGTTTCTTAAAAACACTTTTTGACAACAACATAATAAATTTAATTTTTAAAAGTATTTTTCAAAAGCAATGCTAAACTACCCTAAACCACAAGTCCCTACAATTCGATTAAATAAATTATTAAAAAATCATAAAAATGTTTAAAAAATAAAAACCAATTTAATAAAATTTTTAGCCTGGTTCAACTAATCTGTACCGGTTCGTAGATCAACCGGTTTGATGCCTCTATTCAGACTGATACTTCGGCCAATCGGTCCGGTCCAGTCTCTACACTTCGTACATTTGAAATTTAGTCATCCTACTTTTATTTTCAATAATTTAATCTATCTACTTTTTAGATTTAAAAAACCCAATTCCAAATCATATATAATCACGTAACATTTTAATTGAAAAGTTAACAATATTAACTATTTTAATTAATTAATAACATTATAAAAATATAAAGATCAAATTATGTTAGAAATTAAAATATAAAGATTAAATCTTAAATTTAAACATGACTAAAATTGGAAATTAACTGTTATCATTAAATGAAGAAAAAAGAGCATGCAAGTGTGTGCCACTTGTCAGCATGGGGAAGGTCGTTTCCTTTTATATACAAGTATATAGATTCTTTTCATTTTTTTTGCATTACTTTTTTATTCCTTTTATGTAAATAAATACAAATAGATAATAATTTATGTTAGAATTAAATTACCTTTTGAATTTCTACAATTAATAATAGTTTATTTTGCATGTCCAATTTTTGTTCAATTGTAACTTGACAAAGTTACTACCAGTTATAAAAACAGAGATGAACACTAGAAATTATTTATCCAGTTAGGGATTTTTTACGTTAATAAGGCCTTGTCTAGAGAGTGCTATTCCACTATAAAATCAACAAGTATATTATTTGATACATCGCTACTAGAGTTTTTTAGACTCCACAAGCGAATTGAGGATGTGACAAGTGTCACATTTATTTATATAATTAATTTTTTATTTCTTTACTCAACCCTAAAATACATCAAACCCTCGATTCGCTTGTGAAATCTAAAAATCTCCATTGGTGATATATCAAATAATTTTTCAAATATTAATTTATCAAAGAATAGCTATCTCATTCACAAACCTATGGCCATGTTAAGATGAATCAATTATGTTTTATTGTTACACATTTGAAATTTAATCTATTTGCATTTAATTTTTAAAAAATTCTCTCTATGTATTTTTTATTTAATGATTAAATAAAAAAATTCGCTAGTGTAAAATTTAAAAGGTTTTACATCATACTGTAATTTTTTATATTACTAATATTTTAATAATTTAACTGTCATTTTTCATGTTCTATTCATGCATATCATGCATGTCAAGTTTGACATAAATTAAAAATTTTTAACTATTTGTTTTATGTAAAAAAAACTTTGAATTGTTAAAAATATATTAATATAGACAATATTTTAGATCAATATGATAGAAATATCGGATCAATTCAAAATTTATATGCATGACAAATACAAATATATTGATAAATTCAACAGTTTGATTGTTACAATACTAATTGTATAAAAAATTACGGAAGGGTGTAAAACCAAATAAGTTTTATACCGATATAAGTGGATCTTTCCCATATATAGACTTTCACTCTTTTATCTCTGAAATAGTATTAAAGAACCTTACAACCCCGGATTTAGACTTAGAAACCTTACAACCCCAAGTTTAACATTTTTATTTGCTTATTCAACCCTTCACTCCTATAAAATTGATTGTGTGAGTAATTTTTTTATTTTAAAAATTCCGTATGATCCAATTTAATCAAATTTATTTGATGGTGTTATCAATTAGACTTTAATTATTAAATTAAAAGAATAGACAGATACATTAACTTTCAAACATGCAAAAAATAGGAAGAGTAAAAGCATAATTAAACCAAAATTAAACTTATAATGTCATCGAATACCCTATCATATGATCATATGTGAAAGGCAAGACCCACGGATTGACAAGAGACAAAATGTGATTTTAGAAACAAAAGTTTTTCAATTTCCTTGACAAGTACAATGAAGAACATGTCAAAGATTTGACATATAATTCAAACATGATTAGTTTCATTCAAAATTAGAGGATAATAAGTTAGATTAAATAGCCAAGGAGTGGAAAATTACTTCAAATTTTTGCTGCGATGATAGAGGGAATTTAAGTCATTATAATTTTACGTGCAACGCCCGGCAAATTTGATTATGTTTGTTTTTAGTGAGGCAAAAGTTCATTGAATTAAATCTATTGGCTACGATTGATGTTAAGTTTTGATTTTGTCAATTACGGCTTAATTAGCTTGATATGATAAGAAAGTTGACCAGTTTAGGTATACAGGTGTTCACATAGATTAACGAATAGTGTGGATTTAGATCTTTGTTAATGTTTTTTTTTAAAAAAAAATTTGAATATGGGGTTTGAATAATTTAATTTTTCTTATTACAAATGTGAATATTTGAGGTTTTGGTACAGTTGGTGCATACGAAAGCTCTAGGTCATAAGTATTCAGGTTTGAGATTTATTATGTATAATTATATGTGTCAATCTTCAAATCTTACCATGTGTAGGTTTTAATATGGTTGTAGTTAATCTTAGTTTAAATTATTCTGATACTTAATTTGTGTTGTTGTCATATGTGAGTTTTTGTTGGGGATTGACCTGTATAAACAACGAAATAGAAAAGATAGAGAAGATAAAACAAGAAAAATTACGGGTAAAGGAGGCTTCAGCTTTTCACTAAATAAGTAAACAAACGAGAGTACAATATGGATAAAATAAACCTAAATGTACTAAACGTACAAACCCAAAGCCCGAAAACAAAGCCCTAACTCGGGAACAAAATTCTCTCCATAGTTACCACGAAAACTCTCACCAAAACTCATTTGCGACTACATCTTGTCACCCCCAAAAGAAAAGCCCTGTAGTTCTACATCTTTAATTGCTTTTTAATTGGTCTCTCAAAACAGGGATACAAGGTCCCTTAAAATAAGTTAAGATTAGAGGTATAATCATACTAAAATATACTTGAAGTAATCAGAGTAATCAGAGTTTAACGGGAAAGGATAGCAGAGTTTAATTGAGAGAAGAAACCCAATTTATGTGGGAAACACATTGCCACATCGAAACATCCCCATTCGCATCATCACGATGTCGTCCGTCGCCGCAACTTCGGGAAGCTTCTCGTCGTGACGTCGTCATCTGTTCGGCTAAAAATACGAGGCACACCACAGTTTTAGTTTTTACTTTTGCAAGATTCAAATTCAAATATCTATTATCTCCTTTAGTTTTTAATTATTTTTCAGACTTATCAAATACGAATTTTTAACGGATTTGGATATCAAGCAAATTTTATTAATTTGGATTTGAATAATAATTGGCATAAATACGAATAATAAAAAATTAAAACTCTAAAGAAAATTTGCTGATTCAAATTTTAAAGAAATTGCACATGTCAAACCTTATGCTATCCCTACACAAAAAGCTGAGCCCATGTTTAGAACCATAAATCCATGGAATCCTCAAAGGTAGAAACCCAAATATAAATGGGTTTTAGAATGCACTATGAACACAAAACCAACCCACACTATAATCCCCAATTTGCTCATTAAATGTCCATTAGGTCTAATTTTTAACATTATTTTAAATTTTTTTGTTAAATTTGTTGATGTAACATTTTAAAATTAAAAAATATTCACTTTATAGTAATGTAACAAAAAAAAATAACATTATAATGAATATGTATTTTACATATAAATTTTAACAGTGTTAACAATCAGACTTGCACTACTTTTAGTTATTATAATATAATAAAAGATTTAGGTTTAGATATCACCATCTGAATCACCTTAATATAAAAACTAAAATATGTTGTTAGTCCTTAACGAAATTTAATATTTAGTTTCTTAGAGGGTCTCATGTTAGATGATGTTAGCATGTTAGACTTATCATATAGTCATCATTACGGAATGCATGAGGCGGATGTCTTTGATGAGACTAGAATGTGTGTGATGAAATAGATTTTGTCATTACTTTGACTTAATGGTACAGGACCATTGAGCCTACGTGATATTTGGTGACCAACAATTTTATGTTCTCAATGATCTTTAGAGATCCAGGTGATGGATGATTTGAACCTGTCTAAATGGTTGCCTTCGAAAAGGAGAACTTGTGGGTAGCTTCTCGATTTACTATTAACTGATTTATTATTTGAGTGTTGTTCTGACTTATCATGTGTCATTATTCGGAGGAGGGTATATTATGTATAGAATAAAATACTCCCACCAATCAGTTAGTGATCCAATGACAAGATTTATATGGTTTTCACATCTATTAGCATTAAGTCCAGAATCTGTAATACTTATTTTGATATAAAAAAAGAAATACTCTCTTAGTCCCAAAAAATTCATTATCGATTAAAATGTTTTAAAATATTTTTTAAAAGTTTGAATGTAATAATTTTTAAATATATTTTAATAAAAATTAATTAATTAAGATATTTAAAATAATAGATATCAAATTTTAAAAGAACTGAAAAAAAATTCTATTGTGATAATTTAACACAAACATTAGGGAATATTAAATATTTATTTATATTTATCTATAATCGAGTTAAATTAAACTCTCAAAATTCAAACAAAACCGTGACAACAAAGGAGCAGCCAAATACAGCGACAACGTAAACAAAACATCGCCATTCGACAATCAAGGATTCATGCATGTAACTTTACCTGCAAATTAAGCCAATATTCAGAGCAACTTAATATTAAAAAATCATTTTACCCCCAAAATGCCCAAATCATTATAACCAAAGATACAATCACCGACAATGGCAACAATGAGGGTGAAAAGTACATTGGACATAAATTTTCCAGGAAAATTATTTTTCCTTGAATCAGGAGCACGGCCGCACCAGTCAGTGTTTACAGCAAATTAAGGAGATCACTCATAAGAAACAGAAATGGGAAGTTATATGGAAATGGGTATAACATCAAAAAAAGAAGAAGAGAAACCCTATTATTTTTTAAGAGATTACAAGTTACACAAACAATCAATGAGGTTTGGGGTTTTTTTTAATGGAATAATATCATTTGTAGTCTCTCTTAATTATCAAATATTCAGTTTAAGGTGAATAAACTTTTACTTATAGCCCTCATTTTAATCTATTTTGGTCCCCAATACTAGTATAATCACAATTGTAATAATAACTAGTAAAATTTTGATCGATCTTACATCTTCTCGAGTACAATTCACTAAATTTTGAGTTTATACAGTTTCAACTACAGATCGCGTCTTCATACATTTGGTTTTTTTAAAAACAAAGTCATTTCAAGTGCAAAACCTCCCCAAACATACCCTGCCAATCCAGGCACACTCGGCCTTGGAGAACATGGAACCTTTCTAGACACATCCACTTTTTCAGATAAAAACCTTTAGCCTTTGCAAGCAATAAGTCTCTTTTGGCATACCTTGCATTCCCAAAGATTTAGTCACTTTATGGCATTAAACATCGAAATGTTATCTTAAACAAAATTCTCTAGCTATCTTACGGTTCTCGATCCAATCGAGTGAACCATCCTAAGTTATTATAAATACATTTGTATAAAAATTTATAAAAATCAAGCTTTTTCAAGCATGGGAAAATAGCCCTTTCAGAAACACCTCACACGTACATACTTCGCCTTCAGGGTTCACTCAATCATACAACATTTGGAGGCTGCTGCGTGGGAATTAATTCGAAACGAGATGGGCTTTAAATTTTGTACATTTGTGGCCGACTCTTCTAATCCTCTTACTGTATTGTCAACATTTGTGTCAGTTGAGGTTTGACTTTTGAGTTTCTTTTTTACAGGGAAATTACTGCATTTTCAAAGGGAAAGTACAGTATGTATACTTTTTGTTAAAATATTTTTAAATAACCAACGGTCGGTTAATTAGAAGGAGTGGCAAGCTGGCGATAGACTTTTTCTTCCTACTTTTGAATTGACTTTAATCATAAAATAGAAGACAACATGTAAATGTATACATGCATTTAGTCTAGTAATGTTATTGGATTTTAATATTAATAATTTAGTCTTTTTATTTATTGAATTTAAAAATAAAATTTAATTGATAACACTATTAATTGATTTATGTTAAAATTTGAATGTGTTTTTATCGATTATGTTTTAATTTTTAAATCAAGTATTTGAATATTAAATACTACATATTCAAATTTATCCAAAGTTTATCAATAAACGGTCCGATGGATACCGAACTACTCCACTCAGAATGGAGTGGATTTCTTTTTGAAAAATGGATGCAGGACAGGGTAGGGTGGATTTTTTGTTTTGAACAGTTGGTATAGAGTGGTTATGATAATTGATTGCCCTGCCCAACCTTTTTTCATTTTGTGAGATTAATATTTTATCCTTATATATATTTAATTATTAAAAGGGTAAAAATGTAACAACATATTATAGAAAAAAATTCATATATTTTATGTTTAAATATTATTATTGAAGAATTATGTTTTAATATTTACTTGACTTTGAAATGATTGAAAATATTAAAAATAAGTAACAAAAATTAAATTGAAGTAGAGTGAGGTGGGGCGGGAATAGATGCCTCTAACATCTTTGAATGTGATAGTGATTTTGAAGATTTTACAACCATAATGGGGCAAGGTGGATTGTGGAGCAAAGTGTGCCAACTATAAAGCGATAATGTATGTAGCAACATCTGCTCCTATCCCGCTTCATTGTCATCCTTAATTGCACCCGTAAAATGACTAAATTCCTAGATTAATACAAAGCAAAAACACTAAATTCCAAAAATCTAAAGAATAAAGGGACTAAAAGATCATTAAACCTACATACTTTATTTGTAATCTCTCAAACATATTTTCAGAGATACCGATCAACAAAAAAAAGGGGGCTTTAAATGGGTTCATCTGAATTACTCATAAATATTTCAAATCAATTTTTTCCTTTCAAAGAAAAAGAAAGAAAAGTGAAAGTTCTTATAGGATTTTCCGATACTTACAAAGATATATATAAATTTAGATATATAATGATCTAATGAAGGGACCATGAAAACAATAAAATGTGGGCTCAAATTATGAATTTAAACAGCAAAACCATGTGTAGGTAGACAAATGAAGACAAGGACACATTGTGGACTCTCTCTCGTATATGTAAACAAACATGCATGGCACTTCCACCAATCCTTGTTGGCATTATTTCATCCAAGGAATATATACATTTTATCACCCACCTAACAATAATATATTTGGATGGAATCCATTTATATAAGTATAAAATTAAAATAAATTTATATAATTAATCTTTTAACAATTCAATCGTTAAATTTATTAAGATATTTATACTTGTCGTGTATGTAATTTTTTTTAATAAATTCGATATCTCTATCATATCGATTTAAAATATCGTATAATAAATTATGAAAGAACGTAAACCACCTTAATTTTACATTGATATAAATGATTCCGTTTCGTATATATAAGTTAATTTGATTTTTAATTAACAACCATATCTAAAAAAAAAAAAATCAAAAATCTTTTTTGGGTCAAGATTCAAACATGATGAAAATGGGACCTCATAGTGGGAGCATTCATTTCATCTTATTCACAAAAATGTGGCAAAATCTTTATGCATTAATTGGAGTGAAAGTTAAAATTTTTTTACTAGAGGATTGAAATTAAAATACTATTTTATTATATTTAAAAAACATAATTAATATATTATATCATTAATTTAGCTCAACATTTTGTTATTTATTTTCAAAATATATATTTTTGGTACAATTCATGCACCTTTAATAGGAGTAATAAATAATTATTGTAATATAAATCCTTGATATGAGTTATAGAATGAACATCCATGACCATTAAATCGATATTTTTATTTTCGAAATATGAAATTGACCCTTTTTTCGATATTCATAAGTAGTAGTATTGAGATTCAAATTTTAATTTTTAAATTTGTTTTGATATAAAAACTACCTACTTTCTAAGATGGAAATGGAATTTCATCATATAGGCGCTCTTAGGTAAAGTGATCAATCAAATAGAAACAAGAAAATCTACTTTGTCAGTCTTGTCAAATAAAGAAATATATATTTCAAAAATAATTATTATATGAGTCAAATATTTTATTTTAATTTAATTTTTAAATACAATTAAAACGTATAATAATTTTTTAATACATATAAAAAATTAGAAAAAAAAAAAAAAACTCCACCGTACTAAATCAATTAAATCATTATCCTTAAAATAAAAGCAACTATAAGACTATAAGTCAAGAACTTTGGTCCAAATCTTTTCCTATTTTTTCTAACTATTAAGTCCTTGACGACAGGTTTGAAGCAATATTTTAGGGAATTATTTCAACATAGGACCCTATAGTCCTATAAAGATAAGTAAAATTTGGATCAGGTGTTCTGATTTGTCAAATATTTATTCATCAAAAGCATGCTCTTAATTGGACATGCGTGAGAGCTATTAAATTTTCAAAATAATTTTCTTACTCCACATTAATATATGCAATACACAATGATTATTTTTTGTCAACAAAGGATGGAAATTTTCTTTGGGTCCAAAATTGATTAAAATGTACACCAACTTTTATTGTATTTTTCTTCTTCTTTGTTATTTGGTGAAAGAGAAATAAAGTGGACTTGTACGTTTTTTTTTTTTGTTAAATCAAATAGCAAAAAAGTGTCGTTTGAGTATCAGTTTAGTCCGTTATTGTTGAAATAATTTAGAAAATATGGATTTAAGTGTGTTTAAGCTCGTGATATCTTTTAATTTAGGGGTTTGAGAAATTTGCGCGTAATTGAGGTTGACTGCATCGAGAAAAGAGAGGGAACAAAATTTTCATGTTTATATTCAATTTGTCAATTCTAACTTCAATTTGAAAACCCGAATTTAGTAATTTGATTTCAAATTTGACATTATTTAAAATTTTCAAGAACCAAAACACATCTAACCTGAACTTGAAAGGATTTGAACTCAAAATGATCCAAATAAGTAACACAAAATGAACCAAACCTAAAGTGATCAGAATCCAAATAATCAAAACCCATAATGATCTAACTAAAAAAACACTGAGCTTCAAACCCAAATATACATAACCCAAAACGATACAAATTCGAAATGATCCAAACTTAAACGTCTTGAACTAAAATGACCAAAAAAACTTAAATTCCAAATTAACCTTTTGAGATTGATTCAATCCAAGATCAACTTTAAGACACCCAATTCACCACTTTAATTTAAATTAAAAATTGTATTTAAAATTTCTTTCTTTCTCCCCATTGTTCATCCTTCATACTAAAATCACAATAAAAGAAAATTGAATTTATTCTTCCTTTCTTACAATTTTTGCTTTCCCACATATGGCTATATATACTTTTAGTGCTAGCTAGGTTTGCACCAAATGCATGTACCCAATAAATATACACCAATCATCCAATTCCAAAACTCTACAAATTAACCCAACATTTGGAGCTTGAACCTAATGCCAACCCACGATTGTTCTCAATCTCTAATTTGTAAATTAAAAATCTACAAACCCATTTATGCTCGCGTGTTATGCGCGTGCAAGCATGCATTTAGTGTCAAATATATCCATAAAAATGAATAATAGAAAACAGCTAAGTATTATATAGTCTTGAGAGTACTTTAGCTATCCAATAAGACGCGTCCTTGCTGAAATCATAAACCACAAATTATTTTTCATCAAAATAAAAAGACAGTATCAACTCTCGGCCATCATTTTCTACTTTAAGAAAAACCCTAATTGAAAAAAAATACCACGATTTGTCCCACGAAATCCCCACGTTTTCCCCTTTCCTTCTGTAGAGTAAACTCAGCTTTTCTATTATACTATAAACCAGTTCAATATATATATATATATGTATGGCTGACCAAGCCAAACATCCAAGTCCCACATAGATCCCTTCACAACAAGTATTACTAACACGTGTGTGAGCTATTTTTTCACTAGTCATGGCCTCTAGTTCCTCCGGTAAACACCCAATGTATCGTGGAATCCGTTGCCGGAGCGGAAAATGGGTGTCTGAAATCCGTGAACCGCGTAAAACTACACGTATATGGCTCGGTACGTATCCGACACCAGAAATGGCTGCTGCTGCATATGATGTAGCTGCACTAGCCCTAAAAGGTAGTGAAGCTGTTGTGAACTTCCCGGATTCCGTTGCTTCGTATCCTATTCCGGCTTCTATGTCGTCAGCCGATATACGAAAAGCTGCGGCGGCGGCGGCGATGGAAAGAGGAGAAAACAAAAGTAGTGAGAGTAGTAACCTAGTAGGGACAGTTCAACATCATGTGGTCAAAGATGAAGGGTTCACTACAGGAGAGTATGTGGATGAGGATGTATTTTTGAACATGCCTAATTTGTTGGTGGATATGGCAAAGGGATTGCTGGTTTCACCGCCGAGAATTAGCTTGATACCTTCCGATGACGACGATGACTCGCCGGATAATTGTAATGGAGAAAGCTTATGGAGCTATTGATTTGATCCAATATTTTTCTAATAATGCTGCTGTAAGCTGCTACATTATTTTGGTCTTTTCATTTTCATCAAATGTGGGCCGGAAACAAGGACATGTTAGGATTTTGGAAAAAAGGAAGAAAGAAAAAAAGTGCCCATTGGTGGTATTAAGTTGCAGCTTTGAGCATTATTAACTTGTCTCCTTACGAAATAATATATATATATATATATAATGAAGACAAATTTGGTAAACAAAAAACAAAAAAAAAAAAACACACTAGTGTTTTGCAGCACGTAAATTTATTTTTGGATTTAAGGCGCCTTTGGTTAGGGTTTCAATATTTCTTTGCTTAAGAGTGCTGTTGTAGGTAGGTATCTATACATATGTATGTATGTATGAAATGATTTAATCTTCTTCTTTTTAGTCTTCTCCTTCCCTCTTTCATGTGACTGTTTCGAGTTCTCTTCCATTTTGATTTGTTGAAGACGATTTCAAAGTTTCGAACTCTTCATATTGTCCCTTTTAATGTGTATTTTAAACATTTTCCTCTCATTTTAAGCAACATTGACAAGAATCAGATGATGTTTCCTTAATCATATTTTTGTCCTGATTGTATAATTACATGGGTCCAGATTAAATTCGAAATTCATACAAATTAAATCCTAATACAAAAGTCATGTTTCTATTCATATGATTCGAATTCGAGCCAACAGAAAAAAGGGTACTTCTTTAATCATGTTAGTCACTAAGTAATGATGCATAAATTTTGTTAAAACTTTTTGGAATTCGAGAGAAATTATGAGTCAAAACGTTAAGATAGAGAAAGAAGGGGGACCTATTGTGCACCGTGAACATAATGTGAATATATATCCATTTGATGAAAGACTGAAAGTTTAAAAAATGAAAATAGAGGTTATGGGATAGACATGTCTATTTGATTTAACAGTGGCACTGTTAAATTGTCGGGGGGACCCTTTATTATGAACAATGTCTACAGGTGTCTCAACTATACTTGTATTTTGAATTTTATGTTGTTTTTCATCATAACCAAATATATACACATTATTAGGATTGAGCATAGCAATGGATTGTGTCTGCCGAGTTGTTTGACTCATTGTTCTAACCCTTCTGGTAATTGGGATTTGACTGCAAAGTTACATTCCAATCACAAATTTTACAATTAGTTTATTTATTTTCCCTACCTATGTAATACTTTTAATAGGAGAGGGAATGCTATGATTTTGATGAGAAGCTTTTGTAACAACTTTGAGTCACTTTTATCACTTCAACTTATTTGAGTACTTTATTTCAATTTCTTTAACCATTCAATAATGATAATATGTGATTTCATAGATGAATATTTTAATAGAGAAAGAATTGTATGAAATAAGGGTGTCATGTCATCCCGTATCCATTTTTCAATTATTTAATGACGAGAAGGGATTGTATGAAACTGTGATTCCATGTCATCATTATCCTTTTTCAATGAGAGAATGACAAATCAGAATTTTTTCCTCTTGATTTTTAGTATTTTTAGTTGGATTTGATTTTTTAAGGAGAAAAAAGCTAAATCTTATTTGTCATTTTCCTGTTGGGAAGGGATAAAGATAACGTGAAATTACAGTTTCATACAATCATTTCTCATTTGATGACATTTCAATAAAATTTTCCATGTCATTGATATTTTTTTAATCTAAACCCTGAACTTTGAACCAAAAGTTCTAAACCCTAAACTTAAACTTGAACCCAAACTCAAATCCTAAACCCTAAATTCTAAACCAAAAGGCCAAAGTTAGGGTTTAAGATTTAGGGTTTAATGTTTGAGTTTAGGGTTTTAGGTTCTGAATTCGAGGTTCGAGGTTCAGGATTCAAGGTTCAGGTTAAAAAGTTTTCAAAATTATGTATCAATGACATGAAAAAATTTATTGAAATGTAATTAAATAATTGGAAAGGGATACAGGATGACATGGTGCCTCTGTTTCATACAATCATTTCTCTATTTTAATATATCTTTAAACTTTAAATACTTAATTGGAAAGTCGTCTAATAATTGAATTTAAGTGTAACGAATTATATTTATACATGAGCAACATGTTTGGATAACAATTGTAATTTGTGAGTAATACCTAATTGAGTTTAATTAAAGTAATCTAATAAAAATATCAAATTCTTAGAGAGGTTGAGAATTGAGTGGATTATACGGGTAATTAGCTAAAAATGACTTTCAAATTTCTTTTTCATTTTTTTTTCATTTTTTAAGATGTAAGCAAATATGTCTATAGAATCAAAATTTCCTATAATTACAAGTTCATGTAATTACAGCCATAGTAATTATAATTTCTTATAATTACATTAATTATGGGGTTCAAACACACTAAATCTTACCCAATTTTAAGTCCTAAAGTTGTAAACTCTAAATCCTAACCTTAACTCAAATAAATCTTAAAACTTTAATATTTAAATTCTAGCCCTAAACACTAAATTTTAAATATTGCTTACTATTATTTTCGTTTAATTTCATTTAATTAATTAACACAAAAAATTAGGGTAATTAGCATTACATTATTATTAAGAATTGATGTAGTGTTAGTTGTGTAGGGAATTAGTTAAGTTTTTTTTTAAAAAAAAAATTATGAAGTAACATATTTTTAATGAATACCTAAAAAGTAATTACATATATAGAAGCTAGGATAGCTCACATTATCAAAACATAATTAATGTTGTACAAGTATGGCAATTTCTCTCCACCGCAATTGGGATGGTGGGTTTAGAGCATTTAGGTTTCTTAATATAAAATATATTATCATGTAGGAAAGGTAATTCTATTAATAGCAATGAAATTTGTTTGAGTAATTTTTATCTCGTGTCCTATTAAAGGGAATATTCGAGTATTTATATATATCATTATTGTTTATAGTTTGACTCTATTGTTCATGGATTTGGCCCTACTATTCATAAGATTGACATTCTGAGCGTACTTCGAGCATGTCGGACATGTGTATCATTCTGAGTCGTCTGCCAGACTTTACGTTTCCCCACACACAAGCTCTTTAGATATGGCGAATTGAGACCGCAAGCTCTCCTTAGCTCGTACAAGTTGATACTGCGAACTACCCCTGTTGTCCTCTCGTTGTACCCCTCGCGCATGTGCACCTAGTGGGGCCTATTCGAGTCACGAGTAGGCGACTCAAATCTCATCTGGATTTCGGGTCGATGATCATTGGTGTATAACAAAATTATTATTTAAATAGTAGCAAAATAAATTTGATATACGATAGTATACATGTATATGTAAAAAAAGAGAGGTTAAATTAAGGAAAAAATGGAAGGAAAAGAAGATATAATGATGATGGATCATTAACCTCTAACTACATATAACTATTAGGGCCTACATGACTTTTTCTCCTCTTTAAGGAGACAAACATCTCATGAAATATCTAGTGGGTCCTTAATGGTATGTTCAAGCTAGCACTCAAAGATATGTCAAATTAACAATTTGTGATGTTACCAAGCAATCTTTTCTTTTTAAATGCTTTTTAGTGCTTACCAATTACCACTTCCCCATTCATGAGAATTATCATTACTCAACTCATTGTATGAAGATAAAATATTTTTTTAATCGGATTAATGTTTAGATCGATTAGGTAATTAATTGTCAATTCGATCAATATAATTAATTTAATTAAATAAATTATTAAAATTTTATTAAAAAATCTAGTTCAGTCAATTTGTTAATTTAGTTCTTATTAATTTGCGGATCAATTGATTGAACTTTATTCTCTAATTAATGTATCAACCGATTCTTAATCTAACCGGTCCAATTAACTAATCTACCTTAATTCTAATAAATGAATTCATTGCTCTTATCAAGTATGATTTCTTGTTGTCTTTTTTGGGTCTTCAATATGATATAATTTTGCAAGAGGAAATGCTCAAAAACGTGGTTAAATTTTGAAGTCGGCCGAGAAAATCCACACCCCTTTATAGAGCTGCCCTCAATATTGAACAAAAAGAATAAAAGTCCTTTGTTTTTATTGGTACCTTTAAATATAATAATAATCTAATGAAAACAATATATACGATTGTGGGGGTATATATTCTCTACGGCCAAAAAATGTAGTAGCCGAAATTCTTTTTTTTTTTTTGAAACGAAAAAAAGAGTTTTTTTGACCAAAGTTGGCCGACATAACCATCTTTGTTTGCTTTTTTTTTTGTTAACCCTTCACTATCACTTTCTTTCCCCCTGGTTGGTAATATGTCTTTCTCTCTATATATATTTCTTATCTCCGTGTTGAACATGAATTTCGATTTTTAATTTGCATATATATATAGATATATATTGTTGAAACCATTTTTTTGAAATCAACTTTTTATTTGAAAAAACGAAAATGGAGTCGCCACCAATCACTTTCATGAGGTGTAATCGGATCATCTCGTAATTTGATCGTTTTAATAAGATGTTTGATTTACTAAAACAATGTTTTTCGGTCTACAAAATCTAGAAAATAGGTTCGGGAGTCGGTTACGCACGAGGAAGGATTAGCACCCTCGTTACACCCAAAATTGATACCTAATTGACTACTTGATGTCTTTAGTATCGAGAAATTAAAAATTTGAAAAGAGTTTAAGACACGACCCCACTTTGCATAATATTATTTTTAATCAAAACGTATGTAAAAAGGGCATTTTATCTCGAGGTAACAAAAGGTCACATCCCGTAAGTTAGGACACGACATCTTGAATCCCCGAAAATAAGCTTGCTTTTTATTTTATTATTTAATTAAATCTCATGTGTTTTAGTTTTAAAAGGAATGTTCGGTTATCTAGATTCAAGGAGAAAGTCGAGCCTCGTAAGTTAGGGCAGGACTTCTCGAATCTCCAAATACGGAACATTACATTTAATTTCAAAATTTCCTCCATCGAGTAATTACAAATATAACATCTAAAACAATGTATATTTATCTTATTCGGGTATAGTACAACAATGGATAAATATACCTAAACGCGGTTCATGACATGGTTATAATGAAATAAAATGAAATGGTAGTATATTAAAATGGAACGATGAATATACAAAAAATAAAAAAATGGCGTTCTAGTGAATGACAATAATACAAATATAATAATAAAACCAATTCGTAATAAAAAAATAATGGCGATAATCACGTAGTATTTACTACTCTAATACTAATATAAATAATCAAAGAAAAATAAATAATGACAACAATAATAATAATAATAATAATAATAATAATAATAATAATAATAGGGGCAACAAAAATGTGCAAATAAGAAAATAAGTAATAAAAAATTTTAAAATAAAAAAGGGTAAGGAAATAATACATAAATAAATAAACCAATAAATCAATCAATCCATAATTACTATTCTAATTCTAATATAAATAATCAAAATACAATAAATAATAACAACAACAATAATAATAATAATAATAAGGATAAAATAAGAATCAAACGTATAAATAAAAAGACACGTAAATGAAATAAATTCTAAGTGTTAATATAAACGAAAGAGGCAAAATTAATTGAGGGATTAAATTGAAATTTAAACGAAAATTAAGCTATAAATCGCAATATAATTAAAGAAATATGGAATAAAGGGCTGAATTGAAGGTCCAAGAAAATATAATGTCTAAATTAAAAAATAGGATTAAAAAGGGGCTAAATTAAAATGCAAAACAACAGTTCAGGGACCCCGAGGAAAATTAGTCCAAAATAGTACACATGTCACTCCCCGAGGGATCAACGGTATAAGGACTAAACTGAAAATGAATTAAAATTAAAAGGTACAATCTAAAAAAAAGAAAAAAAAGAAATTAGGACCGAATTAAAAAGAGGTCCAAAAGCGGAAGGACCAGGAGTGAAAATATCCCATTGCAGCGAAAACATGCGGATCCTAGGATCGGGTCGAGTCTAGCCGCGGGTCGCGTCAAAACGACGCCGTTTTGAGGTTTATGGAACCAGGCCAAAACGACACCGTTTCAATGGCCTATTTAAGTGAAAAATAAGAAAGAAAATCATTTGTAATTGTTTTTTTTTTTTTTAAATCTTCTTCCCTTCTTTTTTTTCTCTGAAATAATACGCAGGCCGGCCTCCAAGTCCGCCGTCCCCATAGTAAGGATATAAAGGATAGTATATGGGTGAAGGCACTAGTAGCACTGAGGATAGCCTCCATAGTAAGGATGATGAGAATCATAAGTAGCATAAGGATCTTAGGGGCGATCCGACTAATATTGTTGTTGGGTATACTATCTGGTGTTGTTTTAAGGTTGAGTTTAAAGTGGTAGGGTTTGGGTTTGTTGTTGATTTTGAGTTCCTTCTTCTGCATTGACAAGAATGCCAATGGTTGAATGAGTCATGTTATCTATGCTCACCGTATCATTTGTTGATACAAAGAGAAGATGTGGAGGTGAATGTGGTGGAGATCATAGTCAATTCACCCTAAAGGGGTGGAGAGTCATACAATGGTGATGGTGAAACTAAGGTTGGGATAAACAAGTTAGTGAGGAAGATGGTCGAAGGAAAAGATAGAGGATAAAGTTGCTTGAGTTAGTTAATAAGGAGTTTGTCCCCTCTCTCAAGGGTGAAAGAAAGTTTATATAATTGGATCTAGTGAGACACATGACTATCTCTAATTAGCCAACTAGTCCCTGTTGGAAAATTTGCATTTTATGAGAACTTTGAGGCATATTCTCAATAGATAAAGGTGGAGAGTTGAATCATAAATTTATGGTTTTATATTCTACTCCATGAGACCTTTACAACGGTATATAATATGCTCAAAATGGTTGAGTGATGAATGAGAAATTGATGCTCAAGATAAGCTACTTGGAAATATTTGTTGAGGAAAAGTAAAGTCTTAGATCCCACATTGGTTAAATACCAAGTGTGAGATGTGTATATATATGGGAACCCTCTTGAAGAATGATTGAATGACTAAGCTTAAAATATTGCCTCGCGCGCAAGGGGGTGCAGGTCTAAACCCGACAGAGCTGAGGCACACCCGCACGACGTGGGCAACGCGAAATGTTTAGGCCAATCGGGTCCAAAATGAGCCAGTGGATATTTTAGCCCAACACGAAATTATTTTCCTCAACAAACATAATCTATTTATATAAGGACATTTATCTTATCTATTTAATTCCAATCAATTTGATTTAAATTTTTAATCAAATTGATTTGTTGGCTCCTTAATGGCAGATTTTGTAAGTATTTCCAAAAATTCTATCATTCTAAATGCCTATAAAAGGTTATGAATTCTGTAG
This sequence comes from Gossypium sturtianum, assembly GCA_025698515.1. NCBI lineage: Eukaryota > Viridiplantae > Streptophyta > Magnoliopsida > Malvales > Malvaceae > Gossypium > Gossypium sturtianum. The sequence continues at coordinate 2,796,440 of CM046944.1, read as the reverse complement.
AATTTTTATGACTCTCATACTCTTTCACATCGAATTTACTCTCAAAACTCTTCTTTTCCTCTCTATATTTTCCAACGTTCCAGTGATAGAAAAAGGCAACGTTCGTTCGTTGATCGCTGCAGAGGTGCTACTGCTTTGATCATTGTTGTTGTATCCTGGGAGACATTCGACCAACGTTTCTCCAAGTACCGTAGGAGCGGCCGAATCTATCTTAAGGAAACTGTGTTAAACAGGCCTCAACGTTTAGTAAATCTCTCCTCTTCTTTTCGATTTCAACCTTGTGTTACGATTTGTATCGAGTTTACGTATTTGACAAATTTAATAAAAATTTATTCTATCTATATTTTATTTTATATATATATATATAATTATTTATTTATATTAAATATTTTGTTCGCTAACATGTTTTGTCCAACAATCCTTTCAAAAGTCCTTATTAAATGAGGGACGTGACAATACGTAGGTTATAAAATATATAAGTGATAAGTGATAATTATTCCATCTGAACAATTTACCTATAAAAGGTGATTGGTTGGTTTTAAGTATTCCCTAAGCTCTTACTAAATAGTACCATGAGGACAGAAGAAATTAAAGCATGTTTGATGAATTAACTTGTACAACTTTACAAGTTAAGAAGGGTTAATAATTTCTGGGAAATTACTTCATTGGAACTCTTAATTAACACAATTTTGAAGGTTTACAAAGTTGTGGTCCTTCACTTCTTTTCATTACCCTGAAATTTAAATAAAATTGAACTTCGTAATCACAACATATATTCCATTTTAAGCAAGTTAATTTCAAGATGGTGACCCCACTACTAAGTACTAAGCACTTAGACTAAGATCAAAATGGATTCTAAATATCTCTCATCTTAATTTTCAATTTTATAAAATTATTACCTTTATGTAAAGTTCATCCACAATATAATTCTAAAGCCAGAAAGAGATTAGTAACAATGTCAATAAATTAACTTAAAATAATCAACAATCAATTTTAAAATAAATATACGTACTACGTACACAAAAAGGTTAATTTAATTAATATAAATTTAGTACGGAAAAGATGGACCTATGAAGACGAACAACCATCCAATGTGGCTGTTCACAAACTTTCTTAATCCTCTTTAATTTTATTCTTTCGTTTTATATATTCATGAAAAAAAAATAAAGGGTAAAATTTTATTCAAAGTTACTAAATTATTAGTAAGTTTACATTTTGGTCACTTAACTTTAAAAGGTTACAAAATGATCACTGAACTATTCAAAAGTTGTTATTTTAGTCACTGAATTGTTGAGTTTTTTTTTTTCGAAAAAAATCTGGCTAGCGAGCTTCAAGGGACGATTCGACGATTGGTGTGGTGGATTAATACCTATTGACAAGTAGAAGAACATACCTTAAATCCAAGTTGATTTGATGGTCAGTGTCGGAGATCGAAAAAAAACTGTTTGAATTTTGATTCGTAAATTCATGAGGTTCAAAATTGTTTCATAAAAAAATTAAACTGTAGAAAAGAATAGGGATGAGAGCTTCCGACTGGAGTAGGCAATATGAACAAAGAAGACCATACAATAGTAATTTTAACAGCCCAGTAACTTAAATAAAAATATTTGAATAGTTTAATAATCGTTTTTGTAACTTTTAAAGTTAACCAATCAAAATATAAACCTACTAATTATTTAGTAATTTTGATTGTTTTTTACCCAATAGTAAAAATTAAAAAAAAAAATGGCTCTCTACTCTCTTTTGTTTTAATTGATTGTTAACATTAACTGATTGATCCTAAATCAGACTAAATAAATTAAAGTGTGTTTGTGTGGGACAAGTATATTAAAATATGAATTTCTATCTATATCAAACATTGCAATAAAAAGAACTGCATGAACTTAAATATATGCATCATGAATGCATGTCTGAAATCTTACTTTAGTTGACAACTCCTTTTAAAATGATTTTAAAGGAAAATGAAAGCAGCTTCAAATTTTGTAGCAGGGTTGTCCAGTTTCAATGGTGGGTGAACACACATGTGTTTATGGATCGGGTTAAGTTAGAGTTGGGTCTAATCATGATATTAACATGTTTTATTTTTGCTTAAAATTCGGCCTAAAATACGAGCCTAAAATTTTACATATATTTGCAAAAGACTAACCTAAACCCATTTTAAACTCGCCAATATTATTTTTAAATTTTTTAAGAAATATTTATAATTTTATTTTTTTACTTATTAAAATTTTTTATATAGTTATCTTAACATTATTTTAATGTTTACATTAGAGTAATTATATATTTAGTATAAGTTTATTTTTTTAATGTGTTCTAAATTACATAATATATATAAAAATAATATAATATAAAGTATTATAAACTTAACAATGGGTCAGACCGAGCTCGCACCTTGAATGTTCAAGTCTAAGCCCGGCCCATGAACCATTATAGTATCTAGGGTCAAGCTCTAAGCATAGTTTATAATGGTTAAATTCTGCTATTAGTCCCTGTAATTTGCAAAAGTTATAGATTTAATCCCTATGTTTTAATTTGATCAATTTTAGACTTTGCATTTTTCAAATTAGTCAATTTTATTCCTATACTTTTTTAAATTTTGAAATTTTAGTCTTGACCCAAATAATAGTAGTTAAACTCATTTAGTTAAATTCAATTACTAGTCTTATACTATGCATACAATTGTAGATTTAGTCTATGTTCTCCAATCCCAATACTTTTTGAATTTTATAATATTAGTCTTGACATAAATGACCGTCATTAATCCATTAACTGAATTTTTAGTGAGTAATATGTAGAAATGATAATCTTACATAGCATTACATATATTAATAACACATTTGTCGCTTTAAGTTCTGGGAATAGAAAATTTTAACTAAATGAATTTAACAGTTACCGTTTGGTGAGGACTGAAATTTTAAAATTTGAAAAATAAGACTAAATCCACATGTTTCACAAAGTATAAGGACTAATAGTAGAATTTAACCATAAAACTAAAGTGATTTTACACACTTTCATAATTTCTTTTGTACGATTAATATTTTAACAAATCAATTGTAATATTCCATTTTCCATTTACACATATCATGCATGTCATATTTGGAGTAAAATAAAAATTTATAACTATTTGTCTTATGTAAAAAAAAGAATTCTATCCATTAAATATAAGAGAACATATTTAGTACATTGCCGATGGAGTTTTTAGACGTCACAAGCAGGATCAAGAGCTTGACAAGTGTCCTATACAAATATAGTATAATATTAAAAAAAAATATTTTTTAAAAAAAGAGACATGACAATTTTTTAAAATTACTCGTAAAATAAAAAAATACACTATCAATATACCAAATACTAACCTAAATATATTAATATAAATAAATATTAATAAATTCAACAATTTAATTATTAAACTATTTATTGTACAAAAGATTATGAAAATATATAAAATTAGTTTAGTTTTACAATGATGTACATAAGTCAATTATGATTCATAATTATATTGTAGGTAAGTAAATAATTCCATAAACGAATCTAAAATTATGTAATTAATGATATACGTATTAGTGTTTTATTTCCCAACTTTGAGAGTGGGGTATAAAGTTTAGACTTTAGTAAGTCCAAATGTAATCATTTTGGGCTTTAATAAGCCCAACTTGAGAGGGGTAGACAGGGACTTTGCCCTCCCTCAAAAGCAAAATTATTATATAACTCTCTATTAAATGGTTAAATTATCTTGACTCTCAAAAATAAAAGAAATTACGTTAATTCCTTCAAAAATGATGAATTTAAAAAGAGGGTAAACTACGCCCATAATTACTTTAAAATAGAGTTTTTATTATTTTGATTACTCTAATTAATCATTACCTTTAAAAATTCCCTTAATCACTAACGGATTAAGATTATCAGCAATCTTCTCTCAACTGAAAACCTTGGCCTCTCCTTTGTGCCATCGACACCTTCGCTGTCTTTTGATTATCTTTTTCGACCATGCTTTGACTTTAAAAATAAAGAAAATTACGATTAATAAGTCCCTATTAAATGATTTAATTTATAACAAAATTGTACTTTGAATTCAAAAAAAAATATATGTTTAATTCACCCCAAATATATGTATGATAAAGTGAGAATAAAAAGTCACATTCCATGTTAAAGAAGGTGTCAAACCCATCCATGTTATTATTTGTCAAGGTTGGGTTCCAAACCAGACAAATTGTGTTACTAATGTCATGATATTGACACCTCTTAGCCGGCCTGCAATTAGCCCTTTTTAATCATATCTAGACACCTTAATTATTTGTGATTCTACTATTAATGGTCTCGTTCACCGCGTCACTAGGTTGGTCGAGGATGAAGCCATAAATTTATTTTTGTGTTAAAATTAAAATTTAAAACTTTTAAGGGGTTAAAATACAATTTTATCCTTGTATATACTTATAATTTTAAAGAGATTAACTTAATTTATAATTTTAAAAATATAAAGGGACTAAAATGACAATTTGGCATTTAGGGTGAAGTCGTGAAGAAGGAAGGCCCCTGCCTGCCCCTTGGAGCTGCCCCTGACGTTGGCGATGACATTAGTATCTGGGCCTTCTTTGTTCTTTTCTCACCACTTTATATATTCTAGATTTTATCTGGGCCTTCAAATATATGTATAAAAAAACCACTCCAATTATATGTAAAGTATTATAAATAAACCCTTTTTAGATTGAGTTTAATCTTTAAACTTTTACTTTTACTTGTTTTATTTAAACATTTCATATAAAAATAATAAAATACGAAAATATTAGTACATTAAGATTCATTATTTTATAAAAAATATTTTTTAAAAGTAATTTCTTTGATCGAATTAGTGTTTAATTGACTAGTAATACTAATTCAGTTAGAAATATTCTTTTAAGTATAGATGAAATAAATCATGAAAGCCAAAAATTTCAACTCAATCACTATTTATTATAATATAATGGTTAAAATATATTATACTTCTTTGTATTCTTCGTAATTTTAGAATTTAATTCTTATATTTTTATTTTAGGATTCGACTCGTTTAACAGTTTAATATTTCACATCATTTTAATTTTTTTTATCTCTGTGCTTTTTTTTTTTACAGTGTCATGCCATGTCAGGATGAATCAACAATTGAGGTGTCATGCCACGTGAGAGAAAATGTTGATCGTGAATTGACTAATGGTCTCCATCAATTTTGGCATTATTTGAAATTTTTTGCAATGTTGTGGGTGGCAAAGCATAAAAACAACGTTAAGGGTTGGTGTGAAAAAACCTTGAAACGTTGGGGGTAATTTTTACAATTCCACCTTTATTTTTAAAATTACGAATTTTTTAAATACAAGTAAATATTTAAACTTATTTCTTTAATAAAAATACTTAAACATTAAAACGTACGGATTTTTCTATAACACATTATTACATTATTACCCTTTCAATATATATGCATATATAAGGATAAAATGATATATCATATGGTAGATCGATGTGGGACAAGGCAAACAATTACCATAATCTCTCTACACCCACGGTTCACCAAAAAAAAATCCACTCCACCCTGCCTCAAATTCACTTTTCAAAAGAAAAAAAAAATCACTCCATTTAAAACATATCGGTTTGAAATCTATCGGACGGTTTAAATTTTGACATTCCTATCACTTGATTTAAACCACTTGAAAAAAAAACTCACATATATTTAAACTTAAACAAAAAGAAAATATAAACTGAAAGCTTACTTTTATATATATATGGATTCACTTACACAGTGTAAAAATTAAAATAGTTTTACATGCTTCCATAATCATTTATATGATTAATATTTTAACGATCAAGCCATTATATTTTATGGTCTATTTATATAGATCATGCACATAAAATTTGATGTAAATTTAAAACTTCTAACTATTTGTTTTATGTAAAAAAATTAATTGTTGAATATATATTAATAAATAGAGTATTTTAAATCGATATAATAGAGATATTGAATTGATTCGAAATTTTACATGCAAGACAAATACAATTATATTAATTAATTCAACGATTGAATCATTAAAATATTAATTATATAAATAATTACATATGAAAAACTATTTTCATCTTTACATTTTGTAATTGAATCTCTTCTGTATATATTTACACAAAAAGATATTCCCAGCTTGAGATTTCAAGAGTTTGTAAAGTTAAAAATTTTGACAGTATAATGTAAATTCCAGTCTGTAATCATATAAATAGAAATAACATCAAAATTTTTCCTTATCAAACAATTTAATGTCAACTTTCATTTTTCCTCATTCAAAATAGAAAATTAGCTTTTTTTCAAAAAAAATCATTACGAAAAACGTTGTGGACGAATAATAAACCCAATATATGATTAGATTATAAATTCTTAATAATCTGATCTTTTTTATACAATGCTTAGAATTATTCATAGTCTCTCATTAATCTTTAAATAGGAAGATAATGTATTTCGATATACTTGAACCCAATCCTCCTACACTGATCATAATATTAATACCAATCGAACTATTACTCGATCTATATAATCAAAGTTTAAGTAAAAAATGTGGAATCTCATGTTTTTGAGTCGGTTTCTGTACAGTTTTAGGATTTGTCTTGAAAAGGAACAAGGAACCTAAATACATTGCATGCATGATTATGTAAGTTGAAGCCTATCATTAGACCTCACCTGATACACGAGGATTAAGAAGAAAAGATAAAAATAAATAATTATGATTGAGACCATAAGGTTGCGTAATTTGTTGAAAATGAAATTTTATGTACTATACAACCCATTTCAATAGTTTGATTCAAAAATCAACATTTATATTACGATTTATATTCAGGTTTATGGCTACTTCTCTCGATAATTGTTGGAATATTTTAAATATTTATAGTGTTTAAAATCTACATTCTTCATTTAAGAGTGTAATATATCTTATCATTACACTTAAACTAAATAAAATATTTAAATAACTAAAGTAAATAAGGTACTAAATTAAACTTAAGTATATTTTCATTATAATTTAAACTAATAAAATCTATATATAAGTACGTGATATTGTGATATTTTATTATAAAATACTTCAGTTGTTTTACTTTACATATATTAAAAAATGATCAAGTGTTTTTTTAATAATAACTATTTCCATTAATTAAATAAAATAAGAATATAATCTATTAATTAAAAATAACTAATCATGTAAATATACGAAAGTGATATAAGAAACTAGTTTTATAAAACACGAAGTTTCAAAGTGTGGTTTAGAGTGGGTTTGGATAGACGATGCATTTAGTGTAAAAATAGCAGTGGCGGTGAGATTAGATAATGTACCGATACTGTAGCGTGGGACACAAAGTAAGCTAAACACACCGCACCCAACCACCCATCCAAATTCATCCTTAGTATCAGTTAGATATGCACATTAAACCCAAAATGACCTAAATTTAAATTGATCGGAACATAAAATGATTCGATCAAATAATTCAAGAAGAACTAACTCGCAAAATTGGATAGACAAACCCAAATGACTTGAATCTAAACCCAAAATTATTCTAAACTAAAAATGACTTAAATTGATAAAAACACTATGATGGTCGATGTATTAGGAGTCAGATTACATTTTATCTACCCTACTTAAAAAATGGGCAATTCAATTCCTATATATTAGATAAACCTATTTCTTAGCATAATCCTCCCTACGTGGAAACTGTGGACCATACATTGTTCCCTCTTTCTTCGTATGGGCGGCGTCCGTGTGGAAATCGCAAGGCCGCCAGGCGTCAGCCATTCCTTAAAAACCCACACACTAAAGTTTCACTATCCTTCCCTCTTTAAGTTCCAAATCCAACTCCATAGGTTTTTTTTTTTTTTTTTGCAGCTTAAAAAGCCCAACACAAAAGTCATTTACTTTATGGCGGCTGAAACGGCGGAGACACCATCATCGTCATCCGAAGAAGTTTATTCATTAGCAACGAGTAAGCCGAAGAAACGTGCAGGGAGGAGAATATTCAAAGAGACTCGTCATCCTATTTTTAGAGGTGTACGACAAAGGAAAAAGAACAAATGGGTATGTGAGTTACGTGAGCCTAATAAAAAAACTCGCATTTGGCTCGGTACTTATCCTACACCTGAAATGGCTGCACGAGCACATGATGTTGCTGCATTAGCGTTTAGAGGTAAAAGTGCTTGCCTTAATTTTGCTGATTCAGTTTGGAAGTTGCCTTTGCCGGCTTCAATGGATGCTATCGACATTAGACGAGCAGCTGTGGAGGCGGCCGAAGCGTTTAGGCCTAAAGAATCGGAGGAACATTTGGGGGGCGGTGGCACAAGGCAGGGAAGTGTGGAGGCTTCTTCGAGTGGAGTCGAGGTTAACTTTGTGGATGAAGAAGCAATGTTCGACATGCCGAACTTGCTTGCTAGCATGGCTGAAGGGCTTTTACTTTCTCCACCTAGGAGTACTAATCGGGATGATGGTGATGATAGTGATATCGATGTTTCCTTGTGGAGTTACTGATTTTTTATTCAGTAAGGTAATATTTTACAAAATTAATATTAAAAAATTATCGGTTTCGTCTAACATACCAACAGTAACAATTATTAATTTTAAAAAAAATATATAACTGGTTAAAACCAGCTCTCAGCTGGGTTCTTCTGGTTAAAGTCATTGTAATCTGATTTCAAAGCCATCTCCTTCCTAAAACTGGTCTTCAAAGCTGCTTCAACGCATTCCATTTCCTAAAACAAGCACGTAAAAAAATATAACTCAAGAATCCAAAAACAACCCACCACAAGCCAATATCTTTACAAAACTGAATACCTAATTTAGAGTGATTTAGAGTGGGTTTGGATAGGTGATACGTTTAGTGTAAAAATAGCAGTGGCGGTGAGATTAGATACTGTATCAATACTGTAGCGTGAGACAAAAAGTAAGCTAAACGCACCGCACCCAATCGCCCATCCAAACTCACCCTTAGTATCGTTAGATATGCACATTAAACCCAAAATGACCTAAATTTAAATTGATCGGAACTTAAAATGATTCTGTAAGAAGCCCATTTTGCCCGAGTTTAAATAAAACAAACCAAAAATAAAAAATAACATCCAGTTACAGTCCTTTTACAAAACCAATTTACAAGCCCAAATTTACAATACCACTAGACCCAAAATTAACCCACTAACCCAATACTAGAACCCAACACCTAAACAGACTACCCAAACCCACTAACCCATTACCAGAATAGACCCATTAACCCAGATCCTAAATGGACTACCCAACCAGGACCCAAGCTCGCACGGCCCAAAATGGCCCAAAAATTAAGCAGACTCAGAGACCTAGGGTTTGGGGGAAACCCTAGGCGCCGCAAACAGCCCCTGTCCTCGCGCCGCAGGCTTCAATCAGCCCCTCGTTAAGCCGCGATTCGCGCGCGGATAACGCCCCTCGCCACCGAGATCTGCGCCACTCTCCTGCACAAGAAAGGAAAGAAAACAGAAGCAAAAATGGCAGAAACAATGTATTTCCTTTTTTTATTTTTATTATCAAGGCTATAAAAGCCTGACCTAATCTATAAATCGGGGACACATACAAACAGAGAAAGATATACAAAAATAGATTCAGAGAATACAAAAAAAGAAAAAATCAAACAGAAGGTGATTTTCTAGTTATTCGACTTCTTTTTTATTTCATTTTCTTTCTAATTTATGCAAACAAATATCATTAACAAAAAAAGGGGCAGTTTAAGATTCGAAAAAACAGAATTTTTACCTTAGGACCGTCGCGTACGACGGCGCATGTGGTGGCGCGCGGCGGCTGGTCGGATCGGAGTCCTGGCCGAAAGCCAAAGGACAGAGAGGATTTTAAAAAGCTTCGGAGGTTTTTTTTTTTTTGCGAAATGGTTTAAAATGATTTTAAAAAACAAAATTTAGCTTTTATAAAGCCACCATACGATGCCGTTTTAAGATTAGCTATTAACACACAAAACGACGCCGTTTTAAAGTTAGATCCGCGCGTTGACTCGAAAACCCGGGGAGGATCCGCGCGTTTTTGTTAAAAGGGCTAATTGCCTCTTTGGTCCTTCCGCTATTTTAGTATTTTTAATTAGTCTAATTTGAATTTTTATTTTTGTTAATTAGCCCTAAAATTTCCTTTCTGTTCCAATTTGGTCCGAAGGCCATTTAATAGTGGATATCCGAACGATGTCGTTTTGAAATTTTGGCATAATTACCATATTAACCCCTACAATGTGACGCGCATTTAAATTTAATCCTCTTATATTTATTTTTATTTGCTATTTAATCCTTATTTTATTTTTTATTTTATTTTATTTTTTAAATTATTCTAATATTATATTGAATTATTTTATCATATTAAAATGTTATATTATTTTTATTATTTATATATTAATTTTATTAATAGCATAAAATTTGTATGTATTATTTTTTTATTTTTTTAAATTACTATCCTGTATTATTTTATTTGATTTAATATTATTTATATTGTATATTATTTTATAATTTGTGTATTAGTTATTGCATTATATATTTTCAAAATATTATATATTATATATTATTATATTATATGAATAATTTAAATCATTTTATGTTTTTTTATATATAAATTTTGTATATCATATAACATATATTGTTTATATTATTTATATTAAACATATAGTTTTTTTATGATTATCATATTATAAATATATTTTTATTTTTAGTTATATACTATTGTTTTTTATCATATATTATTATTTATATTTTTATGTAATAAATTATTAAATTATAAGTATCCTTGTATTTTTCATATACTCTTAAGTTTTCATATATTTTAAAATATATTGTTTATACATATTAATCATTTTAGAGATTTTTTTTATTGGATGTTATTAAATATCTAAATACATTTCATTTTTTTATATGTGATCTTGTTTGTAGTATTTCATATTTATTTCTTAATTTTTATCTTCCGTATAGATTTTAATTGTTATTGCATATTTTATAACTTGTATTTGTTTATTTATATTCTTTATTTACTTAATATTGTTGTAACATAATCCTCTTATTATGTGTATCATTTGCTATGTCACGTTATTCTCTTGTTAATTGTCTATATTATTTGGTAATACGACTTGTAATTATAGTGAATTACTACACGGAATATATGTTTTATAATGCATTGATACAATATTTTATTCAAATCATTTTTATTAAAAAATATATTTTACTAAATTGTCGCATTTTTCATTCAAAGTTGTTATAAAAAAATATGATGAATTCTAATATTTGGGAGCTTCAAGAAAAATTGTGCCCTAACTCATTGGGTTTCGATTTTTCTCGTTGAACTCAAAATATTAAGTATCCCTTTTCTTTCGAAATTGAAACTTATAAACTTCAAATCAAAACTTATCCTCGGGAATTCAAAACGCTGTATTCTAACTTATTGAATATGATATTTTGTGTCTTGAGGTAAGAATTTTCTACAAAATAAAGGTGAGCTCAGTTTCGGAGTTTTGAGATATTGCATCCTAACTTATTGGGTGTGGCATTTTATTACTTCGAAATAAGGAAGTCTTGGCTTTCTTTCAAATAAAAGGATTGTATCTTAAATTTTTCAAAATTTCGACATTAGGACACGAAATTATCAATTAGGTACCAAATTTTGGGCGTTACGAGGGTGCTAACCCTTCCTCGTACGTAACCGACTCCCGAACCCATTTTCTTGTATTTCGTGGACCGAAATCAATGTTTTGAAATAAAATGTTTTATAAGGTGAGCCAATCACACCTAAGTAAAAAGGGATTGGTGGCGACTCCCGTTTTCATTTTTTAAAGTCGATCCCCCCTTTTTTTTCAAAATTTAAAAATGGTTTCGACAGCTTGGCGACTCCGCTGGGGAACAATAAGAAAGTCAAGCCATAAAATCGATAATTTCATGTCCTTTTGTCCAAATTTAAAAATTTGATTTGAAAAACCATAATCCTTTTTATTGCATGTGGTTCTAGTTTATAAAATATCTCTGCATTGTATTGCATGATCGTTGTGGTCGCACCCTTTAAGTGGGAGTGAGAAGCTACTCCTTCGTGAGGTTTTCACCTCCGTGCAGGATAGTGAATCGCTTTCGGGATACATTCGTACGTATGTCTTCGTGAGGTTTTCACCTCCGCATAGCCATAGGGAAATGTATTCCCCTGAACTGAACTCGGTCCGTATGAGCCTATAATGGGTGAGGATCGAGGAATCTGCTTGTTCGGGTACCTCAACTTTAGAGCTAAACCGCATGTAGAAAACCTAAGAGCCAACCCTAGATAGAGCTATATTAAACCCTAGTGGTCACCCAGATAGGTGTTTGTTTATTTACTTGCTTTATACTTTATTGGTACTAACTTGTTGTGTTTTATTTTTTGTGCATGTCATTTCATATTTTAAGAGGTATCAATTCACGGTCAGTTTCTAAGTTAGAAAGCTGGTTATAGAGAACGAATTCCTTGATAAAGTGGAAGACAATGCAGTCGTCTGCATGTGGTCAGAGCAAACGCAATTAGAGAAAGGGGAAGACTTCGGAACAGTGGCAACAGGATATTCGAGAGGAAAAGGCCAAAGCTGACCATTGGGAGAGGAAGTTCCAAGAGATGCAGATGCGAAACGGGGCCCTGGAAAGGAGTTTAGCAGAAAACCAAAAGGAGAAATATGAATTAAAAGCTAGAGTGGCTGAACTGGGACGGTCTCTTTATCACCATCGAAGTCGTAATTCTGCAGTCGAGCTGAAGTCCAGTCTGAACAAGATTGAGGAAATGAAGGGCAAGATCGAAAAATTAGAATCGGTATTGCAGGATTGTGAACTCCGGATCGAGGTTCTTGAAGCAAGAGAAGGGCATTGGAAGGAAGAGCTCCACCATTCCCATGAACAAGTTAGAAGTCGGGATTACCTCATGGGTGAAGCAATAGTTCAGATTCGAGAGGTAGCTGATCATCTACAGGCTTTGGCAGCACAGACAGATATATTGAGCATGAAGTATGAGCTACAGTCGGATCGTGGTCAAGAGCCAACCTCTTTGTTTGGGAAAATCAAAACTTTGGGCCTTATGGCGAAAGCATATTTGTAGTCCGTTTTATGTAAAGGATTTTGTTTTCTAATAAAGTTTTTTAAAATGAAGTTGAATCTGAATCGATGCCTCCTTGCATTCATGCATTTGTATTACATCACATCATATGCATTTAAGTCCATAGAGAGAGCCTAATTAGTTGAAATTATCGGAGAGAGAGATAGAGGAAGGAGAAAAATCTAGAAAACTGAACACCATTACGGTACTCACGCAAGAACAAAAGCCATGGACCAAAGGTTGGAAAGAATAGAGCAAATACAAATACAGATGCAGGAGCAATTGACCAAAATTCAACAAGAAATGCGGGAACAAATGCTAGATTTCCAAAGGAATATGATAGGCCAGTTAACTCAGTTACTAGCCGGAAAATTTGAAAAAATGAGTGGCCCAATGGTCGATAGTGGGGATGAAGATGAAGACATTGTTTATTCCCCAGGTTTTTCCCTAATAAGTGTCCCGGCCCAACCAGACACGCATTCACATAGGGTACCCATCATTATCAGACCCCAATGTCAGACTGATAACTCGGCCTTGTTGAACTTCTCGAGGAGCTCAGGTTTTAACCCGGAGGATGATCGAGCCAAACCGGTTGTTCCGGCAGAAACAAAAGAAAGGGGAAAGTGGACTTTAAAGGCCCCGAAGAAGAAAGAAAAGGAAGCAAATAATACCAGTAGGTATAATAAGGGCCATTCAGAGCCGATTACAGTAAGCCAGCCAAGGACGGTAACTACCAGCCATCAGGTCTCCCCAAGGCAAGAACCCAATTCAAGACCGAACTCAGATAAACCTCAGTTCGCACCCATTTCAATCACGTATAGGGAGTTGTACCGAATTTGGTTTGACGCACATGTCATATCTCCTTTTTATATAGAGCCAATACGGCCCCCATACCCCAAATGGTACGACGTAAATGGCCAATGCGAATATCATGGGAGAATCACAGGACATTCGATCGAGAATTGCGTTGCTTTTAAAAAGATAATCGAAAGATTCGTCAGATTGGGTATCGTAAAATTCGATGATCCCTCTGGTGCAGAAATTCAGTTACCCAACTTTTCTGTTAAGGGTGTAAACATCGTGAGTTCTATAATAGATAGGGGCGTGAGATCCAAGAATGCATCGAGCTCAGGGCCTTAGTGCAAGGCTTGATGGATAATAAATTGAAGAGATCAAAGACTTGGTGGGAACGCTGGGGAATCTGAACACTAATGACATATCTGAATTGGGGAATAAAAGTTTCCAAGCCCTTACATACTTGGGAATATTTTAAGCAATGGAACTGTGGAAGGAATCCCTGTATTTTTAGAGATAATCTAGAGTAGTATTCAAAATACACTTGTTGCCTTAAGCCTAGAGGCAATAAGAACCCTTTTGTGAAATAGGCTTATGTCCAGAATTTTTATTTCAATAAAATACATCTTTTTAAGCAAATATTTTTTTCATTCTTTACATTTCATACAGTACATTCTTTTGTTTTTTAGACTATTCTTTCATTCTTTATTCATGACCATACCATACAAATAATCATCATTAGAATCATTTATTCTTTGGATTTTTTGCCTTCGTACCTAAGTACCCAGATATCAACGACATAAGCGACGTTGTTACTGATTCCCTTTTTGAATGAAATATGGGTCTAGGGGATTTCAGAACTTTAAAGATGATAGAGATTGTAACATATTTTCTGATTTATTAAGAATGGTAGAACATGATGAAAAATAGATCCTACCTTACATAGGGTCAGTGGACATTGCGAGCCTAAGAAAGGGGTGAAGATCGAAGCCCAGCTCACCACAGAAATAAGGCGAGACATCATTGAGTTATTTTCAAGAGTTCAAAGATGATTTTGCACGATAATATCAAGGCACGCCTGGGAAAATCTTAAAAGAAGTCCATAAGGGTGTTTAAAGAACATGATAATGGTTCTACAATAGCCAGGCTAATCATAAGGTTCGGGTACCATTGGTCCACCATAAAAGGGAGATTACTTCAGTTATGTCGTAAATGCAAAATGGAGGAAGACAAGACTCATGTGCCTCAGCTATTTCTTCACAGATTTTTTATATGTGGGGAACGGATATTGTGGAGCCGATCTCGTCAAAAGCTTCTAGTCGATATCGACTCATCGTGGTCGTCGTCTACTTCACTAAGAGGGTGGAAGTAGCTTCATATGTCAATGTTACAATCGATAGTCATCAAATTCTCAAAAAAAAGATCAAGTGCCGACAAAGAGTGCTAAAAAGGACAATGTCAAAAGTTTGAAAGTTTATTCAAAGATCAGACGCCATATCAAAATGCAGTAAAGGCAGCAAAAAAAAAGAAAAACAAAAACAAAAACAACAAAACAAGGATCATGGGAAAGATGACTGAGACTTGTGAATATTGACATAAAGAAGTTACCATTTACCCTCTGTCTTATCGAACGTTGGCTAGAACTTTCGCTGTGGCAACACATTTCTCATTGGAATAGAAACAGTTTTGCCAATTGAACCTAATCGAAGAAAAAGTTAAAAGTTATCCATCACGGTCGAATGGTACAAGCTTATGACAAAAGGTTTGCCCAATAGAATTTCATGATGGAGACCTAGCATTAAGAAGGATTCTTCTCATACAAAAGGACTTCAGAGGAAAATAAATGCCAAAATTTGGAAAAAAAACCTTATGTGGTGAAGAAGACTTGTTCTGGAAGATCATTAACCTTGACCAAGACGTATGGTAAGGACATGCTCAAGCTGGTGAATTCAGATTTCATCTAAAAGGAGAGGCCAATGTGAAAACTCGCAAAGGGCGCCTTAAGACCTTTAAAAAAAGAAAGAATGAAAGAAAAGAAAAAAGAGGAGAGGCCAAGGCGAAAACACGCAGAGGGCGCTTCGAGACCAAAGGGGTTTTGAGCCGAAAACCCGAAAAGGGCGGCTCAAAAAGTGGGGCATACAGTAGTCTTGCTATGTTTGAATTAACAATGAGGAAGTATGTTACGTCTTGGGGCATCGACGAAGTACTCCGGATCCCCTAAACACATATTAAGCTTAAAATGGTCCTCAAGAAGTTTGAACAGAGAAGCTCAGGCTGCGATATCTGGGGCACCTAGTTTCCCATCTTACCCATTCTGAATTTGTTATCTTTAATTATTCGTTTCAAAATATACTACCAATAAATTTCCTTCTAGATTGCATTTGTTATCTTTGCTTAACTTATTTGTTCCGAGCTATGCTTCTAATTTCCTTCTTGTCCATTGTTATTATCTTTTTCAAGCATTTTGCATTGAAATAATGATTAGTGGACTAATAATACTTTATAAAAAGGGTTTCGCATATTACTCTGGAAACTTCTAAATAATACAAGAGCTTGAAACATGACTATTGTTTAAAACTCACCAAGTTTAAAAGATGAAAATATTGGTGGAGGAAAAGTCTAAACTGAGACTATCTCTCCGGATTTTTGTGAAAGAAAGGGGATTGAACAAAATGACAAGATATTGCAATCTTGACGAAAATGGGCAATGTTAACTCAAGTGTAAAGGGGGAATCATTCTCTAAAAATGATATTCAGCATCCATGCAGATATCATGCATGCACATTTGGTTAGGTCACCTTGGGAGTGATTAGTTGATTGAACAAGTTACAAATCCTATACTCTTGAGTTGCAGTGGGATGGGGTGAATTTGATACAGATCCTATAGCCATAAGTCGCAGTAGGATGATTTAAAGATGGTACAAATTTTATGTCCCTAGGGTACAGTGGAAGGGACTCTGAAATTACAGCAAGGTAAGCTTGTTGAGCAGAATATAATCGTTTCTTTGGGTTTTCTGTCAAAGATACCAACTGAACGAGAAAGTAGGGTAACGCATCAGTGATAGAACCTTGATGAACTATGAGCAATGACAACACAAGCATTAAAAAGGGATCATTCTCATGCATACACTTCCAATTAGGAGTATTTGATTCATTCCGATCATTGTATCCTAATCGTTGTACATAAAAAAAAGAAGATCATTCTCATGACATTCTGCATTCATGCAAATGTCATCCCTAATATCATTTAGTTAGGAGCATTAGATTCATTCCGATCATTGCATCCTAATCAGGAATCATTTTCATAACATGTTGTGTTCATAACATATGTGGCTAGGAGCATTTGATTCATTTTGATCATAGTATCCTGATCATTCGACATAAACATATGCATATGGAACCGAGTCTACAGGACATGTCCCTCAGTGGACGGTGTAGCAACATCGGTGAATTCACAGATCTTATCTCCCTAAGCAGTAGTGGAGCATATCAAATTTGGCGAATCCTATCTCCATGTATCGGCAATGGAGTAGATTTTAGCCATTGGTCTAATCTCTTTGATGTAGCAAAGGAGCAGACTAAAAAGTTCAAATTTTGTTCCCTCGAGATGGTAGTGGAACAGACTGAAGATTGAAGTCTTCCTGAGATAGTAAGGAAGCAAATTGGAAAGTTCAGATTTTGTTCCCTAGAGATGGTAGTAGAGCAGACTGAAGATTGAAGTCTTCCTGAGATAGTAAGGAAGCAAATTGGAAAGTTCAGATTTTGTTCCCTAGAGATGGTAGTGGAGCAGACTGAAGATTGAAGTCTTCTTGAGATAGTAATGAAGCAAATTGGAAAGTTCAGATTTTGTTCCCTAGAGATGGTAGTGGAGCAGACTGAAGATTGAAGTCTTCCTGAGATAGTAAGGAAGCAAATTGAAAAGTTCATATTTTGTTCCTCGAGATGGTAGTGGAGCGGTGAGAAGATTGAAGTCTTCCCGAGATAGTAAGGAAGCAAACTGAAAAGTTCAGATTTTGTTCCCTCGAGATGGTAGTGGAGCAGACTGAAGATTGAAGTCTTCCTGAGTTAATAAGGAAGCAGACTAAATAAAATTGTAGATTTTGTCTCCTCGAGATAGCAGCGTGGCAGATTGAAGATGGCGAATCTTATATTCCTGATGTAGCAAGGGAGCAGATTTTAGCCACTAGCCTCATCTTCCTGATGTAGCAAGGGAGCAGGCTGAAGATTATAGTCTTATCTTCCTGATGCAGCAAGGGAGCAGATTAAAATAGCGATCCGCATTCCCGAAGTTGCGGTGAAGCAGATCAAAGACATCAGCCTTGCCTCTCGAGTTTGCGATGAGAGCAGGCTAAAAGACAACAGATTTTGTCTTCCTGAGTATGCAGCGAAGCAGATCAAAGATACTAGTCTGACCTCCCTGAAGTTGCAGTGGAGCAGATTAAAGATAGCTGATATTACCTTTCTGAAGTTGCAGTGAAGCAGATTGAAGCCATCAGACTTATTGAAATCAAGATAAAGTTCCAATACCGTTAAAGTTGCAGTGGAAAAGCCGAGGACCAACAAGTCGAGGCTTAGCAAAGACCGGGCAAAATTAGACATTCTATTGTCTTTGCTCTATTCTCATTTCACGACAATGAGCAAAGAGGAGCAGTTGTAAGAGGCCCATTTTGCCCGGGTTTAAATAAAACAAACCAAAAATAAAAAACAAAATAAAAAATAATGTCCAGTTACAGTCCTTTTACAAGACCAATTTACATGCCCAAATTTACAATACCACTAGACCCAAAATTAGCCCACTAACCCAATACCAGAACCCAACACCTAAACAGACTACCCAAACCCACTAACCCATTACCAGAATAGACCCATTAACCCAGATCTTAAATGGACTACCCAGCCAGGACCCAAGCTCGCATGGCCCAAAATGGCCCAAAAATTAAGCAGACTCAGAGACCTAGGGTTTCGGGGAAACCCTAGGCGCCGCAAACAACCCCTGTCCTCGCGCCGCAGGCTTCAATCAGTCCCTCGTCAAGCCGCGATTCGCGCGCGGATAATGCTCCTCGCCATTGAGATCTGCGCCACTCTCTTGCACAA
This sequence comes from Gossypium sturtianum, assembly GCA_025698515.1. Taxonomy (NCBI): domain Eukaryota; kingdom Viridiplantae; phylum Streptophyta; class Magnoliopsida; order Malvales; family Malvaceae; genus Gossypium; species Gossypium sturtianum. The sequence continues at coordinate 2,777,460 of CM046944.1, read as the reverse complement.
GAAAGGAAAGAAAACAGAAGCAAAAATGGCAGAAACAATGTATTTCCTTTTTTATTTTTATTATCAAGGCTATAAAAGCCTGACCTAATCTGTAAATCGGGGTCTCATGCAAACAGAGAAAGATATACAAAAATAGATTTAGAGAATACAAAAAGAAAAAATCAAACAGAAGGTGATTTTTTAGTTATTCGACTTCTTTTTTATTTCATTTTCTTTCTAATTTATGCAAACAAATATTATTAATAAAAAAAGGGCAGTTTAATATTCGAAAAAATGAAATTTTTACCTTAGGACTGTTGCGTATGACGGCGCGTACGGTGGTGAACGGCGGCTGGTCGGATCGGAGTCCTGGCCGAAGGCCAAAGGACAGAGAGGATTTTAAAAAGCTTCGGAGGTTTTTTTTTTTGCGAAATGGTTTAAAATGATTTTAAAAAACAAAATTTAGCTTTTATAAAGCCACCATACGACGCCGTTTTAAGATTAGCTATTAACTCACAAAACGACGCCGTTTTAAAGTTAGATCCGCGCGTTGACCCGAAAACCCGGGGAGGATCCGCGCGTTTTTGTTAAAAGGGCTAATTGCCTCTTTGGTCCTTCCGCTATTTTAGTATTTTTAATTCAGTCTAATTTGAATTTTTATTTTTGTTAAATTAGTCCTAAAATTTCCTTTCTGTTCCAATTTGGTCCGAAGGCCATTTAATAGTGGATATCCGAACGACGTCGTTTTGAAATTTTGGCATAATTGCCATATTAACCCCTACAGTGTGACGCGCATTTAAATTTAGTCCTCTTATATTTATATTTATTTGCTATTTAATCCTTATTTTATTTTCTATTTTATTTTATTTTTTAAATTATTCTAATATTATATTGAATTATTTTATCATATTAAAATGTTATATTATTTTTATTATTTATATATTAATTTTATTAATAGCATAAAATTTGTATGTATTATTTTTTTATTTTTTTAAATTACTATCCTGTATTATTTTATTTGATTTAATATTATTTATATTGTATATTATTTTATAATTTGTATATTAGTTATTGCATTATATATTTTCAAAATATTATATATTATATATTATTATATTATATGAATAATTTAAATCATTTTATGTTTTTTTATATATAAATCTTGTATATCATATAACATATATTGTTTATATTATTTATATTAAACATATAGTTTTTTTTATGATTATCATATTATAGATATATTTTTATTTTTAGTTATATACTATTGTTTTTATCATATATTATTATTTATATTTTTATGTAATAAATTATTAAATTATAAGTATCCTTGTATTTTTCATATACTCTAAGTTTTCATATATTTTAAAATATATTGTTTATACATATTAATCATTTTAGAGATTTTTTTTATTGGATGTTATTAAATATCTAAATACATTTCATTTTTTTATATGTGATCTTGTTTGTAGTATTTCATATTTATTTCTTAATTTTTATCTTCCGTATAGATTTTAATTGTTATTGCATATTTTATAACTTGTATTTGTTTATTTATATTCTTTATTTACTTAATATTGTTGTAACATAATCCTCTTATTATGTGTATCAGTTGCTATGTCAAGTTATTCTCTTGTTAATTGTCTATATTATTTGGTAATACGACTTGTAATTATAGTGAATTACTACACGGAATATATGTTTTATAATGCATTGATACAATATTTTATTCAAATCATTTTTATTAAAAAATATATTTTACTAAATTGTCGCATTTTTCATTCAAAGTTGTTCTAAAAAAATATGATGAATTCTAATATTTGGGAGCTTTAAGAAAAATTGTGCCCTAACTCATTGGGTTTCGATTTTTCTTGTTGAACTCAAAATATTAAGTATCCCTTTTCTTTCGAAATTGAAACTTATAAACTTCAAATCAAAACTTATCCTCGGGAATTCAAAACGTTGTATTCTAACTTATTGAATATGATATTTTGTGTCTTGAGGTAAGAATTTTCTACAAAATAAAGGCGAGCTCAGTTTCAGAGTTTTGAGATATTACATCCTAACTTATTGGGTGTGACATTTTATTACTTCGAAATAAGCAAGTCTTGGCTTTCTTTCAAATAAAAGGATCGTATCTTAAATTTTTCAAAATTTCGACATTAAGACACGAAATTATCAATTAGGTACCAAATTTTGGGCGTTACGAGGGTGCTAACCCTTCCTCGTACGTAACATATTCCCGAATCCGTTTTCTTGTATTTCGTGGACCAAAATCAATGTTTTGAAATAAAATATTTTATAAGGTGAACCAATCACACCTAAGTAAAAAGGGATTGGTGGCGACTTCCGTTTTCATTTTTTAAAGTCGATCCCCTTTTTTAAAAAAAAAAATTTTAAAATGGTTTCGACAGATTCAATCAAATAATTCAAGAAGAATTAATTCGCAAAATTGGATAGACAAACCCAAATGACTTGAATCTAAACCCAAAATTAATTTAAACTGAAAATGACTTAAACTGGTTAAAGCACTATGGAGGTCGATGTATTAGGGGTCAGATTATATTTTGTCTCCTCTACTTAAAAAATTACAAATCAATTTCTATATGTTAGATAAAAAAGCAAACCAATCAATTAGTTAAATTTTTTGTCCATTTTTGTTGTTAAAATCTAGTCCATATACCTTAAAATAAGATATATGTGACATGTCACCTATAACTATCTGGTTATTTTATCCGCCATGCCAATTTTTAATCATATAAAAGAATGAATATTTTAACAAAAGAGATAAATTTATTTCTTAATTAACGTATAAGAACTTATTTATCTTTTTTTAATAAAAAAAGCAAAAATAATTCAACTTATAATATAAAATCTTCCGCAATAATTTTACTCCAAATATCCCTAAACCTAAATTCAAAAATAAATAAATAAAATTTTAAAATAAAACCAAACCAATCCATTCTAGAATTTGCATGGTACGTACAATTTACAGGTGGTTTCCTTAGTCCACATAATTTCCTTCCCCAATCAAGCCCGTTGTCGTAAACACTTTCGTCATCATCAGATTAAAAATTAGAAAAATGATAAACTATCAAAATAACACTTTTGTTCGATTTAAATTATATTTTAATTATTTATGTTTGAAATGTTTCATTTTAGTCACTTACGTTATCGTGTTATAACATTTTAGTTACTGAGCCGTTAATTGTCATTAACAAATAATAGTAAGCTAACGTGGCACGTTAAATCATAATTTCAAACGAAAATTTTAGGTTAAATTATACAATTGATCCCTATTTTTTTTAGAGTAATTTAATTCTTATTTTTTTTAACTTTTTTTCTTTTTTTCCATTCTTTTCTGCTTTTCCCTCTGTTTTCCTCCCTTCTCCATTTCTTTTAATGTAATTTTTCTATGTTTTCCATTTGTTAAAACTAGTCCCTATACTTTTTTTTGAACAATTTTTTTTTATTTCTTTATTTGTTAAAACCAAATATATTTGGTTACATACTCTATATGTAAACCCAGAGACCGTTTTCGATCATTGCAAGATGAATAAAATTGATCCTATTGAATTAATCAATATCAGTTCTTCTTTGATATATGGTAGAACACCAAGCTAAAATATTCTACCAAAAATATTGATTTGCTTACCAAATTAATGCCAAGAACTAGAAACCAAGCTAACCATAATGAGATTAGAAGGGTTAACTAAATTCATGAGAATCTTCGTTGAAATAGCATGTCCATGAAATTCTATAAAATCACCACATGCAATAATCTATTTTTGGACCCTTTGTATAGTTTCAGCAATAACTATAAGATATCATAAATCCCATTTCACAATTGTCTATAAGGAGCAAAAAAAATTAAATAAAAGAATATTTATTTTGGGTTTTCATTGAAGATCAATACAAATTTGTTACTCTAAGCTAAAAATATATTAAAAACTAATCAAAAGGAAGATTAAAGAGAACGTATAAAAAATACCCAAAACCAAAATAAAAATATAGGGATTAGTTTTAACAAATAGAAAACATAGAAAAACTATGTTAAAAGAAATAGAGAAGAGAGAAAAATAGAGGGAGAAGCAGAAGAAAATGGAAAATAAAGGAAAACGCAAAGAAAGTTAAAGAACATAAAAGAAATAATTAAATTGCTCAAAACGAAAAAATATAAGGGCCAATTGTAAAATTTAACCTAAAATTTTTATTTAAAATGATGATTTATCGTGTCACATCACTTTTCCATTACATTGTTAACTAAAATTAACAGCTCAGTTACTAAAATGTTACAACACGATAATATAAGTGACTAAAACATAATATTTCAAACATAAATAACTAAAATATAACTTATAACAAATAAAAATAACTATTTTAATAGTTTACCTTTAAAAAAATATGGCTGAAAGTCAAAAACTCGTTAAAGAACCCAACGCCTAGAACCTGGACTTAGGTAGTTTGAAAGTGATTTAGTTTGCGCTTGTTTCCTAGTTTTCTTTGTCAACCTATTTCTTAGCTTAATCCTCCCTACGTGGAAACCGTGGACTATACATTGTTCCCTCATTCTTCGTATGGGCGTCCGTGTGAAAATCGCAAGGCCGCCAGGCGTCAGCCATTCCTTAAAAACCCACACAATAAAGTTTCACTATCCTTCCCTCTTTAAGTTCCAAATCCAACTCCATAGGTTTTTTTTTTGCAGCTTAAAAAGCCCAACACAAAAGTCTTTTACTTTATGGCAGCTGAAACGTCGGAGACACCATCATCGTCATCCGAAGAAGTTTATTCATTAGCAACGAGTAAGCCGAAGAAACGTGCAGGGAGGAGAATATTCAAAGAGACTCGTCATCCTATTTTTAGAGGAGTACGACAAAGGAAAAAGAACAAATGGGTATGTGAGTTACGTGAGCCTAATAAAAAAACTCGCATTTGGCTCGGTACTTATCCTACACCTGAAATGGCTGCACGAGCACATGATGTTGCTGCATTAGCGTTTAGAGGTAAAAGTGCTTGCCTTAATTTTGCTGATTCAGTTTGGAAGTTGCCTTTGCCGGCTTCAATGGATGCTATCGACATTAGACGAGCAGCTGTGGAGGCGGCCGAAGCGTTTAGGCCTAAAGAATCGGAGGAACATTTGGGGGGCGGTGGCACAAGGCAGGGAAGTGTGGAGGCTTCTTCGAGTGGAGTCGAGGTTAACTTTGTGGATGAAGAAGCAATGTTCGACATGCCGAACTTGCTTGCTAGCATGGCTGAAGGGCTTTTACTTTCTCCACCTAGGAGTACTAATCGGGATGATGGTGATGATAGTGATATCGATGTTTCCTTGTGGAGTTACTGATTTTTTATTCAGTAAGGTAATATTTTACAAAATTAATATTAAAAAATTATCGGTTTCGTCTAACATACCAACAGTAACAATTATTAATTTTAAAAAAAATATATAACTGGTTAAAACCAGCTCTCAGCTGGGTTCTTCTGGTTAAAGTCATTGTAATCTGATTTCAAAGCCATCTCCTTCCTAAAACTGGTCTTCAAAGCTGCTTCAACGCATTCCATTTCCTAAAACAAGCACGTAAAAAAATAAAACTCAGAATCCAAAAACAACCCACCACAAGCCAATATCTTTACAAAACTACCTGAAGGTAAGAGGATAATAGCAAAGGGGTGGTAGAAGCTAGAGGAGGAAATTTAAAGAAGAAAGGAAGGTGGTGAGTTTGGTAAAGCATTGAATATATGATAGAAAGCATCCATGGTTCCTTTGATTCCTTGTTTTATCTCTCTCTCTCTTTCATTTTTTTTTTCCTCATTTTTATAGGGGATACAGAAAAGGATTAATTTATGGACATTGTATTAAAATTTTCACCTGAGTGCTGGCTTTAACTAGTAATTTTTTAAAAGATTAAAGTGGCATGCCTCGCAGACCGTTAGCACCCATAAAATTCTTTTCAATTCTTTCTATAGTGTATTCTTATATTTTTATGGGTTTTTTAAAAAATAAATATGAGTGTAGTTAATATGTTAAATCATATCAACGATTAAAATATTCTATTTTCGTAAATAATTTTTTTAATTTATTTTTATAATTTATTATTTTTTAATATCATTTTTATAAAAAAGTTTAATAAGTTAAAATTCTAACATTTTTGACTAATACTGTCATTTTATCATATATTAATTTAAAATTTTATAAATTTTGAAATTTAAAAGAGCAATTTCCTATTTTAGTAACCCTTCACCCCTATATGTAATTTAATGTGGATTTTACCATTTATGAATATTAATTATTTTAGGATTGTAATTACATCTTCCATCAATTATCATCTTTAGATTCATATATATTAATATAGATATAGTAGGGAAAAATAGTACATGTATATATATATATATATATATGTAGATATATTGTTTTGAAATAGGATGTCGAATTTTAAGTCAACTAGTTAAGGGCATATAATTCGAGAAGTTTTAGGCTATCTGTTTTTCAATGATAACCACACATTTTAGGCTATCTGTTTTTCAATGACAACCACACATTTAAAAAAAAAACTCGTTCTTTTTTCCAATAGTCATTCTTTTGTTGGTATTCAATTATTAATGGTTATATTATCGGATGGGTCCTTATACGATAATTTGAAGCGTAAATTAGTCTCTTTATTATAGAAGTGCGCAACTTAAGTCCTATACAATTTTTTTATACAAATTTCTATATATTTAATTTTGAAGTAAAGGGGTCGATTGAAGCTTAGTTGGTACTATTGCTATGGCAGCAACAAGAAGGGCATGAGTTCGAGTACGCTTAAGTGTATTTTTAGGAATAAAACTTTAAATAGTGGTAAGCTTTAATGTTAAACAGTGCGAACATTTGATAACGTTAGGGATTAGAGTGGGCCAAAAATCTTTAAGGACTAAAGTGAGAAAAATGATATACTTTAGGGACTAAAGTGTGCATTGAGCCTTATTTATAATTTTACATATTTGTTTTAAAATTAAATGAATAAGGATTAAATTGCTCATTTATAAATTAGAAGAACTAATTTTACATATTTGTTTTGGTCACTCAATTTCAAAAAGATACAAATTGGTCAATGAACTATTCAAAGTTTTTCATTTAAGTCATTGAATTATTCAAAAGTTTTTATTTAAGTCACTAGGCTGTTAAGTTTTTTTTTTTTTTTTTAAGTTTGGTTAACAAGCTCCAAGTGACATTTGATGATGGGTACCCATCAATGAGTAAAAGAACATACCTTAGATCCAAGTCAATCTGACAATCAATATTGGAGATCAAAGAAGAAATTTGTTTGAGTTTTGGTTCGTAAATTCATGATGCTCAAAGTTATTTTAGAAAAAAATTGAACGATAGAAGAGAAGAAAGAAAACTTTCAATTGGTGCAAGAGGTGCAAACAAAGAAGGCCATACAACATCAATTTTAACAAGCCAGTTACTTAAATAGAAACTTTCGAATAGTATTCATTGACCCTTTTATAACATTTTGAAGTTGAATAATAAATTTATCAAAAAAAAAAGACATTGAATACTTATAAAATCAACCCATTATTTCAAAATTCGAACAAAGATCATACAAAGACAACATTAAACTAATGAAACGCACTAGGTTGAGAACTTCATTATCACATGAAGCTTTATGGTAAGGATATCCACGTGGAAACCTTAAACACACATTCTTATAACACCCTGGATCCTTAACTTGTTCATAATCGAACCGAACTCATCTCGGTTGATTCAATGAATAAACCTCAGCATATGTTTCATAAACCCTCCATTCACAAAGATTAACCTTGTTTTGTACACAATCACAGCTGTTTTTGTAGGCAACAAATGAACCATTGGTCGTGCTACAGTAGTATATAGTGTCGGGGGTTAAACTGTACCTGAAACAAAACCTGGTTTCTTGACGAGGTTTTAACAACCTGGTTCCTAGGTAATTGTCGGTTAGGTCGTAACGAAAGCATCGAATCGTTTCTTCATGGGACATGTAATTGGTTACGTATAATTTCATGCAATGGTAGCTCTTCGGGTTTCTTGCATTTTGATTCACACACGGTGTTCCCGTACACTAATAAAATAAGCATGGAAATGGAGTTTATGGTGTTTTTATTCATGGTGATGATGGTGAAAAGGTATGATGTTGATGATAATGGGATAATTCAAACTTGTGTTACTTTTGGAAGTGAAGATGATACTTACGTTTTAGTTCAATTTGGTACTTATAGTTGATATAAGTCATATATTTTCTACCCAAAGGTAACAATATTAATTTTTTTTAATGTTTAATTCGGATTTTAGAGTTTATTTGATAAAAATACATAATTAACTAATAATATTAACAATTAATTTTCATTAAATCAACTTTATAACGCAAATTGAATCACATTCATTGGATCATGTTTTAAAAATTAACAATTAACTGTCTAATACGATTGGTATATATGTATTTAAAATTTGATCTACATATTTTAAATATACTAAATTTCATATCATACTAACATTTAATGTATAGGTTGATAGTTAGGCCAACAAAAATCTTATCGATATGATATTGAATATTGATACTTCGAGAACTAAATAAAAAGCTTTAAAAGTCAACTTATATCTAACGAGTTAAAAGCCAACATCATTAAAATTTAGGATGAATTTTTTTAACTTAAATTCAAATTATTTATACGATAAGTATACATGCATTGAACATCTGATATTTCACATTGACAATTTAAACTCCTAAAAGACTATCATGCATTCATAACGATTAACCTAATATAGATGGGTTGGGAATAGGTCTTAAACGTGCATTAAAGACTTAAGCATTTATTTTTGTTACAAACTATCTTTTATGTGGGGGTGGAAATCTGAAAAAGTTAGATGCCTTTACTCCATAAGTAACAGTGCCAGTTACGACAATGGCCCCCCACTGTGAAGAAAAATATTTACTAATTTCAGGACAGTCCCTTCAGTTAAAAAATGGTTTCACTGTTTTCTATTGCTATCTACTAAAAAGCAGAGACATCATCCTCAATAGTTGTACTCTGGGACTCTGCTCGGGTTGGATTTTTGCCCGTCACAATATTGACGGTGCATTTATTTGCAGTTAATGTAATAATAACGATGATGATAAAATTAGATATTATAACGATATTATAACGTAAGATAAAATAAAAGCTAAACGCACCACATTCGCATCTAAAGGGCCCTTAATGTTTTATCACTCTGTCCCAACAATAAATGAATTGCATTCTCTACTATGGAATGGGATGAAGTATTTTGATTGCATATCTTAGTTAATGAAAGACAATCACATTAAATCACTTAAAAATACACAAAAGGAGGTGCATTAAACCAGTGAAACTATATTAAATCCGTCCAAGTCAATTTAAGAGTCGAGCTATCTGTCTAAGTTTAAAAGTTCACTCAAAATTTAAGAAAGTTTGAGCAAAAAGATATTAAGCTTTGAAAATTGGCTTCGACAAAAAATTAGACCCACTTAAAATATAATTTAAAGCCCAAGCCCAACTCTTTTCAAGTTTATAATTTAATAAATTTTCTTTTATATATTATCTAATTTATATAATGTTAAATTAAATTAACTATATTATAATATAAATATTAAAAAACATATTGTTTATGTTTAAAATTTTAATAAAAAATATAATATTAAATATTAAATGAAAATCATATCTTTAAAAATAAATATGGACAAGTTTAAATAAATTTAGGTTACTCATTTAAATATATAAATAAACTTCGATATATTTGAGGTTGAATTAAATTTAGACAATTATATATGATATTAATATTATACATAAATACGACTTAAATTTGGCCCGGCCCGGCCCTTATTTAGCGGCAGTTGTTCTCCAAGAGAAACCACGACGTTCTTTTTACATTAAAATTTAAGTACGAAAGTGGACCACATGCATATCCTGACATAATTCAGGCCTAAGCCTATGATGGTGGGCCCAATCATGGAAGTAAAACAAGCACGTGGCCGACGATAGCTTTGGAAAACCAATCTAACGGTTTCAATTAAAAGTCTATTTTCCCCACTTGATCGGACGGTTTTCAAAAGTTTTCCATAATTAAACCCCATAAAATTATTGAAAGTCCCTCTCCACTTCCTTTTAGCCTGAAACAAAAGCCATCCCCCCCACCAAAAAAAAATAATTTCCTTTTTGAACCCTAAAAATCCCCTTTTTTTTCCCCTTAAACCTCAATTGAACAGCTCAATCTCACCATGAACGGTACGAAAAGATTTGCCTTATCGAGCTCGGCTGCCGATGCCAATGATTCTGCTGTGAGTTTTCTGAAATTTTACATATTTTTAGTTATTTTTTTTTTTAAATGGTGTTGCTTCATAGTTTCATCCCCTCAAATTGATAGCATAAACCTAGCTTATTTATTTTCTGTTTCTAAATGCTAAAGTAAAGAAAGAGAACATTTCTGTAGTGATTTGTTAGCAAGTTTTTGTGGGTTTAATTGACTTGTAAATAAGGAAGTTAATGAGCTTTGAATTAATGGAAAAGACTGTTAAAATTCGAATCTTTTGCGTGTTTTTTTAGTTTCAGTTAGCTTACAAGTATCTTAGGAAGATCGAAGGTTTTCTTTTTTGAATATCTGATGTGGGTTTATTGGGTTTTGAAGAATGGACTTGGAATTGATGGAAGATGAAAGTGTTTGATCATGGCTATCATTGTTAATGTTTTGAAAAACCGAGAGAACAAACTTGTTAATGACTAGAGCAAACTAATTTCAAAAGATTAGAGTGTGCTTGCATTGTTGAAAGGAAGGGGGAGGAGTAATTATGACTATTTTGTATAACTACCTAATAGTCAGTTTTTATAGTTTGATGTTTCGATGTATCAATCACGTTGTTGAATTCATCAATCGTGGTCTGCAGTTCCGCAACAAAAGAATAATGGCAGGATCTCCTTTTGATCCTCAAAGGGCAGAACCATCTCAACAGCAGCCGAATGCAACACCACCATTAGACCCACAGCGAGCTGAGTTGTCTCGGCGGCATGTGAAAGCTCTCAACATCCAATTTGCAAGGTCCTGTCTGTGATGTTTCTACAACTTGCTTATGCTATATATGCTTGTTTAAGACTAAATGATTTGATCTTTTGCTACTTATAAAACATGTTTGATGTATCTAATGTTCTTGTCAGCCCCTAGTATAGCCAAGCTTCTTGCTTCTTTGTCTCTGGACCTTAGCGAACTTAAAGATTTTATTTATTGTCCATAACAACATTTTATGTTAGCAGTTGGGTGCAATCACAACTGAAGAATCACCCTGATGAGCTTTGGCAAGATGGTGTTAGTGATTACCTAAGTCATGCTTCAAACATTATGGTAATTTCTGATGGTTTGTCATCCACTTGAGAAATATGGTCATGTTTTTACAGTCTTAAGTGAATACATTTGATTGCTAATTCTAGGGCTGTACTGTTAGATTCTTTGAGCTCTGACTTTAAAAGGATTTTGTTTTGTCTCTTCTTGTTACTTTTGTTTCTTCACATTATTTCTTTATATGTATAAAACTAAAGCTAGCTGCTGTGCTTGTTTTATGATAAGTGCGTAATTTCTAAATTATTTGTGATATTTTTTGCCTCTAATTATTGTATTTATGTTCTTAATTATATTATTTATATTTATATTTTGTTTATTATTTATTCAGGAAATAATTGGAGAAAAAGGAGCTTGAAGTTTATTTTTGACAAGTTTTTTCAGTTTAAAGAAAACAAAATAAAACTAAGATCGCCTAGGTCTAAGTCTCCCCAAGTCTTAACCTAATGATGTCTATTTATAAGGCAAAAATAACTTAATGGAGAAAATAAAAAAGTGCCCTTAATTAAATTGAACAGAAACTTTTTAGGTTTCTTGACTATTTTCGCGTCAAACTTTCAGGCCATTTTTGGACATATTTCTGACGTTTTTGGGCTTTAGCCATGAAATCAGTTCAGATAGATCTTTCAATTCCCTCCGAATCGGTATGTTATGGGCCCAAAACGTAGGTTTGTAGCTGAAGTTAGCTGAAGTTATGGCCAAAATACTGAAACTGCACTGGGTTAAAAGTCCAAACCTCAAAAACTTGTCAAAAATGAACTTTAAGCTCCTTTTTCTCTAGTTATTCCCTAAATCAATCAAACAACATATAAATATAATTAAGAACATAAATAGCATAATTCAAGGCGAGAAATATCACAAATAATTTAGAAATTACGCACTTATCATTTTATATATCAGTATTTAGTTGTGTTTGCAATTGGGTGTTACTTGCTCATGCCATGCACCTTTAGAGGACAAAAATCGGAAAGATTTATATCTTTCCACTAGCAGTTTTGTTGACAACTTTAGGTAGACTGTGCATCTATTTTGAAGTTCTCTTTGGCTTATATCACATATAACCCTCATCTGAGTATCTGTGACTTCCACTAATGTTTAAATTAGTATGCAAGAATAGACCTCATGTATTTAAGGCATTATTGCTTTTGTTTGCTAACTTGAGAGGTACTCCATTTCCTTGTATGCAGGACAAGTTCAGTGATGTTGTCAATTGGCTCAAAGCGAATGCGGCTAATTGTGACAGTTTGTCTGCTGCTGAATCCCATAAAAATGAAAGCAAAATGGTTCCTGAAACCAAGAATACTGAGAATAAGTTTTTTCAAGGTAAAATTGGATTCACTCCAACCAGCACAACTACAAGCCTCATTCCAGGCTCTACAACTCTGAGTTTTTCTCCAGGCACTACAGCCATGAGCTTTTCTCCAGGCACCACAGCTGGGATGTTTTCTCTGAACACTACAACTACACGCTCGACTCCAGCTGATATGACTAAAAAATTTCCTCCATTGGGTACAACTACTAGCTTTACCTCGGCTAGTTCAACTACAAGCTTCACTCCAGTTGGTCTGACAACAGGCTCAATGGCAGCTGGTTCAAACTCAAGCTTTTCATTTGGCCTTTCAACCGCAAATTTTACTTCCTCCAGTACAACAAATAGCTTTACTTCATCTAACATGACTTCAAGCTTTGCAACTCCTTGGAGCACTGGAGCATTCTCTAATAGTCAGAGCCCTTTCTTGTTTGGTAGGTGTTTCATTGCTTTTTGCTACAAGTATTATAAAGGATTAAAACTCAACATTATTAGCTTGAAGATTTTAAGACAACTACGTATTTTGCATCCTATTTTGTTATTTCAGGAACTCAGAGCTCAGTTTCTGTGGACAACAATGCAGCAGATGATGCAGATGATGGTGGGACAATCAAACTTAATCTTCTGGTCCTTATTTACTGGATATTGCTTTAAGTCTTAAGGCATTCCTTCATTAAATTAAAGCCTTTTCATGTAATTTTTTCTTTTCTAGGTTACTTCGTTTTATTAGTTTTAACTCAATAGGTTAACCCTTTGTCTCTCCACCTCAACTTTTAATTTCGTTACTGTCTCACTATATGCATATTAATAAGTGTCACGTTGGATTGTCAGAAAATGAGTTGCCACAGCCAAGCAGTCCATCAGTGAAGAAGTCGGAAGAGAAGGGTATTGTTGTTGTTCATGAAGTCAAATGCAAGCTTTATGTCAAGGTGTATCTTCTGAAAACTTGTGTTCAGTAGTGATTTTTCGTGTTTGCCTACTCTTGACTTGTGACATGGTGTTTTTGGTTCTGACCTTCCCTCTTGTGTCATGCCAGTCAACTGATCTAGCAGATAAAGATTCATGGAAAGATAAAGGCACTGGGCAACTTTCCATTAAATGCAAAGAGGGTATCAGCAAGGGTTCGAAAGATTCCAAACCAACAATCGTTGTTCGAAATGAGGTATGTTCCTTTATACACATTTATCAGTTACAAAAAGACAAGTTCACTTCTGTAAGACTATAACAATCTATTGGTTGCAGGTGGGAAAGGTGTTACTAAATGCATTGCTATATCCTGGGATCAAAACAAGTGCACAAAAGAATTCCCTTGTTGCAATATTTCATACCTCGGTAATATGTTTTAACCTTCCTTGCAGAATTTGACCTTGTTTCGAGTATTTGAGTGGACCTTGTTTCGAGTATTTGAGTGACATGTCTTGGATTTTGTAGGATGAAGGTGGCGATAACCAAGAGGTAGTGGCGCGTACCTTCTTAATTAGAACAAAAACAGAGGATGACCGAAACAAACTGGTAACCGCAATCCAAGAGTATGCACCGGCCTCGTAACTGTATGTGAAATCCATTATTTTGAACCCCAGAAAATATAATGTAAACTTGAATGAGTGTAATTTTCCTGGAATATTACTCCTTTACATTTTGCCAGGGTCGGCTCTTAGGGACTAGACCAGCTGTGTTCTAGTGGCCCCAAAAAAAGCAATGGGGCCTATTTCATAGTCGGGACTAAAAGAGATTATTATATATTCTCACAGCAGTTGCACCATAAACAGAGATTATAGTGTTCATTTATCTGCAAAATCCCAAAGAACTGTTTTCTTCTTTTTTTTTCTGTTTCTATTTAGATCTGTTGGGTGCCATTGCGAAGCTAGAAGTTGAAGGCATTCTACTTAAAAGAATTTTGTTTGATTATTGTTTAGATAGTTTACTCTAACTACAATGTAAAGGGTGGATGCATAGATGGAAAGGAAGTTCTATAGCTATATACACACAATATGTTCTATAGCTTATATATACACATATATATACGCACACAATATGTTTGTGTATGTAGATACCTGTTATTATATGTGACCAGCTCACTCAAATTAACCACCTTGACCAGAAAACAGAACGTGGAACTCGTCCTATTTGTAATCAAAGGGTTCCCTTGCTCAAAGGAATTGTTTCACTTGACATTGTATGATCATCATACCCAGGTTCCATCTTTCAACACTTGTCTCATGTATGTCAAACGTGTGGATTATACTTTAAATCATATTAATACCACTTGTATAATACTCAAAATCACATCAAACCCGCATATGGACTCCATAATAAGATAGCAAGTTGTGTAATTACAGGTACAGGAGGTCCACCATGATTTAACTTGTTCCCTTTAGATGTGCATGGAGAGAGGCTTACATCAAGTCATTTGGTTTGTTGAATTTAACTTCATAGGTTAAGGCGGTTAAAGCCTAGAGCTGCCAAAAGGCGACAACCTTCGTAACTTGGTCAAGAATCTTGGCCGAGATTCACGGTGTGTCGTTAAATACCGTTTCGGTATCAAATAATTTATGCTTTGTAAATAATTTTGATATTTTGAACAATTTTTTAATTATTATATAAATATATTTTTACGTGTATTATTGAGTTATATTTACATGTACAAATAATATAAATATTTTATTAAAAGTAAAAATTGATACATACCGATATCAAAAGAGATAAAATAACATTTAGTCCTTAAAACTAACAACTTTACCATCTTGGTTTCTAAATTCTTTTGTACATTTCAATCTTAAAATTTGACGATTTTTTTTCAATTTGATTCTTGAACTTCAATTTGTACATTATCACTTCAATTTTCGTTTTAAGAAATTTAAAAATACATTGATCTAGATTTGTGAATTTTTATCGATTAGGAGAAGAAGACCCCACGAGTTGAGACATATGAAATTAGCTAAGCATTTTATTCGAACAAATATAGAACCAGAATGAATGATTTTATGTATATTAACGGTTCTTCCTCCCGAGTTGACACCCATCGTTAAGATAAATCGGAGAAAACTAATGAATGCTGATATTAATCGACTCTACAGAAGAGTTATCCACCAAAAGAGTACTCTTACCGATCTATTAATAAGAAGTAGATCTTGGAAATTATAGTAGGTTTATGTCAAAAAAGAGAAAGTGGGTAAATAAAAAACCCATAACTTTCAGCTTTAAAATATATTGTTGGTTTGAAAGATTGCATTTCCCAATCAAGTGCGCCCATCTTTCACTTTTCTTTTGGTCTTTCCATTCACTCGTGGATTCCAACTCAATGCTTGTCTATGGTTCTTGTTTGATTTGGACACAATCAATCAGTTTGAGTCATAAGGAATTCGAGAATTTAAATTTAATTAATATAAATAAAAATGATTTTTTTATTACATAATGATTTATTTTAAAAAAATTTTACTCATATAACTATCAATTATAATGCACAATGAAAAATTGTACAAAACTCAAATACGATATATGTAAATAATCGAAAGGAGACCTATATATTACAATTATAGATAGTGAGACTCAAATTTGACGTTGCAAAATTTAAGACCTTAGCTTTTGTCAACAGTGTCAAGACTAGAGATAGCAATGAAGTGAGATGAGGCAACTGTTGTTAAATCCATCATTATTGTACAATTAGCACGTTTTATTCCACCATTTATTCCGCTCCACCATAGATAAATAATTTTGAAAATTATTTATCACCTCTATGGATACTAAATACATCCATCTCTATCATACCTCACTCCGTTTAAATTTAATTTTTACTATTTATCTTTAAAATTTTTAATTTTTTAAAAACAAGTAAATATAAACATATGATTTTTTTTTTCTTATAACACATTTTTATATTTTTATAAAAAATTAATATAGGAGACATAAGGACACAATCTGCCAAAAAAAATCAACTAGGCACTAAAAGAACACCACTTGTGTCACTTCAAGTTTCAATCAACCCATATAAAGTTGC
Source organism: Gossypium sturtianum (assembly GCA_025698515.1). Lineage (NCBI taxonomy): Eukaryota > Viridiplantae > Streptophyta > Magnoliopsida > Malvales > Malvaceae > Gossypium > Gossypium sturtianum. The sequence goes on along the minus strand of CM046944.1, from coordinate 2,760,816 downwards.
ACTACTTTCTTTCCAGATCCAAACAGGACAGCCCCACTTTCACATATTGCCCCTTTTTTTTCTTTTTCTTTTTTTTTTCTTTTAAAAATTTGTAATTTATCACATTTTTGGTCCACATTTCCCAATTTAATTCATATCCTTTACTTTTTCTTTAGTAAATTGAGTCAATGCATTTTTATAGCTTTGTACATCTTAATCCAATCAATTAGTGAATTTAATCACTTCATTTTTATGGGTTTGTAAATCTTAATCCACTCATTACTAAATTTATGTTAAAAATAATGATATGACAATAACAAGTAAATAAAAAAAAATATGTACAAAATGTCACATTATGTAAAATTCTAAAAAAAGTAATAAGTTCCGAAAAAAAATCTAAAATTCAGAATTTTTTATTTTATAAAATTTTCCTGAATTATAGAAGAATTAAAAAAAAATAAAAGATATGAAATTGTAAAAAAGTTACTATATATTGAAAAATAAAATTATAAAAAGTAAGTATAAATTGACAACATGTATAACTAATAGAATATAGTTACTTGTTATTATAGAATTTCGACGTTTTATCCTTTTGTTTTTGTTTTTTTTTATGTAGAATTAAAGAGTTCGTATACACATATCACACGCGCATACATTAGGTCTAAAGGGAGTTGTCCAAGTAAAGGCTTACTCCGGAGATTTGAATTCGGGTAAGTTCTAGGATGAACAACTCTTAATCACCAATCCAATCATGAAAGTTTTTTTTTTTTTTATCTATATGGGATCGTGTCAATGGCTAATGTTAATGCTAGTAGTTTTCAGTATTTCTCTTGATATAATTATTTTTAAGCTATTTTTCTTAAATATGTTATAAACCCCTTATTTTTTATAAATTTAAAATTTAATCTGCGTACTTTTATATTTCAAAATCAAGTTCAATTGTTAGCACGATTAAATTAGTTGGTGTGACATTTTTTTTATAAATAAAGTCTCAAAATAATTACAGTATTATTTCAGTGTCATCATGCATAAACCTACTATCAAATTGTAATTGATCAACAATCACTTCCGGAGGTTCCTGAAAAACTATCGAAGCATAAGAAAACACTTTCATCTTCCCAGCCAACAAGTGTGCAGTTACATTGACTTCTGTTGGAATCTTCTTAATGATTACCCTCCATTGCCTTCTACAAAGCTCCCAAATTCTCGAAATTAGGTCCCTGTATAATTACCCACAGAACCTGTCTAAGATGACTTCCATAGCTTATGCACAATTAAGTTCAACCATAATATTAGCCAAACTATTATCTCACGCCAAACGGAGTCCATCATAAATAGCCCAAAGTATTGTAACTAAAAGATTTCGTTGTAATGAACTTGAATTTAATAAAATAATTTTAAAAATATTAACTATTTGACTTAAATTCTAAAATCTAAAAAAATAAACACTACTTCTTTTAAATTTTAATCAATCAATTCAATTCAAAATAGTATTTTTCTTCTTTTAAGTCTTTAATAAAAAGTCAAACTTCATAATATAAGGTGCTCAAAGAGTCAAAGGAAATAGATTCACATGTGCTCCAAAATGTATGGCTCAAATCATGTATGATTTTAGCCCACTAAGATATTATAAAACATCTTTCAAGTATTTCAATTTTGCTATTTAGTATTATAAAATAAAAATAAGAAATTCTTTTTTATTTATAATTTTATTCTACTCTTTGATGTGTGCTTTAATAATTATTTATTTTAAAAACTATATTTTTATTTAAGCCATAAAATTTAAATAAAAAAATGGACGTAAACAAAGAATCTAGAGGAGGAATTTATTTATGTTGGTGTTATTTTTATATTATTAATATTTTAATAATTCAACCGTCATATTTTATTTATATAAATCATGTATTGTACGTCAATTTAATTTAATTGTTCAATAAATATTAAAATACATACTATTTTAAATTGATATGATAGATTTATCGGGTCTATTTAAAAATTTATATTTATAATAAGTAGTATTAAATCGATCAATTTAACGTTAAAATTATTTATTAATATCAGTACCTTTTAATATGACATAACACATAATGCATTGATTAACTTTTAAACAAAATATTTATTGTATTAATTAAGATATTAAATTAAAACATTTAATTAGAAAATCATTTGCGTCACTTTCTTTCTATTGTGTACCCTAAGCAAAGTCATTTGGGTGTCAATGTTGTCTATTCAATCTCTGATACAATTACGTTTCTGGTATCTTATATTTTTGGATTTTTTAAATTTAGTCACTCTAGTTTTAATTTCAATAATTTAATTTCTCTACTTGTTTGATTTATAAGTTAAAATATAATTGGATCATTATTGATATTCAAAGATATAGTTTAAAAATTAAAGATTTATTAATAACACATTTAAAATTAATAGAAGTCAATTAATATATTAATAGGGACTAAATTATTAGAATTAAAAGTAAAGAAATTAAAGGAGTTAGTAGGGTCAATCCGCTTGTGTATGAGTTGGATTACCTAAATAACTTGCATGAACTGATTCTGTACGACATTGCTGCTATTTGCTATTAATGGAACTTTTAAGAGGTATATTTAAAAAAAATAAAAAAATAAAGAGATTAAATTCCAAAATTCTAAGGAGTATTAGGAGTGAGAGCATAATTAGACCGATGTAAATTCATTTTAAAAGGCATAATTTTGGTTTTAGTCCTTCTATTATGTTAATATTTGAAATTTAATTATTCCATTGTAACTCAATATAATTTAATTCTCTATTACAAAGTAGTGACATTGATTTTCCCCCTAAAAAAAAACTTATTTATTTGGATAACATGTAAATTTATTAGGTTAAAATGCGTCATAAGTCCTTGTGCTATTTGTAAATTTGAATATGGTCATTGTACTTTTATTTCTAGGAATTTAGTCCATCAACTTTTCAGATTTTAAAATATAGGTCCAACTATTAACACTGTTAAAATCATTTTGTTAAATTCAAGTTTATTACAATGTTATTTTTTTTAATTAAATTGCTATCTAGTGAGTATTTTTTATTTAAAAATGTCAGACTAAAATGTTTAATAAAAAAATTTAACAGTTTTAACAATTGGACGTAAATTTTAAAATCTAAAAATAGAGGGACTAAATTATTGAAAATAAAAATATATAGACCAATTTCCAAATTTACGTAGAGTACACAACTAATTTATTATTGCTTAAACATAATTAACTCGACTTTTCATTCAACCCTAGTTGTGTGATTGAAGACAACTAAAAAAATTTCAAATCATCAATTTTTATACAATGCTTACATCTACTCTTAACTTTTACCCCTTAAATCGGAAGAAAAACATGCTTAAGTGCCTTTGAATGTATGTTCTACTAATTATTGCAATAACAATGATGAGAATTGAACTAAAACTCAATCTACTCGATAATCATTATAAATTTCAACCAACTAATAATATTATAAAATATAAATAAAATTATACCAAATTAAAATATAAAAAAATAAATGTTAAACTAAAATTAGACTCTTTTAAAAATGGGTAAACTACACCCAATGTCTCTAAACTATTAAGAAATTTACATTTTGATCACTTAACTTCAAAAAAAAAAAAACAAAATTGTCATTAAACTATTTAAAAGTTTTCATTTGAGTCATTGAGCTATACAAAAAAAATTCATTTATTAAGCTTTTTTTTCTAAAAAAACTCGGCTAGCGAGATCCAAATGACGGTTCAACGATCGTTGCGGTGGATCAATACCCATCGAGTAGAACATACCTTAAATTTTAAGTTGATCTGATGGTTAGTGTAGAAGATCAAAGAACAAAGTTGTTTGGATTTTGGTTTGCAAATTTATGATGTTAAAAAATGTTTCATGCAAAAAAAAAGAAAGAAAAACTAAATTGTAGAAGAAAAGGGGAAGAAGAGCTTTCGATTAGTACAGTCATTGCAAACAAAAAAGGCTATACAACAACAATTTTAACAGTCTAGTGACTTAAATAAAAATTTTCAAATAGTTTAATGATCATTTTGTAACTTATCAAAGTTAAATGACCAAAATATAAATATACTAATAATTTCGTGACCTTGAGGGTAATTTACCCTTTAAAAATCAAGCGGTAATAGGAATGCAAATAAAACTAGAACACAACTTCCCATGTGTGTGTCTCTCTCTCTCTGTCCTAATAATTGGATAAATAATAATTGCTGGCTGAGAATTTTCCATTTTTCGGTCCACCTTTCGTCAATTATCTCAAAGGAAAAGTAAATCACTGAAAAACCCATTTTTTTCTTTAAAAAAAAAACACATCTTTCTCTACAAATCTATTTTCCTTCAATTACCCAAACTCAGATTCCAATTCAAAGAGTTTCATATATAAAAAAAGTTCCTTTTTTTGTACTTCTCTTGCTTTTCATTGCTTCTTCTTCGTATTTTATTTAATATTTTTTGTTCGTTGATGGTCATCTAAATTCATTTTCGAACTATATAAGAAGAGAGCAACTTGTACTTGTTTCATCATGTAAGTTCATTTCGTTGTATTATTTATTTGTTTGTTTTGCTGTTGGATCTGTTTTTAGTTGCTGAGAAAACAATCAATACCCATTTTTTTTCTTCTATTTCGATCTGTTAGCCATCATTTTATTAGTTTAAAGTTCTCAACTTTTCTGAGTTTCAGTTTTTTTTTTCTCGAATTTTCTCGGTAACCAAACAGAGCATCATTAAAAAGTCTCTGTAATATTTGCCAGCTTTTGTAACTTTTCCAGTGAATGATTTGCCAGCTGTTAAAATTATTGAAAACTCACTGTTTGAACTCAGTGATGATAAAGTTACGTTTACATGATGCACTCAGCTTTTTGTTTTTTATTCACTAATAAGTAAGAACCACAATCACTAAGTCAATTAGGATGGCTTGCCATATTTGCTTTTGACACAGTGATAGTTTGATTAGATGATATATAGTTACTTCTGTTTATCAACTTTAGCTGACTAAATCCAGAATCGAGTCGGGTCGGATTTCATTTAGGAAGCAAACTCTACTAGAGCTGACTTAAACTCGAGACTTTACTTAAAAGGGTATCGAGCTCATTCTATTTATCAATTACTAATATTAGAAGTGAGACATTAAGTTTAAGAAAATTAATTCATATTAAAATGATAGTTTTCGTGATTCTGCTGCTTAAGCTATTGGTCCCAATCTTTTTTCTCTAATGAGGCAATGGCGTATTTATGTTGCACATGATTTTGGAATAGTCTGGAAAAGCTATGGTCCATGGTACATATACTGTTCTGGTTTTTCACCTGTTTTTGGACAAATAAAATTGTGGCAGCATCTTTGTATTTAGCTTATGTTTACATGTATGGGGGCATTTGGTTGAAAATTTATAATTTAGTTCGAGTATGCTCTCTTGGCAACTTTGTTGGATCCGCATGCACTATCAGTTCTTACGATATTACGGTATATTCTGATTTTACTTCATTAATGTGTAGTTAAAAGATGGTTGCCTTTGGGAAGAAGTTGAAGGAAAGACAAATTCAAGAATGGCAAGGGTATGTTTGGTCTTTTCTTATTCTTGTGTATGTTGTTGTTAAACTGCTTCCTACGTATTACGTGTTCTTAGTTTTCGTCTATGTTAAAACTATGCCTTTTTATCATGTTATTAGCAGGGAGATTGTATTTTATCGTGTGGTTGAATTTTAATTCTTTGCAGATTTTACCTAAACTACAAATTAATGAAGAAGCGAGTCAAACAGTATGCTCAACAAATGGAAGTTGGGATACAAGATCGCCGACATGTTCTCAAGGATTTCTCGAGAATGTTGGATAATCAGGTATAGTGTAGCTTCTTGCATGCTCATTACAATAAAAGAGCATGAAAAATGCTTTTCCTGAGATTCAATACGATGTATTTCTCATACTTTCCTTTTTTTTTTTAGATTGAGAAGACTGTCCTTTTTATATTGGAGCAACAAGGCCAACTTGCAAGCAGGTTAACAAATCTTAGAGAACAACATGATGCACTCAAGGAGACTCCGGAAATATCCCAAATAACAGAACTTAGAGAGGCTTATAGAGCAGTCGGACTAGATCTGTTGAAGCTTCTCTATTTTGTTGAAATGAACGCTATTGGTTTGCGAAAGATATTGAAAAAATTTGACAAACGCTTTCACTATAGATTCACCGATTACTATGTCAAAACTCGTGCTAATCATCCTTATTCTCAGCTACAACAAGTGTTCAAGCATGTGGTAACGTGTCAAATTCTGACAGGCTTCGCTTTTTGTTTTAGGCATTTGTATTTCTAGTTGATAGGGTTTTCCCGTCCTGCTCTTGCTCGGTTTTTGGATGAGATTGTAAACATTTAATAGTGGGGCTGTTGTATAATTTGCAGGGTTTAGGGGCTGTTGTTGGAGCAATATCTCGTAATCTTCATGAACTTCAGGATCGTCAAGGAAGCTACTTATCAATTTACGATCCTCCAGCCCTTCCTCTCCAGGTTTTTCCTACATTTAGTTGTATTAATTGGTAATAGAACTATGGCTATGCTATTTTACTTACTCGGGACATATCCAGGATCCAGTGGTTGATTCGATAAAAGCAGCTGTGGATAGGTTAAGTCACTCGACAAACTTCCTTAACTTTCTGGCACAACATGCCCTCATTATGCAAGAAGAGCTACCTGCTCCTACCGATGAACGCATTGATGACGAGAGATACCATTTTATGTCACTCCTATTGAACTTAGCAAACACGTTCCTCTATATGGTCAATACATATATTATCGTCCCCACAGCAGATGACTACTCAATGAGCCTTGGAGCTGCTGCAACGGTTTGTGGTATTGTTATCGGGGCAATGGCTGTTGCACAAGTGTTTTCTTCCGTGTATTTTAGCGCATGGTCTAATCGATCATACTTCAGACCTCTTGTATTTAGCAGTATTGTCCTTTTCGTGGGGAATGCCATGTACGCATTGGCTTATGATATGAACTCATTAACAGTTCTAATACTTGGTCGGCTTTTTTGTGGGTACGTGTTCGTCTCATATATTTCTTTTCTTACTTTTTTTGTCCTTTTAGCTTGATGAATTTAATCTTGTCATTGTAGATTGGGTTCGGCTAGAGCTGTTAACCGTCGTTATATCAGCGATTGTGTACCATTAAAAATCCGGATGCAGGCATCGGCTGGTTTTGTTAGTGCCAGCGCTTTGGGGATGGCTTGTGGTCCTGCTCTTGCCGGCATACTTCAAACAAATTTCAAAATTTACAAGTTGACATTTAATGCAGACACTTTGCCGGGATGGGTTATGGCTGTAGCTTGGCTTGTATATCTCGTTTGGTTGTGGATCTCATTTAAAGAACCGTCCCGTGATATAGAAGAACCTCCTGCATCTAGTTCTGGTACATGTTCTTCTATCAATCATCTTTTTGTCCTTGACATGTTAAGCAATCTGTTTAAATTATTTATTTGCATGTTCGTAAATACAGAAACAGTAGAAAACGGTGCACTCGAGGAAGGTAAACAACCGTTGCTGATTACTTCAGAAGAGAAACAAGAAGATGATGAAGATCCAGAAGGTGACGGAAGTGAAGAAGCTCCTGAGGAATCTCGTCAGCCTGCTACATCAATCGTGTCAGCTTATAGACTACTTACACCCTCAGTAAAGGTATACAATCAAAGGCTGTTGTGGTACTTGTGTATCGATTTTTTTAGAAATTTTAAGACTAGATCCTTTAATGCTTGAACATTCTCTGACCCGGAATCTTATAATATCATCAGGTTCAGTTGTTGATATATTTCATGCTCAAATACGCAATGGAAATTTTACTCTCAGAATCTAGCGTCATCACGACTTACTACTTCAGCTGGTCTACAAGCACAGTTTCTATCTTTCTTGCATTTCTTGGCTTAACAGTCCTTCCCGTAAATATTATTGTTGGCAGCTACATTAGCAATATGTTTGAAGACAGGTACTTCCTATTTGAATCTTTGTCGACCATGAGCTCTGGAATTGTTTGTCTAATGCATCTGTTTCTCTCTGTTCCTCGCAGGCAAATTTTATTGGCATCTGAAATTATGGTTTGCATAGGCATATTGCTTAGCTTCCATATGATAATACCATACACTATACCCCAATATGTTTGTTCCGGGCTCATAATGTTTGTTTCGGCCGAAGTGCTTGAAGGTAGACATTTTAATTTGGTTTTACAAAGAATTACAGACCCCAACCCTCCATTTCTTTTTCCGGTTTTATACTATGGACCAATAGAATTCATTTTTGTTGTTGTTCATCAGGTGTCAACTTGTCACTGCTTTCTCGAGTAATGTCATCAAGGCTATCTCGCGGAACTTACAATGGCGGACTATTATCAACAGAAGCCGGGACGATCGCTCGAGTGATTGCTGACGCCACGATAACGTTGGCAGGATACTTAGGTGAGAGTCGGCTTTTGAATATCACTCTTCTTCCTTCATTTCTCATATGCGTTGCCTCTATTGTTGCTACATGCTTTACCTACAACTCCTTGTATTGACCAAATTCAAAGCCAAATGAAAAAAGGAAAAAAAAAAAAATCATTATTCCGTTCACAATTCAGTGACATTTTGTTTCCCTGTTCAATTATTTGTTTATTAATGAAAAAACCTTGGCATTGATTATCTTAATATGATTGGATTGTAAACATGTTAATATCCATTCAATTTTTTACTTAAAAAAGAGAGGAAAAAACTAGACTATAGTATTCAGTTGTGATGTTTCTATGGATATTGGATGAGAAATCTAAGTTCAGGCTATAGTCTCAGGTAACGGGTTAGCCACAAGCCCAAATTATTAAGTCTCAGGGTGGGCTAGTTTTAAGCTCAAAATCTAGCATTTTTTATGAGCTTAAGGCTGAAGTTGACCGACGGAGTTAAAATCTCAGCCCATGATACATTCGTGACCACCCAGCACCATGCTGTCGTCATCCCTTGCTATTGCGCCAAGTCTTTTGGTCTCCTCCCTCCCAATTCAAGGTGGTATTGGCATCATCTTTAACATAAGTCTCATTAGATATTTACCAATACGCTTTCCTTACATTGTAGGTTGTGGCCCCAAATTGAAGTGTTTTGAGGGCAAAACACAAATTCTATCATTTTATTCGTTACAATTTTACAAAATTTAAAGGTGTAAAAGGTAATTAAAAGACCAAGGCTCTATGTCACGGCTCGAGATTTTAACTTTGATCATGTGTGGTTTTAAATTCGATTCCAACGACAATAAGCTTAAGTTAGCTTTAGATCTTTGCTCAGGAGAGGCTTGGCACACTCTGCTTAGACAAGTAAACAAGGAAGAGAATGCAAGAGAGTTGGGTCAATGTGGTAGTGTTATTACTCAAAAGCTAGCTTGGATGTGTTATACTTGATTACACATAGTAGGCTCCCACCCCAACTCTATCTTCCTTATCAGTGAACCGGAACATAGTGCATAGGTACTCTTCAATGCAGCGGGGACGAGACGACGTGACATACTACGATCACGTACAAAAGTGCTGCCTATGGAACCTCTCAACAGCTCCCGTTCTTTTATGAGGTCCTATCGGGATAGGTAGGACCAAATGAGAGAGGGGTGCCTCTCCTTATATAAGCAAACTCCATTCGATTTAACAATTAAAAACGATTACAATCAACAGTCAAAATTGCATTTAGAGCCTTCCCACTTAACTTTATTAAATGCTATATTCTAGAGCTTCCGAAATATTCTACATGGTCCTACAGGGATCCAATTTTTTCTTTGGATTTCTACTCTTCTGGGGCACTTTGAAAACTCAGCTGTCTCGTGTTTGCCCAGTTTTGAGTTTGATGAGGCCTTACTCACTCGCGAATCGTGACACCTATCTGTCATCTTAGTGCGTCTCTTCTTTAGAAAAGCCTTCTTTGTGTCATTAAAATAGTTTGAATTCCATCACTAATTATCGAATGGCAAGCCAAAACGATCAAATTTGTTGGTTGTTCAAATTGACACATTAACTTAAAGGTGATACAGCTGCATGGGTATGAAGATATTGACCCAATGGGTCCAAATGTGAGGTTTGAAACCATATGTCAATACTTTGCATTTATGAAAATGGTTGACATTGAGAAATCTTTTGCATATTATGAAAATTTGTAATTTGGTTCGTCGTAGGATCTCTGATGAAAATGTGGAAAGACAAAGGGAAAGTGCAAAATAACTTAACATTTCTCTTGGGAAATTTATTCTCGGAGAAAGAAAGATTAAAATGGTCACCTATAGATAGGATTAGAAAACATCGTTTCGATTTGAAAAAAAAAGTCATTTTTTTAAATTTTGAGTTAATTAAATTAAATTATTTAAATTATTTTTTTAAATTAATTTAAGTAAATAATTCGATTTTCAAGTTCAATTTGATGTATGTATCCTTTGAGACTCTAATAGTTTTGAAAATATGCAAATGGTTCTTTTAAAAAAATTCAAAATAATCTTCTAAAATTTAAAATATTTATAAAATAATTTTTTCAAAATTTTATAATATATATATATAGATTCAAAGAATTAAATTTGATTTAAAATCTTAAATATATATATAAATGCTAAATTATCAAATCAAGTTTATCGTACATACGTACATATGTTCTTTAACTTGGAATTTAGGCATATTGTCAAAAAAATTTCAATATGTCTGATTAATTTTTTTTTTAATTTAACTCGAATAAGTTTATTCGATTCGAATTCTATTTCACTATATTCGATTAGAAAAAAATTTCAAATAAAGTTAAATATAATAAAATAAGACTCGTCAACTCGACAAATTCAAAATATTTTCATTTAATTCAACTTGATTCGATTCAACACTCATACCTACACTCCTATTTCCAAATTCACCTATCATAAAAGCAAAGTAAAAAAAAAAAATAAAAAAAATTTAAAAGAATATTACAAAAGACATACCCTCAAAAGACCCAAGTTTTGGTGCCAGTTAACGATTAAGTGAAAAGCAAGCATCTCTCATTGACTCCTTTTCTCCATAAATGAATATGGATATAGCTGAATAAGGCTTTTGAGCTTAAAGCAGGCAAATGGATATCCTCAGCATATGCTGCTATATGTATATATATATATATATATATAGTGTTAAACAAGACCCTATAAATTTCCATTGGATCATGCTTGAGCTAAAACCATTGAGAGCTAGCTAGGTTTGTACACAACATGAAAAATATTGAGTACACTAAGTGAAGTAGTTGCAGGGCTTCTTTCCTCTGGCGGGTTTAAAGCTTGAAGATATAATATTCAAAAAGAAACTCGCCAAAGGAGAGTTGCCCTTTAACTGATTCATCTTAATAAATCTCTAAACAATTTTACCTTTATATACAGATCTTTCAAAAGGTATGATATTTGATTTTTTAATGTGATTTTGTTCTTAGTATATTAGCTAGGGTTCATTGTGCCAAGGATTTTTTTCAAGTAAAGAAAGTAATATATAAAAAAAGTGAATGATCATGCATGCATGCCTATGGATGATTGTCATTGTTAAATTCATTTGTGATTTTCAATTGTAAATTATATATTCTGATAGACCGTTTCATTAACGATATCCCAATAGGCAAATGTATGTGCTCACAACAAAGCTACATGGGATTCTTGATCTTTTAACCATTTTCATCAACAACCAACTCCTTCAAGGAAGGATTCGAGACCATAGTTTTCCACAATAAGAGTTGTTGTTTCCACAATGAGAAGTTGCTTTCATCAAGATGAATATTTACTTTCTTGTTAGTGAAGCTTTTGGTAGCATTAGATGAAACAGTCAACAACTATGAATTTCCACCGTCAGAATCAACCATGTTAACCAAGGAGGCCGGTAGGGGCTCGGACTCTAAAATTAAAAAAAAAAAAAAAATTTAATCTCTTTATAATTTATAAAATTTTAAAGTAGTAATGATAAAATTGTATTTTAATCTCCTAAAAATAATAAAATTTTGATTTAATCATTTAAACATTATAAAGATATAAGCTATTAATGTTGTGCAAATAGAGTAAAAAAGAGTAAATTATTATACTAGAAAATTCTCCCTACAATGTAATTTAATATACATAAAACAATAAAAGACACCAAAAATGTAACGATGTTCAACAAATTATGCATACGTCCTCAAACACTACCAAATATGTTTCACTACAAAAGATAACAAGTGAAAAATTACAAATAGGAAGAGAGAAAAATTGCGTTAAGAAGAAAATGACAAATTTTGGGATAATTTAAAGATGAAAAAACCACTTTTATTTATAGTAGTACAAACACTCCACAACCTTATATTTTTTAGATGTGAGATTTATCATTTCAACAATTAAAATGGTGAAATTGTATTTTTAATATTGTAAAAATATACTACTTAATTCCAGCTCTCGAAACAAATTTCTAGCTTCGCCCCTAATGTTAGACATTCAAGAACAGTGTTGAATCCATGAATGTGGAGTGTTTGGATGGAAGGAAAAAGAGAGAAAACGAATGGAGAGAAGTGGGAATCTTGATTAATCCTAAAACTGACTTACATGCATATTTATATAGTTATTGAGAGTTTAGCTACTGACTTAACTAGCACAATGACCATTGCTTGGCAAACTAATTGAACACCAGGTGGCATAATTGGACTATACACGAACTACACCCACAGACAACAGTTCTTAACTTGCCTGGTCTGGTGTTAGGCACATAAACGTAACTTTAACCAGATTGTCGGTTTGTTGATTGAGATGATGCAAAACGATAACTCTAAGAATTGCCTTTATGTTTATTAGTTACTTCCGTTACTAATTTAACTATCGAAACTGTTAGTGCCCTTCATAACTGCCAGCTTCAATGGCAGTTGCAACTTGAAGAAACACTAAGAAAAAGCTAAAAATATAAAGAGTTTTTGCACTGACGAAAACAATTCACTAAGCATTGAATAAAGCTGTAACGACCCAATTTTACCCGGGTCTAAAAAGACCCAATTACATTCAAAGCCCAAACCAAATTTACAACCCGAATTACCCAAACTCGGGGCCCATTAAGTTACTAAACCCCAAATCAAACCCAAACAATTCAGCCCAATCAGAAAAACAAAACAGAAAAACCCTAACCCTAAGTGCGCCTTCTGACTACTGCTAGCGCCACTTGCCTGTCACCAGTCTTGTCCACCGCCCACACCACTGGTCTCCACCGCCAACCACTTGCGCCGCGAACCTGCAAGGAATTAAAAGAGAAAGGACAGAACATAACAAGAGAGGGGAGAGCATGTATTTTTCTTCTGGCTATTTAAAGCCCGAAAAGAACATTGTAAAGGACCTTTTTTTTTTTCTTTTTCCGAAATCAATAGAAGCAAAAATCAAATGGACAAAGGTAGCAATAGCGATGAGATTAAAAAGAACAGAAAGAATCGGGATTAAGCTTTTTAAAACCCAACGAGGGACAACAAAAGGCAAAAAAAAAAAGGGACCGACAAAGGTGAAAGCTTCTACCTTTTTTCTCTTTTCCGATTGTCGAACCACCGCCCTTCTCCGTTTTCATTTTTTATGAGCGAATACATATACGAACAACTACACATACAGATATATATATATATATATATATATAGTAAAAAATATACATTTTACCTTTTCCGCGGTGGCCGAAGCGATGGCTCTGCGACGGCGACTTGCTGAAATCCCTCCTCCTTTTAGACTGCGCAGAGAGAGAGAGAAAGATGAGTTTTTTTAAGCGGGACAAAGAAATGAATTTTTTTACGAGTTTTAGGCCTTATATAGCCCCTTAAAACGACGTCGTTTTGGGGTGGCCTTTAACCTCCAAAACGACGTCGTTTCACCTTACCCGGCCGGATCATCCGACCCGCACCCTAAGAGGATTCGCGTGTTTTTAAGCCAAAGGGGAAATTGCGCGACCGTCCTTCCGCATTTTTGCTTTTAAAATCGAGTTTTTAATTATTGCAATACTGGCCCAAAGATTTCACACGGTTTGCGACTCGGTCCCCCGTCAAACGCTGCGTTTAACTTACCTGGAAAAATTACTTTTTGGTCCCCACCTTTTGCGCGTTTTATTTAGCCCCCAAACCTCTGTTTTATTTATAATTTGACCCGAAGCTTCCGTTTTTTAATGCAAGTTAACCCATTTTTCGATTATTTTACAATTTTTACCACTTTTACTCTTATTTAATATTTTTATTTTTATTATTATTGATTATTTTATTATTATTATTATTATTTGTTATTTCTAGTATATTTCACTACTATTTGTTTATTATTATTTATTGTGTGTGCTATTATTGTATTTTTTATTACTAATATCATTATTTTATTTATTAATATTTATTTTGTTTTCATTATTATTATTATCTATTTTTATTATTATCGTTATTATCGCAATTATTATACTATTATTTTTTCATAAATATGTATATATATCTATTCGTTTTTTACTCATTATTTTTTATATATCATCATTATCATCACTAGTATTATCATTATATTTATTACCGCTATTAATGCATCTTTATATGTATATTGTTATTACTATCATTTTATTTTTCTTTTCTTTAAAATTATTACTCTTATTTTACTCCCATTATTATTATTATTATTATTATTTATTATTATTGTTATTATTATCATGTTACTATTATTATTTCATCATTATTCCTATTACGGTTAATATACGTAATACTTTCAATATATTATCCTTACTTATACGTATATATGTATGTGTCTTTCATTATTCTTTTCACGTGTAACATCTCATCATTTGTCGCACTGATCTTTCTCGATACATCAGGTTTTTAAAAAATAAGCCAATATTTCCGTATTAGCAATTCGGGAGAATCGAGCCCTAACTTACTGAGTTCTGAATTTTCTCATTCAAGCTAAACAACGGAAGATCCCTTTTAAAACTGCAAATTCAAATTTTAAATCGACATTCCGTATTAGCAACTCGAGTGAATCGAGCCCTAACTTACTGGGTTCTGATTTTTCTCGTTCAAGTTAAACAACGGAAGATCCCTTTCAAAATCACAAATTCCAGTTTTAAATCGACATTCCGTATTAGCAATTCGAGTGAATCGAGCCCTAACTTACTGGGTTCCGGTTTCTTCTCGTTTGAAGCTAAACAACGGGATATCCCTTTTGAAATCGCAATTTAAATTTTAAACAAAACACTTAATTTCGGATATTCGAAATGTTACGCCCTAACTTACTGGACTCGACATCTAGATACTTCGGATAAGTTTTTTTCTATTAAAATAGAGGCAATATTCCTAATTTGGACCTTCGAGAAAACGAGCCCTAACTTACCGGGTTTTGATTTCTCGTTTGACAAATGACGAAAGATCCTCTTCAAATGTAAAACTAAGTTTTAAAAGGCGAGCTTAGTTTCGGGAGTCTAAAGTATTGCGCCTAACTTACTGGACATGATGCTTTATCTCTTCAAAAATAGAGAGCCTTAACGTCCCTTCCAATTCCTTCAAGTTTTAGAAATAAAAGTATCTATTTCCAAATCATTTCAAAGTTTTCAACATTAGGACATCGATCAATCAATTTGGTACCAATTTCGGGCGTGTCGAGGGTGCTAATCCTTCCTCGCACGTAATAGACTTCCGAACCCATTTTTCTCAACTTTTCGTAGACCAAAAGTATCGTTTTAATAAACCGAGACATTTTATTAAAACAAAGGTGATCCGATCACACCCAAATAAAGATCGGTGGCGACTCCCTTCCTTTTCATTTTCAAAAAATCGAGTCGACCAAGTCGACATCGCTTTTTTATCAAAAAAATGGTTACGACAGCATGGCGACTCCGCTGGGGACAAGTTCGTTGAGAGTCAGGCCATAGATTGATTGATCCTTGTCCTTTTGATTAAAATAGGAAAATGGTTTCGGAATTCATGTTTGTTTAAATGCACTTTCAAATGTTATATTGGATCTCTTGAATACTTTGGCATTGCATTGCATGACCATTGTGGTCACACCTTAAGTGGGAGCGAGAAGCTATGCCTTCGTGAGGTTTTCACCTCCGCATGGGCTAGTGGATCGCTTTCGGGATACATCCGTACCTATGTCTTCGTGAAGTTTTCACTTCCGCATGGCCATAGGAAATGTATTCCCCAACCGAACTCGATCCGTATGAGCCTATAATGGGTGAGGATCGAGGATCTCTTTGGTTCGGTACCTCGAACTTTAGAACTCAACCACACGTAAAGAGCCTAAGAACCCACCCCGGCCGAACTATGCTAGACCTTAGTAGTTACCCGATAGGTGTTTGTTTATTTCACTTGCTTTATATTCCATGGTACTAACTTTTTGTGTTTTATTCTTTTTGTGCATATCATTTCATATTTTAAGAGGCATCGATTCACGGTCGGTTATGAGTTAGAAAGTTGGTTATGGAAAGCGAATTCCTTGATAAAGTGGAAGACAATCGCGTCACCGCGCACATGGTCGAAACAAAAGCCAATTAGAAAAAAGGGACGGCTTAGTGAGGATATGTGTCGAACTACGTGATTTCACCAATATCGATGTCACGCAGAATGAACTCCGGGAGTTGAAAGAAATATGGACCCGGTGGGATGACGAGGCAAAGCGGTTGTTCTATAGTACCTCACGGCGATCTACCATACCGCTGATGTCAAAATAGATAAGCATCTATTCCGAGCAATGACTCGATTACGGAATGCCGCTTATATTGTTTCTCTTCGTGAAAGCGATTTGGTTCACACGGTGAGAGTACACGACCTTGCTACGTTGTCCGAGAATTCAAGTTGATAAAGCTTATTCCAAAGCGGTTAATGGCCCGACTTTGCGAAGAAATTGATGAATATCACGGAACGAGCGAACAATGGGTCTCGGCTAGAATGCGAGAAAAAAGGAGAGGGTAAAGGCGTACCTTGGATATGTTTGAAGGACCTGATCCTAACGCATCCCGATGCAACGAAAAAGATTGACGTCTTGGCCTTGTGTATTTACGGTTTGGTGATCTTCTCAAAAGCTCTAAGACACATTGATGAAGCAGTTATTGATCTATTCGGCCGATTAGACAAAGGGGTCACGCTGCTCTCGCCATCTTGGCCGAAACGTTCAGATCCTTGACTGCATGTCGGAGAATGGGTGAGGGCAGGTTTATTGGATGTGCGCAGTTGTTATTGGCCTGGTTCCATAGTCACTTCTGAAAAGTGGAGAAAGCGTCTTATCGGTTTTTGTCGGAGAATTACTCCCCATTGGATGAGATAGTAGCTACGCCTAGGAAAGAAGACGTGTCCAAAGAAAACTGGATAGCACTCCTTCAAAACCTTCAAGAAGACGACATCAAGTGGAAGGCTCATTGGATGATTTCCAACAAGATCCTTTATCGTTGTGGAAGCTTCGACTGGGTTCCTCTATTGGGAATTTGGGGTGCCACTGCATATGCCCCTTTGCTGGTCCTAAGACAGTATGGTTCGAGACAGTTCGGACCGACGACCTACGGGCTGGCTCAGTGCGAGTTCTCATACGAAGGGGGAGCTATAAGAAAAAGGTTAAGGAGATCTCTAATGCCTGGAATCAGATTCATAGAATGAAAAGATTATCCGCAGGGCTGATGACGACCCCGGAGTACAGTGAATGGAGGACTAGGAGGATCAATGATAACATCCCCGAGCCAAATCCAGAAGGCACCCGGTCAAGAGAGGAATATTTGCGAGTAGTCCCATCAGAACTGGAAATCGTGAAACGAGATTTTGAAAGGATGAGTTCGGAACTCGAAAGAAAGATAGAGATATTGGAAGAAGAGAAGATGCTCCTCAAGTTAGACGTAGATGGACAAAAGTAGAAAGCTGAAAAATTAAGAAAGGAGAAAGAGAAAATAAAGGAAGACCGAGATGATCTGAAGATGGAATATAAGAAGATACGTCTAACAATGAAAAATGCCGGATTAGGAAAAAATCCGGAGCAATGGCGACGCGAGATCCGAGAGGAAAGAGCCAAAGCTAGCAGTTGGGAGAAGAAGTTCCAGGAAATGAAAACACAAAACGAGGTTCTGAGAAAAGACATGGCAGAAAGCCAAAAAGAAAAAAATGGGCTAAAAGCTAGGGTGACTGAGCTTGGACGGTCCCTGCATCACTACCGAAGTCGCAACTCAGAAACGAACTGAAATTAAGTCTAAATAAAATCGAGGAAATGAAAGGCAAGATTGAAGAGTTAGAGTCAACATTACACGGTTGCGAGCTCCGAATTGAGCTTTTGGAAGCAAGAGAAGGGCATTGGGAGGAGGAACTTCACCATTCCCGTAATCGAGTTAGAGATCGAGACTACTTCATGGGTGAAGCGATAGTTCAGATTCGAGAAGTGGCTGATCACCTGCAGACTCTGGCGGCACAAGCTGAGATCCTAAGCGTGAAATACGAGCTACAGGCAGATCGTAGTCAAGAGCTGACCTCTTTACTTAGGAAGATCAAAACTCTGGGCTTAAAGGCGAAAGCATATTTGTAATCTGTTTTATGTAAAGGGCTTTGCCTTCTAATAAAGTTTTCTAAAATGAAGTTAATCAGAATCGATGTCTTCTTCTTGCATTCATGCATTTGCATTACATCACATTACATGCATTTAAGTTTATAAAAAGGGGCCTAATTAGCTAAAAATATCGAGAGAGAAAAAGAAAGTGAAAAGAGAAAATGCTGGCGGAACATCACTACTGAACACGCGCTAAAACCAGGAAAATGGATCAAAGGTTTGAACAATTCCAGAAAGAAATGCAGGAACAAATGCAAGAGCAAATGTTAAAACTCCAGCAGGAAATGAGGGACCAAATGTTGGAAGCCCAAAGAGACATGATGGCCCAAATAGCCCAAATAATGAACAGGGGCAATGGATAAGGGAAAGGTCCCATGTCGCCGGGCAAGAAGAGGATAGTGATGGCGTCCTCCGGGCTTTACCCCGCCAGCGCGAGAACACGGCTGAGGAATATCTCCAAAGGCCACCGGTTACAATCGGACCCCAAAGCAAGGCGCGAATGACATTAGACCTCCCGTGAGCTATCACGTAGGCTCAGAATCCCAGCCTGGCGATAGCCCGGCCAACCTTGTTGTGCCCGATCTAGATGCAGTAGAGAAAATGGGGTCAAGAATAGAATCCTCAAGACAACTGGAGGATCGTTGCAAATGGCAGGAGGAAAAATTCAAAGCGCTGGAAAGTATCGATCATCATCAGGGGATCGACGCAAAAGATTTAAGTCTAGTTCCCGATTTGGTACTGCCCCAAAAGTTTAAAATGCCCGAATTAAAAAATATAGTGGGACTAGTTGCCCGGAGGCCCACATCACCATGTTCTGCAGGCGAATGACTGGCTACATGAGCAATAATCAACTCTTAATCCACTGTTTCCAAGAAAGTTTGGTGGCGCGCGCAGACTAGATGGTATAACCAAACTAGTCGGGCTAACATTAGTTCTGGAGAGATTTGGCTCAAGCATTTCTAAAGCATTACGACCACGCCACGGACATGGCACCGACAGAATTACTTTGCAAGGCATGGAGAAAAGACAAAATGAAAGTTTGATAAGATGTATGCAAAGGTGGAGAGAGGTCGCTAGCGAGTCCAACCACCCCTCTTAGAAAAAGAGACTACCATGCTCTTCATTAACACCACAAGGCCCCTTTCATAACCCATATGATAGGGAGTACGACTAAGAGCTTTACCGATATAGTAATGGCGGGGAGATGATTGAACATGCCATGCACGGTGTGGCAAGATCGAGGCGGAGAAAGCACTAGGAGGGCCGCTCCTAAGAAGAAAGACGGTGAAGTAAATAACGTGAGTACATACAATAAGAAACTACTCGAAGGCGATCACGATTAATAAACCAAAGCGCGATTCTGATGGACAACAAGGACCGTAAGACGAGAATCGAGAACCGGGCACCGAATACTTTGAAAAGATTCAATTCACCCTAATTCTAATAACGTATGAGGAGCTATACCGATTTTGTTCAATGAGCACATCGTGTCCCCGTTCTATTTGCAACCACCGCAACCCCATACCCTAAGTGATGCGACTCTAACGCTCATGCGATTACCATGCGGGGTGGCGGGGCATTCGATAGAGAATTGCCTCGCCTTTAAAAGGGTAGTCGAGAGGCTGATAAAAATGGAGGTTATAACACTCGACGATATGGTAAAAAAGGGGAACCCACTACCCAATCACGAAGATAGAGGTGTAAACGCGATTGGTGAGGCAGTGGTGAGGAAGATCAAGAAGGATGTCACGGAAGTGAAAACCCCATTGCGAATAGTCTGGAAGGAGATGGCGAAAAGAGAATTGGTAGATTCAGATCCTGCGAAAAACGGGAGGCATATGAAGAATTACTGCGAACTCCATAAGAGGAAGGGGCATGAGATTCAAGAATGTACCGAGTTTAGGATTTTGGTGCAAGGCCTTATGGACGACAAAGAACTGGAGTTTTATGAAGAAGGAGTAGAGGAAGAGAACATTTGTGCGACCGAGGAAGAACTGACAAAGCCTGGAGTCAATTACCCGAGAATCATCATCTCGCGAAACACACGGAGCGCGAAGTGCAGGAAGGCCGAGGATTATAATTCAGAAACCTACTCCTTTTCCCTACAAAGACAGTAAAAAGGTACCCTAGAACTACAATTGTAATGTGACGATACCAAGGGCGGAAAGCTCCACTATCATTTCTGAGGAAGCTAAGAATGAAGGATCCTATACGCATAGTGGAAAGCGTTACGATCCTGAAAATGAAGGAGCGGAAACAGTGAAGCCGAAGACAGTGCAGATTGGGAGGAAAAAGGATCCCGAAGCCCCTATCAATGAACCCGTAAAAGAGGGAGAGGCCAAAGAATTTTTGAAATTCTTGAAACACAGCGAATATAGCATGGTGGAACAACTGCACAGACAACCAGCCCGTATCTCCGTGTTAGCCCTACTTCTAAGCTCAGAAGTGCACCGCGAAGCATTGATGAAAGTACTAAATGAGACCTATGTTACTAAGGATATATCCGTCAACAAGTTGGACCGTCTGGTTAGTAACATAAGCGCGGATAATTTCATCTACTTCAGCGATGACGAAATCCCACCCGGAGGCATGGGATCAACGAAGGCCTTACACATAACTACCCGCTGTAAAGGATACACTCTGCCAAGCATGCTAATAGATAATGGGTCAGCGTTAAATCCTCCTACCACCGCTACACTCAAGAGGTTGCCAATAGACGCTTCTCACATGAAGGCATACGAACATAGTGAGAGCGTTTGACGGCACGGAAAGAAGAGTGATGGGGAGAATAGACATACCTTTATTGATCGGGCCTAACACTTACAAAGTGGACTTCCTGGTCATGGATATCAAGCCCTCTTACAACTGCTTACTGGGGAGGCCATGGATTTACTCGGTGGAAGCCGTACCCTCATCGCTACACCAGAAACTGAAATTGGTAACAGAAAATCGGCTGGTAACTATAAACGCTGAAGAAGATATCATAGCGACCGTTACCAATGAAGCGCCATATCTAGAAACGAATGAGGAGGCCATCGAATGTTCCTTTCGATCCTTAAAATTTGTAAACGCGACATTCATCTCGGAAGGAAATGAAGTTTCGATGCCCAAGCTATCCAAGACCACCAGGATGGGATTACAAATGACGATGGGAAAAGGAGCCCTACCCGGAAGAGGGTTGGGCAAGTATCTCCAAGGAAAAGTCCAGACCCCGATACTGAAGGAGAAAAGAGACCGCTTTGGTTTAGGTTTCAAACCAGATGCTAAATAAATGAAGAAGGAAATAGAAAAAAAGCAAGAAAGGAGAAGGGCCCGGCTGAATGGAGAGGACGTTAAGTGGGAACCGATGACATTCCCCCACATATCTCACACATTCGTATCAGGAGGAATGATTTACCCAGGAAAAGAATCTCCTGGAGATTAATATCCTCACATCAACGCTATACATGATGAGGAGACTAATCAAGGAAATCTGTCGGGCATTCGCCCGTATGAACCTGGAAGCACTTTAGACAATTGGACTCCAGAGGAATTTCCTGTAGTTTTTAGAGATTATACAGAGTAATATTCGGAACACACTTGTTGTTTTTAAGCCTAGAAACAATGAGATTTCTTTTATGAAATAGGCTCATGTTCGGACATTTTGTTTTAATGAAATACATCTTCAATTCTACTAAACATTCTCTCATTTTACATTTTTTATTATTTATCCTTTGTCTCATTCATATCATGTGAATAGTTGTCCTCAAATTCATTTGTTCTTTGTACACCCTTTGACACCCATCACAGGTCTCTAGACATCAATAATGTGAACAACGATACTACAGATTCAGAAGTCTGCTTTGAGCAAGACACGTGTTCGAGAGGAATCTCGGGATTTTGAAAATGACACGAGAATCGACTTGCCTCCAGATTTGTTGAGAATGGTAGAGCAAGAAGAAAAAGCAGATCCTACCCCATAAAGAGTCGGTAGAAATGGTGAACCTAGGAGAGGGGCAAGAAGTGAAGATTGAAGCCCAGTATTCTGCGAAAACAAGCGGAACCTCATCGAATTACTCCATGAATTCAAGGATGTGTTCGCGTGGTCGTACCAAGATATGCCCGGACTAAAATCGCGATCGCAGCGATACCGATTGCCCATAAGAGAAGAATGCAAGCCACCCAACGAAGCTCAAGAATGAGACCGGACATCTTGTTAAAAATAAAAGAAGAAGTCGAAATAATTTAATCTTTGGGTTCTTGCAAGTAGTTAAATACTCGGATTGGGTAGCTAATATTGTCCCGGTCTCCAAGAAAGATGGGAAAGTACGGATGTGTGTGGACTACAGAGACCTGAACAAGGCCAGCCTGAAGGACAATTTCCCGTTGCCTCACATCGACACCTTGGTAGACAATACATCAGACTATTCATTGTTCTCCTTCATGGATGGTTTCTCGGGATACAACCAAATAAAGATGCATCCTGAGGACATGGACAAGACAACGTTTATAACCAAGTGGGGAACATTTTGTTATAAGGTAATGCCATTTGGGCTAAAAAATGCGGGGGCGACATATCAGAGAGCCATGGTAACCTTATTCCATGACATGATGCACAGGGAAATTGAGGTTTACGTCGACGATATGATCGCCAAGTCCTGAACTGAAAAAGAACATGTGCAGGTCTTGAGAAAATTGTTCTTGAGGCTGAGAAAATTCCAGTTGAAGCTTAACGTCAAAGTGTACCTTCTGAGCTCGGTCCGGGAAGTTGCTCTTCGGATTCATAGTCGTGAAAAAGGGGATTGAGGTTGACCCGGATAAAGCCAAAGCCATACAAGAATTACCTTCACCACGCACCCAAAAAGAAGTTAGAGGTTTCTTAGGAAGGCTAAATTACATCGCCTGCCATTTCACAACCGACCAGAGATGTGAACCCATATTCCGTCTCCTCAAGAAACACAACCTGCACGCGTGGGATGAAGAATGCCGAAGACCTCCGAAAAGGTAAAACAATACCATCCCCCATGCCCCGTACTAACGCCGCTCAACCGGACAAGCCATTAATCCTTTACTTGACGGTGCTTGATAATTCGATGGGATGTGTCTTGGTCGACATGATGAGTCGGGGAAGAAAGAAAAGGCAATATACTACCTTAGTAAAAATTTATCGAATGTGAAACGAGGTACCCGCCAATCGAGAAATTATCTTTGTGCCTTGATTTGGACAACTCGGAGATTGAGGCGGATATATCTTTGTCACACGACATGGCTCATCTCGAGGCTAGATCCTCTTAAATATATGATGGAGTCTACCGCCTTGAATGGAAGGATGGCCAGATGGCATATTCTGCTTTCTGAATTCGGCATCGTCTATGTGAACCAAAAGGCGGTAAAAGGGAGTGCAATAGCAGACTTTCTGGCCAGTAGAGCCCTTGAAGACTATGAGCCTTTGGACTTTGATTTCCCTAACGAAGATTTGATGTACGTGGCAGACGCTGGAGAAGGTGCCACCAAAAACCATCCCTGGAAACTAAATTTTGACGGGGCATCAAACGCCGTGGGCAATGGAATTGGGGCAATTCTGATATCCCCAAAAGGAGACTATTATCCATTTACTTGCAAACTGGATTTCGATTGCACTAATAATATGGCTGAATATGAAGCTTGCATCATGGGTCTTCGTGCCGCTATCGAACGCAAAATCAGAATATTAGAAGTATATGGAGATTCGCCTTACGTAATCTATCAACTAAAAGGGGAATGGGAAACCAGGGATCCAAAGCTGGTCATCTACAAAAGACTGGCCCAAGATTTGATCAGAGAGTTCGACGATGTCACTTTCCGTTATTTACCCAGAGACGAAAACCAGATGGCTGATGCTCTGGCCACCTTAGCCTCCATGGTCCGAATAAACGAAAATGAGGATATGAAACCCATACAAATGAGCATTCATCGGGACCCGACCCATTGCTATGATGTCGAGGAGGAAGAAAAATCGGCCCACCATGGTACCACGATATATCTCGCGCGATGCGTGAAGAATCGCGAGTACCGGACCAAGCGATCGAGAACGATAAAAGGGCGTTGAGAAGACTAGCTCGTGACTACGTCCCGGACGGAGAGGTCTTATACAAGAAAAGGAAAGATCAAGTCTTTCTTTGAGATGTGTAGATGCCACCGGCTAAGTTAATCTTGGAAGAAGTCCATGAAGGCGTCTGTGGAACTCACACCAATGGTTTCACGATGGCCAGACAAATAATGAGGTTTGGATATTATTGGTCCACCATGGAAGGAGATTGTATCAACTATGCCAAGAAATGCCATAAATGCCAGATTTATGGAGACAAGATTCATGTGCCCCCGTCACCTTTGCATGTTATGACTTCTCCATGGCTATTTTCCATGTGGGGCATGGATGTCATTGGCCCAATCTCTCTGAAAGCTTCGAATGGGCATCGGTTCATCTTTGTGGTTATCGACTACTTCACAAAATGGGTAGAGGCTACTTCGTATGCTAATGTCACTAAATCAGCGGTTAGTCGATTTTTAAAAAAGGAGATCATTTGTCGATACGGAATGCCTGAGAGGATCATATCAGACTATGCACTGAACCTAAACAACAGCACGATAGCAGAGGTTTGCAGCCAATTCAACATCAAACACCACAATTCGTCGCCATATCGTCCAAAGATGAATGGGGCAGTGGAAGCAGCCAACAAAAACATCAAGAGGATAGTGGGAAAGATGACCGAGACCTATAGAGATTGGCATGAGAAGTTACCATTTGCACTCTATGCTTATCGGACATCGATCGACCGAACTCTACTGGGGCAACACCTTTTTCGTTGGTGTATGGGATGGAAGCAGTCCTTCCTATTGAAGTAGAAATACCTTCTCTTCGAGTTTTGTCAGAAATAAAGCTGGATGAAGCTGAGTGGATCCAGGCT
Organism: Gossypium sturtianum; assembly: GCA_025698515.1. Lineage (NCBI taxonomy): Eukaryota > Viridiplantae > Streptophyta > Magnoliopsida > Malvales > Malvaceae > Gossypium > Gossypium sturtianum. Next base: position 2,735,389 of record CM046944.1, on the reverse strand, counting down.
CGATATGATCAGTTGAACTTAATTGAAGAAAAGAGATTGAGGGCTATTCGTCATGGTCAGATGTACCAAAAACAAATGATGCGAGCTTATGACAAAAAAGTTCGCCCAAGAGAATTCCATGAGGGAGACCTTGTGCTGAAAAAGATCCTTCCCATACAAAAAGATTACAAAGGAAAATGGATGCCGAATTGGGAAGGACCATATGTGGTAAAGAAAGCTTTCTCGGGAGGCGCACTGATTCTGACTAAAATAGACGGGAAAAGCTTACCCAATCCCGTGAACTCGGATTCGGTTAAAAATTACTTTGCTTGAAACGGAGAGGCCAAGGTGAAAACCCGCAAAGGGCACTTTGAGACTTCAAAAAAAAAAACCCAAAACGGAGAGGCCAAGGTGAAAACCCGCAGAGGGCGCCTTGGGGCCAAAGGGCTTTTGAGTTGAAAACTCGAAAAGGGTGGCTCGAATTTTGAATAGACACGTGGCGATCTTGCAGCGCTAGAATCAACAGAAGAGGAAGCACGTTGCATATTGGGGCATCAACAAAGTACTTTGAGTCTTCTAAACACATGCTAAAGCTCAAAGCAGCCTTCATGAAGCTTGTATAGAAGCCCAATCGGCGGTGTCTAGGGCATTTGATTTATGTCTTGCTCATTTTCACTATTGTTGGATTCTTTTTCACAAAAAAAGGATATGTTCCCAATCAAATCATTGATAATTCATTTTAACTCTCTTTGAAGTCAATCTATTGTTACCCATCATTCATAAACATGTTGCATTGAAATAATAATTGATGAACTGATAATTTCACAAAAGAAAGTTCTACGTATTACTTTGGGAATCTCTAAGATAAAACAAGAAACTGAAAACAGGACAATTGTTTAGAATTTCCACGTACATAGATTAAAGACATTGGAGAAAGAGGGTCTTAATGGAAATCATTTCTTCAAACTTCCTCGCCCGATTCGATGTCGTGGCGGGGTGAATAATATTACCTAGTCACTCGGGAAAGGTGACAGGCCAATTTTCGACAATGAAAGATTCAAAAACCCTAAATCACTGTGGAACGAATCCAAAAACAAACCAAGTCGGGTACTCTTCGAGTAGGAGTTGTGATTCCCAGGGAAGACAGTTAGAAGTCAATGCAGACCCGTGTCCCGAAGCCTAAAGGAAAGGAGCCTTGAAATTTCCACAAGGGCAAGTCATTCATACGAAAACGGTTACTGCAAGGGAAACGAAGATGAAACTTTGACGGATAAATAGATGATAACACCTCAAATGGGAAATCGCACTCATAACATTCTGACTCATCATACTCATGGCATCCTAATCATTAGGCATAAGCATGTACTCATTCTACAGGTTATGTCCTCAAAAGGACACTATGGCAGAACAGATTAAAGAATAGCAGATTCTGTCTCCCTAAGTTTGCAGTGGAGCAGATCAAAGATAGTAGATTTGACCTTCTTGAAGTTGCAGGAAGCAGATCGGAGACATCAGTCTAGTGATCCCTGAGTTTGCAGGGATCAGATTGAAAATAACAGATTTGACCGTCCTGAGGTTGCAGGAAGTAGATCGGAGACATCAGTCTAGTGATCCCTGAGTTTGCGGGGATCAGATTGAAAATAGCGATTTGACCTTCCCGAAGTTGCGAGGAAGCGGTCGAAGACATCGATCTGGTGATCCACGAGTTTGCGGGGATCGATTGAAAATAGCGATTTGACCTTCCCGAAGTTGCGAGAAAGCGGTCGAAGACATCACCGGTGATCCACGAGTTTGCGGGGATCAGATTGAAAATAGCGATTTGACATTCCCGAAGTGCGGGAAGCGGATCGAATACATCGATCTGGTGATCCTTGAGTTTGCGGGATCATTGAAATAACAAAGTTGGCGATTCTTGATGATTGCGGGAGCGGATCGAAGATACAAGTCTTATCTCCATAAAAGCACAACAGAATAAATTGGAGCTACAAGTTCTATCTCTCTAAAGCGGCGGTGGAGGGGATCAAAGTGACAAGATGCGGTGGACAAGAATGAAGCTACCTATGGAAGAGCACTCAAGAGGTTAAGATTCGACAAGACCAGGCAAAATTGGCTCTTTTGAAGTCTTTGCTCTATTCTCGTTACAAGACAATGAGCAAAGAGGGGCAGCTGTAACGACCCAATTTTACCCGGGTCTAAAAAGACCCAATTACATTCAAAGCCCAAACCAAATTTACAACCCGAATTACCCAAACTCGGGTCCCATTAAGTTACTAAACCCCAAATCAAACCCAAACAATTCAGCCCAATCAGAAAAACAAAACAGAAAAACCCTAACCCTAAGTGCGCCTTCGACTCTTCTATCTAGCGCCACTTGCTCACACTGATCTTGTCCACCGCCCACACCACTGGTCTCTCCACCGCCAACCACTTGCGCCGCGAACCTGCAAGGAATTAAAAGAGAAAGGACAGAACATAACAAGAGAGGGGAGAGCATGTATTTTTCTTCTGGCTATTTAAAGCCCGAAAAGAACATTGTAAAGGACCTTTTTTTTTTCTTTCTTTTTTCGAAATCAATAGAAGTAAAAATCAAACAGACAAAGATAGCAATAGCAGTAGATTAAAAAAGAACAGGAAAAGAATCGGGATTAAGCTCTTTAAAACCCAACGAGGGACAACAAAAGGCAAAAAAAAAACAGGACCGACAAAGGTGAAAGCTTCTACCTTTTTCTCTCTTTTCCGATTGTCGAACCACCGCCTTTCTCCGTTTTCATTTTTATGAGCGAATACATATACGAACAACTACACATACAGATATATATATATATATATAGTAAAAAATATACATTTTACCTTTTCCCGCCACCACATGCAGTGGCAAAGCAACAACTCTCTGACGGGCGACTTGCCTTTAATCCTCCTCCTTTTAGACTGCAGAGAGAGGAGAGAAAGATGAGTTTTTTTAAGCGGACAAAGAAATGAATTTTTTTTTCGAGTTTTAGGCCTTATATAGCCCCTTAAAAGCGGCGTCGTTTTGGGGTGGCCTTTAACCTCCAAAACGACGTCGTTTCACCTTACCCGGCCGGATCCGACCCGTACCTAAGAGGATCCGCGTGTTTTTAAGCCAAAGGGGAAATTGCGCGACCGGTCCTTCCGCATTTTTGCTTTTAAAATCGAGTTTTAATTATTGCAATCATCGGCCCAAAGATTTCACTGCGGTTTGCGACTCGGTCCCCACATCAAACGCTGCGTTTAACTTACTCTGAAAAATTATCTTTTGGTCCCCACCTTTTCTGTAGCGTGTTATTTAGCCCCAAACCTCTCTTTTATTTACAATTTGACCCGAAACTTCCGTTTTTAATGCAAGTTAACCCATTTTTCGATTATTTTACAATTTTTACCACTTTTACTCTTATTTAATATTTTTATTTTTATTTTTATTGATTATTTTATTATTATTATTATTATTATTTGTTATTTCAGTATATTTCACTACTATTTGTTTATTATTATTTATTGTGTGTGCTATTATTGTATTTTTTATTACTAATATCATTATTTTATTTATTAATATTTATTTTGTTTTCATTATTATTATTATTATTATTATCTATTTTTATTATTATCGTTATTATCGCAATTATTATACTATTATTTTTTCATATATATGTATATATATCTATTCGTTTTTTACTCATTATTTTTTATATATCATTATTATCATCACTAGTATTATTATTATATTTATTACCGCTATTAATGCATCTTTATATGTATATTGTTATTACTATCATTTTATTTTTCTTTTCTTTAAAATTATTACTCTTATTTTACTCCATTATTATTATTATTATTATTTATTATTGTTATTATTATCATGTTACTATTATTATTTCATCATTATTCCTATTACGGTTAATATACGTAATACTTTCAATATATTATCCTTACTTATACGTATATATGTATGTGTCTTTCATTATTCTTTTCACGTGTAACATCTCATCATTTGTCGACCGATCTTTCTCGATACATCGGGTTTTAAAAATAAGCCAATATTTCCGTATTAGCAATTCGGAGAATCGAGCCCTAACTTCTTTGGGTTCTGAATTTTCTCGTTCAAGCTAAACAACGGAAGATCCCTTTAAAATCGCAAATTCAAATTTTAAATCGACATTCCAGTATTAGCAACTCGAGTGTGAATCGAGCCCTAACTTACTTGGGTTACGATTTTTCTCGTTCAAGTTAAACAACGGAAGATCCTTTCAAAATCACAAATTCGAGCTTTTAAATCGACATTCCGTATTAGCAATTCGAGTGAATCGAGCCTAACTTACTGGGGTTCCGGTTTCTTCTCGTTTGAAGCTAAACAACGGGATATCCCTTTGAAATCGCAATTTAAATTTTAAACAAAACACTTAATTTCGGATATTCAAATGTTACGCCTAACTTACTGGACTCGACTTAGTATAAGTTTTTTTCTATTAAAATAGAGGCAATATTCCTAATTTGGACCTTCGAGAAAACGAGCCCTAACTTACGGGTTTTGATTTCTCGTTTGACAAATGACGGAAGATCCTCTTCAAATGTAAAACTAAGTTTTAAAAAGCGAGCTTAGTTTCGAGTCTAAAGTATTGCGCCTAACTTACTGGACATGATGCTTTATCTCTTCAAAAATAAGAGAGCCTTAACGTCCCTTCCAATTCCTTCAAGTTTTAGAAATAAAAAGTATCTATTTTCAAATCATTTCAAAGTTTTCAACATTAGGACATCGATCAATCAATTTGGTACCAATTTCGGGCGTGTCGAGGGTGCTAATCCTTCCTCGCACGTAATAGACTTCCGAACCCATTTTTCTCAACTTTTCGTAGACCAAAAGTATCGTTTTAATAAACCGAGATGTTTTATTAAAACAAAGGTGATCCGATCACACCCAAATAAAGATCGGTGGCGACTCCCTTCCTTTTCATTTTCAAAAAGTCGAGTCGACCATCAAAAAAATGGTTACGACAAAAGCATAACAAGAATATCAATTTTTATAAAGAGTTTCTGCAATAATTCTTTATAAAACAATCTAAAAATATAAAAAATAGTCAAACAACATATTTGACTATGTTCCAACTATAGGAGATATGTGCGAAACTATTCTTGATTCAAGGTTGTAATCGTGAAAGGGAAGAATGGAGGAAATACAACCATGGACCAACACAAGTCTCTTTCTTGGACCGTAGAGGAACTAACTACACAAAAGCAATCACCCGAACCAATACGCAACACAACAACTCAAACATACATAAATTTATATGTGAATTATATAATTACAAAAACTTTATATTATTCTATGGTGTATATGCTTTGGTCCTTTTCAATCTTTATTGCGTTGTTTTTACTTTCCCAAACTTTTCGAGAACAAACAATTAGATTGTACAAATTGGAGAAGACCTAAAACTTTGGCATTAATGGATAAAATATAAGTTTCAAACGCGTAATAATTGATCAATTTTGAAACTTCAGAAATCACATGACAACGTACGTATTTTGGTGGAATTTGTGGTCTGGGTAGTTTTTGAGTTCAAATTTCGACCACCTTTTTAAATATTTTCTTGATAAATTTTTTTATTTGTTAAACAGTTTGATTAGATTTGTAAATTTATCTAAATTGAAATATATATTTTTTAAAGTTAAAAAAGAAACTTTTTTTCTATTTTATAATTCTTTAAGGGACTTAAAAATAAATAAAAAATATTCATTTTGGGAGGACCAAAACCACTAGCTGCTCCTTGAGTTCAAAATGCATTTTATGCTTCAGTTGTTAAAATTAGATCTGTTTGTCTAGGACTCGATCTTGGTACCAACCCATAATGATCAAAGTTATATCATGAGCCTATTAATAAAGCAAATTCAATAAAGCAACAACTGGTACATTAAATAAGCGGTCATAAATTAAAGAGTCTTGACCAATTTGAAAAATCATTTAATGTAGTTGAAATAACTGGATTTTGGGTTGTTCGATTAAGTAAGGAAAATTCGATGAAATTTATACTCAATGCTATTATTATTTTTACTTTTTTCTTTCTTTTTATTATCTGAATATTCAAGAACTAAGACCATTCTAATGCTCTTTTTTGTCATGCATAAACTGAACCAACAATTAAGATAAGCACGAAAATGAAAATGAAAACTTCTATGAATACGAGTACCCTATTACACAAGACTTGAACAGATGAAGAAGGGGGCTGATAAGAGCCCAAACCCCCTAAAATGAAAATTTGTTGCTTTAGACCTCAAATTCATAAAATCTTAAATTAATATGGTAAAATTATAGTTTGAACCCAAAAATATTAAAATATTAAAATAATTAAATATAAGATAAAATTATATTTTAATTTCATAAAAATATATAATTTGATGTTTAACCCCAACAATTTTTCATGAATTTGCCCCTAGATGGTAAGTACAATAATGTAGCTACGTCGGTAAAAAACCTCTTGGATCCAAAAAGGAAGTTGGAAATTTCTAAAGCAAAATCATGTACGATTGTAGAGGAAACCTCGTCGACAGTTTCGTATAGACTTAATTTAGAGAATATTCTTTGTACTTATTTACTACTTATATTATTATTGATATAACCATAAAAAAATTAGTTATTTTGACTAATTTGTGGTTTTAAAAAACGAACTCAACTTCATAATTTGAGTCAAATTATACCAAACTAAAAATATTTTAAATTACATAATAATAAATTAAGTGCTTAACATTTACCAACATTTGATAATTTGACTTTTATTTTTTTTTAAAGCTAAATTTGGCCCTTAATTTTTTAAAAAAAGTCAAATTTAACTATCAACTTTTCAACAAGACTTGAATTATTTTTTTAGCAAAAATGCTGACTAAAAAGTTAAAACTTTAAACATGATAGCCCGTATGATAATTCATGCGTATTTTATTTTAATTTCTATGAATATTTTTATTTTTTATTTTTGAAATTTTTGAAATTTTAAAATTATTTATTGACGTGACATATAAGAAAAATAATGCATATCAGCATAAAGTATACATAAACTTCCATGCAGGTTACCATGCCAACATTTCTAAGATTATAATGTTTAGTTAACATTTTCATTAAAAAAAAATCAGTTTAACTCATTTTGAAAGGTTAATAGCTAAATTTAGCTTAAAAAAGGGATCAAATTAACAAAAAGATATAAAAATTGAGAACTAAATTTATCATTATGCCTTTTTAAATACAATTAGTGATTTAGGTTAAAATATAACATTAATAATAATATAAGAGTCAGATTATACCAAATATAAGGACCAAATTATTAAATTAACTATAATAATTTAACAAAAACCCATAACTTAAACAATGTAAAAACTACTAAGGCAGACTTGGGTGAAGAAGTCTTTGTTTAATTTAAGTGATTGAAAATTTGCCTATAATCGAGTGGTGGGGGCAAAGGGGCCACAATTGAGCTTGACTTGTACAATAATCCAAAAGTAAAAAGGAAACAAGAGACCACTAATGTTAATAGAAAAAATATGCAATAAGTCATTCTTACTTTTCAAAATTTTGAAATTTAATTCTATTTTCAAGAATTTAGTCCCTCTACTTTTCATATTTTAAAATTCTAGTCCCTCTACTTTGTTGGTATTAAAAAAAAAGAATACTCACTTAGTAGCTATGTAACTCAAAGATTGGCGTTATAACGAACCTGTATTTAACAAAATAATTTTCATAGCGTTAATAGTTGAACCTGAATTTTAGAATCTAAAAAGTAAAAAGATTAAATTCTAAATTTATAAAAAGTATAATGAGTTATAGCATATTTTAACTTAATAAAAAACAACGAAAATGAAGGTTTTTTGGGCCTCCATGAAAAAGCCGTCCATTTCCAAACGTTTGCCTTGCCATTTTCTGCTTGTTGGCTTCTTCGTCTTAAGCATCTGCATGAGAATTTTAAAGCAACTTTTGATCATTTTATTGAAATTAAAAATAAAAAGCAAAGTAAGAAAAGTTAATCACATTCTTGTTGATTTAGAAAGCATGATCGAAATGCTTGACTTTGTATATATCACTATAATTATAAGATTTATATTCTATATAATATATAATTGGATTAACTTTTAGATATAATGATAAATTTCATCTTGAATGTTTACATATTTTATCATTTTAACAGTTTGCCTTTAATCATTTCATATTATATATGTAAAAAGTTATAACAAAACCCCTTGTATCAATTATAAATTGTAAACAAAAACCCATGTTGGGGATTTTGGGTCAACGAGTAAATGAAGAATATTAAATTTGCAAGAGGACAAACAGCATTGTAATCCATGGAAGACGAGGTCAATTCAATTGAGTAATGCTTGATGATGGGGTTTTTCAAGAAAAAGAAAAAAAAACTGTCCCAATGCTAATAATTGAAGACTTTATTTAGCATTTATGTTCTACATAAACCAACAAAAACATGAATTTATAGACCAAGAAATGCAATCACCTTGGATAAGAGAGGCCTCTAAAGCCTGTTGTTCATCTTCTGGTTGTTGTCCAAATCCCTTCCTTGGTCTTCCCCATAATGTTGAAGCTTCTTCTTCTTCTTCAAAACCCCAAAGTGCTGCTGCATCACGTTACCAATTCGAGGTTAGCACCACTACTTCTCTCTACCCTCATTTCCATTTCACCAACCATGAATCTCTCCCTTCATATCATGAATCCTTTGCTTGTTTCAACAAAGTTTACCCTCACTATTCCCAGACAGATGAAGCTGATAAGATCCGAGCTAGTGAATACCCTCATTTGGATTTGAATGTTGCTTGTTTTGATTACATTGGCCATGGTCTTTTCTCTTATTCTCAGCTTCAAGGGTCACCGTTTTTTGATATTTGTTGTAAGTCAATAAACTTGAATTCCCAGCTTTTATATGGTGAAGAAACAGAGTTTCAGTCTGGGATTAAGAAAAGGATTATGAGTTTTATGAATGTTTCAGAAACTGATTACACCGTGGTTTTCACTGCTAATCAAGCTTCAGCTTTTAAGCTTTTGGTTGAATCCTATCCTTTTGGGTCTAATCAAAATCTTCTCACTGTTTATGATTATCAAAGTGAAGCTATTGATGTAATGATTGAGAGAGCAAAAAAGAGAGGAGCAAATTGCATGTCAGCTTGTTTTTCATGGCCTAATCTGCAAATTCAAGCAGAGAAGTTAAGGAAGAAGATAATAAAGAAAAGAGGCTTATTTGTCATTCCACTTCAATCAAAGGTTACTGGGTCTAGATATTCATATACATGGATGAGTTTAGCTCAAGAAAATGGATGGCATGTATTGCTCGATGCAACTGCATTAGGTGCTAAAGAAATGGAGACTTTAGGGCTTTCATTGTTTGACCCTGATTTCCTTATTTGTTCATTTTTCAAAGTTTTTGGTGAAAACCCATCAGGGTTTTGCTGCTTGTTTATCAAGAAATCCATTGGTTCATCTGTTTTGAAAGGTTCAACCACTAATGTTGGGATCGTGAGCCTTGTTCCACCATTGAAGCTAGAAGCACCCAAAGGAAAGGCACCATTGCATGAAATTGAGGAAATAATAGATTCAAGAACCAGCAACACCCTACAATGCAAGGCCTTGGACCATGCAGATTCATTAGGTCTTGTACTAATAAGTAGCAGAACAAGGAGCTTGATTAACTGGTTGGTGAATGCATTGATGAGTCTCCAACATCCACATTCAGAAACTGGAATCCCTGCTGTCAAAATCTATGGTCCAAAAGTAATGTTTGACCGAGGTCCAGCAGTGGCTTTCAATGTATTTGATTGGAAAGGGGAAAGGATTGATCCTGCATTAGTGCAAAAACTGGCTGATAGGAACAATATTTCATTGAGCATTGGGCGTTTACAACACATTTGGTTCAGTGGTAAACATGAAGAAATGAAGGAAAAAGATAAGTTTCAGCCTGGGATAGATGTTGTTACAGCTGCAATTGGGTACCTTACTAATTTTGAAGACATTTATAGGCTTTGGGTATTTGTTTCAAGGTTCTTGGATGCTGATTTTTTAGATAAAGAGAAATGGAGATATAAAGCTCTTAATCAAAAAACAATTGTAATTTAGTCTAAAAACTTGTTAATTCTTTCATTCTTTGTATATTATTGTCTGGTATGAAACCTTTGTTGTTTCTCTTTTTCGGGGAAGCAAGGTTCTTTAATTTCAGTGCCAATTAGTTAATGAGATCTTTATACCAGGAAAAAAACAGAGAAATCCATTAATGAATCTGACAAATTTGACATAATAGCAATCACAACCCGTGTCATTTTAGATATTAAATCCAGGTAGTTTCATTTCAAAAATTTTATTTAAGTTATTAGGTTGTTAAGTTTTTGTTTTTTAAGTTTCGTCAGTGAGTTTTAAGCGATAATTTGATGATAGATACAATGAATCAATTTTTATTAATGTGTAAAAGAACATACCTTATATCTAAATCAATTTAATGTTCAGTGTCGGATATTAGAGAAATAAGTTGTTTGAATTTTAATTGGTGCAGGCAGTATAAACAGAGAAAATCATATAACATCAATTTTAACAGTTCAATAATTTAAATAAAAACTTTTAAATAATTTTGTGATCAAATTATAATTTTATTTTTTGTGATCAAAATAAAAAATTTATTTATAATTTAATGACTAATAATTTAATTTACCTATTATCTAAGAAAAAATATCCCATCCTTGCAAATCTAGCGAGTTGCTAAAAAAGCTAGCGGGTTATGCACGTCATCCTGACGTCATACTGAAGGATTTATTAAAATATTTTTTATATGTAAATTAAATTATATTTTTATAAAAGTATTTTTTATTTTTATATAAAAAATTAATAAAATTTTGTCATAATTAAACTTAAATTTGAAATATTATGTCATTATATTCAAAGGATGAATTGATTTTTAAAATTTATATTAATTGTTAATAAATATATTTACTACATATTTATATTCTATCGGTTATACTTTAGTTTTTCTTAAAATAATTTTGTATTTTTATGGAAAGATAACTCATTAAAATGTAACCTTTATATTGGATATTGTTTATATAGTTATTTTCCCTTTTTAAAAAATATATATATATTATTATATATTCAATTTTGTAAAGATTATGTTTGTATATCATCTTACATATTTTCAATTTATATGAATTTCTAAGGGTTAGAAACAAATTTCAATTTGAAAGGTTTTTAATATTTAAATTTTGTTTGGTAGAGTGGAAAGAAAATCGGGAAAATAAAAAATTGAAGTGATAGAAAAACAAAAAGATGAAAAAATATAATTTTTCTTTCCGTAGGTTGCTTGGTAGCAAGGATGAAAAAATAAAAAGAAAAAGTAATTTCCTTTCCCTCCATTGCTGGGTAAAGTTGAGAAATAAAAGAGAAGAAAATATATAATTTTGAACTAACATTCGCGTCTTTCTCATTTTCTCTCATCTCCGCATTTCCAATTTGGAAGGATATATTTTTATGCATTAAGATGAATTTTGAGTGTGCTTAGTTGGGAAGAAAAATGAGAGAAAAGAAAATAGGAGGGATGATCATTTTCCATTCTAATACGTAAAAATATTAAGTGTTAATAATTAGATTAAAATTTTAAGTTGAAACATTAAAAATATTTAATTTCTTTTAATTTTTTAAGTATATGAATTAAATATCAAAATTCATTCAGGTGCAAACAACGGTATCATATTTTAGTCGTTATTATTCAAAACTCTCAATTTTCAATTTTTAAATATAAAGCGTTCTTATTGAGATTTTCAATTTGTACTTTTATTTTGAATTAGAATAAAATTAAATTCCAAAATTCTTTACTTTATTGATAAAAATGCATAGTTTCAGTAGGTGATCATTTACTATTAGATTAGATGTTTTCATTTTGTGAATCGTTTGTGGTTTTCGATGGAGTCACGAGATAAAACCCTAACATCAAATAATATACAATAAGATTAAGCATCGATTAAAAAAATTAAAAAATCCAGAAGGATGCAAAATATTAGGTACTAAAAATAGTTTATAATCCACCTAACAAAACTAAGTAATGGAGCTAGCTTTAAATACATGCATAAGCTCAGTTATATACAACCTTTATTTAGGGTGGGTTTGGATGGGCGGTGCACTTACCTGCAGTTAGTGTAAAAACAGCAGTGGCGGTGAGATTAGATATTGTAGCGATACTGTAGCGTGAGACAAAAAGTAAGCTAAACGCACCGCACCGCACTCAATCGCCCATCCAAACCCACCCTTAGTCTACAAAAGCAAATTTAGATTGAACTTAAAAATGAGTTAGGATCAGGAGGAACAGGAACTTCAACTGCACCTTCCATCATTTGTATTACTTTCTTCATCATAGGTCTCAGAGATGGATCTTCTTGAATACACCATATAGCAATCATCACAAATTTCTTAACCTTTTTCATATCTTTCATGGCTTCTTCATCCTTCTCCACTAAACAATGCAATGTTCCACTCTTATAACAATCATAAACCCAATCAGCCAATATCATCTCTTCTTCTTCCTCTACATCTTGTTCGAAATTTTTTCGACAACAAATAACCTCCAGCAACAAAATACCAAAGCTATAAACATCGACTTTGATTGTAATAGCCATGTTTTTGAACCATTCTGGGGCAACGTATCCTTTAGTTCCTCGTATTGCAGTTGTGGTTCTACTTTGATCGTTTTTCAAAAGCTTCGATAACCCGAAATCTGATATTCGTGCTGAGAATGTGTCATCTAAAAGGATATTTTCCGGCTTGATATCACAATGTATGATACGAGAGCTGCATTGTTCATGCAAGTAACATAGCCCTTCTGCAATTCCTAAAGCAATTCTTGTTCTTTCGTACCAGTTTGGCCTTGAATTTTCGAACAAGAACTTTGCTAATGAACCATTTCTCATGTATTCATACACCAAGAGACGGTTTTGTCCTTCGTTACAGTAACCGAGTAGATGTACTAAGTTTTTATGGTTTGTTCGTCCAATTGCTGTTACTTCGGCTTTGAATTCTTGCTCACCATGTCTCTCCATCTTCTCTAATTTCTTCACCGCAACCGGTTCAGTGGCTAAATCTCCTTTATAAACCGTTCCGAATGCACCATGACCGAGTTCGTCCTTGAATCCATTCGTAGCTTTCTCTAGCTCGCTATAAGTGAAAGTTTCAAGATACAATGATGGCATGACCTTTTGGGATTGAACCATTGCTTGTTTCTTCTTTGATCGGTAAAATAACATTAAAGATGATAACAGTAAAAGCAAGTTTAGTAATATTGAGCCACCGAATAGAACTGATCCGACAAGGATTAATGTTGATTGATCCTTGTTGCCATTTACGGATTTTTCAGATCCTGTAGAGTTGTCTTTCTGTACTTTTACTAGAGCTTTCCCACCAACATCAGGATCAACTATCCCATTTGATAATGGAACTCTCTTTTTCTTACATTCCCCATCTTTAAAAGTGGCTAATGCACAAAAACAGTCACTTAAACAAGCTTGTCTGCACCAATCCTCTGTCACTCCTTCGAACTTTTCATACGAAGAATCGAACCAATCTACACTTGGCATCATTACGATTTTGAATAGATTCGCTTGCTGCGAGCCTTCATCGTCACAAAAACTGAAGTTCAGTCTACATCCCTTTCTAATATCATTAGGGTCTATGAAAGTGTAACCTGGTATGCATTGGCATATAGGTCTTTGTTCAGTATCACTCAACCTGCAATAACTGTTGTATCCACAAGCTCCGCCGCCATACCCTCCACCGATCCTCTTGCAGATATTTGATGGTTGGAAGGATAAAGCAGTCCATGCCTTCGGCCATCTCCCACCGCTTGTAGCGACAGTACTCTTCGGATACGCATATTGTCTCAACACACCATCGTAATCAACCGTGGCTCTCATGTAAAAGTCTTGTGTTGGCGTTGATTCTAATGCTGGAAACACCGTATTAAGTAAGGTACCATTTCTTGCTACAAGGTATATAGTGCCAGATTGGTTGAAGATCACTTGAAAGCCGGTACCTATTGAATCTTGGGTCGACCAGTAAGCTGCCACAGCATCATTAAACGGAAAGTTCGTGGTATATAGCAGAAGGTTCCCATCACGTTGCAGCATAAACTTGTACCGTCCACTTGAGTAATTCGTTTCCGTGTAGTGAGCAATGACTTGAGTGTCAAATTTCATAGTCTGTGTTGGTAACAACGTATCGGTAGGATTCTCGAAGCTCTGCCACAAAATCGTATTATCTTGGCTCGCTAGCACCAAGTTTCCTGTGTCAAGCAAGGCTGCATATGAAACGCCAGTATCAGCCGAAATAGCACTCCAAATCTGCCTGCCTTTTAGATCTTTAACGACCAAGTTACCATCGGTTGTCAGTTTAACTATCGACCCTTTTTCGACTGGATCGTTTCTATTTGCCGACCAAACAACAGTTTTTTCAGGTATTTTGTCGAACCAAATTGATAGTAAGAAGCCATCCATTTCCATTTTTCGAAAACCGACAGCAAAATCACCCGAACGTGATGCCCGCCATACTAAGTTATCATCTTGTGCGACAAAGGATAAACCCAAGCTTATGTTGCTATAGCTTTGAGCAGTGGTTGTGTATAATAGTAGCAGAAAGAACAGGAAAAAACAAAAAGGACATTGTAGTTTAAAATCAAAAGCCATGGATGGATAATAAAGAATCTGTAAATGAACATGGAGTCTCGTCCTACGCATGACCTGTTTATGCTTTTAAATATGAACTTGAAACTTGGTTTCATTGACTTTATACAGCAAGAGCTACGTCCTTATCTTCTCCAATGTCATCTACCGGCCGGCCTGAATGTGAAATTAATAAAAAGAAATTGGAAACAAATATGGTTAGTCAAGAAAGTGACTTGCATTGCAGGCCATATGTATTTTAACTTTTTATAATTATAGTCTTGCTATAAATTTTTTGATTTTAACTACAAAGAGATTCATGTTGATGGTAGAGGCAGCAAAAGATGCAACCGTCAGGAAATAGAAAGATCAAAATGGAAGCTTGGGTTGAACTATAAACCAGGTTCAACATCCCAAAAATCAGTAGATAATTAATTTGAAATTATCCAGCTCTCAAACATGTGGCTGTAGTTTAGTGGTAAGAATTCCACGTTGTGGCCGTGGAGACCTGGGCTCGAATCCCAGCAGCCACATTTGTTGAACCATTTTTGGAATGGACTGAAAAAATCAAGGAAAAGAAGTTCATCTCCTAGTTGGTTTTGCTATAATCTGATGAGGTTTTTAATTTTTAAATAAATAAATAAATATTATAACTCAAATTTTAAATTCAAGATTCTAAACTGAGAACTGTTAATATTTATTTATAATTAATTAACATATAAATTTGTTTAAATAAAATTATTAGGATTTATTTATGAGTCATCATTGATATAAAGTTAAGGTTATTGTGATTTGTGACAGTTCACTTGGTGGGTAAAGAGTCACAAATAATTGGAATCCGTGTTCATTGAGAGGATTAGAGTTTGAGAGAGAGTGTGTGTGTTCCATACTCCTTGAAACCCAACTAACTTATTAATATCCTATCCTTGTAAGTATGGGTTGTCAGGACAATAAATGTATGATGTTATAGGAATGCAAGTATTTTGTCCATGTTAAGCGTGTGGTCCTCACGATATGAGCTCGCGGGGTCTTGGCCTTGTGGGCATCCTTGTCTCATGAGGAAATTCGTGGCATTGACCAGCGAGGTCAACAAGATGTGAGGCTAGCTCGCTGTGTATGGATAACAATTGTTCTATATCGAAGGGGAAGTTATAAATTGACAATTTTATTATTTTTTAATTAAAAATTATTGAATATAAAAATTAATACTAATTAATTAAGGGTAAAGTTACGTTTATTTAAATAAATAATTGTTAGGGGTTAGTAAATTTTTTTCACCAAACTTTAAAGAGATAGTAGATATTCTTCAAATCATGGGGAGGTAAAAGTGATTTTTTTTAAAAAAAACCTTTGAAGAATTTGAATAATATTCTTTTGGGATAAATTTCAAATCTATATATGAACTTTGATATGATGTTCAATTTGATTTGACGCAATTATATACATGAAATTTTGATTGTGGTTCAATGTATACATGAAACTTTATTTTTGATTCAATTGTACACATTCAAAGGAATGAATACATCAATTTATTTTTATATTAGAGATATATAATTATTTGTATTGCAATATGTATAATTAAAATGGTGCTATATCGATAAATGTGTTAATAATTTACAAAAAAATGAATTAAATTAATACTTCATATATAAAATTGCACAAAAAATCAAAGTTCATGTGTAGTTTTGATATTTATCTCTTTTTCCTTTTCTAAATATACTACAAAAGGTGTTAAATGTTTTTTAGGTATTAATGATAAATTTAGCACTTAGCATTTATATATTTTTATCAATTTGGCCCTTATTCTTTTTTTTTAAGCTAAATTTGGCCATCAACTTTTTGAAGAGAGTCGAATTTAACCACCAACCTTTCAGTAAGACTCGAATTGCTATGTTTTAAAGGAAATATTGATTAAAACATTAAATTTTTAAACATGACAGCCCGTATGACAATTTATGTGTATTTCATCCTATTTTTTAATTTTTAATTTTTGAATATTTATATAATTTTTAAATTATTTTTTGGCGTGACATATAAGGCAAATAATGTCGTGTCAGCAAAAAATACACGTGGGCTACCACATAGGTTGCCATGCCAATATCATTAAAAAAATTAATATTTTAGTTAGCATTTTCTGTGAAAAAAAAAAGAAGAAGCAATTTAACTCTTTTTGAAAGGTTAATGATCAAATTTAGCTCAAAAAAAGAATAATGGTCAAATTGATAAAGACTAAACGTTGAGGGCTAAATTTATCATTTTGCCTTTTCTTAATTTGTTTTCAAAAACACTAATTGATATTACCTGTGACCCAATAAAAAAGTATCAACCAAGTGGCTGTAGTTTAGTGGTAAGAATTCCACGTTGTGGCCGTGGAGACCTGGGCTCGAATCCCAGCAGCCACATTCTTAAACTTTTTTATCTTTTTTCATCTGTTTCAGTGCAGCTATGATCTTTTGCTATAATCTTATGAAGTTTTTACTTATATAATTCGCCTTTATACCAACATTGCTCATTTATTGAATTTATAATAACATTGCCGGTTTGGTTTAATTTTTTAAACCTTTTTTAAAGGATTTTCCAAGTACAACATATAATCAATCATTGCAATATATAGAATAACAAAAACATCATAAATGATCTCGACTAAAACTCAAACCGTCAAACATGACACTTGAACTTTGGTGCTCAAAACCAAGGTCTAAGCTTTTGGCAAATGTGTCGAGACTTCATTTTATGTTAGCACTAAATTTTGTCTTTTTATCACCCAATTATCTTGAATTTTTTTATGTTAGTTAGTTGGTGACAAAATAAGACAAAATTGAATAGTTGGATGGTCATTTTATAATTTTTCATAATTGGGTGACCAAAAAAGAAATTTACTAATAGTTGAGCGATCATTTTATAAGTTTTCATAATTTGATGACAAAAAAAAAACATAATTAAATAACCTCTACTATAATTTACCCTAAAATTTAAAATGTTATTTAATATAATTTGGAAAAAAAAAATGTTTAAAATGGCCCAAGAAGAGCATCAAGTGGGTTAGAGACAAATTCCAATTTCAAAGGCTACTTAAACATGAAGGGTCCTTAACTGGTTTAAGCATTTTAAGGCATATCTTAATGGTTAAATTGCATTGAAACCCCACTTTGAATCAACTATATCCCAATTATTGCTCTCTTTTCAATTCTTCTATGATATTATTGGTTAAATTTTAGGGTTTAAAATTAAAATTTCAAACTTTTTTAATAATCTCATTATAGGTTATGATCATATCTGCTCTTTTTTTAACTATCCATAACCCCTCTCTAATCCATAAATAGGAGGATGCGCTTCAAAGCACTCAAACTCACGTCCTTCTGTATTGACGATAGTGTCCATACCAATCTAGCTAAGACTCTATCAATAAAAAATTTGTTAATTTTTAGATTTAAAAGTTTTAATCTAATTCGTGATATAATTTGTGTTTATATCAAGATAGCTTATTGAATTCATAATAATTTATTTTTAATATTTTTAGTGTGATTACATGATATATTCAAAGAGGTTGGTAGAAGCAGGGGCGAAGCTAGGGGAGCTGGCATGGGCCCCGACCCCCCTAAAAGGTAAAATTGCTATTTAGGCCCTTGAAATTTTTTTAAAATTTTAAATTAGTAAAGGTAAAATTGCACTTTGGCCCCCCTAAAATTATAAAAATTCGATTTAATCCTTTACAAATTAGAAAGATATAAACTATAAAAAATTAAAATTTCATCCGGCCCCCCTAAAAAATTATCCTAGCTTCGCCCCTGGGTAGAAGGTCTCCTCCCTTTTGTATTTTCTTTAGAAATTTTGAAGTTTTTTTTATTTTAAAAGTAATAAAAATTTTACTTACTCTCCTATATTCATAATTTGATTCTTTTTATCTCAGCTATTAATATAGTAAATTTTGATGAAAAATATTAATAATGGTAAAAATTAGATTAGAGTTTTTAAAATTTTACAAGTACAACTACATGTTCGAACAACTACAAAATATAATCAAATCATTACAACCCACAAACATGTGAAATATCGGAAATGATCCAAACTCCAACTCCAACATACATAATCGTTGATAGTGGCACTTGAACTTAAGTACTCGAAACTTGAAGTCTTAACTTTTACCAGATATGTCAAAGCTTCATTAACAAATAACTTTTCAAATACATTAATTAAATATCAAATTTCATTCAAATACATTTTAACCAATTATATTCAAACAATGCTACTTTTCGATTAATCATTTTTCTTTTGAATACAAAGAAATGATGATGTAAGATTAATATATATTGGTGATATCTTTTTTTGACTAGTTATCCATATTATCTTTGTTCTTAAATCTTATTCAAGTAGTTTTGATCTTGAAAGCTACTTTGAGAAAATATCATACGTACCAAATTGTAAATAAATTGTGTCAATTGTTTTTAATTTTAAAAATTATACTTTTTTCCCACCTACCACCAAATATATTTGGCTTTAATTGAGGAAAGTAAAAGAATTTGAACCTGCTGGTTTGATGATTTAAGTGTTCATTGTCTCAGCTATGGTTTGAATTTAAATCGCGCCAGTCATCTTGTTGTTAAGACTCTATTCTCCTCCTCTAATTCCCCAAAAAGAATTCTTTATCCGTTAATTTATTTCATCAATTAATTTCTTTTAATTAATTTAAATGGTTTGTTTCCCAAGATTTCAAAGTTTACCATGGCTAAAACGCCTAACAAGATAATTAAGTCAGCAATTAGCCATTCGTATTATAAATTTCATATTTGAATATGACGTACAACCAGTGGCCCGCCCCCCTAAAAGGTAAAATTTCTATTTAGGCCCTTAAATTTTTTTTAAAATTTTAAATTAGTAAAGATAAAATTGCATTTTGGCCCCCCTAAAATTATAAAAATTCAATTTAATCCTTTACAAAATAGAAAGATATAAACTATAAAAAATTAAAATTTCATCCGGCCCCCTAAAAAGTTGTCATGGCTTCGCCCCTGCGTACAACTACAAATTTTGATATGATTTTTAGTTCAATAAATTCATGCATGCCCTGTAGAAAAGAACCATATACTAGTTAAAATTAAATTAAATTTAATATAAGATTTGATTAAATCACACATGAGATGGTGTAATCCAAGTTCATTGGATTAAAGTGTACTAAGACTTCAGTTACTAGTATAGATTTATTCAATCTCACCCTCCCTCTCTCTCTTGCACTCCTGCCAATTCTAGATCTGATTTTATAGATTTGGAGGACCCATTTTCTGCTTATCGATTGACTAATATTCACTATTGCAACTATCACTGGTTTGACCACTTAGATCTCTGGTTGGAGGTCTTGAGTGACTAAGGTTAGACTTCAGCTCGGTGGTAATATGGTGGCCGGTTGTATAGTAGTTGAATAACCGGGCACCATATCTCCACCACCCCTAGCCAAGTCCTTGAAGCTAGACTTCAACCATTTTTATTATAGAGAATGGACAGGTTGTCAGAATAATAACATATTTCTAGTCCGTGGTGTGGGCCGTTAGAATAATAATCCAATTTTTTTTTTTTACATTATTAAGACAATGGTTAAATTTCAGTTTTGGCCTAATTATTCTATAACTTGAGATTTTAATTTTAACATTATTTGGTCACTCTATTTCTATAATGTCATTAGTTAATCTAAATATTTAATATTGTTAAATTTTCTTAAGAACGCTAATCTAACAAGAAATATTTTATCATAATAAATTCGAATAAGTATTTTTCAACATATTTTATGACTACAAACTATTTTTTTTTCTAATTTCAAAATTCAACACCACTGAATTTAATAGAAAAATTTGATGGTGGTAACAATTAGACATGAATTTGTAAATCCGAAAAGTAAAGGATTAAATTTCTAAAAGGAAAAGTAATAGGACTATATTTCAAATATACGAAGTGTATGAAAACTTACAAATAATCAACTCAATACGAAACTTGAGTTGAGAATATATATTTTGACATTAGGTGTAATGGTCATAAACTTTGAAGATAAAACTATTGACGGACGTATTCTAAAAAGATTAATCTCTACGAACCGTAAAATTAAAAATGAATTTTATAAAAAATATATAACATGGGAATAATCCCTAATTTGTTGCGGATGGTTTAGGGATAAACTGAGTGAGTAGAATCGTAATACAAAATGTAATAATCACGTGATTGATGGACAGATTAGTTGGATTTGTTTCTGTCAAATTGAAGGTTAGATCTGCATGCCAACCAGACTCTTTTGTCTGCTATTTAATTTTAGATGCCTTTCGATTCAATACATCTTTGGTCTGTTTTGCTATCTGATTATGTGTTTTTAAAATTTTTAATTTAATTAATTGAAAAGAATGGTACAACTTATAAATATAGATGTTAGTATACTAATATTATATATATAGTTATTTAACTCCTAATTAAAAATTAAAATTTATTAACTTAATTAACAATTCCAAATATTATAAATAATAAAAATGTTCAGAGTCATAATTAAAACACTTTTACTATATTCGATGTACAATATAATTTTATTTAGCTTTTTCATAAAAATAATATAAAAAAGTAAATAATTATGAAAATGAGATTGGGAAAAAAATTATTTACGAGAATCGACTGTTTGTTACAATAACTGTCGGTGTCGCCGGTGTGCTACAATCATCCGACAATCATTAGTTTTTTTTTTTTTTTTTAAATTTTTGTGCCGCCACTGTGTCTGGTGGCACCTATATGTACTTTTGAAAATAGTCGTGAAAATACGGGTATACATGGTGGGAGAAAAAAAACAAATTTTTTTTTAATGGTGCCGTCAATGTGTCAGGCGACACCACTTTGTTTTTTAAAAAATTGTTGTCAGCAAAAAAAAAGTAGAGAAACTGAAAAAAAAAATTAGTGGTGTCTCATAAAAAAAAATTAGGCGGCACCGCCTAGTATATATACCCCTCCCTCGGTCAAAAATTTGTTTCTATTGAAGAGAAGAAGAAGAAAAGAATTGTGTGTCGAAACCATTTTTTGAAATCGACTTTTATTTATGAAAATGAGAGTCGCCACCAATCTTTTTTTTATGAGGTATGATCGGATCACCTCGTAATTTGATTGTTTTAACAAAATGTTTGATTTATCAAAGCAATATTTTTCGGTATACAAAAATCCAGAAAACGGGTTCGGGAGTCGGTTACGCACGAGGAATGATTAGCACCCTTGTGACGCCCAAAATTGGTACCTGATTGATTAATTTGTGTCTTAATGTCGAAAGTTGAAAACTCGAAAATAATTTAGAAATACGATCCCTCTTTGCATTGATGTTAATTTTGCTTACAAATTGCTTGAAATAAACGGAAAGTATGCTAAAGACCTTCTCATCTCGTGGCAACAAAATGTCACATCCCGTAAGTTAGAACACGACACTTCAAATCCTTGAGAATAAGCTTGTCTTTTCTTTTTTATTTGAAATCTTATGTATTTTAATTTTTGAAAGGATATTCGGTTATTCGAGTTCAACGAAAAAAATCGAAACCCCGTAAGTTAGGGCACAATTTTATCGAATCTTCCAAATACGGAACATTGCCTATTTTTTGAAAATTTGTTGGCATATTTGGGTAAAAATTAATATAATATTTAAAACGATATATATTTAGTTTATTCAGGCATAGTAAAAAATGAGTAAGTATGTTTAGACACGATTCATGACGTAGTTGCAATAAAATGAAATGATAACACCAACGATGTACAAAGAATTAAGATATCGAAAATGATGATGATATATAATGATAAAATACCAAATAAATAAACAATGATCATATTATAACTTCTAATTCTATACTTAATTAAATGATAATGAGAAAAAATAAATAATAATGTAAATGATAATAGTAAGAATAATACGAAAGACAAGTGCACAAATAAAGAAAAACATAATATATATATATATATATATTATACTTATAAAAAGTATAAGAGATAATAAATAGATAAATAAATGAAATAATGTTCTAATTCTAATATCAACAATCAAACAATAAAATAATAACATTAATAATAATAATAATAATGATAGTAATAATAATAATAATAATAATAATAATAATGGGGCGACAAAATATGCATAAATAAAGAAATCAAGAATAATATGAACTAAAAAAAGTAAAAAATAATATAAAAATAAAGAATATATATATATGTAAACAAATAAGTAAATAGATAAAAATAATACATATAAAATCTATAAAAAATTGATATTAAATGAACACGGGATTAAATTGTAATTTGGAAAAAATTGCAAGTATAAAACATAATAAAATAAAATAAATTGAGTAGTAAAACAATACAAAGGACCACTTCGAAATGCGCAAAAAAAACGAGGGATTAATTGGGAAAATATCCCAAAACCTGCGCTATTCCCTTTATAAATCGAGGGACCGAAATGAAATAAAAGTAAAATTACAAGGTAAAAATTAAAAAGACAGGGAAATAGAAATAGGACTTGATTTTAAAAGCAGTTAAAAATAGAGGGACCAAAGAAACAAATAAACCCTATCCTTCTCAAAACACGCGGGTTTGAATCAGGTCGGGCCGGATTTGGGTCATCGGGTCATCTGATATGACGCCGTTTGAAACATCCCTCCTTTAAAATGGTCTAGGTACCAAAGTGAAAACGAAATAAAATTAAATGGTCAAATTAAAAAAAGAAAAAAAGGACCACATTGAAATCCACTTGAAAAGCGGAAGGACCATTCGCGCAAATATACCCTAAATAAAAAACACGCGGATCCTAGGATCGGGTCGGGTCGACGCGCGGGTCAGCTTCGAAACGACGTCGTTTCGACGTCCATGTGCACTAGCCCAAAACGGCGTCGTTTTATGCACTTATATAAGTCAAAATTTTCACAAAAAAAAAAAATCATTTCATCCTTTTGAAACAAAAAAACCTAAGAAAACTCTCTCAACTCCCTCTTTCCTTCTCCAGGCTCCGGCCATTGCTCCGGAGCCGGACCACCGTGGCGGTCGCCGGTCACCGGTGACGGCGCCGCCGTCTACGGTGGCTGAAAAAAATAAAAATTTCCCTTTTGGTTGTTTCGTCTCCCCGAGTCCGAATTAAGGGTCGGTTTTTTAGAAGCTAGCCAAAAAATCGCCAAAAGGCAAAGAACCCTTCGGCTTCCGAAGGCAGAAAACGAACACCAGGTGAGTTTTTTTTTATTTTATTTTTTGTATATATAATAATAGATTCAAAGAGAAAAATAAAAAGAGATCACCTTTGAAATTTTTGATTGCTTTGTTTTTGTTGTTTTTTTTTATTTCGATTTTCCAGAAAAAAAAAAGCCTCCTTACAATTTGTTGTTTTAGGCTTTTTATAGCCGTTTTACAATGTTATTCTACTGTTTATTTTCCTATTTCGCTATTGTTTCGTGACGTCCTCTCTTTCTCTTCTTTTTTGTCTTTGAGGGAGGTCAACGAGAGTTGAAAGCTATTCAGTGCAAGGTGGAGCGAGAGGGGTCGGAGCCTCGGGGCGAGGCGCGGGCGATGCGCCCGAGGAGGAGCGACGCACATGGGAGCTAGGGTTTCTCATTTTTCTGAAAATGTTTGAGTGTTGTGGGCTAGGGCTAATTTGGTTTTGGGCCATATTGGGCCATTTGGAAATTTGGGCTGTAATGTTGTAAATGGACTTTGGTGCTTTGGACTTATTATTATTTTTGGTCTATTATTATTGTGATGGGCCCGGGCAAATTGGATTATTACATTGTGTTTAGTAGAAGGGGAGAGAATAGAAAAAAGAACTAACACCTTGTTGCCGACATGATCGATAGGTCACGGGCTCCCTCCAATTAGCCTTTAATTTCTTTTAATCTTTTTTTTTCTCTTTCATGCCACTTTTTTTTAAATATAATCGGTGCCGCCTAACACACCGGTGGCACCAATAAAATATATATACTTTTTCATCTAAGTTTTTTTTTTCTCTAACATGCATTTTTTAAAAAAAATTTAACCAGTCCCGCCTAACACACCGTGGCACCATTAAGTTTTTTTCTCCCATCATGTATATCCATATTTTCACGAGTATTTTCAAAAGTACATACAAGTGCCACTTGACATAGTGGTGACACAAAAAAATCATTTAAAAAACAAATTATTACCGAATGTTTGAGGGATGGTACCGCCGATGTGTCAGGCGACATTGCCGATCATTGTAGCAAACAACACATTCCTGTAAATAAAATTTTCCCAATCCCATTTTTTTTAATTATTTAACTATTTATATTATTTTATAAAAAAAATATTTTACTTCATATAATTAATACAAAAATCATTATTTAAAATTATAACTAATAAATACAATTAACATACATTAATTATTTTGACCATTTACATATATTGTTAATAAAAAAAATCCTAATCATTGTCGAAGCATTTGCATAAATTATAAAAAAAATTGATATATTGTAAATTAATTATTCGTTATTAATTTTTTTAATATTCAATAAATTGATAATAATAATTCATAGATAACATATAATTTTATATATGAGATATAAAGTTAGTAATTATATAAATAATTAAAATTTATTACTTAAACAAAATTCTTTTTACGTTTTGGTTAAGATATAATAATTGAAATATACTATATAAATTTAAACTTATCATAATATTATCGATTTGAATGAAAAATGCTTAGGTTTTTGATATCAAACAATTTTCCTTATCTTTTGTGACCTTTTGGGCCCGATAGCATTTATGCCTTATTTTTTTTTTTAATAAAAAGACATTACTATACTAATTTATATAGAAAAATATTAAGGGATACAAATATTTCTTATCCTGTCGGTTTTAAGAAATTCTAGCACTTCTCGTGAAGGGGTCTCAAACAATTGCAAGTTTTTTTTTTTTTTTTTTTTTGGCAAAGGCTAATTTAGCTAAGTAGTTTGCGCTTTAATTATGCTTTTTAGGAATGCATCTTAATATCCATTGACCTTCTTCAGATAAAATACGATGACTCCTTCTTATGAGTATATCCTATTATTTTTAGAGTGTTTGATTTTGCATAGGGATATTTCTTGCAATTAATATTTTAGTTGGATGCATTTATATGAGGATTGGCCTATCAATAAATTGAAGAAAAAAAAAAAAAGCACTATGTTCATTAATTATTCCGACATTCGCCTCAAAAAGTTAATGACATCTTAAATAAATTTCATTAAGTAGTTATGAGTATAATCTCTATATTCATTCGTGGTAAAAGGTGTATTATAATGCTCTAAACAACCCAATAAATTGCTAAATGATTCTTTTTAAAACACAATAAAGTTATTATTATTATTTTTTTAACAGTAATCTCATTATAGATTTTTGTTATATCTGCTCGTTTTGATACAATGCCTAGAACTAACTATGGCCTCTCCTCAACCATTGAATAAGAGGATAATGCGTTTCAGCACACTCGAATCTATGTCTTTTTACACTGACAACAATGTTAATACCAATCAAATAACTAAGAGTCAATCAACTACTATTATTTTTAAAGTGTTGCACTAAGCTTATGTTTAATTTCTTGGTGGATATATGATATTAGCAAGCTTATGAAAAATATTTTCCAATGTTTAATTTGAAAAATATTAGCAAACTAATAGCATGATTGAGTATAAATTATCTATGCAATTCATGTTGCGTGGATATGTAATCTGATCTAAATAAGGCCGACATGTGTGTTCGTTGGTTAAAATTAGACCGGTTTAAATTTTAATATTATTAATAAATTAAATTATAATTACTTCATTTAAAAGTTATTTGCTAGTAAGCGAAATAATTTCAACTAGATTTAAAAAAATAAGAAGAGATTAATACCTTTAACTAATATATTAAATAAGATTAAAGTTAACATCTTTGACTAATTTCTTATTGTATTGATTTCTTAAAATTTATTTGTGATCTTTCTTTTAGTAATTTTAATTTTTAAACCCCTTATTTGTACTTTATGTGTTTTTGTTAAAGAAATATATCAATTATTGTGGATATGACAATCCTTATTATTATCTATTCTAAAACCAAAATTTCAATTATTTTTGCAAAATAGAAAAACAAAAACTAAAAGGCTTAAAACGAGATTTGTTTTTTGAACAATCTCATTATAGTTCTGATTATATCTACTCTTTTTTATATAATGTCTAGAACTATCTATAACTCCTCTCCAACTCATAAATAGGAGAATAATGTGTTTTAATGCACTCGAACCTAAGTTCTCCTATCTTAATAACAATATCCATGTTAATCAATTTAAAACTCAGTCGGCAAGATTTCAAAATCCATAGTCACAAGTTTCATATTCAAACTAATCTCAATTCTCAAGTCAAAGTCACCTACAATTTCCATTATTGAAAGTCTTCCTTTTAGCACTATAGTGTGTTGTGATACACACACCTTAACTTTGGCATAATGACATTTTTGGTCTTAAGTTTTATAAAAAAAATCATTTGTCTTTAATTAAATTTTTTGTCTCTTTTAATCCTTTAAATTTGTATTTTTTTTGTCAAATCACCCTAAAATAGATAGAAAAGTTAACGTTTATTAACTTTGTTGAATGGTATGTCAAAATTTAATTATTTTTTTAAATTTAAAATATTTAAAATATTTTTTTATAATTTTTTAATAATTTTAATAATTTTTATTTTTTTAAAAATTATTATTATAATTATTTTAAATTTTTAAAATTTAAAAAATTAATTAAATGCAGATATGGCATACCCATGTACACATCAACAAATTTAAAAAAATGTTAAATTTTCCATCAATTTTAGAATAATTTAACAAAAAAAATAAGCTAATAAATCATTATGCCCCTTAACTTTCCATTATTATATTGCACTAAATTAGTTCAAAATTTTTTTCTTTTAAAATTTATTCAACAGAGTGATAAAGAATTTGTATGTAAATTTTATTTAACATGTGTTTAATCTTTGAATATATGGTTTTTAGTTCTTTTATTTAAAGATTATGTAAAAATATAAAAAAATAAAAAACACCATCAAAATAATATTAGTTATCATTTAAAAAAAGTATATTAATCTTTTCTCAATTAAATTGGTACTTAATTAACCCGAGACACTAACTCAATCAGAGTTTTTAATAAGTATAGATACATAATCATGCAAACTGAATGAATTTAAAATTTTGTTTAAATTGCTAAAAAAATATGTTTAAAATTGAGATCAAGTTTTACAAATACAATTTACAAATAATATATATGTGAAATGTAGTAATTATTTAGAGCTACATAAGAATAAATTTGAATAAGATTCATATATTATAAATTTAAATCAGAATATATTTAAATAACACACGTTTTACATAAGCTAAGACTTAAATATAAAATCTTTAAAATTTCATTAACTTAATATTAAATTGGATAAAACTACCATGGAAGTTTTATATTAGGAGTCAGATTGCATTTTGTCTTCTTTGCTAAAAAAAATGGACAAATTAGTCTATGTACATTAGATCAAAGAGCAAACCGACCATTTCTGTTAAAAATTTCATCCATTTATACTATTAAAAACTGACGTGAATGATAAAATAACTAAACAGTGACACATGGTGTGCGACGCGTACTTTATGCTGACGTACTAAGACCAGTTATTAACAACAGAAATTGATAGAATTTTCAACAAAAGAACCAGTTTGCTCTTGGGCCTAACATACATGAACTAATTTACTCATTTTTAAGTTGGAAGAGCAAAATACAATTTAACTACTAATAAAATATTTCTATAATAGAAGAATTCAAAAGGAAAGTAAGAAAAAAAAAAATAAACCCTAAATCCCATAGAAAAAAATAAAATAAAAATATGGTCAATTAATATTTTGTTCAACAAAATATGCTGAATTAGATCGTCATATGTTTGATTTTGTCGACGACTTGCTGGACTTAATCTATTTTTGATGCTTCCAAGTTTGGACTTTGAGACTGCGTATTTTACCAACCAAGTCAGCCGCCTTTGTTTTTCCCTCAAAGTTATATCATCCTCATCGTCTCTCTTAAACTTCTTCACCATGCAATTTTTTTAATTATAATTATTTAATAATTATTAGAGTTATGTGACTCAAATCTCGTTTGATCCGGTTTGAAAAATTCGAGATGTAACTCACTTGTTAAAGAAAATAAAATAGAGAGGCAAAATTAAGGATTTGTGAGAGCGAAGGATCAAGGGTCGATACAGACCTTGCCGCACAAGTTGAATCCGTATAGGATTATATTTCTTTTATTAGACATTGATTATAGCATGGTTGTTTAATCCTTAAAAACGTGTGTAGTCAAAAACCTCTTGCGTTGTTGTTTTTCAATATTAGTGAATTTCTCTTTATTTGATCGTGATTTTTCTCGATAAAAATTTTTCACGTAAGATCTGCGTGTGTGTTTTTTTCCTTATTGCTTTACGATCATTTCTATTGTCATTATCAACGTATAGTATAATAATAATAATATAAACTATGTGTTACTTAAAAGCATATGTTTTTTAATTATAACGTGAACTATATATATATAATAATTGTACGTGATATGTTCATCTTTGTAATTTAATAATTTTTGAAACATGTAAGTTTTCAGGTACTCTTTTCTTTTTTATTTTAAATAAATTAAAGTTTTAATTTCTCCTGCCAATTTGGAAAAATATTAATATTGTTTCAATGAGAGTCAAATATATTATGCCATGATCAACATTGGTATGCTTATATAGTCATTTATATATATGTGTTGTGGAATTTCTTCCAGCCCCCCTATTGAACATATTAAATAATCAAAGCCAAAATCCAAAACAAGGTTTTGGATGTTAAGACTTCATTGTTTGTTTTTTAGTTTTTTAATCCTTAACATTATATATATTTGACTTACGGAGTTTAAGTTACCGCTATCTTAATATTAGGTCAAGACATATCATTGATTTCATAAAAAGTTAAAAGAGATAATTATAGATCATTTATGAAATAATATTGTTAGATTAAGGATGAAGTCGAAAGTTACCTTAAGGATTAGAGATGAACCATAAATTTGGAGTATAATTTTACGATTATATTAACTTGTAATTTTATAAATTTTAAAGAGATTAAAATGTATATTTACCATTTTGGGAGTTAAGGTAACAAGCTCATTATAAATTCTGATCATATCTGTTTTTCTTAACGCAATGCATAGAACTAGCTATTGCCTCTCCCCAATCCATAAATAGAAAGATAATGCACTTCAGCACACTCGAATCCATGTCCTCCTGCATTAACAACAATACCCATACCAATCAAACTAACACTCAATCGACATTAAATCAAAATATCTTAAAATAAAATTAAATACGAAATTAGGAGAATTTGAATAAGAGATCATAATTCCCAAAATCTCTTCCTCTTTTCTTTTGGAGTCGAGGGATCTTGACTTCCAAAATTTCTGAAAATTTTTATCAATCCTGTTAAATATATTGAAAATTTCATTAAATTTTCCAAAAATTTTAAATTTTTTAATTAAATCTCTAAATTTTATTGAAATTATCATTAAGTCCCTCAAATTTTTTTAAAAAAAATCATTTAACTCTTAAAATTTTAATTAAGTCAAAATCCACCACTAAATTAAAGGTTGGTCAATTGAGTTACTAATAGATTAAGCAATATAATGATGTCATCACATGAGAAAATTCAAGATGAAATGTTAATTAAAAAGTACTAGTAATACTAGTTTAGTATTGAATGAAAATGTTGCCATTTATTATTTAATTAAAATAATGTCTTTATTTACGTTTTGATTTTTAAATTATTTATTTTCTCACTTTAATACCTAATTTTTTTCGTCTCATTTTAATACTTAAAATTAATTTTCTATTATAGATTTTAGTCAAAAAAATGATCGGAATAATGAAAAAAAATCAGAAAGATTTTGTTTGAAAACAAAGCATAATGAAGGAGAATTTTCTCTTCTTTTTATTTTTGGGTTTTTTTGAACGCTCTTAAAAATTTGGACTAAAACCTATAATAAAAGATAGTTTAGGTACTAAAATGAAAAATAAATTAGATACCAAAATTGGAAATCAGACATAATTTAAGGACTAAATCATGAATAAAACCTAAAATAATAAACATTTTAACTCTCAACACAAAATAATATTTAAAGAAACAAACAAAGCATATTTGTTATCATAATTTATCATGAAAAATAAAAAGTGAAAAACAGCGATCAGTCCACGTGCAGTTTGAAGCACAGTCACGTGCTGTCACGCTTGGCCTAATTTTCCCAACTACCCCCAACTGGGTCCTTCCTTTTCCCTCATACATTAAAATAAAATTTATTATTTATTAAATTGTAAAACATTCATTAATTTTAATTAATATGTAACTTTAATGTTTAATAAAATTTTCATTATTTTTAATATATTAAATGAAAATATTTTTTTTGGAATTTAAAATTATTTTTTAAAACCCTAAATTTCAACACTCAACGGTTTAGGGTGGGTTTGGATGGGCAATTGAGTGCGGTGCAGTGCGGTGCGTTTAGCTTACTTTTTGTCTCACGTTACAGTATCGCTACAGTATCTAATCTCACCACCACCGCTATTTTTACACTAACAGCAGGTAAACGCACCTCCCATCCAAACCCACGCTTAGTTTTGGGATGGGCCGTTCAACACTCAATAAAAAAAAATAATTATTTCTTAAAACAATTATTATAATGCTGTCAATTTTGAATGCCCACGAAAAATATATATTTTATCTGATTTACAAATTCAACCAATTTGGCTATTATTTATTTATTTTTATTATCCATCCATAAATAAATAAATGGGTTTTTTTAAAAATATTATTATTTTTTAATAAGAGAAAACATTATTAATGCATATTAAATATATTAATTAATAACTTTTATGAGAACATGATTTTGGCCTTATTAATTATTTCATACTAAATGATTTCCTTTAAAAAAATTCGAATTCGATTAGAGTGGTTATTGTAATTAATTTTAAAAATTTTCGATTTAAATCTCAACTTAAATTTATTTAACTAATTTAAAATTTATTTCACGTTAAATTTTTCGAATCAAATTTAAACTCGAGTTTATTTTACGAGAAAAAAAACATCAATCATGAAAAAAAATAAACTTTATAGGGTATAGATTCACTCTTTTTTTTTTGTTACAAACATATTTTTCCTTTATTTTTATTAAAATAAAAAAAATAAAAAAGGGACAAAAAGACAATGAAAATGCTGGCAAAACCAGACAAACAAAAATCTAAAAAATTCCATTTTCCAACCTGACATGATGGCAATCAAAGTAAATAATTAAAAGGGAAAGGGTAGAAAAGAGAAACACAATATCTTCCAACAGTGGCCAAAGGGGGAATAGTAATACGAATTCATGAAGTCTGCATTTTGCCTATAAATACCGGAAAACACCGCATCTGATTTCCCTCATCAACGGTTCTCTCTGCGAATTTCGGGGATCAAATACTCTTTCACAAAAAGGAGAGAATTTAAGTAATAAATTAACGCAACTTTTTTTTGTTGTTGTTGAAAAAGCTCATCTTTTTTTTTTTTGATAGTTAGAGTGAGCAATGGCTAAGAATGTGGGAATTCTTGCTATGGAAATCTACTTCCCTCCTACCTGTGTTCAACAGGTGACTTCATCTCTTCCCTTTTTCTTTTTTCCTTTTAATTTCTTTGAGTTTTTGGGTTCTGGGTTTTGGTTGGGTAGCTGATTCAAGTGAGAAAAATGGGTCAAAGGTGGAATTTTTTTTTGGTTATTTATGGTGAATAAACTGATTGCCTCCAAATTTAATTTTCTTGGGGTTTTTTTCTTGTTTCAAAATTTTTGATTGTATATCTGAAAAGGTCATCTCATTTGAACTCTATAATTTGGTGAAGTCTAACTACAGTTAAAGTGTTATGTTTGATTTCTTACTGTTTGATGTGAATATATGTACTAGATCAATGGATTTTAATTATAATTTTCCCTAGAAAAAAAAAATTCTAGTTTTGCATGATCATATGGTTATGAATACTTGTTTTAGTTTATAATAGAATGATGGCTTTTTATTTGATATGTTATTTATTCATAGATTAATGTAATATGAGATTAATTTTATGATATTCATTTATTTTTCCTACAAAAAAAACAGGAAGCAATGGAGGCTCATGATGGTGCTAGTAAGGGGAAATACACCATTGGACTTGGACAAGATTGCATGGCCTTTTGTACAGAAGTGGAAGATGTTATCTCTATGAGGTTACTACTCTTCTTATATGTTATTAGCATCACGTAATACTGTTTTACAGTATGTATATATAATGACTAAGATTTGCATTGTATGGATGGTTGAAATGAACACTTTCTTCGATTTTTCTAATGCGGTTATGTTTGATCTGCAGTTTAACAGCTGTTACTTCACTCCTTGCAAAGTATAAGATTGACCCCAAACAAATCGGCCGTCTTGAAGTTGGTAGTGAGACTGTGATAGACAAGAGCAAGTCCATTAAGACCTTCTTGATGCAAATCTTTGAGGTACTCTTCCCCGATCATCACGATTTCTTATCTAGGATAGTTGTCCCTTGCTAGCTGCTAGCCATTATATGGGGTCATTTTGTCAAAGGCGTTATCTCTATCCTGTCGTTGTGACCTGAACTTTTTTCTTGGGAAAATCCATGGTCCAACCATGTTTTATTGCACCCGTATTACTCGTAGCTATCATCCTGCCCTGTTTGATTGAGTTCTGTAAGGTGTTGTTTATTTCTTAGGATGAACTTTGGTGCAATTTATGGTCAAATGCATGTTCTTCACATTATGCTCTTTTCTCGTGTTAAACAAGCAGAAATCTGGAAACACTGACATCGAAGGGGTTGACTCAACTAATGCATGCTATGGAGGGACTGCAGCTCTATTTAACTGTGTCAATTGGGTTGAAAGTAGTTCATGGGATGGACGATATGGTCTTGCTGTTTGTACTGACAGTGCGGTATGCTCGTTTCCTGTACTGTTATTGCGAAATTTCCCTATCGTTTTCCGGCTACGGTCTACAAGCGCAATTTTTTGTTTTTGGTTTTCTTACCGGACTTTTGTTTTCAGGTCTATGCAGAAGGACCTGCCCGGCCTACTGGAGGAGCAGCGGCAATTGCTATGCTAATAGGGCCTGATGCTCCTATTGCTTTTGAAAGCAAATTACGGGGAAGTCATATGTCCCATGCCTACGACTTTTACAAGCCTAACCTTGCTAGTGAATATCCGGTAATGCAACCAAATTGCCTGTAAAGTTTTTCTACTTGTATGGGAAATAATTGTTCATATCATTGTCGTCATTAGGATTATGTATATGATGAAGTTCCGAGGACAAATTTCAAAAACGACTGTTTATAGAAATCATATAATTACATAATAATCAATTATGCTATTCTTGTTTGGTAAGAATTCCTGTTTCGGTAAATGATTCTATCCATTTACATGCATAGGTTGTCGATGGGAAACTTTCTCAAACATGCTATCTCATGGCTCTCGATACTTGCTACAAATATTTCTGTCACAAGTAAGTCATTTTAGAACTAATCGAAGCATTTTCTCTTTTTCCTTTTCGGCCGATATGTTCTGTTTTCTTTATAAATGTGGAATTTAGACTAGTTATGCTCGGCTAAAGCCACTATGTATCGCTGCAGGTACGAGAAACTAGAGGGCAAACAGTTTTCTCTTTCTGATGCTGCATACTTCGTATTCCATTCTCCTTATAACAAGGTAGCTAATTTGAGCGGTTATTGATAAATCAATAAATTTTCTTTCATTTAATAACGGGAATTTTGGAATGTCTCTGATAACTTTTTCTGTTTCAACTGATGCAGCTCGTGCAGAAAAGTTTTGCTCGTTTGTTGTTCAACGACTTCTTGAGGAATGCCAGGTTTTTTCCTTTTCTTTGATGACTTCAAAGATTATACTTACCATATCATCTCTGTTTGGTGTTATTTACTCGGTTTACCTAAATTTGTAGTTCTGTCGATGAAATTACCAAGGAAAAACTGGCTCCATTTTCAACTTTGACCGGTGATGAAAGCTACCAAAGCCGGGATCTTGAGAAGGTCTATTTTGAACTTTCATAACAATTCTAAGATTTGACATGATAGAACTTCATGCTGATACCGATCATTACCGCGCATTTGCAGGCATCCCAACAAGCTTCAAAGTCCCTTTACGATGCCAAGGTGCAACCAACTACCTTGATACCAAAGCAAGTTGGCAACATGTATACTGCATCTCTTTATGCTGCCTTTGCATCCCTTATTCACAACAAAAACAGTGAATTGGTAATTTATTGCATCTCTTTTCGAAAATAAAAATGAAAATCTTCAATATCTGCTCTATTTCCCTTCACATCTGGTATATTTAATAACACGCAGGCAGGAAAGCGGGTGATTTTATTCTCTTACGGAAGTGGTTTAACTGCCACAATGTTTTCATTGCGATTCCATGAAGGTCAACATCCCTTTAGCCTATCAAACATTGCATCGGTGATGAATGTAGCCGGGAAATTGAAGTCAAGGCAAGAGGTAATTCTTGCACTTCTGTTCTAGCCTGTATAAGAAGTAC
Organism: Gossypium sturtianum; assembly: GCA_025698515.1. Lineage (NCBI taxonomy): Eukaryota > Viridiplantae > Streptophyta > Magnoliopsida > Malvales > Malvaceae > Gossypium > Gossypium sturtianum. The sequence continues at coordinate 2,700,111 of CM046944.1, read as the reverse complement.
ATGGTCATTCTACCACCTTCATTGCCTGAGTTTTGGATTGAAACCGAGTTGTTTTCTGCAGTTTCCCCCTGAGAAGTTTGTTGAGACTATGAAGCTCATGGAGCATAGGTATGGAGCAAAGGATTTCGTGACAAGCAAAGACTGTAGCCTTTTGTATCCCGGAACATACTACCTCACTGAAGTTGATTCCATGTACCGGAGATTCTACGCAAAGAAAGACGGGGACTTTGCTGCTTGCGATAACGGTTCCGTTGCCAACGGTCACTAGTGAACAGATTTATCATGCCCCCAATGCAATGAAGAAAGCATTTGTGTTAGATGTGTTTGTGAGTACCAAAAAATACTGGGTTCCATGTGTATGTTAAAAAAGCAAAAATAGTTTGATTCAGCATTAATTTTCTTTTCATTTTATCTTGTAATAAGTTATTTTTCTAGAGCCAGTTATGTTAAAACCCAAAGCTAGTTGGCAATCTCTTTGATGATAATATAAGATATTTTTATTTCAGCAAAGCTCCATTGTTGTAGGTTCAAGGGCTATTATCTTGGTAATTAATAAACATATAGTGGCAATGAAGATTGTTATGTTTTTATGGGACCACTTTAGATTTCAGAATGATAAAAATCAAGTGATTAAAAACTCTGAAAAGGACTTTTCTGATACCATTCTGACACAACTCTGCAAATTTATTGGTGGAGAGTAGACCCTGTCTGTGTTGTTGGCAGCTGATGGTCACATGTTCATGGTCATCAAGGGGGACCCTCCACTTGTCATTCTTACACTTCCAACTCAGCTCCCATGCCATGTAAATTGTCTTAAACCAATGAAGAAAACGGAATCCTCTCATTATAATGAGAGTGCAATGTATCTTCAAAGAAAAGTGGGGTAATTCTATTCAAATTTTAGAAATGGCATTGTTGCGTCGAGGAAGAGGTTGTCATGAGCCTCAAAAAATTAATCTCTACAGGATACCTTAGTAAAAAAATTAAGTTAATTTTGTTCTCATAAATTTGATGATTATATCTATTTTGGTGGTGCATTTTAATATTTGAATATGAAAATTGTTTAATCATTAAACCCAACCATTAATACATGAAATAAACCTTATTTATCCATCTCAGCCAATTAGCTCTTTCCATGTATAATATCATAACTGTTGGCTCAAATAGTTGTTGAGTCTAAGTTATATCCTTGGAAGAAGTGGTTGAAAGTGATCATTTCATCAAATATTGCGATAATTAGAGGTGAATGTTCGATCGAATTGAGTTGAATGAAATGAAATTGTTCGGGTGACAATGCAATATTAATTGAAACTATTCGGAACGGGTTGGCTACAGTAAGTAGTGTTGCTGAAGTCAGACAAATTCACTATTGATGTTCCAAAAATTGGGAAGTCAAATTTCGACATATTGAGGGGAATGTCAATAAAGTTGCTGATTGCATAGCTAAGGCAGATGGAGGCGTAATTGAGCAGCTGGTTATCCTGGAAGATCCTGCACATTATGTGAGATGTTGGCTTGAAGAAGATATTAGACAATCGTTGGTGACTTGATGATAATTTTCATTAGGACTAATAATAATAAAATAAGATGCTTTAGTATATAAACTTGAATCATTAATTAACTTATTTAGGTCCCAAAATTATTATTTTAGAAAATTTTTAAACTTTAACTTTCTTTATATATTTTTAGAATTTTTTTTTAATTTTTAGAATTTTTTAAAAAATATAATTTTTTATAAATATTTTGAATTTTAAAATTTATTTTGAATTTTTTTGTAATTTTTAATGAGAGAAAGACCAATTTGCTCATTTTCAAAATTGATAGGGACCAAAGGATATTTACACCAATATGTTATTTGAATTATTCAAATTGTAAAATTCAACTCGACTTGAACTCGAAATTTGAATTACTTATTCGAGTTTACTCAAATAACTCGATTTGATTATCTCAAAATTTGAATTTTTTTTATTTTTTCTAATCAAATCGAGTTTTGCTCACCTCTAGCGATAATAAGAATAAAACAAGGACTTAAAAATTGTTTGTACAATTCAGTTTCTCTACATTTGCGAAACCTAATTTAGTGAGAAATATTCACAATTTTCAACACTTACAATGACAATTTCCCCACTTTTACACCTTGAAGATTGATATAGCCATTAAATTTTCCCCTATGAACTTAGCATGTAAAATCACAACATAATATATTTTACAATCACAATGCACTTATAAAAAATAAAGTTGCTCACTTGAACAGATTAAGTCTTCTATCTTTCTGTATAATAATCTATACAAGTCTATCAATTATATAGAATATTTCAAGACTTGTTAACATAGGGGTAAGCAAAACTCAATTCGATTCGTAAAATCGAAAAAAAATTTTAAATTTCAAGTTATTCGAATTATTCAAGTCAATTCGACTAAGTAATTCGAGTTTAGAGTTCGAATCAAGTTGATTTTTTCAATTCGAATAACAGATTGATGTAAATACCCTTTTGATCATTGTCAAGTTTGAAAATGAGCAAATTGGTCTCTCAACAAAAATTACAAAATAATTTTTAAAATTCAAAATATTTATAAAAAATCCAAAATTTATATTTTTAAAAAATTATAAAAATTTTAAAAAGAAAATCTTAAAAATATGTAAAGAAAGTTAAAAAATTAAAAATTTTCTAGAATAATAATTTTAGAACATAAATAAGTTAATTAATGATTCAATTTTATCATACTAAAGTATTTTTTTATTATTTTGCTTTGAAAATTTTTTCAAATATATTTGGTTTTAAATTTATATGCTATAATATGGAATTAGTTATACTGTAACAAGATTTTAATTTGACATGTTTAATTTTTTAATTTAACTCGAACAATTTCACTCAATTCGGTTCGGTTTGACTCGACTCGAATTTCATTTCATTCAGCTCGATTCGAAAAAATTGAAAATCAAGTTAGGATGATAAAATAAGACTTGTCAACTCGATTAACTTGAAATTTTTTCACTCAATTCGAACGAACGCTCACCACTATGCTAACAAAAGAAGACCTACCAAGCTGAATACAATATAATAATAACAAACAATATAAATAAGGACTCTTGGCATCTAAGATATCAAAGTTCCAATCCAATGTCTTCGATCCAAAGTATTTGATAAGTATGAATATCCAATGTGATCCGATCCTCCATAAATGTTTCTTTAAATGATACGATTTTCATTTATGAGCCAGATACATTTCACAATGTCAACATAGTCCAAAAATCCGATTCAACTAAATTGACAATAACACAAATATAGAAACAGTCTCCTTCATTCTTTCCATATTTTTCAACAATAATCACTAAATTTTAAATAAAAAAGACTTGTTGCAATTGTTGGAGATTGTAACGATCGGTTTGTTAAAGGGATGACGAGCTTTACGTTGGTTTTGATGGAGCCCCATGTTGTTGAAGTTCTTTCGATATGAGGAGCTTTATCTTGACAAAAATCACTGTACTTTGATAAAATTTATTATTGAGTCACATTGACAGTAATTAATCATGATTCGATGAGTATTTATACAGTTTTTTTCTCGTAACAGTGGAAATATCTTTGATTTGAAATAAAAGATGCAATGAAACTCTAGATAAATTCAAGTTTTCGTAAAAACTCAATAGAGGACATAGAGAAAACGAGTCACTATGAGATTCAGGCATCACGAGAAATACCACATGACACAATGACCCAAACCTAATTGCTCAATATCTATATTAAGGTAGTTAGTACTATACCGACAGATGTATCATTTTCGTACTGATATTAGTACGTACAACTACTAATCTATTTGGGTGTACTATTTCAAATTCAAATATCAAATAATGAAATTAAATAAATATAAAATATAAAATGCTCATCGATTATATAAAATATTCTTTAATAAGGTTTGCAAATACAATTCATCGTTAAACAAATTCATAAATAAACAAGTAAAAAATTATTCCTTAAATTAAACAATAATATCATCTAATACTATGCATATAATAATCCATGATTGAATAAATCAACCGTAAATAAAAATAAAAATAAATTCAAAATTCATTTTACTTGTACTGACTGGTACATCATATTCCAATTGATACAGGTAAAATCATTTGATACATACCAGTACAATCAATACCAATCAAAATTTACACCAAAACAAAACTTAAAATTTATTATTTTGATTTACTATCGGATCGTTTCGTCCCATGCTAATATAAGTAGTACAAAAATGGAATTAACAATCTTCATCATTACATTAACATTAGTATTAGGCTGTTAACCTTTTGAATTTTGTATGTGTAATGATTTTATGTTCAAATAACAAAATGGACCACAAAAGATTTAGATGTCAATGTTGAAGGTAAAAGTAAAAACTGTTCATCCCTATAGGATTTATCTTAGGGTGAGTTTGGATGGGCGGTGCGTTTACCTACGGTTAGTGTAAAAACAGCGGTGGCGGTGAGATTAGATACTGTAGCGACACTGTAGCGTGAGACAAAAAGTAAACTAAACGCACCGCACCGCCGCCCCAAACCCACCCTTAGTGTGACAAACAAGGAAGAATTTAGACTGTCGGCAGTGGCCAGGCCAACAACCCAAATGTTGTAAAATTACATTTTAACCCCTTTTAAGTTTTATTTTTTTTCAATTTTATTTTAACTGTATAATCATTATCTAAAATTGTGGCAATTTTATATATGCCCTCTCAAAGTTTTCCAAAATTTTTTAAATTTGTCTTCTTGTATAGAATTTGTAAATTTTAATTATAATTTTGATAATATTTGTAGTTTAATTTGGTAAATTAATAAAAAGTAGTATTTAGATAAATTCGACATTCTCTATAACAACCACTCTTTGTAGCGACATTTTATTATAATAATTAAGTTTGTTGTAGAATTAATTTTTTATATTTTATTTTTATTATCTATAACAACTTTTCATCTATAATAGTAACAACAGTATGAAGTACACTCTTTATTAAAATTGTTCTTTATAACAGCCTCTTGTCACATGTTTTAGTAAAATTAATTTTATTTCTAAGTTAAATAAAAATAATAATTTTTAGTTGAAATGCTATTTCAATAAGATTTTTAAATTTTATATAAAAATATATTAATAATATTTTATTAAGTAAATATAATATTTAATAAATAAAATTATATTTATAAAATTTATTAAAGATATGATCTAAATCTTATTAATTAATATTATTAATAATATATTATAGTTTTTTAGATTTGAAATTTTAAGAAAATTCAAATATGATCTAAATATTAAATATTTGTTATAAGTGTTTCAGATGCTGTTATAGGTGTATAACTACCTCTCTATAACATCCAAAAAACTTGGGCAAACAAATGAAGTTGGGGTTGTCTATATTGATTTGATAAAAAAATTTAAAGTTAAATCATTGTGGTATCAATATAAAATAATATCTAAATATTAATTTGGTAAAAGATTAAATCAAATAATTGCATTATCCAATACAAATTTGTTCTATAATTTGGTTCATCTTCGAAGTTTGTGATTACCCCTCTCAATAATGTCATCTTCAAAGTTGGAACTTGTGTTCTCTCATTAGAAATACAATGTGCCTTACCATTGAAATATTACTTTTGATGGTATTTAAATAACCGTTAAAATATGCCATAAGCTCGTGTATTATTTAGAATTTAATTCTTGTATTTTTATTTTTAAGAATTCAATCACTTTACTTTTCAAAATTCAATTGTTAGCAATATTAAAATTATTTTGTTAAATTCAAAAAGTCACATTTTAACCATTTAGAAAAATAAAGAGACTACATTCTTAAAAATAAATTTGTGAAGAATATAAAGAATGATGGCATATTTTAACCTTGAATAAAACTCAAAATGCATATTCATAACCAGATAAAACCATTTCCAACTGACTTATTCAAATGTTCATATATGAATACAACATTCAAATACAAAATACCAGCAATCTTTCGTGTCATCTGGGAAGAGGCGTGCGTGCGTATCGGCTGAGGTTATCACCATCCATATCGACCCACACGAACCAAATTCATAAACCAGATGATAGAAAAAAAAGAGAGGAGGAAAATCAATGAATTCATAACCTAAAATCTCAAGACCAACTAGTCTCACATAGTTTACCTTTGAAGACAAACTTTTTATCAGGCAAAGTAACTGATCAAGCTCCACCAGTCTTCTTATTCGGTTCGAATACATACTTAATAAGAGACTCTTTAATCGAAAGGAGCTCAGGGAATTCTGTCTTCAATTTGCTGGCATCGAGTTCGTTGTTGCTTCTCGGGGCTACAATAACTTTGGCCTGCTCCTCGAGATTGAAGTTCTTCCAGGTGAAGTTAGGGTCAATGTAGTCACGGTACATTTCTAATATCTCATTGTGACTGACCACTCCCGGGTTTGTAAAGTTCCAAATTCCGGTCAAGTTCCTCTTTCCCATCTCGATGGAAATCGGAAGAAGCTCATCGAGGATGGTCATCGAGTTAGGAATGTTAACCACTTTATCGTACCGAGTGATTTTTGTGATGAAGTTTCGGGGATTGGCTAAATCCGATGAAATAGGCATCCTAACTCGCAAGGTACATACATTTTCATAATTCTTGAGCAATTCCTCCACCTTTTTTTGAATCATTAACAAAGATCCCATTATTAGAACACGAGCACAATTCAGATCTAAATACATTAAACTACAACAAAAGGAAGGCAATGGTAAAAATACCATAAAGGCCCCTGTACTAAGAGTCAAGTTGCATTTTACCCCTTTACTCAAAAAATGAGCAAATTAGTCCCTATATGTTAAATCAAAGAGCAAACTGATCTTTTTGTTAAATTAGTTTTTATGGTTAAAAGCTGATCTTTACAATACAAATAGATGAAATTTTAACAAAAAAGACCAATTAGCTCTTTGATCTTATTTACAAGGACTAATTTGCCCATTCTTCAAATAGCGGGGCAAAATGCAATGTAACTCTTTATATAGATTAGTACAGGGCCTTGCAATGCAGATCCAAGTGAGATCAATACCAATAGATGCAATAAGCAAATATGAATACTTTGAATGTGAAAACAATGAAATTATCAATAAAGATTAGAACTTTCTTGCATTAAACAAACAAATCTATCAATCATAAACAAAAACCCAACAACATTTCAATGAAATCACAAGATCTGAAAGGATACCCATATGAAAAAGAACGGATCAAATAAACAAATTATCAGATCTAATAACATAATTGAAGCTTTGCTTACCATAGCCTTGGTCTTAGAATAAAAGGAACCGATGAAATTCGGAGTATCCTCTTCCTTAAACCCGATACCCGTTCCGATCTGATGAGCCTCATCGTACTCAAAGATACAACCTGTAGCATAATTAATCAAGATGAGGCCTTTGTCTCTGCAAACGTCAGCGAGGGTAAGGGTCCCGACCACATTGGTTCTGATAGTCTCGACCTTATGGGATTCGCACCAATCGACGTTCGGACGACCGGTGACACCGGCGGCATTGAATACATGGGTCGGCTTCACGTTGGCTAGGTCGGACTCAAGCGAAATCCGGTTCTCCAAACGGCCGGAGCCGTACTCGTAATCGATTCCCTGGGATTCGCAGAGTTTGCCTAATAAACCACCGATCCAACCGGTTCGACCGTAGATCAGGAACTTCAATGGTTTGTCCGATGAGCCATTTGCCGGAAACCCCATCACTTATTTAGAATTTTTTTTTTTTGAATTTTTGGGTTGAAAATGCAGGGTTTGAATTTGAGGGAGTGGGCACTTCACAGATATATATATTTATATACACAGAAATGATGAGGCCATTAATTTTTTACTTCATTTTTCTCTTAGTTCTTGTACTCTTTTTAATTTTAAAATTAGTCCTTCTTTTTTTCCAAAATTTTACTCCCTCCCCTGCTAATTAATTTATGTAATATTTTAATATTCAAATATCTGATTTTAAAAAAAATCTATACATATTTAAATTTAACAAAAATTAATTAATAATTTTTCGACCAATTGGGCGGATTGAATATCAAATTAGACTTTTATTTTTTATAAATATAAAGAATTTTAGTTAAAATATACTCTAAATCAATGTCTTTTTTATTCCAAGTATTTAGTTTTTTTATTTTTAAAATTTAAAAATACAAATCTAATTATTAATATTATTTTTTTCGTTATTTTAAAATGTCATGTCAGTAAATTTAACCAAAAAAAAATTATTCCTTTACCAATTGAATATTCCATAAAGTAAATAAATCAAATTCCTAAAAATAATAATAAATTAAATTTCAAATAATAAAAACGAATTTTAGTATAAAATTGTAAAGCTCATCATGATTAATTCATGAGCTTAAAAGTCGCTTCCACATTTGTGTTCTGTTATTAAGTTTTTCTTTATGGGAATAAAAATATTTTTTTTTTCTTTCATAAAATATTAAATACTGAATATTTTTTTAACATTAATATTATTATAAGTTCTTATTATATCTGTTATTTTTTTATATAATGCCTAAAACTATGTATAGTCCCTCCCCAACTCTTAAATAAGAAGATAATGCGTTTCAATATACTCGAACTCAAGTCCTCCTACATTAACAACAATATCAATATTAATCGAACTAAGATTCAATCGATAATTTACAAACTTTAATTATCACTTACTAATCATAATTAATTTATATAAACGAAAAAGAAATACTAATATTTGAGTTAATATTTGCCTTTCTACCTCTATATTTTAATTTTGTTTTCGTTTTCTTTTTATTATTTTTTTCTAATAAAGTTGACTAAATATATATGAGGTAGGGGAGGACGTAATTTGTATAATTTTTAAATGTTATCATTACATCGTTATATTTATGCATTATTAATAGAGTAAATTATAACATTAATCATTAAATTATAGGTAAGTTTTTGTTTTGGTCACTAAATTATTCAAAAGTTTTCATTTAAGTCACAACCTGTTAAAATCGTTGTTTCTACTATTTATATTGTCTGCACCAATCGAAAGCTCTCTTTCTCCTTCTCTTTTACAATTCAATTTTTTTTATGAAACAACTTTGGACATCACGAATTTATAAATCAAAATTCGAACAACTTTTTTCTTCGATCTCCGACACTAACCGTCAAATCGACTTGGATTTAATGTATGTTCTTCTACTCATAGATAGATACTGATCTACTGTACCGATCGTTAAATCGTTACTTGGATCTCGCTTGTGAAACTTATAAAAAAAAACTTAAACATCCAAGTAATTTAAATAAAAACTTTTGAATAGTTCAGTGACTTAAATAAAAATTTTCGAATAATTTAACAACCAAATTATTAACTTTTTTTAGTTAAATGACCAAAATAAAAACTTATCTATAGTTTAGTGACTAATAGTGTAGTTTACCATCGTTAATAATTAAAAAATTTAAGATCGAAGATTCATATTTTTTGTTAGATTTCATATCGTACACAACAAAAAAATTGTCATATAATTAATTAATAAATTATTTTATATATATATATTGTTGGGTGTCGGCTTGGTGCCTTTTTTGTAGTTTTGTTTTGAAACCTAACAAGAAAATCAGTGGTCTATAAAACATATGAAGACATCAGTGATCAGAGACACACATGTTCAATGTTGTTTCAGCCGTTGATCTCTTTGTGGTATATTTGAGCTTAACTACTGCATGACACTGGAATATAACCCAATAGCGATCTTGAATGGGTCCAATTATGATTTTGAATATTAGATTTTGTACTTTAATTGGGTTTAATTGCACCATATGTTTCTAAATTATGACTTTTTTTTTTAAATTAGTCCCTAAATTTTAAAAAAATTTAATTATATCATTCCATTAGTAAAGTTGTTAATTTAACTATTAATTTACACATCAGTTCTCATATAACATAATTTAACTATTAATTGAAAAATCTTCGAAAATTTTAAAACAAAGATTTTTACCACATTCATTTTCATAGTATTTTTTTTCTTTAAACGTTTCATTTTAAATTATGCCACATAAGATATGACGTCTAATTTAACAGTTAAATTAATGATTTTAATAATAGAAGGAACTTAATTATTATATAATCTCTATAGTTTAGAGATGTAATTAGAATATTTTAAAAATTTGAGATTTAATTTAAAATAAAAGTAATAATTTGGGATGTCTTGTGTAATATAATACAAATGTGAAAAACTTTTAAAATTCTAAATTATATAAAATTAAAATATAAATAGTCAAATTTCAAATTAAGGACAGAAATGATCTAAAAACAATAGGCAGTTGAAAGAGCTTATACATAAAACAAGGAAGAGCAGGTTGAGTTGGGACCAGCACCCGCTTTTCAAATTCTTGGTGTAACTTATATATTTCATGCATATCATAAATATATTTAAGCCACCTTCTTAATATTTAGGTGAATTTGGTTAATCAGATTACGATTCGTAATAGGATTACGAGAATTTAAGATTATAAATGGAATATAAGATTACTTTGTTTAGTTTATTTGACTGTAATGTAAGTGTTTGGTTGCCGGGATATAAAATTATCTAGAAGTACATTTTACTCAATTGTCCTTATTATAGAATTATTTTTAACAAGTTTAGTTCCTTTAATATTTTTTAGTCTCAATTTCCATAAAATTTTGATAAATTATTACAATTCTTATTTTTTATTACAATTTATATATTAATAAGTAAATATATTGTGTTGAAATAAATTTATAAATCATAATTATAATAATTCATGAAAAATGATTGTAATATCAACCATAAATATGGTTATAACCATAATTAATATATTACTAAATAAATTATTAAATAAAATATAATAATTTTAATTTTAGTGTATGGTATCTACTAGTTCAATATTAAGAAAAATATAATTAATATATACTTTTGAATAGTTTAATGACCAAATTGTAACTTTTCTTAGTTAAGTAACCACAATAAAAATTTACCCATAATTTAGTGACTAATGGTATAATTTACTCTTATTTTTTTATACAATATCTATTACTACTCATAATGCACCCAAATATTGTTGGTTAAGGTGGAGGCCTGTTAGAGTAACTGTTAAAGTAAACGAAAGTTAGTTAGTTGTTGGCTATTAGTTAACTAGCGCTTAGTCTCATTAAGGAAGTTCTGATTCACTTCTATAAATGCATGTATCACTCTTCGTAATATTCAATGAAGTTTTCTATGTTCATACAGTTATACAATCTTTAGTATAATTCAACATGGTATCAGATGTCCATCTCCTCCTGGGGTTGATGCTTTGAGTTTCTGGTTAATTTCATGGCTCCACCATCAAGTCAGTCTGTTGTCCAATCTACTGCTCCCATAATGGCTTCTAATCTCACCGATGGTGTCGTTGATAGTCGGTTATTCTCCACCAAGAAAAATAGTGTTCTTCTTGATAATTCCAACTATCTTTTATGGCGGCAACAGGTTCTTTTGGCAGTCAAGACTTATAAGCTTCAAAGCTTTCTTGATTTACGTTCTGCTCCACCTCCTCAAACGGTTCCAGGTGAAGATGGTGTGCTTCAAGAGAACATTGAGTTCACTAGGTTTGAACAGTAAGATAGTGCTCTTGCGTCTTGGCTTCTATCTTCGGTAACAAGCTGTACTCCCTTATCTCATTGGTCTAGACACAAGTACACAAATTTGGAACGCTATTGTATCCCTATATGGCAGTAAAACTACCTCTCGGCTGATGTTTTATTGTTGGGCCTTGCACTCACAACGCAAGGGTGATCTTACTATAAGAGAATTCTTGATGAAGGTTAAGTCCTACTGTGATAATCTTGCCAGCTGTGAAGAGATTATCAGTGAACATGAGCATGTCACTGCGATTCTCAATGGGCTGCCACCTGAGTATGAGTCTGTCATCTCAATCATTGTAGCTAGTCAACTTCCCTACAGTGTTCAGAGTGTCACAACCATGTTAATTGATACTGAAGCTCGACAACAAGTCACAAAGGCTGAGGTTTCTAGTTTTGTCAATTTAGTTTGTCAACAATCTGCAGACTTAGTTAGCAATAATTCACCACCAGCCTATCGTCCCTCCACTTCTCGAGGTCGCGGGCGTGGTCGTTCTTCTGGACATGTTCAATGCCAGTTGTGTGGAAAAACGGGACATCTAGTTGATCGTTGTTACCACAGGTTTGATGCTTCTAACAAAAGCACTGGCTACAGGCCACCACCACAGGTAAACATGTGCATGTATGGACCTGGTCCATCTCCTTGGGCACCTCCTTCCGTGCCTCTACTGCCCTCTATGCTTCCATCTCCTCAGTCAGGCTGGTCCTATTCATCAGTTCCTACACTTAACTGGGCAAACCCTTTTGTGGGCAACTCCTTACAACATACTAGCACACCTACTCCTACTGCCTCGCAGCCTAATGCTTTTCTGGCCACAGCTGAAACTGTAGGTGACAATGTCTAGTACCCTCACTCTGGGGTGACACATCACCTTACTCACTCGGTTGCTTCCCTCGGTGATAGTCCCTCTTACAATGGGCCAGGTAAGGTGTATGTTGGAAATGGTAATGCCCTTCCTGTTCTATGTTCTGGTCAATCCGCTTTGCTTACTAGAACACGGCCGTTTTACATGAAATCTCTATTGTTTGCACCTGGAATAACCAAAAACTTGCTCTCTGTGTCTAAATTTACAAGAGATAACCAGGTAATGTTTGAGTTTTTTCCTACACAGTGCCAGGTGTGTGATTTGAGAACCAAGTAGGTGCTTCTTCAAGGCTCGGTGCATCATAGGCTGTACAAGCTACATTTAAAAGATGTTGCCAAGAATGGCCAGGCTGCTGGCACAACTTACTGTCTTACAGGAAGTGCATTTGTCCCTCTAAGTGTGTGGCATTCTAGACTAGGGCATCCTTGTAAAAATACACTGCTCAAGGCTTTACTACATTGTAATGTGTCATTCGATGCCAATAAAGAATCATTTACTTATGTTGCATGTCACCTAGGAAAGGAACACAAGCTACCATTCTCCAATTCAGCGACTAAGTATTCTGTACCTCTGCAACTAGTGGTAGCCGATGTTTGGGGACTAGCCCCGGTTATTTCCAATGGGTTTCGTTACTATGTGGCCTTCATTGATGCATACATTATATACACATGGGTCTATTTTTTGCGCAAAAAGTCAGAGGTGCTTACTGTGTTTCCACATTTCCACAGGCAGGCTGAGAGAGCTCTTGGTCTACAACTTCGAACCATACAAACAGATGGAGGGGGTGAGTTTCAAGTGCTAAAACAGTATCTTACTCAGCATGGGATCATACAGAAGTTCACATGCCCTTACACATCAGCTCAAAATGGCCTGGTTGAACGCAAGTATCGCCAAATAGTTGAAACTGGTCTTTTCATGCTGGCACATGCCTCCATGCCTGTAACCTACTGGAATGATGCCTGTAACCATAATTAATATATTACTAAATAAATTATTAAATAAAATATAATAATTTTAATTTTAGTGTATGGTATCTACTAGTTCAATATTAAGAAAAATATAATTAATATATACTTTTGAATAGTTTAATGACCAAATTGTAACTTTTCTTAGTTAAGTAACCACAATAAAAATTTACCCATAATTTAGTGAATAATGGTATAATTTACTCTTATTTTTTTATACAATATCTATTATTACTCATACTGCACCCAAATATTGTTGGTTAAGGTGGAGGCCTGTTAGAGTAACTGTTAAAGTAAACGAAAGTTAGTTAGTTGTTGGCTATTAGTTAACTAGCAGTTAGTCTGTTAAGGAAGTTACAGTTCACTTCTATAAATGCATGTATCAGCTCTTCGTAATATTCAATGAAGTTTTTTATGTTCATATAGTTATACAATCTTTAGTATAATTCAACATGGTATCAGATGTCCATCTCCTCCTGGGGTTGATGCTTTGAGTTTCTGGTTAATTTCATGGCTCCATCATCAAGTCTGTATGCTGTCCAGTCCACTGCTCTCATAATGTCTTCTAATCTCACCGATGGTGTCGTTGATAGTCGGTTCTTCTCCACCAAGAAAATTAGTGTTCTTCTTGATGATTCCAACTATCTTTTATGGCGGTAACAGGTTCTTTTGGCAATCAAGACCTATAAGCTTCAAAGCTTTCTTGATTTACATTCTGCTCTACCTCCTCAAACGGTTCTAGGTGAAGATGGCGTGCTTCAAGAGAACATTGAGTTCACTAGGTTTGAACAACATGATAGTGCTCTTGCGTCATGGCTTCTATCTTCGGCAAGTCAAGCTTTACTCCCTTATCTCATTGGTCTAGACACAAGTGCACAAATTTGGAACGCTATTGTATCCCTATATGGCAGTAAAACTACCTCTCGACTGATGTTTTATCGTCGGGCCTTGAACTCACAACGCAATGGTGATCTTACACAGTGCCAGGTGCGTGATTTGAGAACCAATGAGGTGCTTCTTCAAGGCTCGGTGCATCATGGGCTGTACAAGCTACATTTAAAAGATGTTTCCAAGAATGGCCAGGCTGTTGGCACAACTCATTGTCTTACAGCTAGTGCATCTATCCCTCTAAGTGTGTGCCATTCTAGACTAGGGCATCCTTGTAAAAATACACTGCTTAAGGCTTTACTACATTCTAATGTGCCATTCGATGCCAATAACGAATCATTTACTTGTGTTGCATGTCACCTAGGAAAGGAACACAAGCTACCATTCTCTAATTCAGCGACTAAGTATTCTGCACCTCTGCAACTAGTGGTAGCCAATGTTTAGGGACCAGCCCCAGTTATTTCTAATGGGTTTTGTTACTATGTGGCCTTCAATGATGCATACACCAGATACACATGGGTTTATTTTTTACGCAAGAAGTCAGAGGTGCTTACTGTGTTTCCATATTTCCACAGGCAGGCTGAGAGAGCTATTGGTCTACAACTTCAAACCATACAAACAGATGGAGATGGTGAGTTTCAAGTGCTAAAGCAGTATCTTACTAAGCATGGGATCATACAGAGGTTCATATGTCCTTACACATCAGCTTAAAATAGCCTGGTTGAATGCAAGCATTGCCAAATAGTTAAAACTGGTCTTTCCATGTAGGCGCATGCCTCCATGCCTGTAACATACTGGAATGATGCTTTTAGTTGTGCTGTTTATCTCATCAACAGGCTACCTTCTGCCCCCTTAGGCCATATCTCCCCATATGAGAAATTTTTTCAAACTAAACCAAGCTACTCATTCCTTAGAACCTTTGGCTGCCTTTGCTTCCCAAATCTCAGACCATACAATAGCCATAAGTTTCAATTTTGGTTTACTCCTTGCACATTCTTGGGATACTCCTCTCTTCATAAAGGATACCGATGTCAAGCTAATGATGGTCGAATATATATTTCACGACATGTTACATTTTATGAAAACATATTTCTTTTCAAAAATGCAAACATCAAACTTTCCTCATCTGTGTCCTAACCACAATCTAGCTCAAAATTAATTGTCTTATCCCCTAGACATAAGCAATAAAATCGACCATCAAATGTTCCTATGACCAGCAGTCCCTCTCAATTGTCTCAACCCCTGCACACCACAAGTCTATCTAACTTACCTATTCCAGTAAACTCTCCCTCCAATGACCTTGTGTCTCAATCACCTCCTTCTAGCTCCTCTGCCCATATTCAACCACCACCTACTGTCTCACAGACTCACATGCTATGATCACCCGAAGCAAAGCTGGCATATTTAAACCAAATGCCTACCTAAGTACCACATCCTGTTCACCACCTGACACCCTTGCTAACATTCAAGCAGCTATGGCTCATAAGTGCTGGAAAGATGCAGTCCATGATGAACTACAAGCCCTTGTGCGCAACAATACCTGGAGTCTTTGCACTCTCCCCAACTATCACATGACCATTGGTTGTAAATGGCTGTTTAAATTCAAAAATAATGCTGATGAAACTGTTGACCGATACAAAGCTCAATTGGTTGCAAAAGGCTTCTTTCAACATGCAGGGATTGGTTTTCGAGATACTTTCAGTCCAATGGTTTGGGCAGTTACCATCAGGACTATACTTGTTGTAGTGGTAATGAAAGGTTAGCAGTTGAGACAAGTTGATGTCAATAACGCATTCTTAAATGGGGAGCTGACTGAGGATATTTTCATGGACCAGCCACCTGGGTTTGAGGTAACAGGCTCTAATAGTCAGAAGCTGGTATGCAAATTAAACAAAGCTCTCTATGGTCTGTGCCAAGCCCCTTGTGCGTGGTTTCACACACTCAAATAGTTTTTGATCGACAAGCTCGGGTTTTATGCGTCGAAGGCTAATCCGTCGTTATTCCTTCGTGCATCTTTAGACAGCCAATTATTCCTTATGGCTTATGTGGATGATATAGTCATTACTGGCGGCTCAAGTGCAGAAATAGACAGTGTGGTGCTGCAGCTTCACGACAGGTTTGCCCTCAAAGATATGGGCAGACTCAACATCTTTCTAGGCATTGAAGTACAATATACATCTCAAGGGCTGTTTCTCAATCAGAAGAAGTATGCTCAGGAAATATTACAGAAAATAGGAATGGTAGGTGCTGCTGCTACACCTACACCCATGGTGAGCACGCCTAAGCTGGTAGCCTCAGATGACAGTCAAACCTTTGCAGATGGTAATTTATATTGGAGTACTGTGGGAATGCTTCAGTATTTGTGTATTACAAGGCCTGACTTATCTTTCTGCGTTAACAAACTCAATCAGTATATGAACTCTCCTAGTGACATTCACCGGAGAGCAGTTAAACGTGTCTTATGTAACTTAATTTGAACTATAGAGTATGGATTACTTTTTTCAGAAGGCCAGTTCAAGTTAGTGTGCTATTCTGATGCAGACTGGGCATCCTCAGTTGAAGACAGACGATCCACCACAGGTTATGCCATTTACTTAGGATCAAACCCGATAGCTTGGTGCTCCAAGAAGCAATCAGTGGTTTCCAGGTCGTCCTCAGAAGTAGAATACCACAGCTTAGCCAATTGTGTGTCTGAATTGTTATGGATTAAACAGCTGTTGGAAGAAATTGGCATGACCATAAAACATACACCAGTGGTGTGGTGTGATAATACTTCTACATTCTCAATGTCTGCAAATCCAACTCATCATACAAGAGTCAAACATGTTGAGATCGACCATCACTTTGTTCGAGAGAAAGTACTCGATGGCACCTTATAGGTTAACTTTGTTCCATCAGCAAATCAAATTGCTGACATGCTCACAAAACCCATCACTCCCAAGCAGTTTGTAGAATTTTGACATGCACTAGGGCCACTACGAGAGATGAAGGTCAAAAGATTACAGGACCAGGAGAATGTTAGAGTAACTGTTAAAGTAAACGAAAGTTAGTTAGTTGTTGGCTATTAGCTAACTAGCAATTAGTCTGTTAAGGAAGTTACAGTTCACTTCTATAAATGCATGCATCAGCTCTTCGTAATATTCAATGAAGTTTTCTATGTTTAGACAGTTATACAATCTTTAGTATAATTCAACAAGGCCTTGAGTCTTTGAGATTCAAGTTCAAGTCTCACCATATGCAATTACAGTGTGTGAGTCTCCACACCATTTTATGCATGTGCCATGTGTGGGTTTTCTCTAATTATTTCTGATTTTTTATCTGTCGTGCTTTGTACTAGGTTGATTCTACATGCTATTGTAATTGGTCGAATATGTATTTGTGCTTGTACTTACAATTTGTTCCTATGTTGTGCTTGTAACTATACCTTCTTGTATTAGTGAAACTTTCAAAAAAATATTTAAATCGGAGGATAACATGTATTTAAATGTGATTAAATCTGCATCCTTCTACATGTTACAACAATAACGATACCAATTAAACTAAAGCTCAATCCATGCATTTTTTTAGTTCGTATCTCTATGTTATTATATCTATTGTAAATAAACTTGTACTAATATAAAGCTCATAAATTATAAATTATATCATTATGTGTAGTTATGCTCAGTTAAAATTCCATTCTGGTTAAAGTTAGTATATATTGATTTGATAATTATAAAAAAAAAATATGTTTGAATCCGGACATTAAAGTATTATGAAGGTCTTTGTATTAAAATTTAGATTACATTTTTTCCCTTTATTAAAAAAATGGTCAAATTTTCCTTTGTACATAAGATTAAAGATCAAACTAGTATTTCTATTAAAAATTCCATACATTTTTACTGTTAAGTGTTGGTGTAGTTGATAGAACCACCAAATAGTGATACTTGGCATGCCACATGTACCTTATATCGATATAAAGGGACTAATTCAAACAAAATGAATGGAAATTTAACCAAAAAAAATAGATGGAACTTTTTATAGATAGTGAAATGGATGAAATTTTGACGTAGAGAGACTAATTCAAACAATCAGAAAGTAAGTGAATAAATTTTTTAACAGAAATATCAATTTACTTATTTTATCTACCTTACAAAATTCAATTTATTATTTTTAATAAAAAAATAAAATTTGACTCTTAATATAAAAATTTCCATCATATTATTACCAAATTAATGATTACGAGACATAATTATATAGGATTAAGTGAAAGGGTAAACTACAAAAATAGTCACTTTTATTTGCCTCAAATTACTTTTTAGTCACTTATGTTTGAAATGTTACGTTTTAGTCACTTACGTTATCTTTTTGTTAAAAAGTGGTCACTCTGCCGTTAAGCTCCGTTACCTCCCTAACGACAATCCTACGTGGCAGTTCAAATGAGTTTTAAATGTCAACTTGGATGTCCAATTGGGACGAGAATAGGTTTTAATTAAATAAATTTGATTAATTAAAAATTTTAAATTAATTACACCTTAAATTGAAAAAGAAAAATCGTTCGTCTCCTTTTTCTTTTAGTTTTCTTTTTCATTTTGACTGGAAAACTATTCTCATCCCAGTTAGACATCCATTTTGATTGCCATGTAAGATTGTTGTTAGGGAGGTAACGGAGTTTAATGGCAGAGTGACCACTTCGTAACAAAACGATAACGTAAGTGACTAAAATGTAATATTTCAAATATAAATAACTAAAATGTAATCTGAAATAAATAAAAGTGATTATTTTTTTAATTTATCGCGAATCTTATAGCTTTATTTATTTAAATAGAGAGAAAGAGGGGCTCTTAAATGCAGTCCAAACCTGATAAATTATTATATGGTTTATTGGACAAGCTTGGGTTTTAGTCATGTGAAGTTTCATGGGAAAACGTGGCGTCCACAAATCACCACTTTCAGAGTTTAAATCTGAAGGTCTTTCATTGTGGGTGGTGTTGTTAGAATGTGTACACGTGAATTTACGTCCCCAACTCTAACATTGAAATTTTAATCCATTCCTACACTAACTTAATAAACTTTTGGGTAAACTACGTCAATAGTTATTAATTTATAAATAAAATTTTATTTTAATTATTTAATTAAAAAGAAGTATAATTTAGTCATTAAACTATTTAAAAATTTTCATTTAAGTCATTGGATTGTTAAAATTTATGCTTTATGGCTTTCTTTATTCGCACTGCTTGTATCAATCGAAAGAATTTTTTTTCTTTTCTCTTCTACTTTTCAATTTTTTTTATGAAACAACTTGGGACGTCATAAATCTGCGAACCAAAATTCAAATAATTCTTTTCTCCGATCTCCGACATTGACCGTAGATCTACTTGGATATCAAGTATATTCCTCTACGTGTCCATGGATGTTGATTCACTCTTCCGATCATCGAATTGCCGCTTGGAGCTCACTGGCAAAATTTTTTTTGTTAAAAAAACTTAATAGCCTGATAACTTAAATAAAAACTTTTAAATAGTTCAGTGACCAAATTGTAACTTTTTTAGTTAAGAGACCAAAACGAAAACTTAACCCTAATTTAGTAACTAATGATGTAGTTTGTCCTAAACTTTTTTTTTAAAAAAAAAATCAGAGTATTAGGCGTAATAGCAAGGTTGATTGCACTTTGGGTTAAATATAAGGAAATCAATATCGTATCGATAGATGTACCTTTTTTCTACTAGTACTGGTACGTAGCAATATTAGTGTGTTTTATATTTAGCACTATTTTTATAAAAGATTTGATATATGCATATAAAAGGTATTTACAAATATCAAATAATAAGATTAAATAAATCTGAAATATAAAAAAGATTTTATAAACTTCACAAATACAATTCATCATTAAACAACCTCAAAATAAGCAAGTAAAAAATTTATTGCATAAATTAAACAAAAAAGATTAAATCTCATCCTATACATATAACAATTAATAATTCAACAATTCCAAAAAAATAATAAAAATTAATTTAAAATTAAAGTATATTTTAAAATTATTTTTTAGTACAAATAAATAATTTAAATTAATTTTTTTTTTGTTACTGATCGATACACCATATTTCGGTCAATACGAGCGGAATTAGTCGATAAGCACCGGTATCAACAGAAATTTACATCAGAATGGAACCTAAAGTTTGTTGTTTCGGTTTACTACTAGAACATAGCGCTTTGGCTTGTACGGGCAGTACCAGAACGATACTGACTGTAACAGCCCAATTACGACCCAAATCGGAACGGTGGTTTCGGGACCACGAATCCGAATTAAAAAAATGTTTTAATTATTAATATGATATCTATGTTGTGTGATTAAGCATTTGTTATAATATCATAGATTAATTTGTGTGTTTGAGTGACTAATTTAAGTGAATGATTTAAATTGAATAAGTATGAAATAACTATCTATTGTGGAATTTAGAGCTAAATTGAATAGGTTTTCTTTTGTTTGGAATTTAAGTTGAAATTTGGACATTAAAAAGTGATAGTGGGCGGCAACCATGATAGGAAATTATTAGTGTATATTTTATAATAATTATAATATGTTAGTGGAGTGTTAAAATATGTATTGATATTATTAAATAAAGAAAACATGTTTTATCTCATCTCTTTCTTCTCCATCTTCTTCACCGAATTCACAAAGAAAAGAGGAAGCTAAAACCTCCATTTCATTCGGTCATTGCATGTCCAATTGAGGTGAGTATTTGAGCTTGGTTTTTATAAATTTTTGCATTTTTGAGTTAGTTATCTTGTGTACTACCAAACCCATGTTGAAATTTTTGAGTTTGAAGCATGTTAAAGATTCGGCCATGGATGAATGTTCTTGTTTTGCTATGTTTGATGGAAGAATGCTTAGTATATGTTTGAAAATAACATGTCTAGAGTAGGAAATTTTGATGAAATTGAGTAAATTAGAAATTTTAGTTAAAATGAATAGTTGAGGGATTAGAATGCTAAATAAATAGTTTGTATGGACTTATATGGTCCTTGGGGTGATTCGGCCATAAAGAATGTAAGTTCAATTTTGTGTAATTTGAGAGAAATTTTAGTATGGACTAAATTGAATAGATTGTTATAATAAGGGGTGAATTATTAAAATTATAAATTATGTGTTATGATTAAATTGAATGACATATGGGGACTTGAATGAGCTTATGGAGCATTCGGCCTTAGCTAAAAAATGTGTAAATTTGACATATTTCGAATGAGTAAAAATTTGTATTAAATTGTAAAAATGCAAACTATGAGTGATAAATTGGAAAATTGTCCAATTATGTGTTTTGAGCTAAAATGAATGAAATTTTATTTGAATGAGCTCTTTTCGAACTTATTTTAGATCAAGAACGGAAAGAACCAGAATCAGATCGGGGGAAGGCGAAATTAATCGAGTAGCCGAAAAATCTTAACTCAACTACCACCGAAGTAAGTTTATAAGCAATTGGTTTCAAATGAATAATTGTTAAATTGAAATGTACATTTTTATATGAGTTTTATTAAGTTTATACCTCAATTGCCGTGTAACACCCCTCACCCGTATCTAACTCCGGGATAGGGTTCGAGGCGTTACCGGACTTAAACATTCACAATCATACAAAACCGGGTTACCAAATTTCACCCAAAATTTCAACTTTTCAAATACATGCATTTGACCTTGTCATCTAATTAATCACTTATACCACATAACAATACATTAACACATACCATGGACAAATAGGCTTACAAGCCAAAATCATCATAAGCCACACCTCATGGCTATAATCAACAAATCAATATAAGCCAATAAATTTGACTAATCACAACAACATCCATCATAGAAAAATTAAGTCCCTATACATGCCACTCACTTGAAAACATTTAACATACATATGTCAATACTCCAAGGATAATGGCTCGATAGTGTGATGCTGCCTCCGACGATCTCCAACCCTGAGCTGACCTGACAAAACTAAAAGAAATAGAAAGGAGGGAGTAAGCTTTACGCTTAGTAAGCTCGCATGAAAATAATAAGCAATGTGATCATATTTTCATATTCTTCCTATTTATTCAAATTCCAGTTAAGCTGTTTTCTTGAGTCACAGTCATTAAATTATTTATATTTGAGGCTACAGAACTTCAAATTAAGATCGGTTAATTTTCCATGAAACTAGACTCACATGTATTCTTACCATAATATTTCCAGAATTTTTGGTTTATCCAATCAAAACAGTTTATTCATTAAAAATTCCCCTGTTTTACTGTTCAACTATTCTGACCTCTCTTCACTACGAATCAATTTTCTCCTTGTACAGAGTTCTATGACCTTATTATTTAGTTCATTTGAAAATAGACTCATTCAGGATTTTAAGCATAGAAATTATATCTCACAGTTATTTTTGTACAATTTTTAATGATTTTTCCAAGGCAGAACAGGGGATCATATAATCATTCTGAACCAGTCTCACAGAAATTCAAATATCTCAAAATATACGAATCATTTGTTTGCTATGTTTCTTTTATATGAAAATAGGCTCAATAATGTTTAAATCAATATCTCATCCAACTTATAATTCAATCTATACTATTTTTAATGATTTTTTAAACTCATGTCACTGCTGCTGTCCAAACAGTTTTATTGTAAATTTTTGCTCTCTCTTTCTTTTGTTGTATTCATCACTTGCCTATACCAATCTTTTCAATTTTCGATTACATATCGAGCATATTGTTCATACGTACATTTGCCTCATTTCTCAATTGGTCACATTCACACTTGCACTTATTCGTAACATGATCGCACCAATCATCATTAGTAAATTATCTCGTTGAACCCCTTCGGAAAACGCCCGATACTCGGTGGTCTCAGCACATAGCTCCACCTACACATAATTCGGCTTTCTTGTACACATGGTGAAGGTCCCTTATCACTCATGTGACCTAGCCATTCCATCTCGTTGCTTTCTTGTCTACATGGTGTCCAACACTAGGAACCACTCATGTGACCTAGCTACTCATAACCCGTAACTTTCTTGTACACATGGTATACACACAGTATTACACATGTGACCTAGTTACATATGAAATTATTATCCCGTAGCTTTCTTGCACACATGGTGAAAGTCCTTTATCATCCATGTGGCCTAGCTACGTATCAAATTTTGCCATCTAGTAGCTTTCTTGTGCACACGGTGAAAGTCCCTTATCACTAATGTGTCATAGCTACATATTGTCCGTATCTCTCGGTTTTCCGAAGGTTCAATCGAGAATTTCTATTTCCATACATTTTCATATTTTAGTTATCACCCAATGATTTCCATAATATCTAGCAAAATAATTATTGTACAAGTAAAATAAATGCATTATTTACATATAAACTTTCTTGTCGAAATCTCGTCAGGTACAACCGTGTAGCAACTCATACAACCCATGTAATATTAATTTAACATTTAATTCTTGTAACATTAATTTGCCATTCAATTTCACATGACACAACAAACATCACATTTTCCATACCATACATACTATCCATCAACTTCTCCTAAACATATTAAATCATACAATTTATGCCATATCAATAGAAAATTACAATTCAAGCATGGTGTTGCATTATTATTAACACACGAACTTACCTCGAATGCCGAAACGACCATTTTACTAACTTTCTCGATTTTCGATTTTCCTCCAGTTCTAGGTCCAAATCTCATTTTTCGGGGTCAAAAACATCACATTTCACTTATTTAATTAATGTACCACTCAAAACAGTCCCTAACTCAAACTTTGGAAAAATTACAATTTTGCCCCTAAACTTTTACATAATTACGATTTTGCCCCTAGGCTCGAAAATTAAACTTTATTCCTATTTGTTATGTTTTATGACATGATGAACATTTTTCCCTTCTATAGCAACTTCAAATTCTTACTATAACACATTATTATGAACAATAACAACTTTTACCAATTAGCTCGTTTTACTCGTTTTCACCGAAAATCACTTAGTAAAAATCGTTTCTCTACTCAAAAACATGCATAATCTACCAAAATTCATCAAAATACACAATTATTCAACATGGGTCAATTTTTAAAATTAAACTCTAGCTCAAAATAATGGTAGAAATAGCTAAACTAAGTTACCGAGATTTCAAAAAATCGATGAACATTAAAAACGGGGCTTAGAAACACTTACTATGAAGCTTGAAAAGCTTGAAACCCTTATCCATGGAGTCATGAAATTTTCGGCAGCAACTTGAAGAAGATGAGCAGATTTTTTTCTTGTATTTTGTCTTTTTTTATTCATTAAAACACTAAATGACTAAAATACCCTTAAGGCTTTTCTTTCAATTTTGTCCCATTCATGCCCATTTTTGTCCATAAAGTTATCCAATGGTCTAATTACCTTTTAAGGACCTCCAATTTAAAACTCATAGCAATTTGACACCTTTAATATATAGAACTCAACTTTTGCACTTTTTACAATTTAGTCCTTTTGACTAAATTGAGTGCCCAAACGTCAAAATTTTCGAACGAAATTTTCACAAAATCTTTCCGTGAAATCGTAGACCATTAAAATATAGTAAAAATAAAATTTTCCTCGTCGGATTTGTGATCTCGAAACTACTGTTCCGACTAGGCCCTAATTTGGGATGTTACATGCCGAATGTGATAGGGTGAAATTAAAGGTATTTTCCGAATGTGATATTAACATGTATATGTATTTATTTATATGAATTCCTTGGTTGGTTGAAATATGTATAAAGATACATACACATTTGTATATATATAATTTCTCCGAATGTGACATGGTGTGAGATTTAATATTTGTACTAGTTGAATGTGTGTTGGATTATGCATGGAATGTATATTTGGGGTTGAGTGAATGCTTATAAATTGAGTAGTAGTTTAACGTGTGCTATGAGATAGGGGATGGTGGTATTCAATTTATTTTCTAGATGAATGTATGATTATGGTATTGAATTAATGAGAGTACATGGTTGTCTTCTAAAGCTGAATATGGTATAACTTCATTGAAGGGATAGATGGAATCGATTATGTATATCTATGATGTTTTATATCTTCTTTTAGATGTGATAATTTATGTCTATGAGAATGAGGTGGAAATTGTGAAAGGAAGATGGCACTATGTGTGCGAGAAACGGGTAATGGCACTATGTGTGCGATACATTACCGGAAGATGGCACTACGCGTGCGAGAAATGGGTAATGGCACTATGTGTGCGATACATTACCGGTAGGTGGCACTATGTGTGCGAATCCTATTTGCTGAGCACTATGTGTGCGATATCGGTTAAATGGCACTGTGTGTGCGGAAATTATGTAACGACACTATGTGTGCGATACGTTACGGGAGTTGCACTATGTGTGCGGGTGGACAAATTTGCTAGAGACCTAAACAATTGAATGAAGGTAACCGAGAGATGATGTACAGGTAAGTAATATATGATAGTTGAATGCTTAGAGCTAATGAGGTAAGTTGTTTTGGGTTTATGAATTTTAGTAATAAGGTAAGATTATTAATTTTGGATTTGTTCGGGTTGGATAAATGGTTCATGATTATTCGGCTTTGAGACCATTTGAATGTGATAAATGTTAAACAGTGAAACATGCTATATATATGCGGTTAGGTGTTAGTTAAGGATTAATAGTAAATTGATTAAATTCTAAAAAAATGATTAGATGCATATGTTTACCATTGCTTATTACTTACTAGGCTAAGATAGCTTACCATTTGTGTTTAATTGACTACTTTATAGATTTTGAAGTTTACGTACGAGCTCAGGGATCATCGTCAAAGTCAATCACACTATCAACTATCTTTAGTACCCTTTTTATAAGTTGAACTTTTGGAACTATGGCATGTATAGGCTATATTACTCTTTTGAGTTTATTTTGAATATGATGTATATATTTGTATAAGCCATGCGAAAATGGCTTGTCCAACTTGTAAATCTTGGAAATTTATATTTTGGCTTGATGATTATGTTTGGTTGTGGTTTTAGTTGATTTAGTTTTAGTATATATATAAGTATGGTTAATGTATGGAGTTTAAATGAAATGGAGTAAGGATGTTATAAACTAGTTAACCATATTTTGCAATGAAATAGTTTTTGGTTAACAGCAGTAACGTGATTTTGAAAAATCACCAAAAATAGGAGAAATGAAATTAGGAAGTGAATAAGATACAGAATTAAAGCTTATTGTGTCTATTTTTATATGAAAGAAACAGAGTAGGCAAAGAAATTTTATATTATGAGATATTTAAATTTTAGTGAGACTGGTTCTGAATAACTTCGTGATTCCCAGTTCTGTCTTGGAAACAAAATTGTTAAAAATTGTCAAAAATAATCATGGAGCATAGTTTATATGCTTTTAATCCTTAATGAGTATATTTTTGATTGAAATAAACAAGAACATTATTGGAATTCTGTACAATGAGATAACTGAGTTTTTGTAAAGATAGGTCAGAACCATCAAACAGTGAAACAAGGGAAACTTTAATGAATAAACTGTACTAATTGGCCATATGAAAAATTCTGGAAAAATTATGGTAGGAAGATATATGAGTCTAGTTTAAAGAAAAATTTACAGATCTAAATTTCGAGTTTCGTAACTCGAGTTATAGTCAATTTAGTCAACATGACGCAGATGGACAGTTTCAATTTTTATGCCTCGAATTAGTAGTTAAGTCTAGTAATGCCTCATGCTCGACTCCGGCAACGGCCTTGGGCAAGGGGTGTTACATTTGATTGGTATCAGAGCTATGGTTTAGTCGGTTCTCGGACTAACGTAGCGTGTGAGAGTCTAGCTATACATGCCATATTTTTGTGATATGATAATGTGATGACTTCTGACAGCGAAATGTATTCATTTTCTTATATAGTAATGGATCTTGATCCCCAGCGAATCGTAGCTGATGACGTTGAGAGTGTGGTGCCCGCTCCCGCGCAAGGGACCGCGCCAGAGAAATCTTGACCGGCTACAAGTAATCCAGATGAGGGGGCTAGACAAGCCTTCTATAGTATGATGAATGATTGGTTCAGTCAGTACATACGAACCAATCCGGCTGTTCAACCACCCCTGAATTCGAATATTCCCCCCTGTAGTACCGGTGGTACCCCCAATTGCCAATCCTGAAAGAGTAAACAAGCCTCCTGTTGATCGTATTAGAAAGCACGAAGCTCAAGAATTTAGAGCTGAGGATGATGACGATGCAGAGAGAGCTGAATTTTGGCTCGATAATACTGCTCGTTTTTTTGACGAGCTGTCCTGCACACCTAATGAGTGTCTGAAGTGTGCCATATCATTATTACGGGATTCTGCTTACTATTGGTGGAATACACTCGTGTCAGTTGTTCCGAAAGAGAGGGTTACTTGGGACTTCTTTCAGACGAAATTTCGTAAGAAGTATGTAAGCCAGCGCTTCATAGACTCTAAGCGCAAAGAATTTCTTGAGCTTAAACAGGGTCGTATGACCGTATCCGAATATGAACGCAAGTTTGTGCGACTTAGTCGCTACGCTCGTGAGTGTGTTTCGTCGGAGACTGCTATGTGTCAGAGATTTGAGGATGGTTTAAATGAAGATATAAATCTTCTGGTTGGCATTCTTGAAATTAACGAGTTCGTTGTACTAGTTGATAAAGTGTGCAAAAACTGCCCTTTGATGATTAGAGACTTGTGTTTTCCGGCCGATTTGATGCTATTACCTTTCGATGAGTTCGACATTATTCTCGGTATGGATTGGTTGACAGTTCACGATGTGGTAGTGAATTGCAGACGAAAGGCTATTGATTTAAGATGCCAGAACAAAGAGATAATCCGAATTGAGTCTGTAGATTTGAATGGACTACCTGCTATGATATCTTCGATGTTGACTCGGCAGTATTTGAGAAAGGGTTGTAAAGCCTATCTTGCGTATGTGATTGGCAACAAGGTAACCGAAAAGAAGATTGAATCAGTACCGGTTGTTAGTGAATATCCAGATGTGTTTCCGGAAGAATTACCGGGATTACCACCTGTTCGTGAGGTAGAGTTTGGGATTGAGCTAGTGCCAGGGACCACCCCGATTTCGATAGCTCCGTATAGAGTGGCCCCGACTGAATTAAAAGAATTGAAGGCTCAGTTGCAAGAATTGACAGATAGAGGTTTCGCCCGACCGAGTTTTTCTCCCTGGGGTACGCCCGTTCTATTTGTGAAAAAGAAGGACAGAACTTTGAGAATGTGCATTGATTATTGGCAGCTCAATAAGGTGACAGTAAAGAACAAATACCCGTTGCCACGTACCGATGATTTATTCGATCAGCTTAAAGGAGCCTCGGTATTTTCAAAAATTGATCTGAGGTCAGGATATTATCAGTTGCGAGTTAGAGAATAGGACGTACCAAAGACTGCTTTTCAGACGAGATACGGGCATTATGAATTTTTGGTGATGCCGTTTGGGCTCACTAATGCCCCTGCTATTTTTATGGATTTGATGAATCGGGTATTCAGACCGTATCTAGATCGGTTTGTGGTTGTGTTCATAGATGACATACTTATCTATTCACGTGATGAAACCGAACACGCTGAGCATTTGAGGCTAGTGTTACAGATTTTGCGTGACAAGCAATTGTACGCAAAGTTTAGTAAATGTGAGTTTTGGTTGAAAGAAGTCAGCTTTTTGGGGCATGTTATTTCAGCATCGGGTATTTCGGTTTATCTGAATAAAATCTAGGCTATATAGGAGTGGAAACCTCCGCGGAATGTATCTGAGGTGCGTAGCTTTTTAGGGCTTGCAGGATATTACAGACATTTCGTGAAAGGATTCTCTATGATAGCAACCCCGATGACAAAACTATTACAGAAGGATGTGAAATTTGAGTGGTCGGAAAGGTGTCAGAAGAGTTTTGATCAATTGAAGACCTTGTTAACGGAAGCTCCAGTGCTCGTTCAGCCAGAATCGGGTAAAGAGTTTGTTATTTTCAGCGATGCATCTTTAAATGGGCTGGGCTGTGTATTGATGCAGGAGGGTAAAGTTGTAGCCTACGCCTCAAGATAGTTGAAACCGCACGAGAAGAATTATCCGACGCACGACCTTGAGTTAGCAGCTATAGTTTTTGCCTTAAAAATATGGCGTCACTATCTATTCGGTGAGAAATGCCATGTCTATTCGGATCATAAGAGTCTAAAGTATTTAATGACTCAGAAGGAGCTGAATTTGAGACAGCGATGATGGTTGGAATTGTTGAAAGACTACGAGCTCGTGATAGATTATCACCCAGGAAAGGCTAATGTGGTTGCTGATACACTTAGTCAAAAATCACTATTTGCTCTACGGGCAATGAATGCGGATATGGCTATAACCGATGACGGTGTGATCATTGCAGAATTAAAAGCGAGACCATTGTTTGTACAACAGATTCGAGAAGCTCAAGAGGTTGATGATGATTTAAAAATAAAAAGGAGTCATTGTGGCTCAGGAGGGGATTCAGATTTTCAGATAGATACAGAAAGATGTCTACGATACAAGAATCGGGTATGTGTACCTAAGAAATCAGAATTAATTCGAATGATTTGTGATGTAGCTCATAGTAGCAGATTGTCGATTCATCCGGGTAGTACAAAAATGTATAACGAATTAAAACATCATTACTGGTGGCATGGTATGAAACAAGACATCTCAGACTATGTGTCAAAGTGTCTAGTATGTCAACAAGTAAAAGCCGAGCATCAAGTGCCATCGGGACTACTTCAGCCGACTATGATACCTGAGTGGAAGTGGGATCGAGTCACTATGGATTTCGTATCAGGTTTGCCTTTGACGCCAAGTAAGAAAGATTCAATCTGGGTTATCGTTGATAGATTGACGAAATCGACTCATTTCATCCCGGTACGTACGGATTTCTCACTCGATAAATTAGCCGAGTTGTACCTATCGCAGATCGTACGGCTACACGGAGTACCTGTTTCTATTGTTTTGGATAGAGACCCGAGGTTCACATCGCGGTTTTGGAAGAAACTGTAGGATGCTTTAGGTACTAAGTTGCATTTCAGTACAACTTTTCACCCTCAGTCGAATGGTCAATCCGAGCGTGTTATTCAAATACTCGAGGATATGTTGAGATGTTGCGTTCTTCAGTTTGAGGGTACGTGCGAGTGATACTTGCCTCTGATTGAATTTGCGTATAATAACAGTTTTCAATCAAGTATTAAAATGGCGCCCTACGTGAAAAATGTCGTACACCATTATTTTGGACTGAACTAAGTGAAGGCAAGATACACGGGGTTGATTTGATCAGAGAGACGGAACAGAAAGTTAAGGTAATTCGAGAAAGTTTGAAAGCTGCGTCAGATCGTCAAAAGTCATATGCAGATTTGAAACGAAAAGATATAAAGTTTCAGGTGGGTGATCAAGTGTTCTTGAAAGTATCGCCATGGAAAAAGATACTTAGATTTGGTCGTAAGGGAAAACTGAGTCCGAGATTTATTAGGCCGTATGAAGTTATCGAGCATATCAGGCTGGTTGCGTATAGATTGAGGTTGCCGTCAGAGTTAGAAAAGATTCATAATATTTTTCACGTGTCGGCGCTTCGACGATATAGATCTGATCCTTCTCATGTGATCAATCTATCAGAGGTAGAAATTCAACCCGATTTAACTTATGAAGAAGAACCGATTCGCATCTTAGCTCGTGAAGTGAAAGAGCTGCGAAATAAGAAGATATCTTTGGTTAAAGTAATGTGGCATAAGCATGGGATTGAGGAGGCAACCTGGGAAACCGAAGAATCAATGAAAGAGCGTTATCCACACCTATTCGCGGGTATGATTTTCGGGGACGAAAATTCCTTTAGGGGGAGGGAGTTGTAACAGCCCAATTACGACCCAAATCGGAACGATGGTTTCGGGACAACGAATCTGAATTAGAAAAATGTTTTAATTATTAATATGATATCTATGTTGTGTGATTAAGCATTTGTTATAATATCATAGATTAATTTGTGTGTTTGAGTGACTAATTTAAGTGAATGATTTAAATTGAATAAGTATGAAATAATTATCTATTGTGGAATTTAGAGCTAAATTGAATAGGTTTTCTTTTGTTTGGAATTTAAGTTGAAATTTGGCCATTAAAAAGTGATAGTGGACGGCAACCATGATAGGAAATTATTAGTGTATATTTTATAATAATTATAATATGTTAGTGGAGTGTTAAAGTATGTATTGATATTATTAAATAAAGAAAACATGTTTTATCTCATCTTTTTCTTCTCCATCTTCTTCACCGAATTCACAAAGAAAAGAGGAAGCTAAAACTTCCATTTCATTCGGTCATTGCATGTCCAATTGAGGTGAGTATTTGAGCTTGGTTTTTATAATTTTTTGTATTTTTGAGTTAGTTATCTTGTGTACTACCAAACCCATGTAAAATTTTTGAGTTTGAAGCATGTTAAAGATTCGGCCATGGATGAATGTTCTTGTTTTGCTATGTTTGATGGAAGAATGCTTAGTATATGTTTGAAAACAACATGTCTAGAGTAGGAAATCTTGATGAAATTGAGTAAATTAGAAATTTTAGTTAAAATAAATAGTTGAGGTATTAGAATGCTAAATAAATAGTTTGTATGGACTTATATGGTCCTTGGGGTGATTCGGCCATAAAGAATGTAAGTTTAATTTTGTGTAATTTGGGAGAAATTTTAGTATGGACTAAATTGAATAGATTGTTATAATAAGGGGTGAATTATTAAAATTATAAATTATGTGTTATGATTAAATTGAATGACATATGGGGACTTGAATGAGCTTAAGGAGCATTCGGCCTTAGCTCAAAAATGTGTAAATTTGACATATTTCGAATGAGTGAAAATTTGTATTAAATTGAAAAAAATGCAAACTATGAGTGATAAATTGGAAAATTGTCCAATTATGTGTTTTGAGCTAAAATGAATGAAATTTTATTTGAATGAGCTCTTTTCGAAATTATTTTAGATCAAGAACGGAAAGAACCGGAATCGGATCGGGGGAAGGCGAAATTAATCGAGTAGCCAGAAAATCTTAACTCATCTACCACCGAAGTAAGTTTATAAGCAATTGGTTTCAAATGAATAATTGTTAAATTGAAATGTACATTTTTATATGAGTTTTATTAAGTTTATACCTCAATTGCCGAATGTGATAGGGTGAAATTAAAGGTATTTGCCGAATGTGATATTAACATGTATATGTATTTATTTATATGAATTCCTTGGTTGGTTGAAATATGTATAAAGATACATACATATTTGTGTATATATATATATATATATAATTTCTCCGAATGTGACATGGTGTGAGATTTAATATTTGTACTAGTTGAATGGGTGTTGGATTATGCATGGAATGTATATTTGGGGTTGAGTGAATGCTTATAAATTGAGTAGTAGTTTAACGTGTGCTATGAGATAGGGGATGGTGGTATTCAATTTATTTTCTAGATGAATGTATGATTATGGTATTGAATTGATGAGAGTACATGGTTGTCTTCTAAAGCCGAATATGGTATAACTTCATTGAAGGGATAGATGGAATCGATTATGTATATCTATGATGTTTTATATCTTCTTTTAGATGTGATAATTTATGTCTATGAGAATGAGGTGGAAATTGTGAAAGGAAGATGGCACTATGTGTGCGAGAAACGGGTAATGGCACTATGTGTGCGATACATTACCGGAAGATGGCACTATGTGTGCGAGAAACGGGTAATGGCACTATGTGTGCGATACATTACCGGAAGATGGCACTACGCATGCGAGAAACGGGTAATGGCACTATGTGTGCGATACATTACTGGTAGGTGGCACTATGTGTGCGAATCCTATTTGGCCGAGCACTATGTAATGCGATATCGGTTAAATGGCACTGTGTGTGTGGAAATTATGTAACGACACTATGTGTGCGATCGTTACGGGAGTTGCACTATGTGTGCGGGTGGACAAATTTGCTAGAGACCTAAACAATTGAATGAAGGTAACCGAGAGATGATGTACAGGTAAGTAATATATGATAGTTGAATGCTTAGAGCTAATGAGGTAAGTTGTTTTGGGTTTATGAATTTTAGTAATAAGGTAAGATTATTAATTTTGGATTTGTTCGGGTTGGATAAATGGTTCATGATTATTCGGCTTTGAGACCATTTGAATGTGATAAATGTTAAACGGTGAAACATGCTATATATATGCGGTTATGTGTTAGTTAAGGATTAATAGTAAATTGATTAAATTCTAAAAAAATGATTAGATGCATATGTTTACCATTGCTTATTACTTACTAGGCTAAGATAGCTTACCATTTGTGTTTAATTGACTACTTTATAGATTTTGAAGTTTACGTACGAGCTCGGGGATCATCGTCAAAGTCAATCACACTATCAACTATCTTTGGTACCCTTTTTATAAGTTGAACTTTTGGACGTGACAATTTACGTGTATGTCACATCAGTAAAATTAACCGACATCATTTTTTCATCTATTTTAGGATAATTTAACAAATAATGAAAATTTAAAGGCTAAAGGAGGTGAAAATTTAAAATAGGAAGTTGAAATGAGTATTTTGTAAATATGAAGAGTTCCCAAGATTTAGTATTGAAGCAGGAAAGGTTGATGAATAAAATCTTATAATTTCATGAATTCAGGGTTTTGTAATATTTAATATTTGTAATTTTAGGATGCCCCATCCTCACCAGTGAATAAATCTGTTACCCAACCATCACTCCAAACCTTACTTTGCACCCAAAGGAAACATTAAGAACATATACTTCACTTCACCAACTTGCAATCTATGCTGCAACACACGCAACCCAAATCATTCCTTTTTATCTTCCTATATATACCTTCAACAATGGCCCCATCTCCCCTTTTATTACCTTTTAATCCCAAATTTCATACCGAAAACAATAGCCCATCTTACTTCTATTCCTCCACCTAAACAAAATGGCTCAATCCTTAGCATTCGGGATTGCCGGAAAAGTACTGGAGAAACTAGGCAATGTTGCCTACCAGGGAATTTGCTCCGCATGGGGTGTTCGAAAGGAGTTCGAAAAGCTTAAGGACACCCTAGCTGCTATCAGAGCTGTGGTCCTGGATGCTGAACAACAACAGGCTCGTGCCCAGGAGCTCAGTCTTTGGCTACAAAGGTTCAAAGATGCTTGCTACGACGTGGAAGATTTGATAGACGAGTTCGAGATTCAAGCATTGAGGAGGCAAGTCCTGGAACGGGGAAGCACTGGAAGGAAGGTACGCCATTTCTTTTCTGGCTCAAACCCTTTGGCATTTCGCTTTAGGATGGGCTATAAGATCAAAAGGGCAAACGAGATGTTGAATGAGATTGCAGCTAACAAGGCCAAGTTTCATCTCACCGAAAAGCATGAAACTAATGTCATACATCGTGAGAGGGAAACCTACTCCTTTGTTAAGACATCTAGTGTCATCGGTCGAGATGAAGCTAAACAACGCCTACTAAACTTCCTAATGAATCCAATTTATGGGGAAGATATCCCTGTCCTTCCCATAGTTGGGGTCGGAGGTATTGGGAAAACTACCCTTGCCCAATTGGTGTTTAATGAGGAGAGTGTGAAGTCGCACTTTGAATTGAAAATCTGGGTGTGTGTTTCAGAGGATTTTGACATCAAACAACTGATGATAAAAATCATTAAATCTGCCAATGGCAGAGAGTGCAAGGACATGAATAAGGAGGAATTACATAAAGTTTTTCAAGATTGTTTGAATTGTAAAAGATTTTTTATGGTACTAGATGATGTCTGGAACGAGGACAAGAAGAAATGGAGTGAGCTAAAAGATTTGTTGTGTGGGGGAGCCCAAGGGAGTAGAATAATTGTCACAACTCGTAGCCTCGATGTGGCTACAATCACAGGCACAATCCCTCCATATGATTTAGAGCACCTTTCTAATGAGAATTGTCTATCATTGTTTCTTAAACTTTCCTTTCAAGAAGGTGAAGAGAAACAACATGACAATCTTGTAAAAATCGGGGAAGGAATTGTTCAAAAATGCAAAGGGGTTGCTTTGGCCGTGAAGACTTTAGGCAGCCTACTCCGTTCAACTAGGGTACAACATGATTGGGAACGTGTGAGAGATAGTGAACTGTGGAAGTTGAAACAGGAGGAAAATGACATCTTGCCTGCTCTAAAACTAAGTTATGATCATTTGCCCTGGTGTTTAAAGCAATGCTTTGCTTTTTGTTCAGTTTTTCCAAAAGATTTTGAATTCGATCATCTCTATTTGATCTCCCTTTGGATGGCAAATGGCTTTTTGCAATCATCATACGAAAATGAAGAGCCAGAAGATATTGGGAATCGGTATATACAAGAGTTACTATCAAGATCTTTCTTCCAACAAGATCAAGTTAGTTTTTTCACTTTCAACTTTAAAATGCATGATTTAGTACATGATCTTGCATTATCAGTGGCGCAAAATGAGGTGAATTCATGTAACCATTATTCGACTGGAAATGTTCGGCATTTATGGTTTGATCTATCAAAGCAAGATGCTTCCCAGTTACCAAATAACTTGGGTTGTCTGCAGTCACTTTTCGTATTAGATGAAGAAGGCAAGGCTGACAGCGAATCTCTTATTGCAGAAGTCATCTCAAGGTCTAAACATTTGAGGGTGTTAGATTTGGTTAACTGCAGTTTAGAGCAATTGCCAAACAACATACGTTATTTAAAGCAGTTGAGATGTTTGAACCTAGCCAGCAATGTAAATATAAAAGACTTCCAAATTCCATTTGCAATTTGCAGAGTTTGCGAACACTTTGCCTTCTTGGATGTAGGGGAATTGAAGAGTTACCAAAAGACATAAGGTACCTGATTAGCCTTAGATCATTAATGGTAACAACAAAACAGACGCGTTTGCAAGAGAATGGAATATCGTGCCTAACTTCTCTTCGGACGTTGATCTTTTATGAGTGTGAAAATTTAGAAAAATTGTTTGAAGACATTCAAAACCTAACAGCCCTTCGGGAATTAATCATAGTTGAATGCAACAACTTGGTTTCATTGCCACAAGGTTTAAAATACCTAACTGCATTAGAAATTTTGGTAATTTGGAATTGTGAAAAGCTTGATCTCACTATGGAGGAGTTGGAACTTGAGAGGAAAGAAGATGGTAGCCTCCGGAAACTGGGGATTGGAGGAGTGCCAAAGCTGGAGTCACTACACCAGTGGATTCTTCTAGGATCCGCCAAAACATTGCAGCACTTGTCGATCAGAAAATTGGAGAATCTCTCGACGTTACCAACGTGGTTCCAACATCTCACATCACTTCAAACTCTTGAAATTGAAGATTGCCCAAAGCTGTCGTTTCTGCCCGAAGGGATGGAACACCTTACTGCACTCAAAAGATTAAGGATTGAAAAGTGTCCAAAATTAAGTGAAAGATGCATTGAAGAAACCGGTGAAGACTGGGCTAAGATTGCTCATATCCCTGACTTTTATTGTGACGAAACAGATGAGAAATAGATAAGGTAAGACACCCAATACTATATTTGATATATATATATATATACTCTATTTTTCACTAACATGATTGAATTTTATTTACTCTGAAGTTGAATGCCTCAATTTAATGTTATGACAGAGTTCTTCTAACATAATTTATTTATCTATTAAAGTGGCAGGTGGTTTTTTTGGAGAAAGTTGAAGCCTATGTTGAGTCTTTGAGTTAGTTGGATTTCCATTATTTGTTTGTAATTTGATTTGTATCAAACACCATTATATAATAATTTAATTTCATTTGTGTTCAAGTGTAATTTACTTCTTGTTTCTTTCGTCACAAATAAATAAATAAACTCAAATTTTTATGTCTACTAAAAAGTAGTTATGTATTTGAATAACTTATTATATTTTTTCTATTCATCAAGACTTAATTGAAATAATGGTTAGATAACACAAATTTAAATCTTTTATTTTTTAATATTATATGATAAAAATAATATTTTTTATTTCAATTGTTCAAATTAAAATATATTAATTTATTAAATCAAATATTATAATATAAAAATTTCAAATCATAATTAAAATATTTTTAATATATTCAACATACAAATATACAATACAATTATTTTTAAGTGTGCAATTATTAATATGTTTATTGGTTATTAGAAAAATATTAGAAATTCATATTTTTATTAATATGTTTTTTTAATTATTAGTAATTTTATTAAAAAAATGTTGTTACTTTATTTATTTTTATGGATTTATTACTGCAAATTTTAAATTGGTTCAAATATTTGCTGGAAAATTAGAAAGAATTTTGATATATTTTACTCTTTTTAATATAAAAAATTATTATTATTGACTTTTTTATTTGATTGTATATGCTTGAAATAATTCACTCAAATTTAGGACTGAAATTATTTTAATTCTTATATTTATTATTATATAAGTTGTAGTTGTCCTCCATAAAACTATTAGAGTTGTGTGATTAATTTGAATCCTATTTGATGTGGCTTGAAAAGTTCGAGATGTAATTCAATTGTTAAATAAATAAAAAAATTGTAAAATTTTATAAAAATCATAAAAAAATTAACGCCCCCTAGTCGTTTTCAATTAAAGTCATCGTGTTCGTAACATAGCGTGACAAGTGGTGAAAAATGATAAAAATAAAAATCAATAAAATTTATAAAAAAATTATAAAATGTTTATATTGGTACGATAAATTTTATATTTTTTTTAACAAATTTTATAGTTCTTTAAATTTTGTATAATTTTATTACAAATTTATAATTTTTTTATAATTCTATATAATTTATAATTTTTTACGATTTTTATAAAATTTTGTAATTTTTAATAAATTTTTAGTATTTGAATTTTTTATTAAAATTTAATAATATTTATAGCTTTTATTGATTTTAATTTTTTATAATCTTTTCTAATTTTTAATAAAAGTAGGGACTTAATTGCTTTTTTTGAAAAAGTTTGAGGATCTTTTTGATTCATTTTGAAAGTTCAAGTACCCAATTGAGTGCAAAAAAAAAGCGTAGGGTTTAATTGTTTTTTTCTT
The DNA here is from genome assembly GCA_025698515.1 of Gossypium sturtianum. NCBI lineage: Eukaryota > Viridiplantae > Streptophyta > Magnoliopsida > Malvales > Malvaceae > Gossypium > Gossypium sturtianum. Next base: position 2,661,737 of record CM046944.1, on the reverse strand, counting down.
TTTGAAAAGGAAGGCTTTTTTTTTTATGCATTTTGAAAGTTCAAGTAACTAAATGAGTGCCAAAAAAAGTGGAGCTTAATTGCTTTTTTTGAAAAAGTTTGAAGGATTTTTGCACCCTTAAGCCTATATTTTACAACCACAATGCACTTATAAAAAATAAAGTTGCTCACTTGAACAGACTAAGTGTTCTATCTTTCTGTATAATAACTTATACAAGTCTATCAATTATATAGAATATTTCAAGACTTACTAACATAAGGGTGAGCAAAACTCAATTCGATTCGAAAAATCGAAAAAAATTTGAATTTCAATTTAATCGAATCAAGTTATTCGAGTTATTCGGGATAGGCAGTTAGAGGATAAATCGTTGAGTCTTCGGTTCCGTCAGGTTGAGAGTGATATCACTACGGACTTTGGGCTGAATAATGATGGGGTACTCTGTTTCCGTGGTCAGATTTGTGTACCGAATGATGTTGATCTGAGCCAATCTATTTTGAGAGAAGCGCATAGTAGCCCTTATGCTATGCATCCCGATGGGAATAAGATGTACTAAGATCTTCGAGAACTGTATTGGTGGCTGAGTATGAAGCGTGAGGTTACTGATTTTGCAGCACGATGTCTGGCATGCCAGTAGGTTAAGGCTGAGCATCAATTACATTTGGGTTTGCTGCAGCTGGTTAAGATTCCGCTATGGAAGTAGGAGCTAGTAACGATGGACTTCATTAGTGGGTTGCCCTTGACACCCACTAAGAAGGATTTTATCTGGGTCATAGTGGATTGATTGACCAAGTCTGCGTACTTCATTCCGATTAGGACCAACTATTCTCTTCAGAAGTTGGCGAAGCTCTACATTTCTGAGATAGTGAGACTGCATAGGGTACCGGTCTCAATAATTTCTGATAGGGATCCTCGCTTCACGTATTGGTTCTGGAAAAAGCTACATAAGGCTCTGGGTTCGAGATTAGACTTCAGTACTGCATTCCATCCTCAGACCGATGGTCAATCTAAGAGGGTAATTCAGATATTGAAGGATATGTTGAGGAGTTGTGTTATCGATTTTCAAGGCAGTTGGGAGGATTATCTGCCGCTAGCAGAGTTCGCCTATAATAATAGTTTCCAGCCTAGCATTCGGATGGCACCATAGGAAGCTCTATATAGACGTAAGTGTTGCACTCCCCTATGTTGAACTGAGTTGGGTGAACGACAGGTTCTAGGTCTTGAGTTGGTTTCTGAGACTGAGGATAAGGTCCGACTGATTAGGGATCGTCTGAAGGCAGCTTCTGATGGACAGAAGTCTTATGCTGATCTGAAGAGACTTGAGATTGAATATTCTGTGGGGGACTTCATGTTTCTTAAGGTCTCGCCATGGAAGAAGGTTCTGAGGTTCGGTCGCAAGGGCAAGTTGAGCCTTAGGTTTATTGGGCCTTACCGAATTCTGAAGTGAGTGGGATCGGTCGCTTAACAGTTGGAATTACCTCCAAAGCTAGACCGTATTCATGATGTATTCCACGTCTCGATGTTGAGGCATTACCGCTCTGATCCTACTCATATTGTCCCTGTTGAGAAGATTGAGGTTAGGCTAGGTTTGATCTTTAAGGAGGAGCTCATTCAGATTCTGGATCGCAATGTAAAGGTTCTTCGGAAGAAGTCTATCCCTTTAGTGAAAGTGTTGTAGCGTAATCATATCATTGAGGAGGCCACGTGGGACTCTGAGCATGCGATGCGTCAGCAGTATCCTCATCTGTTTTGAGCAGGTAAATTTTGAGGTCGAAATTTCTTTTAGGGGGTAGAGTTGTAACGCCTTAAAATTTTTATGTTTGTTTCTGTATAATTTTGATAACTGTGTATCTGCTTCAATAGTTATGTGTTCTGGGAGTGTCTGAGAGGTCCCAAGTTCAAGCCTTGCTTTTGGAAAATTTTGGTTATTTTAGAATTAAGCCTTATACTAGTTCAACAGGCTTATATTTAATTACTTGTAATTTTATATCCGAATAGGCCTGCTGGTTTGGTGGTTAGGTGGAGTGTTGGTATGTTGGAGGTCCTATGTTCGAATCCCTGCGCGAGCGAGGGAGTTTTATTTTTGCTCGGTTTCCTAGAAGAGGTTGGATGGGATTGGGATTCTGAGTTAGTGGGTGGTTATGTGTGACAGTCCGATTTAGACCCTAATCGGAATGGTGGTTTCGGGTCCATTAATCCGAGTCAGAAAAATATTTTAAAATTATTTTTGGTTTTCATAATGTGTGAATTTGTGTGTATTTAATTTTCGTCTTAAAATTTTATCCTTTGGATATCCGATTAAATAAAAAGGGCTTAATTGCATAGATTAAAAATTGGGTAGTTTAATGTATAAAGGGCCAAAATGCCATTGGCTTTTAAAATAGAAGTCTTTATGTTGCAATTAGCCATTAATTTGTTAGTGGACGGTGAGAGATTTATATTATAATGTTTTGATATAAATTTATTAAGGTTACTTTAATAAACTAATATTATAAATTATTATAATATATCATATATCATAAAGAAAAAAAAAAAAAGCCATGCATTCATTCTTTGAAATGGCCGAATGTTGTAAGAAAGAAAAGAAACAAAAGGTTTAAGGGTTCGGCATTTTAGAAGCTTGATTAAGGTATGTTTATGTTTCGATTTTTGATAAATTTTATGTTTTTAAGATCGTTGCTTCGAATACTATTCGACCCATGCTATAATTTTTTATTTTGGTGAATATTTTGAGTTATGCCATTGATGAATATTTGTGTTTTATGATGTTTGATGATAAATTATGAAAGATATGTTTTGGATGAATATGTTTTGTATTGGAGTTTTTGATAATTTTGAATTATTAGGACTAAGTTACAAAAATAATAAATTGAAGGGCTAAAAGGCAAAATAAATGAAATATATGGATTAGTATGAGTATAAGGAAGATTCGGCCTAACTATGATGTGGTGAGATTTTGTGTATTTTGTATTTTGTGCAATTAGGACTAATTCGTAAAAGTATGAAATATCAGGGGTAAAATGGTAATTTTCTCATTTATGTGTTGTTGGACTAAATTGAATGAAATTGTGTTTAAATGGGGTTAATTTGAAATTATATAGATCAATAACAAAAGAAATCAGACTTGGATTGGGGAAAAAAAACGAAAGTTGTCGACTAGTCGTCCCGTTCCGTTTTACATCGTCCGAGGTAAGTTGTAGGCAAATAGACGTGTTTAATTGTAGATAAATGTTATATATATATATATGCTGGTATGAAAAATATAAATTTATATGTGCTTATGCCGAATGCGAATAAACTTGGTAACCATGTTCGAATAGCCGATTTATAACGTCCGTCGATATCCGAGGTAAGTTTTTAAGCAATCATGTTGGATTGGATTTATCTATAATGATGTACATGAATTTAATGGAAGTATATATGTTTATTGTTGATATAGCCGAATGTGATATTGTTTTGAGATATGAATATAGTCGAATGTGAGGTATACATATATGTCAATGATATACACGAATGTGATATTGATTCGAGAGATGAATAAGTTAATACATATATATATATATGGTCGAGGTTTAAGCTTTATGTATATATATATATGAATGAGAAGCAAGTTTGAGATATGCACTAAATGTGCAAATTTGATACCGAGCACTATGTGTGCGAAATAGGTTAATGAGCACTAAGTGTGCGATACGTTATAAGGATTTGGCACTAAGTGTGCGATACGTTACAAGGAATTGGCACTAAGTGTGCGAGATGTTAATGTGACGGCACTAAGTGTGCGATACGTTACAAGGTTTTGGCACTGAGTGTGCTGGTTTGCTGATCCTTTAAGTGTATCGGTTAATGAATGTGTTAAACGAGATAAAATGATCAGGTATGTGATGATAGATCATCTTTTGGATAATAAAGTAAGTATTAACTGTTGAAATGAAATTATGTATTATACATATTAATATGTGATTTATATGGGTTTGAAATGCAAGTATAAATTCGGTAAGTGATATATGCATATGAAATTAAGAAAATGTGATATATCTATATACTTGTATAAATGCATATGTATTTGTTTTGAGATGGGAAAGTGATTTATAGATCGATGTGAAATCTATTATTGAATGTGTGAGTGTTCGGCCTTAAGGCTTTGAAATGTGAAAGTTTACAAATGGTGATATAAATTATAGTTATGGTTTTAAACCTCGATTGTGATTATATTAAATTGGCCTTACTCATATAGTGACATAATGCATTGTTGTTATGTAATTTCTTATAACTTACTAAGCTATGATAGCTTACTATATGTGTTTGTTTGCATTGTTTATTAGATTTTGGAGTCAAGTTATGAGCTCGGGATCATCGTCAAATTCTATCACACTATCGACTATCTTCGGTATTTTATAAGCTGAATTTTTGAACCTATGGCATGTGTAGGCTAGATTGAAATTTGAAATGTTGGATTTTGGTTTTGTATAAATTAAGCCATGCGAAAATGGCCTAACTTCAATGCTTTATTACGGTTTTGTTTGATTATGGCTTACGTTCATTTGGTTATTATGCTATATGTCTTGAATGAATGGTATTCATGATATCTATTTTGTGCATTGAAACTGGTTAGTAATTTTGGATGTGTACATTTGGTTGATTCGGTTATGACATATGGATAGATAAAAGTATGAGTGAATTTGGTTGGTAATTTGGTTAAGATGTTATTCATGAATTGGTACTAAAGGATAATAGGTTATATTCGAATATAGAAAAAGTTTATTTTGATATGTTTATTACATAGTAGATAAGATTTGCGTATGGGATATATGTTTTTAGTTGGTTATTGATTTATTCTTGTGAAGTAAATGATGTTTTTGTTTGAGTTATAATATGTAATGCATTAATTAGTAAAATGTATGTCAAGAATATGTGATACATTGGAGTATGCTTAAGTTATAAAATAATGATAGGTATGAACATTTTGGATAATCTATTTGAGTGGTTTAATTAGTTAAGTTGATGATATATTTTAGCATCTACTAAGTGAATTATATGATTATTTATTCATGTTATGCAAATGTAGTAATAAGGCAAACGAATGTTACTATGGAATATTTCACTTATACAAACGGTAATAATGTATGTTTGATTGTATAAAGTATGCGCATGACATTTGTTTGATAATTAAAATATTTTATGTTTGAATTATTCAAATGTCATCAAGTTAAAGTATACATATTTGATAAGTATGCGAAATGAAATGCATATATGGAAAAAAAAATAGATGATTAACCTTATAAAGGAAGTCTGTTCTGAATTGTTTTATGATCGGTAACGCCTCGTAACCCCATTTCAGCGATGGATACGGTTAGGGGTGTTACATTATGGATGTGGATGTAGTGGGATTTGGGTAATCTATTTTCCCAAAATCTCTCCTGGAAAAAAAAACTGACATTCACATTTCTTGCTCATTTGTTTTTCCCTTTCATTTTCAAACAAAAATCTTTTCTCTTTTTATCCGTTTCAACAAGGATTGTTCTTCTTTATTTCGGCATTGTGTTTTACGTTCGGTAAGTAAGAGGTTTTTGTTCTAATTTAGAGTCGTTCTTTTAATCCATTTGAGCGATGTGGAATTTTTTCCTATTGATGATTGAACTCATGTTTGGCAGCAGCGAGGCGTCTTGATCGTGATTCTCCTTTTACGGAATCGTTGATAAACCGTAAAAAAAACATATTTTAATCCCACATTTAGCTTACTTTTGGATGAATTATTCCTTGATTTATATAAAAAGGTGCTTTTAATCTTTTCTTTTCATGTCTTCTACCCAGGAAGGCACCCGAGGATGAAAAGAACACAAAACGGGCCCAAAACGGAGTAAATAGGCCTTAGCACGAAATCGACACGGCCTGGCCCAAATCACACACGGCCGTGCCTCAACGATCACCTAGAGCACGGCCTCAATCCCGCCTTCCACGGCCGTGCCTCAAGTTAGAAATTCGAACACGGCCAGAATTTGATCCACACGGGCGTGTGCCATGGCCGTGCCTCTGTCGCTGGAAAGAGCAATTTCAGTCGGAAAAGGATACTTAGGGAGAAAGAATCGCATTCCAAGGAGCCTATATATATCCTCTAAGTGCCATCATTGAAAGGGCGTTCAGCTAGGCCAAGGAGCCAAGCCGGAAATGTTAGAATTAAGGGAATCACTCGAAGATAGTCAGTTGATCCATCCCAAGAAGCCAGAATTATACTCAAGACTGCGGATTTCTCTTTCAATTCCTTCAGGGAGTTTTAGGGATTTCTTATGTTTTGTTTTATCTTTTCTCTTGAGATGTTTTCTTTATTCATTATGAACTAAACCTATCAGATACCTGAAGGGGATGAAACCTAGATGAATCTTGTTATTTGATTTCTGAGTTATATGATAATTACTTAGTTTGTTCTTAATTATGTTGCTTAATCCAAATCTAATGTGCTTAGGTGGAGGAGGAATAGACCCTGCCTAAGAGTAGATTTAGCATAGTTAAGCGGAGTTGATCGCATGCCTAGAGATAGGGTGACGAGATTTTGCCGGATTAGGGTGAAACCTAATATGGGAGTCCATAGATCGATTTACTGCTATTCTAGGGGGTTATTATAAGCGAACGAGAGTTCCACTAATTAACCTAGGGTTAGACATTATTCGCTTCGTGAGAGGGTTTAATATACGTTAGGGAGTCTTACGGATCAAGCTAAGTAAAGAAATCATATATTTTAATGATAGGTAACAAGAGAAGTCTAGGTGGATTCTTCCTGAGGGTATCGTCGAAATCAACTGAGTCTTCTTTCAAGTTATTTTCCAATTCGTTCTTTTTTGTCTTGTGTCTTTAGCTTAGTAATCGTTAATTTAGATTAAAGTAACTTCACTTTATTTTTAAGGCTAAATAATAAAAAGAAAGTTAGTATTAGTACTTTTAGTTCCTTTGGGTTCGACAATCCGGTCTTGCCTAAACTATACTACTGTTCGATAGATACACTTGCCTTTAATCGTTGTTAGAGTTAGTTTCCAGGTTCGATCATATTCATTATAAATTTTAAAGCTCTGATCACAGCGATCAAGTTTTTGGCGCCGTTGCCGGGGAACTAAAATATTAAGAAAGCTCTATTTTTATTACTTTAGCCGTTATTTTATTTTTCGCAATTTATTTCTTTTGTTTTTAGGTTAAATTTTAATTTTTGCTAATTTTTCTTTCTTTCTTCTCTTTTCAGGTACCTCTAGTTTATGACTAGAAGGAACCCGAGAGGACCTTTGGTATACGATAGTGATATTGAAGCGACCGCTCGCAGGAATCGCCGAGAAATCAGGCGAGCCCTAAATTATATAGAAAGAGAGGAAGAAGACAGATCCAATCCTACTGAAGGGATGGACGAGAATAATCCACCACCACACGATGTGGGGGAACACAATGCTCCACGCACCATGTTTGATTATGCTAAACTGCATTTAACAGGAGCAGAATCGAGTATTGTTAGGCCCGCTATAGCTGCTAACAATTTTGAATTAAAGCCTAACACAATACAGATGATTCAACAATTTGTTCAATTTGATGGTTTGCAGGACGGGGATCCAAATACTCATATAGCTAACTTTTTAGAGTTCTGTGATACCTTCAAAATAAATGGCGTTTCTGATGATGCCATACGTATTCGGTTATTCCCTTTTTCATTGAGAAATAAAGCCAAACAGTGGTTAACCTCGTTACAATGAGGGTCAATCACTACATGGGATCAAATGACCGAAAAGTTTTTAATGAAATATTTCCCACCGGCCAAAACAGCCAAATTACAGAATGATATCTCTTCTTTTGTGCAGATGGATTTAGAAACGTTATACGATGCATGGGAGAGATACAAGAATCTCTTGAGGAGATGTCCACACCATGGTTTACCTTTGTGGCTACAAGTACAAATATTCTATAACGGTGTAAACCCCTCAACGAGGTAACTAATCGATTCAGCAGCCGGTGGAACTTTGAATAATAAAACTCCTGAAGCAGCTTACGAGTTTATTGAAGAAATGTCACTGAATAACTATCAGTGGCAAGTTACAAGGACGAAACCAACAAAATCAGCCGGAGTTTACAACCTAGATGCAGTAACCATGCTATCAAACCAGGTAGAATTGATGAATAAAAAGCTTGATAGTTTGTGTTCTTCGCAGATTCATCCAGTAATGCAGTGCGAAGCGAGTGGAACCGTGGCGAATCTTGAGTACCCACCCTACCAACCAGAAGCAGAGAGCGAACAGATGAACTATATAGGTAACAATTTCAGATCCAATAATAATCCTTATAGTAACACTTACAATCCAGGTTGGAGGAACCAACCAAATTTTTCATGGGGAGGTCAAGGAAACCAAAGAAATCAAAGACAATAACCTCCTCAAAACTTTCAAAATCAGCCCTATCCACAAGAGAAGAAACCAACCCTCGAAGAGATGCTGACAAAATTCTCAATAGAAACAGAAAAACGTCTCCAAGAAACTGAGAGAACAATCAAAAGCAACGAGAGCCGAATCGGGGAAATCACTAAGTCAGTGAAAGAAGTTACTAATGTAGTCGAACAACTTGCAAAGCTGATGTCAGAATGACCGCAAGGACGTCTACCAAGTAACACCGAGATTAAACCTAAGGAGCAAATTCAAGCCATCACAATTCAAGATAGTAAAGGGTTAGATGAACCCAATCCAATACCAGAAAACAAGGTAGACGAAGGTACAACAGAGGTAACACAAGAAAAGCCAAAACCGGTAATTAAAGAATACAAACCTTGCATACCTTATCCCAAAGCAATAAAAAGAGACGATCTAGAGGAAGAGTTCGGTAAGTTTCTTAAACTTTTAAAGAAATTACATATTAACTTACCTCTTCTCGAAACTCTTTTTCAGATGCCAGACTCGAGAAAATTTTTAAAGAAGCTCTTGACAAACAAACGCAAAATAGACGAAGAGCACCACGTGGAGTTGAACGCAGCATGCTCAGCAATGTTACAAAATAGACTACCACAGAAGCTAAAAGATCCAGGGAGTTTTACAATTCCATGTTTAATCGGTAGTTTAACTGTTGATAATGCGTTAGCTGATTTAGGGGCAAGCATAAATGTCATGCCTTTTACATTGTTTAAACAACTAGGTCTAGGAAAGCCCAAACAAACTAGGATGAGTATTCAATTAGCTGATAAAACTGTTAGAATTCCTAGGGGCATTATCGAAGATGTTCTTGTAAAAATCGATAAATTTGTTTTCCCAGTAGACTTTGTTGTCTTAGACATGGATGAGGATAATTCAATCCTCCTAATTCTAGGAAGACCCTTCTTAGCAACTGCCAAGACTAAAATTGATGTTGCCACAGGAGAACTTATACTTTGTGTAGGTGATGAATCAATCAAACTTCAAGCTCTTGACTCGGCCAGGACAACAAACGATGAAGGTAAGAAAGTAACTTCAAACGATAATCAAACTATTCAACTTTCATCCCATGAAATATCACAAGGACACAAGCCTGAGCCAACTCATAAACCCCAAATCGACAAAAAGGAATTACATAAGGAACAAAACTTTAGGGTCCACAAACTAGAAGAGCAGAAGACACACGTCAAAGAAGAACCAGATACACACGAAGTAAAACCAGAGGAACCACCAGAAGAGCTCGTAGGGACATCAAATCACCTCAAAATAGGAGACCAGGTACTGTTAGACAAAGCCGAGCCTCACATCACCACAACAGATCTGAAGAAACAGGGAGAAATCCTTCTTAAGGTACACGATATCTTCCCACACGGAATAGTCGAGGTAAGCAATCCAATATTCGGCACTTCCAAAGTAAATGCCTCTCGACTTCAACTTTGTCACGGAAATAGGACCGTAAGCATGAGGGAAGATATTCAAACCTTTAAACCTCCCTAAAAATCTTCCAGTACAGGAAAAGTCTAGCTTAAGACTATAAACGAGCGCTTCTCGGGAGGCAACCCGAGTACTAACCTTACTTATTTTTGCATTTATTTTCATTTTACTTTTCCTTTTTCTTTTTCTTTTCTTTAAACTAACCAGAAAACGCAGATTTCCAGACCACACGATCTTACACACGGCCGTGTCTATGGCCGTGTGGACCACCAGAATCTTTGTACTGACATAGCAGAGGCCGTACGAACCAGTTCAACCACTTCCCGACGTCACGGATCCAACCACTCTCCCCCATAGGTACCGACAGAATGGCACAGCCGTGCCCCTCGGCCGCGTGAAGCTACTGACTTACATAGCACGACCAAAACACGCCTGTGGCTCCCAACCGTGCCTACATACTAACTTCTGAAGCACGGGCGTGGATGGCTGAAGCACGGGCATGGGGTAATAGCACACTCCAAAACACTGCCGGGCGAGGCGGCCGTGTAAATCGAAACGGCCTTAGACCACGGCCGTGGGGACATGGCAGATTTGAACTCCTATTTAAACCCCACAACCCTTCCCATTCTTCCTATCTGATTTCATCTTCTTTTCTCTCTTTCCCCTTCCAGATTCTCCCTCCCTAACAAATCTCTTAAACTCTTGAGCTACACAAAGAACCATGCCGAAGAAGCGGAAGAAATCAAGCATCATTTTGCCGAGGCTAAACCCTCTACATGAGTTCATGCTGGCAGCTTCGTCCACACACCAAGCCAAGGGTCTTTGAGACCATATAGTTTTTACTTTTCTTTTCTCTTTTGCTTCAATTTCCTTATCTTTACTTATTTTCTACTTATTATAGTTTAATTTATTTTAGTTTCTTAGTGTCAGGTTCGTCAGGCTGCTAAGGATTCATGCCACTTCCGCCACTGCCAGCACCTCCCCAGCCTTAGAGGTCACACTCACCTCGCGAACCATCCAACAATAAGGACACTTCGGTCCATTTATCTTTTATCTTCATTTTGTTTACATTTTTGTTTCCTCTTTCTTTATCTTTCTTATCTTTAATTATATATTTAGTTTATTTTAATTAGGTCTTAATAATTCCTGGCTACTTCTCAGTGCGCTACCCAATCTATTCATCCAGCGCAGGTCCGTCATCCAGACTGACCATCACCACCACCAAAGACACTCCCCCGGGAAAAAATCCAAAACTCAAGGAGTATTCTTTCCACTTCTCTTTTGATTTATCCCTTAAATGTTATCATCTATCTTTGAACATTGAGGGCAATGTACATCTTAAGTGTGGGGGGTGAATAACTATTTTGAGAAAAAAGCCTAACTTTTTTCATTATTCTCAAATCCCTGAATGATATCTTATCTTGAAGTAAATCTCTCATATTACTAATTAGGATGAAATTTCTGATGAATTATGATTTTTGTTGACATGTTTTTGAATAAGTCATAGTTAATTGTGCATTGATAATTGAAATTAAAGAATACTAGAGAATCAAGCATGATAAGTTTATTTTTCAGGAATTAAAATTTTTGCTAGGTCGTTAACCTAAAATTGAATATTACTTTGAAGTTTGAAATTTACAAGGATGATATAAAAAACACCCATAATTTTTGTGAGATTTTGAACCTTATAGGGCATAATTCTTTTTCGTCCTTACTTTTTTATTATGAGTGTGTCAACTATGAACTGTTATTCTAGAACTTACCTCGTTTATACATGTTAAGACCACATTAATGATTTGATACACAGAGATGATAAAGGCACCTAGGTTTTAACCCACTCACTCCACTAAAAAGCCTACCTTCATAATTAACCCCTAGTGAACCCCGTTGATCCTAACAACCTCTTTTCATTGACTTACCTACTGATAACCCAAAACCCTTTGTATTTGTTATCACCCTTCCTTTTGACTACCCTTTGATCGAGGTATGATTTGATTAGCTACCAAACTTTATTATGTTATGAGTTAAATTCATTACTTAGTTTGTTCTTAAAAAAAAATCAAATCAAAGTATATTCAGTATTAGTATTATGAAGAGTGAGCTTATACAGTTAAAGTCAAATTATCAAAAGAAAAAGCTCGTATCAGTAGGTTTATTATTATTTTCAGTTGATGTAATTATTATCTCAGAAATTTTTAGGTAGGTGCTTGTCAATTCAATCTCGATTCTAACCTTTTAATTTCAGCCTTTATCCACACCTTTAACCCTAGCCCCATTACAACCCTAATAAAGACCTTTTGATCTATTTATCATCTTATTTTACAGTGGTGGAGATTTATTTTTCAGGCAAGCCTATGGGATTAACTTTTCAGGTTCGACTTATGAGTGCTTTTTCCTGAACCTTAAAACACTTTGAGTGATTTGAGTGAATCTTTTGTGAGGATGTCAATCCTTGTCAATTTTGAATCAAGAGGTAATTATTTAGATGAAGGGAAACAACTATGTTTTCGTGCTACAAATTTATGACTTATCTTGTTTGAATCTTTAGGAATCTTTGAGTTAAATTATCCATGTATAAATTATCTACGAATTAGGATAAGGCATTGTCGATAGGAATTGTGAATCATAGAAAGTTCGTTTTAATTGTAAGTTGAGAATTTTGCTTGTGGGGAAGCAAAAGCTTAAGTGTGGGGGTATTTGATAAACCGTAAAAGTAACATATTTTAATCCCACATTTAGCTTACTTTTGGATGAATTATTCCTTGATTTATATAAAAAGGTGCTTTTAATCTTTTCTTTTCATGTCTTATACCCAGGAAAGCACCGGAGGATGAAAAGAACACAAAACGGGCCCAAAACGGAGTAAATAGGCCTTAGTACGAAATCGACACGGCCTAGCCCAAATCACACATGGCCGTGCCTCAACGATCACCTAGAGCACGGCCTCAATCCCGCCTTCCACGGCCGTGCCTCAAGTTAGAAATCCGAACACGGCCAGAAGTCGATCCATACGGGCCTGTGCCATGGCCGTGCCTCTGTCGCTAGAAAGAGCAATTTCAGTCGGAAAAGGATACTTAGGGAGAAAGAATTGGATTCCAAAGAACCTATATATATCCTCTAAGTGCCATAATTGAAAGTGCGTTCAGCTAGGCCAAAGAGCCAAGCCGGAAATGTCAGAATTAAGGGAATCACTCGAAGATAGTCAGTTGATCCATCCCAAGAAGCCGGAATTATACTCAAGATGGCGGATTTCTCTTTCAATTCCTTCAGGGAGTTTTAGGGATTTCTTATGTTTTGTTTTATCTTTTCTCTTGAGATGTTTTCTTTATTCATTATGAACTAAACCCTTCAGATACCTGAAGGGGATGAAACCTAGATGAATCTTGTTATTTGATTTCTGAGTTATATGATAATTACTTAGTTTGTTCTTAATTATGTTGCTTAATCCAAATCTGATGTGCTTAGGTGGAGGAGGAATAGACCCTGCCTAAGAGTAGATCTAGCATAGTTAAGCGGAATTGATCGCACGCCTAGAGATAGGGTGACGAGATTTTACCGGATTAGGGTGAAACCTAATATGGGAGTCCATAGATCGATTTACTGCTATTCTAGGGGGTTATTATAAGCAAACGAGAGTTCCACTAATTAACCTAGGGTTAGACGTTATTCGCCTCGAGAGAGGGTTTAATATACATTAGGGAGTCTTACGGATCAAGCTAAGTAAAGAAATCATATAGTTCAGTGATAGGTAACAAGAGAAGTCTAGGTGGATTCTTCCTAAGGGTATCGTCGAAATCAACTGAGTCTTCCTTCAAGTTATTTTCCAATTCATTCTTTTTTGTCTTGTGTCTTTAGCTTAGTAATCATTAATTTAGATTAAAGTAACTTCACTTTATTTTTAAGGCTAAATAATAAAAAGAAATTTAGTATTAGTACTTTTAGTTCCTTTGGGTTCGACAATCCGGTCTTGCCTAAACTATACTACTGTTCAATAGGTACACTTGCCTTTAATCGTTGTCAGAGTTAGTCTCCAGGTTCGATCATATTCATTATAAATTTTAAAGCTCTGATCACAGCGATCAATCGTAGTCAATCATTCAGGATAATTGGGGTAAGTGTTGAATGCTCTTTTTGGACTTGTGTCGATGTTGGGTTTTTGATTTAATAGAGAATTATGACTGAGTTTGGAGCATTGTATGTCGATTATAGGTTCTAGAAGGTTCGGGAGTGTTTCTGCATCGAATTCGTAACAGGTGTGTACCCGAAAACACAGAAAACGAGATTCAGCGAAAGCTGAAATTGCAAACTGTCGATGCCACACAGGCGTGTAGTCACCCGTGTATGGCAACACGGTCGTGTAATCAACGAAGGCCAGGCCGTGCGCAAGACACGGTCGTGTGATGGCCGGGGTGTAGCCGTGTGGGCCAAACAGGCTAAACCGAACTGAGCGTGTGGGCCACATGAGCGTCTGATATCTGGGCCAGGTCGTGTGATCCACAAGGGCAAGGCCAATTCGGGCGTGTGTGGGCCCACATGTGCATGTGGGCCTGTTTAGCTGAAATGATTCCTAGGGTTGCACGGGTTACCCAAGTTGACTGTGGACCTACTGTAGGGTCGGTAAGCGCTACTTAGACCCTAAATCGTGTGATTTGAATATACGATGTATGACTGATAAATGAATGTTAGCCTGTAAGCATGTATTTCTATACATTTGCATTGAGCATGTTTAGTTGCATCTGCATCGGGGTGGGATAATTGATTATTGGAGGAAGTGTACTGAAAGGCTTTCATGCTTATTATATGGCAGCTCAGCTGCAATATTACTGATATGTGTCGTATTCGGTGCGACTTGGTGTGTAGGGCTAGGTGGGTGTTTTAAACCCCATATGGTGTGTAGGGATGGTCGGAGATGGTGTGTAGAGGCTGGTGGGTAGGATACTGATTTCTATTATTGTATGCATACTGTATTTGAGATGGGCTAAGGCCCTAATTTATATCTGGAACTGTTTCTGAATAGGCTAAGGCCTAAACTGTATCTGAGTCTGTAAAGGGCTTAAGCCCAGACCGCATTTGACTGATAACTGTTGTTTGACTGTATGCATGTTTTCTATGGGGATTACACACTGAGTCTACGTAAACTCATCCCTTTCTATTTTATCTGTACAGGTAATCCCCAGACTTAGACGGATCGGTGCGGCGGAGGACTCAATGGTGACTACATGACTATTGAACTGTTTTAACTTCATTTAAGGTTTTTACTTCCTATTATTTTTGGGGTATTTTCAATGTAATTCGGACTGTTTGCCTTTATTTTGGACTTTAACTGTTTTCATAAACTTTAGAATTGCAACGAAAACTCGGTTTTATTAAACACAACGTTTTTTCCTAAACGCGAATGATTTTCTTTAAATATCATTGTTTTAAGAGCTTCCGCTACAGAATATATTTTTAAACGAATCAAATTAACGAGAAAATAGTTTTGAAATTGATGAAAGATAAATAAAAGCTAACAAATGGAAATAGTTTTAACTTGATAAATTCGATTCCAAATTCCATTCCATGTGACATCGCCAGATTCTGCCATAACGTCTAGGCCGGGTTTGGGGTGTTACACAAGTTGTTGTAGAACTAATTTTTTATGTTTTATTTTTATTATTTCTAACAACTTTTCATCTATAATAGTATCAACCATAAAATATGAAGTACACTCTATTAAAATAGTTCTTTGTAACAGCTTCGTCACAGGTTTTAGTAAAATTAATTTTATTTCTAAGTTAAATAAAAGTAATAAATTTTAGTTGAAATGGAATAAAAATTTTAAATTTTATATAAAATATATTAATAATAGTTTATTAAATAAAAATAATATTTAATAAATGAAATTATATTTGTAAATTTTATTAAAGATATGATCTAAATCTCACTAATTAATATTATTAATAATATATTATAGTTTTTTAGATTTGAATTTTAAAAATTCCAAATATGATCCAAATATGCTAAATATTGTTATAGGTGTTTCTGATATTATCATGTTATAGGTGTATAATTACTTCTCTGTAACATCTAAAAGATTTGGGCAAATAAATGAAATTGTTATAAAGAGTGTTGTCTATATTAATTTAATAAAAAAAATAAAGTTAAATAATTATAGTATTTAAATATAAAATAATATCTAAATATTAATTTGATAAAAAATAAAATCAAATAATTGCATTATCTAAATATTGATTTAGAAGACAAGGTCTTCCGTTGTATCTTTTGGGGTCCATGAGAGGACATGACCCACGCGAAAATCATTGTTGTCTTCATGCTGTATTTCTTCATTAATAGCATTCCAGGAAACACCCTCGATAAAAGATGGAGGGTCAGAGTAAATGGAGTATCAATTTAAAATAAAAAAATATTTTCTAATAAAATTACTAATAATTAATAAATTTACTAATAAAAAATAGGGATAAATTTAAAATATTAAAAGTATAAAATTCAGAATTAATATCGAACAATTATCTAAAAATACAATAAAAATAAGACTAAAACGTATTACTTTAAACACTTATTCAATCTAGCAACAGCATAAATTTTTTTCATTATTTTGAAAATGAAAAGATGATATTATGACATACACATGTGAACTAAAATGTCTTTAGAACGCAACCTATTACCCATATGGCCATATATTTTGTTCTTGATTTTGAAAATTGGATCTAACTCAGTCAAATTTTGGTTTTTGTTCCTCTTTCATACTTAATTTCGAGATTCGCTTTTGATAATAAATTTGGTTTAAATGATAAATTAAAGCATTGAAGATTGTGATAAAGTTTAAACATCTCACTAATATAATAATATCAATATTTTAAAAATGGAATCAGTGAAACGAGTGAAAACAAATTTATAAATTAAAGGGAAAAAAACAATGACAACTATCACCACCTTTTCTTGGTATTATCATTTCATATAGTTCAAGAAACCACTACTTATTTTATATTTACTATTTATTTCAAAAGTTGGTCACATTATAAACTTTTGCTTTTACCTCTTTTAATATTTCAAGCTTCTTTTCTCTGTTATTCGTGAGTTTCCCGTTTCTTCTCCAAATATGGCTGAATCCTTTGCATTCGAGATCGCCGGAAAAGTATTGGACAAACTACGGAGTGCTGCCTATGAAACAATTAGCTTGGCATGGGGTGTTCGAGAGGAGTTTGAAAAGCTTAAGCTGACCCTAGCTGCTGAACAACAACAGGCTCGTAGCCTCGAGCTCAGTCTTTGGCTACAAAGGTTCAAAGATGCTTGCTACCACGTGGAAGATTTGATAGACGAGTTCGAGATCCAAGAGTTGAGGAGGCAAGTCCTGAAACGGGGAAGCACTGGAAGGAAGGTACGCCATTTCTTTTCTGGCTCTAACCCTTTGGCATTTCGCATTAGGATGGGCTATAAGATCAAAAAGGCAAACGACATGCTGAATGAGATTGCAGCTGAAAAGGCCAAGTTTCATCTCACCGAAAAGCATGAAACTAATGTCATACATCGTGAGAGGGAAACCTACTCCTTTGTTAAGACATCTAGTGTCATCGGTCGAGATGAAGCTAAACAACACCTACTAAGCTTCTTAATGAATCCAACTGATGGGGAAGATATCCCTGTCCTTCCCACAGTTGGGATCGGAGGTATTGGGAAAACTACCCTTGCCCAATTGGTGTTTAACGAGGAGAGAGTGAAGTCGCATTTTGAATTGAGAATCTGGGTGTGTGTTACAGAGGATTTTGACATCAAACAACTGATGATAAAAATCATTAAATCTGCCATTGGTATGAATTGCAAGGACATGAATAAGGAGGAATTACATAAAGTTTTACAAGATTGTTTGAATGGTAAAAGTTTTTTTATGGTACTAGATGATGTCTGGAACGAGGACAAGAAGAAATGGAGTGAGCTGAAAGATTTGTTTTGTGGGGGAGCCCAAGGGAGTAGAATCATTATCACAACTCGTAGCCGCAAAGTGGCTACAGTCACAGGCACAATCCCTCCATACGATTTAGAGCATCTTTCTGATGAGAATTGTCTATCATTGTTTCTTAAACTTGCCTTTAAAGAAGGTGAAGAGAAACAACATGACAATCTTGTAAGAATCGGGGAAGGAATTGTTCAAAAATGCAAAGGGGTTGCTTTGGCCGTGAAGACTTTAGGCAGCCTGCTCTGTTCAACAAGGCTACAACATGATTGGGAACTTGTGAGAGATAGTGAACTATGGAAGTTGAAACAGGAGGAAAATGACATCTTGCCTGCTCTAAAACTAAGTTATGATCATTTGCCCTGGTATTTAAAGCAATGTTTTGCTTTTTGTTCAGTTTTTCCAAAAGATTTTGAATTCAATCATCTCTATTTGATCTCCATTTGGATGGCAAATGGCTTTTTGCAATCATCATACGAAAATGAAGAGCCAGAAGATATTGGGAATCGGTATATACAAGAGTTACTATCAAGATCTTTCTTCCAACAAGTTGAAGATGGTTTTTTCACTTTCGTCTTTAAAATGCATGATTTAGTACATGATCTTGCATTATCAGTGGCGCAAAATGAGGTGAATTCATGTAACCATTATTCGACTGGAAATGTTCGGCATTTATGGTTTGATCTATCAAAGCAAGATGCTTCCCAGTTACCAAATAACTTGGGTTGTCTGCAGTCACTTTTCGTATTAGATGAAGAAGGCAAGGCTGACAGCGAATCTCTTATTGCAGAAGTCATCTCAAGGTCTAAACATTTGAGGGTGTTAGATTTGGCTCGCTGCAGTTTAGAGCAATTGCCAAACAACATACGTTATTTAAAGCAGTTGAGATGTTTGAACCTACCCAGCAATGGAAATATAAAAACACTTCCAAATTCCATTTGCAATTTGCAGAGTTTGCAAAAACTTAACCTTAGTGGATGTAGGGGAATTGAAGAGTTACCAAAAGACATACGGTACCTGATTAGCCTTAGATTATTATTGGTAACAACAAAACAGGCGCGTTTGCAAGAGAATGGAATATCGTGCCTAACTTCTCTTCGGACGTTGATCTTTTCTGAGTGTGAAAATTTAGAAAAATTGTTTGAAGACATTCAAAACCTAACAGCTCTTCGGGAATTAATCATAGGTGAATGCAACAACTTGGTTTCATTGCCACAAGGTTTAAAATACCTAACTGCATTAGAAATTTTGATAATTTGGAATTGTGAAAAGCTTGATCTCACTATGGAGGAGTTGGAACTTGAGAGGAAAGAAGATGGTAGCCTCCGGAAACTGAGGATTGGAGGAGTGCCAAAGCTGGTGTCACTACCCCAGTGGATTCTTCTAGGATCCGCCAAAACATTGCAGAACTTGTGGATATTAGACTTGGAGAATCTCTCGGAGTTACCAACGTGGTTCCAACATCTCACATCGCTTCAAACTCTTAAAATTGATGTTTGCCCAGAGTTGTCGTCTCTACCCGAAGGGATACAACACCTTACTGCACTCAAAAGATTAAGGATTGAAAAGTGTCCAAAATTAAGTGAAAGATGCATTGAAGAAACCGGTGAAGACTAGCTTAAGATTGCTCATATCCCTGACTTTTATTGTGACGAAACAGATGAGAAATAGATAAGGCAAGACACCCAATACTATATTTGATATATATATATATACTCTATTTTTCACTAACATGATTGAATTTTATTTACTCTGAAGTTGAATGCCTCAATTTAATGTTATGACAGAGTTCTTCTAACATAATTTATTTATCTATTAAAATGGCAGGTTAAATTGGAGGACGTTGGAGCTGTATTTGATTCGTTCTTATATATGTTGAAGTCTTAGAGTTAGTTGGATTTCTATTATTTGTTTGTAATTTGATTTGTATCAAACACCATTATATAATAATTTGATTCCATTTGTGTTTAACTATAATTTACTTCTTGTTTCCTTCGCCAAAAATAAATAAATAAATTCAAATTCAAATTTTTATGTCTACTAAAAAGTAGTTATGTATTTGAATAACTTATTATATTTTTTCTATTCATCAAGACTTATTAATTGAAATAATGGTTAGATAACACAAATTTAAATCTTTTATTTTTTAATATTATATGATAAAAAATAATATTTTTTATTTCAATTGTTCAATATAATTAAAATATATTAATTTATTAAATCAAATATTATAATAGAAAATTTTCAAACCATAATTAAAATATTTTTAATATATTCAACATTCAAATATACAATATAATTATTTCTAAGTGTGTAATTATTAATATGTTTATTGATTATTAGAAAAATATTTGAAATTCATATTTTTATTAAGATGTTTTTTAATTACTAGTAATTTTATTAAAAAAAGTTGTTACTTTATTTATTTTTATGGATTAATTACTGCTAATTTTAAATTGGTTCAAATATTTGCTGGAAAATTAGAAAGAATTTTGATATATTTTACTCTTTTTAATATAAAAAATATTATTATTGACTTTTTTATTTGATTGTATATGCTTGAAATAATTCACTAAAATTTAGGATTGAAATTATTTTAATTATTATATTTGTTATTATAAAAATTGTAGTTCTTGTCAATAAAACCACTAGAGTTCTATGATCTGAATCCTATTTGATCTGGCTTGAAAAGTTCAAGGTGTAACTCAATTGTCAAAGAAATAAAAAAATTGTAAAATTTTATAAAAATCATAAAAGAAATAACGATCCCTAATTTTTTTTTTCGAAGTTTGATGTGCAATACCATGAAAATGAGATGGCCTACCACATGGCCGTGTAGCTAGGCCGTGTGACTTCTGTAGCTTGCTTCGATTTTTCAGTTTTTGGTCGTTTTGCTCTCAAATGCTCTACTAAGTATTAAAACATGAATTTAAATGATTAGGAGCATAAAATTCACCATTAACATTAAATAATCACCCAAAATTACTTTAAGAATAAGATTTAACATGTTACTTTTAACACTTATCATCGAATTTAGTAATTCCTAAATTTAATAATAAATTAAATGTAACAATTTAGGTTAAGTTAAATAATAGATCACGATATCACATCAATTAAAAATACAAAGTCATATATAAACTAATCACACATCGTTTAATTAAAAATCTCATAAAATTAGCTTGTTTATTGCTTTAGAAGTGTAGGTCCTCCGTTCTATCTTTTGGGACCCAGTGGTTACATTAGTCAGCCATGAGAGCACAGCGACCCACGCGAAAACCATTGTTGTCTTCATGCTGAATTTCTTCATTAAGAGCATTCCAGGAAACTCCCTCGAAAAAGGTTGAGGGTGAGATTGATGTTATGCAGAATTTAAATGGGGGTGTTTCCAAGGATGCGCATCTATTTCCAACTTTGCTAGGTTTTTGCATTCACACTCATTTATATCAACAAAATTTTGGATTGGGTAACTTAAATTGGATTTTTTTGAAGGTTTTCACTTTCCGTTGAAGGTCTAGTAACCAATATTTTTGTTTATAACTGATATACGAATATCAGAAACACAAATAGGGCATGAAGGATGTTTATAACTGATCTTAATTAATTAATTTCTTCTTCATTAATTAATATTGTAATTAGGTAGCAAAGAAGTAGGAAAATAATAATTAAATAAACACAGTTTCTAGATTCTTTTGTCATTATATAAATCATATTTATTTATTTTTATCTCATAGACATTGAAAAGGCTCATATACATTGTGTGCAACAAATTATAGAAATAATATTTAAAATGTTTTTCAGGCTCGGCATCTACTTTAACACTAATTTTTTGAACCGCGAATCATCCATGTTACCCAAACTCAAGAGAATTACTGTCAAATTAGACATGCTTAATATCCATATGTTTAGTTATATATATATAGGAATCAAATCGTCTGAAAGGATAAAAATTTCACCAAAAATATATGTAGAATTTGACAACATAATTATTTCTTTTAGAAACTCCATGATATTTTACCCAACATATAATTAAAATTAATTAGGAAAAGCATATACAAAGTAATTCCATCCCACAAATACTTAGACAACAACAATAATCATGGCGCTTTATTTATTTTTATTTCATTAACACGGAAAGTGTATAGTAATATACGACACATAGAGGATGAACTGCCAATAGTATATGAGCTCATGAAATTAGAGAGAGAATGGAATTCGAAGCAGAGAAAGGGATGACTGCACATCGATTTCATCAGAACCATTAAACTCCAAGGATTCCTTGTAGGTCATCCCTCGGTAGGCTGGTGGGTGAGACTCATCGATGAACCTTGATGCTGGGGCTACAATTGTGTCTAATGAAGGTCCATGAAGTGTAGCCATAGAAATTCTATTCACTTCGTTTTTATCTAGGATCACTTGATGTATATGACTCTTGTACTTCCCATTGGTCAGTATCTAATAACCAAACCAAAGAAAATTTGTTAACATATCATAGACGAGACTTAACATAAACTTTTATATCCTGCAGGCAAAAATGATAATGCATCCTTGCCTTAGCAATATATATACATATAGATACCTCTAGATGATCACCAAGATTGATGAAAATGGCGTTTCGAGGTATGTTAACTGTGACCCAATTTCCTTTATGAGTGAGCATTTGAAGGCCACCATTGACATCTTGTATAAGCGAAACAAAAAAGCCAGGGTCAGTATGTTCCGGCACACCGATGGAACCTTTGGATTGGAATGACGGTGGATATAGATTCATGGCAGACACGTCAAAGCCTGCATCTAGCTTGAATTCCTTCTCGATGTAGGTTTCCTCGTATCCCAAGATTTTCGAGATTGCTTTAGCTAAACCAAGTTCAACCTCATGCATCCGTTTGAAGTACTCCCCAATGGCACCTCTGTCAAAATATAAATATATGTAAACTTTAAATAACATATGAGAATAATATGAATAACAAATGCGAAAAACTACATAAATACACAAATTATCGAGTCTAGATATACCTAAAGCTAGCCGGTTTGCTAGGGCAATGATATTCAGGATGTGCTACTATCTTTAGATACTCTCTATTTTCTCCTGCATGGGATCTTAAACCCCACCTTATCCTATCCATAGGATTCTTCTTTAAGTACTCGCTCCTTTCCTCCTGATTTGTCAGTTCAAAGAAATCGGAAATACCCTTCAGTGCTCCTTCTACCACACTTTGTTCGACACCATTTATCAACTTCAAAAAAGAAAAAGAAAAATAAAAAATCTAAATTATACTTGAAAAAGAAAATAAATAAATTAGAAGACCTTTTAGATTTCATTAACAAAATAAAAACAAAAACTAATATAATTAAGAAACCACGCTACGTCCTCAAGAGCTTAAAATTCCCATTCACCCCATCAAATTCATGTGTGTGTATACATACATACATACATATATATATATATATGCATGTGCGTGTATGTGTATTTGTATGTGTATTGGAGGTTCATACATAAAAGAAACCAAATTCTTGGCATGCTTTTCCAAGGTGTTCCAGGGATTTAGCCCGTTCATCATGATTCTCGGAAAACAACGAAGAGTAATCAATTGTGGGGATTTCATAACAAAGATCAATGGCTGAAACATCAGAATTGATAGAATTCAAGAAAAAATCATGATGATGAGAAACAGCTTTGTTTTTCAAATCAAAGCATTCTTGACCAAGCATACGGTTAGCCATACGTCTAGGAAGAGAAATTAAGCTAAGAAATTAAAAGCACAAATAAATATACTGAAGAGCTTTCTAAAGATGGGGAAGGTTGGATTTGCATGCATGCTGAGACGTTTTGCTCCTTTTATAAATGAATTCTTGGATCCACTGTTGTTTATTTTAACGTTAAAGTCATAAAAAGAATGCTAGTCTTCTCTCTTAATAATTTTTAAAATTAATAATTTAATTTAAACATGAACTATTTTTCTTTTTCTTCTATAAATTATATCCCGCTTTCCTCTTCGTCAATACTATAAAACTTTCGCTAGCTTTTATAGAACAATAAAATTTAGTGCAACCACCTATATAATTAATAAAAATTATGTGGATAAAGACAACGGCATGGTTAGTGAAAACGTGAAGATAACTTCTACTTTTCTTTCCTAGCATAAGAGAGATATTTAATTAAACAGCACACCTTTACAAGAAAACAAAATCTATATAAGAGGGAATAATTTATATTAACATCATTTAATAAATAATTAATTTTTAGATATCAGTTCATTAATGTCGAAACCATTTTAAAATCGGTTTTTAAAAAAAACGATTGGGATCGACTTTAAAAAAAAAACAAAATGGAAGTCGCCACCAATCCCTTTTTACTTAGGTGTGATTGGATCACCTTGTAAAACATTTTATTTAAAACATTTAATTTTGGTCTACAAAAAACCAGAAAATAGGTTCGGGAGTCGGTTACGTATGAGGAAGAGTTAGCACTCTCATAACGCCCAAAAATTGGTACCTAATCGATAAAATTATGTCCAAATGTTTGAAACTTAAAAGTATTAAAAATATGGTTTTAAAAACTTTGATCAATTTGATTTAAAATGTGAGAGTTCTTTGATCCGAAAGATTATAAATATTACATCCAGCACGATTGGACATGATATTTTTAAACCCTCGTAACTAAGATTATCTCATAATTTATAAAACTTGTTAAAAGGATATTTAGTTATTTAGTCAAACGGAAAATCAACACCCAGCACGATTGGGCATTATTTCCCGAATTTCTAAATACCAAAACATTGCCTTACTTTAAAAACCTTTAAATAAAATATTAATTTTGTGAAAATGTATTTTTTTATTTTAAACCATAACCATGTGGCAATATTGCATTTGTACATTATCGAATAAAAAACAATTATAACATGCTAACATTTAAGATAGGCAATAATAATATGAAATACTACGAATAATAATTCCTATACTAAAGCAATTACAAATATATGATGAAGTATGGACAAATATAATAAACAATAAAAATATTTATGGACACATTTCATGCAAATTTAAAAAGACAAAAAGGACAACAATATGAACCATGTGTTAAAAAATATATAATAATTTAAAGAATAAAAAAATATATTAAAAATGAATATATTATAAATAATTTTAACCAAATATATGATATAATATTATATAATATGTAGCATTTAAAAATAATAATATAATATCTAATATACATAAATACTAAAAATAATATGTAATCAAAATATAGTTAGACAAAATAATAGATATTTATAATTTAATAAATTAGTATAGATAACTACTAAAAAATATTTAATATAAAACATAATTTAATACCAATTTATAATATATATAAAAATAATTTAAAAAAGAAAAGAAAGATTAAATTGAAATATAAACAGATTTCCAGGGTTAATTTTTAAAAAAAAATAGTTAATAGGACGTAATTGAATTTAATAAAATAGCAGAGGGACCAAAAGGGCAATTTTCCCTTTTTAACGCGGATCCTGGTCGGGTCTTCGGGTCGACACACGGATCTGCTTTATCAACACGGTGCCGTTTGCTTTCGTCTATAAATACTAGTTTTGTAACACCCCTTACCCCTATCCGTCGCCGGATCAGGGTACGAGGTATTACAGCAATCTTATACACTTCTCCGATACATACATTTCAATTGTACATTAAAACCATTCATAGCCACACTCTATGTCCCTATTATGGGCTTACGAGGCCCAAAACAATCATTAAAGTTGGTTCGGGACCAAATCGGAACTTTTCGGGCATTTAGAAATTATTTCATAAGCTACAGAACTCGAAATTAAGTTTCGTAAATTTTCCCTGAAATTAGACCCATATACCTTCTTGCCATAAAATTTTCAGAATTTTTGGTCCGGCCAATCAATACCAGATTATTCTTAAAGTTTCCCTTATTTCACTGTTTGATGGTTCTGACCTATCTTTACAAAAACTCATTTATCTCATTGTACAGAATTCAAATAATGTTCTCGTTTATTCCAATAAAAAATAGACTCATTAAGGATTCTAAGTATATAAACTATGCTCCATGATTATTTTTGTACAATTTTTAATAATTTTTCCAAGACAGACATTTAGAACCAGTCTCACTAAAATTTAAATATCTCATAATTTCCACTTCTTTTGCTTACTCTATTTCTTTTATATAAAAATAGACTCAATGAGCTTTTGTAGAACCCAATTTTTGCCCGGCCCAAATACCCAAATCACCAAGCCCAAACACCAACCTAGCCCAATTTCCAAACCCAAAACAGAAAATCAAAAAAACCCTAGCCCCCCTAATACAAGTGGCGCCGCAGCCTAGCCCTCACTTGCCCTGCCCTCTGACCATGGCAGCACCGCCCATGTCAGCACCGTCCATACCCTGCAAGGACAAGAGAACACGCAACAATAGCAATGGCAGAAGAAACAATAAATAAAAGAAACAAAAAACAGGAATAAAAGTCTAGGGACTTGGCTATAAAAGCGATATCAACATGCTTGTATTGGGCTCGGCCGATTTTCAAAAAAAGAAGAAACAGAAATTGAAAAGAATAGAAATTTAAGAACATCTTTTAGGTGATTGTTGTTTTTATTTGCTTTCATGTTTATTTTATATTTTTACATACGAAAATCAAAAGAGAGGAAAGAAGTGATTTCATTCTTATTTTCAAGTTCTTTTACTTTTTTTATTTTATTTTCTACCTATATATAGTTTTATCGTTTATCATTCGTTTTTAGACTAATATATATATATATATATAAACTTTAAATAAAAAAAGAGACATTTTTACCTTTTCCGCCACTCATGCGCGGTATGCACACGCGGCGTCGGCGACGGGGAACGGCGGTCCGACGGCCGGAAATCGCACCAGCCCCCCAGCCCTGCAGAGAAAAAAAGAGAGAAGAGTTAGATTTTTTTTTTTAAAAAGGGGTGAGAAATGATTTTTTTTTTTCGATTTGGGGCTTAAATAGCCGATCGAAACGACGTCGTTTTGGCCGGCGCCCTTAAGCCCCAAAACGACGTCGTTTTGCCCTTGACCCGACCCGGTCCGACCCGCTCCAACATCAGGATCCGCGTGTTTTTTTAAATGGGGTATTTACGCGTTCAGTCCCTCCGCCTTTTCATGATTTTGCAATCAAGTTTTCATTTTCTTTAATTTTGCCCCGAAGGTCTATTTTGTTTTCAATCAGGTCCTTTTGTTGCTGCTCGTTTTGGGAAGGAATGGGTTATTGCCCAATTTAATCCCCCATGTAACCCGCGCACTCCAAATAGGTCCTTTTCCTTTTATTTTATTTCAGATTTTCCCCAAAAACTCGTTTTCAATTCGATTTTAGTCCTTTTTAATCATTTTGACTATTTCAATTAAATTAATTACCTTTAATATTATTTTAGCTATTATATACTTACGTTATTATTATTATTATTATTATATTATTATTATTATTATTATTATTAGTGTTATTATTAATCTTATAATTATTACTACTATTATATTTGTTATTATTATTTTATTACTATTACCATTGTTATTTCATTTTTTATTACTAATACCATATTATTATTATTATTATTTTATTATTATTACTAAACTACTATCATTATTAAGTATTCCTATTATTATTTTCTATTATTACCGTTGTCATTTTTTTATACATATATCATTAATCATCTTAACCTTATTATTACATTTAAATTATATTATGTTGTATTATTTTTATCTTATTATTATTACTATTATTATTACTATTATTTGATATTATTCTTGTGATTATTATTATTGTTATTATTAGTATCTTTATTATTACTATATTTATTTTTCTTAGTTAAATACTATTATTATTTATTTAATTTTCATTTATCTATTTATATTTGTACTATTTCACATACATACTTCTATTTTCACTCATATTATTATCATATTTTATATATATTTCTACTCATATTTCTATATCAATATTATTTTCATTATCACCGTTATTATCATTATTATTATTTCTTTTCTTCTCTTTCCTTCTTGTAAAACTTTCATCTTGCCGTTTATCCTTTTGTTTTCTATTTATTATCATTTAACTTATTGGTTTTATTTTATTTTTGTTTTATTATTGTCATTTGTATTTAATGCGTTTATTCTATATGCTTTGCTAATACCATAATTCATTTCTTACACTTTGCTACGTTGATATTGCAATTTGTTTTACATTTTACTATAAACTTGCGTTACCTCAACTCTTCCCGACACAAAATGGATTCTTTTACAAAGGCAATATTCCGTATTTAGAAATTCGAGAGGTCGTGCCCCTAAAGTATTGGGTTTCGATCCTTCTCGCTTAATCTAAATAACCGAATATCCTTTTAAAACAAATACATTTTTAACAAAAAGCTTATTCTCGGGAACTCAAAATGTCATGTCCTAAAGCATTGGATGTGATGTTTTGTTATTCCGAGATAAGATTTTCTAAAACCAAGGCGATGTTACAGTATTTAGAAGCTCGAGAAATCATGCCCTAAAATATTGGGTTTCCTTTTCTCGTCCATTCTAAATAACAAAATATCCTTTCAATTAAATCCACAAGTTTTGAATAAAAGGCAAGTTCAACTTTAAAGGTCGAAATGTGGTGTCCTAAAGTATTGGATGTAACACTTCACCTTAAAACGAGACGACCCTTGGCATACATTTCCAATTTATCCAAATTTATTCTTCAAAGAACAAGAGGGATCGTATTTTAAATACTTAAGTTTTCAACTTTCGACATTAAGACATTAGATAATCAATTAGGTACCAATTTTGGGCGATCGAGGGTGCTAACCCTTCCTCGTGACGTGAATCGACTCTCGAATCCATTTTCCGATTTTCGAGACCGAATTGTGTTTTGATAAATTAATCTGATTATTAAAAACAAACACTTTTTAAGGTGACCCGATCACACCTCATCAAAAAAGATTGGTGGCGACTCCCGTTTTTTATAATCGTTTTCAAAACCCACGTCGACCCTGTTTTTTTTGCCAAAACAAAAAAAAAGGGTTACGACAGCTTGGCGACTCCGCTGGGGACCCCAAAAAGAGAGTCAGGCCGTAAATTGATTATTTTTTGTCCTTTGTCGAAAGTTTGGAAATTTGATTTTAAAATTTTTTTTACTATCCTTGTGTTGCATTCATTTGTGTCATTGCATATGATTTCTATTTTCTTGTGCACAGTACATTGCATGACCGTTGTGGTCGCACCTTTAAGTGGGAGTGAGAAGCTATTCCTTCGTGAGGTTTTCACCTCCGTGCAGGATAGTGGATCGCTTCCGGGATACATCCGTACCTATGTCTTCGTGAGATTTTCATCTCCGTGCAGCCATAGGGAAATGTTCCCCCTGAATCAACTCGGTCTATATGAGCCTATAATGGGTGAGGATCGAGGAATCTGTGGTTCAGTACCTCAAACTCTAGAACTAAAACCACATATAGTGAACCCTAGGAGCCCACCTTAGATAGAACTACATCAAACCTTAGTGGTCACCCAGGTAGGTGTTTGTTCATGTTCACTTGTTTTACTTTGCGATACTGACTCGTTGCATTTTATTTTCGTGCATTCATCTCATTTTCTAAAGAGGTATCGATTCACGGTCAGTTTCTGAGTTAGAAAGCTGGTTATGGAAAACGGATTCCTTGATAAAATGGAAAACAATGCAATGTTCGTATAGAGTTAGAACCTAGGCGGTTAGAAGGGTATGGATCCATTTGAGCAAAAGGAAATGTGGCGATGCTAAAAATCGTGGTCATCCTTTAGACGACAAGGGGGTTGGAAGGAAAGTGATTGGCAGAGGGCAAGAGACCTGTGACATTGAATTGGCTGAAAAGGACTTTGCTTACGACAAGGAGAAAAGTTTATTTACTATCGGTACTCCTCCAAATAACAAGCATGAATTTATAGTTGTATTTGAGGATGTTACATCTAACAACGGTAATGCAAGACCTGATGTCCATGATGACTCAAATGGGCAAGACAGAAAGAGAGTTAAACGGCCTTATCGGTCAAATCAACTTTGTTGCATAGACACCCATGCGAGCAACTCAAAATGCTTGGCGCGGACAGGAATCTGAAAGCTCTCAAGAAGCATTGAGGGTGATAGATAGCATGCTGCGAAACAGGGATGCCTACCGGTTTGCCAATCTTTCAAGATAATCAGAACAGCTTCACAGATATTGGAAGAGGTGCCCTTGGCAATAGGGGCATCCATTCAAATTTCATGGCCACTCAAAGAGGCCTTTCCCTGAATATTGATATTCGTCCTAGCCCGGTTATGGATCCTTCGCCAATCGTAATGCTATGGATCCCGGATCGACCATAGCTAAGCAAAGCTTTAAGAACTCGAGGACAAAAGTCACCCATCCAATCACGAGTACAAGATCACCGGATTGAGCGACGGTTGCATGCAAAGATCCGTTGTTTTCATTAAAGGAGAAAAGTGTGAAAAAGTTAATGGTGAAGTTGAGAATCTAGAGATTATCGTCTATAATCATTTTGTCGACCATCGCAACATACGGTCGCGCTTCTCGTAAGGCTTGCCATGCTTAAATGTTGGAGAGCCAAACAACCTACATATATTCTTTTGGAGCTCCATTCCTTGATGTATTTGCAATTGACAAAGCGCTAACTAGAGAGCTTCTTTGGTTAAGACAGTCTCGTGAAAAGAATGAAAGCTTTATTCTATGCTTCACGGGGAGCAAAATGACATAGTGCCGAGCCAATGCTTTGTTCTTATGGTGTTTCTTTCAAAGACTAATTTCACCCAAGTTGAAGGTCGTGCTCACAAAGGGGCAATGATGGAAATTTCTTTCCGAAGAATGGGCGTTGAAATTGGTAACCATCTAGGATTGAAGGATAGGCTGTTAGGCTCATCGTTATGATCCAAACAACATTGCAAGGGATTTGATTCGTGTGAAGAAATGAAAGGAATTTGTATCGACCGATTAGATAGATCCAAAAGAGACAAACCGATTAGACGACTTTCACCTGTGGTTAGAATTGGAAAAGCTATCGAACGGATACGATCTAAAATGTCCGAGCTCTGCGGTTTCTTCTTTGTCTAGAAAAACTCTAATCTTTATGGGCCTTGGAAGAGGAAGAATCCCTCGGGGTATGGCGCTAGCTAGAGTGAATGATCAATACTTTTCAGAAGAATTGATGCTAAGCTTAGACAGCCTCTTCACTACCATCGAAGCTATAACTCGCAATCGAGTTGAAGTTAAGCTCTGAACAAGATTAAGGAAATGAAAGGTGGGATCGAAAAGTTAGAACCAGCATTACACAATGGTGAATCATGGATCGAGCTTCTCGAAACAAGAGAAGAGTAGAAGACCTTCATCATTCTTATGATCAACAATTTAAAGAGTCGAGATTACCTCGTGAGGGAAGCAATAGTGCAGATTCAAAAGGTAGCTGGTCATCTATAGATTTTGGCATCACAGGTGGATATGTTGAGCATAAAATACTAGCTGCAGCTTAACCATAGTCAAGAGCTAGATCCACTGCTTGGGAAACCAAAAACCTTTAGGACTTAGGACGAAAGCACATAGTAGTCCGTTTTATGTAAAAGAACTTGTTTTCTAATAAAGTTTCCTAAAATGAAGTTGATCAGAATCGATACCTCTTTGCATTCATGCATTCGTACTACATTGCATTCGCATTACATTGCATTCATTTGTATTAGACCTTTACAAAAGGACCCTAATTAGGTAAAATGTTTCAGATTAACTCGGGAAAACATGGAACAAAGGTTGGTGAGGATTGAGCAAAGGCAAATACAGATGCAAGAGCAATTAACCCAAATTCAACAAGAAATGCGAGAGCAAATGCTAGACTTCCAAAAGAACATGATGGGCCAACTAACTCGCACTAGCCGGGAGGACTTGAAAAAGAAGTGACCTAGCGATCGACGCGATGTGGATAATGATGAAGACATCGTTTATTCCCAAATGAATATCCCAACTCAACCAGACGCGCGCTCTCGCGTGGTACCCGTCATTATTGGATCTCAATATAGGACTGATACTTGGTGTTCTTTGGACTCTCCGATGGGCCCTGGTAATGAGCAAGTCAATCGTGTTGTTTTTGGTCTACCAGAGGCGGAGAAAAAAGGAGAAGGGGCTTCAAAAGCCCCGAAGGGGAAGGACAAGGATGTGGCTAGCACGAGTGGGTATACTAAGGGTTATTCGGCCGTTTCTGACAAACCAACCACCAAAGAAGGTAGTTACAACCACCTAGTCCCCAAAGCAAAAACCCAATCCAAAGAGCGTATTCGGAAAACCCCGCTCACTCCTATTCCCATGACGTATATGGAGTTATACCGAACTTATTTGATATGCATGTTGTAGCTCCTTTTATATAAAACCACTCGCAACCTCCATACCCAAAATGGTATAACCTAAATGTCCGGTGTGAGTATCATGCGGGGATTACAGGACACTCAATAGAAAATTGCACAGCTTTTAAGAAGTTGGTGGAAAAATTCATCAAAATAGGTGTTGTGGAGATAGGCGACGCACCAAAAGCAGAAGCATAAACCTGGGAGCATTTTGAGCAATGAGATCATGGAAGAAATTCCTGTAGTATTTAGAAGCTTACCTGGAGTAATGTACGAAATATACTGGTTGCTTTAAGCCTAGAAGCAATGAGAACTCTTTTGTGAAATAGGCTCGTGTTAAAAATTACTATTTCAGTAAAATTCATCTTTTTGAACCAATATTTTTTTGTTGTTGTTCTTTTTCATGCTTTAAATTCTACTGAATGTTCTTTTATTCTTCATTCATAAATAACCATTCTTGGAATCATTTATTCTCTGAAATTACTTTCATAATTGACAATGGGTCCCGGATATCAATGACATGAGCGACGCTATTACGGACTCCTTTCTAGTGAGATATGTGTCCGTAAGAATCTAAGGACTTAGAAGATGATAGAGATTGCAACTTATTAAAAATGACAGATCCTACCTTGCGAAATGTCACCACATCACGAGCCAACGAGGAGATGAAGATGGAAACTTAGCTCACCGCAAGAATAAGGCAAGACATTATCGCAGGATCACAAACAGACATGTTGGGGCCATCAAACGTGGATTCCTATATGTGAGACATGGACGCTATCAAGCTAGTCTCCTCATAATCTTTGAACCAACATCGATTCATATTCATAGCCTTTGATTACCTTACCTAGAGGGTAAAGGTCGCTTCACATGTCAAAATTACAAAGTCAAGAATCGTCAACTTCAAATTTCAATTTCAAAAAAGAAAAACAAAAAAAAAAAAAAAAAAAGAAAAAGAAAAAGAAAAAGAGAGTGGTGATAAAGGATACCAAAAGGAACGTGTTTAACGTGATAACACGAATTTATAGTCCGCTCAAAAGTCGACACCACATCAAGTCAAACAAGAGAGCCAAAAACCATCCAAATTCTTTCTGAGGACAACTGATATTTGTAAAAGTTGGCATCGAGAAGTTACCATTTACTTTCTATGTTGGCCAAGATCCTCACCGGGGTAACGCTTTTCTCATTGGTTCATCAAAATAAGAGCAATTATCTGAAGTTAAGATTCCTTTTTGGACAAAGTTTGACATCTACGGTAAAGTCTAATTGAAGCATTCATACAAAGCTTTACAAAAAGGTCCGTTCAAAAGACCTGCATTAAGAAGGATTCCTCATATCCAAAAGGACTCCAGAGGAAAAGTAAGTGCCCTATGCAGCAAAGAAGGCCTGGGCTTGGAAAACATAGGCACTAATCAAGATGGATGATAAGGACTTGCCTAATCCTATGAGTTCAGATTTGCAAAAAAAAAAAAACACACAAAGGAAGGAAAAGAAAAGAAAAGGAGAGGCCAAGATGAAAACCCGCAAAGGCGCCTTGAGACCAAAGGGGATTTGGGTTGAAAACCCGAGAAGGGCACTCAAATTTCGACCGAAAGTAAGGCATGCGGTAGTCTTGCCACGCTTGAGTTAACAATGAAGAAGTATGTTGCGTCTCGAAGCATCGACAAAGTACTCCGGATCCCCTAAACACATATTGAGCCTAAAATGGTCCTCAAGAAGTTTGAACAGAGAAGGCTCAGTCATGATATCCGGGGCACCTAGCTTCTATTTTACCCATTTTTTGTTATTTATTTCCCTTGCAAAATACTCGCCAATAAATTTCCTTCCTAATTACATTTGCTATTTTTGCTTTACCTATTTGTTTCGAGCATTGCTCCTAACTAGCTCCTCTCTTATCCGTAGTTATGGTCTCTTTCAGGCATTTTGCATTGAAATAATGATTAATAGAATAACGACACTTTCACAAAAAGAGTTCCGCATATTACTCTAGGAAACTTTTGAGTAATACTGGAACCTCAAACAGACCATTGCTTAAAACTCCTCGAGTTTAAAGGATCGAATAATGATTCTGAACTGAGGCTATCTCTTCGAATTTGGTTGAAAACAGTGATTGAACAAAATGACGAGGTATTACGTAAGTAGTATCATCTCGATGAAAAAGGGCGATGTATGAATGGGCAATCATTCGCGCGAAGAATGATTTTGTATCCATCATACGTGCACACCTGATCACGATCCCCGTGAATGGAAAGGTGCAATGCATCAAATCGCTTACGAATTCTATGCCCCTCAGTCGCAGTAGGATGGATTGAAAATGACACAAATTCTATACCCTTGAGTCGCAATGGGATAGACTGAAGATGACGCAGACCCTATACCCCCCTGAATTGCAGAGAGGGTTTGAAGATGGTATAAGCCTTAAAGTCCTATAGGTACCATGGAATGGACCTTGAAGTTACATTGGGGCAAGTCATTTGAGCAAAATAGGATGGTTTCTTTGATTCTTTTTGAAAAAGGTACCAGCAGAGCGAGATAGTAGCGTAATACGTCAGCAATAAAACTCTGATGGACAACGAGCAGTGACAACCCTAAGCATTAAAAAGGGGATCATTTCATACATCATCATTCAAAGCACGTTTAGTTAGAAGCATTCGACTCATTCGGATCATTGCATCCTAATCATTGTAAAAAGACCACCCTCATGACATTCTGCATTCATGCAAATGTCGTCCATAGTACATTTAGTTAGGAGCATTAGATTCATTCGATCACAAAGATCCTAATCATTTGACATAAACACAAGCATATAAAATCTAGTCTACGTGATATGTCCCCGAGGAGGACTGTAGAAACATTGGTGAAGATCATCCTATTGCCACCGACCAACAAAGTGGAATAGGTCGAAGATTACCCTATTACCACTAACCAAAGAAGTGGAATAGGTTGAAGACCATCCTATTGCCACCGACCAGCGAAAGGAATAGGTCGAAGATTACTTCTATTGCCACCGACCAAAGAAAGGGAATAGGTTGAAGATTGTTCTATTGCCACTAACCAAAGAGTGGGATAGATTGAAGATTGTCCCATTGCCACTAACCAAAGAGTGGAATAGGTTGAAGATTGTTCTATTGCCACTAACCAAGTGGAATAGGTTGAAGATTGTTCTATTGCCACTAACCAAAGAGTGGGATAGGTTGAAGATTGTCCTATTGCTACCGGTCGGTGAGTGGAATAGGAAGAACATCCTATTGCCATCGACCAAATGTGGAATGGGTTGAAGATTATCCTATTACCATCGACCAAATGTGGAATAGGTTGAAGATTGTCCTATTACCACCGACCAAGAGTGGAATAGGTTGAAGATTGTTCTATTGCCACTAACCAAAGAGTGGGATAGGTTGAAGATTGTCCATTGCCACTAACCAAAGAGTGGAATAGGTTGAAGATTGTCCTATTACCACCGACCGGTTGGAATAGGTTGAAGATTGTTCTATTGCCACTAACCAAAGAGTGGAATAGGTTGAAGATCATTCTATTGCCACTAACCAAAGAGTGGGATAGGTTGAAGATTGTTCTATTGCCACTAACCAAAGAGTGGGATAGGTTGAAGATTGTCCTATTGCTACCGTCCAAAGAGCGGAATAGGTTGAACACGTTCCTATTGCCACTAACCAAGAGTGGAATAGGTTGAAGACTGTCCCTATTACCACCGACCAAAGAAGTGGAATAAGCCAAATTTGCGCATCTTGTCGCCTACTAGCGTGAGTGGGGCAAGATCGAAGGCAAATCTCGCCTCCCAAACAAAAGTAGGGGGTCATGATTTAAGCCACCGTCCTATTGCCACCGACCAGCAAGTGGAATAGGTCAAATTTGTAGATCTTGTCGCCCCTAACCAAAGAGGGGGGCAAGATCGAAGGCAAATCTCGCCTCCCCTAAACAAAGAGGGGTCATGATTTAAGCCACCGTCATATTGCCACCGACCAAAGCGGTGGAATAGGTCAAATTTGTAGATCTTGTCGCCCTAACCAAGAGTGGGGCAAGATCGAAGGCAAATCTCGCCTCCCTAAACAAGTGAGGGGTCAAGATTTAAGCCACCGTCCTATTGCCACCGACCACGAGCAGTGGAATAGGCCAAATTTGTAGATCTTGTCGCCCCAACCAAAGAGTGGGGCAAGATCGAAGGCAAATCTCGCCTCCCTAAACAAGAGGGGTCATGATTTAAGCCACCGTCCTATTGCCACACGACCAAAGATGGGGAATAGGCCAAATTTGTAGATCTTGTCGCCCCAACCAAGAGTGGGGCAAGATCAAAGGCAAATCTCGCCTCCCTAAACAAAGAGGGGTCATGATTTAAGCCACTGTCCTATTGCCACCGACCAAAGAGGAATAGGCCAAATTTGTAGATCTTGTCGCCTAACCAATGAGTGGGGCAAGATCGAAGGCAAATCTCGCCTCCCTAAACAAAGAGGGGTCATGATTTAAGCCACCGCCCTATTGCCACCGACCAAAGATTGGAATAGGTCAAATTTGTAGATCTTGTCGCCCTAACCAAAGAGTGGGGCAAGATCGAAGGCAAATCTGCCTCCCTAAACAAGAGGGAACATGATTTAAGCCATCATCCTATTGTCTTGGCCAGCAGTGGAATAAGTCAAGATTACAAACCTTACCCCCCGGTTGCGGTGGAGCGATTCAAAATAAACAAGTCTCATCCTCTCAAGTCGCAGCAGGAGCAAATTGAAGCTATAGGCCCTACCTCTCTCAAGTAGCGGTGGAATGGATCGAGCGACAAGATGCGGTGGACAGAATGAAGCTATCTCGTGGAAGAGCACCCAAGAAGTCAAGACTCAACAAGACCGGGCAAAATTGGTCCTTTGAAAGTCTTTGCTCCATTCTCGCACACGATAATGAGCAAAGAGGGGCAAACAGAGAACCCAATTTTTGCCCGCCCAAATACCCAAATCACCAAGCCCAAACACCAACCTAGCCCAATTTCCAAACCCAAAAGAAAATCAAAAAACCTAGCCCCTAATACAAGTGGCGCCACCACCTAGCCCTCACTTGCCCCGCCTCTCGACCATGGCAAAGACCGCCATGTCAAGACTGGCCCATACCCTGCAAGGACAAGAGAACACGCAACAATAGCAATGGCAGAAGAAACAATAAATAAAAGAAACAAAAAACAGGAATAAAAGTCTAGGGACTTGGCTATAAAAGCGATATCAACATGCTTGTATTGGGCTCGGCCGATTTTCAAAAAAAGAAGAAACAGAAATTGAAAAGAATAGAAATTTAAGAACATCTTTTAGGTGATTGTTGTTTTTATTTGCTTTCATGTTTATTTTATATTTTTACATACGAAAATCAAAAGAGAGGAAAGAAGTGATTTCATTCTTATTTTCGAAGTTCTTTTTACTTTTTTTTTATTTTATTTTCTACTATATATATAGTTTTATCGTTTATCATTCGTTTTTAGACTAATATATATATATATAACTTTAAATAGAAAAAAAAAAGAGACATTTTTACCTTTTCCGCCATCAGTATGCGCGATGCACGCAAGTAACGCAACGTCGGCGACGGAACGGCGGTCCGACGGCGGAAATCGCACCAGCCCCACCCTGCAGAGAAAAAAAAAAGAGAGAAGAGTTAGATTTTTATTTTAAAAGGGGTGAGAAATGATTTTTTTTTCTCGATTTGGGGCTTAAATAGCCGATCGAACGACGCGTTTTTGGCCGCGCCCTTAAGCCCCAAAACGACGCTGTTTGCCCTTGACCCGACCCGTCCGACCCGCCCAACCTCGTGGATCCGCGTGTTTTTAAATGGGGTATTTACGCGTTCAGTCCCTCCGCCTTTTCATGATTTTGCAATCAAGTTTTCATTTTCTTTAATTTTGCCCCGAAGGTCTATTTTGTTTTCAATCAGGTCCTTTTGTTGCTGCTCGTTTTGGGAAGGAATGGGTTATTGCCCAATTTAATCCCCCATGTAACCCGCGCACTCCAAATAGGTCCTTTTCCTTTTATTTTATTTCAGATTTTCCCCAAAAACTCGTTTTCAATTCGATTTTAGTCCTTTTTTAATCATTTTGACTATTTCAGTATTAAATTAATTACCTTTAATATTATTTTAGCTATTATATACTTACGTTATTATTATTATTATTATTATATTATTATTATTATTATTATTATTAGTGTTATTATTAATCTTATAATTATTACTACTATTATATTTGTTATTATTATTTTATTACTATTACCATTGTTATTTCATTTTTTATTACTAATACCATATTATTATTATTATTATTTTATTATTATTACTAAACTACTATCATTATTAAGTATTCCTATTATTATTTTCTATTATTACCGTTGTCATTTTTTTATACATATATCATTAATCATCTTAACCTTATTATTACATTTAAATTATATTATGTTGTATTATTTTTATCTTATTATTATTATTACTATTATTATTACTATTATTTGATATTATTCTTGTGATTATTATTATTGTTATTATTAGTATCTTTATTATTACTATATTTATATCTATATTTATTTTTCTTAGTTAAATACTATTATTATTTATTTAATTTTCATTTATCTATTTATATTTGTACTATTTCACATACATACTTCTATTTTCACTCATATTATTATCATATTTTATATATATTTCTACTCATATTTCTATATCAATATTATTTTCATTATCACCGTTATTATCATTATTATTATTTCTTTTCTTCTCTTTCCTTCTTGTAAAACTTTCATCTTGCCGTTTATCCTTTTGTTTTCTATTTATTATCATTTAACTTATTGGTTTTATTTTATTTTTGTTTTATTATTGTCATTTGTATTTAATGCGTTTATTCTATATGCTTTGCTAATACCGTAATTCATTTCTTACACTTTGCTACGTTGATATTGCAATTTGTTTTACATTTTACTATAAACTTGCGTTACCTCAACTCTTCCCGACACAAAATGGATTCTTTTACAAAGGCAATATTCCGTATTTAGAAATTCGAGAGGTCGTGCCCTAAAGTATTGGGTTTCGATCCTTCTCGTTTAATCTAAATAACCGAATATCCTTTTAAAACAAATACATTTTTAACAAAAAGCTTATTCTCGGGAACTCAAAATGTCATGTCCTAAAGCATTGGATGTGATGTTTTGTTATTCCGAGATAAGATTTTCTAAAACCAAGGCGATGTTCTGTATTTAGAAGCTCGAGAAATCATGCCCTAAAATATTGGGTTTCCTTTTCTCGTCCATTCTAAATAACAAAATATCCTTTCAATTAAATCCACAAGTTTTGAATAAAAGGCAAGTTCAACTTTAAAGGTCGAAATGTGGTGTCCTAAAGTATTGGATGTAACACTTCACCTTAAAACGAGACGGCCCTTGGCATACATTTCCAATTTATCCAAATTTATTCTTCAAAACAAGAGGATCGATTTTAAATACTTAAGTTTTCAACTTTCGACATTAAGACATTAGATAATCAATTAGGTACCAATTTTGGGCGATCGAGGGTGCTAACCCTTCCTCGCACGTAACCGACTCCCGAATCCATTTTCGATTTTTTCGTGAGACCGAATTGTGTTTTGATAAATTAATCTGATTATTAAAAACAAACACTTTTAAGGTGACCCGATCACACCTCATCAAAAAAGATTGGTGGCGACTCCCGTTTTTTATAATCGTTTTCAAAACCCACGTCGACCCTGTTTTTTTTGCCAAAACAAAAAAAAAGGGTTACGACAGCTTTCAATTCATATCTCCTTCACTTTCTAATTCAATTTACACTATTTTTAGTTATTTTTCAAAAGTACACAATTACAGTTGTCCAATACTGTTTTAATGCAAATTTCACTTTTTCATGATTTCCATGTATTCACTTTCATTTGTTTTTTTTTTACACATATGCACTAAAACAACATATAACTTGGCACATAACTATCACTTGATCATATGTACATCTCACTCATTTGCATCCTTACTATTAATGCATCATAATCTAAGCATTTTATTCAACATATAAATCATACAATAACAATTTCGTACACATAACTGTACTACTTATTCATACAATTCTCTTCTTAGTTTCATACCTGCACTTCACTTAAACAAACAATTTCATATTCACACTTACTCATATAAATGCATCAAACACAATGTTCACTTTCACATTATTATCACATGATTAAATCCTTTTCACATTCAATCACTTTTCATTATATCAATTCAATACCCGTTGAAACTCTTGGGATACTAAGGATACTCGGGAAAAACTCATACATGATGTATCGTGCCAATGCCATGTCCCAGACATGGTCTTACGCTGGCTTTCATATCGTGGCCGATGCCATGTCCCAGACATGGTCTTACACTAGCACACATATCAATGCCGATGCCATGTCCCGCATATGGTCTTACATTGCTCTCATATCGTGGGTGATGCCATGTCTCCAGACATGGTCTTACACTAGCACACATATCAATGCCGATGCCATGTCCCAGACATGGTCTTACACTGGCTCTCATATCGTGGCCGATGCCATGTCCCAGACATGGTCTTACACTAGCACACATATTGCCATGGTCCAACCATGGTCTTTACTGTCAATTCATCACATGTCGAAATTCGATCATACTCCGCCATGCATTTCTCTTAATTTGATCTTTCAATACAATCTCGTATTTTTTATATTATTCATGATCCAATAATAACATACGAAATAACACATGGTATCGTTAAGCATTTAAACATATCAAATTTAATGCTTATTAACTTACGAACTTACCTCGAATGTCGAAACGGCTAATTTTCCCGACTTAGACCACAACTTTGTTCTTCCTCGATCTTAGTCCAAATTTCATGTTTTCTTGATCTAACATGTCAA
This sequence comes from Gossypium sturtianum, assembly GCA_025698515.1. Classification (NCBI taxonomy): domain Eukaryota; kingdom Viridiplantae; phylum Streptophyta; class Magnoliopsida; order Malvales; family Malvaceae; genus Gossypium; species Gossypium sturtianum. The sequence goes on along the minus strand of CM046944.1, from coordinate 2,620,642 downwards.
ATTAACACTCATTTAATACATTTTATCAACACACTAATCAATTCAATTTACATATCAAATTTTGAAAAAATTTACAATTTTGCCCCCTAACTTTTCAAAAATTACACTTTTACCCCTAAACTCGTGAATTAAACTTTATTCCTTTTTCTTATGTTCAGCTTAGGCTGTTTTTCTAAGTCGCAGTCACTAATTTAATTATTTCATTGGAATTTGACTGTCACAATTCACACTTTTGTCGATACTGATTCAATGATAAGTCACACTTGATAAGTAAACAATAAGGATGGAAAAGAAAACCAAGATAATGAAATTCGAGATACAAGACCACACTGAATATCCTGGAATACCATTTGCAATTTGCAGAGTTTGCAAAAACTTAACCTTAGTGGATGTAGGGAATTGAAGAGTTACCAAAAGACATACGATTACACTGATTAGCCTTAGATTATTATTGGTAACAACAAAACAAAGCGCGTTTGCAAGAGAATGGAATATCGTGCCTAACTTCTCTTCGGACGTTGATCTTTTCGAGTGTGAAAATTTAGAAAAATTGTTTGAAGACATTCAAAACCTAACACTCTTCGGGAATTAATCATAGGTGAATGCAACAACTTGGTTTCATTGCCACAAGGTTTAAAATACCTAATGCATTAGAAATTTTGATAATTTGGAATTGTGAAAAGCTTGATCTCACTATGGAGGAGTTGGAACTTGAGAGGAAAGAAGATGGTAGCCTCCGGAACTGAGGATTGGAGGAGTGCCAAAGTCTGGTGTCACTACCCCAAAGGATTCTTCTAGGATCCGCCAAAACATTGCGAAACTTGTGGATATTAGACTTGGAGAATCTCTCGGAGTTACCAACGTGGTTCCAACATCTCACATCGCTTCAAACTCTTAAAATTGATGTTTGCCCAGAGTTGTCGTCTCTACCCGAAGGGATACAACACCTTACTGCACTCAAAAGATTAAAGATTAGAAAGTGTCCAAAATTAAGCAAAAGATGTATTGAAGAAACCGGTGAAGACTGGCCTAAGATTGCTCATATCCCTGACTTTTATTGTGACGAAACAGATGAGAAATAGATAAGGTAAGACACCCAATACTATATTTGATATATATATATATATACTATATTTTTCACTAACATGATTGAATTTTATTTACTCTGAAGTTGAATGCCTCAATTTAATGTTATGACAGAGTTCTTCTAACATAATTTATTTATCTATTAAAATGGCAGGTTAAATTGGAGGACGTTGAAGCTGTCTTTGATTCGTTCTTATATATGTTGAAGTCTTAGAGTTAGTTGGATTTCCATTATTTGTTTGTAATTTGATTTGTATCAAACACCATTATATAATAATTTGATTCCATTTGTGTTTAACTATAATTTACTTCTTGTTTCCTTCGCCAAAAATAAATAAATAAACTCAAATTCAAATTTTTATGTCTACTAAAAAGTAGTTATGTATTTGAATAACTTATTATATTTTTTCTATTCATCAAGACTTATTAATTGAAATAATGGTTAGATAACACAAATTTAAATAGTTTATTTTTTACTTGTAACACCCCCTACCCGTATCCGTTGCCGGAATAGGGTACGAGGCATTACCGGAGTTTACTGAACATTTTCAAATAATTCCGAGTCGTTTATTATTCATATTCTGAAAATAATCATAACGTTCCTCTATTGGGTCCTGAAAGCCCAAAACATACATTAGGAACCAACCGGGATTATAGGGAAAATTTCGCAAAATCCTAAAATTTTCCTACATTGGTTAGCGTATTTTAATATTAATAAACTTATTTTCTCGACATGTCTCACTTGAATTTATTACTTGTCCTAATATACATAATTTTCCTTGTATCAACGTATAAAAGATCGTCTCATATTAACATGTCATGATACATATCATTCTCTTGCTGTTTCTTCATAAATATAAATTATTCAATTCATTATGACAATATTTCATGTACCATCATTTTCATGAGTTTAGTGTATATTTATTCCAATAGCAGTTCATAATATTGAATATGCATAATTTTCAAGCAAGTTTCACATACATGTATTTTCCATGTCATATTTCAATATATCAAATAATTATCATTTTTATGTATTTCAAGTTTAATTTCATGATTTCAAGTACTTGCCATTTTCTATATTTATCCCGTTGAATTACTCGGATTTTCGATGGATTTCCAGTAGTACACTTATAGTGTACAATCCCGGGTCCGTCAATTCGTACACATATGGGTATACCCTTTTTTTCCAAAGAGCACACTCCCGCGAACCTCATCCTTACAGCGGGATTACCACCCAGCTGAATCCTCTCAGAAGAGAGCACACTCGCGAACCTCATTTCTTACAATGGGATTACCATCCAGCTAAATCCTCAGTAACATATGCTCAAAGAGTATTGTCGGGATTACCACCCAAAGCTAAATCCCTCGCAACGACAATTACTCTAATAAGCTTGGATCTGAATTACGATCCAGGCTAAATTGAACCCTAATTCGGATTACCCGTCCAAGCTAAATCCATTTTCCACATATTCTTCGGAGGGCTATATCAGATCACCCGTCCGGCTAGATCCCTTTTTATCGTCAATTCCTTTTTAGAGATCCATCGAATTTTCCTTTCATTCAACTGGGATTTCTTCCCCTTTTTATCAAATATATCTATGTTTCATCAATTTTCATACAATGAACATTCAAATTATATTCACATCAATAACATACATTTCAAGCATTTAAGAATATAATTCAAGTTACATGAACTTACCTCGTTACTTGTTCATGTTTATAGTTTCATTAGTCCGATGACTTTTCTTTTCCACGTTCAAGTCTCGTATTTGAGTTATCTGGATCTTTATAAATAAATTTGATCATCGTTTTCATTCATTTCATATTCTGATACATTCAATTAATGCTCTAGGCAAAATTACCATTTTGCCCCTAAGCTTTTAATTAATAACGATTTCATCCTTAGGTTCAAAAAAATAAAATTCTTGAAATTTAATCTTTGTTTCAAGCCTAATTATTCTCATAAATATTGATAATAGCTCATGAATTCTATGAAATATCAGAATTTTCTATAATTTCAACATTTTTCAATTTAATCCCTAAAACATATTTTCACCCGATCTTGATCTAAATTAATAAATTTCATTCAATTTTATAATTTAAATAATAAAATAATTCATTTCATACCATTTGGTCATTTCTGACATATTTTACAAAATTGCCCATAAAGTTTTACTTTCATTCAATTTAGTCCCTGAGCCTAGAACATGCAAATTAGCCATGCTAGTTGAATATTCATATATATTTTCCTCCTCCTCCTCTCCATTCCACATCCTTAATTTATATAACATGCTTACAAGTAACATTATCTATGATTTCACTATTTACTCATAAATTTATTCAAAGCTGTCCATTTGTGTCATAGTCATTAAATCATTTATATCTTGAGCTACAGAATTTTAATTTAAGATCCGCTAATTTTACCTGAAACTAAACTCACATATCTTCTTACCATAAAATTTTCAGAATTTTTGGTTAAGCCAATAAGTACATTTTATTCTTTAAAGTCACCCCTATTCTGCTATCTGACAGTTCCGACCCTTCTTCACTAAAAATTAATTATCTCCTCATACAGAATTAATATGATGTTCCAATTTATTTATTTTGAAAACAGATTCACTCAGGATTTTAAAGATATAAATTTAAGCCCCTAATTATTTTTCTTCATTTTTTTATGATTTTCCAAAGTCAGAACAGGGGAACCTGAAATCATTCTGACCTTGTCTCACAAAACCTATTATATCTCATGATTTACAATTCCATTACTTCCACCGTTTCTTCTATAAGAAACTATACTCAATAAGATTTAATTAAATATTTTATTCATCCTCTAATTCGATTTCTAAAATTTTTGGTGATTTTTTAAAGTTAGACTACTGCTGTTGTCTAAGACTGTTTTAGTGCAAAATGTTAATTACCACGTTTATAACACCTTTATTTCCTTTCTCTACAATATTTCCCATCACTTTCTCTTATTTTCCTTCACTAACATATCAAGAACATAAAACCTTATATAATAAAACTCTACATTAACATCATTTCCATGCTTTTTCCACAATATCAAACTTAAAAATATATTGAAAACTTGATGTTCTTACCTTGTTTTATTGATTTCAATCTTTAACTTGATTTTCTCTCTCCTCCAGCTTCTATTTCTTGAATCTAACTTGATATTCTTGCTCCCATAGTCTCCTTGTCATCTTTCTCTCTTGATGGCTATGGAAATTCTTTTGAATTCCAAGTGAAAATGGTGGATTTTTGGTGAAAGGACCAATTTGTAAAGAAAAGAAAACTTCTTTTCATTCTCTTCTTCTCACGTTGGTTTGCATGGGGAAGACATGATGAAAATTCATCATCTTTCATTCCTTATATACTAAATAAATAATAATAAAATAATGATAAAATAATAAAATATCTCATTAAAATATTAATAAAATAATATTTATCTAATTAAATAATTATAAAATATCATCAACATCATCATTACTTTCTAGATTTCTCTCTCTCTTCTAATTAACTATTTTGCCCTTTGTGATCCTTTAAAATTCCATCCTTGAATCATCACATAATTTGGTAAAATTATGATTTAGTCCCTCACAATTCTTCACCTATTCAATTTGGTCCTATTCATCCATTTTCCTTAGTTTCTAGATTATTCCACCCTTAAAATATTTTCACTATTGGTCCTTCAACTTTTTCATATTTACACTTTAACCCCTCAAGTTTTGAATATTTACTCTTAGGCAACAAAATTTTTCTCACTTTTACCATTTAGTCCTTTCTTGAATTAATATATCATAATATACTTCTCAATGTTGTCATAACTCCAAAATTTCTCTTTTTGTCGCTTTATTTCCTTATTTTTCTATACCAAAGATAATATCTTACTGTAAAAAAATTTCGGGGTATTACATTTATTATATGATAAAAGTAATATTTTTTTATTTCAATTGTTAAAATTAAAATATATTAATTTATTAAATCAAATATTATAATAGAAAATTTTCAAATCATAATTAAAATATTTTTAATATATTCAACATACAAATATACAATACAATTATTTTTAAGTGTGCAATAATTAATATGTTTATTGATTATTAGAAAAATATTTGAAATTCATATTTTATTAATATGTTTTTTAATTATTAGTAATTTTATTAAAAAAACGTTGTTACTTTATTTATTTTTAAGGATTTATTACTGCTAATTTTAAATTGGTTCAAATATTTGCTGGAAAATTAGAAAGAATTTTGATATATTTTACTCTTTTTAATATAAAAAATATTATTATTGACTTTTTTATTTGATTGTATATGCTTGAAATAATTCACTAAAATTTAGGATTGAAATTATTTTAATTATTATATTTATTATTATATAAGTTGTAGTTCTTTTCAATAAAACTACTAGATTTCTATGATCTGAATCCTGTTTGATCTGGCTTGAAAAGTTCAAGGTGTAACTCAATTGTTAAAGAAATAAAAAAATTGTAAAATTTTATAAAAATCATAAAAGAATTAACGATCCCTAGTTTTTTTCGAAGTTTGATGTGCAATACCATGAAAATGAGATGGCCTACCACATGGCCGTGTAGCTAGGCCGTGTTGCTTCGATTTTCCAGTTTTTGCTTGTTTTGCCCTCAAATGCTCTACTAAGTATAAAACCATGAATTTAAATGATTAGGAGCATAAAATTCACCATTAACATTGAATAATCACCCAAAATCACTTTAAGAATGAGATTTAAACATATTACTTTTAACACTTATCATTGAATTTAGTAATACTCGAATTTAATAATAAATTAAATGTAACAATTTAGGTTAAGTTAAATAATAGATCACGATATCACACATCGTTTAATTAAAAATCTCATAAAATTAGCAAGTTTATTGCTTTAGAAGTGTAGGTCTTCCGTTCTATCTTTTGGGACCCAGTGGTTACATTAGTCAGCCATGAGAGCACACTGACCCAGGCGAAAACCATTGTTGTCTTCATGCTGTTTCCTCATTAAGAGCATTCCAGGAAACTCCCTCGAAAAAGGTTGAGGGTGAGATTGATGTTATGCAAAATTTAAATGGGGGTGTTTCCAAGGATGCGCATCTATTTCCAGCTTTTCTAGGTTTTTGCATTCACACTCATTTATATCAACAAAATTTTGGATTGGGTAACTTAAATTGGATTTTTTTGAAGGTTTTCACTTTCCGTTGAAGGTCTAGTAACCAATATTTTTGTTAGTTTTAATGAGGGATTACATGTTTCAACTCTGGTCATGGAGTGTTCATAAGTGATATCCACCACTGCACCCTTATGCTGTTCATTAACGAGTTATTTTCAAATAGTTAGTTAAATTTAACTATTAATTTCATTCAAATTATTTTTTAATGAACTGATTAAAACATTAATGTTTTAATAACGTTGGCATGACAATCCGCATGACAGTTCACATGTACTTTATGCTTATATACCATGTCAATAAATAATTTAAAATTTACAAAAGTATTCAAAAATAATAAAAAATAAAAAAAGTTCATAAAATTTAGCATGAAGTGCACGTGGATTGTCATGTGAACTAACATATTTAAAAACTTAACGTTTTAGCCAGTATTTACATTAATATAACCTAGCAAATCGACTTTTTATTATTATGAATTAATGGTAAAATTTGACTCTTTCTAAAAGCTTATGTACCAAAATTTAGCTAAAAAAAAGGATAAGGATCAAGTTGATAAAATATTTAAACATTAAGGACTAAATTTTTCATTATGCGTATTTTTCATACAAATCATAAGCTACCCATAATCTTTTTAGAACCCTTAAATTGAAAGATAATGTGTTTAAAAGTTCTTGAACTTGCATTCTTTTACATGTTGCAACAATAACAATATCAATCGAATTAAGGTTCAATAAAAAAGATTCAATAATTTTTTACCCTTTTCCTATATAAAAAAATTTATTATTGACTTTTTATTTGATAATATCTATAAATTTATAACTTAAAATGAATCAGAACTGAAATCACAAGATGCTTCATCTTATCATACGAGGTCAAAGAATCATAAACCTCATCAACTGTAAGAGACTCGCGGCTATATAAAATCATGTCTCTAAAGGTTGAATAAGACAGGGGCAACAAACAAAGTAGAATCCACCCTAGATCTTCCTTATCATACTGAACCTCTATGGCCTCTAAGTTTGAGAGAATTTCTTTAAACACTGTTAAGTGTTCGTGTATAGACGCACCTTCCTCCAAACGATGAGCATAAAGACGCTGCTTCATATGTAACTTGCTTGTTAGAGTTTTCGACATACATATTTGTTCTAGCTTCTTCCATAATGCAGCGGCGGTCTACTCTTTTATCACATCCTGCAAAATTTCGTTGGACAAATGCAGATGTAATTGTGTTAACGCCTTTTAATCCTTACGCTTCTTCTCTTCATCTGTTAATGTCGAATGCATCTTATCTATCCCTAGCAGGGCATCCTCCAGATCCATCTGCGCAAGAACTGCTTGCATCTTAATCTGCCACAATGCAAATCTGGTGTTGCGATCCAACAGCGGAATTTCATACTTCAAAGACGTCATTACCGTGATCGAGATGAACAACCCGGAAGTTCGGATACCAATTTGTGAAAAATATAACGTCGGTAATGACAAATATATCGCAAAGAAAAGAGAAATAAAAATAAAGAACACACAGATTTTACGTGAAAACCCTTTCGGGAAAAAATCATGGGCAGAGGAGAAGAAAATTCACTATGTCGAATTCGAAATAATTACAAGAGGAATAGACTATGTCTATTTGTAGGCTTGTAAAGCAATATTCTAATAGGAGTGTAGTAAGATTGAAACACCTTATTCTAACCAATATAAAATAGATGGAGTTTAATAAGGTTTAAAAAACCTTATTCTAAAATAAAATAAAAGAAGTGTAGTTCTATATGAATTTTACTTTTATTTTATTTTACCACTGTATTTTATTTAGATAAGGATGTTACAATCAGGGTTGAACATAAGTTTTTCGATTCCACCTTGAAAATGTATGATTTAGTGCATGATCTTGCCCAACAAATGAATTTGGATAAAAAACGAGGCATGTTTTCTAAATGGGCTGGGTCTTGGGTAAGCTTTTTTGACTTGTGCCCGGTTCGGCTCGAATTTGAAAAAAAAAAATTCTACTGCTGCTTCCACTGTTTTGCTGCCATTTTGTTATTATATTGTTACTATTTTTATTATTATTGTTTGGTTATTGTATAACTCTTATTTTTTTTTACTAATTTTGCTACTATTTTAGAGAAATTTACTTACTAAGTTGCACCTATCTTAATGTTATTTAAGCATAAATATTAAATATTTTTTAAATTTATTTTCAATTTGTTGGGAAATATTTATTTTAATGTTTGTAGTGTATTTGATGTATTATATTTTTAAAATTTGTTAATATAAAAAATTTTAATACAGGTGATTAGACCGGACTTGGACAAAATTTTAGGCTCATTTTTTGGGTTGAGCCTAGAAAACAGGCCTAAAATTATGTTGAAGCCCGGCTCGACCCATGATCACCTCTAGGGTAAAATTTATTAGTTTTACACTGTTTTTAAATCATTGGATCAATAATGATTTAGGGATGAGATTAAAATACATCTTTCCTAATTTTCATTCATGATAAAAAATGATTTAGGGATGAGATTAAAAAAAATGGTTGAAATTTGAGTATTTTTCAAAACAAACCTAAAAAATATTTTTCACCTACACCAAAGAAATAATAGATAAATAAATAAATAAACAATTTTAAGAGAGCTTACTTCGCAAAATATGAACTTCATAATCTTCGATCCTTCTCAGATGTCATTGTTATTCGAATATGACTCGATATTGTCTCTTTGAAGAATTATGACTCTTAACTCTCCATTCCTTTCATATAATTCTAACATATTAATATTAAAAATCTCTCCTTTTTGCAAGTAATTTTTTAACTAATAATTATAAATTAAATTATATTTGTAATTATCACAATTTTTTTCTATATTTTATGCATAGAGTTCTATCCATATGATGTCAGTACAAAAGTTTTTCTAAACTTATATTGATATATATATATATTATAAACAGCCAGCATGATCAAGTCTATGAAGAACGCAGTCGAAGAGGAAAACCAAAATTGGAAGAAAAAAGGACAATTAGAATCATATCAATATTAAGAAAATCAGTTTGCATGAACCTCTGTTTTCGAGTTTAGAATTGTAACAATGGCTTGCATCGCAACTACTATATGAAACATTAGAAATTAGAGACATGTTGAAACAAACAGAGATTCTGATAGTAGGAATGCAAGTTTACTTCGTTAGAAACTTCAATCAAAACACTTATATGTGTAAGCAACATAAAACTCATTACCATTACAACCTATATACCTGGTTTTTTTTTAAAGAAAAAACATCCAACTTCCCAAATTCTTTTCAGCACCTTCACAAAATGCTAGCCCACAATTATTTACCCCCCACAGCTTACATGATAAGTTGTACCACCATCAACACGTTGGAACTTGATGCCTACCTTTTCCGCTTGGACTTCAAGGAGGTGACAGATTGAGAATTGCTGTGCCAATTGCGCTTCCTTTGGTTGATGAACCAGTTGTTGATTTGCTTTAGTTGCAATCCAGTTTCCTCCACAAGTTTGGCCTTGTCATCTTCCTGCATTTTGTCAACTCATTAATTTATTTAAGGGTTTATGTTTTGGCAAAAAAAAAAAAAAATTAATTGGAAGTTGATGTTTAGTTGGTTACAGTTGGGTATGGCCACTTTGAGTGTTGTTGCCACCAGTTCTTAAGCACTGTAGTGGTGTCACCTGGTAATTTTCCAGCCCTTCTTTTGCGTAATATTTCCTCCCTCACATCCTCAATTCTTGATTTGAAACCCTGTTCAGACATAAAAATAATCTATGTTAATTGTTGTTGGATTGGTTTAATCTGATTCGAGTCACTCGTTTTCAAAATATTTGGATTTAAATATCAAAATTTTCATTTTGACTTATCTCGATAAAATAATAAAAAGCACCTGTTTGAGTTCAATCTTGAGCTCTTGACGAACCCTCTCCATTAAAGATCTTTCAGATTCTGTGGGAAGTAAGGGACCAAAACCCATTAAATCATGGCCGTCGGACCCAGATTGATCCAGAGAGAAGTCCATTTGCAGTTCATCCTCATCGTCTGACATTGTTGCACCTGTGCCTTCACCCAAGGCTACTCCTACAAAATAGGAAAAGTAATACATACAGTCAGACAAAAATGAAAAATAAGAGATGAATTTATATTTTTTTTTTCTTTCAATTGTATTTTTAAATAAGGGAAAAAAGCATCTATAAAAATAGAGGGGACTATTGTCCCACTTCTTAAATGAGGCAATAAAAGGATTAATCATTTTCTTTTATTTATTAAACATAGAACATGATGATGAAATTACATAGAACATGATGTCCCTATTACTAGATGATGATGACATATGATAAAATTATACTTTATTAACTCATCATACAAACATGTCATGTCATTATCCCAAACACTTAGGCTACCATGATGATATATGTATTTGTTCCACTAATGTTTTAATTTCTACAAACATGCCATGTTCTCAAACCTATGCATTAGATATCTGATTTTCATTTATAAACTTATGATGACAATTTTTTTTTTCAGAATAATTATCATTGGAAATGCAACAATTAAGGTTTTTTTAAAATAAATTTTAAATAATAATAATGACGTATACATGATGTATCTTGTGTTACAGTCTGATTATTTTGTAGATATGTCAATTTTTAATAGTATAAATAGATGAAACTTATAATAAAAATAATTAATTTATTTTTTAATCTAATATACATAATTTAATTTACATATATTTTAATAAAAAAATAAAATACAAGGGGTTCTATGTTATTTTTAGCCTTCAAAATATTAATTAAGTACATGGTAGCTTTTTAGACTTGAGTAGCCTGCAGTCATCGTTAAGGTCAACAACTGTTATTTTAGAAACGACTGTCTCAGGCTATGTATACGTATATGTTACTGCCATTAAAATGGTCTGGTTGGACCCCTATTGTCTGTCAGCATTAAAGGTGTAAACAACGCGAGGCATGACTGTCAAAAAAACTGTCTTTAATGATATCTTCAAAGCTTTTCCAAACCCTAAAAGCATCAATATACCATTACAAACTGCCCACTTCTTTTGTACACTTCTGACAGAATTTAGCACCAAATTGTGAAAGACACGAATATCGTTGCATTAACTTGAGCCAATTTAGCCACTTATATATGTCATTGGGACAACCATTTCCTCATCTCTAGACTCTACGCCCTACTCTTTGATCTATTTACATATATAGCTTCATAATTTAAAATCATTGGTTGTATCCCAATTTCGATATTTTCGTTATTTTAATAATTAGTGAAAGGTGAGGTGAATTAGTTTAAGTGTGTATTTTCTTTTTCTTTTTTTTTTAATTTAAAGATTAAGAAGTAAGATTGCATAGTATAGTATCGACCTATTTATTAGGAGTGAGATTATATTTTACCCCTTTTATTAAAAAAATGAGTAAATTAGTCTTTTTACGTTAGATCAAAGAGCAAATTAGTCATTTATGTTAAAAGTTTTATCTATTTATATTGTTAAAAACTGGAATAATTGATGAAATAACCAAACAATAACACGTGACGTGTCATATGTATCTCATGTTGATATACAAGGACCAATTTTTAACAACATAAACAGGTGAAATTTTTAGCGAAAAAGTAAATTTACTTTTTGATCTAGTAGATAAGGACTAATTTATTCATTTTCTATTAGAGGGAAAAAAAGCAATTCAGATCTTCATGATTCTTTCAGCAAAAAATATTGGTTCCACCCATATGATGGATATTTCATGGTAACATTGAATTCAAGATTTAATTTTTATCGAGTCAAGAGTGTTTAAAGCTAAACCCTTTCAGCAAGTAAGTTTTCACGAGTTCAGTTTATGTTATCATACTTAGGGGCAAAGCAACTATCACCTCCATCAATAGTTTATTGGTCCATTTAGAAACTAAACTCGAAATTGAAATATGGATAAAAGCAACCCTAGATTCCAAATATGGTGATGAAACCTTAGAATCAAAGTATTGGCTATGGTGGTTGTGATGGGAGCGAAGGTAAAATCTTCTTCCCCAAACTATAACTAATATTCCGCGACCACCCTACCTATATATATAACCTATATTTTTATGTATATAAGCTAATATTGTATGACTTTTATTTGTAGGTCCTACGGCACCCACATGTTGGTACGGACTGTTAACCTTGTAAGAAAATTAACCCAAATAATCAATCCTTATCCCTTCATGCCTTGCTACCAACCGCACCAAAACACGACATTATTGAATATCTTCAAACAAACAAATGAAAAAAATCATATAATTCTATGAAGATAATTATTTTATCAAGAGAAAGAAAAGGGACAAACCAGTGAGCGCTTGTAAGTTATTTTCAATTTCACGGCAAGCCATGACAGCTTCAACGGCATGGACTCTGACATGTTGTTGAAGCTGTTCTTTGAAAGTACACAACACTATCAAATATTGTGCCTGCACCAAATATGTCAAACCACAAAACAAAAAAAAAAATAGACAAAACAAGAAAAAAGAAAAAAATGGATTTAAAACAAGATGAACTGACCAAGAAGTTATCAAGCTCTTGTCTTTCATGTGGTGATAAAGAGTGACCTTGTTGTTGTGAAGCATAAGATCTCAAAATGTTATGTGACTCTGCTAACTGTGCATCAATCAAAGACAACTGATCAATCGGTGTAGCAACACGAAGACAAGACACATGAGCTGCTAAAAGTTGTTCATAAAGTGGATGTGTAGCTATCTCCGCCTTGAGATGACGGTTCTGGTCACCGGAAACTGACACTTCACCGCTACTTAACCCTCCAATCGTTTCACTTCCACCACCACTACTCATCATACCTAACCCACCTGGTTCTTGCATTTTTTATTTTTTATTTTGGCTTTTACCCAACAACAACAACAAAAAAAAAAAAAGTGGGTTTTTTTTCTAAAGAGAAAAAGAAAGGTTTTTTGATATATATATATATATATATAAAAGACCACAATGGAAAGAAAGAAGGAAAGAAAGAAAGAAAGAAAGAACCCTTTGTGCTTGAGAGTGAAATAAAATTTGTTCTCGTTAATGGTGTAATATAGATTGGACAGTGTATTGGGATCTGAGTCACAAGACTTTCTGCACCACCCTCTTTACTGCTGCTATATGTTGCAGGGTTTTAATTTTTACTTTTACATATGCAGGGAAAGTTAAAGAAGCATGAAAAAACTTTCAATATATATGTCTGTGTGTGTAAAAAGAGAAAAGCATGGATATGGGGAGAATTTTTCAAAGCTTTTGTTTGGTTTTGAAGGTTAAAGAGAAAAGGGTTTATCAGAGAAAAAAAAAGGAGGTGTGCGAGGCTATTAGAATCATTATTGTTTGGAAGAAGAGAGCTCAGATAATAAAGCAATGGAAATTTTTGGCCAAATAGAAAAAAAAAATTATGTAGCCAATAGATAAAGCTGGTTCTATGTACTGACAATTTGATTTCTTTTTGTTTTTCTCTTTTATTGTAATTTTTTTAAATGGAAAAATATTTGTTTTGGTCCTTGTTAGATCTAAAAGTTACGATTTAGTATTTATTTCATAATGAAATTGAAAAACCAAAATTATAATTTGATAAACAAAACTAATTTTGGGTTTTTGATTTGTTTTACTTTTATTTCAAGATATTGTTTTATTTAAGCAAATAAGCAAGTGGGGCTTTGATTTGAGTTTGGTGAATTATGTAATTAATAATCAACCTTGAATTTCTTTTTTCATAATAGAATTGGGTTGGTTGATTTGATTCAAGGTTATTAATCATAATTTTCTTCTTCTATTATACTTTATTATAAATTTTCTGTCAATTATCATTAAAATTGATTTTTATAATCAATAATTAACTCAAACTCACCAAAATAAATCTAATTCGATCCAAACATCATAAAATTAGTGTTTTTGTGTGTCTGTCCTTAAAGGGTATTAATTTTTCTATTTATATGATACGGTTCCTAAATAATATGACGTCATAGGTAGATACTTATGCATATCAACATGTACTTTATTATAAGATTAACACGTATTTTTTTTACATGTGAATTTGCCTGCATGATGGTATAAACCAACCCGTATGAGCTCATGTTTTTCTCTAAAATTGTAAAATAAATTTAGATATTAATTAATCATCCAACCATCCATTTAAGAAAAATAAAGTTAGTAAAATAATAATTAAAAGAAGAAAGAAGAAGAAAATACAAGTGATAAACGCAACTTTTAAGTAACTTCGTCTTTGTCTAGTTATTTAAGAAAGTCGGCTGAGGGTTGAGCTGTCACTTGTCACTGTTCTGCCTACTTTCTCTGGTGCTCTTCTTTTATTGTTTTTACATAATTTAGATTTTCCTTTTTCTTTAATTCTAATATTAATTGCTAATTAATGTTTTCTCTTTGCAAATTAAATGAGTATTTTATAATCTTTCAACACTGCTGTAACAAATGTTTGTCCGTAAAAATTTTTAGTTAGATTTATATGTTAAAATTCATATAAAAATATATTTTCTGAAAATAAAACTTAATTAAATTTAAAATTTAATGTCACCTCCTGTTGGATTCAGATTTTTTTTAATTTTTTTTTAATTTGACAATTTAAGTACTAATTGGTCAATAATGTTGTTTTATTATTATTAGAAAATGAGTGGACTGACCACCAGAAAGGGGTGGATAAGGATATTGACGTTTGATTGGAATCATTTCATATGTTATAGGCAAAAAGGTTTATGTCAATCAAATATTTGTATTTGTTACCCAAAAATTTCAAATGTTGATGTAATTGGTAAAGGTGGAAGGTTTTGAATTTTGATTATTCGGATTTGTATTTTATTTTATATAAATTATGTATGAGTTTTATTTAGATTTATATTTGATTTAAATTTAGGATTTTATTTAGTAAGAGCGGAGTTAAAAGAAAATTTCGAGAGATTGAGATAAAATTTGAGTTAAAAAGACTTAAAATAAATTATTAGTTTTTTAAAATAGGCCAAAATGCATTTTTTTAAATTTATTTAAAATATTTAAAAAATTTATGTCGTAACCATTTTCTTGATGAAACTGGTAAACGACGCGGTCGACTCGTGGTTTTAAAAAATGAAAAGGAAGGGAGTCGCCACCGATCTTTATTTGGGTGAGATCGGATCACATTTGTTTTAATAAATATTTCAATTTACTAAAATAATGTTTTTGGTCTGCGAATTTTGAGAAAATGGGCTCAAGTCGATTCGTGTGCGAGGAAGGATTAGCACCCTCGCACGCCCAAATTGGTACCAAACCGATTGATTGATGTCCTAATGTTGAAAACTTTGAAATGGTTTGAAAATAGATACTTTTTATTTCCAAAACTTGGTGGAATTGGAAGAGACGTTAAGGCTCTCTTATTTTCGAAGAGATAAAGTATCATGTCCAGTAAGTTAGGTCGCGACACTTTAGGCTCTTGAAACTAAGCTCGCCTTTTAAAACTTGGTTTTATTTTTTGGAGAGGATCTCCCGTCATTTGTCAAACGAGAAATCAGAACCCAGTAAGTTAGGGCTCGTTTTCTCGAAGGTCCAAATTAGGAATATTGCCTCCATTTTAGAAGAAAGAAAAGAAACTTATCTCGAAGTGTCTAGATGTCGAGTCCAGTAAGTTAGGGCGTGACATTTCGAATATCCGAGATTAAGTGTTTTGTTTAAAATTTAAATTTCGATTTCAAAAGGGATATCCCGTTATTTAGCTTTAAACAAGAAGAACCGGAACCCAGTAAGTTAGGGCTCGATCCACTCAAATCGCTAATACGGAATGTTGATTTCAAACTTGAATTTGATTTTTTGAAAGAGATATTCCGTTGTTTAACTTAAACGAAAAACCGTAACCCATGAAGTTAGGGCTCGATTCACTCGAATTGCTAATACGGAATATCGATTGTTATGAAAATTGAGAAGTCGGGTAAAAGTTAATGTGACAAGTTTATAATGAAATGTAAAACAAATTACAATACGGATATGCGTAGCAAAATGGAAATAAATGCGTTTAGTACGAATGATAATATAAAGAACGAAAATGAAATAGAATAAAATGAACGAGTCAAAAATGAAGATAATGAAAAATAAAGTAAGAAAATAATAATAAAATAATCATTATAAGTATAAATACGAAAAGAAAATATAATTATAATAGTAATAATAATAAAAATAATAGCCATAATAATGAAGAATAATGAAAATAAAATAATAATAGTGATAATAATTAAATAATGAAATAAAAGAAAATAATGGTAATAATAAATAAAATAAGAGTAATAATACTAATAATAATAGTATAGTATAGTAATAATAAAGTAATAATAATAATAAATAAATATTAATAATAGTAATAAGTGAAAATTACAAAATAATAAAAAGGGGGCTAAATTGAATTTAAAATGGAAATAAAGGGCAAATTATATAAAATAAATAATAGGGGACTAAACTGAAGCACGTGAATGGTGGGGGACGAGGAACATAATTTTCCCGATTCATTGAACGCAGCGTTAAAATAAAGATTGAATTTAAAGTCACGCTTAAAATTTTAGGGCCAAATTAAGAAATTTGAAAACTTGATTGCAAAAATATGAAAGGGCGGAGGGACCAAGTGGGCAATAAACCCTTTGATGAAAAAAACGCGCGGGTCTTGCTAAGTTGGGTCGGGTCGCCTGGTTCCCCAAACGACGCCGCTTTTGGCGCTGAGAACCCACTGAAACGCAGCGACGTTCAAAGCGGCTATTTAAGGACAAATTTCCCTTTTTTCTTATTTGCTACTGTAGTAAAAAACAAAAGGGAAATACCCTTTTTCTCTGCTAGGGTTTCAAACCCTTCTCACGACGCCGTTATTCGTCGCCGACGACCGCCGTATACGGCGTCGGATCTCTCCAGGTGAGTTTTTCCTTTCTTTTTTTGTATATTTTTTTTTATATTCGAATATAAACTGTATTTTTGGAAGAAAATAAAGATAAATGCACATATAGGTATATTTTCGAAGAGGAAGAAAAAAAGTAAAAGGAGAAATAAAGAAAAAAACTATACAAAGGTAATGACTTTAATCCTCGAATCTGTTTCAAAGCCTTTTTATTTCGAATTTTCTGTATTTTTCTTTGTTTTTCTTTTTATCCCCCTTTACATTCGGATTATATGGCTTTTTATAGCCATTTACACGATTTCTTTTATTATTATACACCTGCCTTGTCTTATTTTCTTTGCAGTGGATGGGCGGTCTTGAAGCGGTGGCGATGGCGGTGGCAACATGATGACATGGGCGGGTGGAGGCGAAAGCTTTTAGGGTTTCTTGTTGTTTTATTTTTTTCTTTTTTGTGTTGGGCCATGGTTTTTTTATTTGGGTTTGGGTTTTTAATGGGCGGGCAAATGGGCTCAGATGTTGCCCTCTCTTTGCTCATTGTCGTAAACGAGAATAGAGCAAAGACTTTCAAAAGGCCCATTTTGCCCGGCTCTGCCAAGCCCCGCTTCTTTTGTAGCCTCATTTCATCCATCGCATCTTGTTGTTTTGATCCACTCTATCACTGAAACTTCAGAGGTATAGGGTTTTCCATTTTTAATCCGCTCATTTCGATTTGCTCCTTGCAACGCGTTGCTCCTTGCAACGCCGTTAGATATCCTACTACAAACTCGGGGACCACCGGACTAATGTCTTCAACCCGCTTCCTCAACTCAACCGGGAATGTCAAATCGCTTTCTTCAATCTGATCCCTACAAACTCGGGGATCACTAGATCGATGTCTTCGATCGCTTCCTCGCAACTTCGGGAAGGTCAAATCGCTATCTTCAATCGATCCCCGCAAACTCGGGGATCACCGGTTTTAGGTCTTCGATCCGCTTCCCGCAACTTCGTAAGGTCAAATCGCTATTTTCAATCGATCCCAAGCTCGGGGATCACTAGACCGATGTCTTCGATCCGCTTCCTGCAACTTCGTAAAGGTCAAATCTGTTATCTTTCAATCTGATCCCTGCAAACTCAAGGATCACTAGACTGATGTCTTTGATCTGCTTCCTGCAACTTCAGAAATGTCAAATCTTCTTCCTGCAACTTCAGGAATGTCAAATCTGCTTTTTTTCAATCTGATCCCTGCAAACTCAGGGATCACCAGATTGATATCTTCGATCTGCTTCCTGCAACTTCAGAAATGTCAAATCTACTTTTTTTTTCAATATGATCCCTGCAAACTCAGGGATCACCAGATTGATATCTTCGATCTGCTTCCTGCAACTTCAGAAATGTCAAATCTGCTTTTTTTCAATCTGATCCTCGCAAACTCGGGGATCACGGATTGATATCTTCGATCCGCTTCCCGCAACTTCGAAATGTCAAATCGCTTTTTTTCAATCGATCCTCGCAAACTCGTGGATCACCAGATTGATATCTTCGATCTGCTTCCTGCAACTTCAGAAATGTCAAATCTGCTTTTTTTCAATCTGATCCCTGCAAACTCAGGGATCACCAGATTGATATCTTCGATATGCTTCCTGCAACTTCAGGAAGGTCAAATCTGCTATCTTCAATCTGATTCCTGCAACTTCAGGGATCACCAAACTGATGTCTTCGATCTGCTTCCCGCAACTTCAGGAATGTCAAATCTACTGTCTTCGATCTTGCCCCACTACTGTTTAGGGCGACAAGGTCTACATTCTTCAACCTATTCCACTACTGGTCAGTGGCAATAGGATAATCTTCAACCTATTCCACTACTGGTCAGTGGTAATAGGACAATCTTCAACCTATTCCACTACTGGTTAGTGGCAATAGGAAAGTGTTCAACCTATTCCACTACTGGACAGTAGCGATAGGACAATCTTCAACCTATCCCACTACTGGTTAGTGGCAATAGAACAATCTTCAACCTATTCCACTACTGGTCAGTGGCAATAGAACAATCTTCAACCTATTCCACTACTGGTTAGTGGCAATAGGACAATCTTCAAACTATTCCACTATTGGTCAGTGACAATGGGATGGTCTTTAACAATGTTGCTACACTTGTCCTCTCCAGGGGACATATCCTCATAAACTCGGTTTTATGTGCTTATGCTTATGCAAATGATGCGGATGCTATGATCGAAATGACTCAAACATTCCTAACTACATGTGCTATGGATGACATTTACGTGAATGCAGTAATGTCATGAGAATGATGATTTTTTCAATGATTAAGATGCCATGATCGTAATAAATCGAATGCTCCTAACTAAATGATATTATAGAGGACATTTACATGAATGCAGTAATGTCATGATAATGATTCTTTGTTAAAAACATATAAGGATCGAGGATGCGATGATCGAAACGCCCCTAATGATGATGTATGAATGTAAAATGAAATTATCCCTTTTAATGCTTAGGGTTGTCTCTCGCTCGTCGTCCATCGTAGTCTTATTGCTTTGACGTATTCGCTGCTATCTCACTCTGCTAGTACCTTTGCCAAGAACTCAAAGAAACAATCATATTTTGCTCAAATAACTTGCCCCAATGTAACTTCAAGATCCGTTCCACGGCACCTATAGAACTTCAAGGCTTATACCATCTTCAGATCCCCTCTCTTCAACTTCGAGGGTGTAGGATCATGCCATCTTCGATCCATCCCACTACGACTCCGGGGTACAGAATTTGTAACTTATTCAAATGATTTGGTCTACTACACCTTCCATTCCCTAAGTTTCATGACCAGGTGTGCACGCATGATGGATACAAAATCATTCTTCGCGCGAATGATTGCCCATTCATCATACATCGCCTTTTTCATCGAGATGATACTACTTACGTAATACCTCGTCATTTTGTTCGATCACTATTTTCAACCAAATTCGAAGAGATAGCCTCAGTTCAGAATTTTCCTCCATCATTATTCCTGATCCTTTAAACTCGAGGAGTTTTAAGCAATGGTCCTGTTTCGAGTTCCAAGCACTACTCAAAAGTTTCCTAGAGTAATATGCGGAACTCTTTTTGTGAAAGTGTCGTTATTCTATTAATCATTATTTCAATGCAAAATGCCCGAAGAGAGACCATAACTACGGATAAGAGAGAAGCTAGTTAGGAGCATAGCTCGAAAAAAATAGCAAATGTAATTAGGAAGGAAATTTATTGGCATTATTTTGCAAGGGAAATAAATAACAAAAAATGGGTAAAATAGAAGCTAGGTGCCCCAGAGATATCGCACTGAGCTTCTCTGTTCAAACTTCTTAAGGACCATTTTAGGCTCAATATGTGTTTAGGGGATCCGGAGTACTTTGTCGATGCTTCGAGACGCAACATACTTCTTCATTGTTAACCCAAGCGTGGCAAGACTACCGTATGCCTTACTTTCGGTCAAAATTTGAGCTGCCCTTCTCGGGTTTTCAACCCAAATCCCCTTTGGTCTCAAGGCGCCCTTTGCGGGTTTTCATCTTGGCCTCTCCTTTTCTTCTTTTTCTTTCCTCTTTGTGTGTTTTTCTTTTCTCTTTTTTCTCTCTTTTTTTTTTTTTTTTTTTTGCAAATCTGAACTCATAGGATTGGGCAAGTCCTTATCATCCATCTTGATTAGTGCCTATGTTTTCCAAGCCCAGGCCTTCTTTGCTGCATAGGGCACCTACTTTTCCTCTGGAGTCCTTTTGGATATGAAGAATCCTTCTTAATGCAGGTCTTTTGAACGGACCCCTTTTTTTTGTCGTAAGCCTGTATGAATGCTTCAATTAGACTTATTGTAGATGTTAAACTTTGTCCAAAAAGGAATCTTAACTTCCGATAATTGCTCTTATTTTGATGAACCAATGAGAAAAGCGTTACCCCGGTGAGGATCTTAGCCAACATAGAAAGTAAATGGTAACTTCTCGATGCCAACTTTTACAAATATCAGTTGTCCTCAGAAAGAATTTGGATGGTTTTTGGCTCTCTTGCTGCACTGATGTGGTGTCTGACCTTTGAACAGACTATAAATTCGTTTTATCACGTTAAACATGTTCCTTTTCGGTATCCTTTATCACCACTCTCTTTTTTTCTTTTTCTTTTTCTTTTTTTGTTTTTTTTCTTTTTTTCTTTTTTTCGAATTTGAATTTGAAGTTGAAGTCGACGACTGCTGACTTTGTAATTTTGATATGTGAAGCGACCTTTACTCTCTAGGTAAGGTAATCAAAGGCTATGAATATGAATCGATGTTGGTTCAAAGATTATGAGGAGACTAGCTTGATAGCGTCCATGCCTCACATATAGGAATCCATGTTTCAGTGGCCCCAACATGTCTGGCTGTGATCATGCAATAATGTCTTGCCTTATTCTTGCGGTGAGCTAAGTTTCCATCTTCATCTCCCTCGTTGGCTTGCAGTGTCGGCTGACATTTCGCAAGGTAGGATCTGCCATTTTTAACAAGTCGGAAATGAGTTGCAATCTCTATCATCTTCTAAGTCCTTAGATTCTTCTGGACACATATCTCACTAGAAAGGAGTCCGTAATGACGTTGCTCATGTCATTGATATCCGGGACCCATTGTCGATGATGAAAGTAATTTCAGAGAATAAATGATTCCAAGAATGGTTATTTATGAATGAAGAATAAAAGAATATTCAGTAGAATTTAAAGCATGAAAAAGAACAAAAAATATTGGTTCAAAAGATGCATTTCTTCAAATAGTAATTTTTAACACGAGCCTATTTCACAAAAGAGTTCTCATTGCTTCTAGGCTTAAAGCAACCAAGAGTATATTTCAGTACATTACTCTAGGTAAGCTTCTAAATACTATAGGAATTTCTTCCGCAGTCTCATTGCTCAAAATGCTCCCAGGTTCATGCTTCTGCTTTTGGTGCGTCGCCTATCTCCACAACACCTATTTTGATGAATTTTTCCACCAACTTCTTAAAAGCTGTGCAATTTTCTATTGAGTGCCCTGTAACCCCCGCATGATACTCACACCGGACATTTAGGTTATACCATTTTGGGTATGGAGGTTGCAGTGGTTTTATATAACAAGGAGCTACAACATGCATATCAAATAAGTTCTGGTATAACTCCATATACGTCATGGGAATAGGAGTGAACTGAGGTTTTTCCGAATACGCTACTGGATTGGGTTTTTGCTTTGGGGACCCAGTGTTTGGTAACTACCTTCTTTGGTCGGTTTGTTTGTAACGCGGCCAATAACCCTTAGTATACCCACTCGTGCTAACCACATCCTTGTCCTTCCTCTTCGGGGCTTTTGAAGCCCCTTCTCCTTTTTCTCTACCTGCGGTAGACCAAAAACAACACGATTGACTTGCTCATTACGGGGCCCATCGGAGAGTTCAAAGAAGACCAAAGTATCAGGTCCTATATTGAGATCCAATAATGATGTGTACCACGCGAGAGTGCGTGTCCGGTTGAGTTGGGAAATTTATTGGGGAATAAACGATGTCTTCATCATTATCCACATTGTCGATTCTTTCGGTCACTTCTTTTTCAAGTCCTCCGGCTAGTAATCGAGTTAGTTAGCCCATCATGTTCTTTTGGAAGTCTAGCATTTGCTCTCGCATTTCTTGTTGAATTTGGGTCAATTGCTCTTGCATCTGTATTTGCCTTTGCTCTATCCTCACCAACCTTTGTTCCATGTTTTCCAGGTTAATCAAACATTTTACCTAATTAGGGTCCTTTTGTAAAGGTCTAATACAAATGAATGCAATGTAATGCGAATGCAATGTAGTACGAATGCATGAATGCAAAGAGGTATCGATTCGATCAACTTCATTTTAGGAAACTTTATTAGAAAACAAGTTCTTTTACATAAAACGGACTACTATATGCTTTCGTCCCTAAGTCCTAAAGGTTTTTGGTTTCCCAAGCGATGGATCTAGCTCTTGACTATGGTTAAGTCATGCACTCGTATTTTATGCTTAACATATTCACCAGTAATGCCAAAATCTATAGATGACCAGCTACCTCTTGAATCGCACTATTGCTTCCCTCACGAGGTAATCTCGACTCTTTAAATTGATGATCATAAGAATGATGAAGGTCTTCTACTCCTCTCTTGTTTCGAGAAGCTCTACACCGCAGTTCACAATTGTGTAATGCTGGTTTCTAACTTTTCGATCCCACACTTCATTTCATTAATCTTGTTCGGACTTAACTTCAACTCGATTGCGAGTTATAGCTTCGATGGTAGTGAAGAGGCATCCCAAGCTTAGCATCAATTCTTCGAAAAGTATCGATCATTCACTCTAGCTAGCGCCATACCCCAAGGATTCTTCCGCTCCAAGGCTCATAAAGATTAGAGTTTTTCTAGACAAAGAAGAAACTACAGAGCTCGGATATTTTAGATTGTATCTGTTCGATAGCTTTTCCAATTCTAACCTCGGTGAAAGTCGTCTATTCTGGTTTGTCTCTTTTGAATCTATCTAACCGGGTCAATACAAATTCCATTCATTTCTTCACACGAATCAAATCCCTTGCAATGTTGTTTGGATCACCACGATGAGCCCGGAAGTTCACAATGTGACCTATCCTTCCATCCTAGATGGTTCCACAAATTCCAACGCCCATTCTTCGGAAAGAAATTTCCATCATTGCCCCTGACAGAGCATGACCTTCGACTTGGGTGAAATTAGTCTTTGAAAGAGACACCACAAGAACACAAAGATTGGCTCGGCACTATGGTTGCTCCCCGTGAAGCATAGAATAAGGCTTTCATTCTTTCCCGAGACTTCTGTCTTAACCAAAGAAGCTCTCTAGTTAGCACTTTGTCAATTACAAATACATCAAGGAATGGAGCTCCAAAGGAATGTACGTAGGTTGTTTCGGCTCTCGACATTAAAGCATGGCAAGTCTTGCGAGAAGCGCGCATCGTATGTTGTGATGGCCGACAAAATGATTATAGACGATGTCGCTAGATTCTCGCTTTACCATTAAATTTTTCACACTTTTCCCCTTCAATGAAAACAACGGATCTTTGCACAACCGCCGCTCAATCCGGTGATCTTGTACTCGTGATTGGATGGACTGACTTTTGTCCTCGAGTTCTTAAAGCTTCGCTTAGCCATGGTCCATCCGGATCCATGGCATTCGATTGGAAAGGATCCACAACCGGCTAGGGCGAATATCAATATTCGTGGAAAGGCCTCTTTGAGTGGCCATGAAATTTGAATGGATGCCCCTATTGCCAAGGGCACCTCTTCCAATATCTCTGAAGTCGCTTACGATTATCTTGAAAGATTGGCAAACCAAAGTAGGCATCCCCGCTTTCGCAAAGATACTATCTTAAAATGACATCTATCACCCTCAATGCTTCTTGAGAGTTTTCAGATTCTGTCCGCCAAAGCATTTTGAGTTGCTCGGATGGGTGTCTATGCAACAAAGCTGATTCGACCGATAAGGCCGTTTAATTCTCTTCCTATCTTGCCCATTTGAGTCATCATAGACATCATGTCTTGCATTACCATTGTTTCATTAGATGTAACATCCTCAAATACAACTATAAATTCATGCTTGTTATTTGGAGGAGTACTAATAGTAAATAAACTTTTCTCCCGTCATCGTAAGCAAAGTCCTTTTCAGCCAATTCAATGTCACGTGTCTCTTGCCCTCTGCCAATCACTTTCCTTCCAACACCCTTGTCGTCTAAAGGATGACCACCAGATTTTAACACCGCCACATTTCCTTTTGCTCAAATGGATCCATACCCTTCTAACGACCTAGGTTCTAACTATACTGACGATCGCATTGTCTTCCATTTTATCAAGGAATTCGTTTTCCATAACCAACTTTCTAACTCGAAACCGACCGTGAATCGATACCTCCAAAGAAATGAGATGAATGCACGAAAATAAAATACAACGAGTCAAGATCGCAAAAGTAAAACAAGTGAAAATGAACAAACACTTACCCGGTGACCACTAAGGTTTGATGTAGTTCTATCTAAGGTGGGCTCTAGGGTTCACTATATGTGGTTTTAGTTCTAGAGTTTGAGGTACCCGAACCAGCAGATTCCTCGATCCTCACCCATTATAGGCTCATGCGGACCGAGTTCGGTTCGGGGATACATTTCCCTATGGCCATGCGAAGTGAAAACTTCACGAAGACATAGGTACGGATGTATCCCGCGATCCCACTAGCCCATGCGGAGGTGAAAACCTCACGAAGGCATAGCTTCTTGCTCCCACTTAAGGGTGCGACCACAATGGTCATG
Source organism: Gossypium sturtianum (assembly GCA_025698515.1). Classification (NCBI taxonomy): domain Eukaryota; kingdom Viridiplantae; phylum Streptophyta; class Magnoliopsida; order Malvales; family Malvaceae; genus Gossypium; species Gossypium sturtianum. The sequence continues at coordinate 2,595,234 of CM046944.1, read as the reverse complement.
CAATGCAATGCCAAAATATTTACGAGACCCAATATTGAAAGTGCATTAAAAGAAGCATGATTTTCGAAACCTTTTCCAATTTTAATCAAAAGGACAAGGATCAATCAATCTATGGCTTGACTCTCAACGAATAAATCCCCAGTGGAGTCGCCAAGCTGTCGTAACCATTTTCTTGATGAAACTGGTAAACGACGCGGTCGACTCGTGGTTTTAAAAAATGAAAAGGAAGGGAGTCGCCACCGATCTTTATTTGGGTGAGATCGGATCACATTTGTTTTAATAAATATTTCAATTTACTAAAACAATGTTTTTGGTCTGCGAATTTTGAGAAAATGGGCTCGGGAGTCGGTTACGTGCGAGGAAGGATTAGCACCCTCGTCACGCCCGAAATTGGTACCAAACTGATTGATTGATGTCCTAATGTTGAAAACTTTGAAATGGTTTGAAAATAGATACTTTTTATTTCCAAAACTTGGTGGAATTGGAAGAGACGTTAAGGCTCTCTTATTTTCGAAGAGATAAAGTATCATGTCCATAGAAGTTAGGTCGCGACACTTTAGGCTCTTGAAACTAAGCTCGCCTTTTAAAACTTGGTTTTATTTTTGGAGAGGATCTCCGTCATTTGTCAAACGAGAAATCGTAACCCAGTAAGTTAGGGCTCGTTTTCTCGAAGGTCCAAATTAGGAATATTGCCTCCATTTTAGAAGAAAGAAAAGAAACTTATCTCGAAGTGTCTAGATGTCGAGTCCAGTAAGTTAGGCGTGACATTTCGAATATCCGAGATTAAGTGTTTTGTTTAAAATTTAAATTTCGATTTCAAAAGGGATATCCTGTTATTTAGCTTTAAACAAGAAGAACCGGAACCCAGTAAGTTAGGGCTCGATCCACTCAAATCGCTAATACGGAATGTTGATTTCAAACTTGAATTTGATTTTTGAAAGAGATATTCCGTTGTTTAACTTAAACGAAAAACCGAACCAGTAAGTTAGGGCTCGATTCACTCGAATTGCTAATACGGAATATCGATTGTTATGAAAATTGAGAAGTCGGGTAAAAGTTAATGTGACAAGTTTATAATGAAATGTAAAAACAAATTACAATACGGATATGCGTAGCAAAATGGAAATAAATGCGTTTAGTACGAATGATAATATAAAGAACGAAAATGAAATAGAATAAAATGAACGAGTCAAAAATGAAGATAATGAAAAATAAAGTAAGAAAATAATAATAAAATAATCATTATAAGTATAAATACGAAAAGAAAATATAATTATAATAGTAATAATAATAAAAATAATAGCCATAATAACAGTAATAATGAAAATAAAATAATAATAGTGATAATAATTAAATAATGAAATAAAAGAAAATAATGGTAATAATAAATAAAATAAGAGTAATAATACTAATAATAATAGTATAGTATAGTAATAATAAAGTAATAATAATAATAAATAAATATTAATAATAGTAATAAGTGAAAATTACAAAATAATAAAAAAGGGGGCTAAATTGAATTTAAAATGGAAATAAAGGGGCAAATTATATAAAATAAATAATAGGGGGGACTAAACTGAAGCACGCGAGAAATGGTGGGGGACGAGGAACGCAATTTTCCCGATTCATTGAACGCAGCGTTAAAATAAAGATTGAATTTAAAGCTGCGCTAAAATTTTAGGGCCAAATTAAGAAATTTGAAAACTTGATTGCAAAAATATGAAAGGGCGGAGGGCCAAGTGGGCAATAAACCCTTTGATGAAAAAAACGCGCGGGTCTTGCTAAGTTGGGTCGGGTCGCCCGGGTTCCCCAAAACGACGCTGTTTTGGCGCCTGGGGAACCCACTGAAACGGCAGCGTTTCAGTGCGGCTATTTAAGGACAAATTTCCCTTTTTTCTTATTTGCTACTGTAGTAAAAAACAAAAGGGAAATACCCTTTTTCTCTGCTAGGGTTTCAAACCCTTCTCACGACGTCGTTATTAAATCGCCGACGATCCGCCGTGATATCACGGCGTCGGATCTCTCCAGGTGAGTTTTTCCTTTCTTTTTTTTTGTATATTTTTTTTTATATTCGAATATAAACTGTATTTTTGGAAGAAAATAAAGATAAATGCACATATAGGTATATTTTCGAAGAGGAAGAAAAAAAGTAAAAGGAGAAATAAAGAAAAAAACTATACAAAGGTAATGACTTTAATCCTCGAATCTGTTTCAAAGCCTTTTTATTTCGAATTTTCTGTATTTTTCTCTTTGTTTTTCTTTTTATCCCCCCCTTTACATTCGGATTATATGGCTTTTTATAGCCATTTACACGATTTCTTTTTATTATTATACACTGTCTTGTCTTCTTTTCTTTGCAGGTGGATGGGCGGTGCTGAGCGGTGGCCAGTGGCGGTGGCAACAGACTGACATGGGCGGTGGAGGCAGAAGCTTTTAGGGTTTCTTGTTGTTTTAGTTTTTTTTCTTTTTTGTGTTGGGCCATGGTTTTTTTTTATTTGGGTTGGGTTTAATGGGCCGGGCAAATGGGCTCGTACAATTTAAATTGATAGTTTCAATTTTTTATGGGTTTAAAAGGAAATTTTTCATTTAGTTAGGGGTTCAAGACCCTGCCTACCCTTTTTGTTATGACCTACCATCCAAAGTTATTCTGGTTTATGGTAGATTATATTTGAGTTATACTTTAGAATGTTTAATTTTATGTGTAATAAATCATGTATAAATTTTATAATTAAAAAATATTTTTATAGTTTGGCGATAAACTTTTTAAATTTGATTTTAGGATAGATTTGGATGGACAGTGTATTTACTTGTTGTTAATGTAAAAACAACGGTAGCGGAAAAATTAAATAATGTAGTGTGAGATAAAAAAGTAAGCTAAATACACCGCACCGCATCTCACCTATACAAATTTATTAATTAAGTTGGAATTGTATAAGAAAATTTCCATTAAAGCAAGGTAGAAAGCGGTGTAATCTTGATGGGTTTGCTGGAGGAATGCTTTTATGATACTCTTTAATTTTAATTAATATTTTGTAAATAAGAATATATTTGTTGGTCCTTAGAGTGGGAAATTCTTATTTTCGAACAACTCAATTTATTATTGAGTCAAAATTCGATTCTATTAATTCAAATTCGAAACCGTTCAAACCTTTTATATATACATATATATATAAATTTCAAAAATATGAATTATTTAATTAAAACCAAGTGAATTTAAAATATTTTGAAAAAAAAATCATTTGCAATGATCCAAAATCGAGTGTCGAAATTGAATAAAAATATTTTCAAATTACCGAAAAATTCGATTAACAAATTCAAATTTAATAACCTTAATTCACTCAATTCATATTAATCTAATCCAAATTTTTTTTTTATGATAAAATAGAAAGCGTACAAGAAAATAAGATTCCTAATTAACGATCCCTAACATATAGGCCAATTAAGATTCCTTGTGATTTCATCTTTGTTAGTTCTTCTCTTGATGAAATGTGTATTTTCAATCGATTAACTTTTTCTCGCTAATTTTATCAAATAAACTCTACTTAATTAAATTATATATAATATTATTAAAAATTTGTAATAAAATATATCATAATCTGACCCGTCTGACTTACCCTAGTGACCTAGTATCTAACTCGAAAAACCTTCCTCGAATACATTTCCAAAAACCTTCTTTAAGATCTACTCTCCAAACAATCTATTTCTTATCTCCTTCTTCTCCACTTCTGTTGATATCATGTATCAACAAATATATTTGAGTTATTATTATTATTATTATCATTATTATCTTTTACAATGGACTATTCTTCATGGTGGTCGGTACTGGGTATATCCGAAGTGGAAAATTTTATATATTTCCAATTGTTGGTGGTAGGCAATTTTTTAGGACAATTTTAGGCATTGGGTCCTACTAATCACTTTAGGATTTTAGCAACCAAAAAAAAAAAAATAGTTTTTATTTCAAGCAATAAAAACATGTAAAATTATTGTAGCTTCCTTTGTTTACTTTTGTTATTTTGGTGGAAATGTTTGGTTTGGAAGCAAAGAAGTATATTTTTCTTTAATTATGGTTTTATATACTAAATTTTCTTATATGAATGTTTCACAAGTAATGTCTCATTTACAGAATATTATGCAATTTTTGTACATATGATTTTCTTTTATAGCATCAATTTTCTTAAGAAAGATTAAATAAGGTGAAAATATGTTTCAAGTCCATGTACTCTTTCTAAATTTAAAATTTAGTCCATTTACTTTTTAAATTCTGAAATTCAGATCTAATTGTGAACACCCTTAAATTTTTGTGTTAAATTTAGATTCATTACATCGTCATTTTTTTTTATTACATGTCTATCAAGTGAGTAATTTTTTTCTATTTCAAAATGTCACACCAGCGAGTTTAACAAAAGAATTTCATGATGTTCCCAATTGAACTGAATTTTTAAATTTGAAAAGTAGAAAGACTAAATTACTTGAAATAAAAATAGTGAGACTAAATTCTAAATGTATAAAGAAAATAGTGACTTAAAGCATATTTTAACCATTAAATAACAACATATATTATGTGTTGTTATTTGAAAAATTATCTCTTTAATTTATCTTCTTAAAAAAATCCTTAAAACCAAAATCCAAAATTTTAAAATGGCCTCCTCGTTATTGAGATTTCAAGGGCATGCCACTCAATTTACAACAACAATGGATCAGAAAAGAGCATTATAGGGCGATGAAAAATAAAGAGTTTAAAAGAACTAGACGCGTGAATCCGTGATGACTTAAAGGATGTTAGTTTCTATACTATTAGTCAAATCGGCTACTTCAACCTTATGTTGGAGTTTGTTTCTTCTCTTGTTGAAACATGGAGGCTCTCGATCCCTATAATTTTGATTTTCATGCGGAGTAACCTTGATAAAGCCGAAACATGTAGCTCTAGGTCTTCGATCAATGGAGACTCCATAACTAGAAGAAGTGATGTTAAGATTCTCGATTTACTTGTTGGATAGTCAGGTTTATGCCCCCACAAACAAGTTAGACGTCGATGGAAAGTTGGTTAAATTTTCATGGTTAGGGAGTCAATTTAATAAACTCCGACAAGATGAAACATTTTTTAGTTGATTGGAGTAGTGTTGATGCTATAAGTTTAGCATTTTAGTTCATTGCATGTACCTTCCATTTTACCCAACAGAACTACTAAAACATACAATTGGGGGTTAGCACTCTTGACATGGTTATAAAGGTACTTACGAGTTGGGTCGAGTCTAAGTATAATATTAACATATTTTATATTTGTTCAAGTTCGACTTGAAATATAAGCCTAAAATTTTGTCCAAACCCGCCTATATTTGTAAAAGATTAACCCAAACCCATTTTACGCTTGCACATATTATATTTTAAAATTTTTTAATCAAGTATTTGTCGAAACCATTTTAAATCGTTTAGAAAACGGGATCCACTTTTAGAAACAAAAGTGGGAGTCGCCACCAATCCTTTTTTTACTTAGGTGTGATTGGATCACCTTGCAAAACATTTTATTTAAAAACATTTAATTTTGGTCTACGAAAAACAAAAAAAATAGGTTCGGGAGTCGGTTACGTTTGAGGAAGGATTAACACTCTCATAACGCCCAAAAATTGGTACCTAATTGATAAAATCATGTCCATATGTTTAAAATTTAAAAGTATTTAAAAATATGATTTCTTTAAAGAAACTTTGAGCAATTTAAAAATTTGAGACTTTCTTGTTCCAAAGGAATATAAATATCACATCCAACACGTTAGGACATGATATTTTAAAACCTTCGTAATCAAAATCATCTCACGGTTTACAAAACTTGTCAAAAGGATATTTAGTTATTTAGCCAAACGGAAAATCGCACCCAACACGTTAGGGCACTATTTCTCGAATTTCTAAATACCAAAACATTGCCTTATTTTTAAAAAACCTTTAAACGATATATAATAATTTTATAAAAAAATGTATTTTTATTTTAAACAATAACCATGTGACAATATTACATTTATAAACTATCGAATAATAACACATATAAAATAAAATAGCACATATGAAATAGTATATATAATATTACAAATAAAAATAATGTATAGACAACAAAAATAGCACCTATATATAATTGAGAAAATAAAATAAGTTTTGACATAAGTAATTAATCAAGAACTAAAAATAAAAACATGTTCATAATATCCAAATACATAAAAAAAAAACTATATATTTAAGAATAAATAATATATTATACAATATAAATAAATAAAATTTTAACAAAAATAATATATGATAATATAATACTATATAAAAAAATTTTGAAGTATGTAACTAATTTATTAATCCTAAAATAATATGTAATAAAAAAACAAATAAAATAAAATAATAAATAATGATTAAGCAATTAAATGAAAAAAAAAAACGCATAAGTTCTACCTAACTCCCGCAATATGAAGATTCAACGAAATTCCTCCACCAAAATCTAACTCGAACGGAAGTAACTCAAAAAGAAACGAAGATGAGCGAAGAACAAAATAAAAACAAGCCACAGAAAATAAGAACGCAAAAGGGAGAAATTTAAGTGAATGCTCTCAAGAAATTTTATTACTCCTAATTCCAATGTCATTCAAGTGTGTTTACAATGAAGGGGGAGGCCTCTATTTACAGTTAAACCTCCCCAAATCCAACGATACAGATCAATTACATCAACGGCTAAGATTAAAAGGTATCTACAAATTAAATCTCTAAGATTACAAAATCATATCTTTTAATATTACATACCATATCTTCTAAGATTGCATACCATAACTTCTAGGATTGCATATCATATCTAAGATTTGCATATCATATCTAAGATTACATACCATATCTTCTAGGATTGCATATCATATCTAAAATTTGCATATCATATCTAAGATTGCATATCCTTGAAGATTGTACTTCCATATACGTCAAGCTTGTAGATAGACCTTCAATCTTTTTAAGTAATGGGCCATTCCGATCGGGCCAAATGATATATTTTGGACTGGACTTGGACTTTGTTTTATTATTTTGGGTTTATTATTAAGCCCGGGCAAAATGGGCTATTACAGTATTTTTTTTATTTATTAAAATTTTTTATATGGTCATCATAACATTATTTTAATGTTTACATTAGAGTAGTATTATATATTTAGTATAGTTTTTTTTTTGTGTGTGAATTACAACAAGAGGCCAAAGCCCTAACAGCAAAGCGATTAGCGCAACTCCAATCTAGGCCACAACTTGGGGCGGTGAACACCCTAGCCATCAGGCCAACACACGGGGTTCTAGGTTTATTTTTTAAAATTGTGTTATAAATTACATAATGTATAAAAATAACCTAATATAAGGTATTATAAACTTAAAATGGGTTAGGCGGGGTCAAGCTCGAGCCCGACCCATATTTAAAAAACGAGACTATTTTTTTGACTAGACCCATTTTTCGTGCATAATATTTTTGTCTAAACTTTCCAATTTAAATGTGTGGGTCTTCGAACCTCACCATGTATAAGTTTTAATCCAATTAATCAATTCATAGTCTAAAATTGTTTCCGGTCATAGTTTACTAGTAATGTAATAACTTGATTATTTGATCTATCATACCCAAATAGATCGAAAATGACAATATGAATATTAAAATGATCCAAATAAAATAAAAACCAAAACAACTCCAATTATATTGTTCAAAAACCATATTAATATTCATGCCAAAATACTTTTCCCCATTTTCTAGAAGATGAAGCTAATCAAGACCTTAACAAATATGTTAATAGTCAAATATCGTAGCAATATATATGATAATTGCACGAAAAATTAAAAAGAAAATCATTAGAAAAGAAATAAAAATGTTAGATATAATTGAAAGAAAAATGAAAAAAAAAAAAAAAAAACCCCAAAGCAAAGCAAAAGAGATAGAAGGTTAATGACGTAATTCCAAAGGAAGAAAAGAAGCATCGGCGTTGGGGGTGGTGGTGGAAGTAGAAGTGGGTTCAACGTCACAGCTGTAAGTCTGTCCTATCCCCCTACCTAAGATCGTGACAGGCGACACCCAACGTCAGGGGACCACACCTCACCACACTATTCATTTATTTCTGTTGTTTTTTTTTTTCTTACTTGTTCATCTATAGTTTAGGTAAACTATTAAAATAATTATTTTTTATTGACTTATGTTATATTTTAGTCACTTATATTTGAAATGTTATATTTTAGTCACTTACGTTATTGTTTTGTTACGAAATGATCACTCTGCCTTTAAGCTCTATTACCTCCCAAATGGCAGTCTGATATGACAAATAAAATGAGTTTTAAATGTCAATGTAGATGTCCAGTTGGAATGAGAAAAGTTAATTTTTTTTATAAAAATAGAATACAAAATTTTACCCTAAACCCCAATCTTTTCCGGTTTAAAAAGAAGTAATAGTTGAGTTTTTCTTTTTACCATCAGAGAAAAGAAGAGAAGAACAGAACGATAAAGAAGAAGAAGAAGAAAAGGACGCACCAGCCTCTATACTTGCTTACTATTGTGGTTGCACACAATACACAAATAAACAAAGATGAAGCATGTCCTTTATCTCTGTACATATACAGAAAAAAAACATGAAAAGACTGACCATCTTTTTGCAAAAAAAATTATAATATCTTAACCCAAAACCCAAGTAAATAACAAAAAAATCCATTACTTACCATAATTCATGCTTGGACCCTCTATTGAATCGATCTTTTGTTCTTCCAAAATCCAACCAATTGATGAAGCACTTAATTTAATTTCTATTGTTTCGATTCAATAAAGATGACTACAAAAATGGATAGTTTTTTCAGTCAAAATGAAAAAAAAAACAAAAACAAAAAGGAGACCAAAGGTTCTTTTTTTAGTTAAAGGATTAATTTGATTATTACGGGAAACTAAATTAATATTTTCTTTTAATTAATTTACAAAATTCAATTAATTAAATTTATTTAATGAAAAAAATTAATTAATTTATTTGGCTGAACACCCACGTTGGCATTTAAACCCATTTTAACTGTCAAGTCAGACTGTCGTTTGGGAGGTAACAGATCTTAACGAAAGAGTGACCATTTCGAAACAAAACGATAACATAAGTGACTAAAACGTAACATTTCAAACATAAATGACTAAAATGTAACCTGAGACAAACAAAAATGACTATTTTAATAATTTACTCTTTATAATTTCATACCTACTAATAAAAAAAAATTGTCCCTTCCCATACTAAAAATAAGACTAATTTTATTAGAGATACTTAAACTATAACCTAATATCTAAATCAATCTCAAACTTTCAAAAAAAAAAAATATTTGAATGAACCATCAAAGTATACATATCACATTAATTAGGTCATTCCGTCAAATTAGTCGTAAGCTTGGTTGTTAATTTTAGATCAAATTTAATGTGTGGTATTTTTTAAATACATTTGTATTTATCGATACGTACAACTTAAATATGACTTGTTGAAAGTTAAAATATGCTCCAAGTCTCTATGTACTCTGCGTACATTTAGAATTTAATCATTTTGGTTTTATTTAAAAGAACTTAGTCCTTTTATTTTTTTGATTTTAAACATGGCAACTTGCATAGCAATTTACATGTACTTCATGCTATTTTTTTAACTTTGTTATACTTTCTTGAATATTTTTATAACTTTTTAAATTATTTTGTGACGTGACAAATAAGAAAAATAATGTTATGTCAGCATGAAGTATACATTGATTGACATTCAGGTTACCGCGCTAGCATCATTAAAAAAAATGATTGTGTTAGCAATTATGTATATGATTTGATTTTTTTAAAATATTAATAATTAAATTTAACTAAGAAATAAGAATCAAATTAAAAAAAAATTGTTTTATTATTACGCTTAAATAAAACTAATTTATTCTCTAACTACATATACGTGTATGGTTGAAAATACACACTGATTTAACTTGTGAAGATAGGAAAATCTACAATATTATTAAAAGCAATAATGTTATTAATATTCTAAGATATCCATTGATTTTTTCCTCGTTATCTTCCTACATTCTTCTCTAACATTACGATTTATACGCACCTTCAAAGTGGAAAGTCATGATTTTGAGGATAACCCACAAAAGATAAAAGCAAGATTTTTGTAAACAATTTCCAACTACCCACCTAAAATAACAATATAATATGATGCAGTTTGTCTAATTTGTCGGTGTGGCATATCGTGTCGGTTATTAGCTTTTGTTTTCGGTCGTAAGTAGAAGACAAATTCAACTCTAAATCGATTGATTTTTTAATTTAATAATTAAGGATAATCATGAGCAATCTAAAGTAATAGCTTTAGTTTTTAGGTATGGTTGATGCAAGATTTTGTGATGGAGGTCGCGTGCGTTTTATATTCTACTGGTGTTGAAAGCCACTACAAGGGGTGCTTAAAAGTTTGAGGTGCTTTTGGCAGAGGTTGGACAGAGTTTTGGTATCTTGAACATGTATATCCACTTAATGGTGGTAATTAAGAGTCCTATTTTAAGAGTTTTAAGGATCCTTTGTTCTATGACAACATGTCAGCAATACGTTTGGTGGAGAACTCGGTTTTTCATACAAGAACTAAACATGTGGAGGTTTATTATCACTTCATCAAAGAGAAAGTGTTGCAAGATGAGATTGAGTTGCAACACGTTAAGATGGAAGAACAAGTTGCAGACTTATTCACGAAGGGCTTGAGTGGCAACAAGATTGAAGGTTTCTGTCATCACCTCGGTATGTTGGAAAGGAAGTAAACTGGTGTCAAGGGGGAGTGTTAAAGGATGTAAGCCTATATAAGGCATTCAATTGTTTTCAGAATTTAATCAATTCAATTCAGCTTTCCTCTATGTTTTCTTTTCCCGTTATCTATTGATTGTTCTACATATATAACATGCACATGATGAGACTTAAATTAAAATAAATCTGAACAGAATCCACACATGATAGAAACTTAAATATAAAATCTCACATCTCAACCAAAATTCATTAACAAAAGCTATTTCTTATAAATTTTTAATTCCAAACAATGTTTTAAAGGCATCCTTAAGCAATAAAAAAATAATTTTGAGAATGTAGAAGAACAATAGTGTTGGATTGAAGGCGACTTAAGTGAAGTGCAAGACTAAGCAAAGAGTCATATGGTCAATGTTTTTTATTTGGGATTTTATATTCTTTAAACGAAATAAATAACATATTTTTCTTGAGTAATTATTTTATTTTTTTATTACTTTAAAATAGACAATATAATATTTCTAACTTTTATTTTTAATTTTTTTTAAAATCTCCATCTATCTCTTAATATTGTTTATTAAATTTGAAAACTAATATTAATATTAGAAAGTTCTTAAATGTTTATTTTATATCGAATATTGTCTCGAGAATAGAATTATTCATGGCTGAGTTGAGCTCCGGCTTCAATTATGTATGATATAAATATTAGAATACTTTATGTTTCATTAAGTTTGGACTGACTCGAAACATAAGCTTTAAATTTTGTTCAAATTCACTTACATTTGTAAATAATAAATTCAAGCTCGTTTTTTTTTGCACGTATTTTTGTTTTTTTATTTTTTTAAAAAAATTATATTTTTAAATTTAATATATATTAATTTAATATGCTTTTCTATTATTAAAATTTTAAACATAAATAAGTTAACATGTTTTTTATTTTTACATTATAAAATTGTATATTCAATTTTATTTGATATAAATTACATAATATATAAAATTAAAATTAAAATGTATTACAAAATAAAAGGATTAATGTAATATTTACCCCAAAATTATACTTAATTATCACTTTGATACCTAAAGAATTTTTTGTATCAATTTGATACCTAAAGTTTCCAATAAATTATCAGTTTACCCCAGCTGTTATACGGCGTTAAAAGGGTGGCTTGGCACGCTGAGAGTGCACCATGCCACCCAAACTTTATTTTCCAAAAATAAATTAAAAAAATATAGAATTATATAAAAATTCCTGAATTTAAAAACTATTTAATTTAATTTTATAAAATACATAAAACACAAAAAAGAGATAAAATACAAAACATTGTCAAACAAATTCAGAAAAATCTACAAAAAAATTAACAAATCAGAAAATACATATGAAAAGTTATTTAAAATTTCCAAAAATTTTAAAAAATATTTTTCTATTAAAAATAGTATTAAAAAAAGAGCAAAATTACAAAAAGAAATGCCAAAAAATTCAGAAAAATCACAATTTCTTTTTAGAAATCAGAAAAATATGGAAAGATTTAAAATGTGTGAACGGAAATATAAAATTTAAAAAATTTTGGTTGTTTTTTTTTTTCTTTATTTTATGTGGAAAACTTTAAATTTGATTATTAAATTCAAAATCTTTAAAAATATATTGCACTATGGGCAAAGTGAAAAAAAAAATTCAATATTTTAAATCTTTCCATATTTTTATAATTCTAAAAAAAATGAGATTTTTTCTGAATTTTTGTGACTTTTTTGTATTTTCACACTTTCATTTAACTTTATGTATTTTTAAATAGAAAAATATTTTTTTTAATTTCTCAAAATTTTATATAACTTTCTCTATTTTTTTTCTAATTTGTTAAAAGATTTTTCTAATTTTTTTGAAAACTTTTTGTATTTTTAAAAAATAAAATATTTTTTTCTTATTTTTCCTGTTTTTATGTTTTTTAATTTATTTTTGAAAAATAAAGTTTGAGTGACCTGGCACGCTCTCAGCAAGTCACATCACCCTTTTTTAAGGCTATTAACGGCAGGATAAAATAATAACGAATTGAAAACTTCAAGTAACAAACTGATAAAACAATTTTCTAGGCACTAATGATAATTGGATAATTGGGTGTAACTTTGTGGGGGCAAATAGTACATTAACCCAAATAAGAAAGAGCTAGATAGGGCTCATGCTTTGAATGTTAGAGCCCAAACTCAACCTATATTTTAAATATGCCTAATATTTTGTATGAATTCATTTATTGAGCCTTATACTTTTGTCCAAACCTCTTATATTCCAAATGTACTTTCGAAATTAGACATATAAGGCAACCCTTGAAAAGATCTATGAAGATTTAAAAAACTTCACAAAGTGGAGTTATAAAGTTTTCATATGTGTAGGGTTAAATCACTTTTAGGGCCTGAATTTGACAACTTCTCACATTAGGCCTTGAATTTTCTTTTATTCAAGTTAGGTCTTGTACTTGGCAATTATTCCCGTTTGAAGTTTTTTTTTGTCTAAGTTAGTCTTGAAAATCCTAAAGTTCAAGCTCCAATGTAGAATAATTGCCAAGTTCAAACCTCAATATAGGAACCAAGTTCAGGCCCAATACGGGAATTAAGTTCAGGAATTAACTTGAAAAAAAAAAGAATTCAAGCCCCAACGTGAAAACAATTAATTGCTTAATTTAGACTCTATGAGAACAATTGTCAAATTTAAAATTTAACTTATAAAAAAATTTAAATTTTAATGTAAAAATAATTACCAAAATTGAGATACCAAATAAGAATTAACCTTGTGTTGCGTATAAATCTTCGTATCCATTCTCATGAAGTCAAATAAAAGGATAAGAAAGAAGGCCCAAAACCTTGGTCTGGTCCGGTGATGGACACTGACAAAGTAGACAGAATTGACCAGAGAGAACATGCTCTACGCCTCTCTTCTTTCATTTCATCTATTTAATACCCAAATGTTGCCCCTTTGTTTCTTATGCTCAATCACCATCACCATCTCCTCTTTCCAAAATCCTTGATAACAATATATGCTTCCCTTTCCATGCCATAACTTTTCCACACTTTCACATCCAGTGATCTATTGATTAAAATATAAAATGAATCAAAATTCTAAAAAAAAAAAAAAGTTAAATTCTTGATATAGTGACAATTGCTAATTAGTATTAAACGTAGTGATAATATATATTAAATTTTTAAAGAAAGAAAACATATTCGAATCTTGAAGACATTATTAGGAGTAACAATCATAAAAATAATCATAAACTTTAAAACGGACATGAAAAATACCAAAAAACAAATTTTCAGAATTAGATTGTAGTCCAACCAGTTAGGCCACCAATTCCCTGACCAACCGATTTAATTGAATAAATCATTAGAAATTCATGAAAAATAAAAATATATTTAAATAAAAAAAATCTAGTTCAACCGGTTCGTATCAATTTACAAATCATTAATCTAATGCCTTCTTTCGAACCAATACCTCAACTAGTTCTTAATCCAATTGACAAGTTGAGTAAAATTTAAACAATATAAAACAAATTACCTTATAAGTTATCAGTTAATGTTTAAGATTAAATTGAAGATCTAATCAAGATAAACATAATTTACCCAACTATAGCTTTTACAAACACAACAAACGCCTCGTTGGTATAACTCTCTTTTTCCTTAAATTTTAATACACCAAAAATAAAATGGAACAAGTTAATGCTAGACTGCTAGTCCTATAAGAAATAACAAGCCCATTGGAAGTCACACCAACTATTCTATGTGTTTGAAGTATGGGGCTTCCACTGTTTCTGGAACCCATTTTTCAATGACCACCTTGGTCTAGATTCAGCCCTCTCTAGGCCATATCTCTATGAACCAAGCTAGAGCTGGGGTCAATGAACCAGGAACCAGTGATGTAGGACCGTAGGTTACCTGTTGGATTGGATGGTCTATTTAATTTCACTGTTCATTTTAGTACATATGAGAATCATTCCAAGAGGGCAGGGCGTGCCTTTACTTACCACATGGGAGGGGGGGTACCCTTAAATAATGAGTGAGTGCCAAGCATTGTCCTTGTTTCTAGTACTTCACTTACCAATAAATGCTTAAATACATGATCAAAAAGTCAGAAATCATAACAATTGTTAAAAAAAAAAACCATATTTTTCTTATCTCAAGAACATGTCAAACATCCTTTAGAATCAATTTTTTACCATAAGTGAAATTTAATTCAATATTACCATAACTTAGGGCATTGGAGGTATGAGAGTTACCAAGCAAGATTTTTTTCTTTCTATATCAAATAAATAACATGTTTTAAACTAAGCTTTATTACAGCAGATATGTCAGTGTTGGTTTCAAATTTCATAGCCCTAAGAGGCCTTTTAGCTACAATAACTTACTAAAAAGTCCATATTTGTAGAGATAACGTACTTAAAGTTAAAAACATATTTTCAAAATATTTTATGTTGTAGAATATTTTTCGGTCGCGGAAAATTTTCTTAATAATTACTCAATATTTTTTGTTGAGGAAAATCTTCTATTATTTTTGAAAACCGTCACTACTATTTTACCTTTTTGTCCCTTCCAAAAATAATATAAATAGCAGGTTATTCTACTCAATTTTCACAACACAAAAAAATAAGAAAACTTAGTTCTCTCTTTTCTCTCCCATTCTTGCTCTCTAAAAATTTTTGGTGTTTTACTAAATTACATTAGTGCGATATTTTATCTAGGAGATTGAGTTTTAAGCGGGACCGTTTGTGACCCCTCCATTTCTTCTAGTTTATTTCTCGACTTTTATGAGAAGAGCAATATTTTTGAGCTCCATCTTCTTCATTTGGGTGTATAAATTTAGAATTTCTGTCGGTACTAACGATTTTGTCAGTACATACATAACTGATAACACCTATAATAATCTTTTTATTAATTTATTTTTTTCTCAAATTAACTACAAGCTTACTTTTTGTATCCAATTCTTTGCTAAAAATTAAGTATAATTAAAATAATCATAAAAATTTTAGAAAAGGGAATTGAGTAATTTTTTTTTTTTTTACAGTGTTGATTATCCTTTTCACTTTTTTTTATATCCTTTTTATGCTTATATTTCTCTTCATCGATTATAGATTCAGCAGATTATCTTTTTCACTTTTTTTTATATCCTTTTTATGCTTATATTTCTCTTCATCGATTATAGATTCAGTATTTTCTCTTAGATCTCTTTTTCACTAAATATATGGGGCATTCAGGTTTTTTTCTACCATCTTTTATTTGTGTAATGAAAGCAAAAAGGACGGTTTAAATAATTGACTTAAGTAGTTTTGGGTAGGCTTTTAACGACGAAAATAATCTTAAATTGTTGGAGAATGTTGTGAGATAAATCTTCTGGATAGGAGAATATAAATAATTTGTTACTATTAGGTTAACACAATTCTAATAGTTAAAATACAGTTATATATAAAGATTGAGGTATATACAAAGTCGCTCTTTTGAAGTGATACGTGCCCTCTCAATGATAATAACATGTGCAAAAAGGTTATATTGCACATCGTCTTCGAATAAACTTAATCACTCACTATATAGCTTGATAACCTACACAACTTTAAAGGTAGAAATTTCATGAAATGACTTTTTTTTCCCCTTCCAATTAATTAGAATTCTTCAAAGATTTTAAAAAGTTTTTTAATGGTCTCTTTGAAAACATGATTTGGGTAAAAAATATTGAATTTCGATTTAAAAATCCAAATTCTTTGTTTGGATAACAAGTGAAAAATTGGGTTTAAATTTGGGCAAATCCAAGTCCAATCTAATAAGAGTTAAACTTTAGAACAATATTTATTAAAAAACATGAGAACTTTTTTCCCCATTTTTCCTATTTTTTCATCTTTCCAATTGAACACAACTATAAAAAGAAAAATTATACATTTTCATATTTATACCCTTTCGATTTTCTATCTTTCTACTCTAGTAAGCAACCTTTAAAGAAAAATATATTTATTCACGTATACTCAAAATTCAAAATCTCCACATTCGCGAACTCCACCTTCCCTAAATAATAATCTTAAAAACATTTCTTTATACATATTTGTCAGTGAAGAATCATGGACAAAACTTATGGTTTTCCTATCTCTAATATTATTTAAAACATTTGTACTTTAAAAAAAAAAAAAATTGGGTTAACTATGCTTGGTTGGTTAAGGCATCAAATGCAATCTAGACTCTAGAGCCATTGGAAGTATCCATTTAACACCGTCAATGGAAGGCCTCATCTCAAAGATGTGGTCCCTTTCACACCCACTAACCTACACCACCCCATTTCGCATTTTAAACAATTCATCAACTCAAACACATATTTATTAAAGAAACATAGTATCCAATAGTGCGCCACCACTTGGCTCAATCTACTAGGAAAAAAGAACAAAAAAAAGTAAAATGAAGGTTAAAATATGTTGTTAGTCCCTGTACTTTGATAAAATCTATGATTTAGTCCTTGCACTTAAAAAAAGTTAAAACTAAAGTCTTCCTAACAGTTGGATCATTAAAATAATAAGTATTTTCTGTTTAAGTTGAGAAATTTCGATTGAAACAATCAAAAAAGATAATAATTGAATTAGGATTAGGACTAAATCTGAAATTGGTTTAAAGTACAAGTACTAAGAGCATGTTTTAAGAAAGAAAAAGGAGGCCCTCCGAGAGCCTAAATCCATCAACCAAACAAAGAGCAGCCACGTGAAAATCCAGCCTAACAACCGATAACACTCCAACGAATGAAGTGTCAATCTCCTATTGGTTGTTTCCGTCTGCCATTTGTACGAAAAATGCAGACGTGTCCCCCCTAACTTGTACGGTCCAACCATTAATGAATATTTTTTAAAATCGCGTCCGGTGAGTGTCCGGTTCTTGCATGCAACCGACAGAAATGTTCCGTGTCTTTTTCCCAGTTTTTATATAACACGCTTGGCCACTGCTACTATCAGCGGACACCGGGCATGGAGGTTGTCGGTAAAACAATACAGGTGTCATAAACTTACATTATGTAGCATACATTTCTGGTGCATCCACTTGCACCCACTTATGGAATCAACAAATGTTTATTATCTGGTTTTTCTTTTTCTGGGAATGTGCCTCTTTCCTTCTAGTTTTACCAAAAGAAGAAAGAGATTAGGTTCTTCACTTCCAACAAAACTTTGTCCGCTACTTTATATATTTTCCGTTTTTATTTACAAATAGAGCTTTCAAATTAAGGAGAGTCTTTTAGGTAAACTGATTGGTCAATTCATTTCTTCTCATCTGCAAAAACTAGGGTTTCTGTTGTATTGTAAAAAATCCCCAGCAAATCTTGTTCTTCTACATAAACTAGAGCTCAAGAAAGGGTTTTTTTTTTTTTTTTTGAAGTTCCTTAATTTGATTAGATTTTTCAGTTAATCCCTTTCTATTTCTGGAAACCCTTTTTTTCTGTATATAGTTATTTCCTAGGATTCAATCAATTTACCCTCTTTAGGTTTTGGGATTTTGGTTGTAGGATAAAAGAGAATATGGTGAGAGGGAAAACACAGATGAAGAGAATAGAAAATGCAGCAAGCAGGCAAGTGACGTTTTCAAAGAGAAGAAATGGATTACTCAAAAAGGCTTTTGAGTTATCAGTGCTTTGTGATGCTGAAGTTGCACTTATTATCTTCTCTCCCAGAGGGAAACTCTATGAGTTTTCTAGTTCTAGGTGCGTTCTTCTTCATTTACAACGTACTTAAGTATCAGTATATGGTTCTTTTATTTATTTATGTTAATTAAATCTAGGAAGATATGGATAAGCTTTGGTGAATTAGACTTGGACTTGTTTCTTGATTATGGACCCCGCTTTACTAGGCTAGCATCATGTATAGGCAAGTACTATGAGTACATTGCTTATTTCAGGCTTTGTAGCAGAAGGTACATGGTCTTTGACTGTCTTGTTTATGGTTTGTTGAAACCAAACCTAACCAGGTACCTGGTGGGGTTTTCCTTGTTAGTTGATGTTCATTTTCAAAGTAAATCCTGAGAGAGAAAGAGAGATAAACTAAAGTCATGGTCTTTAGGGTTAAAATATACTCAGATTGGTTACTGTTTACTATTTAGTCATATGGAAACTGACTTACCCTAAGCTGTAGCTTTGAAACAATTATAGCTAGCTGATTTTATGAGAAGATTTTTTAGTTTGATTTGCCTATGTCATAAAAACTTGAATTGATAGATGAATAAATATTGAGTGAAGTGATAACCTATATTACATTTTAAAAAGAGAATGTATATTATTGAAAGAGACAGATACATACTTCAAATATAATATTAACAGTAAATTCGACAAGAAAAATATAAAAAAAATCATGAAAACTTCTGAGTTTTAAACAAAAGAGAAAGGGCAAATGTTAAGTTGAAATTAGAAACCTGTTGATTGTTTACGGGGGGGCCTCTGAGCAGGAGCTGTGTTTGTACTTCGCATTTCGTGTTTAAATGGTTTAAATTTTCATATAAATTACAGGAGAAATAATTTGCTTTTTTCACAAGGTACATCCACTATCTTGTTTTTAGCGTTAGCAACAATCGTGGTTGTTTTGAGACCTCATGATTAATTAAAACTAATAAGTAAAAAACCATCAATAAAAGTTCATTTTTTTCGATGTTAATTTTAGAATTTAATTTTGAACTAATATATCTTATTACTACATTTAATTTATTGGTATTTATACAACCATTTGACAGAGAACATCTAATAAGCTCAGGACTGATCTTGCACATGGCTTTCTAGAGATATTCTAAAGTTTTAGAAGGATCACTTGTCATCCTGTTGAAGCCTTATTGAGGATGAGCCTTAGATTGTTATAGCATTCACCATTTTACATGAAATCATCACTCTTACGAGCTTGAAATTCCTAGATATAAACATAAATAAAACGTTACAAATTTAATGTCGAAATTCGAGTCTCATCAATATTTTTGATTCACTTATTAAAAAAAAGTTATAGATCAAGTCTTCCGGTTTGAGATTAGCCAAGATTTAGTGGAGCTACCAGCTTTAGATATGTGAGTACTTGTTTCACGTTGTACTCATCATATGATATTTTGTTCCCAATGAATGAAGGAAAAAAATATATAAAAACTGAGTAGTTTCAATGCATTTACTTATATATCTCTATGAATGAACTATGAACTTGCTATATAAAAGTTTGCACAAGTCTATTATTGTTTTGAGGGGAAAAAATGGTCAATAAAGAAATTTTTGAAGATCACTTGTTGGTTATTTTCTCCAAACTATATATGATATTACACTCAGGAATGCAAACCTTACTTCTGTGTGGTATATTTATGGACATTGGTTATATATGTGTGTGTATCAAAGCTTAGTTTAGCTTTACAACAATTGCCATGGTGATGATGCCCAAACCCCACTACCCTCCCAAAGCAATAGGAAGATTAGCCCCAAGTTTGAGGTATATATATATATATATATATGTATGTATTAAAGCACTACTGTGTAATTCCATGAAAAACATAGAGAAAGATGGTGGTCCAAAAGGAATATTTGGAAAAAAAGAAGAAAGGATTCTAGCTGGAAAGATTGTTTCGAAGATAATGCAGTGCTTTAGTCTAGGCATGCATCAGACAATTTATTTTTCTTTACTAAATCCGAAGTATTTAGCCCTTTTTTGTTGATGTTGTTTTCAATATAAAACATTTTTTTAACATGATTCTAGGAAGAAATGTGGATTTTCCCTATTCAACTTGTATATGATAGAGATGGAGGTTTATCTTTGACAATGGAGGAGTTTTAGATTCCTCACAAATTATCATGAAAATTGATATTTTCAGGTGATTGGACGATTCTGTGTAAAAATATTTTTTATTATTTAACAAAATTTTCAAAAAAAAAAAAATTATTATTTTAAAATAAAATGATATCTTATAATATATATATATATGAGCGGATCGTTACATATGAAAGTTGACAAATACCCTTATTTAATAAATTTTATTAACTATATTAATAAATTATTATATGATTAAATAAAATTGACATATGTTTAATAATATTAAAATTATAATATTTGATATTAATATTTTAATATTTTTAAATATTTTAAAAATTAAAAATAAATATTATAATAATATATTAATATTTAATTTATTTGAATTAATTTTATATATAAAAATCAACTTATTATTCTTTTCCTAAAAAATCACTTATGCTTTTTATGAAACAAACTTTATTCACTTAATTTTTGTTGACCAAATTATTTTATATAAAATTAAAATGTAAAAAACATTTTTCTAAGTTATTTTTCATAAAATAAACAAACCTTAGGCTTACAATTTTTATTTTAAACTTCTACATTGAAAAATAAGTACTTTGATATGCCATATTTGACTTGTGTGCTTGGTGGATAAAAATTAGAGAGATGGAATAAATGCAAAAGAGCTGGTTGACTTCATAATTCATATTGAATCTAAGCATCGTCTTTTTGGCTTTGTTTGGTAGAGTGAAAAAAATCGAAAAGATAGAAAATTGAAGAGGTAAAAAAAAATAGAAGGATGAAAATATAATTTTTCTTTTCATAGGTGTGCTTGGTATGAAAGATTGAAAATTTGAAAGAAAATTTAAATTCTTTTCATCAATTGCTTGATAGAGTTGAAAAATAAAAGTAAAGATGAACTGGCATGCCTCTCTCTGTTATTTTCTTTCTCTCGTCATTCCAATTTTAAATGATTGTTTTTTATGCATTAAGATGAAAAATGATATATCTCATATTTTCTTTTCTCTCACTTTTTTTCTTTATCAAGCACATTTCAAATTTTTTTTCTATTTTTTTGGATGAACAATAAAATTAATTCTACGAGATCAAAAGCAATTGCGACAATGAGATTAATTAAAATGTAGCTTAATTTTTTACTTTTTAGAAGTTCATCATTCATGGCATGGGTGCATGCACTTACAGGAATATGGTTCAATGGCCTTAATCTTATATCAGCTGCAAACTGTTTTTGCCTTTATAAATGTCTTGACGCCATTCTTGGAGCTTCAAGTTCTTCAAATAGAATTCACTTTTGCCTTCTAAAGCAACAATTAGCATCATTATGCATTCATTCATTATTGTTCACTAATTTGTGGTGTGTTTGGAGATGATGTGTCAGCATGAGCAAAACCATAGAGCGGTATGAGAAGAGAGAGAAGGATAATATTGGAATCAACAACAAATTTCTTGCAGTAGACCAAAATACGCAGGTACCTTAACTTTGCCCTTACTTTTGCATTGATTGTTGTAATTAAGTTAATCTCCACTAATTAAATATTAATTTATCCGAATGAGTCTTAGTTCGATTGGTATAATTATTGTTACTAATGTAGGAGTACGTGAGTTCAAGTGCGCTGAAGCGCATTATCTTCTTATTTATGGGTTGCAGAGGGGCTATGGATAGTTCTAGACATCTTGTATAAAAAAGAAGAGATATAATCAGAACCTATAATAAGATTGTTAAAAAATATATATATTAATCTACTACAAATTATCTACGATATTAGTTATTTTTTAAAACCAATATATCAATTAAATCTTATAGAATGGCCAAAAAATAGAATCCCGTAGACTTTAATGATAGAAAATTTTATATATATAATTGTGATTTCAAATTATTCCTAAGCAAAATGAATAACTCGGTGAATAACATGATGTATTACCAACACCCTCTTAGAGCAATGGTTAAAGCTCCTCTATGGACACCCAAAAACCAACATTATCCTGGTATTGTTATTTGCTCCCTATGAGCCTCTTGGCACTCAAAAACTAAGTTCAAACCTTGGCATGGTTGAACCCTCAACATTTGGTTTATTGCTAATAGGATGATCACCTCATTCTCAAGACACAAAATGGACTTGTAGGGTTTATCTGTCTGATAATTTAAGTGTTTGTGTATATACGCGTGAGTTTGAGATTGTACTTTATTAATATTATAAAAATTTATTGATATTATTATCCCCTCCCTATATTGAGCTCAATTATTATCCCATCATATTATAATTGTGTGAAAAAATTTATCTAAGAAATTTTTAATGTGGTTGCTTTATTCTAATTTTGCAACACTTTGCAAATATAGATGAAATTTTGATTTTTTTTCAACCTTTCATTTGTTCTTATAAATACAAAGATGTTTTAGTATATGTCATTGAATGCATATATATGTACACTTATTTAGGCTCCTCCTATGAACTAGTATGAAGCATTATTATTATTATTATTATTATTATTACATAGTATGAAGCATTGATCGTTTTCTTTTTAGTGATACGCCTATTTGTTGATCGCTTGCTTACCATTCAACAACTAACGATCATTGAACTTGTGCATGAAGAATGTGAAGGAAGATGCTCAAAGCATGGCAAAGAAGATTGAATTACTCGAAAATTCTAAACAGTTAAGTCCTTAGCTTTCAAACTCGTATGCATGGTGAACACGGTTTAACTCGGTTGATCCAATTGAGTTAGGAGAAAAGTTGAAAATTTTATATTGAGAGACTAGACTTGAATTACAAATTTTTGGGACTAAAAACTAATTTTATAATTTTTGGAGAGACTAGAGTAAAAATTTTGTGTTGAATTGAATACAGAAAACTATTGGGAAAAGGATTGGAACCATGTTCTCTTAACGAGCTAAATCAGTTAGAAACCAATTTGGAACGAAGCTTAAGCAGGATAAGGGAAAGAAAGGTACATTATATATATAAGAAAAATTCACATGCATTCATATATGTTCAAATTTATTTAGTGGTGATATGTATAACACTTGGTTTTGCTATGTTCAGAATCTCTTATTTCGCCAGCAGATTGAGAAGCTAAAGCAAGAGGTAAATCAATGAATTTTGTAAGGGTTAAATCACTTTTGTTCTAAATTTGGTAACTTTTTTTGTCCAAGCTAGTTCCGAACATGACAATTATTCCTACATTAAGGTTTAAACTTTTTTTGTCCAAATTAGTCCCTTAACTTGGTAATTGCTCCTACATTAAGGTTTAAATTTGTTTTTGGTTTAAGTTAGTCTTTGAACTTGGCAATTATTCCCACATTAGGGTCTAAACTTTTTTGTCCAACTTAGTCCCTAAATTTGGCAATTGTTACGACATTGGGAGCCTGAACTTTTTTTAGTCCAAGTTAGCCCCTAATGTTTCCTTAAAAACCCTAGAGTACGTTCAGGCTCCAATGTGGAAACAATTGCTAAGTTTAAATCTCAATATGGGAATAATTACTAAGTTCAGGCTCTAATATGGGAACAATTGTCAAGTTTGGGGACTAACTTGGAAAAAAACATTTCAGTCTCAATGTGGGAACAATTGCCTAGTTCAAGTCTCAATATGGAAACAATTATTCAAATCATGGGCTAACTTGAAAAAAAAAAAGTTCGGGCCTCAATGTAAGAGTTGTTACCAAGTTTAGACTCCAAATAATTCTTAACCCTTTTTGTGAATGATATATTAGTATTTTTTTTAACTTTGAACATACGATTATTAATGCTTGGTTAAACATTTAGGAGGAACATCTCGAGGAAGAAAATGCTAAACTGCGACAAACGGTATATATAATGTTTATATTTGATATACTGATAACGAGTTTGATTGCATTAAATATATATGTACTTATTTTTATCAATTAATATAATATTTGATTTTGATTATTGATTTTTTTTTTTTTTTATATCAGTGTGGGATGAAACCATCACCATGGTCAACCAGCACAGAGGAGGAGACGATGGAGGTGGAGACGGAATTATTTATCGGACCACCGGAGAGGAGGAGGATCCAAAACCCTTAAATGTGCTAAATAATATTTAATAATTTTAATACTTTGATTCAAAACTTTGAGAAGTAATTGTGAATATGATTATATATAGTTGATCTAACTAAATAAGGGTGGAACTATATAAATCATTGTGTGATTTATGATAAGACCTAATGTGTGGAAGAGATGTTACATGTAATATAGCTGGAGATTATTTTTAGTTGTACCATTAATTAGACTGCAAATTTGATGATATATAAATAAGACTCTTATCACTAGGAAATCACTTAATTTTAGGGTTGTTTTGGATGGCTAGTACGTTTATATCTACGGTTAGTATAAAATTAATTGTAGTGGTAAAATTAAATACTATAATAATATTGTAGTGTGAGATAAAAAAAAACCTAAATGTACTATACTGAAAGTAAGCGTCCATACAAATGAATCTTTAGCTTGTTTCATAAACTTTCCAACAATCTATGAGACAAGGATGGTTCGGTAGAAATAATAGTTTTAAATTTGTAAAAGAAAATAAAGAAAATATTCTTATTTTTACTACTTGTGACTGTTAATGAATAATTTTTTATATTAAATAAAACATATTTAGATATGAGTTAGTATTTAATATATATTAGCAGTGAAATATTTTAACTCCATTAGTAGGCCTCAAATATTGTGACATGTCATAAGTTTTTAAGGTTTACATGTTAAAAAAGCCTTTAAGCAAATGAAAAAATATCAATTAAATTCTTATATCAAATTCGCACCCAATTAAGTTCTTACTGTTAACTAAAATAATAAATTAAGCCCTTTCGTTAACGGTTTCTGTTATTGATCATGTTGGTCGTTAAAATAAATTGATTGGCCATCAAATGGTGACACATAGTAACTTCTAGTTTAATCTAATATTTTTTTCTAATAAAAATTATAAAAAAAATTATAAAAAATTATAAAAATTATAAAAAATTATATTTTTTATAAAATTCATTTAAAATATTTTAAAATTAAAAAAACGTATTAGAATTCTTAAAAAATAATAAAAGAATCGTAAAAAATTATAAAAAATATTAAAATTGATATAAACTTATAAAATTTATAATAAATCATAAAAACTTGATCTAGACTGGTTAGCCCAAAATCAGCAAGGGTATTGATTCGAGGAAAGCCATTAGACTGATTGACCTAAGAACCGGGCAGTTGAACTGATTTTTTTTATTTTTTAATAGTTTTTCAAACCAAAATTTCATTACCCAACTAGTAGAATATGCCAGAATGAAATATTCTAACCAATATTTTCAAAATTGGACTATTGGTCGAACTAATCAGGCCATCAATTTGCTAGTTCGACTGATCTGTCTAGTTCAATTAAAAAAAAATCAACCGTCCCAAGTCAATCGGTCTAATGGCGTTCTCTGAATTGATACCCTTGTCGATTTTGGCTTAATCATTCCAACCTAATGATTAAGTTTAGTTCAAGTTTTTATGATTTTTTTTAAATTTTTATAAGTTTATATCAATTTAAATACTTTTTATACTTACGTTTCCTTTTTATGATTTTTACAGAAATTTAATATATTTTTATTAATTTTATAGTTTTCTTAATAATTTATTAGATGTTTTATAATATTTATAATTCTTTATAATTTTTTTTATAATTTTTATAAGTTGATATTAGTTTTCATTTTTTAATATTTTCTAATATTTAGTAATTTTTATATTTTTTATCATTTCTTTTATTTTTATGATTTTTTAATATTTTTTTCTATATATTTTTATTTTTAATCATTTTTATGGGAAAAATATTAGATTAAACAAGAAGTTGTTACATGTCACCATATGATTGATCCATCAATTTATTTTAACGGTCAATGACAGAAATTGTTAATGAAGGGCTTAATTGATTATTTTAGTTAACAACATGGACTTAATGGGTGTGAATTTAATACAAGAGTTTAATTTATTTTTTTGCATTCTCTTAAGCACTTTTTTTTTTATATTTAAGCCATTTTTTAATACTTAATTTTTTGTATACATATTTTATCAATTTGACCATTTTCTTGAGCTAAATCTGACCCTCCAAAATATTTTAATGGTGAGGCCAAAACAATTATATTATCATAATTATTTATAAACAAACCCCAACACACAAACAAATATGTAAGGCCATTTTCACATTAATTTCGAGCCAATCTAGTATACACGATTTGGGCCATGACCCATTGGGTTCAGGGATTACTGTTTTGTAACATGCATATTTTCCTCCGAAGTTAAATATATTTTTTATTTGAATTTTCATAGATATTAATGAAAATAAGATACGTACTTTCATTGAATTTTTATTTGAATCACTTAAAATTAAATTCAAAGTTATCTATACGCCTTTTCATCTCACATTTTTATTAAAAAATAAATTAAATTTGAATAGTAAAAAGGTATAATGACTTATTTGGCCATCCGACATTATAAAAAAGTTATTTAGCTTTCAATTTAATTTTTCGTCTTTTTTTAGTTATTAAACTTGTGTTTTTTGTCAAGTCACCTTAAAATGAATGGAAAAGTTAATGTTTTTTTAACCTTTTTTTTTTTTACATAGTAAACACATGGATTGCCATGTTGGATGACATGTTAGCATTTAATTAATTTTTTAAAATTTTAAAATTTCAAAAATTTATAAAATAAAATATAAAAAATCATTAAAAAGTATAAAAATAATATTTTTTTAAGTTTTAAAAAAATTAATTAAATGTTGACATGCGACAATCCATATGTATGCCATGTCAGCAAAGTTAAAAAAAACTTCTTCATTTTTGGGTGATTTGATAAAAAGCACAAGTTTAAGGGTTAAAAAATGTGAAAATTTAAATGGAAGGCTAAAATGACCTTTTTTTTTGTAAAGTTAGAGGGGCAAATAGGTCATTATGCTTAATAAAAAAAACCCCTTTTAGAACCTTAAGTTGGGGCCTATTAGTTGGGTATTTACTTTTTTCAAGGATAGCCTAAGTTAGAATAATCATTGTACCAAAAAAAACCCTTTCAAATCATTCTAACTACTGAGGTTATATCAATAAGGCCCTTCTATATTCTAAATTGGTCCCATACATTCCCCTTTTTTTTAAAAAAAGTTGATTGCACCATACATTCCCAGACTATTTGGTCCCAAACTTTACATTTGTTATACCTTACCTATGAATGGGAACATATTGCAGAATGAAAGGCCACTTGAGGGGCACATTCTACCCGCCTATAAATCGGGAGGTATCTAGAAGCCTCACTCTTCGTCTCAACCACCTGAGTAGGCGAAAGGTAAACCATTCAAGGAAGCTAACCATCTTCTCCTCGAGGCACCCAACATTCTGTTAGGAACGTGATCCTTTTGGTCACCAAACTCCACGCAGGTTCAATCGCTCCTTACCTTGGATCAAAACAAATGACAAGATATGTCTTGTCGCAGACATCCTCGTCCCATTGAAGACATCCGCCCCACGCGACCCA
Source organism: Gossypium sturtianum (assembly GCA_025698515.1). Lineage (NCBI taxonomy): Eukaryota > Viridiplantae > Streptophyta > Magnoliopsida > Malvales > Malvaceae > Gossypium > Gossypium sturtianum. Next base: position 2,567,208 of record CM046944.1, on the reverse strand, counting down.
TAATGGTGACCTGATTGCAAGTCTACCATGTTAATGTTATCCTGCACGAAACCTCGCTTATAAATATCCCAAGACGATGAAGAAAGGATCGACTCTCAGACATCATTGCCTACATTCTGCCAACTTACCTTCAACATCCAGTCTTCATACTTCCTCCACCTTCATTCTTTGTAATCTCCGGCTCTCCACCTTGATTGGGTGAACCGGTCTCCATCATCTCCACCACATCCTCATCCATATCTCCTCCTTGTTGTACCTTGGTATCAACAACATTCTAATTACATCATCAAACTATCGAGACTATATCAAAAAGGTCTTTCGATTACTAAAATTATTAATTTAACTGTCAAATAAGATGTCAAATCTTACTTGGCGTAATTGAAAATAAAATTTTTAAAAAATGAATTTTGTAAAAAATTTTGGTTTTGAGGTTTTCGAAGCTTTTAAAAAAGATTTTCATTTACCCTCTCTTTTTCGATTTTACTTTATTTTTAGTTTTAAGGTAACGTTTTACTTTTCTTTAAAACTTTATGCCACATAAAATTTGACATGTTATTTAACAGTTAAATTAACAATTTTAATAATAAAAAGAACCTGATTAATATAACATCAATAATTTAGAGATTAATTTAGAATAAAAGTCATAGATTGAGGATCTCTAGTGCAATTAACTAAAAAAACCTTACATGAAATACTTAAAAAAAAAAAAAAAAACAAAGGCAAATACATGCAAAGTATCACTTCATATTTATCATCGTATTCATGTTATTAAAAATAGAAGGAAGATCTTTTGTTTGGAGTCACCATATATTTAGGATTCTGAATTGAATTAAAGACTCATTTAAAAGTTAATCAATTGATGTTTGAAATAAAATGGGTTAATATAAATTTTAGTCCTTAAACTTAGCAATCAGATCTATTTTGGTACTTAAACATTTTTTTTTTCATTTTGGTACATGAAATTAACGACTAAGTCTGATACTATCTCCGAACTTGGCAAATGTAAAAGTTTGATACATTTTTAAAATTTTAAAGTAATGTCGTGGCACAATCTTAAAGTATCATGTTATCAATTCCATCAATCATTATCAAGTTCAGGTACCAAAAAGGACAAAAAAAAAATACAAATACATAAATAGAACTAATTACCAATTTCAAGAATTAAAAGCTATATTAACCTAATTAAAATCCATCAATTATTGAAAACAAGAGCTACCAAACTATGTGATTATTGCTACCAAGCTGGCTGCTCATATTTTTCAAAATAAAGCTACTACTCTTTAATAATAATAATAATAGAATTTACATTTTTTTTTGGGAGGGTAGAGTTTTTTCTTTAGTAAATAATAAACAACATTAAGCGATTATAATAAAATCATAAATCAAAACTTAAATAATCCTTTTGAATCAACCCCGTATAGTTTGAGGAGGGATGGAGAACACCTGGATTGTAACACCCCCTAACCCTTATCCGTCGCTAGAATAGGGTTACGGAGCATTACCGGACATTACAAAACAAATACGAACAATTCATAATTATTCACACATATACATCATAATCACATCATATAGTTCCTTTATGAACCTTCGAGGCCCAAAACACGTGTTAGAAACAAATCGGGACTTAATCGTGTACTTTGGAAATTTTTCGTGAAATTTTAAAATTTTTCCTAGGTGCAGGGGTCACACACCCGTGTGATCAAGGGACACGCCCGTGTGGTCCTGAGACATGCCCGTGTCTCAGGCCGTGTTCTACCCCGTGTAACTCCCTAACTTACCTCACACGGCCAAGTCACACGCCCATGTCTCTGCCCGTGTGGTAATACCTGAGCATTCTGTTTTGAAAATTTAAGTTGCAAGGGACACACGGCCTAATCACACGCCCATGTGAAAGCCGTGTGTCTCACACGGTCTAGTCACACGCCCGTGTGCCAGGCCGTGTGGACTCTAAATGAGCCTTTTATATCAAGTTTACCAACCCTGCAAATCTTGAACAACAAGCAACTCAAAATCTAATTGTTCAACCAATCCAAAACACAATTAAACACCTCTAAAATTTGTCAAAATAGACATCCTAAGTGCCTAATCAATGAATTATCATAGATACCTTACTCATATTATCAAATCAATCCAACATATCATCAATCAAACCAATTTCTAATTCATACCAAATTTAGCTCAAATCTTTAAACTATTGCATACTCACATATTCATTAACTTAATCATACCATTTGATACCTCAATATGTTATATATATATATATATATATATATATATATATATATTGTATATAAAGTGTCTAATAACATCTTATAACATTATTTACAACCATTTCTCAAAATGACATACATATAACAACCTAGGTAAATGTCATTACCAAAGGAAATGTACTTCACCACAATGAGTTCGGGATCGGCTTTGGATGCTGATTCGACAATTTGATCTCAACCTAACCTGTGCACGGAAAATAAACTGTACGCTGAGTATAAACTCAGTGGTATTTCTATAATCTGAATACTTAAAAAAAATAACATTATAAAACATACACTTAAACCATATAAGAACATTAGCCAATCAATAACTCAATCCATCCATTTAACTTTCATTTCTCATCAATAACTAATTCAAATAGCTTTTTCACTTTGATTCACATATCATTTAACAATAAAAATACTCTTTTCATGAACCCTTGGTTCATGTATTTCATTTGTATAATTTAACTCAATGTCCAATTCCAACTTCATGTTCAAAATCATTCAATATCATTCACATTGCTAATTCATTTATTTACCCCTATTAACACGACTTGGACTCGGAAGGATACACGGATCCAACCAAAACACACCAGTATGGCACCCAGTGCCTCATCGGATAATTAGAAGTAATAGATTGACACCCAGTGTCTCATCGGCCTTGCCGAAGTAAGTTGGTACCCAGTACCTCATCGAATTTATCCGAAGTAATAATATGATACCCAGTGTCTCATTGACTCGAGGTCGAAGTATCCCTGATCACTTCCAATCCTATGGCATGCCAACTATATCCGACCTAGCCCGATATAGTTAATAGGGTTTCATTCACTTTTCAATTTCAAACAACTTTCATTCCAATTCAAATAATCACATATACTTACAAAATTCAATTCCATTCAATTCAATATCATTATATCAATTACTTACCTCAATTACTTGCCATAAACATTAAATCAAAATTCAACAATTAATATTTAGATTCGGATTATAAAAATACAAACCGTAGTTTCCGAGCTAATCCTCGTTAATCTTGTCTTTTCCTTTCTTAGCCGAGGTCTCCGGCTCAGCATTAGCTACGGAATTAAAACAATTAAAAATCATCAATACAACACAATTTCACATTGAATATTTAAATTTATACTCAACTTTTGCATAAATTCTAATTTAATCCTTAAATCAAAACTAACTCTTTTTCTTACAAAATTAATTCCATATCTTATTCAATTTCTACTTTAGACTAATTTCAACTCTCTAATTTCACCATAAAACCCTAATTTCAAAATTTTACAATTTAATCTCTATTACTTCAAAACTTTTAATTTGTTTTACAATTCAATCCTTTTCTCAATTCTAACTTGAAATTCTATCAATTTAACCCCTAATGCTTCAATTTATTCAACATGAATAACATCTAAAAATTCACTAACTTCTAAAATTTCAACATAAATCAAGTAGTATTTTGTTCTAGGATTCTAAAAACTCAAAAATTTCAAGAAAAGGGATTAAATTGACTTACCAATCAAGCTTTGAACCTTAAAACCCTAATTTTTCCTTTTTCTTTTCTTTCTCCTTTCTCCTTCTCTGTTTCGTTTTCTATTCTGTTGTTTTTTTATTCTTTTTGTTTCTTTTATTTATTTGTTTTAATTATAATAATAATATAATATAATAATATTTTCTTAAATAATAAGTAAGTATATATGTATATTACAAATGTATGTATGTATTTATTACACATGTATTTCACTATTACCATACCATACACTTGTCACTTATGGCTTAATTGCTAATTTAGTCCCTTCACTTTTTCTTTAATCTATAATTAACTTTCACCCTTTATTCAATCTAGTCCTTCTACCTAATTACTCTTAATTTATACAAATTCACCTAACCAAAACCTAATTAACTACACAACTAACTTCGTAAATATTTTTAATAAATATTTACAATTTCGTTTTATGAAAATGGAAACCCGAAAATACACTTTTCGATAACCGTAAATTTTGGGTCGTTACATAGATAATAGTGAAATTTGGAGCAGCATGTTTAGCCATAAAGTTTGCAACTTCATTATGAGCTCTAGGAATGTGACGGATTCAGACTTTCCAATTTCTTTGCAATATTTTGTGAATAGCACATAATTCTACAATATGACTAGCAGTAGCGTTACCAGCTAACATTAATTCAACTAGCAAAGCATTATCCTATTCAAGCTCAACTTTTCAATAGCCCTTATCCCAAGCTAGTCGAAGCCCTTCTAACATCAATCTTACTTCAACCCGAAACACTTTGTAATAGCCCATTTTGCCCGGCCCATAAACAAATAAAACCAGTGTTTATTTTTTTAAACAGTCCAGTTACAACATTTGGCCCAAAAACAATTACAAAACCCGAAATACCCAATAACCCATTACCCCTAACACCCGGACCTAATACCCAACAGAACCCAAAACATGGGTGGCCCAAAAAGGCCCAAAGCTTTCACAGTTTCAGACCTAGGGTTTCAGAGGAAACCCTAGGCACCGCAGCTCCCTTTTCCTCACAAGCTCGATCGTCACGCCGCGATACCAGGCCAACAGTCGCGCCGCTTCAGCAGGTGACCGCCAGTCATGCCGCGATCCGCGCTTAGCCACCGTCCTTCGTCTTCAACCTGCAAAGAAAGGAAAAAACCAAAGTAGAAAGGAAACAAATCGCAGAACGGATATGGAAAAATCCTTTCCTTTTTTTTTATCTTGTTTTTTGGGGTTATAAAAACCCCAAATAAATCTATAAAAAAGGGGGATACAAAGAGAGAATACACAATATACAGAAAAATACACCGAAATAAAATAACCCAATCAGAGGTGATTTATTCTTTTTCGTCTTTTCATTTCTCTTCGATTTACACTCTTTTTTTTGTATATACATACATACGCTGTTAAAATAAACAAAGGAAAGAAGACTACCTCCGTTTCGGTTTCAAAGTGGGGAGATTCATCTCTCCGACCGCTGTACGTGACGGCGCGTGTACCCGACCATCGCCGAAACTCAGGCCAGAATCTGGGCATAAACTGAAGGCCAGAGAAAATTTTTAATGGCCTCTGATATTTTTTTTTTAAAAGTGTTTAAATGATTTTTTTTAGCTAATTCTCTGCTTTATATAACGTATAAGAAATAATGCCGCTTAAGCGGATATCGATCCAGCGTGTTGACCCGACGAACGGGATCAGATCCGCATGTTTTTCATTTAATGGTTTAATTACCATTTCAGTCCTTCCGCAATTTTTATTATTTTTAATTTCGTTCAAATCAACTTTTCTTTTATTTTAAATAAACCCTAAAGTTTATGTTTGTTTTAATTGAACCCAGGACTGCTTTAAAGGTTAAAAAATCGAAACGATGCCGTTTTAAATTTTTGAATAATTTCTATATTAATCCCTGTATTTTAACGCGCATTTAAACTTAGTCCTTCTATATTTGCTTTAATTGCTATTTTAACCCCTTTTATTTATTTTTATTGTTATTTGATCCTGATTTCTTGTAACATCCTAGATTAGGGGTTATGCGTTTGGAGCATAACTCAAGTGTTAGTAGGTTTTAAGTGTGGTTGGTGATGTTTTAAGGGTTTTTAAAACTCTAGGATTAAAAAGGGAATGTATTGGAAATTTTTGAAATTTTAAGTAAAAAGGGGAAATTGGGCTAAGGAGGCCTTAAAGAAAATTTTAGGAGTTTATGGACATGAACTGGGGCTTAGTAAAGTGGCTTGGGATGCTGCTTTAGGGGCCTTGGATGCTTGCGCAGGAGGGAAGAGGTTCGAGTAACGTGGGGTGCATTAGAGGCTTTTGTGTTTGCGTCAAAAAGGGAACAAGACAAAGGGGCGTTAAAAGAAATTGTGTGGGGTTTAGGACATAAGAAAGCGGTTGGCAGAGTGGCTTGAGGCGCCAAGGTGCAAGGGGGCTTCAGAAGCGAAGGGGTTCGAGCGGTAGGAATCGCACTTGGGAGTTTTATTTTTTTGGCGTTAAAGGGGAGTAAGGCCAGGGAAGCCTTAAAGGAAAATCTTAGGCGTGGTTGGACATGAAAGGATGCCTTGGTAAAGTGGCTTCCATGCGCCACTTAAGGGCCTGGAAGTGGTGCCTGAGTAGGTCTCGTGTTCGAGCGACGTGGGCAAAGGGGAAGGATGTTTTATTTTTGTTTTGGCGTTAAGGCAAGGGGAAGCTAAGGAAGGAGGTCTTAAAAGAAGTTGGGGCGAGTCTATGTCACGTAAAAACGCCTTGGCCGAGTGGCACTGGGCGTTGCTTGTAAGCCTTCTCCAGCAGTCCCTATGTTCGAACCATGGGGGCAGCGGCTGGTGTTTTATTTTTTTAATGCTGGAGTGAAGGGAGAGGGAGAAGGTGGACGGCATGTGGACTCCAATAAGATAAGGATAATGCTTGGTGTTTTTTTAATTTTGGTGAAGAATAGAAGATAATTGTTAGGTTATTTTATTATTTTTTAGATTGAAAGGATAAGAGATTAAATGGGATATTAGCAGGGGATAATTGATGTTTTTTTTATTCATTTGAATATGCGGCAAGGAGTTAAAATAGGAGAAAAAAATGAGGATATGGCTAGTAAAGATGTGGTGGCGAATAGGGTGTCTTTGGTTGTTGGAATTGATCATGTGGGAGGATAAAAGCTTTGTTTTATTGAGTTTAAATTAATAAGATAGGGGATAAAGGCTGTTGTATTTTATTTATTTTTGGGATTTGATAAAGAGATAAAGTGGCCGAATGGATGGGGGACTCTCTAGCTTGGGAATTTTCGGCTTTGAAGTTTATAAGAAGGGTGTGCCGAATTTTGTTCTCTTTTTCCTCTTTGTGTGCCATCCCTTGTGCAAAGCCACTTGTGTTTCATTCTTTTTCTATTTGTTCTTGGCCGAATCTATATCCCTTTCCCAATTCCTTTCTTTTATTTTTGTTAGCCGAATCTTCCCTTTTGCCACCATTGCCGTATATCTCAACCACCAACCCTTTTCTCGTTTCTTTTCAGACTTTGGCCGAATATCAAGATTGGCATAAATCTTTTTGGGATTCCTTCTCCAATCGGTTCTCAAAGGAAGGAGGACAATCTAACGCTGTGGATATTCGGGATTTGGGTGATCGATCTAGGTGTAGCCGATTACAAGTGGTGTGTGTGGCTTCGGGATTTGTTTGGAAATCAAATCCGTTCAAGGGTCAAGATCTAGCATCGTAGATCGGCTTCTCGAGATCTAGGAATTACGATAGTATCAGGTGTGTAAGATCTCTATACACACTTTATTAATTTACATGCTGTTATTATTTGCCTTAGATCTTTTGGTTGTGGTTAGTTTGTGGCATAATCATGGATTTCAGGTAAGTCCCCTAACTTGTAATTTTTATATGTTTGCATGCCATCACATGATGTTTAATACTATGACATGATACATGAAATTTGATGTGTAAGCATGTGATGGTGGGATTGATGAGAGGAGGGGATGAACTATGGACTGCGTCGCGTCGGTTTTTTGACCACAAGATGGGTTGGCCCCATCAGATTATTTGTGACCTATGGTCATCGGTGGTTTTGACCACAACAATTGATTATTTGCGACTAAGTCCCAGTGGTTTGGTACCACCAGATGGTTTTGACCACATATTGATAATTGTGACCTCGGGTCATCGGTGGTTTTGACCACACGATGGGTTGGCCCCATCATCGATTTGTGACTCTAAGTCATCGGTGGTTTTGACCACCGATGGTTTTGACCACACGGGGTAGAAAAGGAGTATGGATGGTTAGGTTGGGTTGCATGTGCATGTTTATTAATGACTTGTGTATGAGTTATCTTACCGGGTGGGGATTACACACCGAGTCTTGGTGACTCACCCCTTCCCTTAACATTTTGCGGATGGGTAGATCGCGGAGATGGAGCCGGATGGACTCGAGGTGGCCATGCGAAGGAAATTTTAATTAGACGAACTTGGACTTTGTTTTATTTTATTTAATGTTGGTTTATTTTAATTAAGTTGTAGTAAGGCCTAGACATAATTTTATTATTCTATGTTTGGATTAATTTGTTAAACTATTTTCTAACATTAAATTAAGTACACGTGGTTTCTAAAATTTTAAATCGCAAAAATGTTTTATCGTGCCATCGGGCACATCTAAATCGGCTACAATCTGGCTTAATAAATATTTTTAAACAACACTAAGTGTGGTTTTTAACAAGAGACTTGAAGTTGAAAGATTTTCGACAAGACTTAAATCGGTTTTAAAATGGTTCTCAAATTGTTTTCTCTGTAGCAAACCAAATTCGGTCGTAATGTTTGGGCCGGGTTTGGGGTGTTACATTTCTTTTTTTTTTCTTTATTTTTTTGTTATTTTTAATTTAAATCATTTTATTATTATATTAAATGTTTTAACTTATTAAATATTTTTTTTACTTGTATATTAATTTATTCATAATTTAAGTTTTATATATTTTTTTATATGTACTAACCTATTATATGGATTTAATTATTATTCATTTTATGTGGTTTAATATTATTTTTATCATATATTATTAATATATTATTTATTACATTTTTATACATATTATATAGTATTATTATATATTATTTCTAAAGTTTTTTTTATATATAAAATTTATTTATATTATCTAACCTATTTTATTTATATTGTTTATATTATGTATATAATTTTATAATTAATGTACTACATATATACATATATTTTCGTTATTTATTATTTTATTTAATATAATTTTTTATTATGCTATATATATATTTAAAAAAAGTTTTATGCATTGTTTAATTATCCATCTTATATATCTTTTTTTATTAATTATTTTATTATTTAATCTTGCATGAAAAGCTTATATTTACTTAGTATTTTTAATTGTTTTATGTATATTGCTTTATATATTTTATTTGTTCATATAATGCCCTTTTATTTATTTATTATTTTATGATTACTATAGTGTAGTTATTTTAGTTGTATTTTATATTGTATCTATTGTATTATGATCGTTTTTTTAATATTTGTATATGATAGTTTACAAATGCGATATTGTTACATGGATTATTGTTCAAAATAAAAATACATTTTTACAAGCTTACTATATTTTAAAATAAGGCAATGTTTTGGTATTTAGAAATTCGGGAAATAGTGCCCTAACGTACTGGGTTGCGATTTTCCGTTTGGCTAAATAACTAAATACCCTTTTAACAAGCTTTGCAAATCATGAGATGACTTTAATTACGAGGGTTTAAAAAATGTCGTGTCCGAACGTACTGGATGTGATGTTTATATTCCTTCGGAATAAAGAAATTTCAAATTTCAAAATAAAAAAACCTATTCTTGGGAATTCAAAGTGTTATGCCTTAACTTACTGGGTTCGACATTTTGCGTCTTGAGGTAGGAATTTCCTAAAATAAAGACGAGCTTAATTTTAAAGTCATGAGGTGCTATACCTTAACTTACTGGGTAAAGTGCTTTATTTCTTTGGGATAGGTAAGTCTTGGTTTTCTTTCTAATAAAAGTATTATATTTTCTAACTTTCTTTATTTTTAATATTCGGACATGATTTTATCGATTAGGTGCCGATTTTGGGCGTTATGAGGGTGCTAACCCTTCCTCATACGTAACCGACTCCCGAACCCATTTTCTTGTTTTTTGTGGACCAAAATTGAATGTTTTTAAATAAAACGATTTGCAAGGTGATCCAATCACACCTAAGTAAAAAAGGATTGATGGCGACTCCCATTTTTATTTTTAAAGTCGATCCACATTTTCAAAACCCGATTTTAAAATGGTTTCGACACACTTCATCCTTCCCTAATGTCATCGAGTAACCACAAACCCAGTTACTCCCATCATCACGAATGACGCAGCTAATTGCAGCCGATTGAGTACTAGTCGAAGCAACTCCATCTGTATTGAGTGCAAAGCTTTGAGATTATTGCTACCAAACCATGTGATTATTTTTTTATGAAAACCGAACCATGTGATTAGTTATTAATTTAATGAGCATACCTAGCAATGTGATTAGTTATTGATTTAATGAGCATACACCTCTTTTTATACGTTGAATCAATTTTATTAGTTAATTGAAAAAAATGTTTTAGTTTTTTTTTTTTTTAATTTGGAAAAAGAGATTTTAAGTCTTACATTTCGATTGATCGATCTTACGCAAATCACTGAGTCAAGATTTTGAAATGGAATTGCTTTACCAAAATGGTAGTATTTGATTATTTGTGTATCTTTTGAATTAATTAGTCTAAGTTTTGAAATTTTCAATTACGAAAATAAGTGCAATTAAATATATATTTTTGCAGGAATATATATAATTAATCAATATTAATACAAGAATAGCCACAAAATATCGTTCATAAAATTTATTGGTTCTTACCGAAAATGGTTTCCCCTCTTCGTTATACCAAAAATTAAAAAAGAAGTTACTGGAAAAATCTCATTGAATTTTATCTCATTTATTCAAAAAATATTAAATTAGTCCCTATACATTAGCTCAAAGAGCAATCTGGTCATTCTATTAAAAAATTCATCCATTTTAACTGTTAAAAATTGGTCTATGTAAGTCAGCATGAAGTATACGTGGCATGCCACGTTTTACTATCTGGTTATTCCATTGGCCACGTCAAACTTTAACAGAAAGGAAAATTTTGCACTTTGATCTAACATACAGGAGCTAATTTGCCCATTTATAAGTAGAATGGACAAAATGCAATTTGACTCCTAGTACGGGGCTTCCATGATTTTTTTACTGCATAATTGTACTTGTAAAAAAAGTAATTCATTACAATATTTATATTTTAGTAAATAAGATAAATAACATCAATGTTAATATTTTAAAATTTTATTAAATTAGTGTCACCCATTAATTGAATCTCAATTCAATTGTGAAATTATCAAAAAATTATTATTTTTATAAAATAACAGATATTATTGTAAAGATACTTTTTTTGTTTTTTATATACATTTATTTAAAATCTCATAGTAAAATTTAAAGACAAGACATCAAAATTTTTATTATCTCCACTTTATTATTTCAACTAAAACCGCACTTAATTTATATATCACTTTTTTTTTATAAATTTATTACATGAATTCTTTCTGTTTTTAATTTCCCCATATGACACATCGTTTTCTTTTTTGTTTTCGGGTTTCCTTTGTCTTTTTTCTAGTTCTGTTAGCTTCTTTGTGTGGTTATAAAATGAGACATATGAAGAACATGGGAATATGTATCATATTTGCCAACTTGTCCCTAAAAGATAGCTGTAATGCATGGAGAAATTAAGAAATGACCTTCAACATTCATGCAAATCACATCTAATTTACATGACTTACTATTTGTGTACAAAAATTGTTAAAAATTATAATTATTAAATATTTATAAATGACCATTAGGCTTTTGTTATTAAATATCGAAGCTTAATAATTATTATATAATTATCTTTTTTAAGTCATTTTATTTTCTATTAATCATGAAAATAGCAATTATATATCTTATATATACTTTGAATTCATTAACTCAAAAATATATTTACTTCGGTATTATTAATATTGCATACTTTATGTTATTAAGTATTTATGATTTGCATGCTATTAATTGTATATCTGCTTCATTTTATTGAAACTTTTATTAATTAAGTAATATTTTATATCCTAATTATTATAATATATTTTAGTTTTTTTTTTTTTGAAACTCGAATTTGCACCCCTTAATATATTCGACAAGAATTATTTGTTATAGATAAAGCCATAATTGTCCTTTGCCATCGTCTCCATAAATTATTAAAGTATGATATTTGACCATAAATATCTTGAAATAATCTAAAAGAAATATATGACTATTAGAAAATGGTAATTTTACTTAAAAGTCCGTGATGTGAAAATTATTTTAACCATTAAAAGAAGAAGAAGAATGAGAAAGAAAAAGAAGAAGAAGAAGAGAAATGTGGTCCAACGAAAGAATAATGTACCTGCATTTTATAAATATTTATCAAGACTCCATTATATATATAAAAGAATAATATTGTTGAAACTATTTTGGCATATCATAACAATGTCGTACAATGATGATGACTTTAAGGACTTTTTTTATTTTACCCATATGCAGTGGGGAGCTTAGTAGAGATCTAGGAGCAATGATTCTCCTTAAATGATAAATTTTTAATTTACGTTTTTTATAATTTATAAAATTTTAAATTAATAATAATAAAATTACGCTTTGGTCTCTTGAAATTAAAAATTATAAAGATATAAGATATTAAAATGATGAAATTATATTTTTACTATCGTAAAAATATATAATTTAATTCTGCCCAAAAAATTTTCTGACTCTACCACCGTCCACATGGACATGGAATTTTTTTTTTTTTAATCATGGAGGAAAAATTAATGAGGAAAATAATAACATTTGAATAATTATTTTTAGGAAGTGATTATGTTTTGATATTATTAGTTTATAGTATGTTATATATGTATATATATCATATACGTTAGAAAAATTGGTTAAGAAAATAATTATTTTAGGTATAGAGAAAGTTTAATTTTTTTTTAAAATCGGTTCAGTTTAGAAATCAATTTTGTTGCATAGTGAAAATTTTAAAAAAATAAAATAAATTCGAGTAGTTGTGTTATTTATAGAAATAAACCTTAATTAAATTTGAATCTATGCTTTGAGTAAGGTGATCTGATTTGTTCTCTTCTTTTAATGGTTAAAATCAATTTTGTTGCATAGTGAAAAATTCAAAAAATAAAATAAAATCGAGCAGTTGTGTTATTTATAGAAATAAACCTTAACCAAATTTGTATCTATGCTTTGAGTAAGGTGATCTGATTTATTCTCCGGCTTTCGACAAACACAATCTTCTTTACTATTCTCAAATTTCGATTTGCTTAGAGTGTGTGCTCTAATTTCACAAATCGATTGCACAAAATAAAAAATTTATTAATTTTCGGTGAGGATAATTAATTATCTATTTTAGGAACAAAACCCGATAAATTGAGCTCTCAAGAAAATAACATTTAACTTAGTATAAATTCTAACTATTTTTTGGTAGACTAGCGGTGCTCAATGTTATGTGTTTATGACTTGAGCTATGTCCTTTATATAGTGAAGTTACAAGAATTTTAGTTGAATAAGGGTTAAATAAATAGTATTATTTAGTAGGAAAATGAAAATATTTCCTACTAAGAATACCTAGAGGCGGCGACAAGTGACACTTAGTATCTATGACTAGTAATTAAATGAATATACAACACATAGTAATGCTAGACGAATGACCTATGGCCATGTTATTTTTTGTTATCTATCATGTAATGCTAATAAAATGATATCATTTATCTATTATTGGACTAGGAATTCCACTGTTGTAAATGATGCTACATACTACAAAAGTCGTATACCTAATGCACCAGCTCCAAGTATACAAATGAATATACTACACTTAGGCACTAGATCCAACATACCCTTCCCTCACTTGAAGGAGTATTTAGAGTGCTCGGAAGTTGTTGGAATCTAGTATCGAATGGCAGATTAGTACGAGGGAGAGTGTTTCCATTTGGCAGGACCACTAGTTAATGGGTTCGAGTAATTGCAATATTCAATACCTGAATGTCAGGGTTGATATCACACAAGTCTCAAATTGATAGATGAACATACAAGAACTTGGAATGAAGAGCTTATTCGATCTGTATTTACCTCTCAAGAAGCTAATTGAATCCTGTGCATTCCTTTAGCTAAATCAGGTGCAATGACAGGGTAGTCTGACGGGGTGAGCATACAAGTGAATATACTATGAGGAGTGGTTGCAAGCTCCTCATAAAGGTAGGTCTATATGATAATTCTTCTACCTATAATTTACAGATCGGAGACTATAGAGTCTTTACAAGAAGCTATGGAGTATTACATGCCCTCTCCAAATAAAAATTATGATTTGGAGGCTCGTTCATAATATTGTTCCCATGATGAGCGATCTCCATTACAAGAGGCTTGCCACGGATTTTATTGGTAATCGTTTTGCATGAGCGACTGATACTACAATACATGCAATCAGGGACCATGATTTGGCCAGAAAGGTTTGGTCAGCCTTCAATGTTTCTTGGTCACCTGAACAAAACAATACAAGTTTCACAGTTTGGCTTACTACAATGTTTTCACATAGTAGTACTGCTTTGTGCAAGTGTCAAGGGCCGTAGTTCCAAGCTCGTGACCATTGCACAAAATGCGTCCCACGAAGGTCTATCAGTTAAATGAGGATCATTTGACCCATGAGAATTGGCCCGATTCAAAAAACTGATGAAGAAGCATGTCTATTTGAAGCCTAGTGGTCCAATGAAGCAAATATGGAAAATTAGGCTACCTTGGTAAATAGGAAAAGTAATCTTAAAAGATTGAGGGGATAATATCTTATAAGATTTGAGGGGATAATATCTTATAAGATTAGATTTGACTTGATTGTGTAAATCTTGTAAATCCCTTAATTGTAGGGATAGGCTTCATCTCGTCTATCAATGTAAATTTAGCTAGACCATTGGATATGGGGGAGCTCAATTATAAATAGAGAGCCTTTCCTTCAGTTGTAAATCATCCATTGCATCCATTATTTTGTATTCTTTGAGAGTGAATACTAAATTGAGAGCATTTACTCAAACACCTATCGTGCATTGTTTTTTGTGGCTATTTTGTTCTTTTAAACATTCTTTTGGCTTGAGTTGGTTTCGCTATATAAATTGATGCCTTGGAGGAATTCTATGAGAATCCTCACTTGGTAGGAGTTAGGCTGACTTAGGTGTGTTTGAAATGAAAAAAATCAATTAAGACCGCATGGATTGTGAAACTAAAGTTCTAGCCCCGTGACACAAGCTTATAACTATTATTTGCTAGGCTTTGTGGCATTCTAGAAACAAGTGGATCCATGAGAACAAATGGGATTATGTTACAAACATCTCTACTTTTGCGGTGCAATCGATTGGCTAGAGTTTTCCATGTAGAAGATGGACAAGAAAGATTTTACTAGCTTTATAGTGCTCCATTAGCAGTTCTAAGAGACTCAGAATATGGTTGTGATCCAAGGGCGTGATGTTTCCCCCAGGATGTGGTTTTGCAAGCCGATTTTACCCAGGTAACTGGTCGTGGCTCGATGGACTCTGCATTGTGAAGATGTTGTTAAAATCAATGTTGATGTGACATTGAATACAGAGTTGAGAATTACTACTCCTGGTGCTATTTTTTGTGACCATGAGGGAATGGTGCTTGTCGGCTTCAGTAGTACAATTGCTGAAGCCTTTGATGCCCCGTCTTTTGAGGCTTTGGCTCTGTCATGCACCATTCAGAATATTCGAACTCTAAATTTATCTTTTACGACGGTATTATTAGGGAGTCCTTAGGTTTTTATGAGTCATTTGCTGGTTTTAATTTACTTTTACCCCTTTTACCCATAGGTCAGCCAATAGTATTGCTCATTATTTGATACATTGATTGATAGATGGAAATGATTTTCTTGATTTCGGTTTGGGCTACTCTAATTTCATCCATTAGTTGGTGTTGGTTGAATGATATTACTTAATTTAACTCCTTAAGTTTCTTGGAACTTGAAAATAGAAGGGATATCAATGGAGCACGCATGGCCTTGAACTCTTAATTTAGTTAAATTATCTTTGAAACCCTTAAAATATAAAAAATTATAATCAATAAAATGGTAAACCTCAAAATTTATAATTCAATCCTTACTATTGCTACAAAATTTATAACGGTGTTACCTTCTACCATTCCTGGCACTATATAAGATGAAATTCATTGAACTTTAAAAAAGAGGGTCGACCGAGTAGTGATCATAGTCGATTTGCCGGTATAAGAAATAAAGAAAAAAAAAAAAACCTCCAATCGTACAATACAAATCATTTAAGTAAATAAATAAATAAATTTGTCCTTTATCTTATTTATGTAATTTTTATAATATGTGTAAAATTGCAAACTCGACCCATCAAAAAAATTGCAAACTCGACCCTGGGAATCAATTAAAGGGTCCCACCTACGCATGTCAAAAAGTATGAGTCTCAAGTTCAACGTGGAAGTAAAGTCTTAAACCCAAGTGTCCATGTGAAAAGTAGCTTGAATCTTCAAGCAACCTCTTTCAATTTTTTTGTCCTTTAATTTCGCCGCTGACTTAAAATAATGAGGGTAAATTCCACCATTAGTCACTAAACTATAGATAAGTTTTCATTTTGGTCACTTAACTAAAAAGGTTATAATTTAGACATTGAACTATTTAAAAGTTTTCATTTAAATCACTGAACTATTAAAATTGATGTTATATAGCTTTCTTTGTTCGCAATGTCTACACCGAATGAAAGCTCTCTTTTTGCTTATCTTTTACAATTTAATATTTTTCATAAAACAACTTTGGATGTCACAAATCTGTGAACCAAAATTCAAATAATTTTTTTTTCCTCTTTTCGACATTGATCGTCAATCGATTTGTATCTAAGGCATGTTTTTCTACTTGTTGATGAGTACTGATTCACCGTATCAATTGTTGAATTGTTGCATGAAGCTCATTGGCAAAATTTTTTTCTTTAGAAAAACTTAATATCCAGTGACTTAAATAAAAACTTTTAAATAGTTTAGTAACTTAAAGGAAAACTTTCGAATAGTTTAGTGACTAAATTGTAACTTTTTTTAGTTAAATGACCAAAACAAAAATTTACCCATAATTTAGTGACTAATAATGTAGTTTACCCAATAAAGAAACTGCCATCCTATTCCCTCACGCATTTCATTCAACCCTTAAACGCAACTCCATTTTAACATGTCAAAGCTTTCAAGTTTAGCTCAGCAAACAAGCAAAGGCAAAGGCAAAGGCGAAATCTTTAAGCTAAGTTTACTCGTGAGTGAAAGCAAAAGAAAAGAAAAGAAAGAATCTCAAGTTTCCTCTTCCTCCACGATTCTCTCTCTGTGTTTTTTTCTATATTTGGGTGTTTCTCTCCATCAAAGTTGGAGCTTTGGATAATTGGATATATTAAAAATGGCAAGTTTGACTCTTGGTCCTGTTTTGCCTGCAAAGCCAAGACTCTCTGTGTTTGAACATAATGGATCTCTTTTTGTTTCTAGAAGAAAACCCAAGAAGAAGAACCAAGCTATTGTTCCTGTAATCTTTCTTCTTTTCTTTTCTTTTTCTTTTTGGTTGAATTAGGGTTAGATTGTATTGATTCTTATGGATTGGATTGGATCAGGTAGCGAGGTTGTTTGGGCCAGCAATATTCGAAGCATCGAAGCTAAAGGTTTTGTTTTTAGGAGTTGATGAAAAGAAGCACCCAGGGAAGCTACCCAGAGCTTATACCCTTACACACAGTGATATAACAGCTAAACTCACTTTAGCCATCTCTCAAACCATAAACAAAACTCAGGTAAAAAATTTCTTTGATTTTACAAAAACCAATTTCATTTGGCTGTTCTTGGAATTTTGTATTATTTTATTGATTGAGAAGGAAACAGGGGAAACAGGGGATTTTCTAGTCAGCTGATGAATGATATAATCAAAGAAAAAAAACATGGGTAGATATGTACGTAAGTTGATATGACATGGAATTAATTGCTGAATACAGTTTTTTTTTTATGACTATATAGCATCAATCTAAATCTGTTCCAATTTTCAAAACACTGTGAAGTTGTAAAATTTTTTAATTGAGTCCTTAGTATTGTATTCAATCAAGTTTGTACGTTTGAAATTTGTGTCTATTTACTACTTCACGGGTACTTTTGTAGTGGGCCAGAAATTTTGTTAAAATTTGAGGGATCAAAATTAAAAATGTTTAAATGAAATTATTAATTTTTCAAAAAAGTTAAACTTATAATTTTTTTATTTAATTAAAAGTTTAAAATGACTAAATTGAATCTTTTAATTTTAAGAGGAGTTATAAAGCAATTTTCCTATTTAATCAAGAGGTGAAAGCCCTACCTGCCCTTCGGCTATGTCCCTGGTTTTGGCTTTAACGTTTTTGTTTTTAAAAGAACAATGAGACTATTTTTTTAAGACATCGATTTTGAGTTGTTTATTAAGTACCTATGTTTAAATTTTAATTAACTCCTTTTAAATAATTTAGAAGCTAGCATTTAGTATTCAAAATTAATTTTTAATTTTATTATATATTAATTTTTTTGAGATACGGATGATCATGGGACGGAGCATGTGGATATTGTTAAATCCATTACCCCACAATTAGCATGTTTTACTTCACCACAAGCTTTGCTCCACCATGGTTATCTAATTTTGAAAACTACTACTATCTCCATGGATGTTAGATATATCCATTTTTGTCCACTCTGTTCCGCTTCAATTTAATTTTTGTTATTTATTTTTTACTTTTTCAATCTTTTTAAGTTAATTTAATTTTTTCTATTCATCTTTAATTTTTTTAATCATTTTAAATTCAAGTGAATATTTAAATAGAAAATATATTATTTTTAACAATATATTATTACAATCTTATCATTTTAATAGTTTATATATACAAGAATAATATGATAATTTTATATAGTGGAGCGGGTAAGGGCAAAATAAGCAAATACTATAACCGTTCTATACCTATTATCTAAAATAAAGAAAGCTACTCCATTCAGAGCGAATTGGTTTAGAATTTATTGGGCTGTTTAAGTTTTGTCATCATTAATTTGAGAGTCAAGCCTACTTTCTCTTGAATTCGTTCTTCCCAAAAACCCGATTATTATGATACTAATACTTTTATCTCTGTTAAAATATTTTGATGTATAGAGAATAATTTAGAATTTGAGTCATAATTTAATTACATTTCATGGAATTAACCCTATATTTGGGGGGTTGCTTGCAGTTGCAGGGTTGGTCAAACAAATTATACAGAGACGAAGTGGTGGCAGAATGGAAAAAGGTGAAAGGAAATATGTCTTTACACGTTCATTGTCACATAAGCGGTGGCCATTTCCTCTTGGACTTCTGTGCTAGACTTAGATACTTCATCTTCTGCAAAGAACTCCCTGTGGTATCATAAATTAAACCATTTCATTACCCTAATGTTTCCACTTAATTTTTGGTGTTAAAAATGACCTGAAATAATGTTATTGAAAAAAAAAAAAAAAAGGTACTGAAGGCATTTGTACATGGAGATGGCAATTTGCTGAAAAACTACCCAGAACTGCTGGACTCATTGGTATGGGTTTATTTTCACTCAAACGTTCAAGAATTCAATAGGGTCGAGTGTTGGGGTCCGTTGGTGGAAGCTACAGCACCTTCTAGCGGAACGGATGATGACGGTGCCGTGTGCCAACGAGGAAAAACAAAAGAAATATTGGGAAGTAATTGGGAATTGCCACGGTCATGTCAAGATGATTGTAAATGTTGTTTTCCACCAATGAGTTTGATCCCATGGTCACCAAAGCACCCTCATGAAAATGAAAAAATTGGGACCCAAGATCAGCAATTGCCTTCACCAAAGGTGAAAACTATTGAATGAATGAATGATGTGGAGTTAATTGAACTAATTGTTTTTCATTGTTATTGATTAGGTGGGTACTCTTTTGTCTCTGGTGAAAGGAAAGATGTAAATTATTAGACACTTTCCCTCCATGTAAATGAAGTGGGGTTGGCAATTATGACATTTGTGTTTGCTTTTTGTTTACGTCTAATGCATTTAACCTTAGCAATTGGTGCTTGTAATATAACAATTCATGCTCCAACCATTTAAAAAGTCCTAAATTAAGCTTTTTTTTTCATAGTTAATGAAACCAGATTGGTAGATAGTAACAGTTAAATTGGAAATCAATCAGGTTGAATCGATTAATATATTATTTGTTATTGAGTTTAATTTCACTATTTAACTTGATATTTAGATTAAAATGTTCGATATATGTATTCTAATGAAAAAAAATAGATATTTAATTAAAAAAAAGGGTTGAGGTATTAAATTAGATATTAAAGTCAAACTCAAATACTTAATCGGAATAAAAAACTACATATTAACCTTTCTTTGATACATAAATAAAGATATATTCATTTATTTTAATAAAAAACTTTAACTTCATTTTATTAAACGATGGAATCATTATGCCAACATTACATTTTCATAATATTATATTTAATTTGATTTTACGAAACATAACTAACGAAGAAATCATACATGGAAAAGAAATACAAGTACTTTATCAAACAAAGCTTTCAGATATTTTTTCTCCGTTTATTCTCTCGATTGTCATTCATCAATGGCGACATCTATGGTGTCTTGAGCAACCACGATTGTAGGCATTCGCTTGCATGGGAGTACTTTTGGGGTTAGGATGACACCCTGGGTGCGGTCCGCCAGGCCTTTGGCAAGGATTAAGAATCCCTGGATGGATGTACTTTACACCACTACGTGTAGTTGCATCGACTTGAACCACCACCATGCTGATTAGAGCCAAGCAAATTAACCAAATCTTCATGTTGGACAACCCCATGATTGAACTTGAAAGGATATTGAAATTTCACAAATATTTATACTGTTTGTATGATTCTCAATTATAGTAAAATAACTTAAATTAGTGCGATAATGCTTATTGATTTTTTTTTGTTGTTGTTGTTTTTGAGTTTAAAATTAGTATATTAATTGTTTTATATGACATCACTTGCACAAATATAAATATAATATAGTTATCGAATAGTTTAAACTTTTAAATATGAAAAATAATTGTAAAAGTATCATCGTAGTACTTAAATATTTTGGTCTATTTTAAGTCAATCACGCACCACCAAAAATGGGCCAATGTTCGTTTGTTATCAAATAATAATCAATAAAAGGCTAAATTCTGATAAATTAAAGTAAAATGACTAATTTTCCAATTTTTGTGAAATAGAGAGGTGAAATTCATAATTAAGATATATTATGTCAATCACTTTTTTCTCGAAGGCATCCTTAATTACATGGAAAAGTGAAAAGAAAATCAATTTTAAGTGTATTTAGTTAGAAAGGATATAAAACAGCTTTAAAATTCATGACCAACACCTTCTTCAGTAATAGACTTACAGAATTACAAAAAATTAATTATTAGATTCGCTCGTATATATACTAATTTTCTTTTTAAAGTCAATCACAAGTAGCAAAAAATGGGCTGATGTTCATTGTTTTTCAAATAATGAATAATTTTTTACTTAAATTGAATAAATGATCGTTAATGGTGACATCAACATTATTATTATTTAATTAAGCTTATTGTTAATAAGGATAGATTGTTTTCAACATTTGGATTTAAATATCAACGTAAAAGTTGAGATTTTTAACACAATTATTGACAATTTTTAATGCAATAATTGGTATATGATTTGTTTTTGTTTCGGTTAAGTATTTAACTTTACGAAATTTATAATTAGTGTCCAATCTATCATAATTTACTACAATTAGCTATTATTATTTTTCATTATTACTATAATATTACTAATATATCAGTAATTTTTTTTAATTATTTTTAGTAAATCGATTTCTTACTTAATATTTTATTAATTTAAAGCTTATAGTTTAAAAATATTTAAGGCGAATTAGCATGTAAATTAAAATAAATTTAGAAGTTATACTTACGATATAATCGAACAAAAAGTTTGGTATTTGTAGAGAAAGAAAGGATTATATGAAACTGTAATTTCATGTTATCCCTATCCCTTTCTAATAAGAGCATGACAAATTAAAATTTTCCTCCTAATAAAATTCAAATCCAACTAAAAATGCTAACAATTAGGAGGAAAAATCTGATTTGTTATGCTTCATTCATTAAGTTCAAGACATAATTTTTGAACATATGTTTCTTTTGACGCTAATGAAATTCTAGTGAAATTGAGGGCTTTGTGAAGACCAAGCCATGCTTTAAAGATGTGGTCCTTTTTGAATCATTCTTATCATTAATGGTCAAAGTAATCTTAACAGTAAAATTTAAGCATATTGTTTAATGAAACATTAGAAACTCCAAATAACGTTAATCATTATTGTCATTAAATTCCATATAATCTGCCACATGTTGGTCATGCATTGGTATTTCTATCCCCTCGTAAAAAACTAACACCATTAGTGTTTATAACAATTTGAAAAATTTAGGTACCAAATCGAACCAAGGAGATTAAGTGCCAATTAAGAAAAAAATACTAAATTTAAATACCAAAATACCAAAAAAAGAAGCTTAAGTACCAAGTTAAGAAATAGTATCAAATTCAGGTATCAAATATTATATTAAGCATTTACATTTATACCTTCGGTAATGTTTTAAAATTATATATAATTATTCCCTCCTACATTCATTTACTATAATTTTAGTCATAAATTATTAAAAGCTGAAAACTTTCTTCAACAAAACTTATAAAAGAAATTCAATTTAACCAAGAATACCCACATCTTGTCTCCAGCAACAAGAGTATGGCATTCAATTGTTTAAGCAATCTTTATCCTTTCTTCATTGAGCATTTGTCAATGCCTTAAATTAAAGCAAAAGAATTAAAGGGTTCATTCATTTGAGACTACTGATACCAAAGGTTTATTCGAAAAGAAGGCTTTTAAGTTGCCAACACCAGTAATGTACGGCTTCAAAGGATTCTCGTGTTCCGAGCAGCGTGTGGAGACAACACGACATTATCAAGTCCAAATAGCTCCTTGGGGACATTAGGCTCATTTTCATACACATCAAGACCAGCACCACCAATTTCTCCTCCAACTAAACATCGCACTAATTCCTTCTCGTTGATCAACGAGCCACGCCCGACGTTGATTATCACTCCTTCCTTCCCTAATGCTACCATGACATCCTTATTGACCAAGTGGTAAGTTTCCTTTGTCGATGCACAACAAAGAACAAGAACATCACTTTTTGCGGCCGGTCCCGGACATTAGCATGGAATGGAAATGGAACAGATTGCTTCTTGTTTCTTGAGGTGTAGGCAATGGTGCAGCCAAAGGCTGAGAGCCTCTTTGCAACTTCAGAACCAATGCTTCCCAATCCCAAAACCATATATAACTGTTGTAATTTCTTAAAATAAATAATTAGAATCCTTATTATAGATAAATCCAAAAATTGGTTAGAAAAACGTGCCACTCCCCTAGTCTATAGGCTTGGTGGCGTCGTCATGACCAGTTTTGATCACCGCCATGTTCAAAAGTTTGTCGTCACCTTCCATAGTGCGTCAAGCGTTTCGATAATTTAAATACAAACCCAATATGAAAAATGATCAAAAAATATATAAAAGAACTAGAAAGAATGTCTATTATGAATATGTACACATGAATTTCTAGGTAGATTTGAATATAAACAATCATCTGTTTAGGTTTATTTATTATATACAAATTTTTATTTTTATTTTTCTATTTAAATTTTATTTAAAATTTTATCTATTTTCTAATTTTGAAATAATTATATTTTATAAAAGATAAAAATACATATAAACTTAATAAGATACATAAGGAATGAATTTAGACAATTGTGTGCCCAGATTCAGATGTCCAAGGTCATTGTTGATGTGAAAAAAATTTATTCTTTTTTATTAATTTATATATATTTAAAGTTTTTAATTTTTTTTTAAAATTTGTGTCCGTCATGTGGTATACTGAAAGGTTGCCATGTGTCACCACTAGATTGCCTATTACTGTCATGTCAGCACAAACTAACAATATTAGTACAGAGGTTCTGACCTAAGTAACGGAATGCAAGTTTAAGTACCAACTAGGTCAAAAAAAATTTAGGTACCTACTAGATACTTCTAGACAAGTTGAGGGGCAAACTACATATTAACCTTTCTTTGATACATGAATAGAGATATATTCATTTATTTTAATAAAAAAACTTTAAATTCATTTTATTAAACGATGGAATCCTTATGCCAACATTACATTTTCATAATATTATATTTAATTTCATTTTACGAAACATAATTAACGAAGAAATCATACATGGAAAAAGAAATACAAATACTTTATCAAACAAAGCTTTCAGATATTTTTTCTCTGTTTATTCTCTCGATTGTCATTCATCAATGGCGACATCTATGGTGTCTTGAACAACCACGATTGTAGGTATTCGCTTGCGTGGGAGCACTTTTGGGGTTAGGATGACACCCTGGGTGCGGTCCGCCAGGCCTTTTGCAAGGATTAAGAACCCCTGGATGGATGTACTTTACACCACTACGTGTAGTTGCATCGACTTGAACCACCACCATGGTGATTAGAGCCAAGCAAATTAACCAAATCTTCATGTTGGACAACCCCATGATTGAACTGAACTTGAAAGGATATTGAAATTTCACAAATATTTATACTGTTTGTATGATTCTCAATTTTAGTAAAATAACTTAAATTAGTGCGATAATGTTTATTGTTTTTTTTGTTGTTGTTGTTTTTGAGTTTAAAATTAGTATATTAATTGTTTTATATGACATCACTTGTACAAATATAAATATATTATAGTTATCGAATAGTTTAAATTTTTAAATATGAAAAATAATCGTAAAAGTATCATAGTAGTCCTTAAATATTTTGGTCTATTTATGAATTTAATCTTTCTACTTTATGAAAATTAAGAAACTAGTCATTCTACTTTAATGTGTTAGAATTTGTTTGTCATATACAAAAATTAAGAATTTAGTCCAGATAGGATAAATTGTTAAACATTGCCTCTAAATCATTGACTTGAAAATCAATAGTTCAATAATTTTTGTATGAAAAGAATAAGCAGAAGTTGGTAGTTCAATAATTTATGTATAACAAATTAGCAAAAATCGATAGATCAAGTTCATGCGTTTGCAACAAATGGACAAACTTCTCAAATTTTATGAAGTCCAGGTACTAAATTTTGATAAATTAAAATAGAGGGACTAACTTTTCAATTTTTTGTAAAGTAAAGGAATGAAATTCATAATAAACCCTAAATATTTTAAGTCAATCACGCACCACCAAAAATGGGCCAATGTTCGTTTGTTATCAAATAATAATCAATAAAAGGCTAAATTCTGATAAATTAAAGTAGAATGACTAATTTTCCAATTTTTATGAAATAGAGAGGTGAAATTCATAATTAAGATATATTATGTCAATCACTTTTTTCTCGAAGGCATCCTTAATTACATGGAAAAGTGAAAAGAAAATCAATTTTAAGTGTATTTAGTTAGAAAGGATATAAAACAGCTTTAAAATTCATGACCAACACCTTCTTCAGTAATAGACTTACAGAATTACAAAAAATTAATTATTAGATTCACTCGTATATATACTAATTTTCTTTTTAAAGTCAATCGCAGGTAGCAAAAAATGAGCCGATGTTAATTGTTTTTCAAATAATGAATAATTTTTTACTTAAATTGAATAAATGATCGTTAATGGTGACATCAACATTATTATTATTGAATTAAGCTTATTGTTAATAAGGATAGATTGTTTTCAACATTTGGATTTAAATATCAACGTAAAAGTTGAGATTTTTAACACAATTATTGACAATTTTTAATGCAATAATTGGTAAATGATTTGTTTTTGTTTGGGTTAAGTATTTAACTTTACGAAATTTATAATTAGTGTCCAATCTATCATAATTTACTACAATTAGCTATTATTATTTTTCATTATTACTATAATATTACTAATATATCAGTAATTTTTTTTAATTATTTTTAGTAAATCGATTTCTTACTTAATATTTTATTAATTTAAAGCTTATAGTTTAAAAATATTTAAGGCGAATTAGCATGTAAATTAAAATAAATTTAGAAGTTATACTTACGATATAATCGAACAAAAAGTTTGGTATTTGTAGAGAAAGAAAGGATTATATGAAACTGTAATTTCATATTATCCCTATCCCTTTCTAATAAGGGCATGACAAATTAAAATTTTCCTCCTAATAAAATTCAAATCCAACTAAAAATGCTAACAATTAGGAGGAAAAATCTGATTTGTTATGCTTCATTCATTAAGTTCAAGGCATAATTTTTGAACATATGTTTCTTTTGACGCTAATGAAATTCTAGTGAAATTGAGGGCTTTGTGAAGACCAAGCCATGCTTTAAAGATGTGGTCCTTTTTGAATCATTCTTATCATTAATGGTCAAAGTAATCTTAACAGTAAAATTTAAGCATATTGTTTAATGAAACATTAGAAACTCCAAATAACGTTAATCATTATTGTCATTAAATTCCATATAATCGCCACATGTTGGTCATGCATTGGTATTTCTATCCCTCGTAAAAACTAACACCATTAGTGTTTATAACAATTTGAAAAATTTAGGTACCAAATCGAACCAAGGAGATTAAGTGCCAATTAAGAAAAAAATACTAAATTTAAATACCAAAATACCAAAAAAAAGAAGCTTAAGTACCAAGTTAAGAAATAGTATTAAATTCAGGTATCAAATATTATATTAAGCATTTACATTTATACCTTCGGTAATCTTTTAAAATTATATATAATTATTCCCTCCTACATTCATTTACTATAATTTTAGTCATAAATTATTAAAAGCTGAAAACTTTCTTCAACAAAACTTATAAAAGAAATTCAATTTAACCAAGAATACCCACATCTTGTCTCCAGCAACAAGAGTATGGCATTCAATTGTTTAAGCAATCTTTATCCTTTCTTCATTGAGCATTTGTCAATGCCTTAAATTAAAGCAAAAGAATTAAAGGGTTCATTCATTTGAGACTACTGACACCAAAGGTTTATTCGAAAAGAAGGCTTTTAAGTTGCCAACAATCCAGAGTAGTACGCCTTCAAAGGATTCTCGTGTTCCGGGAGCACTGTGTGGAGACAACACGACATTATCAAGTCCAAATAGCTCCTTGGGGACATTAGGCTCATTTTCATACACATCAAGACCAGCACCACCAATTTCTCCTCCAACTAAACACTGCACTAATTCCTTCTCGTTGATCAACGAGCCACGCCCGACGTTGATTATCACTCCTTCCTTCCCTAATGCTACCATGACATCCTTATTGACCAAGTGGTAAGTTTCCTTTGTCAGTGCACAACAAAGAACAAGAACATCACTGTTTGCAGCCAGGTCCCGGACATTAGCATGGAATGGAAGTGGAACAGATTGCTTCTTGTTTCTTGAGGTGTAGGCAATGGTGCAGGCAAAGGCTGAGAGCCTCTTTGCAACTTCAGAACCAATGCTTCCCAATCCCAAAACCATATATAACTGTTGTAATTTCTTAAAATAAATAATTAGAATCCTTATTATAGATAAATCCAAAAATTGGTTAGAAAAACGTGCCACTCCCCTAGTCTATAGGCTTGGTGGCCGTCCGTAGCCAGGTTTTGATCACCGGCCATGTTCAAAAGTTTGTCGTCACCTTCCATAGTGCGTCGGCGTTTCGATAATTTAAATACAAACCCAATATGAAAAATGATCAAAAAATATATAAAAGAACTAGAAAGAATGTCTATTATGAATATGTACACATGAATTTCTAGGTAGATTTGAATATAAACAATCATCTGTTTAGGTTTATTTATTATATACAAATTTTTATTTTTATTTTTCTATTTAAATTTTATTTAAAATTTTATCTATTTTCTAATTTTGAAATAATTATATTTTATAAAAGATAAAAATACATATAAACTTAATAAGATACATAAGGAATGAATTTAGACAAATGTGTGCCCAGATTCAGATGTCCAAGGTCATTCTTGATGTGAAAAAAATTATTCTTTTTTATTAATTTATATATATTTAAAGTTTTTAATTTTTTTTAAAATTCGTGTCCGTCATGTGGTATACTGATGTGTCTATAACTAACTATGACCACAATAAAGGCAAGTGCAGCTATCATTTAATAGTATAGTTATGGTAAGACCGGTAATATCGTATCCACAAGGACCAAGAGTACTAGTAATTACTATCTTTTTATTATTTAGCCTAAGTATTGGAGTGATTTCTTTTAAACTAAAACTAATTAAACACAACAACGAAAGAATTAGGAAAATACTTTTAGACAACTTTATGAGATAGGCAATACCTAAGGAAGAATCCACCTAGACTTCACTTATTACTTTTGATTCATACGATTTATTCACTTGTCTTAATCCGTAGAAATCCCTGATTTATGTTAATATCTCTCTCGAGACTAAAAACAACTGACTCTAGGTTGATTAATTGAAATCTCTTTCTAATTAAAACCCCTATTGTCGCATTAACTCGATCTATGGATTCCTTATTAGATTTGACTCGATCCTGGTAGATTTTAGTCGCCCTATTTCTAGGGTTGCAATCAACTCCGCTTAATTGTGTTGATCTACTTTTAAACAGGGACTTTTGCTCCACTGAATAAGCACATTCGACTTGGATCAATAACCTGAATTATCAAAACAAGAATAAGAACTCACAATTAAGAATAAGAACAAGTATTTATCTTATAAATCAAACAATAATAAGATCCGTCTTAGGTTTCATCCCCTTAGGTATCTAAGGGATTTAGTTCATACTGATAGAGGGAAACATCATAGAATAAGGAAAACTACAAAACATAAGAAAACCCAAAAACTTCTAAAGAACTTGATGGGAGATCTTCAGTCTTGATGGAGATCCTCCTTCCGAGCTGCTCCCGATGGCTGTCTTCGAGTATTTTCTGCGTTCTATTCAGCTTCCCTTTTATGTCACCCCCTAGGGTGTTTATATAGGCTTTGGAACGTCTTTCTTTGCCCACAAGTAACCTTTTTCGGATAGAATTAGTCTTTGATATGGCAGGGACACGCCCATGTGACACGCCCATGTTCGATAGCCTTAGGCCGTGCTTGCTCCTGCTCACCATACACGGCCGTGTGGTCTGCCCGTGTACGTTGATCCCAGCCGTGTTTGATCCTGCTCATAACACACGGCCGTGTCCAATGGCCCAGGCCGTGTTGAATTCTAAGATAGGCCTATTTTGTCCATTTTTGGCCCGTTTCTCGTTCTTTTCGACTCCCTAAGCTCTCTTGAGTGTAAAACATGAAATTAAAGGATTAGGAGCATCGAATTCATCAAATCTAATGAAAACTCATCCAAAAATAAGCTAAGCATGGGGTTAAAATATGTATAAATTATGGTTTATCATATATTGAAAGGTTGCCATGTGTCACCACCAGATTGCCTATTACTGTCATGTCAGCACAAACTAATAATATTAGTACAGAGGTTCTGACCTAGGTAACGGAATGCAAGTTTAAGTACCAACTAGGTCCAAAAAAAATTAGGTACCTACTAGATACTTCTAGACAAGTTGAGGGGAAAACTACATATTAACCTTTCTTTGATACATGAATAGAGATATATTCATTTATTTTAATAAAAAACTTTAAATTCATTTTATTAAACGATGGAATCCTTATGCCAACATTACATTTTCATAATATTATATTTAATTTGATTTTACGAAACATAATTAACGAAGAAATCATACTTGGAAAAAGAAATACAAATACTTTATCAAACAAAGCTTTCAGATATTTTTTCTCTGTTTATTCTCTCGATTGTCATTCATCAATGGCGACATCTATGGTGTCTTGAACAACCACGATTGTAGGTATTCGCTTGCGTGGGAGCACTTTTGGGGTTAGGATGACACCCTGGGTGCGGTCCGCCAGGCCTTTTGCAAGGATTAAGAACCCCTGGATGGATGTACTTTACACCACTACGTGTAGTTGCATCGACTTGAACCACCACCATGCTGATTAGAGCCAAGAAAATTAACCAAATCTTCATGTTGGACAACCCCATGATTGAACTTAACTTGAAAGGATATTGAAATTTCACAAATATTTATACTGTTTGTATGATTCTCAATTTTAGTAAAATAACTTAAATTAGTGCGATAATGTTTATTGGTTTTTTTTGTTGTTGTTGTTTTTGAGTTTAAAATTAGTATATTAATTGTTTTATATGACATCACTTGCACAAATATAAATATAATATAGTTATCGAATAGTTTAAAATTTTAAATATGAAAAATAATTGTAAAAGTATCATCGTAGTCCTTAAATATTTTGGTCTATTTATGAATCTAATCTTCCTACTTTATGAAAATTAAGAATTTAGTCATTCTACTTTAATGTGTTAGAATTTGTTTGTCATATACAAAAATTAAGAATTTAGTCCAGTTAGGATAAATTGTTAAACATTGCCTCTAATTCATTGACTTGAAAATCAATAGTTCAATAATTTTTGTATGAAAAGAATAAGCAAAGTTAGTAGTTCAATAATTTATGTATAACAAATTAGGAAAAATCGATAGATCAAGTTCATGCGTTTGCCAACAAATGGACAAACTTCTCAAATTTTATGAAGTCCAAGTACTAAATTTTGATAAATTAAAGTAGAGGGACTAACTTTTCAATTTTGTGTAAAGTGAAGGAATGAAATTCATAATAAACCCTAAATATTTTAAGTCAATCACGCACCACAAAAAATGGGCCAATGTTCGTTTTTTATCAAATAATAATCAATAAAAGGCTAAATTCTGATAAATTAAAGTAGAATGACTAATTTTTCAATTTTTGTGAAGTAGAGAGGTGAAATTCATAATTAAGCCTAAATATATTATGTCAATCACTTTTTTTCTTAACAGCATCCTTAATTAGATGAAAAGTGAAAAGAAAATTAATTTTAATTGTATTTAGTTGGAAAATATATAAAACAGCTTTAAAATTCATGATCAATACCTACCTCATTAATAGACCTACAGAATTAAAGAAATTTAATTATTAGATTCGCTCGTATATATATAAAAAAAATTTTTAAAGTCAATCGCAGGCCGCAAAAAATGGGCCAATGCTTTTTCTTTTTGGAAAATGGGCCAATGTTCATTGTTTTTCAAATAATGAATAATTTTTTACCTAAATTGAATAAATGATAGTTAATGGTGACATCAACATTATTATTATTTAATTAAGCTTATTGTTAATAAGGATAGATTGTTTTCAACATTTGGATTTAAATATCAACGTAAAAGTTGACATTTTTAAAACAATTATTGACAATTTTTAATGCAATGATTGGTATTTGATTTGTTTTTGTTTCGGTTAAGTATTTAACTTTACGAAATTTATAGTTATTGTCCTATCTATCATAATTTACTACAATTAGCTATTATTATTATTCATTATTACTATAATATTACTAATATATCACTAATTTTTTTAATTATTTTTAGTAAATCGATTTCTTACTTAATATTTTATTAATTTAAAGCTTATAGTTTAAAAATATTTAAGGTGAATTAGCATGTAAATTAAAATAAATTTAGAAGTTATACTTACAATATAATCGAACAAAAAGTTTGGTATTTGTAGAGAAAGGATTGTATGAAATTGTAATTTCATGTTATCCCTATCCCTTTCTAATAAGAGCATGACAAATTAAAATTTTCCTCCTAATAAAATTCAAATCCAACTAAAAATGCTAACAATTAGGAGGAAAAATCTGATTTGTTATGCTTCATTCATTAAGTTCAGGACATAATTTTTGAACATATGTTTCTTTTGACGCTAAGGAAATTCTAGTGAAATTGACGGCTTTGTGAAGACCAAGCCATGCTTTAAAGATGTGGTCCTTTTTGAATCATTCTTATCATTAATGGTCAAAGTAATCTTAACAGTAAAATTTAAGCATATTGTTTAATGAAACATTAGAAACTCCAAATAACGTTAATCATTATTGTCATTAAATTCCATATAATCTGCCACATGTTGGTCATGCATTGGTATTTCTATCCCCTCATAAAAAACTAACACCATTAGTGTTTATATTTTATAACAATTTGAAAAGTTTAGGTACCAAATCGAACCAAGGAGATTAAGTGCCGATTAAGAAAAAAATGCTAAATTTAAATACCAAAATACCAAAAAAAGAAGCTTAAGTACCAAATTAAGAAATAGTATCAAATTCAGGTATCAAATATTATATTAAGCATTTACATTTATACCTTCGGTAATATTTTAAAATTATATATAATTATTCCCTCCTACATTCATTTACTATAATTTTAGTCATAAATTATTAAAAGCTGAAAACTTTCTTCAACAAAACTTATAAAAGAAATTCAATTTAACCAAGAATACCCACATCTTGTCTCCAGCAACAAGAGTATGGCATTCTATTGTTTAACCAATCTTTATCCTTTCTTCATTGAGCATTTGTCAATGCCTTAAATTAAAGCAAAAGAATTAAAGGGTTCATTCATTTGAGACTACTGATACCAAAGGTTTATTCGAAAAGAAGGCTTTCAAGTTGCCTACAGTCAGTTGTAGCACAGCTTCAAAGGATTCCGGTGTTCCGGGAGCACTGTGTGGAGACAACACGACATTATCAAGTCCAAATAGCTCCTTGGGGACATTAGGTTCATTTTCATACACATCAAGACCAGCACCACCAATTTCTCCTCCCACTAAACACTGCACTAATTCCTTCTCGTTGATCAATGAGCCACGTCCGACGTTGATTATCACTCCTTCCTTCCCTAATGCTACCATGACATCCTTATTGATCAAGTGGTAAGTTTCCTTTGTCAGTGCACAACAAAGAACAAGAACATCACTATTTGCAGCAAGGTCCCGGACATTAGCATAGAATGGAAATGGAACATATTGCTTCTTGTTTCTTGAGGTGTAGGCAATGGTGCAAACCAAAAAGTCGAGAGCCTCTTTGCAACTTCGTAACCAATGCTTCCCAATCCCACAATCCCTACACGCTTTCCCCCTAGCTGTGATTGCATATTTTGGTGTTAAATGCTAGTCATAGGTAGTTATGAAGAATAAGCCATTTCAATCAACAACTTCCAAAATTTTCATAAACTATAACATTGCCTAATGTGCTATAGTAATGTAACATCATGTTGCATCCTGCTCTGAGTTGTCCTTTATTTGCAGAAATCATTGTGAAAGTGAAGATCTATACTATAAACCTAAAAAAGAAAGATAGCCCATTTAAGATCAAGAAACAGACTTTTATTTAGATTTCTTTTCATGAACCTTAGAATATCTAAAGGTTTAAATTTAACTAGGCTAAACTAGGGGTGAGCGTTCGATCGAATCGAATAAAAAAATTTCGAGTTAATCGAGTTGACGAATCATATTTTATCATCCTAATTTAATTTGAAATTTTCTCGAATCGAGTCGAGTGAGATGGAATTCGAATCGAATCGAATCGAATATATTTGTTCGAGTTAAATTTTAAAAAATAATTTTGGGTCCTTGTAACCATTGTCACCCATCGTAATAAAATTTGTCCACCTTAACCAAATTTTTTATTAACTTTCATCACCAAATAATTTATTTATTAATCTTTTATATACGGGTTAGCTTCTTTGCTTGCTTAGTTGTTTCAATTATCTTCAGATTCTTGTCACTGTGTATTTTGGAATGAAAAAATATATTAAATGTAAAAATGTGATTTTTTAATGAATGTTATTTTAAAGATAAAATGTGAAATTGATATCAATATAAAATTTTAACACGAATATTTTATGGCATAATTAATAATTCAATTTTAATATAAATATTCAATATGACTAAATAATTCAATAATATAAATAATATAAAATGTGAAATTTAATTTAATAATATAAATAGTAGATATAAATAAAATTATTACTATTTATGTTTAGTGATTTTTTTGGATAATTTTGATTTTTATTTGAGAGTAAAGGGTGAGAAGTAAAAGTTTAGGGAAAAATAAAAAGTTTTGGAGAATAAAAGTTTGAGGAAAGTAAATAGGGGAGTAAAATTTTGAAGGAAAATATTAAAAAAATTGGAGGAGATGGGTTTGGGGTAGATGGGAGGTGAGATGGGGAGGGAGTAAAAGTTTTAGGGGAAAAGTGGGAGGGAGTAAAAATTTTGGGGGAAAATAAAAAGTTTTGAGGGTTTTTGGGAGTAAAATTTTGAGAAAAAGTAAATGGGAGAGTAAAATTTTGGTGGGAAATGGATTTTGGGTAGATTGGGGGGTTGGGATGGGAGGGGAGTAAAAGTTTTGGGAGGAAAGTGGGAAGGAGTAAAAGTTTTGAGGGAAAAGTAAAAAGGTTTGGGAGTTTGGGGTAAAAATGTAAAATATTATAGTTTGATATTTGAATTATTCGAGTTATTCGAATTCGAAAACTCAACTCGATTCGAACTGGAAATTCGAAAAAAAAATCGAGTTGACTCGAATAACTCGATTAACTCGAATAACTCGATTCGTTTAACTCGAAATTCGAATTTTTTTTCGATTTTTTCGAGTCGAATCGAGTTTTGCTCACCCCTAGGCTAAACCATCAGCAAGACCAAAATATCCTAAACAAATACCTTAATTTCCATAATCGATTCCTTCACTTATATGTTGAATTCGATTACTCTGTGGTTTTTACCTTAAAACCAAGAGGGTAGCTTTTCTTAACAGCCACATCCGACCAAGGTCATTCTGTGAAAAAAATTATTCTTTTTTATTAATTTATATATATTTAAAGTTTTTAATTTTTTTTTAAAATTTGTGTCCGTCATGTGGTATATTGAAAGGGGAAAGGATTGTATGAAACAGTGGCGCCACGTCATCATCGTATCCCTTTCCAATAGTTTTATGCCACATCAGCATTTTCATCCCGAATTTCAGCATTTTTATCCTGAAAAAATCAAATCCAAATTAAAATCTCGAAATTCGTGATAAGAATACGATGTGGCATAAAACTATTGGAAAGGGATACGGATGACGTGGCGCCACCGTTTCATACAATCCTTTCTCTCTTGAAAGGTTGACATGTGTCACCACCAAATTGTCTAATCTTCACATGTCGGCACAAACTAAAATATTAGTGCAGAGGTTCTGAGGTAACGGAATGCAAGTTTAAGTACCAACTAGGTCCAAAGAAATTTAGGTACCTACTTGATACTTCTGGACAAGTTGAGGGGCAAACTACATATTAACCTTTCTTTGATACATGAATAGAGATATATTCATTTATTTTAATAAGAAACTTTAAATTCATTTTATTAAAAGATGGAATCCTTATGCCAACATTATATTTTCATAATATTATATTTAATTTGATTTTACTGAAACATAACTAACGTAGAAATCATACATGGAAAAAGAAATACAAGTACTTTATCAAACAAAGCTTTGGATATTTTTTAGATATTTTTTCTCCGTTTATTCTCTCGATTGTCATTCATCAATGGCGACATCTATGGTGTCTTGAGCAACCACGATTGTAGGTATTCGCTTGCGTGGGGGAGTACTTTTGGGGTTAGGATGACACCACAGGTGCGATCCGCGGTGCCTTTTGCAAGGATTAAGAACCCCTGGATGGATGTACTTTACACCACTACGTGTAGTTGCATCGACTTGAACCACCACCATGCTGATTAGAACCAAGCAAATTAACCAAATCTTCATGTTGGACAACCCCATGATTGAACTTAACTTGAAAGGATATTGAAATTTCAAAATTATTTATACTGTTTGTATGATTCTCAATTTTAGTAAAATAACTTAAATTAGTGCGATAATGTTTATTGGTTTTTTTTTTTGTTGTTGTTGTTTTTGAGTTTAAAATTAGTATATTAATTGTTTTATATGACATCACTTGCACAAATATAAATATAATATAGTTATCGAATAGTTTAAAATTTTAAATATGAAAAATAATTGTAAAAGTATCATTGTAGTCCTTAAATATTTTGGTCTATTTATGAATTTAATCTTTCTACTTTATGAAATTTAAGAAACTAGTCATTCTACTTTAATGTGTTAGAATTTGTTTGTCATATACAAAAATTAAGAATTTAGTCTAGTTAGGATAAATTGTTAAACATTGCCTCTAAATCATTGAATTGAAAACCAATAGTTCAGTAATTTTTGTATGAAATTAATAAGTAAAAGTTAGCATTTCAATAATTTATATGTAACAAATTATCAAAAATCGATAGTTCAAGTTCATGTGTTTGCCAACAAATGGACAAACTTCTCAAGTTTTATGAAGTCCAAGGACTAAAATTTAATAAATTAAAGTAGAGGGACTAACTTTCCAATTTTTGTAAAGGAATGAAATTCATAATAAACCCTAGATATTTTAAGTCAATCACGCTGTAACACCCCAAACCCGGCCTAAACATTACGACCGGATCTGGCATGTCACATGAAAGGAATGACTAAAAACTGTGCGTTCGTTAAAAAGCTCATATTCTTTATAGTTGTGGTGAGAAATCGAGTTTAAGTAATTTTGAATAAGAAACGGTTTATTATCATTTTAGGAAAATCATATATTGATCATTTAATAATAAGCAATAAACAAATTGAAAGCTGAAACCAAATAAAATACCCAAGGCCTTATTACATAACAAAAACTCAAATAAAAATAAGTCTAAATAAAAGAAACGAATTTACGAGTAAACATATGTATGGCCTCCACGAGTCTACCTCAGCTCCCAAATCCGCGATCTAATGATTACCTGCAAAATTTAACTAAGGGGTGAGTCATCGAGACTCAGTGTGTAAATCCCCATCCAACAGGCCCTTACACAATTTCATATGAAAATATGCATGTCATGCAACCCAAAACCTAACCATCTGAAACTCCCGATTCTACCCCGTGTGGTACCAAACCACCGGTGGTGGCAAACCACTGGTGACCCAAAGTCACAAATAATCATATGTGGTACCAAACCACTGGTGACCCAAAGTCACAAATAATCATATGTGGTACCAAACCACTGGTGGTGCCAAACCACTGGTGACCCAAAGTCACAAATAATCATATGTGGTACCAAACCACTGGTGGTGCCAAACCACTGGTGACCCAAAGTCACGAATAATCATGTGTGGTACCAAACCACTGGTGACCCAAAGTCACAAATAATCACATCTTCCCCCTCCTCTCATCATACCCATGCAATATGACATAATAATTCGTGTATGCAGTATGTCATGTATGCTAGACATATATCAAATATAAGTATAACATGAATTACCATCATAATCAGATAGACATAAAACAACAAAATCACCCTAATCAACCTCTAAGGGTATAACCGTAATTTTACCTACCAAGGGCATTTTCGTAATTTACCCACCAAGGGCATATCGGTAATTTACCCACCAAGGGCATTTTTGTAATTTACCCTTCAGGGGTATTTTGGTAATTTACCCACTAAGGGTATTTTCGTAATTTACCCTTCAGGGGTATTTTGGTAATTTACCCACTAAGGGTATTTCAGTAATTTCGTACCTGGAATGGCCTTTCCAAAGGCCCAGTGTCACCCCGAAATGACCTAACTACCATTTCTCGTCGATATGGACTATCGGGCCTAAAGCCCAATTTCGGCCCATTCGGGCCCACACGCTCGTGTGGCCCACCTAACACAAATCTAGCCACGTTTATGAGATTCACCTAGTCTAGTTCACTATATACTACACCATCATACATTTTACTCTATTGGGCCCACGGGCCCATTGGGCCCCCTTCGGCCCATCGCGCCCCAACCCACAAGAATACTACATCGATGGCCTCAACTATCACGTCCGAAGCCCCACACGCGCGCGCCGCACGCTCGTGTGGCTACTATTTCCGTGATCGGCACTTCGATATTTGCCGCCTCACAACCTAGAGTAGAGAGTTACACACCGGATAGGAATCTGGTGCTAATCCGCGCTCCGACCACTCCTGTGCCCAAACGCCCTCCAAGGTGTATTCATCCTCCTCCTAGAATGCTCTTTATATAGCTAGCACTTCACCTTCCTTCTTTGTATCTTTCCGATATGGGATCCCTTCGTCAGTAGAGTTTAAATTCAACTGAAACTCTTACCGTCCAATCCGCAAAATAAATACTCCATTGCTTGTCATGAAGATTCGAACCTCCAACCTCTTTACACTCCCCTTGACGCCACACCACCTTGCCACAAGCTCCTCTTATGTCTTAAACCATGCGCAACTAAATATAAATCTATAGCCAAATTCTAAGGTCCAAGTAAAAAGAAAACCAAAATGCAAAAGCCAAGACTTGAACCTTGGACCTCCTTCCTTCTTTGTGGCGTCATCCCCCTTGCCTCTTATGTGGTGTCACTTTGCCACTACACCACACACTCCACTTGTGTCATTTTCCTCCACATTTTATTCTTAAGGCCTACCTGCCAACTTCCAGGGTTTTTTTCACCTAAAACCAAAATTTCTCCAAAGCCAAAGTTCGATCCCAGGACTTCATAGAAGCCCTCTAACCTTCCAAAATCACTTACCTAATAAGTATAACTTGCATTAATGCCATTCTCAAAAATTTTAAATGCTACTACGCCTAAGGCCCATTGGGCCCAATCCTACTAGGCCCAATTTCGGGATGTTACACACGCATCACCAAAAATGGGCCAATGTTCGTTTGCTATCAAATAATAATAAATAAAAGACTAAATTCTGATAAATTAAGTAGAATGACTAATTTTTCAATTTTTGTAAAGTAGAGAGATGAAATTCATAATTAAGCCTAAATATATTATGTTAATAACTTTTTTCTTAACCGCATCCTTGATTGGATGAAAAAGTGGAAAGAAAATCAATTTTAAGTGTATTTAATTGGAAAGAAAAGTGATAGGGAAGAAAATAAATAAAAAATATATCATTTTTCATTCTAATGTATAAATACTAATTATTCCAAATTGAAATAATAGGAAGTGTGAGGATGAGATAAATGTGTATGTTAGTTCAAAATGAGACGATCATTTTTTTTTTATTTTTGTATTTTCTACCTTAACTAGCGGTCGAAGGTTCGATCATTGCCCTAAGTATGGAGCAGCTTTAAAACTCATGGCCAATACTTGCTTCACTAATAGACCTACAGAATGCTGATATTTAATTATTGACTTCCCGCCGGTATACATAATAATTTTTTTTTAAAGTCGATCGCAGGCCACAAAAAATGGGCCAATGCTTTTTCTTTTTGGAAAATGGGCCGATGTTCATTGTTTTTCAAATAATGAATAATTTTTTACCTAAATTGAATAAATGATAGTTAATGGTGACATCAACATTATTATTATTTAATTAAGCTTATTGTTAATAAGGATAGATTGTTTTCAACATTTGGATTTAAATATCAACGTAAAAGTTGACATTTTTAATACAATTATTGACAATTTTTAATGCAATGATTGGTATTTGATTTGTTTTTGTTTCGGTTAAGTATTTAACTTTACGAAATTTATAGTTATTGTCCTATCTATCATAATTTACTACAATTAGCTATTATTATTATTCATGATTACTATAATATTACTAATATATCACTAATTTTTTTAATTATTTTTAGTAAATCGATTTCTTACTTAATATTTTATTAATTTAAAGCTTATAGTTTAAAAATATTTAAGGTGAATTAGCATGTAAATTAAAATAA
Source organism: Gossypium sturtianum (assembly GCA_025698515.1). NCBI lineage: Eukaryota > Viridiplantae > Streptophyta > Magnoliopsida > Malvales > Malvaceae > Gossypium > Gossypium sturtianum. The sequence goes on along the minus strand of CM046944.1, from coordinate 2,527,593 downwards.
ATTTAGAAGTTATACTTACGATATAATCGAACAAAAAGTTTGGTATTTGTAGAGAAAGGATTGTATGAAATTGTAATTTCATGTTATCCCTATCCCTTTCTAATAAGAGCATGACAAATTAAAATTTTCCTCCTAATAAAATTCAAATCCAACTAAAAATGCTAACAATTAGGAGGAAAAATCTGATTTGTTATGCTTCATTCATTAAGTTCAGGACATAATTTTTGAACATATGTTTCTTTTGACGCTAATGAAATTCTAGTGAAATTGAGGGCTTTGTGAAGACCAAGCCATGCTTTAAAGATGTGGTCCTTTTTGAATCAATCTTATCATTAATGGTCAAAGTAATCTTAACAGTAAAATTTAAGCATATTGTTTAATGAAACATTAGAAACTCCAAATAACGTTAATCATTATTGTCATTAAATTCCATATAATCTGCCACATGTTGGTCATGCATTGGTATTTCTATCCCCTCATAAAAAACTAACACCATTAGTGTTTATATTTTATAACAATTTGAAAAGTTTAGGTACCAAATCGAACCAAGGAGATTAAGTGCCGATTAAGAAAAAAAATGCTAAATTTAAATACCAAAATACCAAAAAAAGAAGCTTAAGTACCAAATTAAGAAATAGTATCAAATTCAGGTATCAAATATTATATTAAGCATTTACATTTATACCTTCGTAATATTTTAAAATTATATATAATTATTCCCTCCTACATTCATTTACTATAATTTTAGTCATAAATTATTAAAAGCTGAAAACTTTCTTCAACAAAACTTATAAAAGAAATTCAATTTAACCAAGAATACCCACATCTTGTCTCCAGCAACAAGAGTATGGCATTCTATTGTTTAACCAATCTTTATCCTTTCTTCATTGAGCATTTGTCAATGCCTTAAATTAAAGCAAAAGAATTAAAGGGTTCATTCATTTGAGACTATTGATACCAAAGGTTTATTCGAAAAGAAGGCTTTCAAGTTGCCTACTGATCGGTTGTAGCACGACTCAAAGGATTCCGTGTTCGGGAGCACCGTGTGGAGACAACACGACATTATCAAGTCCAAATAGCTCCTTGGGGACATTAGGTTCATTTTCATACACATCAAGACCAGCACCACCAATTTCTCCTCCCACTAAACACTCGCACTAATTCCTTCTCGATTGATCAATGAGCCACGTCCGACGCGTTGATTATCACTCCTTCCTTCCTAATGCTACCATGACATCCTTATTGATCAAGTGGTAAGTTTCCTTTGTCAGTGCACAACAAAGAACAAGAACATCACTATTTGCAGCAAGGTCCCGGACATTAGCATAGAATGGAAATGTAACATATTGCTTCTTGTTTCTTGAGGTGTAGGCAATGGTGCAGCCAAAAGCTGAGAGCCTCTTTGCAACTTCAGAACCAATGCTTCCCAATCCCACAATCCCTACACGCTTTCCCCCTAGCTGTGATTGCATATTTTGGTGTTAAATGCTAGTCATAGGTAGTTATGAAGAATAAGCCATTTCAATCAACAACTTCCAAAAATTTCATAAACTATAACATTGCCTAATGTGCTATAGTAATGTAACATCATGTTGCATCCTGCTCTGAGTTGTCCTTTATTTGCAGAAATCATTGTGAAAGTGAAGATCTATACTATAAACCTAAAAAAGAAAGATAGCCCATTTAAGATCAAGAAACAGACTTTTATTTAGATTTCTTTTCATGAACCTTAGAATATCTAAAGGTTTAAATTTAACTAGGCTAAACTAGGGGTGAGCGTTCGATCGAATCGAATAAAAAAATTTTGAGTTAATCGAGTTGACGAATCATATTTTATCATCCTAATTTGATTTGAAATTTTCTCGAATCGAGTCGAGTGAGATGGAATTCGAATCGAATCGAATCGAATATATTTGTTCGAGTTAAATTTTAAAAAATAATTTTGGGTCCTTGTAACCATTGTCACCCATCGTAATAAAATTTGTCCACCTTAACCAAATTTTTTATTAACTTTCATCACCAAATAATTTATTTATTAATCTTTTATATACGGGTTAGCTTCTTTGCTTGCTTAGTTGTTTCAATTATCTTCGATTCTTGTCATCAGGTATTTTGGAATTAAAAATATATTAAATGTAAAAATGTGATTTTTAATGAAAGTTATTTTAAAGATAAAATGTGAAATTGATATCAATATAAAATTTTAACACGAATATTTTATGGCATAATTAATAATTCAATTTTAATATAAATATTCAATATGACTAAATAATTCAATAATATAAATAATATAAAATGTGAAATTTAATTTAATAATATAAATAGTGGATATAAATAAAATTATTACTATTTATGTTTAGTGATTTTTTTTGGATAATTTTGATTTTTTATTTGAGAGTAAAGGTTGAGAAGTAAAAGTTTAGGGAAAAATAAAAAGTTTTGGAGAATAAAAGTTTGAGGGAAAGTAAATAGGGGGGAGTAAAATTTTGAAGGGAAAATATTAAAAAAAAATTGGAGGGGAGATGGGTTTGGGGTAGATGGGAGGTGAGATGGGGAGGGAGTAAAAGTTTTAGGGGAAAAGTGGGAGGGAGTAAAAAATTTGGGGGAAAATAAAAAGTTTTGAGGGTTTTTGAGAGTAAAATTTTGAGAAAAAGTAAATGGGAGAGTAAAATTTTGGTGGGAAATGGATTTTGGGTAGATTGGGGGTTGGGATGGGAGGGGAGTAAAAGTTTTGGGGGAAAGTGGGAAGGAGTAAAAGTTTTGAGGGAAAAGTAAAAAGGTTTGGGAGTTTGGGGTAAAAATGTAAAATATTATAGTTTGATATTCGAATTATTCGAGTTATTCGAATTCGAAAACTCAACTCGATTCGAACTAGAAATTCGAAAAAAAAAATCGAGTTGACTCGAATAACTCGATTAACTCGAATAACTCGATTCGTTTAACTCGAAATTCGAATTTTTTTTCGATTTTTTCGAGTCGAATCGAGTTTTGCCCACCCCTAGGCTAAACCATCAGCAAGACCAAAATATCCTAAACAAATACCTTAATTTCCATAACTGGATTCCTTCACTTATATGTTGAATTGAGTTACTCTAGGGGTTTTTACCTTAAAACCAAGAGGGTAGCTTTTCTTAACAGGCCACATCCGACCAAGGTCATTCTGTGAAAAAAAAGTATTCTTTTTTTATTAATTTATATATATTTAAAGTTTTTAATTTTTTTTTAAAATTTGTGTCCGTCATGTGGTATACTGAAAGGGGGAAAGGATTGTATGAAACAGTGACGCCACGTCATCTGTATCCCTTTCCAATAGTTTTATGCCACATCAGCATTTTCATCCTGAATTTCAGCATTTTTATCCTGAAAAAAATCAAATCCAAATTAAAATCCTGAAATTCAGGATAAGAATACTGATGTGGCATAAAACTATTGGAAAGAGATACAGATGACGTGGCGTCACTGTTTCATACAATCCTTTCTCTACTGAAAGGTTGACATGTGTCACCACCAGATTGTCTATTACTGTCATGTCAGCACAAACTAAAATATTAGTGCAGAGGTTCTGAGGTAACGGAATGCAAGTTTAAGTACCAACTAGGTCTAAAAAAATTTAGGTACCTACTTGATACTTCAGGACAAGTTGAGGGGCAAACTACATATTAACCTTTCTTTGATACATGAATAGAGATATATTCATTTATTTTAATAAAAACTTTAAATTCATTTTATTAAAAGATGGAATCCTTATGCCAACATTATATTTTCATAATATTATATTTAATTTGATTTTACGAAACATAACTAACGTAGAAATCATACATGGAAAAAGAAATACAAGTACTTTATCAAACAAAGCTTTCAGATATTTTTTTAGATATTTTTTCTCCGTTTATTCTCTCGATTGTCATTCATCAATGGCGACATCTATGGTGTCTTGAGCAACCACGATTGTAGGTATTCGCTTGCGTGGGAGTACTTTTGGGGTTAGGATGACACCCTGGGTGCGGTCCGCCAGGCCTTTTGCAAGGATTAAGAACCCCTGGATGGATGTACTTTACACCACTACGTGTAGTTGCATCGACTTGAACCACCACCATGCTGATTAGAACCAAGCAAATTAACCAAATATTCATGTTGGACAACCCCATGATTGAACTTAACTTGAAAGGATATTGAAATTTCAAAATTATTTATACTGTTTGTATGAGGGCAAAACTCCAGAAAATACCAAAAAATAACAAAAATTACCGGAAAGTATAGGGTTGAAAATTAATGACCGGAAAGGGCAATTTCCCCAAATCGCGCGTCCCGTCAGCGCGTTTTTGAGGTGCTTGACTAAAGCGCGTCCCGGGAGCGCTTTAGGCCACGTCAACAAAAACGCTTCCCGTGGACGCTGCTTTTGCTGACGTGGCCTAAAGCGCCCCGGGACGCGCTTTTTGGCCGCAACGGTCAAAAATTTTGACCGCTAGGGCCCAACGGTCGAAAAAAACCCTATAAATACCCCCCCAACCCTTCATTTTTTCACAATTCAATCCTTTCTCATTTTTCTCTCAATTTTCTATCAATTTGCTCTCAAATTTCTCTCAAATTTACGCTTAAATTTCAAAATAGTCCTTTACTATTTATAAAAAGCCCTTTATAATTTTTTTAAACCTATTTTTGGAAAATTTTTAAATTATTTATCGAGTACAATGGTCGGGAATTATGTCGCCTAGGCGAGGACCACATTGCCGCCCAAAGAAAAGAAAATGGTAAGTTTGAATGTTAATTTTTCAATATTATTAAATTTTTAATTATGCAATTTTAATTAATTTAGAATTTTATAATTTTATAATTTTTAAACAAATCTGTAGATCGGGTGTTGCAATGTTATATTCGCAACATGCCCGGTCCCCATCGCCATTGATCGAGAATTACTGCGGAAGCGGGTTTTGGCACGTGGCCACGATAGCCCGGGGTTCAAGTTGGAGCCGCTTTGATCGGTAGCGTTGATAGAGAGGTGGAGACCGAGAGACGACACTTTCCATTTGCCATGCGGAGAGTGTACCATCACCTTGGAAGATGTGCGATTCTGATTGGGATTACCGGTGGGCGGGTCGGTAGTCACCGGGTCCGTAACATCTCTCGATTGGATGGCCGTATGCTACGAGCTTACGGGTGCCATTCCGATAAAATTCAAGGAGCTCGGATCGATTTGGCTTGGTTACGAGACGCAATCCCGCAACCGAATGAAGGTTCGATCAAGAAGAAAGAATACGGTATGCGCGGGCATACATACTTCGAGATAATTGGAGGCTATCTCGATGCCGACCTCTCTAGAAACCTCGCCCACACGAGATGGCTCCTGAAACTTGTTGATTTCAGAGCAAAGGTGAATTGAGTTGGGGTCCGCCGTGCTATCTATATTATACCGAGATGCGCAGGCGTGACGCGCCGAGTAAACAAAAAATCGGAGGTTGCCTATCACTACTGCAGTCATGGGCATGGTTTCGATTTCCATTTTTACGCCCTCGACTCGACCACCATATTCATTCCCACCGATAACGAGGTAAATTTAATATTATATTTTACAATTATGTCGTATATTTATAGTATAATTGCATGCTAAAAGTTTATTTAATTAGGTGGAACCATCCGAGGAGCAGTCATGTTGGAATACCTAACGCGCTTGAGGATATACGGCTCCTGTTGGACCAAAGGTCTAATCGTAAGTAAGTGTCGAATTTCGTTATTATAATTTAGTATTTCGTAGGTAGTGTCTAATATTATGTATATAACTAATAAGTTGGTAATGTTAATATAGTTTCAATGGACGCCGCACGAGGATCCCGAAATTCGCAAAGAATTCGGATGAGTATCTCCAAAATTCGAGCAGCTTGGCACGTTAAGGTCCCGCTAATCACCTACTCAACGGTGGAGATGCACCGGTCGATCGGGTTCGCGGCAATTTGGATGCCGGCAACCGATTCCAGTGCCTCCTGAGGTGCTCGATGATGAGCACAAAGTGGACTTACGGCAGCAGCACACGGATTGGCCAAGATTTTGGTCAGAACATATCGAGACGTGGGAGAACCGGTATGACTTTTTACCTAACCGGGAACCGATCATAGTTCCAGAGTTAGCGTGCGTGCCGGAGTACATGCCATGGTTTAGAATCCATGGCATGCCGTATCTGTTGTCGGATGAGGAGAGGCGACGGCTAATTCGCGAGCGAAGGGAACGTCGGGGCCCTTTACATCGAAGGAGAATGGATGATGAACCGGGCCCAAGAGCGCGTACACAGTCACCGGGCCCATCAACAGCGCCTACACAGTCACCGGGCCCATCAACAGCGCCTACACAGTCACCGGGCCCATCCGTTCAGCTAACAACACCGACATCATCACAAAGATCCACGCTTTATGCCAGTGCGCACTTTGCCCCTTTATATGTATCCTCCTAACCCATATATGTTTCCTTTTCCTTGTCCCACCCCAGGTTGGAATGCATGGCCGAGTTCGAGTCCGTTCCCGACAACTCCCGTTGGCCAGCCGATCGTGAGACCGACTTCGGGTGTGGGATTAGATGAGGTGCCGTCGGGGAGCAGTAGTTTCTACCAGGCTCCTTCACCGTACGGGATGCAGTCACCCCCGCCGTGGTTTATGCAAACACCTCCGGGTCATTATTTTATCAAGGTGGGTCATCATCGCAACACCTAGAACTGCACCCACTTCCGAGGAACTCGAATCCCCGCCGAGGTTCCACGACCCCACCGGAAGCTAGAAGAAGGAGGAATCCAAATACAGAATCGCCACCACCCGATCGTGGCACTCGGTTCCCACCGCATCAACATTGATTAGGATAGGCTTTTTTATTTTATAAATTGTAATTTAATTTTTTTATTCTTTGAATAAAAAAGTTGTTTTTAATTTGTGTTTGTAATTTAATTTTAATATCAAAAGTTGTGTATTTTTTTGTATGTAATATAATTTGAATTTTTAATAAAATAAAAATTATTTCCTATTTTATATTCTTTTAATTTAGTCCTCTTCACTAAATTAAAATTGAGTTTTTTGCAAAAATTGAGTTCTTTGATAAAATAAAAAAATTATTTCCTATTTTATATTCTTTTTAATTTAGTCCTCTTCACTAAAATATAATTGAGTTCTTTGATAAACCGTTGTTCTTTGATAAAATAAAAATTATTTCCTATTTTATATTCTTTTAATTTAGTCCTCTTCACTAAAATATAATTGAGTTCTTTGATAAACCGTTGTACTAAAAAAAAACAGAAATTACATAGCCAAAGAAGAGACAAACAAGCTAATAACACGGTCAACTATTCCGATTTGGACACGAAGCGAGATGTATGGCCCGGTTCCTACACCATCCGCACCGCTTTTACTTTGGTTGGTCGGTTCTCGGATATCCATATTGTTGCGTATTCTAGTCGAGGAAGGTCGACCTTTTGGTTTGCGCCAATTCTCTATCCGGCAATGCAACTTATACGGTGCACGCGATACCGATGGCCACTTACGCTCATCCGGGATCGTGGGAATACGTGTCTCCACACGTTGTACATGTTTTCTAATTTGTACACTTCGCCGACATAGCTCATGGGATCAATACGGAGATTCGACAAGCCGCAAGTACATGAGCACATGGGTAACGGCGTGCATCAAATATCCCACGATCGCATGTCCTATTTGTCAAGTGTACACGATAATGACCGCCAACAATACCTTGGTTGGGTCTGTCAAACTCCGTGACACGAAACCATAGGTCGTCGCGATCATGACATACCGTGGTGCATGGTGTTCGCACGCGCCTTCCCACGATTAATTTGTTGCAAGACCTTCTCGCTCCATACATGGCCTCCTTCCATTTGCCCTCTATAACTCGCCGCTCTCTTCTAAATAGTGCCGCTAACCGAAAATATGTCTCTCGCACAAACCTACTGTAATCGCGGATGACGGGTTCCTTTCGTAATGCAATTTATGCATTCGGCAAGGTTTGTGGTCATATGCCCATATCGTAGGCCACCGCCATATGCTTGTGTCCACTGCTCAAAGGAATATTGCAAAGGTAGCTTGCGCCTTCGGCGTTATCTCGAGCGCAAATCGCCAAAGATCTCATGAAAACGGTCTTTATTGATCTCATACCGCTAATATACGTTGATAGCGAATATTACATACCACTCTTCAATTGCGAATAAATTGAATATATCAAAATAAATTTTATTATTAGATATTTCATACCCATATCGATCACTTGCCGCTTTCTCTCTTTTAGATCGATGTTGCCCATAGTAGTTGGATGCGACATGCCTCGTGCAATATCGATGGTGTGTGCGATGCCACATGCTTCCTCGCGTTCTATTGCCGCAAGTATTCCAGGGGCCGATCCGATATAACGCATATGTCGGGTTGGGGGCAAACATGCCTCCTTAACTGGATAGGAAGAAGTCCCAATCATCACCGATTCCCTGTTATTGCGAACGCAATCGGAAGGATTCTCCCACACCGTCTTGTGCCACGGCTAGCAATAGCCGATCGCGTATATCTACCATACATGAAGGTACCGTCAATTTGTACCAATGGCTTGCAATATGTAAAAGCATCTCGGCATTGCTTAAATGTCCGCATGGACGCTTGAACACCGCGCATCCACGGAGCGCACGATCGTTGTAGTACGCCGGTTCCGTTTCAAGGTCTGTTGTCTTTGCTCGGGACATACCTCTCGGCCACTGACACCACCGCCACACTTCATTATATGAAACGTCCCACCGACCGTAATTTTTTTCCAACGCCTTCGCTTGGCTATCCAAGCCTTTCGTAGAAGAGGCGTGTACCCCATTTGGCTACGAATATTGCCAATTAAGGCCGCATCGTAGTTCGGGATCGGCCTTCACCGTCGGGATTATTAAATCACCAACATGTCCGAATCCATCCTTGGATGATCTTCTCTTACACTGTCGCCAATGAAGTACGTTAAATAATGCAACATTACATAATATTAGTCTTATTCGGAATCATTGAACACATAGTGGTACTGCACTCGGTAAGACATGTATGCGGACCTTTGTACTTTTTCACCTCCCACACCGCGTCCTTTTCCTCAACGACGCCATGATTTTCCATGAACATGTGCCGCCTTTGCATCGCACACTTTGCCTCGTACCTATCGAGCTTTGATTTAACCATAGTGTAGTTAACCTGCTCTCGATGATCTTTGTATTGTTTCAATGCAAAGAAGAAAAGTATTCTTGTTGGAAAACCGTTACCAACTTCTAATTGATCCGAATCCAACAAAGAATTTGTACGGTCACGCGTCCGTGTGGTAGTTCGAGAAACTCCAATGCATCATCTTGAGATAGATCGACATTATGCATGTGCGCTGGAGGTGAGTATGCCTGAATAGCGGATCTTCTTCTTCTTCGCCCGAACCGCCTCAACGCCTTCAGTACAATTGGAACGGGCTCGCTTGAGAAAATAATCCAACTTCGCACCATCGTGCCCCGCTCCCGAGGTGGATCCACATCGGATTCATCATCCCATCCTCTATAATCTGCAACAAACGAAGGCCCTCACCGGCATGTCGTCGGGGGTAACAACGAGGGCCCCTCATCGCCGGATGTCGCTTCGGTAATACATCATCCCTCCTTAAACATCTTTCGTATCGATCCCAATCGTATGTGGATTGCCATCCACTAGAAGTTGATGACCTCCCCAATACGTATTTACGTCATCCGGACGCCGAATGACGAATATGCATGTCCCATCCACCAACCGAGTGTCGTGCGGGGGTTATGTTTTCCATACTACCACCGCACACGGGGCACTTCGTGTTTTGCCTCCCACTTACAGAGTGTCGACTTGGGGTCGTGTATTCCCCTCGAACGATACTAGATGTTGAGGTCGCAACGGATCACTTGGAGATGAAAATTCCACATATACCTCGATATAGGGTGAACCACCGGCAAGATGAGTCTCCACCATTGCCTCAAGGCTCCGAGGACCTTTGATGTCGAATGAGTCATATCTCACCGGATCAACCAAGCACAAAATCTATACTTAATAGACCGAACTTTCATTAGCGTTGTTCCAATATTTTACGCCTAATTCTTTGCGAAGTTCTACCAAATCGACGTTCGATTAAAACTCAATCGCTACTGTGTTCTCCGATAAGAAAACAACACCATTTTCGTGTCACGCACTTCACCATCGTAGTAAATAACAAAGATTAATACGTTCACTCATTGCAAGTGGATCGTGTAAAAGAGTAAAATTATTGTACTAAAAATCACACTAAGTTCAATTCCCGGAAAGAGAGGTGGATCACAAGGATCACTTAAGTACCAAGTCTTTCCTAGCCGAATATCCTCAATCGTAATTTAATAGCACAATAAATAACTACGATCACACTCACAAGATATGAAAAAATTTTGCCTACGTCTTCTGGCACTAACAAATATATTTCACTCCAAAAATACAAGTGAAAATTTACAAATAGGAGAGAGAGAACAATGCCTTAAGTAGAGAATGGCAAATTGTGGGATGAAGAAAATGAGAAATGGTTAGGCCTATTTATAGTTGAGGTTTAGGATCAAACTTACAAAGTACCTATTCAAATAGGGACCAATATTGCAATTACCCCATACCAATTTTCACATCACATCAACTTTCGATGCCCTAATTTTGGAGCCATTTTCTTCCCACTTGCTGCCACCATATTTCCTCGAAAAAAGCCTAAAAAGCGCGTCCCGGGGCGCGCAGGCCACGCCATCGAAAGCGCGCCCACGGGAGCGTTTTTGATGACGTGGCCTAAAGCGCTCCCGGGGACGCGCTTTAGTCAAGACTCCAAAAACGCTCCGACGGGACGCGATTTTGGGGGAAATTGCCCTTTCCGGTCATTAATTTTCAACCCTATACTTTCCGGTAATTTTTGTTATTTTTTGGTATTTTCTGGTTTTTTGCCCGTTTGTATGATTCTCAATTTTAGTAAAATAACTTAAATTAGTGCGATAATGTTTATTGGTTTTTTTTTTATTGTTGTTGTTTTTGAGTTTAAAATTAGTATATTAATTGTTTTATATGACATCACTTGCACAAATATAAATATAATATAGTTATCGAATAGTTTAAAATTTTAAATATGAAAAATAATTGTAAAAGTATCATTGTAGTCCTTAAATATTTTGGTCTATTTATGAATTTAATCTTTCTACTTTATGAAATTTAAGAAACTAGTCATTCTACTTTAATGTGTTAGAATTTGTTTGTCATATACAAAAATTAAGAATTTAGTCTAGTTAGGATAAATTGTTAAACATTGCCTCTAAATCATTGAATTGAAAACCAATAGTTCAGTAATTTTTGTATGAAATTAATAAGTAAAAGTTAGCATTTCAATAATTTATATGTAACAAATTATCAAAAATCGATAGTTCAAGTTCATGTGTTTGCCAACAAATGGACAAACTTCTCAAGTTTTATGAAGTCCAAGGACTAAAATTTAATAAATTAAAGTAGAGGGACTAACTTTCCAATTTTTGTAAAGGAATGAAATTCATAATAAACCCTAGATATTTTAAGTCAATCACGCATCACCAAAAATGGGCCAATGTTCGTTTGCTATCAAGTAATAATAAATAAAAGACTAAATTCTGATAAATTAAGTAGAATGACTAATTTTTCAATTTTTGTAAAGTAGAGAGATGAAATTCATAATTAAGCCTAAATATATTATGTTAATAACTTTTTTCTTAACCGCATCCTTGATTGGATGAAAAAGTGGAAAGAAAATCAATTTTAAGTGTATTTAATTGGAAAGAAAAGTGAGAGGAAAGAAAATAAATAAAAAATATATCATTTTTCATTCTAATGTATAAATACTAATTATTCCAAATTGAAATAATAGGAAGAGTGAGGATGAGATAAATGTGTATGTTAGTTCAAAATGAGACGATCATTTTTATTTTTTTTGTATTTTTCTACCTTAACTAGCGGTCGAAGGTTCGATCATTGCCCTAAGTATGGAGCAGCTTTAAAACTCATGGCCAATACTTACTTCACTAATAGACCTACAGAATGCTGATATTTATTTATTGAGTTCGCGTCGGTATACATAATATATTTTTTTTAAAGTCAATCACAGCGCGCAAAAAATGGGCCAATGCTTTTTCTTTTTGGAAAATGGGCCGATGTTCATTGTTCTTCAAAGAATGAATAAAAAAAAAGCTTAATACTAATTTTGAGATAAATACATATATAACCCACATTTTAATTAGATTTTGGTAAGCACTAAGAAAAAAAAATGAACTCAGCTTTAAATCTCAATCTTTACTGAAAATAGTTGTTAATATTCATTATGACAATTCGAATTTCGGGTTAGTAAAATTCCTTCACCAAAGTTTTTTATTTAAAAAATTAGGCTTAATTTTCATATATTTTAAATAATTTTTATAAAAATTTAATTATTCAATTTTTTGGTATTTGAATTTACACATTTTCTATCTTGGTATCTAAATTTTTTGGGGGTCTATTTTTGTTTTTGAACATGATATTAAACCTTTTTTTTTTGTCCAAATTGATACATAAACATGTCAAGCGTTATAAAATTGTCCTAATATGCTAACTATATTGATATCTAAAAATTGATATCTAAAAATAAGGCCCTTTTAAAAAATGGGTCGGGCTCGGTAAGGCATTTTTGGCCCGGGCCCAGCCCGGCCCAAATTCACTAAAGGAAAAAAATATTTTTTTAATATTATTTTTTTATTGTTTTTCTCCTTATTTTGTTACCATTTTACTGTTATGTTTCTATTATTTTGTTGTTATTGTTTAGATATTATATAAATCTTATTTTATTGTTAATTTTGTTATTATTTTAAAGACATTTGTTAATTTTGTTATTATTTTAGAGGCATTTGCTTGTTAAGTTGCATCTATTTTAGTGTTATTTAAGTCTACATATTTTTTAAAATTTATTTTTAATTTGTTGAAAAATATTTATTTTGATTTTTTTAGTATTTTTGATGTATTATATATATTTAAAAATTATATAAAATAATATAAAAAATTAATACGGGTGGGCCGGGCCGGGACGGGCCCGAGTTTTAGCATTTTTATATGGGCCGGGTTTAGACAAAATTTTAGGCCCATTTTTTGGGCCCGGCCAGGCCCGAGCCCAATTAACGGGCCTAAATTTTTAGTTGGGCCTAGCCCGGCCCGGCCCATGTACACCTCTAGACTCATGCATTAGAATTTCTATCCCCTCATACAACAATTTGAAAAGTTTAGGTACCAAATTGGACCAAGAAGATTAAGTGCCAATTAAGAAAAAAAATGCTAAGTTTAGACACAAATTGGGAAAAAAAAGTTTAAGCATCAAATTAAGAAAAAAGTATCATATTCAGGTATCAAATATTATATTAAACATTTACATTTATACTTTTGGTAATATTTTAAAATTATATATAATTATTCCCTCCTACATTCATTTACTATAATTTTAGTCATAAATTATTAAAAGCTGAAAACTTTCTTCCACAAAACTTATAAAAGAAATTCAATTTAACCAAGAATACCCACATCTTGTCTCCAGCAACAAGAGTATGGCATTCAATTATTTAACCAAATCTTTATCCTTTCTTCATTGAGCATTTGTCAATGCCTTGAATTAAAGCAAAAGAATTAAAGGGTTCATTCATTTGAGACTACTGATACCAAAGGTTTATTCGAAAAGAAGGCTTTTAAGTTGCCAACAGTCAGCTGTAGCACAGCTTCAAAGGATTCTGGTGTTCCGGGAGCACTGTGTGGAGACAACACGACATTATCAAGTCCAAATAGCTCCTTGGGGACATTAGGCTCATTTTCATACACATCAAGACCAGCACCACCAATTTCTCCTCCCACTAAACACTGCACTAATTCCTTCTCGTTGATCAACGAGCCACGCCCGACGTTGATTATCACTCCTTCCTTCCCTAATGCTACCATGACATCCTTATTGACCAAGTGGTAAGTTTCCTTTGTCAGTGCGCAACAAAGAACAAGAACATCACTGTTTGCAGCAAGGTCCCGGACATTAGCATGGAATGGAAATGGAACAGATTGCTTCTTGTTTCTTGAGGTGTAGGCAATGGTGCAGCCAAAGGCTGAGAGCCTCTTTGCAACTTCAGAACCAATGCTTCCCAATCCCACAATCCCTACACGCTTTCCCCCTAGCTGTGATTGCATATTTTGGTGTTAAATGCTAGTCATAGGTAGTTATGAAGAATAAGCCATTTCAATCAACAAATTCCTAAAATTTCATAAACTATAAGCCTAATGTGCTATAGCAATGTCACATCTGCATCCTGCTCTGAGTTGTCCTTTATTTGCAGAAACCATTGTGAAAGTGAAGATCTATACTAAAAACCTAAAAAAGAAAGATAGCCCATTTAAGATCAAGAAACAGACTTTTATTTAGATTTCTTTTCATGAACCTTGGAATATCTAAAGGCTTAAATTTCCACAAGACCAAAATATCCTAAACAAATACCTTAATTTTCACAACTGGATTCCTTCACTTATATGTTAAATTCAGTTTCTGTTTTTACCTTAAAACCAAGAGGGTAGGTTTCCTTAACAGGCCACATCCGACCACGAACAAATCTATCAGCAGCAGAGATTCTCCTAAGGACATCGATCAACAACCCAACAGCACAATCCGCTACATCCTCTGCGAAGGCAGAGCTAGCATTAGTAACAACGATGCCTCGGCTTCGACAAGCAGGGAGGTCTATATGATCAAGGCCAGCACTTGTAGCCACTATCAGCTCCAAAACAGGCAGACGGTCGAGAAACTCGGCGGAAACTAGGGCGGGGCCCATAGTCATGAGAGCTCTTATGGAGGGAGCATGACGGGCCAGAAAGGAGTCGTACGGCTCAGGCGACTCATAAGGGTCCAGGACATGGAATTGAGAACGTAAATGGTCTCCAAAAGGAAGGATGGATGAGGGTCGACGATGAAGGAAGACTACAGGTAGCTCTTCGGGTTGTTGGGTTTCTTTGTCAGCCATTCCCGGGGTAGGTGAGGATTAAGTGATGACTCCCAAGTTTCAAAAGGAAAAAAAAAAAAAGTATAGTTTTGTTTCGTATTATGTGGTCAATATCATCGCATTCATTTATTGAATTTTAGTTAGGGAAAAAATTATATAAAATTCTGATTCTATGTGATTTTTATCTCTTTTTAATAAAAATATCATAAAAAGTTTTAATATTTTTAGTTAAATTTAAATTTTTTAAGAAAAAAATTAAAAATTTAAAAAAAAATTATTTTGTTATGTTCCTATTAAAATTTGATAAGAATGATATAGAATTATAATATCATGCAATCTTTTCTAGTTAAGGTGAATAGTTGATGCAAAGTTACTTGTCTTTTGGATAAAAATAATAATTTAAAAAATATTTTGAATATTTTTTAAACATAATTTGTTATTATACAATATAATTGTGTTAGACAGAATAGTAAATAATAATAATAATATAAAGGCATTCGTCAAGATGATTCAAGTGCCTTCAAAGAGGCTAGCAACGGTTCTACTATTGACTTCAGTAAGTAATACTCTCGAAGGGTGTGTGCTTTAAAATTTTATGTAGTTTTAGTTAAATCTCTTAAGAGATTAGCTGCAGTTTTGCCATTGACTTAATAAGCATTACTCTCAAAGGGTGTGTATTACAATTTTATATAATTTTATGCCGTTTTAGTTAAATTCATGTATAATTTTAAGATTTATTATTTTTCTTTTTTATTATTATTATGTATACTATTATAGCAGTTTCTTAATTTATGCATATTTAATCAAAATTTATGTATATTTGACTAAAACAATTTCTTAATGAGCATATAAAATATAAAGGATTAATCATTGCACTCGCTCCGTAGATACAATGAGGAAAAAAAAAAGTTTTGAAATTTTCTAATGCTTCGATGATTCTGCAGACAATTTAACAAAGATACCAACATCTTAGTTTCGAGTAACAACAAAGATACCAACATCCTGATTTCCAGTAACCAATGTATGGATTTCAGTTATTTACCCAAATCTTTATCCTTTCTTCATTGAGCATTTGTCAATGCTTTACATTAAAGCAAAAGAATGAATGGTTCATTCATTTGACACTACTGATACCAAAGGTCTATTGGAAAAGAAGGCTTTTAAGTTGACAACAATCAGCTGGTGCAAAGCTTCAAAGGATTCTGGAGTCATGACAGCGCAGTGTGGAGACAACACGACATTATCAAGTCCAAATAGCTCTTTTGGGACATTAGGCTCATTTTCATACACATCAAGACCAGCACCACCCATTTCTCCCCCCACCAAACACTGCACTAATTCCTTCTCGTTGATCAACGAGCCACGCCCGACGTTGATTATCACTCCATCCTTCCCTAATGCTACCATGACATCCTTATTGATCATGTGGTAAGTTTCCTTTGTCAGGGCACAACAAAGAACGAGAACATCACTATTTGCAGCAAGGTCCCGGACATTAGCATAGAATGGAAATGAAACAGATTGCTTCTTGTTTCTTGAGGTGTAGGCAATGGTGCAGCCAAAGGCTAAGAGCCTCTTTGCAACTTCAGAACCAATGCTTCCCAAGCCCACAATCCCTACTCGCTTACCACCTAGCTGCAATTCCAAGTTTAGAACAGTGTTTTCGTAAGGACCAAATGGGATGATCTAGTGCCTTGTAAAAGCAAAACAATGACATATTTTGGTGTTTAATGCACTCTTCCATTGTTAGGCCAAGCCAACAGCTGTTTTGGAATGGTATGCGATATCTACAAAGAATAATAGTAAATTTGTATTTGACCCCTAAAAATGATAAAAATTTGATTTAATCTTTTAAAAATTATAAACATATAAACTATTAAAATAATTAAATTATTTTTTTACTATCGTAAAAATATAAAATTTAATTCCGGTCAAAAAAAAAATTTCAACCTCAGCCACTGACGCTATTTTCCCCAAAAGTTCATTGCCACAAAGAATGGAAAAATAAAATTGCCCATTTAAGATCAAGAAACAACTTTGTGTTATTTAGATTTCATAAATCCAATTATGTTGTCTATGCAAATATTGTTAAATATCTGAAGTCCATCAACAACATCAAAATTTCATCAACTGGATTCCTGCACTTATATGTTAAATTCTGTTGCTCATGGAATCAACAACCAGATAAAAAAAATGTAAGTGGAGTAGCCTGCCTTAAAATGGTAAATTTTCAATTAAGATTTATTATAATTTATAAAATTTTAAATAATAATGATAAAATTATATTTTAATTCTTTAAAATGATAAAAAATTAATTTAACCTTTTAAAAATGATTGATATATAAATTATTAAAATAATAAAATTTGATTTCCGCTTAAAAAAAATATTCAGCCTCAGCCACTGATAATAAAGAAAACAAACGTTTACCTTAAAACCAAGAGGGTAGTTTTCTTTAATAGGCCACATCCTACCACGAACAAATCTATCAGCAGCAGAGATTCTTCTCAGCACATCGATCAACAACCCAACAGCACAATCCGCTACATCCTCTGCGAAGGCTGAGCTAGCATTAGTAACAACGATGCCTCGGCTCCAACAAGCAGGGAGGTCTATATGATTAAGGCCAGCACTTGTTGCCACTATCAGCTCCAAAACAGGCAGTCGCTCGAGAAACTCGGCGGAAATTGGAGAAGGGCCGATAGTCATGAGAACTCTTATGAAGGGAGCATGACGGGCAAGAAAGGAGTCATATGGTTCAGGCGATTCGTGAGGGTCTAGCATATGGAATTGAGAACGTAACTGGTCTCTGAAAGAAGGGTCGGAAGGAATCTTGAATGACGGTAGACGATGAACCAGGACTATAGGTAGCTTTCCGGGTTGTTGTGGTTCTTTGTCAGCCATCGTTGGGGTAGGAGAGGATTCCGTGTTAACTCCAGATAATAAGAACAACAGCTTAGTTTTGTTTCTTATTATGCCGTCCATATGATTTCTTTTTCTTCATTATATCATTGCATTTATTTAGTATTTTATAAGGAAAAACCAGAAAGGTTTGGATCTTAGATTAAATGTAAATAGAAAATTTGATACTAATGCGACGACTTTTTTGTCGGATCATGAATTCATTATTTAATATTATTGAACACTAATTGTGTTACACAGATCGTGAATAATATTTTTAAAATGTCATCGTATGTATGTTAAAAATTGGGTAAATTCTTAAAATAGTCACTTTTGTTTAGTTTAAGATTACATTTTAGTCATTTATATTTGAAATATTATGCTTTAGTCCCTTATGTTATCGTGTTATAACATTTTAGTCACTGAATAGTTAATTGTCATTAACGATGCAACGGTAAGCTAATGTGACATGTTAAATCATTATTTCAAACGAAAATTTTAGGTTAAATTCTACAATTGGTCCCTATATTTTTTTCATTTTGAGCAATTTAATTTTTTTCTTTTATGTTCTTTTAACTTTTCCCTTTTTTTATTTTGGCATAATTCTAAAAAAAAACCCTTAACATTTGGAGGCTTTTGGCTTTGTGCCCTTGACCCCTTTTTTAATTGATACCCTCAATATTATGATTTTTTTCTGAATCAGTCCAATTTTAACGGTAAACTTGAATTGACCGTCTGGCAGGTCAATGAAATAGTCTATGTGGCATGCCACATAAGCACGATGATGTCATCAGATCAATTCTTTTTCATTTTTTCCATCTTCTTTCTTCTTCTCTTCCCCTCTAACTGTTTTCTCAGATTTTCTCTCTTTCCAAACACCCATTTTCGCTTCATTCCCCTCACTTCATTCTCAGTCTCTATTGGCAACCCACACAATACCCTTGGTTGGAACCTTCTTCATCCGAAAATCTAAGAAAGAGAGAAAATCTAAGATTTTCTAATATCAAAAGTTCATTTTCTCACTAAACCAATAATATATGGAAACTGTATGATAAGACATTTAAGTTTTCTTGAAGGGAAAAGAAAGTTATGATTCTAAATAAATGGAAAAATTAATTACTCAAATTTCATCGTTAACTGCTAAAATTTTCCTAAACCCTTCAATCTAAAGACTACCATTTTTAATCACAGTTAGTTGAGTTTCACAACATGCTTTGTTCATTAAGATAACAAAAGAATCAAGATTTCGATAGAAAGATCATAGCCTATTATGGAAATATAATTGACAAGTTAAATCTCAAGCAAAACCAAAAAAATAAAATAAAATCCATTAACATATACGTAGGAAAAACGACTCAAAAGACCATAAAAGGAAGAGCTTTAGCATAAATAAAGAAAACCTGTTTTACCAACTTCATTCAAGAAAATACCATTTCTTTAAAAAAAAAAAAAACCCCAAATATTCCAACTTTCCAGATATTTCAAAATAGGAAAAGAGGTCTCACCTAACAACTTGGCGACGACCAAGGTCATCGTATCGCTACAAGTGCCTTCCCATATGAGAAACCAAGCAAACTATCGTCAAACAAAATGGAAGAAACAATTGAACAGAGAACAATTCAAAACCCATAAATATTTGAGAGCCAAATATATTCAGTTAAAAAGCAACCAACAAATATATTCAGTTGAAATGGGTATTTGAGAGAATGAAATGCAGGTGTGGGCATGAAAATGGTGGTGCGTGTGTGAGTGTGTTTTTACTGTAACAGCAAGGGGGAGAGAGAAGAAGAAGAAGAAAGAATGAAACAAAATGAAAAAAAAATTGTTAAACAATTTTTTTTAGATGACGTCATCGTGCTTACATGGCACGCCACATAGACTTATTTTGTTGATCGACACTTGACTGATGGTCAACTCACGCTTACTGTTAAAATTAGGCTAATTTTTGAAAAAATCATAATGTTTAGGGTGTCAATAAAAAAAGGTCAATGGTACAAAACCAAAAGCCCCCAAACATTAAGGGTTTTTTTGTAATTATGCCTTTTATTTTCCATTCTCTTCTGCTTCTCCCTCTGTTTTCCTCCCTTCTTCATTTCTTTTAACGTAGTTTTTCTATTTTTTCCATTTGTTAAAACTAGTCCACAAGCTTGCCTCACTTGAAAAAATTAAATT